>OY751350.1:20154054-21529244 GCA_963564715.1 Catocala sponsa | reverse complement strand
CTAACCTAACCTAACCTAACCTAACCTAACCTAACCTAACCTAACCTAACCTAACCTAACCTAACCTAACCTAACCTAACCTAACCTAACCTAACCTAACCTAACCTAACCTAACCTAACCTAACCTAACCTAACCTAACCTAACCTAACCTAACCTAACCTAACCTAACCTAACCTAACCTAACCTAACCTAACCTAACCTAACATAACCTAACCTAACCTAACCTAACCTAACCTAACCTAACCTAACCTAACCTAACCTAACCTAACCTAACCTAACCTAACCTAACCTAACCTAACCTAACCTAACCTAACCTAACCTAACCTAACCTAACCTAACCTAACCTAACCTAACCTAACCTAACCTAACCTAACCTAACCTAACCTAACCTAACCTAACCTAACCTAACCTAACCTAACCTAACCTAACCTAACCTAACCTAACCTAACCTAACCTAACCTAACCTAACCTAACCTAACCTAACCTAACCTAACCTAACCTAACCTAACCTAACCTAACCTAACCTAACCTAACCTAACCTAACCTAACCTAACCTAACCTAACCTAACCTAACCTAACCTAACCTAACCTAACCTAACCTAACCTAACCTAACCTAACCTAACCTAACCTAACCTAACCTAACCTAACCTAACCTAACCTAACCTAACCTAACCTAACCTAACCTAACCTAACCTAACCTAACCTAACCTAACCTAACCTAACCTAACCTAACCTAACCTAACCTAACCTAACCTAACCTAACCTAACCTAACCTAACCTAACCTAACCTAACCTAACCTAACCTAACCTAACCTAACCTAACCTAACCTAACCTAACCTAACCTAACCTAACCTAACCTAACCTAACCTAACCTAACCTAACCTAACCTAACCTAACCTAACCTAACCTAACCTAACCTAACCTAACCTAACCTAACCTAACCTAACCTAACCTAACCTAACCTAACCTAACCTAACCTAACCTAACCTAACCTAACCTAACCTAACCTAACCTAACCTAACCTAACCTAACCTAACCTAACCTAACCTAACCTAACCTAACCTAACCTAACCTAACCTAACCTAACCTAACCTAACCTAACCTAACCTAACCTAACCTAACCTAACCTAACCTAACCTAACCTAACCTAACCTAACCTAACCTAACCTAACCTAACCTAACCTAACCTAACCTAACCTAACCTAACCTAACCTAACCTAACCTAACCTAACCTAACCTAACCTAACCTAACCTAACCTAACCTAACCTAACCTAACCTAACCTAACCTAACCTAACCTAACCTAACCTAACCTAACCTAACCTAACCTAACCTAACCTAACCTAACCTAACCTAACCTAACCTAACCTAACCTAACCTAACCTAACCTAACCTAACCTAACCTAACCTAACCTAACCTAACCTAACCTAACCTAACCTAACCTAACCTAACCTAACCTAACCTAACCTAACCTAACCTAACCTAACCTAACCTAACCTAACCTAACCTAACCTAACCTAACCTAACCTAACCTAACCTAACCTAACCTAACCTAACCTAACCTAACCTAACCTAACCTAACCTAACCTAACCTAACCTAACCTAACCTAACCTAACCTAACCTAACCTAACCTAACCTAACCTAACCTAACCTAACCTAACCTAACCTAACCTAACCTAACCTAACCTAACCTAACCTAACCTAACCTAACCTAACCTAACCTAACCTAACCTAACCTAACCTAACCTAACCTAACCTAACCTAACCTAACCTAACCTAACCTAACCTAACCTAACCTAACCTAACCTAACCTAACCTAACCTAACCTAACCTAACCTAACCTAACCTAACCTAACCTAACCTAACCTAACCTAACCTAACCTAACCTAACCTAACCTAACCTAACCTAACCTAACCTAACCTAACCTAACCTAACCTAACCTAACCTAACCTAACCTAACCTAACCTAACCTAACCTAACCTAACCTAACCTAACCTAACCTAACCTAACCTAACCTAACCTAACCTAACCTAACCTAACCTAACCTAACCTAACCTAACCTAACCTAACCTAACCTAACCTAACCTAACCTAACCTAACCTAACCTAACCTAACCTAACCTAACCTAACCTAACCTAACCTAACCTAACCTAACCTAACCTAACCTAACCTAACCTAACCTAACCTAACCTAACCTAACCTAACCTAACCTAACCTAACCTAACCTAACCTAACCTAACCTAACCTAACCTAACCTAACCTAACCTAACCTAACCTAACCTAACCTAACCTAACCTAACCTAACCTAACCTAACCTAACCTAACCTAACCTAACCTAACCTAACCTAACCTAACCTAACCTAACCTAACCTAACCTAACCTAACCTAACCTAACCTAACCTAACCTAACCTAACCTAACCTAACCTAACCTAACCTAACCTAACCTAACCTAACCTAACCTAACCTAACCTAACCTAACCTAACCTAACCTAACCTAACCTAACCTAACCTAACCTAACCTAACCTAACCTAACCTAACCTAACCTAACCTAACCTAACCTAACCTAACCTAACCTAACCTAACCTAACCTAACCTAACCTAACCTAACCTAACCTAACCTAACCTAACCTAACCTAACCTAACCTAACCTAACCTAACCTAACCTAACCTAACCTAACCTAACCTAACCTAACCTAACCTAACCTAACCTAACCTAACCTAACCTAACCTAACCTAACCTAACCTAACCTAACCTAACCTAACCTAACCTAACCTAACCTAACCTAACCTAACCTAACCTAACCTAACCTAACCTAACCTAACCTAACCTAACCTAACCTAACCTAACCTAACCTAACCTAACCTAACCTAACCTAACCTAACCTAACCTAACCTAACCTAACCTAACCTAACCTAACCTAACCTAACCTAACCTAACCTAACCTAACCTAACCTAACCTAACCTAACCTAACCTAACCTAACCTAACCTAACCTAACCTAACCTAACCTAACCTAACCTAACCTAACCTAACCTAACCTAACCTAACCTAACCTAACCTAACCTAACCTAACCTAACCTAACCTAACCTAACCTAACCTAACCTAACCTAACCTAACCTAACCTAACCTAACCTAACCTAACCTAACCTAACCTAACCTAACCTAACCTAACCTAACCTAACCTAACCTAACCTAACCTAACCTAACCTAACCTAACCTAACCTAACCTAACCTAACCTAACCTAACCTAACCTAACCTAACCTAACCTAACCTAACCTAACCTAACCTAACCTAACCTAACCTAACCTAACCTAACCTAACCTAACCTAACCTAACCTAACCTAACCTAACCTAACCTAACCTAACCTAACCTAACCTAACCTAACCTAACCTAACCTAACCTAACCTAACCTAACCTAACCTAACCTAACCTAACCTAACCTAACCTAACCTAACCTAACCTAACCTAACCTAACCTAACCTAACCTAACCTAACCTAACCTAACCTAACCTAACCTAACCTAACCTAACCTAACCTAACCTAACCTAACCTAACCTAACCTAACCTAACCTAACCTAACCTAACCTAACCTAACCTAACCTAACCTAACCTAACCTAACCTAACCTAACCTAACCTAACCTAACCTAACCTAACCTAACCTAACCTAACCTAACCTAACCTAACCTAACCTAACCTAACCTAACCTAACCTAACCTAACCTAACCTAACCTAACCTAACCTAACCTAACCTAACCTAACCTAACCTAACCTAACCTAACCTAACCTAACCTAACCTAACCTAACCTAACCTAACCTAACCTAACCTAACCTAACCTAACCTAACCTAACCTAACCTAACCTAACCTAACCTAACCTAACCTAACCTAACCTAACCTAACCTAACCTAACCTAACCTAACCTAACCTAACCTAACCTAACCTAACCTAACCTAACCTAACCTAACCTAACCTAACCTAACCTAACCTAACCTAACCTAACCTAACCTAACCTAACCTAACCTAACCTAACCTAACCTAACCTAACCTAACCTAACCTAACCTAACCTAACCTAACCTAACCTAACCTAACCTAACCTAACCTAACCTAACCTAACCTAACCTAACCTAACCTAACCTAACCTAACCTAACCTAACCTAACCTAACCTAACCTAACCTAACCTAACCTAACCTAACCTAACCTAACCTAACCTAACCTAACCTAACCTAACCTAACCTAACCTAACCTAACCTAACCTAACCTAACCTAACCTAACCTAACCTAACCTAACCTAACCTAACCTAACCTAACCTAACCTAACCTAACCTAACCTAACCTAACCTAACCTAACCTAACCTAACCTAACCTAACCTAACCTAACCTAACCTAACCTAACCTAACCTAACCTAACCTAACCTAACCTAACCTAACCTAACCTAACCTAACCTAACCTAACCTAACCTAACCTAACCTAACCTAACCTAACCTAACCTAACCTAACCTAACCTAACCTAACCTAACCTAACCTAACCTAACCTAACCTAACCTAACCTAACCTAACCTAACCTAACCTAACCTAACCTAACCTAACCTAACCTAACCTAACCTAACCTAACCTAACCTAACCTAACCTAACCTAACCTAACCTAACCTAACCTAACCTAACCTAACCTAACCTAACCTAACCTAACCTAACCTAACCTAACCTAACCTAACCTAACCTAACCTAACCTAACCTAACCTAACCTAACCTAACCTAACCTAACCTAACCTAACCTAACCTAACCTAACCTAACCTAACCTAACCTAACCTAACCTAACCTAACCTAACCTAACCTAACCTAACCTAACCTAACCTAACCTAACCTAACCTAACCTAACCTAACCTAACCTAACCTAACCTAACCTAACCTAACCTAACCTAACCTAACCTAACCTAACCTAACCTAACCTAACCTAACCTAACCTAACCTAACCTAACCTAACCTAACCTAACCTAACCTAACCTAACCTAACCTAACCTAACCTAACCTAACCTAACCTAACCTAACCTAACCTAACCTAACCTAACCTAACCTAACCTAACCTAACCTAACCTAACCTAACCTAACCTAACCTAACCTAACCTAACCTAACCTAACCTAACCTAACCTAACCTAACCTAACCTAACCTAACCTAACCTAACCTAACCTAACCTAACCTAACCTAACCTAACCTAACCTAACCTAACCTAACCTAACCTAACCTAACCTAACCTAACCTAACCTAACCTAACCTAACCTAACCTAACCTAACCTAACCTAACCTAACCTAACCTAACCTAACCTAACCTAACCTAACCTAACCTAACCTAACCTAACCTAACCTAACCTAACCTAACCTAACCTAACCTAACCTAACCTAACCTAACCTAACCTAACCTAACCTAACCTAACCTAACCTAACCTAACCTAACCTAACCTAACCTAACCTAACCTAACCTAACCTAACCTAACCTAACCTAACCTAACCTAACCTAACCTAACCTAACCTAACCTAACCTAACCTAACCTAACCTAACCTAACCTAACCTAACCTAACCTAACCTAACCTAACCTAACCTAACCTAACCTAACCTAACCTAACCTAACCTAACCTAACCTAACCTAACCTAACCTAACCTAACCTAACCTAACCTAACCTAACCTAACCTAACCTAACCTAACCTAACCTAACCTAACCTAACCTAACCTAACCTAACCTAACCTAACCTAACCTAACCTAACCTAACCTAACCTAACCTAACCTAACCTAACCTAACCTAACCTAACCTAACCTAACCTAACCTAACCTAACCTAACCTAACCTAACCTAACCTAACCTAACCTAACCTAACCTAACCTAACCTAACCTAACCTAACCTAACCTAACCTAACCTAACCTAACCTAACCTAACCTAACCTAACCTAACCTAACCTAACCTAACCTAACCTAACCTAACCTAACCTAACCTAACCTAACCTAACCTAACCTAACCTAACCTAACCTAACCTAACCTAACCTAACCTAACCTAACCTAACCTAACCTAACCTAACCTAACCTAACCTAACCTAACCTAACCTAACCTAACCTAACCTAACCTAACCTAACCTAACCTAACCTAACCTAACCTAACCTAACCTAACCTAACCTAACCTAACCTAACCTAACCTAACCTAACCTAACCTAACCTAACCTAACCTAACCTAACCTAACCTAACCTAACCTAACCTAACCTAACCTAACCTAACCTAACCTAACCTAACCTAACCTAACCTAACCTAACCTAACCTAACCTAACCTAACCTAACCTAACCTAACCTAACCTAACCTAACCTAACCTAACCTAACCTAACCTAACCTAACCTAACCTAACCTAACCTAACCTAACCTAACCTAACCTAACCTAACCTAACCTAACCTAACCTAACCTAACCTAACCTAACCTAACCTAACCTAACCTAACCTAACCTAACCTAACCTAACCTAACCTAACCTAACCTAACCTAACCTAACCTAACCTAACCTAACCTAACCTAACCTAACCTAACCTAACCTAACCTAACCTAACCTAACCTAACCTAACCTAACCTAACCTAACCTAACCTAACCTAACCTAACCTAACCTAACCTAACCTAACCTAACCTAACCTAACCTAACCTAACCTAACCTAACCTAACCTAACCTAACCTAACCTAACCTAACCTAACCTAACCTAACCTAACCTAACCTAACCTAACCTAACCTAACCTAACCTAACCTAACCTAACCTAACCTAACCTAACCTAACCTAACCTAACCTAACCTAACCTAACCTAACCTAACCTAACCTAACCTAACCTAACCTAACCTAACCTAACCTAACCTAACCTAACCTAACCTAACCTAACCTAACCTAACCTAACCTAACCTAACCTAACCTAACCTAACCTAACCTAACCTAACCTAACCTAACCTAACCTAACCTAACCTAACCTAACCTAACCTAACCTAACCTAACCTAACCTAACCTAACCTAACCTAACCTAACCTAACCTAACCTAACCTAACCTAACCTAACCTAACCTAACCTAACCTAACCTAACCTAACCTAACCTAACCTAACCTAACCTAACCTAACCTAACCTAACCTAACCTAACCTAACCTAACCTAACCTAACCTAACCTAACCTAACCTAACCTAACCTAACCTAACCTAACCTAACCTAACCTAACCTAACCTAACCTAACCTAACCTAACCTAACCTAACCTAACCTAACCTAACCTAACCTAACCTAACCTAACCTAACCTAACCTAACCTAACCTAACCTAACCTAACCTAACCTAACCTAACCTAACCTAACCTAACCTAACCTAACCTAACCTAACCTAACCTAACCTAACCTAACCTAACCTAACCTAACCTAACCTAACCTAACCTAACCTAACCTAACCTAACCTAACCTAACCTAACCTAACCTAACCTAACCTAACCTAACCTAACCTAACCTAACCTAACCTAACCTAACCTAACCTAACCTAACCTAACCTAACCTAACCTAACCTAACCTAACCTAACCTAACCTAACCTAACCTAACCTAACCTAACCTAACCTAACCTAACCTAACCTAACCTAACCTAACCTAACCTAACCTAACCTAACCTAACCTAACCTAACCTAACCTAACCTAACCTAACCTAACCTAACCTAACCTAACCTAACCTAACCTAACCTAACCTAACCTAACCTAACCTAACCTAACCTAACCTAACCTAACCTAACCTAACCTAACCTAACCTAACCTAACCTAACCTAACCTAACCTAACCTAACCTAACCTAACCTAACCTAACCTAACCTAACCTAACCTAACCTAACCTAACCTAACCTAACCTAACCTAACCTAACCTAACCTAACCTAACCTAACCTAACCTAACCTAACCTAACCTAACCTAACCTAACCTAACCTAACCTAACCTAACCTAACCTAACCTAACCTAACCTAACCTAACCTAACCTAACCTAACCTAACCTAACCTAACCTAACCTAACCTAACCTAACCTAACCTAACCTAACCTAACCTAACCTAACCTAACCTAACCTAACCTAACCTAACCTAACCTAACCTAACCTAACCTAACCTAACCTAACCTAACCTAACCTAACCTAACCTAACCTAACCTAACCTAACCTAACCTAACCTAACCTAACCTAACCTAACCTAACCTAACCTAACCTAACCTAACCTAACCTAACCTAACCTAACCTAACCTAACCTAACCTAACCTAACCTAACCTAACCTAACCTAACCTAACCTAACCTAACCTAACCTAACCTAACCTAACCTAACCTAACCTAACCTAACCTAACCTAACCTAACCTAACCTAACCTAACCTAACCTAACCTAACCTAACCTAACCTAACCTAACCTAACCTAACCTAACCTAACCTAACCTAACCTAACCTAACCTAACCTAACCTAACCTAACCTAACCTAACCTAACCTAACCTAACCTAACCTAACCTAACCTAACCTAACCTAACCTAACCTAACCTAACCTAACCTAACCTAACCTAACCTAACCTAACCTAACCTAACCTAACCTAACCTAACCTAACCTAACCTAACCTAACCTAACCTAACCTAACCTAACCTAACCTAACCTAACCTAACCTAACCTAACCTAACCTAACCTAACCTAACCTAACCTAACCTAACCTAACCTAACCTAACCTAACCTAACCTAACCTAACCTAACCTAACCTAACCTAACCTAACCTAACCTAACCTAACCTAACCTAACCTAACCTAACCTAACCTAACCTAACCTAACCTAACCTAACCTAACCTAACCTAACCTAACCTAACCTAACCTAACCTAACCTAACCTAACCTAACCTAACCTAACCTAACCTAACCTAACCTAACCTAACCTAACCTAACCTAACCTAACCTAACCTAACCTAACCAACTTAAATATTCATAGATTTTCACCGGGTTTTTTGCGAATAGTTGTAATTCAGTTTGTCTTGATAAACGCTATAATAATTTTGAGTGTTGCCAGCATTTTTGAATTTTTTATAGCCAAAAAACATTAAAATTTTCATACTTTTTTCATAAATTGTCCAAATTTATTCAAAATTTTTATTTAAACCTGCGTTAATTAACGCCTATAATTTATTCCTTTCGATTGGTACCCTTCCGGACCACCCCCGATAGTGGGAAGTCGAAATATTTTGAATTTTGTAAAATTTTATATCGAACCGAGGTGATGTGGTAAATCGAAATTTCAGTACATTTAACTTAAATATTCATAGATTTTCACCGGGTTTTTTGCGAATAGTTGTAATTCAGTTTGTCTTGATAAACGCTATAATAATTTTGAGTGTTGCCAGCATTTTTGAATTTTTTATAGCCAAAAAACATTAAAATTTTCATACTTTTTTCATAAATTGTCCAAATTTATTCAAAATTTTTATTTAAACCTGCGTTAATTAACGCCTATAATTTATTCCTTTCGATTGGTACCCTTCCGGACCACCCCCGATAGTGGGAAGTCGAAATATTTTGAATTTTGTAAAATTTTATATCGAACCGAGGTGATGTGGTAAATCGAAATTTCAGTACATTTAACTTAAATATTCATAGATTTTCACCGGGTTTTTTGCGAATAGTTGTAATTCAGTTTGTCTTGATAAACGCTATAATAATTTTGAGTGTTGCCAGCATTTTTGAATTTTTTATAGCCAAAAAACATTAAAATTTTCATACTTTTTTCATAAATTGTCCAAATTTATTCAAAATTTTTATTTAAACCTGCGTTAATTAACGCCTATAATTTATTCCTTTCGATTGGTACCCTTCCGGACCACCCCCGATAGTGGGAAGTCGAAATATTTTGAATTTTACTCCCACCCAACCCACCCTGTTGTCATCATTTAGGTTGCAAACCTACCCTGTTATTATCATCTAGGTTAGTTGGACGCTTTTAGAGGTTACTCTATCGAATTGACACGACGAACTGGATCCCATTGATACCTGAAAGAGGAAAATCGGACTTAGCAAAGTTTACTTTGTTTATTTACCACTTGATTTAAGTTACCTTTAGTTATTAAGTTATTTTACTCTATATTAAGCTATTAATTACCTATGACTATCCTTTATTGAGGAAAACTGTATACTCTATGACCTAAGTTTGTACAACTTACCATTTGTTTTTATCTTTATTATTTTACCCTATTTTTTACTTTCTTATACATATACATAACTTTACACCTTATACAACTTATACAAATTTACTCGATTTTATTATTTTGACGTCCCCTATCTATAGACAAGATGTTCGGCATTAGAACACCAGCCAAGAGGACCGTTGACGTGACCTCCCAGTCTCCAAAAGAGAATGACACGGTAGATCTCACCTCCAAAGTTAGGCGTAGCATTGGGGAATGGGAAACCGGCAGACCAAGCGTAAGCCCCAAACTGACCCCACCAGTTGCTGGTTCAACTGACCTAGCACCCTCCAGACCAAAGCCGAATCCAGACCCCTCACAAAAGGATAAAGTGCAGACACAGAAGGCATCGATGGCGACAATTTTGTCGCCACCTAAAAAGAAGACCAGAGTGGAAGAAGCAAGAGCGGCAAGTAACAAGGCTAAGCTCCACCTCTCGAACTCCCGCAACTTAAAAACTGACATTAAGCTGGAAGTCTCCAGCTCCATTGACAGACTATTCCAACTCGTCAAAGAGTCGGAAATGGAGTTGACAAAGGAGCGGGGAGGAAGTGGAGCAAAGCATAAGGCAGTTACCAGAGCGGAGCCGCAGAATGTTGAAAGGGCGGTCGAAAAGACCAGGGATGACAGCATCCTCCTGGAAGCAATTGAGGCCAATACGAGGCTTCTTGCTGAAAACGGGAGGAAGCTAGAACAGCTGAAGGAGGCTCTGGAAAGCCAGAAGGAAGCTCTTGAGAAGACAACTTACGCGAGTGTAGTTGCAGCAGGTGGCACAGATCCAGCGCCCAAAATGCAGACCGCACTGCACTCGGTAGTTGTCTCCTCAACGAGACAAGAAGAGACAGGCGAGGAAATTCTCGAGAGGGTGCGAAAGACCGTAGACGCCAAGGAAGGGTGGATACAGGTTGAAAGGGTCAGGAAAGCTAAGGACCGTAAGATCATAATGGGCTGCAGAACTCAAGAGGACAGGCAGAAGATCAAGGAAAGATTGGAGGCGGCTGGAGAACACCTCGTCGTCGAGGAGGTGAAAAACAAAGACCCGCTTCTGGTCCTGAAAGACGTGCTCACTGTGCACAGCGATGATGAAATCATCAAGGCTTTCAGGAACCAGAATAGGGACATTTTTCGCGGTCTCGACGAGGGGGAAAGCAGAGTTTCGATCAAATATCGGAAAAGGGCACGAAACCCCTGCTGTGGTCATATCGTACTAAGTGTGTCGCCCACCATATGGAGACGCTCCATTGACCACAAAAGGATAAAGATTGACCTGCAGGCAGTCCATGTGATGGATCAATCGCCACTCGTACAATGTACCCGATGCTTGGGTTACGGGCATGGTCGGCGGTTCTGCAAGGAGCCAGCCGACCTGTGCAGCCATTGCGGTGATCCTCACATGGCGACTGAGTGCCCCAACCGATTGATCGGAGAAGCTCCTGCCTGTAAGAACTGCGTCCTAGCCAAGCTGGAGAACAAACAGCATAATGCCTTCAGCAACGACTGTCCCATTCGAAGGAAGCGAGACGCAATGGCCCGCCTGTCGGTTGCTTACTGCTAAGGACACCGAAACTGTTTCCCCCCAGTATAAAATCCTCCAAGCTAACCTGCAGAGGAGCAAATTAGCTACAAACGAGCTCTTGTTGGAAGCCGTAAAGCGCAAGGCAGCAGTGGCTCTGCTCCAGGAGCCGTACGTGGGTGCCGCGAAGAGTATTAGAAGTCACCGAGGTGTTAGAATCTTCCAGAGCCCTGATGTAGGGGAGGGTACTGTCAAGGCGGCAATAGCCGTCTTTGATCACGACCTAGACGTCTTACAGTACCCGGAACTCACCACAAACAACATCGTTGTGGTGGGGATCCGAACCAGAGCCTGGGAGATCACACTTGTCTCCTACTACTTTGAGCCGGATGTACCCCTGGAGCCGTACCTTGCACGCTTGAAAGCTATCCAGCAAAGTAAGGGACCCGGCAGGTTAGTCTTTGGAGGTGACACTAACGCCAAGTCCACCTGGTGGGGCAGTAGCCAGGAAGACGTAAGAGGGAAGGAGATGTGCGGGGCCTTGGACGAGATGGGGCTGCATATCCTCAACACCGGAGACACCCCGACATTTGATGTCATAAGGGGTGGAAGAAGGTACTGCAGTCACGTGGACGTTACGGCCTGCACAATGGACTTACTAAACCTGGTGGACAATTGGAGAGTGGTAGAGAGTCTGACGAGCTCGGATCACCAGGGAATCTCTTTCAGCTTAAGCTTAGAAAAGTCAAAGGGGATACGCATAGAAAGGACGACGAGGGTCTATAATACTAAAAAAGCATGCTGGGATCAATTTCATGAGAAATTGAGCCGGACTATGCAGGAAAAAAGCTTAACCCTACAAACATTGCAAATGATTGACACTCCGGAACAATTAAATAAAATACTAGGAGAATACACAAAGGCAATCACTATAACATGCAGAGAAACAATACCCTACAAAAAGCAGAAAGAGCTACTTACCATTCCTTGGTGGTCGAAGAAACTCGAGGACATGAAGAAGCAGGTGGACACTAAGAGGCGCCGCATCAGAAACGCAGCACCGGTTCGGAGAGAACACGCAGTCGGCATATACCTGAAAGAAAAAGAAAATTATGAAAGGGAAGTGCAACTGGCAATAACGGATAGCTGGAAGGATTTCTGTGGGAAGCAGGAGAAGGAAGGAATGTGGGAAGGAATCTATCGGGTTATTGCCAGGTCTGCAAAAAGGGAAGAGGATATGCCGCTGCGTGAAGGAAACAGAACCCTAGATGCGAAGCAATCGGTGAGGCTGTTAGCTGAGACCTTTTATCCTGAGGATAGAGGGGAAAATGACGATGCAGACCACAAACGTATCCGAGAACAAGCTGAAACAGTAAACTCGCGGAGTCATGGTGATCATGACCCGCCTTTCACTTCTAGCGAACTCGAAATGGCTGCAAAGTCATTTAACCCCAAAAAGGCTCCAGGAGCCGACGGCTTCACCGCCGATATATGCGTGCGGGCCATAGATTCCGATCCTGCCTACTTTTTAGCCTTGCTAAACAAGTGTATGGCACTTGAGCACTTCCCTAAGATCTGGAAGGAAGCAACAGTAGTCGTCCTAAGAAAGCCGGGAAAGAGCTCGTATACCGAACCCAAATCGTACAGGCCGATTGGTCTTTTGCCTGTGCTGGGTAAGGTATACGAGAAAATGTTGGTTGCTCGCCTCAAATTCCACCTGCTGCCGAGGATTAGTACTCGCCAATACGGATTCATGCCCCAAAAAAGCACCGAAGACTCCCTCTACACACTAATGCAGCACATCCGTGCTAAATTGCATCTTAAAAAGATTGTGACATTAGTGTCACTTGACATCGAGGGAGCCTTCGACAGTGCATGGTGGCCGGCTATAAGGGTCCGGTTGGCTGAGGAAAACTGTCCGATCAATTTGAGGCGAATAATCGACAGCTACCTGAGTGACAGGAAAGTCACGGTGAGGTATGCGGGGGAGCAGCACGAACGAAGTTCGAGCAAAGGATGCGTGCAAGGATCCATTGGTGGGCCCATCCTTTGGAACGTTCTGCTGGATCCTCTCCTCCAACAACTTGAGGGCAGGGGCGACTACTGTCAGGCGTTCGCCGATGATGTCGTGATGGTTTTCTGTGGTGAGACAGCACGAGACATAGAACGACAAGCCAATGCCGCTCTCGACCATGTTCGAACGTGGGGTATCCGAAATAAGCTGAAGTTCGCGCCGCATAAGACTTGCGCGATGGTTATAACGCGTAGGCTCAAGTACGATACACCACGTTTGAGCATGGGCGGGATCGACATTGGAATGTCCCCACAGATGAAACTGCTGGGTCTCACCATTGACGAAAACCTCACTTTCAACACCCACGTCGGGAACGCCTGTAAAAAAGCGATCGGGATTTATGGCCAGCTCGTTAGAACAGCCCGCGTAAGCTGGGGGCTAAACCCCGAAGTGCTGCGCTCTATCTATACAGCGGCGGTCGAGCCAGTGATCCTTTACGCCGCAAGTGTCTGGGCGCCAGCTGTAGATAAGCTTGGAGTGCGAAAGCAGCTAAACGTAGTTCAGCGGGGCTTTGCACAAAAACTGTGCAAAGCATATCGCACTGTATCGCTGAACTCGGCACTGGTGCTGGCCGGGATCCTCCCATTGGACCTTCGTATAAAAGAGGTGGCTCGTTTATACGAAGCCAAAAAGGGGATATCTCGGTCAGCAGTAGTTGACCGAGAGGTGGAAATTATGTCACCATTTTTCGAGGCTCCGCACCCAGCCGATAAACTGCCCCTAAAATACAAATGCCTGATAAACCAGGAACAGTACCAAAATCATTGCGATTTTGCGGTGCGCATTTACACTGACGGCAGTAAAATTGAGGGCAAAGTTGGAGCGGCGCTATCCGTTTGGGTCGGCGACGTCGAAAACAGAGCCCTCAAGTTTACCTTGCCGTCATACTGTACGGTTTATCAGGCAGAACTGTTGGCACTTTTCAAGGCAGCGGGCGAGGCCTTGAAAATGGACGAATCCACCTTCGGCATCTACTGTGACTCCAGAGCAGCCCTAGAGACTGTAGCTAACCCTAACTCGACCCATCCACTAGCAGCGGAAACCAGAAACGCCATAAGACGCTGTAGGCTCCAGAACAAGTGCGTCTCCTTGTTCTGGATAAAAGCCCACGCTGGCCTGGATGGGAACGAGAGAGCAGACCAATTAGCGAAGGAGGCTGCTCTGAAGTCAAAGAAGAAGCCAGACTACGATCTTTGCCCTATCTCATTCGTCAAACGTATGCTCCGTCTGCATACGATTGAGGAATGGGATAGAAGGTATAAATCTGCCGAAACCGCCTCCATTACAAAGTTGTTCTTCCCAGACGTCCTGACGGCGTATAGTGTTGTGAGAAAATTTGTACCAACGAGCATCACCACACAAATCATGACAGGACACGGTGGGTTCTCCTCATACTTGAAACGATTTAAGTGTAAGGAGAACTCATCGTGTGCCTGCGATCCGGCGGCCGATGAAAGTGTACCGCATCTGATTTTTGAATGCCCAATGTTCATTCGCGAACGTTACGACCTGGAACAGGAGCTGGGAGTAAACATGTCTGCAGAAAACCTGTCGCATATAATGGCAGGATGCCAACGAAACAAATTAATAAATTACTGCACGAAAATAGCAGCAACAGTTTTAAAAAGAAATAAAAGCGTATAAATAAAACATATGATATCATTATAATGATACATAATGAATGTCACATAGTTAATAAACATAGATACAAAATAACGGATATACAATAAAAAAAAAAAGAATAAAACACTAAAATGTCCTCAAAAAATTAACCACGATACATCTACCCTTAATGGGTTCTTAAAAGAAACACGATACAAGAAAACTAAAGGCAATAAAAATAAAACATCATATAACAAAGGCCTTATCTATGATAGGGGAAATTAGAAACAATCAAAAAAAAAAAAAAAAAAAAAAAAAAAACCTAACCTAACCTAACCTAACCTAACCTAACCTAACCTAACCTAACCTAACCTAACCTAACCTAACCTAACCTAACCTAACCTAACCTAACCTAACCTAACCTAACCTAACCTAACCTAACCTAACCTAACCTAACCTAACCTAACCTAACCTAACCTAACCTAACCTAACCTAACCTAACCTAACCTAACCTAACCTAACCTAACCTAACCTAACCTAACCTAACCTAACCTAACCTAACCTAACCTAACCTAACCTAACCTAACCTAACCTAACCTAACCTAACCTAACCTAACCTAACCTAACCTAACCTAACCTAACCTAACCTAACCTAACCTAACCTAACCTAACCTAACCTAACCTAACCTAACCTAACCTAACCTAACCTAACCTAACCTAACCTAACCTAACCTAACCTAACCTAACCTAACCTAACCTAACCTTTTTTTTTTTTTTTTTTTTTTTTTTGGTACCCAGGAAAAATGCTTGATGCACTACCCGCCGGCTAGGGGACGGCACCGGCGGGGCGTGTGGGACTCCCCAGCAAGAGAAAAAGGCTGGTATACCCACTAAAAAACCTGGGGTGTTCCCTCTCTCATCCAATGGGGGGGCCTGTTGGGAGCTCTTAAAAGAATTGAGTCATCCATAGCAGGCCCCCCCGTGTGGGTGCGGGCCGGGTCATTTTTTTTTTTTAGGACCCGACCCCCTCTTGTCCCCAGGGGAGAGCTTCGCCGCTCTCCCCTTTCAGCGTTGGAAGGCGCGCGGGAACACCGCGCGCGCCCTCTCGGGGTTCTTAGTTTACGGGTGGCAGGCCCCCCTGAGGCCTTGCCACCCGGAACCCTTAAGTGGGGGGCAGGAGAGCGACATAAGCGCGTCTCCTGCGCCCCCTCCTCCGGCGGCGGACTTCTGGGGCGTAAGGATCGTCCTCACGCCCCCGCTCCGCCGCCTCCTTCTGCGAGATGACAGACTCGCAGAAGGACCTCATTGCGCCCCAGCACCTGTCGTCGCCGACCATCTTGGATACGACGGTCGGCAGGGAGAGGTCGGGGCCAATCACAGCGACCAGGGCACAGCGCTCCGCGGCCCACGCCGGGCACTCCTCCAGCGTATGCTGCGCCGTGTCCCGGTCACACTCCTCACAATGGTGACACCTGGTTGTCGGCTCCCTACCGGCTATCTTGCAAAGGTACTCTCCGAAACAGCCGTGTCCGGAGAGCACCTGAGTAAGCCGGTAGGTGAGCGGTCCGCGCCGTCTGTCCGTCCACTGCCTAAGTACCGGACGGACAGCCTCGACGGTCCTCACCCCGTAGCGGGGCTGGGCCAGTCTCTCCTGCCAATTCGCTTCAAGGACCAGTCGAGCCTGGGACCTTCGCGTCTCCACCGCCCTGTGCGTGGGTTCCTCTCCCTGGAGCCGGAGGTCAGCGCGCCAGTAATACACTGACGCTTGGACCTCCGCCTCCAAATCCCAGGGCGGCGATGCCGCCAAAACGCACGCCGCCTCAAAGGAGACGGTGCGGTACGCCCGTGACACCCTGATCGCCATCGCCCTCTGAGGTTTCCTGAGGAGGGCGATATTTTGGCGATCAAGGGCGCCAGCCCAGATGGGCGCTCCATATAGGGCCATCGACCGCACCACCCCCAAATAGAGGCGGCGGCAGACGACACTGGGCCCCCCGATATTCGGCAGCAGAGAGCTAAGCGCTCCCGCTGCCGCCATCAGGCGGGGGGCCAGACGGCTAAAATGGACGCGAAAGTTCCAGCGGCCGTCGAGGTAGAGCCCCAAGTATTTCATGCTTGGCTCCACCCCGATGCGGACCCCTCCAACGATGATGTGGGCATCGGGAGGTGGCGCCCGCCGAGGCCCGTGAAATAACAGGGCCTCGGATTTATCTAGCGCCACCTCCAGTCCCAACATCCTAATCCTGCCGACAACCAGGGCCACTCCAGCCGTGGCAAGACGGGCAGCTGCCCCGCAATCCGCTCCCCGGGCCGTAACCAACGTGTCGTCGGCGTAACAAGTTACGCCGATGCCCGGGGGCAGGGCGCCCCGCAGCACCCAGTCGTAGCCGATGTTCCACAGTATCGGACCCAGAACCGAACCCTGTGGAACACCGCACGACATCTCCCTCCGGAACGTCTCTCCGTTCCGCCCCACACAAAACACACTCCTCTGGTGCAGGTAGTCCCCGACTATTCGGCGTAGATAGGGAGGCACCCCATGAAATCGGAGCGCCTCCCTAATAGTCGCCCACGGCAGGGTGTTAAAAGCGTTGGCGATGTCCAAGGACACCGCCAATACCACCCCGCGCGAGGCGACCGTCTCTTCCGAGAGGGCCTTGACGCTACTGATCGCGTCAATCGTCGATCGGCCCTCCCGGAATCCGAACTGGCGTTCGGATAAGTCGGGGCCCACCCGCACCAGGTGCTTGGAGAGGCGGGCAACCACTACGCGCTCAAAGAGCTTGCCCACCTCATCCAACAGCACTATGGGGCGGTACGCGGAGGGAGAATCCGCGGGGCGGCCCTCCTTTCTCAGGAGGACCAGCTTGCCCGTCTTCCACATGGAAGGGAACCGTCCCGACTCCAAACAGGCGCTGAACAGCCTGAGGAGCCGGTCCCCTAGGGCGTCAAAGGCCAAAACCCAGGCGCGGCCAGGAATTCCGTCCGGCCCCGGGGCGGTGTTTTTGCCCCGAAGCCGCACTATTGCCGCGCCGAGCTCCGCCATCGTAACTTCTGGCACCCCGGCATCGGCACCGCCCTCCTCAATTTCGGGCGGCGCCATTACGGGAGGCGTGTGCTCCGCCCTCGAAGGAAAGAGAGCGGAAATCACACCCTCCAATTGCCGAGGCTGGAGACTCTCGGTGACCGGCGGGGCCCAGGGGCGCAACTTGCCCCTGACCGTCTTGTACGGCCGGCCCCACGGATCTGCCTCGAGAGTCCCCAGGAACTCTTCCCATCTTTGGGTTTTGGCCTCGCTGATGGCGGACTGCAGGGCGTACCTCCGCTGTTTGTACGCGTCCCGCAGCCGTGCCTCCACGGTCGGGTCACGGTACCGCCTGCGTCGGCGGTACCTAGTGTACTGGCGACGCGCCGCAATGCACGCGGTGCGTTTCCGGCTGATGTCGTCAGACCACCAGTACACCTGACGCCTCGGAGGCTGAGCACTGGCCCGGGGCATTGACGCGTCGCAAATCTGCGTCATCGCGCCCCGGAACCACTCCGCTTCTTGCTCAACCTCCACAGGCCCTTCGACCATCGGGGTCCAGGCCTGCACGATGGAGGCTTCCACCAGCACGTCTGCATCGAGACGTTTCAACGCCCATCGTGGGGACGACGGGGTGTGCACTCTCCTCGGGCGATCGTCCGGGATCGCTGGCGAGGCGGAGATGTCGAACCGCACGTAACGGTGGTCCGACAGAGACTCCGCCTCGACCAGCACTTGCCAGTCCCGGACGCGGCGCGCTACGGCAGGGCTTGCGAACGAGATGTCCACAATGGACTCGCCCTGCCAGCGCACGCATGTGGCGACCGACCCCCGATTAAGAACGACGAGGCCGGTCGCAATCGCCCACTCCTCCAGCGCGTCGCCGCGAGCGTCGGTGACAGGGGATCCCCAAGCCATTGATTTGGCATTAAAGTCCCCCGCCACCACGACCGGACGCGATGGGTACCGATTAATCACGGCCCCCACCGCGCCCAAAAATCGCTCAAACTCGGCGAGGCGCCGGTTCGGAGAGAAATACACCCCGATCAGGACGGTTCCCTCCCAATCAACACATATACAGGGTGTCCCAAAACTCAACGTCAAGCCGAAACGGGGTGACAGGATTGATCATAACCATCACGAGAAAAATCTGAAAAAAAATCTATCCCATGCAGTTTAAAAATTATGGGCATTTTAAGAAAAACCTAGAAATTTGATCAAACTGTACCATTTTTCGGTTATTGTGGTTATTCTTTTTTATTTTTGTTCATTTGAACTTTGGAAACGTAATCCTAAATAACATTTCTAGAATCCCAATAAAAAATAATGACACAATTGCCTCAAGTTTCCGAGAATTGAGACTATTTGTTAAACTACGAATTTAAAATTTTCAAGATTCGTCGACTTTGACAGGCCCTCCTATAAAAAAAATGTACTAGAGTGCCTTGGCAAGTGGCATTAAAAGTTGGCGCATTTAATCAGAATTCTAAAATGGTACAATACTTGTTAGTTCCATACAATAGAAAAGAGTAAAAAAATTAAAACCTCAAGTAACCCGATTTTTGCTATCTCATTTTACTCAGTTAAAATGTTTTTAATTCACACAAGCTCTAGGTAGGTTCTTAATTTTAAGACAAAATGATGAGAGAGATGGATAATGGGTATGTTCGCCATGAGTGAGCGAGACAGATAGTGACGCCACTTTTACCAAAGTGAAAAAAAGTTAGTAAAATTAGTAAAATAATTAGGTTTGTTGGAATAAAAGTCAGATGATAGAGAAATAACGTTTTTTATTACAATAAATGTTCAAATTGTTTACCATCAGCCTCAATACAAGCCCTACATCTTCTTAAAATAGATCTACTTATTAGTCGGGCATATCTTCGAGAGTTGATCGCCTCAGCTGCTTGAGAAATGCGTTCACGCAGGTCGGCTACGTTCTCAATGGGCTTTGAGTAAACTTTTTCTTTGAGAACTCCCCAATAGAAAAAATCCAGGGGATTTAAATCTGGTGAACGGGCGGGCCACGAGATAGTGCCCGAACGTCCAATCCACCTTCCCGGATATTCCTGGTCAAGGAAATCTCTTACTTGCACTGCGAAATGCGCTGGGCAGCCATCTTGTTGAAACCACATGTCGCGAAGATCTGCTAGTGGTACGTCCTCTAACAGGGTTGGTAAATCTTCTCTTAAAAAATGTAGGTAATTAGTTCCATTCAAGTTCTCAGGCAGTTCAATAGGCCCAATAATTTTACCGTTTAAAATTCCGGTCCACAGGTTTACTTTAAAACGATACTGGGATCTATCTTCTCGCATTAAATGTGGATTCTCCACATGCCACTCGTGATAATTGTGCAAGTTCATGTAACCATCTTTTTTAAATGTCGATTCATCTGACCAGAGAATTTTTTGGATGAATTGGGGATTCTCATTATGCCTCTGTAGCATTGTTCTACAAAAAGAAATCCTTTCCTGATAATCTCGAGGTAGAAGACTTTGAACTCGTTGTACGTGAAACGGATGCATTTCGGCTCTTTGTAAAATACGATGAGCAGTGCTTTTCGGTATTCCCGTTCTTTCTTCAATTCCACGTACGGAAATACTTCGGTCACGTGCGACCTCTTGCAATACTTCTTCCTGGAAAGGAAACACAGGTCTACCTCCAGCCTGTATTTGATTCGGGAAATGGCCGCCCTCTGTGAGTGAACGGTGCACATTAACAAACACGCGGTGATCCGGGTAGCGCTCTAAATTTGGATATCTTTCACGATAAAGTCTAGCGGCAGCACTTGCGTTGCATCTGCATTCCCCATAAATGAGGTGCATGTTCGCATATTCTTGTGAAGTGTAGCGCGTAGGCATGGTAGATAAAAAGGATGCCAACACAAAAGTCCAGAGAGAAGCCAAAGTTGCCGGTATGTTATCAACAAGTCCAATTCACAAAGATTCAAGTCCAAAAAGAGAAGCCAAAGTTGTCAGTACTAAATCAACACAAGCGAATACGAACGTGCGCAGTAGACGAATGAGCGAAACGTACTAACTGGTTGGTGTCGGACTGGTAGCGTAGCCATTTGCTTGGCTGAAACTAGTGCGAATGAAACAGATAGATGCCATAGCATCTATCTGTTTCATTCGCACTCGTTTAAACGACGCATCTCCGTCTCAATGCGTGGCGTCACTATCTGTCTCGCTCACTCATGGCAAACATACCCATTATCCATCTCTCTCATCATTTTGCCTTAAAATTAAGAACCTACCTAGAGCTTGTGCGAATTAAAAACATTTTAACTGAGTAAAATCTGATAGCAAAAATCGGGTTACTTGAGGTTTTAATTTTTTTACTCTTTTCTATTGTATGGAACTAACAAGTATTGTACCATTTTAGAATTCTGATTAAATGCGCCAACTTTTAATGCTACTTGCCAAGGCACTCTAGTACATTTTTTTTATAGGAGGGCCTGTCAAAGTCGACGAATCTTAAAAATTTTAAATTCGTAGTTTAACAAATAGTCTCAATTCTCGGGAACTTAAGGCAATTGTGTCATTATTTTTTATTGGGATTCTAGAAATGTTATTTAGGATTACGTTTCTAAAGTTCAAATGAACAAAAATAAAAAATAATAACCACAATAACCGAAAAATGGTACAGTTTGATCAAATTTCTAGGTTTTTCTTAAAATGCCCATAATTTTCAAACTGCATGGGATAGATTTTTTTTCAGATTTTTCTCGTGATGGTTATGATCAATCCTGTCACCCCGTTTCGGCTTGACGTTGAGTTTTGGGACACCCTGTATACCCCTCGCCCCTGTCTGTCATCACCAGGAGCGAGGGACCAGACGAAACGATGGCCGCCAAGCCCCCGAGGTCCCCAAACCAGTTGTGACGGCTGGGGACGCAGTAAGGCTCGGCGACCACGGCGATGTCTATTGACCACTCCGCCATGTGCTGCAGCAAGATATCCTGCGCCCTGGCGGAGCGGCCAACGTTCGCCTGTAGGAGGCGATGGGCCATAATTAATTAGGTGTCCATCGCCGTCCCACTGCTCCCTGCTTGGGGAGGGGCCGGGGCGGCCGGAGTCCCGGCGACCGCCCCTCTGGCCCTGCGTCTTTTTGGAGGGGAGCAAGACTTGCTCCCCATCCGGTGCTCCGCTGGCCTTCCTGCAGCCGAACAGATGCTGCAGGAAGATTTTGCAGCGGAGCAGGCGGCGGCCTTGTGGCCGGGCTGGCCGCAGCGGTAGCAAAGGTCGCTGCGGTCAGTTTCAGCGGTGCATTGCTGCCTCACATGCCCCGGTTCGAGGCAGCGGTAGCACCGCCTAGGCCTCGGCTCCAGAAGGTTAACCTGAGCCGAGACCATCCCGACCAGCAAACGGCCGGCCGCCACCTTCTTCGCCGCGGCGATGGGGCAGCGCACCATCACTGTGCACAGACCACTTTCGCCGCGGCGCAACTCTCCCACCTTTACCTGGGCCTGAGGGCAGGCTCCGGCTTGTGCCACCGCAGCGGCGACATCCTCGGAGGAGGCCGAGTCGTCCAGCCCGGTTACTCGCATTTCTGCGGACTTCACCGGGCGGGAGACCCTGACCTCCTCAGGCGTAAATAGGGACCGAATTGTTGCGGCCACCCTATCCGCTTTGTCGCCGGAGGTGGCACCTGGGACCTCTAATATCCTGGCCCCAGTGGCGGCGACCTTAAATAAGACGCCTCCGGCAAGGCCCATCTCGGCGAGATTGCCTTGCATAGCCTGAGTGGCCCGCCGGAGGACGCTCGCATAGTTAACGCCTTGCCGGAGCCCCTCCTCCGTCAGCTCCACCACAACGGCGGTGGAGCGCGGGGGCCGCAGGTCGGCCGGGCGGGGGCCCTTCTTTTTACTGGCGACCGGGGGCGCCCGGGAGGCCTTCTTCTTCTTCCTCCTCTTCCTCTTGGTGACCTCCGTCCACGGCTGTTCAGCCGAGGTAGAGGCCACCGGGGCGGGTTGGAGCTGTGGGGCAGGGTGCGGTGGCACCACAGTGGCCACCGCCCTCCCCTTGCCCCTCCCTTTCCCTTTCCCCTTGGAAGAGGAAGCCGACGGTGACGGTGTGGGGGCAGATATCTGCCGTGCCACCGGTTGGCCGGAGGGCGCGGGGCCTGCCGGCGCTCCCCCGACCATTCGGGGGCGGCCCCCAAGCGGAGGGCCCGGGGTCGGCACGGGCGCGAGGCCATAGTTGGCCAGGCACGCCTCCACGACATTGCGTGCCTGAGCCACCGTGGCCCGCATCAGCTCTTCCGCCCAGGCGGGACGCCGGTCCTCCGCGGGAGTGACTGGCTGCGCTGTGCGCCGCGGGAGGGGCGGGAACTCCTCCCGCGGCCCCCTGGCAGGCGCCCTGGCGGCGGCCGAGGGCACCTTTGCGGCGACGGCCCGTGCAGCAGTGGCAGCGGCCGCCTTCATGGCCGCTACCTCCGCCCGGAGCTCCGCCAGCTGCCTATGCAGCCCCTCATTCTCCGACCTCCAGCGCCTCTGGAGATCAGAAGAGGTCTGCCCCCATATCTGGAAGAATGCCTCCCGCATATCTTCCGTCGCATTCTTTAGGTCCCGGACGAACCCTCCCTTTAGGTTGCCGGACCGGGCCGCCACCCTCAGGACGGTCTCGGCGCCAGCCTCGAACCGTTGCCTGAGGTCGGCAACCGAGTCCCCTCCAGAGAGGGTCACATCCGGGACCCCAGCCCTCTTCAGGAAGTCTCGACGGGCAGGCAAAGGCTGCCCGAGGAGCTTCCTCGCGGAGGGAGGCGGCATTGGGGAACCAGCCCTTCCACCGCAGGGCGTCCCCTTAACTACCTCCACCTCCGTGTCCGAGCCAGAATCGGATACGTGGTGCGACGTCTTCCGGCGCTTCGCGGAAGCGCCGGGTTCTATACCAAACTTGAGGGTGAGGGAAGCAGGGCTATCCCTCCCCTCCTCCCTCTCCCGTCGAGCCCCCGACGAGCACCGGCTCTGAGGCCGACTGGTCTCCGAGCCAGAGCCCGCCCGCGACTCGACGTCCATATCAGTGCCGGTGCCGGCGCTGAACGCACTCGACACGGAGTCGCTGCGAGTCTGCGCCGCCAACCGACACCTCGACCGTGTCCTTGGCACGGCCGGGACCCTATCCCCAACTGTCGGTGGGGGCATAACCCCCCCAACCTTCCCCTTTCTTCCCTTCGCAGGGGTTTTGGTGCCTGAAGTATCGCGAGGCACGGCACTGTGATGTTGGTTGCCCCCCCCAGAATACGAGGGGCAGACGGAGCCGGAAGGCTCCGTGAGGGATTCTCCGGGTGCGGCGCACCCGGTACCCTCCTGGGGTAGTTCTAAACCTTTACCAGACATCTTCATAATTTTTTGTTTGGGTGGCCCTAATGGCTGGGTTCCCCCCAGCCATACAGCCCCTCGCCGGGCCACAAAAGCTTAAGCTTTGGGTTATTTTTATAGAGGTTTTCTTCCTCGCAGCCCGAAGGCCCCCGGTCCTGTCAGTTCTGGATTACGGGTTGGGCCGGATGGGGGTCCATGCTGGACCGATCCACCCGCCCCAAGAGCGCCCGCCTGGGCAGGAAACCCATGGTTCCCACCTCGGCCTGACGGCCCCACTAGTAATTTTTTAGAGGTTTTCTTCCTCTATCCCCCCGTGTTGGGCCGGATGGGGGCCCATGCTGGACCGATCCACCCGCCCCAAAACCGCCCGACTGGGCAGGACGCCAAAGCAACCCGCTCCAGCCTTACGGTCCCCACTGGTGATTTTTTAAAGAGGTTTTCTTCCTCTATCCCCCCCCCCGTATTGGGCCGGATGGGGGTCCATACTGGACCGATCCACCCGCCCCAAAACTGCCCGACTGGGCAGGACGCCTACGCACCCCGCCCCGGCCTTACGGCCCCCACTGGTGATTTTTTAAAGAGGTTTTCTTCCTCTATCCCCCCCGTCTCAAATCCACGTGTCCTCTGCTAATCAGAGGAACACGTGGAGAGACCCCCAAACGCGGCCCTCGCGGGCCGATAACCCCGAGACAAGATGCCTCGGGTTCCCTACGCGCGTGCCAGAGTATTAGCCACGAGTAATAATGCCCCCGAAAGGACATGATTACCCGTGTTGCCCGGGGTGTACCGGCCCAACGTCTGCCGTTCCAATCCACGGAAAATGTGGAAAGGACTAGCAACCGTCAGGCACACTAGGAGGTTCTCTCTGGCCACACACCCCAACCTAACCTAACCTAACCTAACCTAACCTAACCTAACCTAACCTAACCTAACCTAACCTAACCTAACCTAACCTAACCTAACCTAACCTAACCTAACCTAACCTAACCTAACCTAACCTAACCTAACCTAACCTAACCTAACCTAACCTAACCCAGTATGCACTTAACATCGTCAAAGTACGCATCGCCTTTACAAGAGCTCCCAATTAAAAATTAATATCTGTGGCAATTAGCAACATAGGCGCGTAAAAATTCGTACAGTGAAAGTGAAGTGTGTGATTCACCAGGATTAGCGTTTGCAGAAAAATCCATCACCAGGGAGAGCAGCAGCGAGGAGTCCAAGACCTAGAACTTTAACACCCTACAGTTCTATGCAGGTTAGAGTTACCACCAAACCCCCACCACCACCATCTAGAGGCCGAGATCACCATTCCAACGACACCACTCACGTCCACTTCGTCCTAGGCTCCAAGAAGTTATTCACAGCCAAACTTCTCAAGACCACGTTGTCGCCACCACGTGCTGCAGAGAGGTTAAGTACCGAACTTAGGTTAAGTACTACACCTATACATGCGGCGTGTGACGACACAGGCGAGCGACGGACAGACGTGAAGACACCAAAGCCGGCCCCAAGAATCCTCCAGCGAGCCATCTTCAACCTCAGGCTACGGCTGATCAGCATCAGGTACCACTCGAGGGAACTCCTTAACCCCCACCCCTTACCCCTTACTGTTCGGGTTCTCCGAAACCGGGAAACTGAGACCTTCCCAAATACCCCAACAGATCCCTCATATTCCCACCCCCAACCTCCCCCCCCCAACCAAGCCCTACCCCCCACCCCCTCCCCTTTAACCCCTCCCCCCACCCCCCCACCCCTCACCCCTCACCCCCCCCCCTCACCCCTCACCCCCCCCCCGCACCCCTCCCGGAACCCCCCCCCCCGCACCCCCTCACCCCCCCTCAACCCCCCCCGAAACTTCCCCCCCCTCACCCCCCCTCACCCCCCCCCCCCCGAACCCCTCCCGAAACCCCCTCCCCCCTCCCCCCCTCGAGTATACCTCACCCCCCCTGGACCTAACTTTGGGGCCAAGACACCTAGACCCGTCGAGTTTGGGCTCATTGGAATCGGGAGAACGAGCCCAATCTTTTGGCCCCAACAGAAACCCCGAAATCTCATCGCAAACCTGGGAACTGAAGACCACCATCAGAAAACCACCTCACTTGAACTTCGAAGAAACGCACTATCACAAAGGCAAGGGCCCGCATACAGGCGTACAGCACAATTAGCAATATGTCTCAACCATCCAGAACAAAGTCTACCAAAATAAACCCTAAAACTAATGATGACAAAACAAAGGAGGCCCCAGCGGGGCCTCAGCCAAAAACTAGAACCCTACGGGAACAGGTGCTCGTTAAGACCTCGAGCACCACAAAACCAACACACAAAACTACCACTGAATCACAAGAAAAACCAACACCAAAACCCAACACAACGGAGAAGGTTCTACAATGGCCCCAAGACGATGAACCAAAAATTACCCACTCCGAAGACGACGCCGCCTCAGTAGCGTCGGCAGCAGACTCTGAATCAGTGTGCTCTGACGTATCACACCTAAGAGTGGGCAGGAAAAGCCTCCTCTACACAACCAATAGAGGAAGCGGCGTAGAGATGGACCTTGCCACCAAAGCAGCGAACACTCTGCTGCTCAAAGGCAAGGAGGCATTAGAACAGGCGGGTAACATGAAAAGAGAGTGCAAAACAACTGCACTCGATTGCCTCCAGTCCCTCTATGAGACTGTACTCTCCCTCTCCGACTCTAGGTCCCGCCATAAACTCAACCTAGAGAAGGAAAGGTCACGCCACGCCCAAGAACTGGTGAGATCGGAAAGGGCACACACGAAACAAATAACAACATTGACAGAGGAACTCGCGAAGACCCGCGAGCAAGTGTCGGCGTCCCTGCAAGAGACTAGAGATATTCGAAAATGGTTGGAATTTGAAACACAGGACCCACATCGATTAATCAAAGAACTTAGCAGGGACAACAAAAGAGTGGAAGCCGCAATTACAAAAATTCAGGAAACAATCAAAGAAATGGCCAATACAGGGAGTAACATCCAATTAAAGGAAATAGAGGGAAAAGTGATCGCAATGGCACGAGATACGAAATCCATACACAACAGACTGGACGAACACAAAACGGGACTCACCAAGATCGAGTCCCACACCCAGGATATCAAAACAAATATCCAGTCAAACCACCAAGCAACAACAAAAGCCCTGACACGTCTAGAGGATCCCCCAACAAAAACTGAGGAGACACTAACAGGGCTTAAAGAACATTTGAAAGAGATCTCCAACCTTGTGAAAGCGGTAAATACCACAGAAAAGGAAGCCCCCAAAATCGAGTTCGGTGAGCACCTCCAGCCCATCACGGAGAGGCTCAAAGTGGTGTCCTCAGAACTCAAAACCATACGAGAACACCAAAAAGAGGCACCACCACCGACATCAATAAGTTTGGGGGCCGAAATGGCCCTGGTGGACATACTCAAAGCGCAGACCAACAGTGCGACGACCTACGCGCAGGCAGCTGCAAAAAAGCCTCCCCAACCACCCATACGGAGGCCCAACCACACTCTCATCATCTCCTCAAATGATAAAACTAAGACTGGGGAGAACATTGTTAACATCCTGCGCGAGGCCATAAACACAAAGAAAACCGGGGCCAAAGTAGACCGGCTTAAGAAGGTTGGGAATCAAAAAGTGATCATCTCGTGTAACAACAAAGCGGATCTCACCCTAATATCAGAGAAAATAAAAACAAATAAGACCCTAAAAGCAGAGACGGCACGCAACAACAACCCACTCGTCATCATTAGGGATGTACTTGCGTACCATTCCGACGCCGAGATCGTGGAGCACATCCTGGCGCAGAATAACCATGTGCTCAACGGCGTCGAGCCAAAGGAGCGGACCATCAGAGTCCGCTACAGGAGGCGGGCAAGGAACAATCTCGAGTGCCACCCGGTACTGGAGGTGTCCCCTGGCATTCATAAGAACATGCTGGAGGCCGGGAAACTGTACATCGACTTACAGAGGCGACCGGTCAACGATCACTCCCCACTCGTGCAATGCACAAAGTGTCTGGGCTTCGGGCACACGAAGGCTCTCTGCCAGGAGAAGGAGGGCAGATGCAGCCACTGTGGCCAGCAACACACTTGGGAGAAATGCACCCAGAGGTTGGAAGGGAAACCCCCAACATGCGTTAACTGCAAGAAGGTCCCAACACCACCGGGACAGCCGCAACGCATCGACACCAACCACAACGCCTTCAGCGGGGAGTGTGCAGAAAGACAGAAATGGGACGCCATAGCCCGCGCAAAGATCTCCTACCTTTGCTAAGGTCTCCACAACACAGGGCAGCTCTATACCCCCATCAACATCAACACCATCGACAAAACTGAAAATCGTCCAAGCGAATCTCCAAAGATCCAAGTTGGCAACAGCGGAACTACTCCAAGCGGCTGAGCATCAAGGCATCCACATCGCCCTGGTGCAAGAGCCGTACACGGGCAAGCACGGAGTAATGAAACACCACCAAGGGACAACTACCATCCAGTGTACCCTTAACCGCCAAAAGCCGAACAAAGCCGCTATCATCATCTTCGGCAACCTGCTGGAAACAATCCACGACCCGCAATTGGTAACGGAAACGGAAGCAGCGGTCGTGGTAAAGGCAGGTGGACTAACGCTCGGACTAATATCAGTCTACTTTGAAGGGGACCAAAATATAGAGCAAAACATATGTCGAGTAAAAAACCAGCTAATAAGGATGTCCACAAACAACACCATAGTGGCCGGTGACGTAAATGCCTGGAGTCATTGGTGGGGAAGCTCCTCAGAAGACCAGAGGGGAGCTACCTACAGTGCCTTCATCGACGAAATGGACTTGCAAATTCTAAACATCGGAGATACACCTACGTTCGAAACTTACAGGAGAGGCAGGCTGTACTCTAGCATTGTCGACGTAACAGCCTGCAGTTCAACGCTGCTAGGCAGGATAGAAGAGTGGAAAGTCAACAAACACCTGACCACATCTGACCACAATGCCATCACTTTTGCGTTACGCGTCGAAGGGGCTCTCCAACCCTTAAGACCCCAGACGACGCGCGTATACAACGTGAAAAAGGCAAACTGGCCGAACTTCACTCCACTCTTCACATCGACCCTGGCAGCTAACAACATCACTCCTGTCAGAATCAACGAAGTCACTTCACAAACCGAACTAGAGTCCATAGTAGGATCCTACATCACCACCATCACGGAAACATGTGAACACACAATTCCGAAACTAGGATCCTACAAAGGCAAACCAACGCCTCCGTGGTGGACGCCGTCTCTCGGACAACTCAAACGAGAAGTCCTCAGGAAGAAGAGACGGATCCGAAACGCGGCAACAGTCAGGAGGCAGTGCGTCATCGAAGAATACCTAGAGGCAAAGCTTGCGTATACCCAGCAAGCAGTAGAGGCACAAACCAAAAGTTGGAAGGAGTTCTGCACGACCCAGGAAAAAGAGAGCATGTGGGACGGAATCTATAGGATACTGAGAAGAACCGCCAGGAAGCAAGAAGACACCCTCCTCCGAGACAACAGCGGCAAAACCTTGAGCCCGCAAAACTCGGCGGATCTCCTGGCGGAAACGTTCTACCCAACTGACACCATAGAAACCGACACCCCACATCACACTCAGCTCCGTAAAATGGCGGAAGAGAGTCAACCGGAACAACTGAAAGGAGACGACCCTCCCTTTACATCAGGGGAGCTTGACCTAGTGCTCCAAGCACTAAATCCCAAAAAGGCACCAGGCCCAGATGGCATCACAGCAGACATCGCCACCAAAGCCATCGCCTGCGACAGGGAAGTATTCATGGCACTTGCAAACGCTTGCCTGAAACTAGCATACTTCCCCAGAGCATGGAAAGTAGCCCACGTCGTCATCCTACGGAAACCCGGCAAAGAAGACTACACTCACCCCAAGTCGTATAGGCCCATTGGTCTCCTATCAGTCATCGGAAAGATAGTGGAGAAACTGATGATAGGGAGAATCCAGTGGCACATTTTACCAACTCTGAACTCCAAACAGTACGGATTCATGCCCCAACGCGGCACGGAAGACGCCCTTTACAGTCTAGTGAACCAGATCAGAGAGGAAATTCGAGAAAAGAAGATAGTACTCCTAGTCTCACTGGATATTGAAGGGGCTTTTGACAATGCGTGGTGGCCAGCGCTGAAATGTCAACTCAAGCAAAAGAAATGCCCGTACAACCTCTACAACATGGTATGCTCTTACCTCGAAGACCGCAGTATCGTCGTCAACTATGCCAGAACAACAAGTGAGAAGAGAACCTCCAAAGGGTGCGTTCAAGGCTCCATAGGAGGCCCCACCTTTTGGAATATCATCCTGGACTCCTTGTTACAACAACTAACTGGCAAAGGAGTGAACTGCCAAGCGTTCGCCGACGACGTTGTCCTTCTATTCTCCGAGCACACATCCACAGCCCTAGAGCAGTCAGCGAACGAGACGTTGCAGACTGTAGTAGATTGGGGGGAGAAAAACAAGCTACACTTCGCAGCACACAAGACCAGTGCTATGGTTCTAACCAAGAAGACAAAGTTCGACCCCCCTGCGATCTACATGTCTGGCAACCTAATAAACCTCGTGGAAGAGATCAAGCTCCTGGGCCTCACCATCAACCGCCCACTCACCTTCACATCACACGTGCAGAAGACCTGCAAAAAGGCTGCAGACATATACAAACAGCTAGCCTGTGCAGCCAAAGTGACGTGGGGGCTCAACGGAGAAATAGTTCGGACAATCTACACAGCAGTCATAGAGCCTATTATCATGTACGCCTCCAGTGTTTGGGCTCCAGCCACGGAGCTAAACACCGTAATGGACATCCTCAACTCGACTCAAAGAGGGTTCGCACTGAAAATATGCAAAGCATACCGGACAGTCTCGTTAACATCTGCCTTAGCCCTTTCAGGCTTGCTGCCAATAGACCTGAGGATTCAGGAATCAGCAAGTCTCTATGAGATCAAAAAGGGCATCAGTCTAGACTACCTACCCACAGGGAAACAACTCGAGCACAAGGTGAGCTACCTCCATAAACCTCACCCCTCAGAGCTTTTAAAAACAGAGTTCGAGCTCCTCGAGAATATGGATCCCGAAACAATAGATACCCACCACATCACCGGCCCTCAAATTTACACAGACGGCAGCAAAATCGAGGGCAAGACCGGAGCTGCCCTAACGTGGTGGGAAGGTGGTAAGGAGATAACATCTAAATCCTTTAGTCTAGATACACACTGTTCTGTCTTCCAAGCTGAAATGTACGCCCTACACAGGGCAGTGGAGATGGCGAGTACCAGCAGCGAACCAATAATCAACATCTTGAGCGACTCAAGATCCTCGCTCGAGCTGCTGAGAAATCCCCAGTACACCACAGCCCTGTCAAGAGACATTAAGCTAAACATCAGGAAAATAACGGAACAAGGCAAGAAATTAAGACTCTTCTGGCTACGAGCTCACGCGGGCACAATCGGAAACGAGCGTGCAGACGAGCTCGCGAAACTCGCAGCACTAACACCGTCAACCGGGCCAGACTATGACAAAGTCCCCCTGTCATTCATAAAACTGATGATCCGACGGGAGAGCGTCAGAAAATGGCAGGACCGATATGAGACCTCCAACACCGGAGGGGTCACCAAAAAGTTCCTCCCCCAGATAAACACCACCTATCAAATAGTGAGAGGGACAAAAATGACCCCGCTGCAGGTACAGGCGATAACAGGTCATGGAGGTATAGCCGAATACCTGCATCGGTTCAATCTCATATCAAGCCCGGGCTGCGAGTGTGACGACAACATCCCAGAGACGTCCTTGCATAACATCTTAGACTGTCCCCGTTTTCTAAACCACCGCTATGATCTTGAAAACCAGCTCAACATCAAGCTGTCAGAGACCAACTTACCAGCGCTGTTAGAAAACAAAGAATCCAGAGCGAAAACCCTCAACTTCATTGAAAGAATCTTCAAGACCGCTACCAAACGACACAGCACAGGGAACACAAACACCGTTCCCCCTCCCCCTACTCAGGACCAACCTACGACAACAACTATCACACCCACCACCAGCCAAGGACCACATAAACCCAACACGCCCTGCGTCCATCACTCTTCAGAACTCCAACTGCTGGAGAGTGCTGAGCGCGGAGCCCCGGGCTTAAGAACAAGAAACGTGGTCCTGTTCATGAACACCAACTATGAACGGCTCGGGATAGGCTTCTGCAACGCAACCGGGAATAAGAGAGTGGCAATTTCACCAGGAGCAGCCCTGATAATCAAAGGAAGCACCACGCGCACCACCATCAAGCGCAAAAGGTTTGAGGAACTCAGCGAATTGGAAGTTGCGGGACAAAAGAGTCGTCTTGTACGGAAGAAAAACAAGACGATTCTGTTACTAGACTGGAACGCCAACGAGTCCCCATTCGCTCGAGCAAACTATCTACTCCAAGCGATATCAGAGGCAAGCCGAATAAACGACACCACACCGCGCATCATCAGCGTGGACGCCATGATGGCCGACTTCGAGAAGGGCGAGGTCGCAGACTACACCGGCAGCATCAGTGCAGCCGAGTACCACGAAGTGGTGGTCTACGAAGGGAAGCACCAAGACCTCAGCTTCTTAAGACCACCAAAACCCAGACAATCTGCGACTCATCTCTCCACGACGCCATCAACTCCAACATCTGTCACAATTGCCACCCCCCCTACCAGTTCAGAAAAATTGCAGAAGAGGCTGTTAGAAGAAAGGACCCGCACAACCAGAGAAACTCCAACTAGACACTCAATCATGACACCATTACTAAACACCATCAGCTCACAATTATGGGGGAAAAAGACGCCACCCCACCCGGCGCCAACTCCCTCACAAACAACTTCGAGAGCGGGTAATGGTGCCGCGACCACTGCAAGAACAAAAGCCGACATGGGAATAGTCGCTGCGCCAAACCTCAAGCAGGCCGTCACTCCACAGGACCACGTGGCCAACGCATTCCTCGAGTATACTCAAATCTTACGGGAGACAAAAACCGTTTCCATCAAGAAATGTGTTGACATTTTGAGGGCCTTCAAATACCAACAAGAAGGCCTACTAAACGTAAGACTCGAGGAAGCAGAAGCCACCATATACGACAGTGACGCCTCCAAAGTCATAAAAGGAAGGACGATGACGAGACACATGGCGGCATACAGCGCCACAGCGGGAATCGTCCCCCTGGACAGAGAAGAAACGCAGCGCTCCGGACACTTCACTTACTGCACCCCTCAAAACGACCCCATCGTTGTCACGACCCAAGACACGGAGATATGGCTAGCGGACAGCATACTCGAAAGAGCCCAGAAGCTGTCCGAGAGTGAGCCGCCCGAGAAATGGGAAGTGCCCAAAATTACGTGGGTAAACGGAGTTCCGGGATGCGGTAAGACAACATGGATCATAAACAACTTTAACATCGAAAAAGACATCGTTGTCACCACAACCAAGGAGGCACAGAGGGACCTGGTCCAGCGTATCACTCGCCGAGCAGGGGCAGACGCAGCAAGGAAAGTGCGAACGATGGCATCAACCCTGGTAAACGGGGTCAAAGAGCGAGACCGAGAACAGTGCAGTCGTCTACTTGTAGACGAAGCACTGATGAACCACTTCGGCGCAATACTGATGCTATCGCGAATCGTAGGGGCCAGCGAGCTGCTGCTTATCGGCGACGTGAACCAATTACCATATATTGACCGGGAAAACCTCTTTAAAATCACATACCTCCGCCCAAACTCCCTGACTGACACAAACCAAGAGTTGCTTTGCACACACAGATGCCCAATGGACGTGGCGTTCGCCCTCAGCACCATCTACGAGAGCATCTACTCGTCCAAGACAGTAATAAAATCACTACAAATAGCTTCATATACCAACGCATCGATCCCCCAATCCGAGCCAAATACACTCTACCTCACCTTCAGCCAGGCAGAGAAGGAAACACTCTCGGAAAGAGGGTACGGCAAAGGAGAAGGATCGACCATTCTCACAGTACATGAAGCCCAAGGGCAAACATATGGCAAAGTACTATTGATCAAGTGTGCTAGCAGAAGACAACGGATCCATGACAGTGTCCCCCATGCGGTGGTCGCAATGTCGCGTCACACAGAGACGTTCGTCTACTACACCGACGAAAGCAACGACGCGACAGGAAATCTGATCAAAAGGGCAACAACATCTTCCGCCAAAAACATCCTGGACTACAATCTCAAAATGGCCATTAAACATCGGGATCACCAGACCATAGAGAAACTGACAACACTGTACAGAGAAGTCAGAGGAAATCCAGGACCACAAAGCGCGACAAGCCCTGAGACTCAGATTCAGAGTACCAGCGGGAAACCTGAGTAGAAATAGCGGCAAAATAACAAATTGACACACCAAACCAGAAACAACGACAAACCGGACATGACAAAACAAAACAAAATCAAATGACAACAAGGCAGAATGCCAAACCGCCAAATCAAACCAAGACGGTAAAACAACAAGAACAAAACTCACTCCTCAACGGCAAGACGCCCAACAAAACGGCCTTCAGCCCAACAAATTCAGGCCCTCAGCCAAAAAACAGTTTTTAAAAATAGAATAGGCCTTCAGCCAATTCAAAATAAGGCCTTCAGCCGACAAATTAGGCCATCAGCAAAATTATAGCCCCCCCCCTTACAACAGGCCTTCAGCCTCACAATATAAGGCCCTCAGCCAAAGAAAAAGTACAAATGGCCTTCAGCCAAAATATCATCAACGAACCAAAATTACCCAGTCATCATAAACAAAATAAAAAATTGCTTTTGTGTTGTCGCCTGCAAAACTCCATCAAAGGCGGGCGCACAACATGACGAGAAACAAAATATATATCCCAAGTAAGATCTAATAACAATAAAGTTAACCTAAAAATGGCACGGACTCATGTCTGTGGAGTTTTTAAAATACTAAGAAAAAACCTAACCTAACCTAACCTAACCTAACCTAACCTTTTTTTTTTTTTTTTTTTTTTTTTTTTAACGTGGGGGAATGCTATGACGCATACCCCTCCGCGGGGGCGGGCGGAGGGGTTATGTCGGACTCGCCGGGGTAAAAGAAAGATGTTAAACGATATAATGAACCTCCCGGAATACCGACTAAACCTACCACGGTGTTCCTCAACAAACCACTATCGGCGGGGCCGCGCGAATCACTTTCACATGCAGTCGCGACCCCGCCGAGGTTACGGCCCGCCGTATGAAACGGCAGGCCACTACGCAAAAGATCTACCCGCTGGTACCTTCTAAATATTCCCTACTGTCCCCCCCCTAGAGGGGAGACGGACTCGACACAGAGGCGCGCGTGGGAACACGCACGCCGCCTCTCGGACCTGGTGCTGAACGGATGGCGGGCAGGCCCACAAAGCCCGCCACCCCCAGGTCAAACCTCAGGGTGGCTGGAGGTCATCTCGCGCCCTCCGGCGCCCGGCTCTGCGGTTGGGGAGAGGGTTTAAACGCTCCCTCTCCCGCTCCGCCGCCTCCTTGATGGAAATAACTTCCTCACAGAAGGAGGCGACGGCGTTCCACGACCTCTCACTCCGGACCATAGACAGAACTACGGCCGGGAGCGAGAGGGCAACCGATCCGACTGCCGCGATCAATTCACGGCGCTGCGATGCCCAGGCGGGGCAAACCGCCAATGTGTGCAGCGCCGTGTCCTCAGCAACGTCGCGGCAGTCGCCGCAGTGGTGACAACCGGGCGTCTCTTGCCGGCCTATGCGACACAGGAACCGGCCAAAACAACCATGGCCGGTCAAAACCTGTGTCAGCCGGAAGGTGAGGGCGCCATGCCGCCTCTCCAGCCACTCCTCAAACACGGGACTTACCGCCACGATCGTGGCGTGCCCGGCACTGGGGTGCACAAGTCGTTCCTTCCAATTGGCCACTAGGACCTGGCGGAGCTCGGACCTCGCCGCCTCGACAGCGGAAAGAGAAGGTCCTTCGCCCCGAGCTAGCGCCTCCTGGCGCCAACGATAGAGCGACGCCAGGAGCGCCGCTTCCAGGTCCCATGGCATCGATCCGGCGAGGAGGCTCGCAGCCTCGAATGAGATCGTGCGGTATCCTCTTATCAGCCTGACGGCCATGGCGCGCTGTGGCGCACGAAGCGCCGAAATATTTCGGGCCGTCAGGCTGTTCGCCCAAACTGGGGCCCCATACAGGGCCATGGACCGCACGACCCCCTCGTAGAGCCTCCGGCAGGAGGTATTTGGCCCCCCAAGGTTGGGCAGCAGACGCGCGAGCGCGCCTGCAGCGCCCCGAAGAATGGGGGCCAAACGTCGAAAATGGGCTGTAAAGTCCCATCGGCCGTCGAGCAAGAGACCTAAATACTTTAGGGTTGACTCGACGCCGATGCGGACCCCTCCTACCATAATATGGGCCTCTGGAGGTGGCCGGTTCCGAGGGCCGTGAAAACAAACGGCCTCGGACTTGGACAGGGCCACCTCGAGGCCCAACCGCCGGATACGATTGACGACTTGTGCGACCCCAGCGGTCGCCAGTATGGCCGCCGCCCGGTGCGACTTACCCCTCGCAGTAACAAGCGTGTCGTCGGCGTAACAGATGACGCCGACGCCACGGAGGAGCGCACCTCGCAGCACCCAGTCGTAACCGATGTTCCACAGGAGCGGACCCAGAACCGATCCCTGTGGAACACCGCACGACATCTCTCGCCGACTCCAACCGTCGTGACCCGGGTAGACTACTACCCTCTCTGATAAATATGCCCCGACAATGCGGCGAAGGTAGGTCGGCACTCGATGGAAAACGAGTGCCTCCCTAATGCAACTCCAGGGCAAGGTGTTGAAGGCATTCGCGATGTCTAGAGACACCGCGAAGACGACCTCGCCCCGGGACACCGCATCCTCCGCCAGGCTCCTCACACGCATGATTGCGTCTATAGTTGAGCGCCCGCGGCGGAAACCATACTGGTTCTCCGCCAGATCCGGGCCCACTGAAGACAGACGCTGGACGAGGCGCTCCGCGATGATAAACTCAAAGAGTTTAGCCACCTCGTCCAGCAACACAATGGGCCGGTAAGCGGACGGAGAGTCCGCCGGGCGCCCTTCCTTCCTGATCAGGACCAGTTTCCCCACCTTCCACTGGCGCGGAAACTGGCCCCGCTGAAGACACTCACTGAGGAGCCCCCTGAGTCGGGGCGCGAGCTCCTCCAGGACCAGGGCCAACGCAAGGCCTGGAATGCCGTCGGGCCCTGGGGCGGTGTTTTTCGAGCGAAGTCTCGACACCGCCGCTCGCAACTCTACTTGGGTCACTTCGGGAACCACGTCGTCGTCGTCAAAGTCCGCGCTGGACGCCATGGAAGGCGGAACCATCGACGGAGGAGTGTGCTCCGCCTGTAAAGGAAACAGAGCGGCCACCACCTCCTCCACCAACTGTGGCCGGAGACTCTGGGACAAGGGGGGCGCCCAGGGGCGAAGCTTGCCCCTGACCATAAGGTATGGACGCCCCCAGGGGTTACGGTCCAGAGTCCCCAGCAGCTCTTGGCGGGCCTGATCTTTGGCCCGCTTGATGGAGATCTTCAGGGTCTTCTTGGCCGGACCTTTTTTTTTTTTTTTTTTTTTTTTTTTTTTTTACGTCAGGGGAATGCCTTTACGCACCGTCCGCGCCGGGGCAGGGCGCGGGTGTGTGGGACTCGAGCCAGAGAGGCCGGCCCCATACCCACTAAACCCCTGACGACGTTCCTCAGGTACCGGCGTCGGTGCCACGGGATTCACGCTAGCATTCACCGCGACACCGACAAGTCTTGGCCCGCCACGTGAGTAGGCGGGCCCCAGCTGTTTGGGGGAGGACTAGATGGTACAGCCCTCCCCTCCACTGAGGGGGGCGCGCGGGGTGCTTACGCCCCTCCCTCGGGCCTGTGCTGCTCGGGCGGCAGACTGCCCAAGTCCACCACCCGCAGGCCGCCCCCTAGGGTGGCTGGAGGTCCGCGAACGCCCTACGTCGGCGCCCTGGACGTCTCCTGCGGTTTGGGTGGGGAGAGACCAGCTCCCTCTCCCGTTCCGCCGCCTCCTTCGCAGACATCACTGCCTCGCAGAAGGCGACGGCGGCCTCCCATGCACCCTCGCTCCGGACCATGGACAGAACCATGTCAGGCAGCGAGAGGACCTGGACACCCAGTGCCCCGGTTAACGACCGGCGCTGCTCCTCCCAAGCTGGGCACTCCACGAGTGTGTGCAGCGCCGTATCCTCGGGGCCGTCACCGCAGTGGTGACAACAAGACGTCTCCTCCCGGCCTATACGACACAAGTACCTCCCGAAGCATCCATGCCCGGTGAGGACCTGCGTCAGCCGGAAGGTCAGGGCGCCATGGCGCCGCTCCAGCCACTCCTCCAAGATTGGACTTACCGCCGCTATTGCGGCGTGCCCTGCACTCGGTCGCGCAAGCCGTTCACCCCAGTCCGCCCTTAGGATGCTGCGGAGCTCCGACCGCCGCGCCTCCACCTCTCTCGGCAACGGCTGAAAGCCCCGTTCCAGAGCCTCCCCGCGCCACTGGTAGAGCGACGCGAGAAGTCTGGCCTCTAGGTCCCAGGGCGGTGATCCGGCCAGGAGGCTTGCCGCCTCAAAGGAGATCGTACGGTACCCCCTCGCGGCCCTGACGGCCATCACCCTCTGCGGCCTCCGCAGCAGGGCGGCGTTACGTGCCGTCAGGTTATGCCCCCAGATGGGGCTCCCGTATAGGGCCATCGCCCGCACGACCCCCATGAAGAGCCTCCTGCATGAGGCGTTTGGCCCCCCCAGATTGGGTAGCAGCCGCGACAACCCTGCGGCCGCGCCCATCAATTTAGGGGCCAACCTTCGGAAGTGTTCTCCGAAGGCCCATCGGCCGTCGAGGATGAGGCCCAGATACCTCATCGATTTCTCGACGCCGATGCGGACGCCTCCCACCACGATGTGGACTCCCTCCGGCGGCGCGTTCCGAGGCCCGTAAAAGAATAGAGCCTCGGATTTGTGCAGCGCCACCTCAAGGCCCAACCGCCGGATCCTCCCCACGACATGCGCGACCCCTGCCGTTGCCAGGACAGCCGCCTGCCGGTGCGTCGCTCCCCGAGCGAGGACGAGCGTATCGTCCGCGTAGCAGACTACGCTTACGCCGGGGAGGAGCACACCGCGCAGCACCCAGTCGTATCCGATGTTCCACAGGAGCGGGCCGAGAACCGAACCCTGTGGAACACCGCACGACATCTCCCGCCGAGACCACCCGCTCGAACCCGGGTATACGACGGCCCTCGCCGTCAGGTACGCCCCGACAATTCGACGGAGGTAGGTCGGCACCTGATGGTAAAGCAGTGCCTCCCTTATGCAGTTCCAGGGCAAGGTGTTGAACGCGTTGGCGATGTCGAGAGACACCGCCAACACCACCTCTCCCCGTGAGACTGCTCCCTCCGCCAGAGCCTTCACGCGTGCGATCGCATCGACCGTGGAGCGCCCACGACGGAAACCGAACTGGTTGTCCGCCAGATCCGGTCCCACATCAACCAGATGCCCGACAAGGCGGTCAGCCACGACTCTTTCAAGCAGCTTTCCGACCTCGTCGAGCAACACAATGGGCCGGTAGGCGGACGGACTGTCCGCCGGGCGCCCCTCTTTCCGGAGCAGGACCATTCTCCCGGTTTTCCACCTGTCCGGGAATTGGCCCCGCTCCAGACACGCGCTGAACAGGCTCCTTAGTCGGGGCTCGAGGGCCTTGAGGGCTAGGACCCATGCACGGCCTGAAATGCCGTCTGGGCCCGGGGCGGTGCGCTTGGCTTGCAGCCTCTGCACCGCCACCCTCATTTCCACCCGGGTTACCTCGGGCACATCGTCGTCCGTCGTCAGGTCCGCTTCTGGCACCGGAGGAGGCGCAGCCATAGGCGGAGGCTCGTGCTCTCCCCTTTCGGGAAACAGAGCGACCACCACGTCCTCCAGCAACTGGGGCCGGAGACTCTGGGTCAGCGGGGGAGCCCAGGAGCGTAGTTTGCCCCTTACCATAAGGTAGGGACGCCCCCATGGGTCCGCATCCAGAGTCGCCAGCAGCTCCTCGCGGGCGGAAGATTTTGCCCGCAGGATACCCAGCTGCAACGTCTTCTTGGCCGCCCTGTACGCCTCGTACAGCTCCTCCTCTCTAGTAGCCGCGTACTGGTCGCGGCGACGCCTACGTCGGTGTCTGGCATACCGGCGCCGGGCAGCCATGCACGCGCCCCTAAGTTGCGCGAGCTCGGCTGACCACCAGTACACCTGACGCTTTGCAGGGCGCGACTTCACCCTGGGCATCGCCGCGTCACAGCACTGTGACAAGCCCTCCCGAAACCAATCAGCCTCTGCTTCTACGTCGGCAGGCCTGTCGGGCACAGAAGCCCAGGCCTGCACGATAGAGGCCTCTAGGAGGGCCTCCCTATTGAGCTTACTCAATGCCCAGCGCGGACCTTCCCAACCGGGGCCCACAGGGGCCGGCGCACTCGAGATCTGGGCGGAGACGTCGAACCGAATGTACCGGTGGTCCGACAAGGTCTCCACCTCCTGTTCCACACGCCAGCCGACAACACGACGCGCTAGAGCGGGGCTTGCGAACGAAATGTCCACAATCGAACCGCCCCGCTGACGCACGCACGTGTGGGCATTGCCCCGGTTGAGAACGAGCAGGCCAGATGTTAAGGCCCACTCCTCCAACACCTCCCCCCTCGCGTCCGTAGACGGGGAACCCCAAGCCGTAGACTTGGCGTTGAAGTCCCCGAGGACTAAAACGGGGTGAGGGTGGAAACGACGGACGACTGCGTCCAGGTCTCCGAGGAAGACCTCGAACTCGGCGAGAGATCGGTTGGGTGAAAAATAAACCCCCACCACGGCTATCCCGGCGACGAAAACCGCCGCACACCCCGACCCTCTGATGATGTTCTCAGGGAGCGGAGTGCCGGCGCCAGCTCTAACAATCACGGCCACCAAGCCGCACAGGTCTCCCACCCAATCCCCCATGGGCGGGACAAAGTACGGCTCGGCGACCACGGCGATGTTTATTTGCCACTGCGCCATACTCTGGAGCAGCAAATCCTGAGCATTGGCGCAGTGGTTTAAATTTCCCTGGAGGAAGCGGCATGGAGCCATTAATTGATTTCCATTACCGCTTCACCCACAGGTTCGGACGCGGCATCAAGTGGGGCCGCTTCCAATGGGACTTCCCCGTCGGGTGGGCCTGCCGCTTTGCCCTTGCTGTTTTTGGGCGCGGCGCAGGCTCTACTGCCAGCCCGATGTTCGGCTGGCTGGCCCGCCGCCGCACAGATGATGCAGTGCGCAGCGGACGTGCAGCTCCTGGCTATGTGGCCCTCTTGGCCGCAGTGGTAGCACCGGCCGGCACAGTTTACCTGCGCGGTGCACCGAGCTGCGACGTGCCCCTCCGCCAGGCAGCGGTGGCATCTCAGGGCCCTCGGCTCCAGGAGCTTAACCTGCGCCGAAACCCACCCGACGAGGAGTCTTTTCCCCCCATTTACAATATTTTTGGCCGCCGTTACAGGACAGGTAACGACGGCCGTTCCCATTTGGTTTAGTCCGGGCCTGATCGGCCCGGATCTCACCGTTTCCGGTGGGCAGTCTCCGGCCCTAGCTACGGCGCCCACCAACTCCTCGGCACTGACCGAGTCATCCAGGCCCATGACGCGGAGATCGACGCATCTCACTGGCCTGGTGACCCGGACGTCCGCCTCATCGAGTGATGCCCTCAGCTTAGCAGCGAGAGCATCCGCGGCCTCGACACTGGCCGCGCCGGGCACCTCCAGTAGTCTGGCCCCAGTGAGCGTGGGTTTGCACCGGATGCCAGTGATGCCGAGCTCGCCAAGGTTGATGTCAGCCTTGGCTTTGGTCAGTAGGGCCGCGTATGTGACGCCCCGCTGCTCCGCCCCGGGCTGCATGGTCATTACCACGGCGGTCGAGCGGGGAGCGCGCAACTGGGCAGCCGCCTTGGCCGCCCGCTTCTCCCGGCGTCTGCGGCCCCGGTTCCGCTTTCGCCTCTTCCTCCCCTCTGCCTCCTTGGCCCCGGCTACCTGCCATTCGCCCTCGGTGGCTCCGGCGGCCGGCCGAGCAGCCGTGACATGTTTCGGAGGCAGCGGTGGGGGCGGCGCCTTTGCCGCTTTTGCAGGCTCCTTCCCTCCCCTCTTCGCCCCAGCGGCTCGGCCGGACCGAGCCCGACCAGGCACAGTCCTGTCCTGGCAAGCTCTGGGCGCCAATGATGGCCACGCACCAGATCCCTGTTCCGCCGCCACCGCTGCGAATGTGGCAGCAGGCGCGGCCGGCGCAGTCGAGGCTCTCCTTGTGTCCGCCGCGAGTGGAGGACGCAACACTTTGCCCTCTAGGGCCGAGAACCGCGCACTGAGCCCGGTGACCTCCCTCAGCACGCGCTCCAGCCGTTCATCCGACGCAGCGGCCGAGGCCGGCGCGGCCGGCGGCAGGACCGGCGCGGCAGGTGGAAGCGCCGCCGCAATACTCACTTTGAGGAGCTCCTCCCGGAGTTTCTGAGTCTCCGCTCGGAGCTCCTCCTGGCCACGTTTAAGGAAGGCGACCTCGTCCGTGAGCCGCTTGTTTGCGGCCCGCAGCTTGGCCTCCTCCCCCAACGAAGTCCTATTCGATAGGGCCTCGCCCACATCGAGAATCACAGAAACAGCCTCTTTAAGCTGTTTCTGCGATGTGCCCTTGAGGCCCTTTGACAGGCCAGCGACGGACCTCACTGAGGACGCCGCCAATCTGAGCCGCTCGTTGAGTTGCTCCATAGGCAATTCTTCAACGGCGAGCTCCACGTCCACCCTGGACGCTGGTCTCGAGCCGGAGGATACGGAGATGTCCCTAACTCTCCTCGCCCACTCAACAACTCGAGCCTCCTCTGCCGCGAGCCTCTCTTCACGGGCGGCCACCTTTTGGGCAGCCGCTAACTCAACTTCGGCCTCGCGCAGGCCGACAAGTTCGCCCGGAGTCGGAGTCACCTTCGCCGGGCCGTGAGGACCTGGTGTGCCGGGTCGAGCTCTGCCCCTTCGGGAAGTTCCCACCTTGGGTGTCGGCGCCGCGCTAGACTCGCCGGAGTCGGACTCGACGTGGCGAGATCTGCGCTTGCGCTTCCCGGCTAGCGTCACCTTGTTCGGGCCGGAGCCCAAGGCAACGCTCATCGCAGAGTCAGAATTTGACCCTGCGGAAACTTCGGTGCCGGATATTTCGCGCGGCACTGCGCTGGAATGGCGGTTGCCCCCCCCAGAGTACGAGGGGCTGACGAAGCCAGATGGCTCCGTGAGGGATTCTCCGGGCGCGGCGCGCCCGGTACCCTCCTGGGGTCGTTTTCCGTTTAATGCCGACATTCATAAGTTTTTGGGGTTTTTGGGGTGGCCCTAATGACTGGGTTCCCCCCAGCCATACAGCCCCTCGCCGGGCCACAAAGCTTAAGCTTTGGGTTATTTTTATAGAGGTTTTCTTCCTCGCAGCCCGAAGGCCCCCGGTCCTGTCAGTTCAGGATTACGGGTTGGGCCGGATGGGGGTCCATGCTGGACCGATCCACCCGCCCCAAGAGCGCCTGCCTGGGCAGGAAACCCGAGCTTCCCACCTCGGCCTAACGGCCCCCACTAGTAATTTTTTAAAGAGGTTGTCTTCCTCTATCCCCCCCGTGTTGGGCCGGATGGGGGTCCATGCTGGACCGATCCACCCGCCCCAAAACCGCCCGACTGGGCAGGACGCCAAGGCAACCCGCCCGAGCCTTACGGTCCCCACTGGTGATTTTTTAAAGAGGTTTTCTTCCTCTATCCCCCCGTGTTGGGCCGGATGGGGGCCCATGCTGGACCGATCCACCCGCCCCAAAACCGCCCGACTGGGCAGGACGCCTACGCACCCCGCCCCGGCCTTACGGCCCCCGCTGGTGATTTTTTAAAGAGGTTTTCTTCCTCTATCCCCCCCGTCTCAAATCCACGTGTCCTCTGCTAATCAGAGGAACACGTGGAGAGACCCCCAAACGCGGCCCTCGCGGGCCGATAACCCCGAGACAAGATGCCTCGGGTTCCCTACGCGCGTGCCAGAGTATTAGCCACGAGTAATAATGCCCCCGAAAGGACATGATTACCCGTGTTGCCCGGGGTGTACCGGCCCAACGTCTGCCGTTCCCATCCACGGAAAATGTGGAAAGGACTAGCAACCGTCAGGCACACTAGGAGGTTCTCTCTGGCCACACACCCCTTCTTGGCCGGACCTAACCTAACCTAACCTAACCTAACCTAACCTAACCTAACCTAACCTAACCTAACCTAACCTAACCTAACCTAACCTAACCTAACCTAACCTAACCTAACCTAACCCAGTATGCACTTAACATCGTCAAAGTACGCATCGCCTTTACAAGAGCTCCCAATTAAAAATTAATATCTGTGGCAATTAGCAACATAGGCGCGTAAAAATTCGTACAGTGAAAGTGAAGTGTGTGATTCACCAGGATTAGCGTTTGCAGAAAAATCCATCACCAGGGAGAGCAGCAGCGAGGAGTCCAAGACCTAGAACTTTAACACCCTACAGTTCTATGCAGGTTAGAGTTACCACCAAACCCCCACCACCACCATCTAGAGGCCGAGATCACCATTCCAACGACACCACTCACGTCCACTTCGTCCTAGGCTCCAAGAAGTTATTCACAGCCAAACTTCTCAAGACCACGTTGTCGCCACCACGTGCTGCAGAGAGGTTAAGTACCGAACTTAGGTTAAGTACTACACCTATACATGCGGCGTGTGACGACACAGGCGAGCGACGGACAGACGTGAAGACACCAAAGCCGGCCCCAAGAATCCTCCAGCGAGCCATCTTCAACCTCAGGCTACGGCTGATCAGCATCAGGTACCACTCGAGGGAACTCCTTAACCCCCACCCCTTACCCCTTACTGTTCGGGTTCTCCGAAACCGGGAAACTGAGACCTTCCCAAATACCCCAACAGATCCCTCATATTCCCACCCCCAACCTCCCCCCCCCAACCAAGCCCTACCCCCCACCCCCTCCCCTTTAACCCCTCCCCCCACCCCCCCCACCCCTCACCCCTCACCCCCCCCGCACCCCTCACCCCCCCCCACCCCTCCCGGACCCCCCCCCCCGCACCCCCCTCACCCCCCCTCAACCCCCCCCGAAACTTCCCCCCCCCTCACCCCCCCTCACCCCCCCTCCCCCCCTCACCCCCCCCCGAACCCCTCCCGAAACCCCCTCCCCCTCCCCCCCTCGAGTATACCTCACCCCCCCTGGACCTAACTTTGGGGCCAAGACACCTAGACCCGTCGAGTTTGGGCTCATTGGAATCGGGAGAACGAGCCCAATCTTTTGGCCCCAACAGAAACCCCGAAATCTCATCGCAAACCTGGGAACTGAAGACCACCATCAGAAAACCACCTCACTTGAACTTCGAAGAAACGCACTATCACAAAGGCAAGGGCCCGCATACAGGCGTACAGCACAATTAGCAATATGTCTCAACCATCCAGAACAAAGTCTACCAAAATAAACCCTAAAACTAATGATGACAAAACAAAGGAGGCCCCAGCGGGGCCTCAGCCAAAAACTAGAACCCTACGGGAACAGGTGCTCGTTAAGACCTCGAGCACCACAAAACCAACACACAAAACTACCACTGAATCACAAGAAAAACCAACACCAAAACCCAACACAACGGAGAAGGTTCTACAATGGCCCCAAGACGATGAACCAAAAATTACCCACTCCGAAGACGACGCCGCCTCAGTAGCGTCGGCAGCAGACTCTGAATCAGTGTGCTCTGACGTATCACACCTAAGAGTGGGCAGGAAAAGCCTCCTCTACACAACCAATAGAGGAAGCGGCGTAGAGATGGACCTTGCCACCAAAGCAGCGAACACTCTGCTGCTCAAAGGCAAGGAGGCATTAGAACAGGCGGGTAACATGAAAAGAGAGTGCAAAACAACTGCACTCGATTGCCTCCAGTCCCTCTATGAGACTGTACTCTCCCTCTCCGACTCTAGGTCCCGCCATAAACTCAACCTAGAGAAGGAAAGGTCACGCCACGCCCAAGAACTGGTGAGATCGGAAAGGGCACACACGAAACAAATAACAACATTGACAGAGGAACTCGCAAAGACCCGCGAGCAAGTGTCGGCGTCCCTGCAAGAGACTAGAGATATTCGAAAATGGTTGGAATTTGAAACACAGGACCCACATCGATTAATCAAAGAACTTAGCAGGGACAACAAAAGAGTGGAAGCCGCAATAACAAAAATTCAGGAAACAATCAAAGAAATGGCCAATACAGGGAGCAACATCCAATTAAAGGAAATAGAGGGAAAAGTGATCGCAATGGCACGAGATACGAAATCCATACACAACAGACTGGACGAACACAAAACGGGACTCACCAAGATCGAGTCCCACACCCAGGATATCAAAACAAATATCCAGTCAAACCACCAAGCAACTACAAAAGCCCTGACACGTCTAGAGGATCCCCCAACTAAAACCGAGGAGACATTAACAGGGCTTAAAGAACATTTGAAAGAGATCTCCAACCTTGTGAAAGCGGTAAATACTACAGAAAAGGAAGCCCCCAAAATCGAGTTCGGTGAGCACCTCCAGCCCATCACGGAGAGGCTCAAAGTGGTGTCCTCAGAACTTAAAACCATACGAGAACACCAAAAAGAGGCACCACCACCGACATCAATAAGTTTGGGGGCCGAAATGGCCCTGGTGGACATACTCAAAGCGCAGACCAACAGTGCGACGACCTACGCGCAGGCAGCTGCAAAAAAGCCTCCCCAACCACCCATACGGAGGCCCAACCACACTCTCATCATCTCCTCAAATGATAAAACTAAGACTGGGGAGAATATTGTTAACATCCTGCGCGAGGCCATAAACACAAAGAAAACCGGGGCCAAAGTAGACCGGCTTAAGAAGGTTGGGAATCAAAAAGTGATCATCTCGTGTAACAACAAAGCGGATCTCACCCTAATATCAGAGAAAATAAAAACAAACAAGACCTTAAAAGCAGAGACGGCACGCAACAACAACCCACTCGTCATCATTAGGGATGTACTTGCGTACCATTCCGACGCCGAGATCGTGGAGCACATCCTGGCGCAGAATAACCATGTGCTCAACGGCGTCGAGCCAAAGGAGCGGACCATCAGAGTCCGCTACAGGAGGCGGGCAAGGAACAATCTCGAGTGCCACCCGGTACTGGAGGTGTCCCCTGGCATTCACAAGAACATGCTGGAGGCCGGGAAACTGTACATCGACTTACAGAGGCGACCGGTCAACGATCACTCCCCACTCGTGCAATGCACAAAGTGTCTGGGCTTCGGGCACACGAAGGCTCTCTGCCAGGAGAAGGAGGGCAGATGCAGCCACTGTGGCCAGCAACACACTTGGGAGAAATGCACCCAGAGGTTGGAAGGGAAACCCCCAACATGCGTTAACTGCAAGAAGGTCCCAACACCACCGGGACAACCGCAACGCATCGACACCAACCACAACGCCTTCAGCGGGGAGTGTGCAGAAAGACAGAAATGGGACGCCATAGCCCGCGCAAAGATCTCCTACCTTTGCTAAGGTCTCCACAACACAGGGCAGCTCTATACCCCCAACAACATCAACACCATCGACAAAACTGAAAATCGTCCAAGCGAATCTCCAAAGATCCAAGTTGGCAACAGCGGAACTACTCCAAGCGGCTGAGCATCAAGGCATCCACATCGCCCTGGTGCAAGAGCCGTACACGGGCAAGCACGGAGTAATGAAACACCACCAAGGGACGACTACCATCCAGTGTACCCTTAACCGCCAAAAGCCGAACAAAGCCGCTATCATCATCTTCGGCAACCTGCTGGAAACAATCCACGACCCGCAATTGGTAACGGAAACGGAAGCAGCGGTCGTGGTAAAGGCAGGTGGACTAACGCTCGGACTAATATCAGTTTACTTTGAAGGGGACCAAAATATAGAGCAAAACATATGTCGAGTAAAAAACCAGCTAATAAGGATGTCCACAAACAACACCATAGTGGCCGGTGACGTAAATGCCTGGAGTCATTGGTGGGGAAGCTCCTCAGAAGACCAGAGGGGAGCTACCTACAGTGCCTTCATCGACGAAATGGACTTGCAAATTCTAAACATCGGAGATACACCTACGTTCGAAACTTACAGGAGAGGCAGGCTGTACTCTAGCATTGTCGACGTAACAGCCTGCAGTTCAACGCTGCTAGACAGGATAGAAGAGTGGAAAGTCAACAAACACCTGACCACGTCTGACCACAATGCCATCACTTTTGCGCTACGCGTCGAAGGGGCTCTCCAACCCTTAAGACCCCAGACGACGCGCGTATACAACGTGAGAAAGGCAAACTGGCTGAACTTCACTCCACTCTTCACATCGACCCTGGCAGCTAACAACATCACTCCTGTCAGAATCAACGAAGTCACCTCACAAACCGAACTAGAGTCCATAGTAGGATCCTACATCACCACCATCACGGAAACATGTGAACACACAATTCCGAAACTAGGATCCTACAAAGGCAAACCAACGCCCCCGTGGTGGACGCCGTCTCTCGGACAACTCAAACGAGAAGTCCTCAGGAAGAAGAGACGGATCCGAAACGCGGCAACAGTCAGGAGGCAATGCGTCATCGAAGAATACCTAGAGGCAAAGCTTGCGTACACCCAGCAAGCAGTAGAGGCACAAACCAAAAGTTGGAAGGAGTTCTGCACGACCCAGGAAAAAGAGAGCATGTGGGACGGAATCTATAGGATACTGAGAAGAACCGCCAGGAAGCAAGAAGACACCCTCCTCCGAGACAACAGCGGCAAAACCTTGAGCCCGCAAAACTCGGCGGATCTCCTGGCGGAAACGTTCTACCCAACTGACACCATAGAAACCGACACCCCACATCACACTCAGCTCCGTAAAATGGCGGAAGAGAGTCAACCGGAACAACTGAAAGGAGACGACCCTCCCTTTACATCAGGGGAGCTTGACCTAGTGCTCCAAGCACTAAATCCCAAAAAGGCACCAGGCCCAGATGGCATCACAGCAGACATCGCCACCAAAGCCATCGCCTGCGACAGGGAAGTATTCATGGCACTTGCAAACGCTTGCCTGAAACTAGCATACTTCCCCAGAGCATGGAAAGTAGCCCACGTCGTCATCCTACGGAAACCCGGCAAAGAAGACTATACTCACCCCAAGTCGTATAGGCCCATTGGTCTCCTATCAGTCATCGGAAAGATAGTGGAGAAACTGATGATAGGGAGAATCCAGTGGCACATTTTACCAACTCTGAACTCCAAACAGTACGGATTCATGCCCCAACGCGGCACGGAAGACGCCCTTTACAGTCTAGTGAACCAGATCAGAGAGGAAATTCGAGAAAAGAAGATAGTACTCCTAGTCTCACTGGATATTGAAGGGGCTTTTGACAATGCGTGGTGGCCAGCGCTAAAATGTCAACTCAAGCAAAAGAAATGCCCGTACAACCTCTACAACATGGTATGCTCTTACCTCGAAGACCGCAGTATCGTCGTCAACTATGCCAGAACAACAAGTGAGAAGAGAACCTCCAAAGGGTGCGTTCAAGGCTCCATAGGAGGCCCCACCTTTTGGAATATCATCCTGGACTCCTTGTTACAACAACTAACTGGCAAAGGAGTGAACTGCCAAGCGTTCGCCGACGACGTTGTCCTTCTATTCTCCGAGCACACATCCACAGCCCTAGAGCAGTCAGCGAACGAGACGTTGCAGACTGTAGTAGATTGGGGGGAGAAAAACAAGCTACACTTCGCAGCACACAAGACCAGTGCTATGGTTCTAACCAAGAAGACAAAGTTCGACCCCCCTGCGATCTACATGTCTGGCAACCAAATAAACCTCGTGGAAGAGATAAAGCTCCTGGGCCTCACCATCAACCGCCCACTCACCTTCACATCACACGTGCAGAAGACCTGCAAAAAGGCTGCAGACATATACAAACAGCTAGCCTGTGCAGCCAAAGTGACGTGGGGGCTCAACGGAGAAATAGTTCGGACAATCTACACAGCAGTCATAGAGCCTATTATCATGTACGCCTCCAGTGTTTGGGCTCCAGCCACGGAGCTAAACACCGTAATGGACATCCTCAACTCGACTCAAAGAGGGTTCGCACTGAAAATATGCAAAGCATACCGGACAGTCTCGTTAACATCTGCCTTAGCCCTTTCAGGCTTGCTGCCAATAGACCTGAGGATTCAGGAATCAGCAAGTCTCTATGAGATCAAAAAGGGCATCAGTCTAGACTACCTACCCACAGGGAAACAACTCGAGCACAAGGTGAGCTACCTCCATAAACCTCACCCCTCAGAGCTTTTAAAAACAGAGTTCGAGCTCCTCGAGAATATGGATCCCGAAACAATAGATACCCACCACATCACCGGCCCTCAAATTTACACAGACGGCAGCAAAATCGAGGGCAAGACCGGAGCTGCCCTAACGTGGTGGGAAGATGGTAAGGAGATAACATCTAAATCCTTTAGTCTAGATACACACTGTTCTGTCTTCCAAGCTGAAATGTACGCCCTACACAGGGCAGTGGAGATGGCGAGTACCAGCAGCGAACCAATAATCAACATCTTGAGCGACTCAAGATCCTCGCTCGAGCTGCTGAGAAATCCCCAGTACACCACAGCCCTGTCAAGAGACATTAAGCTAAACATCAGGAAAATAACGGAACAAGGCAAGAAATTAAGACTCTTCTGGCTACGAGCTCACGCGGGCACAATCGGAAACGAGCGTGCAGACGAGCTCGCGAAACTCGCAGCACTAACACCGTCAACCGGGCCAGACTATGACAAAGTCCCCCTGTCATTCATAAAACTGATGATCCGACGGGAGAGCGTCAGAAAATGGCAGGACCGATATGAGACCTCCAACACCGGAGGGGTCACCAAAAAGTTCCTCCCCCAGATAAACACCACCTATCAAATAGTGAGAGGGACAAAAATGACCCCGCTGCAGGTACAGGCGATAACAGGTCATGGAGGTATAGCCGAATACCTGCATCGGTTCAATCTCATATCAAGCCCGGGCTGCGAGTGTGACGACAACATCCCAGAGACGTCCTTGCACAACATCTTAGACTGTCCCCGTTTTCTAAACCACCGCTATGATCTTGAAAACCAGCTCAACATCAAGCTGTCAGAGACCAACTTACCAGCGCTGTTAGAAAACAAAGAATCCAGAGCGAAAACCCTCAACTTCATTGAAAGAATCTTCAAGACCGCTACCAAACGACACAGCACAGGGAACACAAACACCGTTCCCCCTCCCCCTACTCAGGACCAACCTACGACAACAACTATCACACCCACCACCAGCCAAGGACCACATAAACCCAACACGCCCTGCGTCCATCACTCTTCAGAACTCCAACTGCTGGAGAGTGCTGAGCGCGGAGCCCCGGGCCTAAGAACAAGAAACGTGGTCCTGTTCATGAACACCAACTATGAACGGCTCGGGATAGGCTTCTGCAACGCAACCGGGAATAAGAGAGTGGCAATTTCACCAGGAGCAGCCCTGATAATCAAAGGAAGCACCACGCGCACCACCATCAAGCGCAAAAGGTTTGAGGAACTCAGCGAATTGGAAGTTGCGGGACAAAAGAGTCGTCTTGTACGGAAGAAAAACAAGACGATTCTGTTACTAGACTGGAACGCCAACGAGTCCCCATTCGCTCGAGCAAACTATCTACTCCAAGCGATATCAGAGGCAAGCCGAATAAACGACACCACACCGCGCATCATCAGCGTGGACGCCATGATGGCCGACTTCGAGAAGGGCGAGGTCGCAGACTACACCGGCAGCATCAGTGCAGCCGAGTACCACGAAGTGGTGGTCTACGAAGGGAAGCACCAAGACCTCAGCTTCTTAAGACCGCCAAAACCCAGACAATCTGCGACTCATCTCTCCACGACGCCATCAACTCCAACATCTGTCACAATTGCCACCCCCCCTACCAGTTCAGAAAAATTGCAGAAGAGGTTGTTAGAAGAAAGGACCCGCACAACCAGAGAAACTCCAACCAGACACTCAATCATGACACCATTACTAAACACCATCAGCTCACAATTATGGGGGAAAAAGACGCCACCCCACCCGGCGCCAACTCCCTCACAAACAACTTCGAGAGCGGGTAATGGTGCCGCGACCACTGCAAGAACAAAAGCCGACATGGGAATAGTCGCTGCGCCAAACCTCAAGCAGGCCGTCACTCCACAGGACCACGTGGCCAACGCATTCCTCGAGTATACTCAAATCTTACGGGAGACAAAAACCGTTTCCATCAAGAAATGTGTTGACATTTTGAGGGCCTTCAAATACCAACAAGAAGGCCTACTAAACGTAAGACTCGAGGAAGCAGAAGCCACCATATACGACAGTGACGCCTCCAAAGTCATAAAAGGAAGGACGATGACGAGACACATGGCGGCATACAGCGCCACAGCGGGAATCGTCCCCCTGGACAGAGAAGAAACGCAGCGCTCCGGACACTTCACTTACTGCACCCCTCAAAACGACCCCATAGTTGTCACGACCCAAGACACGGAGATATGGCTAGCGGACAGCATACTCGAAAGAGCCCAGAAGCTGTCCGAGAGTGAGCCGCCCGAGAAATGGGAAGTGCCCAAAATTACGTGGGTAAACGGAGTTCCGGGATGCGGTAAGACAACATGGATCATAAACAACTTTAACATCGAAAAAGACATCGTTGTCACCACGACCAAGGAGGCACAGAGGGACCTGGTCCAGCGTATCACTCGCCGAGCAGGGGCAGACGCAGCAAGGAAAGTGCGAACGATGGCATCAACCCTGGTAAACGGGGTCAAAGAGCGAGACCGAGAACAGTGCAGTCGTCTACTCGTAGACGAAGCACTGATGAACCACTTCGGCGCAATACTGATGCTATCGCGAATCGTAGGGGCCAGCGAGCTGCTGCTTATCGGCGACGTGAACCAATTACCATATATTGACCGGGAAAACCTCTTTAAAATCACATACCTCCGCCCAAACTCCCTGACTGACACAAACCAAGAGTTGCTTTGCACACACAGATGCCCAATGGACGTGGCGTTCGCCCTCAGCACCATCTACGAGAGCATCTACTCGTCCAAGACAGTAATAAAATCACTACAAATAGCTTCATATACCAACGCATCGATCCCCCAATCCGAGCCAAATACACTCTACCTCACCTTCAGCCAGGCAGAGAAGGAAACACTCTCGGAAAGAGGGTACGGCAAAGGAGAAGGATCGACCATTCTCACAGTACATGAAGCCCAAGGGCAAACATATGGCAAAGTACTATTGATCAAGTGTGCTAGCAGAAGACAACGGATCCATGACAGTGTCCCCCATGCGGTGGTCGCAATGTCGCGTCACACAGAGACGTTCGTCTACTACACCGACGAAAGCAACGACGCGACAGGAAATCTGATCAAAAGGGCAACAACATCCTCCGCCAAAAACATCCTGGACTACAATCTCAAAATGGCCATTAAACATCGGGATCACCAGACCATAGAGAAACTGACAACACTGTACAGAGAAGTCAGAGGAAATCCAGGACCACAAAGCGCGACAAGCCCTGAGATTCAGATTCAGAGTACCAGCGGGAAACCTGAGTAGAAATAGCGGCAAAATAATAAATTGACACACCAAACTAGAAACAACGACAAACCGGACATGAACAAAATTAAATGACAACAAGGCAGAATGCCAAACCGCCAAACCAAATCAAACCAAGACGGTAAAACAACAAGAACAAAACCCACTCCTCAACGGCAAGACGCCCAACAAAACGGCCTTCAGCCCAACAAATTCAGGCCCTCAGCCAAAAAACAGTTTTTAAAAATAGAATAGGCCTTCAGCCAATTCAAAATAAGGCCTTCAGCCGACAAATTAGGCCATCAGCAAAATTATAGCCCCCCCCCTTACAACAGGCCTTCAGCCTCACAATATAAGGCCCTCAGCCAAAGAAAAAGTACAAATGGCCTTCAGCCAAAATATCATCAACGAAACAAACTTACCCAGTCATCATAAACAAAACGAAAAATTGCTTTTGTGTTGTCGCCTGCAAAACTCCATCAAAGGCGGGCGCACAACATGACGAGAAACAAAATATATATCCCAAGTAAGATCTAATAACAATAAAGTTAACCTAAAAATGGCACGGACTCATGTCTGTGGAGTCTTTATAATACTAAGATAAAAAAAAAAAAAAAAAAAAAAAAAAAACCTAACCTAACCTAACCTAACCTAACCTAACCTAACCTAACCTAACCTAACCTAACCTAACCTAACCTAACCTAACCTAACCTAACCTAACCTAACCTAACCTAACCTAACCTAACCTAACCTAACCTAACCTAACCTAACCTAACCTAACCTAACCTAACCTAACCTAACCTAACCTAACCTAACCAGTTCTGTGCTTCCCCCCGCAGCACAAGCACCTAAAAATAATAGCTCCGTTTTAAAAAATTTGTAGAAGTGGCAAAAGTTGTCAAATCGGGCCGTGCGATACACCAAACTGCGCGTAACAACGTCGCGCACACCGCCGCATTAGAGTATACATCCGCACATTACGGTGAAAAAGTGTAAAGTGGAAAAAGTGAAAACCACGTGTTTTAACCTAAAAGTGTCAGTGCAAAAAACCACTAAAACGCATATAACTCCGCAAAGTGATCGACGACACATACTTTTTCAGTGTGAAAAGTGTTGGCAAAAACCGGTCCCATCATCCTAGGGGCGTAGAAAAATTTTCTATTGAGGAAATTGGCCGGAAAACAAGAAAAACTATATACCACGTGGCCACGCGGTCCAGGTTCCCGACGTCACAGCATCACCAAATTTGGACAGCTGATAGAACCTTCTAAGGACAAATTGAAGGCGCATCCTGAAAAATTTTTCAACTTTGCAGTCAGAAGTTATTGAGGTCCAAACTTCCAAACTTCAACCAGCCGTAGCCGAAAAACTTCAGGCAAGACCCCCTGTTTTTCTGGTGGATCCTGCTGCGCGCCAAGGAGAGGAAGAAATTAGCAGTAAGCCTAGATTTTTAAGTTTATTTTTGTCCATTTTAGAAGCATTTTTGTAAAAAATTTAGTTTTTAAAACATTTTGTTTGAGGAAGTTAAAAATTTTTTCTATTTATATATTGTATTTAAAAGAGCGTAATTTAACACGAATTTACATATTTTAAACAAAATTTTAAGTGAAGTGGTTGAAAAGTTATTTAATATTTTGTGAATATTCTAAATAAAATTAAAAATAATAGATATAATTGAAATTTGACGCCGGGATACTGTTCAATAAGCCTATAGCAGCTAGCTTGAGCCCAAACTTGCGCCTAATAGCCCAGAAAACGTAAAAGTTAGTCTTTTTCGGCCATTTTGAAAATTCTGGTATCAAGCTAAAATTGTTAATATCTTTGGAGTTATCAGGCGCAGGAGAACCGGGTTTTCACAGACATACGTGAAATTGTCTAGAAAAATAAAGGACTTTGTTTTCAGGCGTTTTTCAGGCCTGAAAGTTTTCAGCCCTGAAACCTTTTATTCCGGGTAGGGGGGGTCAAGCTGAGTACGGCATTTGAAACCGCGGCTCTCTCCGACGAACGGGTGCGGAGTTACGGTCATCCAAAGTTGTCGTTTGACAGTTGGGCGGCCATCTTAGAAAAGTTTGGCTCCACGTAGCTCCTCACTCGGGCGTCGTAGCGGGCTGCGATTTTCGCAGCTGTGCTCGGGGAGACATACACTACCAGGCGGACCGGCTTTCAGGCTTTTTGGAGCTGGAGATTTTCAGGTTCCTGAAAATCACCTTGCGGGGTAGATCGGGTCGAGACGAATTTAGCGAGTCCAAGCACGGGCTTTCTGCGACCGCTGTGGGTGGAGTTATACCGGGTTGGAAATAGGATTTGACAGTTCTCGAGTTGTCAGGCCTAAGTTTGGACTCGGATAACTTGCGAACCGGAGGTCGTGGAAGGCTCGCGTTTTCACTGGGGACAAAAGCGAGTTCCTCCCTGCCTATATAGAAAATTTCAAGAATTTTCAGGGACTGAAAATTTTTCAGTACGAGGATCATTTCAGGAGATAGAGCTCGTCGGGCCCAGCCAGGAGAATCCAAGCACGGTGGGGTTCGGACCAGTGGTTGCGGAGATAACCACAAATACCCGAAGCTGGTAACGGTCTCCGACTGGAAACCAGTTTTTTCGGACCGTGATATCTCCGGGACCCCTGGGGCTAGGGTAGTGGTGTTTGGGTTTGCCAGAAAGGGCCTGAGGAGATCTATCTCTTGGTACATAGAGATTGACTCTATTGTAGAGTCAAAAATTTTTGTAAATTTTTGTAAATTTTTTCCATTATTAACGGTCCTTGGGCATTCTTTTGACATCAGACATAGTCTGAAACTTTAGATTTTTGATATTGACAGAGCAGTGCTCTACTAATTAATAAATTTTTAAGAAATTGTGTTTACGGGACTACTTTCTTGCAGAAGGTTATAAAATTGACAATACAAGTAATATATACTTACCTCGACATTACTTACCTTGTCGTGAGGAACGCCTGTTGACCTCCGGCTGCGTACGTGACGGCACCTGAAACACAAATAGCACATATTAGTGACAAGATTCATTGGAATCATATTTTATTGTTATATTTTGCTTTTAGTTAATCTATTTTATTTTATTTTATTTTACACACATTAGACTTAGTATATACACTATACGCAAATACACACAGACAAGGGTATCTCTATACAATACCCAATTGCGTATACCCACTGACGACTGACTAGTCCAAACAAGAACAAACCAAAAATGATTGGCATAAGGACACCTGTAAAGAAACCGGTAAACCAGCCGAACAGAAGCCCACAGGACCTAAGGAAAGAAGCAGGAACTTCCGCCCCAAGCGTCCGGAAGAGCGTGGGTGAATGGGAGGCAGGGCAAGCCGAAAATAAGCCACCCTCACCAAAACAAACAAGCAAGGTGCCCGCTATATTTAAACAGTTGCAAATACCCTCACAAGAACGTAGGGAACCACACAAAAGGGCATCCGTGGAGTCCGTAGTGACATCTCCTAAGTCACAAATGACGTACACTAGTAGGACAGCCGAGGCTAGGGCTTGCCTAAGTAAGGCAAAATTACACCTCGGCAACTCTAGAAATTTAAAAACGGACATCAAAATAGAGGTGACACAGGCCATAGAGAGATTATACCAATTGGTGAAGGAACTAGAGCAAGGGAAAGAACGTCCCCCCGTGTCAAATACAGTCCCGGAGGCGAAAGCAACAAGAGTGGAGAAGCGGACTGAAAATAGTATCAGTGGAGTAGAGACAGACTCTCTGAGAAAGGCGCTAGAACAACATAGCAGGAACCTCAGAGAAAACTCTGAGAAGATGGACAGGCTGAAAGAGGCACTGCAGACTAGCCAAAGCCATATGGAGAAGCTCTCCTATGCTAGTGTAGCGGCAAGTCAGCCTGCAAAGCAACCACCTAAAGAAACGGCGCTCCACTCGATTATTGTCACGTCTAAAAATGAGACCGAGACCGGGGACGAAGTAATAAATCACATCAGGAAAGCGGTGAATGCAAAGGAGGGGTGGATCACCGTCGACCGAGTCCGAAAGGCCAAGGACCGGAAGGTGGTGCTAGGGTGTCGAACCGAACAAGGAAGAGACAAGCTAAAGGAAAAGCTGGCAAGTGTGGGGGAACTGCTACAGGTAGAAGAAGTGAAAAACAAGGACCCACTCGTGATACTGAAAGAAGTCTTAACATATAACACCGATGAAGACATCCTTATGGCCTTGAAAAATCAGAACAGAGACCTGTTTGAAGGGCTTAAGGAAGAAGAAGACCGAGTGGAGGTACTTTTCAAGAAAAAGACTAGAAACCCTCACACACATCACGTCGTTCTCAGGGTGTCCCCAAAGATGTGGAACCGACTGCAAGTGCGGCAAGCTGTCCACATCGACTTGCAACGAATCAGAGTCGCAGACCAGACTCCACTAGTCCAGTGCTCCCTGTGTTTAGGGTTTGGGCACGGACGACGGCTCTGCAAGGAGACAGTGGAGAAATGCAGCCATTGCGGGGGCCCCCACATGAAAACGCAGTGCGCCGAATGGATGGCAGGAGTACCCCCATCGTGCTGTAATTGCACGTCGGCAAAACTGGAGCATACCGAGCACAACGCGTTCAGTGACGAGTGCCCAGTGAAAAAGAGATGGGAGGTCATAGCAAGAGCTAGAGTGGCGTACTGCTAAAGTTGAGAACGGCAACAGGGCAGGCACCCCAACCAGAGGATATGCAGTAGCCCAAGCCAACCTACAAAGGAAGGAACTGGCGACCACCGAACTCTTTATAGAGGCCAGTGAGCGAGCGATCGCATGGGCACTGGTTCAGGAGCCGTATGTGGGAGGGGCTAGAAGTATGAGAAACTACCGTGGTGCGAGAGTCTACCAGTGCGAGGTCGAAGGAAGCGGGAGGGTAAAGGCAGCAATAGTTGTCTTCAATGATGACTTGGATGTCATTCCCTACCCAGAACTCACCACAAACAACATCGTGGTGGTGGGGATCCGGACCAAAGCCTGGGAAATCGCCGTAGTCTCGTACTACTTTGAGCCAGACCAACCCATAGGGCCCTACCTGGATCAGCTGACCAAAATCTCGTTGGTTTTGGGCACTGGAAAACTGCTGGTAGGAGGAGACGCCAATGCTAAGAGTACCTGGTGGGGAAGCACCGTAGAAGACCACAGGGGAGAAGAAATGTCCGGGACCCTGGAAGAGTTGGAGCTTCAGGTACTGAATACGGGAGACACGCCAACTTTCGACACCGTAAGAGGCGGTGTCGAGTACAAGAGCCACGTAGATGTAACGGCCTGCTCGCTGGATCTATTCGACCTGACAGACGGATGGCGAGTCGACAAAGGGATGATTAGCTCGGACCATAATACCATCTTGTTGAATATTAAAGTTAAAAAGGACAAAGGGACAAACATAAGTAGAACCACACGAAAATATAATACCAGGAAGGCAAACTGGGATACATTTAAGAATAAATTACTAGAACTTAAATCTGATAATAATCTAAATTTAAATAATATAAGCTTAATAAATAATAAAGAACAATTAGAAGCAATAGTTATACTGTACCAAAAAATTATCGAAAAAGCGTGTGATGTGGCTATCCCTAAAGTCAAAAGTAAAATACAAATTACCATTCCATGGTGGTCCGAGGTATTAACCGAGTTGAAAAAGGACGTCACTCGGAAGAAAAACCGTATCCGTAACGCCGCACCGATCCGTAGAGCGAAGGTCGTGGATGAGTACCTGGAAGCAAAAGAAAAATACGAGTGCCAAGCCAAGAAAGCCCAAATTGCCAGCTGGAAGGACTTCTGCCAAAAACAAGATAGAGAAGGAATGTGGGAAGGTATCCATAGAGTGATCCGAAGGACCGCGAGAAGACAGGAAGATCTTACCCTGAGTAGCGATGGTGCATTTTTGAACCCAAAGGAATCAGCAGCCTTACTCGCCGACACGTTCTATCCGAAAGACACAGCTGAAGAGGACAACGCGGACCACAGGCTCATTAGGGAAGCAGCCAGCCGAGTAAATGAGTGGCGGCATGATGAATATCATGACCCACCATTTACGTCGCTGGAACTAAAGACAGCCGTGGGAGGTTTTAATCCGAAGAAAGCTCCCGGATTTGACGGATTCACGTCGGATATATGCAGTCGAGCTATCTGCCAGGACCTGGACGCCTTCCTTGCCCTGTACAATAAATGCCTAGAGCTGGCACATTTCCCGGACATCTGGAAGGAGGCAACGGTGGTAGTCCTCCGAAAACCGGGCAAGGAAAATTACATGAACCCCAAGTCTTACAGACCGATAGGACTCTTGCCGGTCTTGGGGAAGGTCCTGGAGAGGATGATAGTAGCAAGAATTAAATGGCAGCTTGTGCCGCGGTTTAGTACTCGCCAGTTTGGCTTTATGCCCCAGAGAAGCACCGAGGACGCCCTCTATAATCTAATAAAACACGTACAGGACAAGTTGAGGCTGAAGAAGCTAATTGTCCTGGTGTCATTGGATATAGAGGGAGCCTTCGATAGCGCATGGTGGCCCGCTATCAAGGTCAGACTGGCTGAGGAAAGGTGCCCGGTGAACACCAGGAGGCTACTTGATAGCTATCTCGACTGCCGGAAAGTGAGGGTAAGGTATGCTGGGGAAGAATGCACGAGAGAGACCAACAAGGGCTGTGTCCAGGGTTCGATCGGTGGTCCTATCTTATGGAACCTGTTACTGGATCCGCTTCTGCACGACTTGGAAAGGAGAGGGAACTTTGTGCAGGCTTTCGCAGATGATATCGTGCTGGTCGTGGATGGCGATACAGCGAGCGAGGTCTCCAGAATCACCAATGCAGCACTCGACCATGTTCAGGGTTGGGGTATCAAAAACAAACTTAAGTTTGCTCCACATAAGACCTGTGCGATGTTAATCACCAACAAGCTTAAACATGACACACCAAACCTGAGCATGGCTGGAGTTGAAATCGCGATGGTCAAGAAGATGAAATTACTGGGCTTAACCATCGACGAAAAACTGACCTTCAATGACCACGTTAAAGTCGTTTGTAAGAGGGCCGCTGAACTTTATAAACAACTGTCACGAGCGGCAAAAGTCAGTTGGGGCCTCCACAGAGAAGTTATACACACTATATACACTGCAACAGTAGAGCCAATAATCATGTACGCAGCCGCAGCCTGGGCCCCAGCTACGAAAAAGCTGGGCATACGAAGGATGTTAGGATCCGTCCAAAGAGGATTCGTCCAGAAGCTCTGCAAATCTTACCGTACGGTCTCCCTAAACTCGGCACTGGTACTGGCTGGGATACTACCTCTAGACCTGCGCATACAAGAGGCAGCCGCCATGTATGAGGCAAGGAGAGGGTCGTCCCAGTTTGCGCCAGGGGATAGAGAGATTGAAAGTGTGGCGGGGTTTGCAGAGATTCCTCACCCTGCCAAGCGAAGGGCCTTGGAGTTCGTGTGCCTGGCAGACCAACAGCTTGTAGACAGTAATAATGTGCAGACAGTGCGAATCTTCACTGACGGCAGCAAGATTGAGGGGAAGGTCGGAGCCGCATTATCCATTTGGGATAATGAAGGTGAAGTCCGGAACCTCAAGCTTAGCCTCGCCGCGTACTGCACAGTCTACCAGGCGGAACTACTGGCCATTTGCAAGGCAACGGACGAAATCCTTACGTGCAATGAGTCGAGCTACGGCCTGTACAGCGACTCAATGTCAGCATTGCAGTCGCTGGCAGGCGGTGGCTCGTTTCATCCCCTGGTGCTGCGAGCACGAGCCAACTTGGCACAGGCTTTGGAACAGAGCAAAGTTGTGTCTCTGTTCTGGATCAAAGCCCACGCGGGCCTGCCGGGGAACGAGCGCGCGGACGAATTGGCGAAGGAAGCGGCATTGACGTCACGGAGGAAGCCGGACTACGACTTGTGTCCGATTTCATTCATCAGAAGTCAGATCCGCATGGGATCGCTCGATGAATGGAATCGGAGATATGGGTCGGGCGAGACTGCCTCAGTGACGAAAATGTTTCTTCCAGACGCCGTAGCAGCCTACCGTATTGTACGAAAGGTTCGGCCAACAGGCGTGCTGACGCAAGTTTTGACGGGGCACGGTGGTTTCTCAGAATACTTGAATCGCTTCAAGTGTAAGGAGAGCCCATCGTGCATCTGTGATGCTGAGGCTTTCGAGACCATCCAGCACCTAATCTTACATTGTCCCGTCTTCTCCTCAAAGAGACTAGACCTAGAGCAGGAAATAGGAGAAAAACTAACTGCAGAAAGTATTCCGGTAATTATGGAAGGGAAAAGTAGGAAAAAATTTTTAGAATTTTGTGTGAACATAGCTCAAAAAGTAATAAATAGAAACAAAACAGGATGAAACTATTATGTTTCAATTATATTGTATAAGAATATAAATGTAAACATAAGAAAAATAGTATATAAGTCGTGTATTAGTAAGTAAAAACCTAAATGTAAGAAAATTATATGTAACGCATAATAAATAGTTAAGAGTAAGAAATTAGTAATAAGCTGTTATTAGGTTAAGGAAACTATGTAAAATAAGAAACAAAGAACCGTCTTCCTTTATTTCCCTGAAAATATGAATAAGAAATAAAATGAGTAGTAGATAGCGTAGATTATAGAAGTGGGAGTCCCACCCACAAGAATGAATGAGAAGGATATGAGAAAGACAAAGTATGCGGCATGAAAGTACGAGAGGCATGTAGAGCGAGAACTGGTATGGAAGAGACTAAGATATAGAATAGGCGCCAATTACGTTGGCGGACTAGTCAGGAAAAAAAAAAAAAAAAAAAAAAAAAAAAAAAAAAAAAAAAAACCTAACCTAACCTAACCTAACCTAACCTAACCTAACCTAACCTAACCCAGTATGCACTTAACATCGTCAAAGTACGCATCGCCTTTACAAGAGCTCCCAATTAAAAATTAATATCTGTGGCAATTAGCAACATAGGCGCGTAAAAATTCGTACAGTGAAAGTGAAGTGTGTGATTCACCAGGATTAGCGTTTGCAGAAAAATCCATCACCAGGGAGAGCAGCAGCGAGGAGTCCAAGACCTAGAACTTTAACACCCTACAGTTCTATGCAGGTTAGAGTTACCACCAAACCCCCACCACCACCATCTAGAGGCCGAGATCACCATTCCAACGACACCACTCACGTCCACTTCGTCCTAGGCTCCAAGAAGTTATTCACAGCCAAACTTCTCAAGACCACGTTGTCGCCACCACGTGCTGCAGAGAGGTTAAGTACCGAACTTAGGTTAAGTACTACACCTATACATGCGGCGTGTGACGACACAGGCGAGCGACGGACAGACGTGAAGACACCAAAGCCGGCCCCAAGAATCCTCCAGCGAGCCATCTTCAACCTCAGGCTACGGCTGATCAGCATCAGGTACCACTCGAGGGAACTCCTTAACCCCCACCCCTTACCCCCTACTGTTCGGGTTCTCCGAAACCGGGAAACTGAGACCTTCCCAAATACCCCAACAGATCCCTCATATTCCCACCCCCAACCTCCCCCCCCCAACCAAGCCCTACCCCCCACCCCCTCCCCTTTAACCCCTCCCCCCACCCCCCCCACCCCTCACCCCTCACCCCCCCTCACCCCTCACCCCCCCCCCCCCCCGCACCCCTCCCGGACCCCCCCCCCCGCACCCCCTCACCCCCCCTCAACCCCCCCCGAAACTCCCCCCCTCACCCCCCCTCACCCCCCTCACCCCCCCCCCCCCGAACCCCTCCCGAAACCCCCTCCCCCTCCCCCCCTCGAGTATACCTCACCCCCCCTGGACCTAACTTTGGGGCCAAGACACCTAGACCCGTCGAGTTTGGGCTCATTGGAATCGGGAGAACGAGCCCAATCTTTTGGCCCCAACAGAAACCCCGAAATCTCATCGCAAACCTGGGAACTGAAGACCACCATCAGAAAACCACCTCACTTGAACTTCGAAGAAACGCACTATCACAAAGGCAAGGGCCCGCATACAGGCGTACAGCACAATTAGCAATATGTCTCAACCATCCAGAACAAAGTCTACCAAAATAAACCCTAAAACTAATGATGACAAAACAAAGGAGGCCCCAGCGGGGCCTCAGCCAAAAACTAGAACCCTACGGGAACAGGTGCTCGTTAAGACCTCGAGCACCACAAAACCAACACACAAAACTACCACTGAATCACAAGAAAAACCAACACCAAAACCCAACACAACGGAGAAGGTTCTACAATGGCCCCAAGACGATGAACCAAAAATTACCCACTCCGAAGACGACGCCGCCTCAGTAGCGTCGGCAGCAGACTCTGAATCAGTGTGCTCTGACGTATCACACCTAAGAGTGGGCAGGAAAAGCCTCCTCTACACAACCAATAGAGGAAGCGGCGTAGAGATGGACCTTGCCACCAAAGCAGCGAACACTCTGCTGCTCAAAGGCAAGGAGGCATTAGAACAGGCGGGTAACATGAAAAGAGAGTGCAAAACAACTGCACTCGATTGCCTCCAGTCCCTCTATGAGACTGTACTCTCCCTCTCCGACTCTAGGTCCCGCCATAAACTCAACCTAGAGAAGGAAAGGTCACGCCACGCCCAAGAACTGGTGAGATCGGAAAGGGCACACACGAAACAAATAACAACATTGACAGAGGAACTCGCGAAGACCCGCGAGCAAGTGTCGGCGTCCCTGCAAGAGACTAGAGATATTCGAAAATGGTTGGAATTTGAAACACAGGACCCACATCGATTAATCAAAGAACTTAGCAGGGACAACAAAAGAGTGGAAGCCGCAATTACAAAAATTCAGGAAACAATCAAAGAAATGGCCAATACAGGGAGTAACATCCAATTAAAGGAAATAGAGGGAAAAGTGATCGCAATGGCACGAGATACGAAATCCATACACAACAGACTGGACGAACACAAAACGGGACTCACCAAGATCGAGTCCCACACCCAGGATATCAAAACAAATATCCAGTCAAACCACCAAGCAACAACAAAAGCCCTGACACGTCTAGAGGATCCCCCAACAAAAACTGAGGAGACACTAACAGGGCTTAAAGAACATTTGAAAGAGATCTCCAACCTTGTGAAAGCGGTAAATACCACAGAAAAGGAAGCCCCCAAAATCGAGTTCGGTGAGCACCTCCAGCCCATCACGGAGAGGCTCAAAGTGGTGTCCTCAGAACTCAAAACCATACGAGAACACCAAAAAGAGGCACCACCACCGACATCAATAAGTTTGGGGGCCGAAATGGCCCTGGTGGACATACTCAAAGCGCAGACCAACAGTGCAACGACCTACGCGCAGGCAGCTGCAAAAAAGCCTCCCCAACCACCCATACGGAGGCCCAACCACACTCTCATCATCTCCTCAAATGATAAAACTAAGACTGGGGAGAACATTGTTAACATCCTGCGCGAGGCCATAAACACAAAGAAAACCGGGGCCAAAGTAGACCGGCTTAAGAAGGTTGGGAATCAAAAAGTGATCATCTCGTGTAACAACAAAGCGGATCTCACCCTAATATCAGAGAAAATAAAAACAAATAAGACCCTAAAAGCAGAGACGGCACGCAACAACAACCCACTCGTCATCATTAGGGATGTACTTGCGTACCATTCCGACGCCGAGATCGTGGAGCACATCCTGGCGCAGAATAACCATGTGCTCAACGGCGTCGAGCCAAAGGAGCGGACCATCAGAGTCCGCTACAGGAGGCGGGCAAGGAACAATCTCGAGTGCCACCCGGTACTGGAGGTGTCCCCTGGCATTCATAAGAACATGCTGGAGGCCGGGAAACTGTACATCGACTTACAGAGGCGACCGGTCAACGATCACTCCCCACTCGTGCAATGCACAAAGTGTCTGGGCTTCGGGCACACGAAGGCTCTCTGCCAGGAGAAGGAGGGCAGATGCAGCCACTGTGGCCAGCAACACACTTGGGAGAAATGCACCCAGAGGTTGGAAGGGAAACCCCCAACATGCGTTAACTGCAAGAAGGTCCCAACACCACCGGGACAGCCACAACGCATCGACACCAACCACAACGCCTTCAGCGGGGAGTGTGCAGAAAGACAGAAATGGGACGCCATAGCCCGCGCAAAGATCTCCTACCTTTGCTAAGGTCTCCACAACACAGGGCAGCTCTATACCCCCATCAACATCAACACCATCGACAAAACTGAAAATCGTCCAAGCGAATCTCCAAAGATCCAAGTTGGCAACAGCGGAACTACTCCAAGCGGCTGAGCATCAAGGCATCCACATCGCCCTGGTGCAAGAGCCGTACACGGGCAAGCACGGAGTAATGAAACACCACCAAGGGACAACTACCATCCAGTGTACCCTTAACCGCCAAAAGCCGAACAAAGCCGCTATCATCATCTTCGGCAACCTGCTGGAAACAATCCACGACCCGCAATTGGTAACGGAAACGGAAGCAGCGGTCGTGGTAAAGGCAGGTGGACTAACGCTCGGACTAATATCAGTCTACTTTGAAGGGGACCAAAATATAGAGCAAAACATATGTCGAGTAAAAAACCAGCTAATAAGGATGTCCACAAACAACACCATAGTGGCCGGTGACGTAAATGCCTGGAGTCATTGGTGGGGAAGCTCCTCAGAAGACCAGAGGGGAGCTACCTACAGTGCCTTCATCGACGAAATGGACTTGCAAATTCTAAACATCGGAGATACACCTACGTTCGAAACTTACAGGAGAGGCAGGCTGTACTCTAGCATTGTCGACGTAACAGCCTGCAGTTCAACGCTGCTAGGCAGGATAGAAGAGTGGAAAGTCAACAAACACCTGACCACATCTGACCACAATGCCATCACTTTTGCGTTACGCGTCGAAGGGGCTCTCCAACCCTTAAGACCCCAGACGACGCGCGTATACAACGTGAAAAAGGCAAACTGGCCGAACTTCACTCCACTCTTCACATCGACCCTGGCAGCTAACAACATCACTCCTGTCAGAATCAACGAAGTCACTTCACAAACCGAACTAGAGTCCATAGTAGGATCCTACATCACCACCATCACGGAAACATGTGAACACACAATTCCGAAACTAGGATCCTACAAAGGCAAACCAACGCCTCCGTGGTGGACGCCGTCTCTCGGACAACTCAAACGAGAAGTCCTCAGGAAGAAGAGACGGATCCGAAACGCGGCAACAGTCAGGAGGCAGTGCGTCATCGAAGAATACCTAGAGGCAAAGCTTGCGTATACCCAGCAAGCAGTAGAGGCACAAACCAAAAGTTGGAAGGAGTTCTGCACGACCCAGGAAAAAGAGAGCATGTGGGACGGAATCTATAGGATACTGAGAAGAACCGCCAGGAAGCAAGAAGACACCCTCCTCCGAGACAACAGCGGCAAAACCTTGAGCCCGCAAAACTCGGCGGATCTCCTGGCGGAAACGTTCTACCCAACTGACACCATAGAAACCGACACCCCACATCACACTCAGCTCCGTAAAATGGCGGAAGAGAGTCAACCGGAACAACTGAAAGGAGACGACCCTCCCTTTACATCAGGGGAGCTTGACCTAGTGCTCCAAGCACTAAATCCCAAAAAGGCACCAGGCCCAGATGGCATCACAGCAGACATCGCCACCAAAGCCATCGCCTGCGACAGGGAAGTATTCATGGCACTTGCAAACGCTTGCCTGAAACTAGCATACTTCCCCAGAGCATGGAAAGTAGCCCACGTCGTCACCCTACGGAAACCCGGCAAAGAAGACTACACTCACCCCAAGTCGTATAGGCCCATTGGTCTCCTATCAGTCATCGGAAAGATAGTGGAGAAACTGATGATAGGGAGAATCCAGTGGCACATTTTACCAACTCTGAACTCCAAACAGTACGGATTCATGCCCCAACGCGGCACGGAAGACGCCCTTTACAGTCTAGTGAACCAGATCAGAGAGGAAATTCGAGAAAAGAAGATAGTACTCCTAGTCTCACTGGATATTGAAGGGGCTTTTGACAATGCGTGGTGGCCAGCGCTGAAATGTCAACTCAAGCAAAAGAAATGCCCGTACAACCTCTACAACATGGTATGCTCTTACCTCGAAGACCGCAGTATCGTCGTCAACTATGCCAGAACAACAAGTGAGAAGAGAACCTCCAAAGGGTGCGTTCAAGGCTCCATAGGAGGCCCCACCTTTTGGAATATCATCCTGGACTCCTTGTTACAACAACTAACTGGCAAAGGAGTGAACTGCCAAGCGTTCGCCGACGACGTTGTCCTTCTATTCTCCGAGCACACATCCACAGCCCTAGAGCAGTCAGCGAACGAGACGTTGCAGACTGTAGTAGATTGGGGGGAGAAAAACAAGCTACACTTCGCAGCACACAAGACCAGTGCTATGGTTCTAACCAAGAAGACAAAGTTCGACCCCCCTGCGATCTACATGTCTGGCAACCTAATAAACCTCGTGGAAGAGATCAAGCTCCTGGGCCTCACCATCAACCGCCCACTCACCTTCACATCACACGTGCAGAAGACCTGCAAAAAGGCTGCAGACATATACAAACAGCTAGCCTGTGCAGCCAAAGTGACGTGGGGGCTCAACGGAGAAATAGTTCGGACAATCTACACAGCAGTCATAGAGCCTATTATCATGTACGCCTCCAGTGTTTGGGCTCCAGCCACGGAGCTAAACACCGTAATGGACATCCTCAACTCGACTCAAAGAGGGTTCGCACTGAAAATATGCAAAGCATACCGGACAGTCTCGTTAACATCTGCCTTAGCCCTTTCAGGCTTGCTGCCAATAGACCTGAGGATTCAGGAATCAGCAAGTCTCTATGAGATCAAAAAGGGCATCAGTCTAGACTACCTACCCACAGGGAAACAACTCGAGCACAAGGTGAGCTACCTCCATAAACCTCACCCCTCAGAGCTTTTAAAAACAGAGTTCGAGCTCCTCGAGAATATGGATCCCGAAACAATAGATACCCACCACATCACCGGCCCTCAAATTTACACAGACGGCAGCAAAATCGAGGGCAAGACCGGAGCTGCCCTAACGTGGTGGGAAGGTGGTAAGGAGATAACATCTAAATCCTTTAGTCTAGATACACACTGTTCTGTCTTCCAAGCTGAAATGTACGCCCTACACAGGGCAGTGGAGATGGCGAGTACCAGCAGCGAACCAATAATCAACATCTTGAGCGACTCAAGATCCTCGCTCGAGCTGCTGAGAAATCCCCAGTACACCACAGCCCTGTCAAGAGACATTAAGCTAAACATCAGGAAAATAACGGAACAAGGCAAGAAATTAAGACTCTTCTGGCTACGAGCTCACGCGGGCACAATCGGAAACGAGCGTGCAGACGAGCTCGCGAAACTCGCAGCACTAACACCGTCAACCGGGCCAGACTATGACAAAGTCCCCCTGTCATTCATAAAACTGATGATCCGACGGGAGAGCGTCAGAAAATGGCAGGACCGATATGAGACCTCCAACACCGGAGGGGTCACCAAAAAGTTCCTCCCCCAGATAAACACCACCTATCAAATAGTGAGAGGGACAAAAATGACCCCGCTGCAGGTACAGGCGATAACAGGTCATGGAGGTATAGCCGAATACCTGCATCGGTTCAATCTCATATCAAGCCCGGGCTGCGAGTGTGACGACAACATCCCAGAGACGTCCTTGCATAACATCTTAGACTGTCCCCGTTTTCTAAACCACCGCTATGATCTTGAAAACCAGCTCAACATCAAGCTGTCAGAGACCAACTTACCAGCGCTGTTAGAAAACAAAGAATCCAGAGCGAAAACCCTCAACTTCATTGAAAGAATCTTCAAGACCGCTACCAAACGACACAGCACAGGGAACACAAACACCGTTCCCCCTCCCCCTACTCAGGACCAACCTACGACAACAACTATCACACCCACCACCAGCCAAGGACCACATAAACCCAACACGCCCTGCGTCCATCACTCTTCAGAACTCCAACTGCTGGAGAGTGCTGAGCGCGGAGCCCCGGGCTTAAGAACAAGAAACGTGGTCCTGTTCATGAACACCAACTATGAACGGCTCGGGATAGGCTTCTGCAACGCAACCGGGAATAAGAGAGTGGCAATTTCACCAGGAGCAGCCCTGATAATCAAAGGAAGCACCACGCGCACCACCATCAAGCGCAAAAGGTTTGAGGAACTCAGCGAATTGGAAGTTGCGGGACAAAAGAGTCGTCTTGTACGGAAGAAAAACAAGACGATTCTGTTACTAGACTGGAACGCCAACGAGTCCCCATTCGCTCGAGCAAACTATCTACTCCAAGCGATATCAGAGGCAAGCCGAATAAACGACACCACACCGCGCATCATCAGCGTGGACGCCATGATGGCCGACTTCGAGAAGGGCGAGGTCGCAGACTACACCGGCAGCATCAGTGCAGCCGAGTACCACGAAGTGGTGGTCTACGAAGGGAAGCACCAAGACCTCAGCTTCTTAAGACCACCAAAACCCAGACAATCTGCGACTCATCTCTCCACGACGCCATCAACTCCAACATCTGTCACAATTGCCACCCCCCCTACCAGTTCAGAAAAACTGCAGAAGAGGTTGTTAGAAGAAAGGACCCGCACAACCAGAGAAACTCCAACTAGACACTCAATCATGACACCATTACTAAACACCATCAGCTCACAATTATGGGGGAAAAAGACGCCACCCCACCCGGCGCCAACTCCCTCACAAACAACTTCGAGAGCGGGTAATGGTGCCGCGACCACTGCAAGAACAAAAGCCGACATGGGAATAGTCGCTGCGCCAAACCTCAAGCAGGCCGTCACTCCACAGGACCACGTGGCCAACGCATTCCTCGAGTATACTCAAATCTTACGGGAGACAAAAACCGTTTCCATCAAGAAATGTGTTGACATTTTGAGGGCCTTCAAATACCAACAAGAAGGCCTACTAAACGTAAGACTCGAGGAAGCAGAAGCCACCATATACGACAGTGACGCCTCCAAAGTCATAAAAGGAAGGACGATGACGAGACACATGGCGGCATACAGCGCCACAGCGGGAATCGTCCCCCTGGACAGAGAAGAAACGCAGCGCTCCGGACACTTCACTTACTGCACCCCTCAAAACGACCCCATCGTTGTCACGACCCAAGACACGGAGATATGGCTAGCGGACAGCATACTCGAAAGAGCCCAGAAGCTGTCCGAGAGTGAGCCGCCCGAGAAATGGGAAGTGCCCAAAATTACGTGGGTAAACGGAGTTCCGGGATGCGGTAAGACAACATGGATCATAAACAACTTTAACATCGAAAAAGACATCGTTGTCACCACAACCAAGGAGGCACAGAGGGACCTGGTCCAGCGTATCACTCGCCGAGCAGGGGCAGACGCAGCAAGGAAAGTGCGAACGATGGCATCAACCCTGGTAAACGGGGTCAAAGAGCGAGACCGAGAACAGTGCAGTCGTCTACTTGTAGACGAAGCACTGATGAACCACTTCGGCGCAATACTGATGCTATCGCGAATCGTAGGGGCCAGCGAGCTGCTGCTTATCGGCGACGTGAACCAATTACCATATATTGACCGGGAAAACCTCTTTAAAATCACATACCTCCGCCCAAACTCCCTGACTGACACAAACCAAGAGTTGCTTTGCACACACAGATGCCCAATGGACGTGGCGTTCGCCCTCAGCACCATCTACGAGAGCATCTACTCGTCCAAGACAGTAATAAAATCACTACAAATAGCTTCATATACCAACGCATCGATCCCCCAATCCGAGCCAAATACACTCTACCTCACCTTCAGCCAGGCAGAGAAGGAAACACTCTCGGAAAGAGGGTACGGCAAAGGAGAAGGATCGACCATTCTCACAGTACATGAAGCCCAAGGGCAAACATATGGCAAAGTACTATTGATCAAGTGTGCTAGCAGAAGACAACGGATCCATGACAGTGTCCCCCATGCGGTGGTCGCAATGTCGCGTCACACAGAGACGTTCGTCTACTACACCGACGAAAGCAACGACGCGACAGGAAATCTGATCAAAAGGGCAACAACATCCTCCGCCAAAAACATCCTGGACTACAATCTCAAAATGGCCATTAAACATCGGGATCACCAGACCATAGAGAAACTGACAACACTGTACAGAGAAGTCAGAGGAAATCCAGGACCACAAAGCGCGACAAGCCCTGAGATTCAGATTCAGAGTACCAGCGGGAAACCTGAGTAGAAATAGCGGCAAAATAATAAATTGACACACCAAACTAGAAACAACGACAAACCGGACATGAACAAAATTAAATGACAACAAGGCAGAATGCCAAACCGCCAAACCAAATCAAACCAAGACGGTAAAACAACAAGAACAAAACCCACTCCTCAACGGCAAGACGCCCAACAAAACGGCCTTCAGCCCAACAAATTCAGGCCCTCAGCCAAAAAACAGTTTTTAAAAAATAGAATAGGCCTTCAGCCAATTCAAAATAAGGCCTTCAGCCGACAAATTAGGCCATCAGCAAAATTATAGCCCCCCCTCTTACAACAGGCCTTCAGCCTCACAATATAAGGCCCTCAGCCAAAGAAAAAGTACAAATGGCCTTCAGCCAAAATATCATCAACGAAACAAACTTACCCAGTCATCATAAACAAAACGAAAAATTGCTTTTGTGTTGTCGCCTGCAAAACTCCATCAAAGGCGGGCGCACAACATGACGAGAAACAAAATATATATCCCAAGTAAGATCTAATAACAATAAAGTTAACCTAAAAATGGCACGGACTCATGTCTGTGGAGTCTTTATAATACTAAGAAAAAAAAAAAAAAAAAAAACCTAACCTAACCTAACCTAACCTAACCTAACCTAACCTAACCTAACCTAACCTAACCTAACCTAACCTAACCTAACCTAACCTAACCTAACCTAACCTAACCTAACCTAACCTAACCTAACCTAACCTAACCTAACCTAACCTAACCTAACCTAACCTAACCTAACCTAACCTAACCTAACCTAACCTAACCTAACCTAACCTAACCTAACCTAACCTAACCTAACCTAACCTAACCTAACCTAACCTAACCTAACCTAACCTAACCTAACCTAACCTAACCTAACCTAACCTAACCTAACCTAACCTAACCTAACCTAACCTAACCTAACCTAACCTAACCTAACCTAACCTAACCTAACCTAACCTAACCTAACCTAACCTAACCTAACCTAACCTAACCTAACCTAACCTAACCTAACCTAACCTAACCTAACCTAACCTAACCTAACCTAACCTAACCTAACCTAACCTAACCTAACCTAACCTAACCTAACCTAACCTAACCTAACCTAACCTAACCTAACCTAACCTAACCTAACCTAACCTAACCTAACCTAACCTAACCTAACCTAACCTAACCTTTTTTTTTTTTTTTTTTGGGAGGGGGGAAATGCTCCTGATGCATACCGTCCCACTCGGAGAGGTGGGACGGTTATGTCGGGCTCTCCGGCCTAGAGCGAACGGCCGGCATACCGACTAAAACCCCCCTGTGCACCGTCGCCTCGCCTTAGCGGGTGGGCCACCGGAACCTGATACAACATCAGCGACCCACCCAGCGACTGCCCACGACCCGCGGGCACCAACACTTGCGGCGGCGTCTGGGTGCACCAGAGACGCCGCGCCTACACGGAAGGGTGCGGGTGGGAGAAAAAATACCCCGATCTCCCACCCTCAGCCATCGCTAGGGGGGCATCAGACGCGCATCGGCGCGCCGACGCCGCCCAGCTCGCCGGCGACGGATCGGGTCAGCGAGGAGACTTTCCTCCCTGGCCCGCTCCGCCGCCTCCTTCTGCGAGATGACGTTCTCGCAGAAGGATGCGACCGCACACCAATTCCTGTCGCTATCGGCCATGGAGCGGATTATGGCCGATAGCGAGAGATCCATACCGATGGTCTCGACGAGGGCACGACGCTGGTGCGCCCACGCCGGGCAGAACTCCAGCGTATGCTGCGCCGTGTCCTCGCCACAATCGCAATGGTGACAGGCGGGACTCGATTCCCTCCTCGCGACCTTGTGCAGGTAGTATCCGAAGCACCCGTGCCCGGATAACACCTGCACCAGTCGGAAGGAAAGGGTCCCGTGCTGTCGCCACACCCACAACGAAAGGACCGGCCGGAGCGCCTCCACCGTGCGAAGACCCGCACGTGGAGCCTCCAGCCGGGCTGACCATCGGGCCACGATGGCTCGGCGAGCGGCCTCGCGCCACTCGCGCACCTGCTCGAGCAGAGGGCGACCGCCTCCGCCTGCTCGAAATTCGGCCGTTCGCCGATAAACGTCGGCGAGCACTTCCGCCTCTAAATCCCACGGGGGTGTACCGGCCAGCGCGCATGCCGCGTCTGCGGACACGGTGCGGTACCCGCGTATTGCCCTGACCGCCAAAGTGCGCTGCGGTCGGCATAACCGCGCGCGGTTCTGGGCGGTCAGGGACCCCGCCCACACCGGTGCGCCGTACAGCGCCATCGACCGGACTACCCCCGTGTAGAGCCTCCGGCACGCCAAACTGGGTCCGCCCAGGTTGGGCAATAATCGGCCCAGGGCGGACGCCGCGCCGTCCAGCTTCGGCTCAAGCTGGCGGAAGTGCTCGTCGAAGAGCCATCGCCCATCCAACACCAGGCCCAGATATCTCATCTGGGCCTGAACCGGTACGAGGACCGAGCCGACGGTGATCGAGGCGCCGGCAGGCGGCCCGCGACGGGGCCCATGGAACAACAGGGCCTCCGTCTTGTTGAGGGCCACCTTAAGCCCCAGCGCCTCGATTCGCCCGACCACCTGAGAGACCCCCGTGGTGGCCAGGCGAGCCGCCTCCTCAAAGTTGTGTCCCCGGGCTGCTACCAACGTGTCGTCAGCGTAACAGAATACGCCCAGCCCGGGGGGCAAGACTCCGCGCAGGGCCCAGTCATAGCCGATGTTCCACAGGAGAGGGCCAAGGACGGACCCCTGTGGAACACCGCGCGATATCCCCCTGCGCACTTCGTCGCCTGCTCGGTCCTCGCACAACACAAACCTCCGCTCCAAATAGTCTGCCATCAGCAGCCTCAGGTATGCGGGCACCCCATGGAATCGGAGTGCCTCTCTGATGCTGCCGAATGGCAGAGTATTAAATGCGTTGGCGATGTCTAAGGACACCGCCAACAGTACGCCGCCTCCCCTGACGGCTTCCTCGGTCGCGGCCCTCAGGGCCAGAATGGCGTCGATCGTCGAACGCCCGGCGCGGAAACCAAACTGGGCGTCCGACAGATCGGGCCCCACCTCCTCGAGGTGCCGGACGATGCGGGCAGCGAGAATCCTCTCCAGCAACTTCCCCGCCTCGTCCAGCAGTACGATAGGCCTGTAGGCCGCGACCGAGTCCAGGGCTCTCCCCGGTTTTGGCAGGAGCACCAGCTTCCCCACCTTCCAGCACTCAGGGAACCTCCCCGACGACAGACACGCGTCAAACAGTTCCCTGAGGCGGTCGCCCATGTGGTCAAGGGCAAGGGCCAACACTCGGGCCGGAATTCCGTCCGGCCCGGGGGCGGTCCGCTTCGAGCGAATGCGCAGAACGGCCGCCCCCATCTCCGCCTCCGTGACAGGCGGAACCACACCGTCTTCGTCGGCCTCCCGGACTTCGGCCTCTGCGGCCATCGCCGGGGGCGTGTGCTCCGCCTGTGGCGGGAATAGGCCCTCGACCACTTCGGTGAGGAAGCTAGGCTGAAGGGACTCGGTAAGAGGGGGGCCCGTCGCGCGGAGCTTGCTCAGCGCCGCGCGGTATGGCCGACCCCAGGGGTCACGATCGAGTCCCTCCAGCATCTCCTGCCGCGACTGCTCCTTGGCGCGACAGATGGCCAGCTTTAAAGTGTCACGCGCTGCTTGGTACTCTTCGTACAGCTGGCCCTCCCCGTTATCATCGCGGCGTTGCCGCCGGCTGCGGGTGTAGGACCTCCGGGCGCGAATGCAGGCCTCGCGGAGGTCCACCAACTCCCGGGACCACCAGTAGACCTCCTTCCTAGGAGGCCGACGTCGGACGCGCGGCATGGCCGCATCGCACACCTGCGTAAGTGCAACACGAATGCGACCCGCCGCAGCATCAACCCCCTCATCAGGAGGCACTGGGGACAGCCACGACTGCACTATGGCTGCCTCCTCTAACAGGTCCCGGTTCAAACGACCCACAGCCCACCGCGGAGACCGGGGAGCTCTGTCCGCCATGTGACCCCTAACTGGGTCCTGAGGATTCCGGGAGATCTCTGCTCGGATATAGCGATGATCCGAGAGAGTCTCGACCTCCTCTAGGACTCGCCAGTTCCTTACGTTGTTCGCGACAGCAGGGCTAACGAACGAGAGGTCCACTATCGACCCGCCCTGCTGCCGAACACAAGTGTCGGTGGTGCCTCTGTTGAGCAGACAGAGGCCCACCGAATTCGCCCACTCTTCCACCGCTCTACCGCGGGCGTCCGTTCTGGGAGACCCCCACGCTCCGGACTTTGCGTTGAAGTCCCCCATCACCAGGACGCGGCCTGATGCCAAACGCCGTATCGAGGTCTCCAAGGATGTGAGGAAGACCTCGAAATCAGCCAGACTCCGATTGGGGGAGAAGTACACCCCGAAAACGAGTAATCCCCCCCATTCGGCCGCCACGTATCCCGAGCCCCTATCTTTGAGTGACAAGGGCGGGGAACGCGGGGCCGTGGAGCTGACGACTGCCACGGAGCCGTCCCGGTCACCCACCCAGTTTGGGCGGGGAGGAACATAATAGGGCTCCGCGGCTACGGCCACACCAATCGACCACTGCGCCATGGATTGCAGGAAGAGATCCTGCGCACCCGCGCAGTGGTTGAGATTCGCCTGGAGGAGATGGGTGCAGTCGTGGTCCATTATTGGGCCGACGTACCTGCAACCACATCCTCCTCCATCCGCGACGGCGAAAGAGCGGCGAGGACGACGGGGGTAGCCTGGGTCGATGGGCTACCCGCGACGTTCTTGGGCTTGGAAGCCCGGGGAGGGTTGCATCCCCTTCGCCCCATAATATGATTGGCGGGCAATTTACCCGCCGCACACGCGGGGCAATGGGGGGCGGCGGAACAATCCGTCGCCTTGTGCCCCGGCTGGCCGCAGCGGAAGCATAGTCCGCTGCAGTCGAAGCCACTTCTGCATGTGGCGCGCACGTGCCCCTCGGCCATGCATTTATGGCACCTCGCAGGCCTGGCCGCCAACAAAGAGACCTTGGCGGAACTCCAGCCTACGAGGAGCCTTCCTGCAGCAACCAAAGTGTTGGCCGCTGCGACGGGGCACTGCGCTACCACGGCTCCGACACCGCCAGGACCGGGGCGGATGGCGCCAACCTTGATGTTGTCCAGGCTGCATCCAGTTTTAGCCTGGATGGCCTCCTGGACATCGTCAGGCGTGATGGAATCGTCCAGGCCAGTGACACGGAATTCCACGCACTTCACGGGCCTGGCGATCTTTACGCCTTCCTCCGCCCCGAACAACCCTCGCAGCCTTTCCGCGATTGTGTCCGCCGTCTTTGCGCCCTCCGCACCGGGGAACTCGAGAATACGAGCCCCCGTTTGGGCAAGGCGGGTCTTGATGCCGGTGGGGCCTAAGTCCGCCACACCGACGCTCTCCCGCGCCTTCTTAAAGACGGCGGCGTAGGAAAGGCCACGCTCCTTCGCCTCCGGCGACACCGTTACGACCACGGCGGCCGATCTTGGCGGCCGGAGCTTCCCGGGCCTCTTCTTTTTCGCCTTCTTACTCTTCTTCACTTCTTCTTTCTTTCGTTCGGCAGCCGCAGCCCTCGCAGCGCTCCTGCGTTCGCGCCTCTTCCGACGCCGAATCTCCATTTTCTCCCCGGCCGTCTGCCAGCCCTCATTGGAAGACGCAGACGGACCAAGGACAGAAACCAGTCTTGGCGCACCCTTGGTTGGTGCCCGTTCCTTCGGCGCCGGGGCGCGAGTTGAGCCCGCAGGTGTCAGCCTCAATGGCGGGAAGTCCCTCTGGGACTGGGAAGGGGCTTTGGAAGTCCCCTTCTTCCCGGTCGCAGGTCTCGACCCTGCGGGGACGCTGGCCGACGCTGACGCCGCCGTCGCGTAGGACCGCTGGCCCGACGTGACCACTGGGTCCCTAGCAGCGGGCGCGTGGTTATCCGCTGCGAGTGGTGGACGGCGACGCGGTTCTGGAGGTAATCTTGCCTCCAGACTCCCCAGCCGCACGTTGATCATTGTCCCAACGGACGACATGACCTGGCGCAGCTGCGCGTCGGTTAGCAGGGAGCGCTGCTCCTCTCCTTGCCGAGCTACGGCATTCGGCTGCCGCAAACACTCCTTAACTTGGCTGAGCTCAGCACGGAGCTCAGCCACCTCCCCTGCCAGGCGGTCGTTTGCCGCCCGCAACCGCCTCGTCTCGTCGGAGGTGGTGCGCTCCGCGAGCGTTTGCACCACCTCCTGGAGGTGAGAGGCCGCCTTCTTGAGGGCATTGACGAACGTGCCCTTCAAATTCTGACTTTTTGTGGCCACCGTGATTATAGCGGCCACAGAGTCTGCGGCGGACTGGACGAGGTCTCCATCTGAGTTCTCGTCCAGGAGCTGCGCAACAAATTGTTCTGCTGCGCGCTCCCCCTCTTGTCGGGTGCGGGCGACCGATTCCCGCCTGCTAAATGGGTTCGGGGTCACTGACCGTGACCCATGTACCGGCGAACTGGGGGCGGGCACCTTGATCGCTGGTGCGCTGCGCTCCGCCTCTGGTGACCGGCTCCTACTGCGCTTCCGGGTTCTAGAGACCTGACCGCTGAGTTCGCGGGAGTCCAGGTCCTCGGACTCAGACTCGACGCCGAGGCTAACGGAGCTCCTCCGGCTTCCGTTCGGCGTCGACGCCAATGATGTCCGACTCTCTGAAGGGCACGCACTGGTGGGCGTGCATGCCCCCATTCTTCCACCATCGCTGGCACGTGGTCGTAAAGGGCGCTTGAAGCGCCCTTTGGAGTCGCGCAAAGGGACTCCGTGCTCCTCCTTCTTCTTCACTTCCTCATCTAAGGGTGTTTTAGTTTTTTCATTTTCCATGTTATTCCCACGAGTAGAGACGATTTATAATCGACCCTCGGGTGACGCTCATTCCGAGGGAAGGCCTACATACTGCTGGGGGACGGCAGGTACCCAGAGGTTTTTACAACTTCGCTGTTGGGTGGTCTGAGTTTTCCTTCTCGCGGGCCGGCCAACTAAGGCAAGCCCCTCGGTCCCGTTGAGCCGCTAGACGTGATCAACGACACTCAACGGGTAACGATGTGAAGACGGAGGCAGGGTTAGGTTTCCCCTCCCCTATGTGCCACCGCCTAATGCCAGGACTACTGGCAGCCCTCAACTCTACGCACAATCCATCAATACCAGATGTGGTATCCGGCTACAAGAGCTTGTGTATTACTAGTGCTACTAGTACAAATAATGTAAAAATAAATAAAATAAAATAAAACTAAAAATAAAATAAAGTAAATAAAATAAAAATAAAAATAAAATAAAGTAAATAAAATAAAATAAAATAAACCGCCCCGGCCTTACGGCCCCCACTGGTGATTTTTTAAAGAGGTTTTCTTCCTCTATCCCCCCCTGTCTCAAATCCACGTGTCCTCTGTTAATCAGAGGAACACGTGGAGAGACCCCCGAAACGCGGCCCTCGCGGGCCGATAACCCCGAGACAAAATGCCTCGGGTTCCCTACGCGCGTGCCAGAGTATTAGCCACGAGTAATAATGCCCCCGAAAGGACATGATTACCCGTGTTGCCCGGGGTGTACCGGCCCAACGTCTGCCGTTCCCATCCACGGAAAATGTGGAAAGGACTAGCAACCGTCAGGCACACTAGGAGGTTCTCTCTGGCCACACACCCCAACCTAACCTAACCTAACCTAACCTAACCTTTTTTTTTTTTTTTTTTTTTTTTTTTTTTGGTACCCAGGAAAAATGCTTGATGCACTACCCGCCGGCTAGGGGACGGCACCGGCGGGGCGTGTGGGACTCCCCAGCAAGAGAAAAAGGCTGGTATACCCACTAAAAAACCTGGGGTGTTCCCTCTCTCATCCAATGGGGGGGCCTGTTGGGAGCTCTTAAAAGAATTGAGTCATCCATAGCAGGCCCCCCCGTGTGGGTGCGGGCCGGGTCATTTTTTTTTTAGGACCCGACCCCCTCTTGTCCCCAGGGGAGAGCTTCGCCGCTCTCCCCTTTCAGCGTTGGAAGGCGCGCGGGAACACCGCGCGCGCCCTCTCGGGGTTCTTAGTTTACGGGTGGCAGGCCCCCCTGAGGCCTTGCCACCCGGAACCCTTAAGTGGGGGGCAGGAGAGCGACATAAGCGCGTCTCCTGCGCCCCCTCCTCCGGCGGCGGACTTCTGGGGCGTAAGGATCGTCCTCACGCCCCCGCTCCGCCGCCTCCTTCTGCGAGATGACAGACTCGCAGAAGGACCTCATTGCGCCCCAGCACCTGTCGTCGCCGACCATCTTGGATACGACGGTCGGCAGGGAGAGGTCGGGGCCAATCACAGCGACCAGGGCACAGCGCTCCGCGGCCCACGCCGGGCACTCCTCCAGCGTATGCTGCGCCGTGTCCCGGTCACACTCCTCACAATGGTGACACCTGGTTGTCGGCTCCCTACCGGCTATCTTGCAAAGGTACTCTCCGAAACAGCCGTGTCCGGAGAGCACCTGAGTAAGCCGGTAGGTGAGCGGTCCGCGCCGTCTGTCCGTCCACTGCCTAAGTACCGGACGGACAGCCTCGACGGTCCTCACCCCGTAGCGGGGCTGGGCCAGTCTCTCCTGCCAATTCGCTTCAAGGACCAGTCGAGCCTGGGACCTTCGCGTCTCCACCGCCCTGTGCGTGGGTTCCTCTCCCTGGAGCCGGAGGTCAGCGCGCCAGTAATACACTGACGCTTGGACCTCCGCCTCCAAATCCCAGGGCGGCGATGCCGCCAAAACGCACGCCGCCTCAAAGGAGACGGTGCGGTACGCCCGTGACACCCTGATCGCCATCGCCCTCTGAGGTTTCCTGAGGAGGGCGATATTTTGGCGATCAAGGGCGCCAGCCCAGATGGGCGCTCCATATAGGGCCATCGACCGCACCACCCCCAAATAGAGGCGGCGGCAGACGACACTGGGCCCCCCGATATTCGGCAGCAGAGAGCTAAGCGCTCCCGCTGCCGCCATCAGGCGGGGGGCCAGACGGCTAAAATGGACGCGAAAGTTCCAGCGGCCGTCGAGGTAGAGCCCCAAGTATTTCATGCTTGGCTCCACCCCGATGCGGACCCCTCCAACGATGATGTGGGCATCGGGAGGTGGCGCCCGCCGAGGCCCGTGAAATAACAGGGCCTCGGATTTATCTAGCGCCACCTCCAGTCCCAACATCCTAATCCTGCCGACAACCAGGGCCACTCCAGCCGTGGCAAGACGGGCAGCTGCCCCGCAATCCGCTCCCCGGGCCGTAACCAACGTGTCGTCGGCGTAACAAGTTACGCCGATGCCCGGGGGCAGGGCGCCCCGCAGCACCCAGTCGTAGCCGATGTTCCACAGTATCGGACCCAGAACCGAACCCTGTGGAACACCGCACGACATCTCCCTCCGGAACGTCTCTCCGTTCCGCCCCACACAAAACACACTCCTCTGGTGCAGGTAGTCCCCGACTATTCGGCGTAGATAGGGAGGCACCCCATGAAATCGGAGCGCCTCCCTAATAGTCGCCCACGGCAGGGTGTTAAAAGCGTTGGCGATGTCCAAGGACACCGCCAATACCACCCCGCGCGAGGCGACCGTCTCTTCCGAGAGGGCCTTGACGCTACTGATCGCGTCAATCGTCGATCGGCCCTCCCGGAATCCGAACTGGCGTTCGGATAAGTCGGGGCCCACCCGCACCAGGTGCTTGGAGAGGCGGGCAACCACTACGCGCTCAAAGAGCTTGCCCACCTCATCCAACAGCACTATGGGGCGGTACGCGGAGGGAGAATCCGCGGGGCGGCCCTCCTTTCTCAGGAGGACCAGCTTGCCCGTCTTCCACATGGAAGGGAACCGTCCCGACTCCAAACAGGCGCTGAACAGCCTGAGGAGCCGGTCCCCTAGGGCGTCAAAGGCCAAAACCCAGGCGCGGCCAGGAATTCCGTCCGGCCCCGGGGCGGTGTTTTTGCCCCGAAGCCGCACTATTGCCGCGCCGAGCTCCGCCATCGTAACTTCTGGCACCCCGGCATCGGCACCGCCCTCCTCAATTTCGGGCGGCGCCATTACGGGAGGCGTGTGCTCCGCCCTCGAAGGAAAGAGAGCGGAAATCACACCCTCCAATTGCCGAGGCTGGAGACTCTCGGTGACCGGCGGGGCCCAGGGGCGCAACTTGCCCCTGACCGTCTTGTACGGCCGGCCCCACGGATCTGCCTCGAGAGTCCCCAGGAACTCTTCCCATCTTTGGGTTTTGGCCTCGCTGATGGCGGACTGCAGGGCGTACCTCCGCTGTTTGTACGCGTCCCGCAGCCGTGCCTCCACGGTCGGGTCACGGTACCGCCTGCGTCGGCGGTACCTAGTGTACTGGCGACGCGCCGCAATGCACGCGGTGCGTTTCCGGCTGATGTCGTCAGACCACCAGTACACCTGACGCCTCGGAGGCTGAGCACTGGCCCGGGGCATTGACGCGTCGCAAATCTGCGTCATCGCGCCCCGGAACCACTCCGCTTCTTGCTCAACCTCCACAGGCCCTTCGACCATCGGGGTCCAGGCCTGCACGATGGAGGCTTCCACCAGCACGTCTGCATCGAGACGTTTCAACGCCCATCGTGGGGACGACGGGGTGTGCACTCTCCTCGGGCGATCGTCCGGGATCGCTGGCGAGGCGGAGATGTCGAACCGCACGTAACGGTGGTCCGACAGAGACTCCGCCTCGACCAGCACTTGCCAGTCCCGGACGCGGCGCGCTACGGCAGGGCTTGCGAACGAGATGTCCACAATGGACTCGCCCTGCCAGCGCACGCATGTGGCGACCGACCCCCGATTAAGAACGACGAGGCCGGTCGCAATCGCCCACTCCTCCAGCGCGTCGCCGCGAGCGTCGGTGACAGGGGATCCCCAAGCCATTGATTTGGCATTAAAGTCCCCCGCCACCACGACCGGACGCGATGGGTACCGATTAATCACGGCCCCCACCGCGCCCAAAAATCGCTCAAACTCGGCGAGGCGCCGGTTCGGAGAGAAATACACCCCGATCAGGACGGTTCCCTCCCAATCAACACATATATACCCCTCGCCCCTGTCTGTCATCACCAGGAGCGAGGGACCAGACGAAACGATGGCCGCCAAGCCCCCGAGGTCCCCAAACCAGTTGTGACGGCTGGGGACGCAGTAAGGCTCGGCGACCACGGCGATGTCTATTGACCACTCCGCCATGTGCTGCAGCAAGATATCCTGCGCCCTGGCGGAGCGGCCAACGTTCGCCTGTAGGAGGCGATGGGCCATAATTAATTAGGTGTCCATCGCCGTCCCACTGCTCCCTGCTTGGGGAGGGGCCGGGGCGGCCGGAGTCCCGGCGACCGCCCCTCTGGCCCTGCGTCTTTTTGGAGGGGAGCAAGACTTGCTCCCCATCCGGTGCTCCGCTGGCCTTCCTGCAGCCGAACAGATGCTGCAGGAAGATTTTGCAGCGGAGCAGGCGGCGGCCTTGTGGCCGGGCTGGCCGCAGCGGTAGCAAAGGTCGCTGCGGTCAGTTTCAGCGGTGCATTGCTGCCTCACATGCCCCGGTTCGAGGCAGCGGTAGCACCGCCTAGGCCTCGGCTCCAGAAGGTTAACCTGAGCCGAGACCATCCCGACCAGCAAACGGCCGGCCGCCACCTTCTTCGCCGCGGCGATGGGGCAGCGCACCATCACTGTGCACAGACCACTTTCGCCGCGGCGCAACTCTCCCACCTTTACCTGGGCCTGAGGGCAGGCTCCGGCTTGTGCCACCGCAGCGGCGACATCCTCGGAGGAGGCCGAGTCGTCCAGCCCGGTTACTCGCATTTCTGCGGACTTCACCGGGCGGGAGACCCTGACCTCCTCAGGCGTAAATAGGGACCGAATTGTTGCGGCCACCCTATCCGCTTTGTCGCCGGAGGTGGCACCTGGGACCTCTAATATCCTGGCCCCAGTGGCGGCGACCTTAAATAAGACGCCTCCGGCAAGGCCCATCTCGGCGAGATTGCCTTGCATAGCCTGAGTGGCCCGCCGGAGGACGCTCGCATAGTTAACGCCTTGCCGGAGCCCCTCCTCCGTCAGCTCCACCACAACGGCGGTGGAGCGCGGGGGCCGCAGGTCGGCCGGGCGGGGGCCCTTCTTTTTACTGGCGACCGGGGGCGCCCGGGAGGCCTTCTTCTTCTTCCTCCTCTTCCTCTTGGTGACCTCCGTCCACGGCTGTTCAGCCGAGGTAGAGGCCACCGGGGCGGGTTGGAGCTGTGGGGCAGGGTGCGGTGGCACCACAGTGGCCACCGCCCTCCCCTTGCCCCTCCCTTTCCCTTTCCCCTTGGAAGAGGAAGCCGACGGTGACGGTGTGGGGGCAGATATCTGCCGTGCCACCGGTTGGCCGGAGGGCGCGGGGCCTGCCGGCGCTCCCCCGACCATTCGGGGGCGGCCCCCAAGCGGAGGGCCCGGGGTCGGCACGGGCGCGAGGCCATAGTTGGCCAGGCACGCCTCCACGACATTGCGTGCCTGAGCCACCGTGGCCCGCATCAGCTCTTCCGCCCAGGCGGGACGCCGGTCCTCCGCGGGAGTGACTGGCTGCGCTGTGCGCCGCGGGAGGGGCGGGAACTCCTCCCGCGGCCCCCTGGCAGGCGCCCTGGCGGCGGCCGAGGGCACCTTTGCGGCGACGGCCCGTGCAGCAGTGGCAGCGGCCGCCTTCATGGCCGCTACCTCCGCCCGGAGCTCCGCCAGCTGCCTATGCAGCCCCTCATTCTCCGACCTCCAGCGCCTCTGGAGATCAGAAGAGGTCTGCCCCCATATCTGGAAGAATGCCTCCCGCATATCTTCCGTCGCATTCTTTAGGTCCCGGACGAACCCTCCCTTTAGGTTGCCGGACCGGGCCGCCACCCTCAGGACGGTCTCGGCGCCAGCCTCGAACCGTTGCCTGAGGTCGGCAACCGAGTCCCCTCCAGAGAGGGTCACATCCGGGACCCCAGCCCTCTTCAGGAAGTCTCGACGGGCAGGCAAAGGCTGCCCGAGGAGCTTCCTCGCGGAGGGAGGCGGCATTGGGGAACCAGCCCTTCCACCGCAGGGCGTCCCCTTAACTACCTCCACCTCCGTGTCCGAGCCAGAATCGGATACGTGGTGCGACGTCTTCCGGCGCTTCGCGGAAGCGCCGGGTTCTATACCAAACTTGAGGGTGAGGGAAGCAGGGCTATCCCTCCCCTCCTCCCTCTCCCGTCGAGCCCCCGACGAGCACCGGCTCTGAGGCCGACTGGTCTCCGAGCCAGAGCCCGCCCGCGACTCGACGTCCATATCAGTGCCGGTGCCGGCGCTGAACGCACTCGACACGGAGTCGCTGCGAGTCTGCGCCGCCAACCGACACCTCGACCGTGTCCTTGGCACGGCCGGGACCCTATCCCCAACTGTCGGTGGGGGCATAACCCCCCCAACCTTCCCCTTTCTTCCCTTCGCAGGGGTTTTGGTGCCTGAAGTATCGCGAGGCACGGCACTGTGATGTTGGTTGCCCCCCCCAGAATACGAGGGGCAGACGGAGCCGGAAGGCTCCGTGAGGGATTCTCCGGGTGCGGCGCACCCGGTACCCTCCTGGGGTAGTTCTAAACCTTTACCAGACATCTTCATAATTTTTTGTTTGGGTGGCCCTAATGGCTGGGTTCCCCCCAGCCATACAGCCCCTCGCCGGGCCACAAAAGCTTAAGCTTTGGGTTATTTTTATAGAGGTTTTCTTCCTCGCAGCCCGAAGGCCCCCGGTCCTGTCAGTTCTGGATTACGGGTTGGGCCGGATGGGGGTCCATGCTGGACCGATCCACCCGCCCCAAGAGCGCCCGCCTGGGCAGGAAACCCATGGTTCCCACCTCGGCCTGACGGCCCCACTAGTAATTTTTTAGAGGTTTTCTTCCTCTATCCCCCCGTGTTGGGCCGGATGGGGGCCCATGCTGGACCGATCCACCCGCCCCAAAACCGCCCGACTGGGCAGGACGCCAAAGCAACCCGCTCCAGCCTTACGGTCCCCACTGGTGATTTTTTAAAGAGGTTTTCTTCCTCTATCCCCCCCCCCGTATTGGGCCGGATGGGGGTCCATACTGGACCGATCCACCCGCCCCAAAACTGCCCGACTGGGCAGGACGCCTACGCACCCCGCCCCGGCCTTACGGCCCCCACTGGTGATTTTTTAAAGAGGTTTTCTTCCTCTATCCCCCCCGTCTCAAATCCACGTGTCCTCTGCTAATCAGAGGAACACGTGGAGAGACCCCCAAACGCGGCCCTCGCGGGCCGATAACCCCGAGACAAGATGCCTCGGGTTCCCTACGCGCGTGCCAGAGTATTAGCCACGAGTAATAATGCCCCCGAAAGGACATGATTACCCGTGTTGCCCGGGGTGTACCGGCCCAACGTCTGCCGTTCCAATCCACGGAAAATGTGGAAAGGACTAGCAACCGTCAGGCACACTAGGAGGTTCTCTCTGGCCACACACCCCAACCTAACCTAACCTAACCTAACCTAACCTAACCTAACCTAACCTAACCTAACCTAACCTAACCTAACCTAACCTAACCTAACCTAACCTAACCTAACCTAACCTAACCTAACCTAACCTAACCTAACCTAACCTAACCTAACCTAACCTAACCTAACCTAACCTTTTTTTTTTTTTTTTTTTTTTTTTTTTTACGTGGGGGAATGCTATGACGCATACCCCTCCGCGGGGGCGGGCGGAGGGGTTATGTCGGACTCGCCGGGGTAAAAGAAAGATGTTGAAAATGATAATGTACCTCCCGGAATACCGACTAAACCTACCACGGTGTTCCTCGACAAACCACTATCGGCGGGGCCGCGCGAATCACTTTCACATGCAGTCGCGACCCCGCCGAGGTTACGGCCCGCCGTATGAAACGGCAGGCCACTACACAAAAGATCTACCCGCTGGTACCTTCTAAATATTCCCTACTGTCCCCCCCCGAGAGGGGAGACGGACTCGACACAGAGGCGCGCGTGGGAACACGCACGCCGCCTCTCGGACCTGGTGCTGAACGGATGGCGGGCAGGCCCACAAAGCCCGCCACCCCCAGGTCAAACCTCACGGTGGCTGGAGGTCATCTCGCGCCCTCCGGCGCCCGGCTCTGCGGTTGGGGAGAGGGTTTAAACGCTCCCTCTCCCGCTCCGCCGCCTCCTTGATGGAAATTACTTCCTCACAGAAGGAGGCGACGGCGTTCCACGACCTCTCACTCCGGACCATAGATAGAACTACGGCCGGGAGCGAGAGGGCAACCGATCCGACTGCCGCGATCAATTCACGGCGCTGCGATGCCCAGGCGGGGCAAACCGCCAATGTGTGCAGCGCCGTGTCCTCAACAACGTCGCGGCAGTCGCCGCAGTGGTGACAACCGGGCGTCTCTTGCCGGCCTATGCGACACAGGAACCGGCCAAAACAACCATGGCCGGTCAAAACCTGTGTCAGCCGGAAGGTGAGGGCGCCATGCCGCCTCTCCAGCCACTCCTCAAACACGGGACTTACCGCCACGATCGTGGCGTGCCCGGCACTGGGGTGCACAAGTCGTTCCTTCCAATTGGCCACTAGGACCTGGCGGAGCTCGGACCTCGCCGCCTCGACAGCGGAAAGAGAAGGTCCTTCGCCCCGAGCTAGCGCCTCCTGGCGCCAACGATAGAGCGACGCCAGGAGCGCCGCTTCCAGGTCCCATGGCATCGATCCGGCGAGGAGGCTCGCAGCCTCGAACGAGATCGTGCGGTATCCTCTTATTAACCTGACGGCCATGGCGCGCTGTGGTGCACGAAGCGCCGAAATGTTACGGGCCGTCAGGTTATCCGCCCAAACTGGGGCCCCATACAGGGCCATGGACCGCACGACCCCCTCGTAGAGCCTCCGGCAGGAGGTATTTGGCCCCCCAAGGTTGGGCAGCAGACGCGCGAGCGCGCCTGCAGCGCCCCGAAGAATGGGGGCCAAACGTCGAAAATGGGCTGTAAAGTCCCACCGGCCGTCGAGCAAGAGACCTAAATACTTTAGGGTTGACTCGACGCCGATGCGGACCCCTCCCACCATGATATGGGCCTCTGGAGGTGGCCGGTTCCGAGGGCCGTGAAAACAAACGGCCTCGGATTTGGACAAGGCCACCTCGAGGCCCAACCGCCGGATACGATTGACGACTTGTGCGACCCCAGCGGTCGCCAATATGGCCGCCGCCCGGTGCGACTTACCCCTCGCCGTGACAAGCGTGTCGTCGGCGTAACAAATGACGCCGACGCCACGGAGGAGCGCACCTCGCAGCACCCAGTCGTAACCGATGTTCCACAGGAGCGGACCCAGAACCGATCCCTGTGGAACACCGCACGACATCTCTCGCCGACTCCAACCGTCGTGACCCGGGTAGACTACTACCCTCTCTGATAAGTATGCCCCGACAATGCGGCGGAGGTAGGTCGGCACTCGATGAAAAATGAGTGCCTCCCTAATGCAACTCCAGGGCAAGGTGTTAAAGGCATTCGCGATGTCAAGAGACACCGCGAAGACGACCTCGCCCCGGGACACCGCATCCTCCGCCAGGCTCCTCACACGCTGGACAGCGTCAATAGTGGAGCGCCCGCGGCGGAAACCATACTGGTTCTCCGCCAGATCCGGGCCCACTGAAGAAAGACGCTGGACGAGGCGCTCCGCAATAATAAACTCGAAGAGTTTAGCCACCTCGTCCAGCAACACAATGGGCCGGTAGGCGGACGGAGAGTCCGCCGGGCGCCCCTCCTTCCTGATCAGGACCAGTTTCCCCACCTTCCACTGGCGCGGAAACTGGCCCCGCTGAAGACACTCACTGAGGAGCCCCCTGAGTCGGGGCGCGAGCTCCTCCAGGACCAGGGCCAACGCAAGGCCTGGAATGCCATCGGGCCCTGGGGCGGTGTTTTTCGAGCGAAGTCTCGACACCGCCGCTCGCAACTCTACTTGGGTCACTTCGGGAACCACGTCGTCGTCAAAGTCCGCGCTGGACGCCATGGAAGGCGGAACCATCAACGGAGGAGTGTGCTCCGCCTGTAAAGGAAACAGAGCGGCCACCACCTCCTCCACCAACTGTGGCCGGAGACTCTGGGACAAGGGGGGCGCCCAGGGGCGAAGCTTGCCCCTGACCATAAGGTATGGACGCCCCCAGGGGTTACGGTCCAGAGTCCCCAGCATCTCTTGGCGGGCCTGATCTTTGGCCCGCTTGATGGAGATCTTCAGGGTCTTCTTGGCCGCTCTGTAGACCTCGTACAGTTCCGCCTCCCTGGCGTCAAAATCGGGAGGGCGGCGACGCCTCCTTCGAAGCCGGATGTACTGGCGCCTGGCCGCCACGCACGCATGGCGCAGGACGGCGATATGGTCCGACCACCAGTACACCCGACGCCTACCTGTAACATTTAAAGGTACTCTAGGCATCGCCGCATCACAAACTTGCCTTACGGCCTCCTGGAACCACTCGGCCTCCATCTCGATGTTGTCAGGCCTGGCCGGTGCTGGCACCCAGGCCTGAACGATGGAGGCTTCCAGGAGGACCTCCCGATTTAGCTTCTTTAAAGCCCAACGCGGACCGCCCCCAATCGGGGTCCTCGGGGCTGGGGGGTCGGAGGTCTGGGCGGAGACGTCAAACCGTATATAACGATGGTCCGACAACGTCTCCACCCCCTCGACGACGCGCCAGCCTTGGACACGGCGTGCTAGTGCGGGGCTAGCAAACGAGACATCAATGACTGACCCGCCCCACTGACGCACGCACGTGTGCACTGACCCACGATTGAGGACTAGCAGGCCGTTTTCTACGGCCCACTCCTCGAGCAATTCACCCCTCGCGTCCGTGGTCGTGGAACCCCAAGCCGAGGATTTGGCATTGAGGTCCCCGACGAAGAGCACGGGCCGAGGGTGGCTTCGAGCGACGACGACGTTCAGTTCGAGGAGATACTCCTCGAAGTCGGCGAGAGGTCGGTTGGGTGAGAAGTAGCCGCCCACCACAACCGCTTCTCCTACGAGTGCTGCGACGCAGCCCCGTCCTCGGACGATGTTCTCGAAGGACGGGGTGCCGGCGGCGGCCGGCGAAATTAACGCCACCGAGCTATCGAGGTCCCCTACCCAGTCAGCCCTGGGAGGGACAAAATAGGGCTCGGCTATGATGGCAACATCAATTGACCACTGCGCCATGCTCTGGAGGAGAAGATCCTGAGCTCTGGCGCAGTGGTTTAAATTCCCTTGGAGGAGACGGAGGCGCGGAGACATTACGTCTCCATGCTGACCTCCGCCCCTCCAACCGTGGGAGCGGCAACCTTAGCTGCTGCCGAAGACGAGGCAGGCGACCTTGGGGGTAGCTTTTTGTGGGTGGCGGCACACTGCTTGCCACCCGCCCGGTGCTCCGCAGATTTGCCCGCCGCCGCACACAGGATGCAGTGCGGCGTGGCCTCACACATAGCGGCCACGTGACCAGGCTGACCGCAACGAAAGCAGCGACCGGTGCAGTCAGCCTGTGAGGGGCACATGACGCCCACATGGCCGCTGGATAGGCAGCGGTAACACCGGGCAAGCCTGGGCTCCAGCACTTTCACTTGCGCCGACACCCACCCCACCAGAAGACGACGGCCATCGGCCAGTTTCTTGGCGGCGGCGACGGGACAGCTAACAATGGCCGTCCCCATACCGGAGCGGCCCTGCCCAATCTCCCCACACTTTATTTGGTCCACAGGGCACCCTCCGGTCTTGGAGACGGCAGCGACGACCTCTTCTTTTGATACAGAGTCATCCAGGCCCGTGATGCGCATATCTACGCACTTTTGGGGCCTGGAGACGCGGACCTCTTCTGGCTCTAAAACCTGGCGGAGACTTTCCGCCAGGCGGTCCGCCTGGTCGCCGCTTGCGACTCCCGGCACCTCAATAAGGCGGGCGCCGGTCTGTGTAGTCCGGCACCGCAAGCCCGCCGTTATCCCCAACTTGCCGGGGTCGATCGCCGTCCGCGCCTTCCTGAGGAGCTCCGCGTAAGTGGTCCCTCGCTCGATGGCAGCCGGCTGCAGTGTTAAAACAACTGCAGTGGAGCGAGGGGCCTGGAGCTTCCTCGCCGCCTTTTTGGCCGCCTGCCTGGCCTTCTTGGCCGCCTTCTTCTTCTTCTTGGCCTCCTGTTTCTTCTGGCCGACGACCTCCCAGTCGTCGGCTTTGCGCGCGGTCGTAGCGGGCTGCTTGCTAGAGACACCAGGGCGATCCTGGGCAGCTGCGGGTGCGCGCTTTGCCTTCGGCCTTTTCTTTGCCTTTTGTGTGGCCGGAGGTGTAGCACCGGCCACTGGGCCAGATGCAGGAGGCCGCGAAGCCCTCACTTTAGCCGCATACGACGCCGGCGGCGCAGGCGTCGGGGGAGTAGGAGGGCCAGGCTCTCTACGTTTGTCTGCTGCTAAAGGAGGGCGCAACAGCCGGCCCTCCATTACTGATAGCTTGGCGCGAAACTCGCCAAGCTCCTGCCGGACTAGCGCTACAAGCTCGGACTCCTCCTTATTTGTGTGCTTGTCTTGTCGCTTTTCAAACTCCTCCTGGCGTCTCTTGAGCTCAGCAATTTCTCGCGCCAAGCGAGCATTTTCATCCATCAGCTTCTGGACCTCCTCGTTGGCTGTTCGATTAAACACAGCCTCCCCAATGTCCCGAATCGCCTCCACTGACTCCTTAAGGGCCTTCTGGCAGGTGCCTTTAAGACCCTTAGATTTCTTGGAGACCAAACGGATTGCCTCCAAGGCGTCACCAAGGCGGATCTTAAGTTGGGACACTGGCAGGTCCTCAGCATCTAGCCCCACAACCTGCTGCTGCCGAGCCGCCGCAACTCGCCGGGCCGCCGCAGCAATTACGCTGTCCTCCTCGGACGTGCGCTCCTCGGCGTCGGCCTTCTGCAACGCGGCAGCGAGTTCAGCCTTGGCCTGGCCCAGACCCACGTACCTGCCGTGGGTGGGCGGACGACCGCGTCCACGTCGCGCTGTCGCGACCTTCGGCGCCGGTACCGCGTCCTCACTTGATCCGTCAGACTCAGACTGCTGCACAGACCGCGACCGCTTGCGCGGAGCTTTCTCCGGACATGACTCCGAAGATAAAACTTCAACTTCGTGCTCCGACGGCACGTACTCCTCATCGGAACGCGCAATACTGGGCGTGCGCGACCTACTTTTCCTTATCGACTCTTTTTTTTTTAAAATAGATTTTATTGATGGTTCCATAATGAATCCCACGAGTATGGGAGAAATAAAAGTCGACCCGGGCAGAGATCCCGATACCCGGGCAAGCCTAATACTACAGGGGGACGGCAGGTACCCTGAGGGGCCGCACTAACGACTGAACTACCCATCAGCCATGCATCTCCTCGCCGTGCGGCAGCAACTTGAGATTCGGGGTGGTTTTTATAGAGGGCCACTCCCTCGCAGTCCGGGCGGTGAAGCCAAGACCCTCGCTCCCGTCAGCAGCCGCGAGACGTGATCCACGACACTGCACAATACGGGGTTACGATTTGCTCTAGACGGTGACAACGGGGACAAAAGACAAAAGAAAGGGGGAACAACGAAAACAAAAAGGGGACAAAACAAAATGGACGCAGAACCAAAAGGAACAAAAAACAAAAAGGGGACAAAACCAAAAACAAGAGACAAAAACAAAAAACAAAAAGGGGGCAAAGAAAGGGGGAGAGTCGTCAGAGTGACGAGAAGGGACCCCGTTGTCTGTTCAGCGGCAGGGTGAGTGCACGCCGAACCCGTCAAAGAGGCTCTCCCATGTCCACTCTAAAACAGAGCGGTACTGGGAGAGCCGGGCCCAAAGAAAGGGCCGCCGGCCTGGGGATGGGACAAGCGTCCATCCCCCCGCCACCGGTGCCGAACGCGACGGCACAAGGCACCGGTTGTCAGAATATTAGCCGCCAGCAATAATGAAGAGCATTATTGCCAACGTTGCCCAGGGTGTACCACGAGGAGGTTTTCTGACCCACACCCCAACCTAACCTAACCTAACCTAACCTAACCTAACCTAACCAACTTAAATATTCATAGATTTTCACCGGGTTTTTTGCGAATAGTTGTAATTCAGTTTGTCTTGATAAACGCTATAATAATTTTGAGTGTTGCCAGCATTTTTGAATTTTTTATAGCCAAAAAACATTAAAATTTTCATACTTTTTTCATAAATTGTCCAAATTTATTCAAAATTTTTATTTAAACCTGCGTTAATTAACGCCTATAATTTATTCCTTTCGATTGGTACCCTTCCGGACCACCCCCGATAGTGGGAAGTCGAAATATTTTGAATTTTACAAATTATAGGCGTTAATTAACGCCTATAATTTATTCCTTTCGATTGGTACCCTTCCGGACCACCCCCGATAGTGGGAAGTCGAAATATTTTGAATTTTACTCCCACCCAACCCACCCTGTTGTCATCACTTAGGTTGCAAACCTACCCTGTTATTATCATCTAGGTTAGTTGGACGCTTTTAGAGGTTACTCTATCGAATTGACACGACGAACTGGATCCATTGATACCTGAAAGAGGAAAATCGGACTTAGCAAAGTTTACTTTGTTTATTTACCACTTGATTTAAGTTACCTTTAGTTATTAAGTTATTTTACTCTATATTAAGCTATTAATTACCTATGACTATCCTTTATTGAGGAAAACTGTATACTCTATGACCTAAGTTTTTACAACTTACCATTTGTTTTTATCTTTATTATTTTACCCTATTTTTTACTTTCTTATACATATACATAACTTTACACCTTATACAACTTATACAAATTTACTTGATTTTATTATTTTGACGTCCCCTATCTATAGACAAGATGTTCGGCATTAGAACACCAGCCAAGAGGACCGTTGACGTGACCTCCCAGTCTCCAAAAGAGAATGACACGGTAGATCTCACCTCCAAAGTTAGGCGTAGTATTGGGGAATGGGAAACTGGCAGACCAAGCGTAAGCCCCAAACTGACCCCACCAGTTGCTGGTTCAACTGACGTAGCACCCTCCAGACCAAAGCCGAATCCAGACCCTTCACAAAAGGATAAAGTGCAGACACAGAAGGCATCGATGGCGACAATATTTTCGCCACCTAAAAAGAAGACCAGAGTGGAAGAAGCAAGAGCGGCAAGTAACAAGGCTAAGCTCCACCTCTCGAACTCCCGCAACTTAAAAACTGACATTAAGCTGGAAGTCTCCAGCTCCATCGACAGACTATTCCAACTCGTCAAAGAGTCGGAAATGGAGTTGACAAAGGAGCGGGGAGGAAGTGGAGCAAAGCATAAGGCAGTTACCAGAGCGGAGCCGCAGAGTGTTGAAAGGGCGGTCGAAAAGACCAGGGATGACAGCATCCTCCTGGAAGCAATTGAGGCCAACACGAGGCTTCTTGCTGAAAACGGGAGGAAGCTAGAACAACTGAAGGAGGCTCTGGAAAGCCAGAAGGAAGCTCTTGAGAAGACAACTTACGCGAGTGTAGTTGCAGCAGGTGGCACAGATCCAGCGCCTAAAATGCAGACCGCACTGCACTCGGTAGTTGTCTCCTCAACGAGACAAGAAGAGACAGGTGAGGAAATTCTCGAGAGGGTGCGAAAGACCGTAGACGCCAAGGAAGGGTGGATACAGGTTGAAAGGGTCAGAAAAGCTAAGGACCGTAAAATCATAATGGGCTGCAGAACTCAAGAGGACAGGCAGAAGGTCAAGGAAAGATTGGAGGCGGCTGGAGAACACCTCGTCGTCGAGGAGGTGAAAAACAAAGACCCGCTTCTGGTCCTGAAAGACGTGCTCACTGTACACAGTGATGATGAAATCATCAAGGCTTTCAGGAACCAGAATAGGGACATTTTTCGCGGTCTCGACGAGGGGGAAAGCAGAGTTTCGATCAAATATCGGAAAAGGGCACGAAACCCCTGCTGTGGTCACATTGTCCTAAGTGTGTCGCCCACCATATGGAGACGCTCCATTGACCACAAAAGAATAAAGATTGACCTGCAGGCAGTCCATGTGATGGATCAATCGCCACTTGTACAATGTACCCGATGCTTGGGTTACGGGCATGGTCGGCGGTTCTGCAAGGAGCCAGCCGACCTGTGCAGCCATTGCGGTGATCCTCACATGGCGACCGAGTGCCCCAACCGATTGATCGGAGAAGCTCCTGCCTGCAAGAACTGCGTCCTAGCCAAGCTGGAGAACAAACAGCATAATGCCTTCAGCAATGACTGTCCCATTCGGAGGAAGCGAGACGCAATGGCCCGTCTGTCGGTGGCTTACTGCTAAGGGCACCGAAACTGTTTCGCCCCAGTATAAAATCCTCCAAGCTAACCTGCAGAGGAGCAAACTAGCGACAAACGAGCTCTTGTTGGAGGCCGTAAAGCGCAAGGCAGCAGTGGCGCTGCTCCAGGAGCCGTACGTGGGTGCCGCGAAGAGTGTTAGGAGTCACCGAGGTGTTAGAGTCTTCCAGAGCTCTGATGTAGGGGAGGGTACTGTCAAGGCGGCAATAGCTGTCTTCGATCACGACCTAGACGTCTTACAGTACCCGGAACTCACCACAAATAACATCGTTGTGGTGGGGATCCGAACCAGAGCCTGGGAGATCACACTTGTCTCCTACTACTTTGAGCCGGATGTACCCCTGGAGCCGTACCTTGCACGCTTGAAAGCTATCCAGCAAAGCAAGGGACCCGGCAGGTTAGTCTTTGGAGGTGACACTAACGCCAAGTCCACCTGGTGGGGCAGTAGCCAGGAAGACGTAAGAGGGAAGGAGATGTGCGGGGCCTTGGACGAGATGGAGCTGCATGTCCTCAACACTGGAGACACCCCGACATTTGATGTCATAAGGGGTGGAAGAAGGTACTGCAGTCACGTGGACGTTACGGCCTGCACAATGGACTTGCTGAACCTGGTAGACAACTGGAGAGTGGTGGAGAGTCTGACGAGTTCGGATCACCAGGGAATCTCTTTCAGCTTAAGCTTGGAAAAGTCAAAGGGGATACGCATAGAAAGGACGACGAGGGTCTATAACACTAAAAAAGCATGCTGGGATCAATTTCATGAGAAATTGACCCAGACTATGCAGGAAAAAAGCTTAACCCTACAAAAATTGCAAATGATTGACACTCCGGAACAATTAAATAAAATACTAGGAGAATACACAGAGGCAATCACTATAACATGCAGAGAAACAATACCCTACAAAAAGCAGAAAGAGCTACTTACCATTCCTTGGTGGTCGAAGAAACTCGAGGACATGAAGAAGCAGGTGGACACTAAGAGGCGCCGCATCAGAAACGCAGCACCGGTTCGGAGAGAACACGTAGTCGGCATATACCTGAAAGAAAAAGAAAATTATGAAAGGGAAGTGCAACTGGCAATAACGGATAGCTGGAAGGATTTCTGTGGGAAGCAGGAGAAGGAAGGAATGTGGGAAGGAATCTATCGGGTTATTGCCAGGTCTGCAAAAAGGGAAGAGGATATGCCGCTGCGTGAAGGAAACAGAACCCTAGATGCGAAGCAATCGGTGAGGCTGTTAGCTGAGACCTTTTATCCTGAGGATAGAGGGGAAAATGACGATGCAGACCACAAACTTATCCGAGAACAAGCTGAAACAGTAAACTCGCGGAGTCATGGTGATCATGACCCGCCTTTCACTTCTAGCGAACTCGAAATGGCTGCAAAGTCATTTAACCCCAAAAAGGCTCCAGGAGCCGACGGCTTCACCGCCGATATATGCGTGCGGGCCATAGACTCCGATCCTGCCTACTTTTTAGCCTTGCTAAACAAGTGTATGGCACTTGAGCACTTCCCTAAGATCTGGAAGGAAGCAACAGTAGTCGTCCTAAGAAAGCCGGGAAAGAGCTCGTATACCGAACCCAAATCGTACAGGCCGATTGGTCTTTTGCCTGTGCTGGGTAAGGTATACGAGAAGATGTTGGTTGCTCGCCTCAAATTCCACCTGCTGCCGAGGATTAGTACTCGCCAATACGGATTCATGCCCCAAAAAAGCACCGAAGACTCCCTCTACACACTAATGCAGCACATCCGTGCTAAATTGCATCTTAAAAAGATTGTAACATTAGTGTCACTTGACATCGAGGGAGCCTTCGACAGTGCATGGTGGCCGGCTATAAGAGTCCGGTTGGCTGAGGAAAACTGTCCGATCAATTTGAGGCGAATAATCGACAGCTACCTGAGTGACAGGAAAGTCACGGTGAGGTACGCGGGGGAGCAGCACGAACGAAGTTCGAGCAAAGGATGCGTGCAAGGATCCATTGGTGGGCCCATCCTTTGGAACGTTCTGCTGGATCCTCTCCTCCAACAACTCGAGGGCAGGGGCGACTACTGTCAGGCGTTCGCCGATGATGTCGTGATGGTTTTCTGTGGTGAGACAGCACGAGACATAGAACGACAAGCCAATGCCGCTCTCGACCATGTTCGAACGTGGGGTATCCGAAATAAGCTGAAGTTCGCGCCGCATAAGACTTGCGCGATGGTTATAACGCGTAGGCTCAAGTACGATACACCACGTTTGAGCATGGGCGGGATCGACATTGGAATGTCCCCGCAGATGAAACTGCTGGGTCTCACCATTGACGAAAACCTCACCTTCAACACCCACGTCGGGAACGCCTGTAAAAAAGCGATTGGGATTTATGGCCAGCTCGTTAGAACAGCCCGCGTAAGCTGGGGGCTAAACCCCGAAGTGCTGCGCTCTATCTATACAGCGGCGGTCGAGCCAGTGATCCTTTACGCCGCAAGCGTCTGGGCGCCAGCTGTAGATAAGTTTGGAGTGCGAAAGCAGCTAAACGTAGTTCAGCGGGGCTTTGCACAAAAACTGTGCAAAGCATATCGCACTGTATCGCTGAACTCGGCACTGGTGCTGGCCGGGATCCTCCCATTGGACCTTCGTATAAAAGAGGTGGCTCGTTTATACGAAGCCAAAAAGGGGATATCTCGGTCAGCAGTAGTTGACCGAGAGGTGGAAATTATGTCACCATTCTTCGAGGCTCCGCACCCAGCCGATAAACTGCCCCTAAAATATAAATGCCTGATAAACCAGGAACAGTACCAAAATCATTGCGATTTTGCGGTGCGCATTTACACTGACGGCAGTAAAATTGAGGGCAAAGTTGGAGCGGCGCTGTCCGCTTGGGTCGGCGACGTCGAAAACAGAGCCCTCAAGTTTACCTTGCCGTCATACTGTACGGTTTATCAGGCAGAACTGTTGGCACTTTTCAAGGCGGCGGGCGAGGCCTTGAAAATGACCGAATCCACCTTCGGCATCTACTGTGACTCCAGAGCAGCCCTAGAGACTGTAGCTAACCCTAACTCGACCCATCCACTAGCAGCGGAAACCAGGGACGCCATAAGACGCTGTAGGCTCCAGAACAAGTGCGTCTCCTTGTTCTGGATAAAAGCCCACGCTGGTCTGGATGGGAACGAGAGAGCAGATCAACTAGCGAAGGAGGCTGCTCTGAAGTCAAAGAAGAAGCCAGACTACGATCTTTGCCCTATCTCATTCGTCAAACGTATGCTCCGTCTGCATACGATTGAGGAATGGGATAGAAGGTATAAGTCTGCCGAAACCGCCTCCATTACTAAAATGTTCTTTCCAGACGTCCTGACGGCGTATAGTGTTGTTAGAAAATTTGTACCAACCAGCACCACCACACAAATCATGACAGGACACGGTGGGTTCTCCTCATACTTAAAACGATTTAAGTGTAAGGAGAGCTCATCGTGTACCTGCGATCCGGCTATCGATGAAAATGTACCGCACCTGCTTTTCGAATGCCCAATTTTCAGTCGCGAACGTCATGACCTGGAACAGGAACTGGAAGTGAACATGTGTTCAGAAAATCTGTCGCATATAATGGCAGGATGCCAGAGAAATAAATTAATAAATTACTGCACAAAAATGGCAGAAAAAGTAATAAAAAGAAATAAAAGCGCATAAATAAAACATATATGATATGTATATATAATGATTTATAATGTATGTCATATAGTTAATATAGATAGACATAAAATAATGGATATACAAAAAAAAAAAAAAAAAAGAATAAAACACTACAATCTCCAAAAATAAATCAACGATACACCTACCCTTAATGGGTACTTAAAACAAACACGATAAAAAACAAACTAAAGGCAATAAAAATAAAAACTCCTTATTAATAAAGGCCTTATCTACGATAGGGGAAAATAGAAACAATACACAAAAAAAAAAAAAAAAAAAAAACCTAACCTAACCTAACCTAACCTAACCTAACCTAACCTTTTTTTTTTTTTTTTTTTTTTTTTTTTTACGTGGGGGAATGCTATGACGCATACCCCTCCGCGGGGGCGGGCGGAGGGGTTATGTCGGACTCGCCGGGGTAAAAGAAAGATGTTGAAATAATAATGTACCTCCCGGAATACCGACTAAACCTACCACGGTGTTCCTCGACAAACCACTGTCGACGGGGCCGCGCGAATCACTTTCACATGCAGTCGCGACCCCGCCGAGGTTACGGCCCGCCGTATGAAACGGCAGGCCACTACACGAAAGATCTACCCGCTGGTACCTCTACATATTCCCTACTGTCCCCCCTCTAGAGGGGAGACGGACTCGACACAGAGGCGCGCGTGGGAACACGCACGCCGCCTCTCGGACCTGGTGCTGAACGGATGGCGGGCAGGCCCACAAAGCCCGCCACCCCCAGGTCAAACCTCACGGTGGCTGGAGGTCGTCTCGCGCCCTCCGGCGCCCGGCTCTGCGGTTGGGGAGAGGGTTTAAACGCTCCCTCTCCCGCTCCGCCGCCTCCTTGATGGAAATGACTTCCTCACAAAAGGAGGCGACGGCGTTCCACGACCTCTCACTCCGGACCATAGACAGAACTACGGCCGGGAGCGAGAGGGCAATCGATCCGACTGCCGCGATCAACTCACGGCGCTGCGATGCCCAGGCGGGGCAAACCGCCAATGTGTGCAGCGCCGTGTCCTCAACAACGTCGCGGCAGTCGCCGCAGTGGTGACAACCGGGCGTCTCTTGCCGGCCTATCCGACACAGGAACCGGCCAAAACAACCATGGCCGGTCAAAACCTGTGTCAGCCGGAAGGTGAGGGCGCCATGCCGCCTCTCCAGCCACTCCTCAAACACGGGACTTACCGCCACGATCGTGGCGTGCCCGGCACTGGGGTGCACAAGTCGTTCCTTCCAATTTGCCACTAGGACCTGGCGGAGCTCGGACCTTGCCGCCTCGACTGCGGAAAGACTAGGTCCTTCGCCCCGAGCTAGCGCCTCCTGGCGCCAACGATAGAGCGACGCCAGGAGCGCCGCTTCCAGGTCCCATGGCATCGATCCGGCGAGGAGGCTCGCAGCCTCGAACGAGATCGTGCGGTATCCTCTTATTAACCTGACGGCCATGGCGCGCTGTGGTGCACGAAGCGCCGAAATGTTACGGGCCGTCAGGTTATCCGCCCAAACTGGGGCCCCATACAGGGCCATGGACCGCACGACCCCCTCGTAGAGCCTCCGGCAGGAGGTATTTGGCCCCCCAAGGTTGGGCAGCAGGCGCGCGAGCGCACCTGCAGCGCCCCGAAGAATGGGGGCCAAACGACTGAAGTGGGCTGTAAAGTCCCATCGGCCGTCGAGCAAGAGACCTAAATACTTTAGGGTTGACTCGACGCCGATGCGGACCCCTCCTACCATGATATGGGCCCCTGGAGGTGGCCGGTTCCGAGGGCCGTGAAAACAAACGGCCTCGGATTTGGACAAGGCCACCTCGAGGCCCAACCGCCGGATACGATTGACGACTTGTGCGACCCCAGCGGTCGCCAGTATGGCCGCCGCCCGGTGCGACTTACCCCTCGCCGTGACAAGTGTGTCGTCGGCGTAACAAATGACGCCGACGCCACGGAGGAGCGCACCTCGCAGCACCCAGTCGTAACCGATGTTCCACAGGAGCGGACCCAGAACCGATCCCTGTGGAACACCGCACGACATCTCTCGCCGACTCCAACCGTCGTGACCCGGGTAGACTACTACCCTCTCCGATAGATATGCCCCGACTATGCGGCGGAGGTAGGTCGGCACTCGATGGAAAACGAGTGCCTCCCTAATACAACTCCAGGGCAAGGTGTTGAAGGCATTCGCGATGTCAAGAGACACCGCGAAGACGACCTCGCCCCGGGACACCGCATCCTCCGCCAGGCTCCTCACTCGCTGAACAGCGTCAATAGTGGAGCGCCCGCGGCGGAAACCATATTGGTTCTCCGCCAGATCCGGACCCACTGAAGAAAGACGCTGGACGAGGCGCTCCGCAATAATAAACTCAAAGAGTTTAGCCACCTCGTCCAGCAACACAATGGGCCGGTAGGCGGACGGAGAGTCCGCCGGGCGCCCCTCCTTCCTGATCAGGACCAGTTTCCCCACCTTCCACTGTCGCGGAAACTGGCCCTGCTGCAAACACTCACTGAGGAGCCCCCTGAGTCGGGGCGCGAGCTCCTCCAGGACCAGGGCCAGCGCAAGGCCTGGAATGCCGTCGGGCCCTGGGGCGGTGTTTTTCGAGCGAAGTCTCGACACCGCCGCTCGCAACTCTACTTGGGTCACTTCGGGAACCACGTCGTCGTCAAAGTCCGCGCTGGACGCCATGGAAGGCGGAACCATCGACGGAGGAGTGTGCTCCGCCTGTAAGGGAAACAGAGCGGCCACCACCTCCTCCACCAACTGTGGCCGGAGACTCTGGGACAAGGGGGGCGCCCAGGGGCGAAGCTTGCCCCTGACCATAAGGTATGGACGCCCCCAGGGATTACGGTCCAGAGTCCCCAGCAGCTCTTGGCGGGCCTGATCTTTGGCCCGCTTGATGGAGATCTTCAGGGTCTTCTTGGCCGCTCTGTAGACCTCGTACAGTTCCGCCTCCCTGGCGTCAAAATCGGGAGGGCGGCGACGCCTCCTTCGAAGCCGGATGTACTGGCGCCTGGCCGCCACGCACGCATGGCGCAGGACGGCGATATGGTCCGACCACCAGTACACCCGACGCCTACCTGTAACATTTAAAGGTACTCTAGGCATCGCCGCATCACAAACTTGCGTTACGGCCTCCCGGAACCACTCGGCCTCCATCTCGATGTTGTCAGGCCTGGCCGGTGCTGGCACCCAGGCCTGAACGATGGAGGCTTCCAGGAGGACCTCCCGATTTAGCTTCTTTAAAGCCCAACGCGGACCGCCCCCAATCGGGGTCCTCGGGGCTGGGGGGTCGGAGGTCTGGGCGGAGACGTCGAACCGTATATAACGATGGTCCGACAACGTCTCCACCCCCTCGACGACGCGCCAGCCTTGGACACGGCGTGCTAGTGCGGGGCTAGCAAAAGAAACATCGATGACAGAGCCGCCCCGCTGGCGCACGCACGTGTGCACTGACCCACGATTGAGGACTAGCAGGCCGTTTTCTACGGCCCACTCCTCGAGCAATTCACCCCTCGCGTCCGTGGTCGCGGAACCCCAAGCCGAGGATTTGGCATTGAGGTCCCCGACGAAGAGCACGGGCCGAGGGTGGCTTCGAGCGACGACGACGTTCAGTTCGAGGAGATACTCCTCGAAGTCGGCGAGAGGTCGGTTGGGTGAGAAGTAGCCGCCCACCACAACCACTTCTCCTACGAGTGCTGCGACGCAGCCCCGTCCTTGGACGATGTTCTCGAAGGACGGGGTGCCGGCGGCGGCCGGCGAAATTAATGCCACCGAGCCATCGAGGTCCCCTACCCAGTCAGCCCTGGGAGGGACAAAATAGGGCTCGGCGACGATGGCGACATGAATTGACCACTGCGCCATGCTCTGGAGGAGAAGATCCTGAGCTCTGGCGCAGTAACCTAACCTAACCTAACCTTTTTTTTTTTTTTTTTTTTTTTTGGTACCCAGGAAAAATGCTTCATGCACTACCCGCCGGCTAGGGGACGGCACCGGCGGGGCGTGTGGGACTCCCCAGCAAGAAACGCGCTGGGATACCCACTAAAAAACCTGGGGTGTTCCCTCTCTCATCCAATGGGGGGGCCTGTTGGGAGCTCTTAAAAGAATTGACTCATCCATAGCAGGCCCCCCCGTGTGGGTGCGGGCCGGGTCATTTTTTTTTTTTTTTTTTTTTTTTTTTAGGACCCGACCCCCTCTTGTCCCCAGGGGAGAGCTTCACCGCTCTCCCCTATCGACGTTGGAAGGCGCGCGGGAACACCGCGCGCGCCCTCTCGGGGTTCTTAGTTTACGGGTGGCAGGCCCCCCTGAGGCCTTGCCACCCGGAACCCTTAAGTGGGGGGCAGGAGAGCGACATAAGCGCGTCTCCTGCGCCCCCTCCTCCGGCGGCGGACTTCCGGGGCGTAAGGATCGTCCTCACGCCCCCGCTCCGCCGCCTCCTTCTGCGAGATGACAGACTCGCAGAAGGACCTCATTGCGCCCCAGCACCTGTCGTCGCCGACCATCTTGGATATGACGGTCGGCAAGGAGAGGTCGGGGCCAATCACAGCGACCAGGGCACAGCGCTCCGCGGCCCACGCCGGGCACTCCTCCAGCGTGTGCTGCGCCGTGTCCCGGTCACACTCCTCACAATGGTGACACCTGGTTGTCGGCTCCCTACCGGCTATCTTGCAAAGGTACTCTCCGAAACAGCCGTGTCCGGAGAGCACCTGAGTAAGCCGGTAGGTGAGCGGTCCGCGCCGTCTGTCCGTCCACTGCCTTATCACCGGACGGACAGCCTCGACGGTCCTCACCCCATAGCGGGGCTGGGCCAGTCTATTCTCCCACTTTTCCACGAGGACCAGTCGAGCCTGGGACCTTCGCGTCTCCACCGCCCTGTGCGTGGGTTCTTCACCCTGGAGCCGGAGGTCAGCGCGCCAGTAATACACTGACGCTTGGACCTCCGCCTCCAAATCCCAGGGCGGCGATGCCGCCAAAACGCACGCCGCCTCAAAGGAGACGGTGCGGTACGCCCGTGACACCCTGATCGCCATCGCCCTCTGAGGTCTCCTGAGGAGGGCGATATTTTGGCGATCAAGGGCGCCAGCCCAGATGGGCGCTCCATATAGGGCCATCGACCGCACCACCCCCAAATAGAGGCGGCGGCAGACGACACTGGGCCCCCCGATATTCGGCAGCAGAGAGCTAAGCGCTCCCGCTGCCGCCATCAGGCGGGGGGCCAGACGGCTAAAATGGACGCGAAAGTTCCAGCGGCCGTCGAGGTAGAGCCCCAAGTATTTCATGCTTGGCTCCACCTCGATGCGGACCCCTCCAACGATGATGTGGGCATCGGGAGGTGGCGCCCGCCGAGGCCCGTGAAATAACAGGGCCTCGGACTTATCTAGCGCCACCTCCAGTCCCAACATCCTAATCCTGCCAACAACCAGGGCCACTCCAGCCGTGGCAAGACGGGCAGCTGCCCCGCAATCCGCTCCCCGGGCCGTAACCAACGTGTCGTCGGCGTAACAAGTTACGCCGACGCCCGGGGGCAGGGCGCCCCGCAGCACCCAGTCGTAGCCGATGTTCCACAGTATCGGACCCAGAACCGAACCCTGTGGAACACCGCACGACATCTCCCTCCGGAACGTCTCTCCGTTCCGCCCCACACAAAACACACTCCTCTGGTGCAGGTAGTCCCCGACTATTCGGCGTAGATAGGGAGGCACCCCATGAAATCGGAGCGCCTCCCTAATAGTCGCCCACGGCAGGGTGTTAAAAGCGTTGGCGATGTCCAAGGACACCGCCAATACCACCCCGCGCGAGGCGACCGTCTCTTCCGAGAGGGCCTTGACGCTACTGATCGCGTCAATCGTCGATCGGCCCTCCCGGAATCCGAACTGGTGTTCGGATAAGTCGGGGCCCACCCGCACCAGGTGCTTGGAGAGGCGGGCAACCACTACGCGCTCAAAGAGCTTGCCCACCTCATCCAACAGCACTATGGGGCGGTACGCGGAGGGAGAATCCGCGGGGCGGCCCTCCTTTCTCAGGAGGACCAGCTTGCCCGTCTTCCACATGGAAGGGAACCGTCCCGACTCCAAACAGGCGCTGAACAGCCTGAGGAGCCGGTCCCCTAGGGCGTCAAAGGCCAAAACCCAGGCGCGGCCAGGAATTCCGTCCGGCCCCGGGGCGGTGTTTTTGCCCCGAAGCCGCACTATTGCCGCGCCGAGCTCCGCCATCGTAACTTCTGGCACCCCGGCATCGGCACCGCCCTCCTCAATTTCGGGCGGCGCCATTACGGGAGGCGTGTGCTCCGCCCTCGAAGGAAAGAGAGCGGAAATCACACCCTCCAATTGCCGAGGCTGGAGACTCTCGGTGACCGGCGGGGCCCAGGGGCGCAACTTGCCCCTGACCGTCTTAAACGGCCGGCCCCACGGATCTGCCTCGAGAGTCCCCAGGAACTCTTCCCATCTTTGGGTTTTGGCCTCGCTGATGGCGGACTGCAGGGCGTACTTCCGCTGTTTGTACGCGTCCCGCAGCCGTGCCTCCACGGTCGGGTCACGGTACCGCCTGCGTCGGCGGTACCTAGTGTACTGGCGACGCGCCGCAATGCACGCGGCGCGTTTCTGACTTATGTCGTTAGACCACCAGTACACCTGACGTCTCGGAGGCTGAGCACTGGCCCGGGGCATTGACGCGTCGCAAATCTGCGTCATCGCGCCCCGGAACCACTCCGCTTCTTGCTCAACCTCCACAGGCCCTTCGACCATCGGGGTCCAGGCCTGCACGATGGAGGCTTCCACCAGCACGTCTGCATCGAGACGTTTCAACGCCCATCGTGGGGACGACGGGGTGTGCACTCTCCTCGGGCGATCGTCCGGGATCGCCGGCGAGGCGGAGATGTCGAACCGCACGTAACGGTGGTCCGACAGAGACTCCGCCTGGACCAGCACTTGCCAGTACCGGACGCGGCGCGCTACGGCAGGGCTAGCGAACGAGATGTCCACAATGGACTCGCCCTGCCAGCGCACGCATGTGGCGACCGACCCCCGATTAAGAACGACGAGGCCGGTCGCAATCGCCCACTCCTCCAGCGCGTCGCCGCGAGCGTCGGTGACAGGGGATCCCCAAGCCGTTGATTTGGCATTGAAGTCCCCCGCCACCACGACCGGACGCGATGGGTACCGATTAATCACGGCCCCCACCGCGCCCAAAAATCGCTCAAACTCAGCGAGGCGCCGGTTCGGAGAGAAATACACCCCGATCAGGACGGTTCCCTCCCAATCAACACATATATACCCCTCGCCCCTGTCTGTCATCACCAGGAGCGAGGGACCAGACGAAACAATGGCCGCCAAGCCCCCGAGGTCCCCAAACCAGTTGTGACGGCTGGGGACGCAGTAAGGCTCGGCGACCACGGCGATGTCTATTGACCACTCCGCCATGTGCTGCAGCAAAATATCCTGCGCCCTGGCGGAGCGGCCAACGTTCGCCTGTAGGAGGCGATGGGCCATAATTAATTATGTGTCCATCGCCGTCCCACTGCTCCCTGCTTGGGGAGGGGCCGGGGCGGCCGGAGTCCCGGCGACCGCCCCTCTGGCCCTGCGTCTTTTTGGAGGGGAGCAAGATTTGCTCCCCATCCGGTGCTCCGCTGGCCTTCCTGCAGCCGAGCAGATGCTGCAGGAAGATTTTGCAGCGGAGCAGGCGGCGGCCTTGTGGCCGGGCTGGCCGCAGCGGTAGCAAAGGTCGCTGCGGTCAGTTTCAGCGGTGCATTGCTGCCTCACGTGCCCCGGTTCGAGGCAGCGGTAGCACCGCCTAGGCCTCGGCTCCAGAAGGTTAACCTGAGCCGAGACCATCCCGACCAGCAAACGGCCGGCCGCCACCTTCTTCGCCGCGGCGATGGGGCAGCGCACCACCACAGTGCACAAACCACTCTCGCCGCGGCGCATCTCCCCCACTCTGACCTGAGCCTGAGGGCAGGCTCCGGCTTGTGCCACCGCAGCGGCGACATCCTCGGAGGAGGCCGAGTCGTCCAGCCCGGTTACTCGCATTTCTGCGGACTTCACCGGGCGGGAAACCCTGACCTCCTCAGGCGTGAACAGGGACCGTAACGTAGCTGCTACCCTGTCCGCCTTGTCGCCGGAGGTGGCACCTGGGACCTCAAGTATTCTGGCCCCAGTGGCGGCAACCTTGAATAGAACGCCTCCAGCAAGGCCCATCTCGGCGAGATTGCCTTTCATGGCCTGAGTGGCCCGCTGGAGAACGCTCGCGTAGCTCACGCCTTGCCGGAGCCCCTCCTCCGTCAGCTCCACCACGACGGCGGTGGAGCGCGGGGGCCGCAGGTCAGCCGGGCGGGGGCCCTTTTTCTTATTTATGACCGGGGTAGCCCGGGAGGCCTTCTTCTTCTTCTTCTTCCTCTTCTTCTTGGTGACCTCCGTCCACGGCTGTTCAGCCGAGGTAGAGGCCACCGGGGCGGGTTGGAACTGTGAGACAGGGCGCGGTGGCGTCACAGTGACGATCGCCTTCCCCTTGCCCTTCCCTTTCCCTTTCCCTTTTGAAGAGGAAGCCGGGACCGACGGTGTGGGGGCAGACATCTGCCGTGCCACCGGTTGGCCGGAGGGCGCGGGGCCTGCCGGCGCTCCTCCGACCATTCGGGGGCGGCCCCCAAGCGGAGGGCCCGGGGTCGGCACGGGCGCGAGGCCATAGTTGGCCAGGCACGCCTCCACGACATTGCGTGCCTGAGCCACCGTGGCCCGCATCAAATCCTCCGCCCAGGCGGGACGCCGGTCCTCCGCGGGAGTGACGGGCTGCACTGTGCACCGGGGGAGGGGCGGAAACTCCTCCTGCGGCCTCCCGGCAAGCGCCCTGGCGGCGGGCGAGGGCGCCTTTGCGGCGACGGCCCGAGCGGCAGTGGTAGCGGCCGCCTTCATGGCCGCTACCTCCGCCCGGAGCTCCGCGAGCTGCCTATGCAGCCCCTCATTCTCCGACCTCCAGCGCCTCTGGAGGTCGGAAGAGGTCTGCCCCCACATCTTGAAGAATGCCTCCCGCATGTCCTCCGTCGCAGTTTTTAGGTCCCGGACGAACCCCCCCTTTAGGTTGCCAGACCGGGCCGCCACCCTCAGGACGGTCTCGGCGCCAGCCTCGAACCGTTGCCTGAGGTCGGCAACCGAGTCCCCCCCGGAGGGGGACGCATCCGGGACCACAGCCCTCTTGAGGAAGTCTCGACGGGCAGGCAAAGGCTGCCCGAGGAGCTTCCTCGCGGAGGGAGGCGGCATCGGGGAACCAGCCCTTCCTACACAGGGCGTCCCCTCCACTACCTCCACCTCCGTGTCCGAGCCAGAATCGGACGGCGCGTGATGAGATGTCTTCCGGCGCTTCGCGGAAACGCCGGGCGACACTCGGAACTTGAGGGCGAGGGAAGCTGGGCTATCCCTCCCCTCCTCACTCTCCTGTCGAGCCGCTGACGAGCACCGGCTCCGAGGCCGACTGGCTTCCGAGCCCGAGCCCGCCCGCGACTCGGCGTCCATGTCAGTGCCGGTGCCGGCGCTGAACACACTCGACATAGAGTCGCTGCGAGCCTGCGCCGCCACCCGACACCTCGACCGTGTCCGCACGGCCGGGACTCCATCCACAGCTGTTGGCGGGGGCATATCCCCCCCAACCTTCCCCTTTTGCCCCTTTGCAGGGGTTTTGGTGCCAGATGTTTCGCGCGGCACTACGCTGGAATGGCGGTTGCCCCCCCCAGAATACGAGGGGCTGACGGAGCCAGATGGCTCCGTGAGGGATTCTCCGGGCGCGGCGCGCCCGGTACCCTCCTGGGGTAGTCTATGACCTTTATCCGACATTTCATAAGTTTCATTTGGGTGGCCCTCATGACTGGGTTCCCCCCAGCCATACAGCCCCTCGCCGGGCCACAAAGCTTAGGCTTTGGGTTATTTTTATAGAGGTTTTCTTCCTCGCAGCCCGAAGGCCCCCGGTCCTGTCAGTTCAGGATTACGGGTTGGGCCGGATGGGGGTCCATGCTGGACCGATCCACCCGCCCCAAGAGCGCCCGCCTGGGCAGGAAACCCATGGTTCCCACCTCGGCCTGACGGCCTCCACTAGTAATTTTTTAGAGAGGTTGTCTTCCTCTATCCCCCCCGTGTTGGGCCGGATGGGGGTCCATGCTGGACCGATCCACCCGCCCCAAAACCGCCCGACTGGGCAGGACGCCAAGGCAACCCGCAACAGCCTTACGATCCCCGCTGGTGATTTTTTAAAGAGGTTTTCTTCCTCTATCCCTCCCCCCCGTATTGGGCCGGATGGGGGTCCATGCTGGACCGATCCACCCGCCCCAAAACTGCCCGACTGGGCAGGACGCCTACGCACCCCGCCCCGGCCTTACGGCCCCCACTGGTGATTTTTTAAAGAGGTTTTCTTCCTCTATCCCCCCCGTCTCAAATCCACGTGTCCTCTGCTAATCAGAGGAACACGTGGAGAGACCCCCAAACGTGGCCCTCGCGGGCCGATAACCCCGAGACAAGATGCCTCGGGTTCCCTACGCGCGTGCCAGAGTATTAGCCACGAGTAATAATGCCCCCGAAAGGACATGATTACCCGTGTTGCCCGGGGTGTACCGGCCCAACGTCTGCCGTTCCCATCCACGGAAAATGTGGAAAGGACTAGCAACCGTCAGGCACACGAGGAGGTTCTCTCTGGCCACACACCCCAACCTAACCTAACCTAACCTAACCTAACCTAACCTAACCTAACCTAACCTAACCTAACCTAACCTAACCTAACCTAACCTAACCTAACCTAACCTAACCTAACCTAACCTAACCTAACCTAACCTAACCTAACCTAACCTAACCTAACCTAACCTAACCTAACCTAACCTAACCTAACCTAACCTAACCTAACCTAACCTAACCTAACCTAACCTAACCTAACCTAACCTTTTTTTTTTTTTTTTTTTACGTGGGGGAATGCTATGACGCATACCCCTCCGCGGGGGCGGGCGGAGGGGTTATGTCGGACTCGCCGGGGTAAAAGAAAGATGTTAACAATAAAATGGACCTCCCGGAATACCGACTAAACCTACCACGGTGTTCCTCGACAAACCACTATCGGCAGGGCCGCGCGAATCACTTTCACATGCAGTCGCGACCCTGCCGAGGTTACGGCCCGCCGTATGAAACGGCAGGCCACTACACGAAAGATCTACCCGCTGGTACCTCTAAATATTCCCTACTGTCCCCCCTCTAGAGGGGAGACGGACTCGACACAGAGGCGCGCGTGGGAACACGCACGCCGCCTCTCGGACCTGGTGCTGAACGGATGGCGGGCAGGCCCACAAAGCCCGCCATCCCCAGGTCAAACCTCACGGTGGCTGGAGGTCGTCTCGCGCCCTCCGGCGCCCGGCTCTGCGGTTGGGGAGAGGGTTTAAACGCTCCCTCTCCCGCTCCGCCGCCTCCTTGATGGAAATTACTTCCTCACAGAAGGAGGCGACGGCGTTCCACGACCTCCCACTCCGGACCATAGACAGAACTACGGCCGGGAGCGAGAGGGCAACCGATCCGACTGCCGCGATCAACTCACGGCGCTGCGATGCCCAGGCGGGGCAAACCGCCAGTGTGTGCAGCGCCGTGTCCTCCACAACATCGCGGCAGTCACCGCAGTGGTGACAACCGGGCGTCTCTTGCCGGCCTATGCGACACAGGAACCGGCCAAAACAACCATGGCCGGTCAAAACCTGTGTCTGCCGGAAGGTGAGGGCGCCATGCCGCCTCTCCAGCCACTCCTCAAACACGGGACTTACCGCCACGATCGTGGCGTGCCCGGCACTGGGGTGCACAAGTCGCTCCTTCCAATTCGCCACTAGGACCTGGCGGAGCTCGGACCTCACCGCCTCAACAGCGGAAAGAGAAGGTCTTTCGCCCCGAGCTAGCGCCTCCTGGCGCCAACGATAGAGCGACGCCAGGAGCGCCGCTTCCAGGTCCCATGGCATCGATCCGGCGAGGAGGCTCGCAGCCTCGAACGAGATCGTGCGGTATCCTCTTATAAGCCTGACGGCCATGGCGCGCTGTGGCGCACGAAGCGCCGAAATATTTCGGGCCGTCAGGCTGTTTGCCCAAACTGGGGCCCCATATAGGGCCATGGACCGCACGACCCCCTCGTAGAGCCTCCGGCAGGAGGTATTTGGCCCCCCAAGGTTGGGCAGCAGACGCGCGAGCGCGCCTGCAGCGCCCCGAAGAATGGGGGCCAAACGTCGAAAATGGGCTGTAAAGTCCCACCGGCCGTCGAGCAAGAGACCTAAATACTTTAGGGTTGACTCGACGCCGATGCGGACCCCTCCCACCATGATATGGGCCTCTGGAGGTGGCCGGTTCCGAGGGCCGTGAAAACAAACGGCCTCGGATTTGGACAAGGCCACCTCGAGGCCCAACCGCCGGATACGATTGACGACTTGTGCGACCCCAGCGGTCGCCAATATGGCCGCCGCCCGGTGCGACTTACCCCTCGCCGTGACAAGCGTGTCGTCGGCGTAACAAATGACGCCGACGCCACGGAGGAGCGCACCTCGCAGCACCCAGTCGTAACCGATGTTCCACAGGAGCGGACCCAGAACCGATCCCTGTGGAACACCGCACGACATCTCTCGCCGACTCCAACCGTCGTGACCCGGGTAGACTACTACCCTCTCTGATAAGTATGCCCCGACAATGCGGCGGAGGTAGGTCGGCACTCGATGAAAAATGAGTGCCTCCCTAATGCAACTCCAGGGCAAGGTGTTAAAGGCATTCGCGATGTCAAGAGACACCGCGAAAACGACCTCGCCCCGGGACACCGCATCCTCCGCCAGGCTCCTCACACGCTGGACAGCGTCAATAGTGGAGCGCCCGCGGCGGAAACCATACTGGTTCTCCGCCAGATCCGGGCCCACTGAAGAAAGACGCTGGACGAGGCGCTCCGCAATAATAAACTCGAAGAGTTTAGCCACCTCGTCCAGCAACACAATGGGCCGGTAGGCGGACGGAGAGTCCGCCGGGCGCCCCTCCTTCCTGATCAGGACCAGTTTCCCCACCTTCCACTGGCGCGGAAACTGGCCCCGCTGAAGACACTCACTGAGGAGCCCCCTGAGTCGGGGCGCGAGCTCCTCCAGGACCAGGGCCAACGCAAGGCCTGGAATGCCATCGGGCCCTGGGGCGGTGTTTTTCGAGCGAAGTCTCGACACCGCCGCTCGCAACTCTACTTGGGTCACTTCGGGAACCACGTCGTCGTCAAAGTCCGCGCTGGACGCCATGGAAGGCGGAACCATCAACGGAGGAGTGTGCTCCGCCTGTAAAGGAAACAGAGCGGCCACCACCTCCTCCACCAACTGTGGCCGGAGACTCTGGGACAAGGGGGGCGCCCAGGGGCGAAGCTTGCCCCTGACCATAAGGTATGGACGCCCCCAGGGGTTACGGTCCAGAGTCCCCAGCAGCTCTTGGCGGGCCTGATCTTTGGCCCGCTTGATGGAGATCTTCAGGGTCTTCTTGGCCGCTCTGTAGACCTCGTACAGTTCCGCCTCCCTGGCGTCAAAATCGGGAGGGCGGCGACGCCTCCTTCGAAGCCGGATGTACTGGCGCCTGGCCGCCACGCATGCATGGCGCAGGACGGCGATATGGTCCGACCACCAGTACACCCGACGCCTACCTGTAACATTTAAAGGTACTCTAGGCATCGCCGCATCACAAACTTGCCTTACGGCCTCCTGGAACCACTCGGCCTCCATCTCGATGTTGTCAGGCCTGGCCGGTGCTGGCACCCAGGCCTGAACGATGGAGGCTTCCAGGAGGACCTCCCGATTTAGCTTCTTTAAAGCCCAACGCGGACCGCCCCCAATCGGGGTCCTCGGGGCTGGGGGGTCGGAGGTCTGGGCGGAGACGTCGAACCGTATATAACGATGGTCCGACAACGTCTCCACCCCCTCGACGACGCGCCAGCCTTGGACACGGCGTGCTAGTGCGGGGCTAGCAAACGAGACATCAATGACTGACCCGCCCCGCTGACGCACGCACGTGTGCACTGACCCACGATTGAGGACTAGCAGGCCGTTTTCTACGGCCCACTCCTCGAGCAATTCACCCCTCGCGTCCGTGGTCGTGGAACCCCAAGCCGAGGATTTGGCATTGAGGTCCCCGACGAAGAGCACGGGCCGAGGGTGGCTTCGAGCGACGACGACGTTCAGTTCGAGGAGATACTCCTCGAAGTCGGCGAGAGGTCGGTTGGGTGAGAAGTAGCCGCCCACCACAACCGCTTCTCCTACGAGTGCTGCGACGCAGCCCCGTCCTCGGACGATGTTCTCGAAGGACGGGGTGCCGGCGGCGGCCGGCGAAATTAACGCCACCGAGCCATCGAGGTCCCCTACCCAGTCAGCCCTGGGAGGGACAAAATAGGGCTCGGCTATGATGGCAACATCAATTGACCACTGCGCCATGCTCTGGAGGAGAAGATCCTGAGCTCTGGCGCAGTGGTTTAAATTCCCTTGGAGGAGACGGAGGCGCGGAGACATTACGTCTCCATGCTGACCTCCGCCCCTCCAACCGTGGGAGCGGCAACCTTAGCTGCTGCCGAAGACGAGGCAGGCGACCTTGGGGGTAGCTTTTTGTGGGTGGCGGCACACTGCTTGCCACCCGCCCGGTGCTCCGCAGATTTGCCCGCCGCCGCACACAAGATGCAGTGCGGCGTGGCCTCACACATAGCGGCCACGTGACCAGGCTGACCGCAACGAAAGCAGCGACCGGTGCAGTCGGCCTGTGAGGGGCACATGACGCCCACATGGCCGCTGGATAGGCAGCGGTAACACCGGGCAAGCCTGGGCTCCAGCACTTTCACTTGCGCCGACACCCACCCCACCAGAAGACGACGGCCATCGGCCAGTTTCTTGGCGGCGGCGACGGGACAGCTGACAATGGCCGTCCCCATACCGGAGCGGCCCTTCCCAATCTCCCCACACTTTATTTGGTCCACAGGGCACCCTCCGGTCTTGGAGACGGCAGCGACGACCTCTTCTTTTGATACAGAGTCATCCAGGCCCGTGATGCGCATATCTACGCACTTTTGGGGCCTGGAGACGCGGACCTCTTCTGGCTCTAAAACCTGGCGGAGACTTTCCGCCAGGCGGTCCGCCTGGTCGCCGCTTGCGACTCCCGGCACCTCAATAAGGCGGGCGCCGGTCTGTGTAGTCCGGCACCGCAAGCCCGCCGTTATCCCCAACTTGCCGGGGTCGATCGCCGTCCGCGCCTTCCTTAGGAGCTCCGCGTAAGTGGTCCCTCGCTCGATGGCAGCCGGCTGCAGTGTTAAAACAACTGCAGTGGAGCGAGGGGCCTGGAGCTTCCTCGCCGCCTTTTTGGCCGCCTGCCTGGCCTTCTTGGCCGCCTTCTTCTTCTTCTTGGCCTCCTGTTTCTTCTGGCCGACGACCTCCCAGTCGTCGGCTTTGCGCGCGGTCGTAGCGGGCTGCTTGCTAGAGACACCAGGGCGATCCTGGGCAGCTGCGGGTGCGCGCTTTGCCTTCGGCCTTTTCTTTGCCTTTTGTGTGGCCGGAGGTGTAGCACCGGCCACTGGGCCAGATGCAGGAGGCCGCGAAGCCCTCACTTTAGCCGCATACGACGCCGGCGGCGCAGGCGTCGGGGGAGTAGGAAAGCCAGGCTCTCTACGTTTGTCTGCTGCTAAAGGAGGGCGCAACAGCCGGCCCTCCATTACTGATAGCTTGGCGCGAAACTCGCCAAGCTCCTGCCGGACTAGCGCTACAAGCTCGGACTCCTCCTTATTTGTGTGCTTGTCTTGTCGCTTTTCAAACTCCTCCTGGCGTCTCTTGAGCTCAGCAATTTCTCGCGCCAAGCGAGCATTTTCATCCATCAGCTTCTGGACCTCCTCGTTGGCTGTTCGATTAAACACAGCCTCCCCAATGTCCCGAATCGCCTCCACTGACTCCTTAAGGGCCTTCTGGCAGGTGCCTTTAAGACCCTTAGATTTCTTGGCGACCAAACGGATTGCCTCCAAGGCGTCACCAAGGCGGATCTTAAGTTGGGACACTGGCAGGTCCTCAGCATCTAGCCCCACAACCTGCTGCTGCCGAGCCGCCACAACTCGCCGGGCCGCCGCAGCAATTACGCTGTCCTCCTCGGACGTGCGCTCCTCGGCGTCGGCCTTCTGCAACGCGGCAGCGAGTTCAGCCTTGGCCTGGCCCAGACCCACGTACCTGCCGTGGGTGGGTGGACGACCGCGTCCACGTCGCGCTGTCGCGACCTTCGGCGCCGGTACCGCGTCCTCACTTGATCCGTCAGACTCAGACTGCTGCACAGACCGCGACCGCTTGCGCGGAGCTTTCTCCGGACATGACTCCGAAGATAAAACTTCAACTTCGTGCTCCGACGGCACGTACTCCTCATCGGAACGCGCAATACTGGGCGTGCGCGACCTACTTTTCCTTATCGACTCTTTTTTTTTTAAAATAGATTTTATTGATGGTTCCATAATGAATCCCACGAGTATGGGAGAAATAAAAGTCGACCCGGGCAGAGATCCCGATACCCGGGCAAGCCTAATACTACAGGGGGACGGCAGGTACCCTGAGGGGCCGCACTAACGACTGAACTACCCATCAGCCATGCATCTCCTCGCCGTGCGGCAGCAACTTGAGATTCGGGGTGGTTTTTAAAGAGGGCCACTCCCTCGCAGTCCGGGCGGTGAAGCCAAGACCCTCGCTCCCGTCAGCAGCCGCGAGACGTGATCCACGACACTGCACAATACGGGGTTACGATTTGCTCTAGACGGTGACAACGGGGACAAAAGAAAGGGGGAACAACGAAAACAAAAAGGGGACAAAACAAAATGGACGCAGAACCAAAAGGAACAAAAAACAAAAAGGGGACAAAACCAAAAACAAGAGACAAAAACAAAAAACAAAAAGGGGGCAAAGAAAGGGGGAGAGTCGTCAGAGTGACGAGAAGGGACCCCGTTGTCTGTTCAGCGGCAGGGTGAGTGCACGCCGAACCCGTCAAAGAGGCTCTCCCATGTCCACTCTAAAACAGAGCGGTACTGGGAGAGCCGGGCCCAAAGATAGGGCCTCCGGCCTGGGGATGGGACTAGCGTCCATCCCCCCGCCACCGGTGCCGAACGCGACGGCACAAGGCACCGGTTGTCAGAATATTAGCCGCCAGCAATAATGAAGAGCATTATTGCCAACGTTGCCCAGGGTGTACCACGAGGAGGTTTTCTGACCCACACCCCAACCTAACCTAACCTTTTTTTTTTTTTTTTTTTTTTTTTTTTACGTGGGGGAATGCAATGACGCATACCCCTCCGCGGGGGCGGGCGGAGGGGTTATGTCGGACTCGCCGGGGTAAAAGAAAGATGTTGAAATACTAATGTACCTCCCGGAATACCGACTAAACCTACCACGGTGTTCCTCGACAAACCACTGTCGACGGGGCCGCGCGAATCACTTTCACATGCAGTCGCGACCCCGCCGAGGTTACGGCCCGCCGTATGAAACGGCAGGCCACTACACGAACGATCTACCCGCTGGTTCCTCTAAATATTCCCTACTGTCCCCCCCTAGGGGGGAGACGGACTCGACACAGAGGCGCGCGTGGGAACACGCACGCCGCCTCTCGGACCTGGTGCTGAACGGATGGCGGGCAGGCCCACAAAGCCCGCCATCCCCAGGTCAAACCTCAGGGTGGCTGGAGGTCATCTCGCGCCCTCCGGCGCCCGGCTCTGCGGTTGGGGAGAGGGTTTAAACGCTCCCTCTCCCGCTCCGCCGCCTCCTTGATGGAAATGACTTCCTCACAAAAGGAGGCGACGGCGTTCCACGACCTCTCACTCCGGACCATAGACAGAACTACGGCCGGGAGCGAGAGGGCAACCGATCCGACTGCCGCGATCAAATCACGGCGCTGCGATGCCCAGGCGGGGCAAACCGCCAGTGTGTGCAGCGCCGTGTCCTCAACAACGTCGCGGCAGTCGCCGCAGTGGTGACAGCCGGGCGTCTCTTGCCGGCCTATGCGACACAGGAACCGGCCAAAACAACCATGGCCGGTCAAAACCTGTGTCAGCCGGAAGGTGAGGGCGCCATGCCGCCTCTCCAGCCACTCCTCAAACACGGGACTTACCGCCACGATCGTGGCGTGCCCGGCACTGGGGTGCACAAGTCGCTCCTTCCAATTCGCCACTAGGACCTGGCGGAGCTCGGACCTCGCCGCCTCGACAGCGGAAAAAGAAGGTCCTTCGCCCCGAGCTAGCGCCTCCTGGCGCCAACGATAGAGCGACGCCAGGAGCGCCGCTTCCAGGTCCCATGGCATCGATCCGGCGAGGAGGCTCGCAGCCTCGAACGAGATCGTGCGGTATCCTCTTATCAGCCTGACGGCCATGGCGCGCTGTGGCGCACGAAGCGCCGAAATGTTTCGGGCCGTCAGGCTGTTTGCCCAAACTGGGGCCCCGTACAGGGCCATGGACCGCACGACCCCCTCGTAGAGCCTCCGGCAGGAGGTATTTGGCCCCCCAAGGTTGGGCAGCAGACGCGCGAGCGCGCCTGCAGCGCCCCGAAGAATGGGGGCCAAACGTCGAAAATGGGCTGTAAAGTCCCATCGGCCGTCGAGCAAGAGACCTAAATACTTTAGGGTTGACTCGACGCCGATGCGGACCCCTCCTACCATAATATGGGCCTCTGGAGGTGGCCGGTTCCGAGGGCCGTGAAAACAAACGGCCTCGGACTTGGACAGGGCCACCTCGAGGCCCAACCGCCGGATACGATTGACGACTTGTGCGACCCCAGCGGTCGCCAGTATGGCCGCCGCCCGGTGCGACTTACCCCTCGCAGTAACAAGCGTGTCGTCGGCGTAACAAATGACGCCGACACCACGGAGGAGCGCACCTCGCAGCACCCAGTCGTAACCGATGTTCCACAGGAGCGGACCCAGAACCGATCCCTGTGGAACACCGCACGACATCTCTCGCCGACTCCAACCGTCGTGACCCGGGTAGACTACTACCCTCTCCGATAGGTATGCCCCGACTATGCGGCGGAGGTAGGTCGGCACTCGATGGAAAACGAGTGCCTCCCTGATACAACTCCAGGGCAAGGTGTTGAAGGCATTCGCGATGTCTAGAGACACCGCGAAGACGACCTCGCCCCGGGACACCGCATCCTCCGCCAGGCTCCTCACACGCATGACTGCGTCTATAGTGGAGCGCCCGCGGCGGAAACCATACTGGTTCTCCGCCAAATCCGGGCCCACTGAAGAAAGACGCTGGACGAGGCGCTCCGCGATGATAAACTCAAACAGTTTAGCCACCTCGTCCAGCAACACAATGGGCCGGTAGGCGGACGGAGAGTCCGCCGGGCGCCCCTCCTTCCTGATCAGGACCAATTTCCCCACCTTCCACTGACGCGGAAACTGGCCCTGCTGCAAACACTCACTGAGGAGCCCCCTGAGTCGGGGCGCGAGCTCCTCCAGGACCAGGGCCAATGCAAGACCTGGAATGCCGTCGGGCCCTGGGGCGGTGTTTTTCGAGCGAAGTCTCGACACCGCCGCTCGCAACTCTACTTGGGTCACTTCGGGAACCACGTCGTCGTCAATGTCCGCGCTGGACGCCATGGAAGGCGGAACCATCGGCGGAGGAGTGTGCTCCGCCCGTGAGGGAAACAGAGCGGCCACCACCTCCTGAACCAACTGTGGCCGGAGACTCTGGGACAAGGGGGGCGCCCAGGGGCGAAGCTTGCCCCTGACCATAAGGTATGGGCGCTCCCAGGGGTTACGGTCCAGAGTCCCCAGCAGCTCTTGGCGGGCCTGATCTTTGGCCCGCTTTATGGTGATTTTCAATGTCTTCTTGGCCGCTCTGTAGGCCTCGTACAGTTCCGCCTCCCTGACGTCAAAATCGGGAGGGCGGCGACGCCTCCTTCGAAGCCGGATGTACTGGCGTCTGGCCGCTACGCACGCATGGCGCAGGTCGGCTATATGATCCGACCACCAGTACACCCGACGCCTAGCTGGAATATTTAAAGGCACTCTAGGCATCGCCGCATCGCAAACTTGCGTTATGGCCTCCCGGAACCACTCAGCCTCCGTATCGACGTTGTCAGGCCTGGCCGGTGCTGGCACCCAGGCCTGAACGATGGAGGCTTCCAGGAGGACCTCCCGATTCAGCTTTTTCAAAGCCCAGCGCGGACCGCCCCCAATCGGGGCCACCGGGGCCGGCGGGTCGGAGGTCTGGGCGGAGACGTCGAACCGTATATAACGATGGTCCGACAACGTCTCCACCCCCTCGACGACGCGCCAGCCTTGGACACGGCGTGCTAGTGCGGGGCTAGCAAAAGAAACATCGATGACAGAGCCGCCCCGCTGACGCACGCACGTGTGCACTGACCCACGATTGAGGACTAGCAGGCCGTTTTCTACGGCCCACTCCTGGAGCAATTCACCCCTCGCGTCCGTGGTCGCGGAACCCCAAGCCGAGGATTTGGCATTGAGGTCCCCGACGAAGAGCACGGGCCGAGGGTGGCTTCGAGCGACGACGACGTTCAGTTCGAGGAGATACTCCTCGAAGTCGGCGAGAGGTCGGTTGGGTGAGAAGTAGCCGCCCACCACAACCGCTTCTCCTACGAGTGCTGCGACGCAGCCCCGTCCTCGGACGATGTTCTCGAAGGACGGGGTGCCGGCGGCGGCCGGCGAAATTAACGCCACCGAGCCATCGAGGTCCCCTACCCAGTCAGCCCTGGGAGGGACAAAATAGGGCTCGGCGACGATGGCGACATGAATTGACCACTGCGCCATGCTCTGGAGGAGAAGATCCTGAGCTCTGGCGCAGTGGTTTAAATTCCCTTGGAGGAGACGGAGGCGTGGAGACATTATGTCTCCATACTAACCTCCGCCCCTCCGACCGCGGGAGCGGCGACCTTTGTAACTGCCGATGATGAGGCAGGGGATTTAGGGGGTAATTTCTTATGGGTGGCGGCGCACCCCTTGCTACCCGCCCGATGCTCCGCTGGTTTGCCCGCCGCCGCACACAAAATACAGTGCGGCGGGGCCTCACAAGTTGCGGCCACGTGACCAGGCTGACCGCAGCGGAAGCAACGGCCAGTGCAGTCAGCCTGTGAGGGGCACATGACGCCCACATGGCCGCTGGATAAGCAGCGGTAGCACCGGGCAAGCCTGGGCTCCATCACCTTAACTTGCGCCGACACCCATCCCACCAAAATTCGGCGGCCATCGGCTAGCTTTTTGGCGGCGGCCACGGGACAGCTAACTAAGGCCGTCCCCATTCCGGAGCGGCCCTGTCTAATTTCACCACTCCTGACTTGATCCTCAGGGCACGCTCCGGTCCTGGCGACGGCCGCGACGACCTCTTCTTTCGTTACAGAGTCATCCAGGCCCGTGATGCGCAAATCAACGCACTTTTGGGGCCTGGAGACGCGGACGTCGTCTGACTGTAAAGTCTCGCGGAGGCTCTCCGCCAGACGGTCCGCTTGGTCGCCGCTAGCGACACCCGGTACTTCAATTAGGCGGGCGCCGGTCTGGGTAGTCCGGCACCGCAACCCTGCTGTTATTCCCAGTTTACCGGGGTCGATTGCCGCCCGCGCCTTTTTAAGCAAGTCAGCGTATGTTGTCCCCCGCTCGATGGCAGCCGGTTGCAACGTCAAGACAACCGCAGTAGAGCGAGGGGCTTGCAATTTCCTTGCCGCCTTTTTAGCCGCCTGCCTGGCCTTCTTGGCCGCCTTCTTCCTTTTCTTAGCCTCCTCCTTCTTCTTGCCGACGACTTCCCAGTCGTCGGCTCTGCGTGGGGTGGCTGCAGGTTGCTTCCCAGCAGCGGCGGGGCGCTCCTTGGGAGCCACGGGCACGCGCTTCGCCTGCGTCTTTTTCCTGCCCTTTTGACCTGCTTGAGCTGGATTATCGCCCGTTGGAGCAACAGGAGGAGGCCGCGGAGCTCTTGTCTTAGCCGCGTACGACGTAGGCGGCGCAGGCGTCGGGGGAGTAGGATAAGGAGGCCCTCTGGCTCTATCTGCGGCCAGAGGAGGGCGCAACAGCCGGCCCTCCATAACTGAGAGCTTGGCACGAAACTCGCCAAGCTCCTTTCGGACGAGGGCCACAAGGTCTGATTCGGCCTTGTTTGCGCCCTGCTCGTGCCGCTGCTCAAGCTCTTCCTGTCGTCTTCTAAGATCGGCCAGTTCCTGAGCCAGACGAGAATTTTCGGTCATCAGTTTGGCAACCTCCTCATTGGCCGATCTGCTGAAGGCTACCTCTGCTATCTCCCGAATTGCCTCGATTGAGTCCCTAAGGGCCTTTTGGCAAGTACCCTTCAGGCCCTTCGACTTTCTAGAAACGAGCCGTATGGCCTCTAAGGCATCAGTGAGCCGGGTCTTGAGGTGGGACACGGGCAGATCTTCGGCATCCAGCTCCACCACTGGCTGCTTCATTCCCGCAGCAACTCGCCGGGCTGCCGCAGTAATGAGGCTATCCTCCTCGGACGTGCGCTCTTCGTCTTCGGACTTCCGCAGTGCAGCGGCAAGTTCGGCCTTCGCCTGGCCAAGACCCACGTATTTACCGTGGGTGGGCGGACGACCGCGTCCGCGTCGCGCCGTAGCAACCTTCGGTGCAGGAACCGCCTCCTCACTTGAGCCGTCTGACTCCTCCGATGGCTTCGCAGACCGCAAGCGTTTGCGTGTAGCCTTCTCGGGAGTAGTCTCCGAGTTGAGCTCTACAACGTCACTATCATGCTCTGACGGCACGTAGTCTTCATCTACATCCACTTCAGAACGCGCAGAACTGGGCGTGCGCGACCTGCTCTCTCTCAACGTCTTTTTTTTTAAAATTGATTTTATAGATTCCATAATAAAACCCACGAGTGCGGGAGAACTAAACGTCGACCCGGGCAGAGATCCCGATACCCGGGCAAGCCTAATTACAACAGGGGGACGGCAGGTACCCTGAGGGGACCGCACTAACGACTGAACTACCCATCAGCCATGCATCTCCTCGCCGTGCGGCAGCAACTTGAGATTCGGGGTGGTTTTTATAGAGGGCCACTCCCTCGCAGTCCGGGCGGTGAAGCCAAGACCCTCGCTCCCGTCAGCAGCCGCGAGACGTGATCCACGACACTGCACAATACGGGGTTACGATTTGCTCTAGACGGTGACAACGGGGACAAAAGACAAAAGAAAAGGGGGAACAACGAAAACAAAAGGGGACAAAAACAAAATGGACGCAGAACCAAAAGAAACAAAAAACAAAAAGGGGACAAGACCAAAAACAAGAGACAAAAACAAAAAACAAAAAGGGGGGCAAAGAAAGGGGAGAGAGTCGTCAGAGTGACGAGAAGAGACCCCGTTGTCTGTTCAGCGGCAGGGTGAGTGCACGCCGAACCCGTCAAAGAGGCTCTCCCATGTCCACTCTAAAACAGAGCGGTACTGGGAGAGCCGGGCCCAAAGATAGGGCCTCCGGCCTGGGGATGGGACTAACGTCCATCCCCCCGCCACCGGTGCCGAACGCGACGGCACAAGGCACCGGTTGTCAGAATATTAGCCGCCAGCAGTAATGAAGAGCATTATTGCCAACGTTGCCCAGGGTGTACCACGAGGAGGTTTTCTGACCCACACCCCAACCTTTTTTTTTTTTTTTTTTTTTTACGTGGGGGAATGCTATGACGCATACCCCTCCGCGGGGGCGGGCGGAGGGGTTATGTCGGACTCGCCGGGGTAATAGAAAGATGTTGAAATAATAATGTACCTCCCGGAATACCGACTAAACCTACCACGGTGTTCCTCGACAAACCACTATCGGCGGGGCCGCGCGAATCACTTTCACATGCAGTCGCGACCCCGCCGAGGTTACGGCCCGCCGTATGAAACGGCAGGCCACTACACGAACGATCTACCCGCTGGTACCTCTACATATTCCCTACTGTCCCCCCCCTAGAGGGGAGACGGACTCGACACAGAGGCGCGCGTGGGAACACGCACGCCGCCTCTCGGACCTGGTGCTGAACGGATGGCAGGCAGGCCCACAAAGCCCGCCACCCCCAGGTCAAACCTCATGGTGGCTGGAGGTCGTCCCGCGCCCTCCGGCGCCCGGCTCTGCGGTTGGGGAGAGGGTTTAAACGCTCCCTCTCCCGCTCCGCCGCCTCCTTGATGGAAATGACTTCCTCACAAAAGGAGGCGACGGCGTTCCACGACCTCTCACTCCGGACCATAGACAGAACTACGGCCGGGAGCGAGAGGGCAACCGATCCGACTGCCGCGATCAATTCACGGCGCTGCGATGCCCAGGCGGGGCAATCCGCCAAAGTGTGCAGCGCCGTGTCCTCGACAACGTCGCGGCAGTCGCCGCAGTGGTGACAACCGGGCGTCTCTTGCCGGCCTATCCGACACAGGAACCGGCCAAAACAACCATGGCCGGTCAAAACCTGTGTCAGCCGGAAGGTGAGGGCGCCATGCCGCCTCTCCAGCCACTCCTCAAACACGGGACTTACCGCCACGATCGTGGCGTGCCCGACCCACACCCCAACCTAACCTAACCTAACCTAACCTAACCTAACCTAACCTAACCTAACCTAACCTAACCTAACCTAACCTAACCTTTTTTTTTTTTTTTTTTTTTTTTTTTTTTTTTTTTTTTTTTTTTTTTTTTTTTTTTTTTTTTTTTTTTACGTGGGGGAATGCTTTGACGCATACCCCTCCGCGGGGGCGGGCGGAGGGGTTATGTCGGACTCGCCGGGGTAAAAGAAAGATGTTGAAAATAATAATGTACCTCCCGGAATACCGACTAAACCTACCACGGTGTTCCTCAACAAACCACTGTCGACGGGGCCGCGCGAATCACTTTCACATGCAGTCGCGACCCCGCCGAGGTTACGGCCCACCGTGTGAAACGGCAGGCCACTACACAAAAGATCTACCCGCTGGTACCTCTACATATTCCCTACTGTCTCCCCCCTAGAGGGGAGACGGACTCGACATAGAGGCGCGCGTGGGAACACGCACGCCGCCTCTCGGACCTGGTGCTGAACGGATGGCGGGCAGGCCCACAAAGCCCGCCACCCCCAGGTTAAACCTCACGGTGGCTGGAGGTCGTCTCGCGCCCTCCGGCGCCCGGCTCTGCGGTTGGGGAGAGGGTTTAAACGCTCCCTCTCCCGCTCCGCCGCCTCCTTGATGGAAATGACTTCCTCACAAAAGGAGGCGACGGCGTTCCACGACCTCTCACTCCGGACCATAGACAGAACTACGGCCGGGAGCGAGAGGGCAACCGATCCGACTGCCGCGATCAACTCACGGCGCTGCGATGCCCAGGCGGGGCAAACCGCCAGTGTGTGCAGCGCCGTGTCCTCCACAACATCGCGGCAGTCACCGCAGTGGTGACAACCGGGCGTCTCTTGCCGGCCTATGCGACACAGGAACCGGCCAAAACAACCATGGCCGGTCAAAACCTGTGTCAGCCGGAAGGTGAGGGCACCATGCCGCCTCTCCAGCCACTCCTCAAACACGGGACTTACCGCCACAATCGTGGCGTGCCCGGCACTGGGGTGCACAAGTCGCTCCTTCCAATTCGCCACTAGGACCTGGCGGAGCTCGGACCTCGCCGCCTCGACAGCGGAAAGAGAAGGTCCTTCGCCCCGAGCTAGCGCCTCCTGGCGCCAACGATAGAGCGACGCCAGGAGCGCCGCTTCCAGGTCCCATGGCATCGATCCGGCGAGGAGGCTCGCAGCCTCGAACGAGATCGTGCGGTATCCTCTTATAAGCCTGACGGCCATGGCGCGCTGTGGCGCACGAAGCGCCGAAATGTTTCGGGCCGTCAGGCTGTTTGCCCAAACTGGGGCCCCATATAGGGCCATGGACCGCACGACCCCCTCGTAGAGCCTCCGGCAGGAGGTATTTGGCCCCCCAAGGTTGGGCAGCAGACGCGCGAGCGCGCCTGCAGCGCCCCGAAGAATGGGGGCCAAACGTCGAAAATGGGCTGTAAAGTCCCATCGGCCGTCGAGCAAGAGACCTAAATACTTTAGGGTTGATTCGACGCCGATGCGGACCCCTCCTACCATAATATGGGCCTCTGGAGGTGGCCGGTTCCGAGGGCCGTGAAAACAAACGGCCTCGGACTTGGACAGGGCCACCTCGAGGCCCAACCGCCGGATACGATTGACGACTTGTGCGACCCCAGCGGTCGCCAGTATGGCCGCCGCCCGGTGCGACTTACCCCTCGCAGTAACAAGCGTGTCGTCAGCGTAACATATGACGCCGACGCCACGGAGGAGCGCACCTCGCAGCACCCAGTCGTAACCGATGTTCCACAGGAGCGGACCCAGAACCGATCCCTGTGGAACACCGCACGACATCTCTCGCCGACTCCAACCGTCGTGACCCGGGTAGACTACTACCCTCTCTGATAAATATGCCCCGACAATGCGGCGGAGGTAGGTCGGCACTCGATGAAAAATGAGTGCCTCCCTAATGCAACTCCAGGGCAAGGTGTTGAAGGCATTCGCGATGTCTAGAGACACCGCGAAGACGACCTCGCCCCGGGACACCGCATCCTCCGCCAGGCTCCTCACACGCATGATTGCGTCTATAGTTGAGCGCCCGCGGCGGAAACCATACTGGTTCTCCGCCAGATCCGGGCCCACTGAAGACAGACGCTGGACGAGGCGCTCCGCGATGATAAACTCAAAGAGTTTAGCCACCTCGTCCAGCAACACAATGGGCCGGTAAGCGGACGGAGAGTCCGCCGGGCGCCCCTCCTTCCTGATCAGGACCAGTTTCCCCACCTTCCACTGGCGCGGAAACTGGCCCCGGTGAAGACACTCACTGAGGAGCCCCCTGAGTCGGGGCGCGAGCTCCTCCAGGACCAGGGCCAACGCAAGGCCTGGAATGCCGTCGGGCCCTGGGGCGGTGTTTTTCGAGCGAAGTCTCGACACCGCCGCTCGCAACTCTACTTGGGTCACTTCGGGAACCACGTCGTCGTCAAAGTCCGCGCTGGACGCCATGGAAGGCGGAACCATCGACGGAGGAGTGTGCTCCGCCTGTAATGGAAACAGAGCGGCCACCACCTCCTCCACCAACTGTGGCCGGAGACTCTGGGACAAGGGGGGCGCCCAGGGACGAAGCTTGCCCCTGACCATAAGGTATGGACGCCCCCAGGGATTACGGTCCAGAGTCCCCAGCAGCTCTTGGCGGGCCTGATCTTTGGCCCGCTTGATGGAGATCTTCAGGGTCTTCTTGGCCGCTCTGTAGACCTCGTACAGTTCCGCCTCCCTGGCGTCAAAATCGGGAGGGCGGCGACGCCTCCTTCGAAGCCGGATGTACTGGCGCCTGGCCGCCACGCACGCATGGCGCAGGACGGCGATATGGTCCGACCACCAGTACACCCGACGCCTAGCTGTTACAGTTAGAGGAACTCTTGGCATCGCCGCATCACAAACTTGCGTTACGGCCTCCCGGAACCACTCGGCCTCCATATCAACGTTCTCAGGCCTGGCCGGTGCTGGCACCCAGGCCTGAACGATGGAGGCTTCCAGGAGGACCTCCCGATTTAGCTTCCTTAAAGCCCAACGCGGACCGCCCCCAATCGGGGTACTCGGGGCTGGGGGGTCGGAGGTCTGGGCGGAGACGTCGAACCGTATATAACGATGGTCCGACAACGTCTCCACCCCCTCGACGACGCGCCAGCCTTGGACACGGCGTGCTAGTGCGGGGCTAGCAAAAGAAACATCGATGACAGAGCCGCCCCGCTGACGCACGCACGTGTGCACTGACCCACGATTGAGGACTAGCAGGCCGTTTTCTACGGCCCACTCCTCGAGCAATTCACCCCTCGCGTCCGTGGTCGCGGAACCCCAAGCCGAGGATTTGGCATTGAGGTCCCCGACGAAGAGCACGGGCCGAGGGTGGCTTCGAGCGACGACGACGTTCAGTTCGAGGAGATACTCCTCGAAGTCGGCGAGAGGTCGGTTGGGTGAGAAGTAGCCGCCCACCACAACCGCTTCTCCTACGAGTGCTGCGACGCAGCCCCGTCCTCGGATGATGTTCTCGAAGGACGGGGTGCCGGCGGCGGCCGGCGAAATTAGCGCCACCAAGCCATCGAGGTCCCCTACCCAGTCAGCCCTGGGAGGGACAAAATAGGGCTCGGCGACGATGGCGACATGAATTGACCACTGCGCCATGCTCTGGAGGAGAAGGTCCTGAGCCCTGGCGCAGTGGTTTAAGTTACACTGGAGGAGACGGAGGCGTGGAGACATTATGTCTCCATACTGACCTCCGCCCCTCCGACCGCGGGAGCGGCGACCTTATTCGCTGCCGAAGACGAGGCAGGCGATTTTGGGGGTAACTTTTTGAGGGTGGCGGCACACTGCTTGCCACCCGCCCGGTGCTCCGCAGATTTGCCCGCCGCCGCACACAAAATACAGTGCGGCGGGGCCTCACATGTTGCGGCCATGTGACCAGGCCGACCGCAACGGAAACAACGGCCGGTGCAGTCAGCCTGTGAGGGGCACATGACGCCCACATGGCCGCTGGATAGGCAGCGGTAGCACCGGGCAAGCCTGGGCTCCAGCAGTTTCACCTGCGCCGACACCCACCCCACCAGAAGGCGACGGCCATCGGTCAGTTTCTTGGCGGCGGCGACGGGACAGCTAATAATGGCCGTCCCCATACCGGAGCGGCCCTGCTTGATTTCTCCACACTTTACTTGATCCGCAGGGCACGCCTCGGTCCTGGCGACGGCAGCGACGACCTCTTCCTTAGTAATGGAGTCATCCAGGCCCGTGATGCGCATATCTACGCACTTTTGGGGCCTGGAGACGCGGACCGCTTCTGCCTCTAAAAAACCTAACCTAACCTAACCTAACCTAACCTAACCTAACCTAACCTAACCTAACCTAACCTAACCTAACCTAACCTAACCTAACCTAACCTAACCTAACCTAACCTAACCTTTTTTTTTTTTTTTTTTTTTTTTTTACGTGGGGGAATGCTATGACGCATACCCCTCCGCGGGGGCGGGCGGAGGGGTTATGTCGGACTCGCCGGGGTAAGAGAAAGATGTTAAACAATACAATGGACCTCCCGGAATACCGACTAAACCTACCACGGTGTTCCTCGACAAACCACTGTCGGCGGGGCCGCGCGAATCACTTTCACATGCAGTCGCGACCCCGCCGAGGTTACGGCCCGCCGTATGAAACGGCAGGCCACTACACAAAAGATCTACCCGCTGGTTCCTTCTACATATTCCCTACTGTCCCCCCTCTAGAGGGGAGACGGACTCGACACAGAGGCGCGCGTGGGAACACGCACGCCGCCTCTCGGACCTGGTGCTGAACGGATGGCGGGCAGGCCCACAAAGCCCGCCACCCCCAGGTCAAACCTCATGGTGGCTGGAGGTCGTCCCGCGCCCTCCGGCGCCCGGCTCTGCGGTTGGGGAGAGGGTTTAAACGTTCCCTCTCCCGCTCCGCCGCCTCCTTGATGGAAATTACTTCCTCACAGAAGGAGGCGACGGCGTTCCACGACCTCTCACTCCGAACCATAGACAGAACTACGGCCCGGAGCGAGAGGGCAACCGATCCGACTGCCGCGATCAATTCACGGCGCTGCGATGCCCAGGCGGGGCAATCTGCCAAAGTGTGCAGCGCCGTGTCCTCGACAACGTCGCGGCAGTCGCCGCAGTGGTGACAACCGGGCGTCTCTTGCCGGCCTATGCGACACAGGAACCGGCCAAAACAACCATGGCCGGTAAAAACCTGTGTCAGCCGGAAGGTGAGGGCGCCATGCCGCCTCTCCAGCCACTCCTCAAACACGGGACTTATCGCCACGATCGTGGCGTGCCCGGCACTGGGGTGCACAAGTCGTTCCTTCCATTTGGCCACTAGGACCTGGCGGAGCTCGGACCTCGCCGCCTCGACAGCGGAAAGAGAAGGTCCTTCGCCCCGAGCTAGCGCCTCCTGGCGCCAACGATAGAGCGACGCCAGGAGCGCCGCTTCCAGGTCCCATGGCATCGATCCGGCGAGGAGGCTCGCAGCCTCGAACGAGATCGTGCGGTATCCTCTTATCAACCTGACGGCCATGGCGCGCTGTGGCGCACGAAGCGCCGAGATGTTACGGGCCGTCAGGTTGTCCGCCCAAACTGGGGCCCCATACAGGGCCATGGACCGCACGACCCCCTCGTAGAGCCTCCGGCAGGAGGTATTTGGCCCCCCAAGGTTGGGCAGCAGGCGCGCGAGCGCACCTGCAGCGCCCCGAAGAATGGGGGCCAAACGACTAAAGTGGGCTGTAAAGTCCCATCGGCCGTCGAGCAAGAGACCTAAATACTTTAGGGTTGACTCGACGCCGATGCGGACCCCTCCTACCATAATATGAGCCTCTGGAGGTGGCCGGTTCCGAGGGCCGTGAAAACAAACGGCCTCGGACTTGGACAGGGCCACCTCGAGGCCCAACCGCCGGATACGATTGACGACTTGTGCGACCCCAGCGGTCGCCAGTATGGCCGCCGCCCGGTGCGACTTACCCCTCGCTGTGACAAGCGTGTCGTCGGCGTAACAAATGACGCCGACGCCACGGAGGAGCGCACCTCGCAGCACCCAGTCGTAACCGATGTTCCACAGGAGCGGACCCAGAACCGATCCCTGTGGAACACCGCACGACATCTCTCGCCGACTCCAACCGTCGTGACCCGGGTAGACTACTACCCTCTCTGATAAGTATGCCCCGACAATGCGGCGGAGGTAGGTCGGCACTCGATGAAAAATGAGTGCCTCCCTAATGCAACTCCAGGGCAAGGTGTTAAAGGCATTCGCGATGTCAAGAGACACCGCGAAGACGACCTCGCCCCGGGACACCGCATCCTCCGCTAGGCTCCTCACTCGCATGACTGCGTCAATAGTGGAGCGCCCGCGGCGGAAACCATACTGGTTTTCCGCCAGATCCGGGCCCACTGAAGAAAGACGCTGGACGAGGCGCTCCGCAATAATAAACTCGAAGAGTTTAGCCACCTCGTCCAGCAACACAATGGGCCGGTAGGCGGACGGAGAGTCCGCCGGGCGCCCCTCCTTCCTGATCAGGACCAGTTTCCCCACCTTCCACTGGCGCGGAAACTGGCCCTGCTGCAAACACTCACTGAGGAGCCCCCTGAGTCGGGGCGCGAGCTCCTCCAAGACCAGGGCCAACGCAAGGCCTGGAATGCCGTCGGGCCCTGGGGCGGTGTTTTTCGAGCGAAGTCTCGACACCGCCGCTCGCAACTCTACTTGGGTCACTTCGGGAACCACGTCGTCGTCAAAGTCCGCGCTGGACGCCATGGAAGGCGGAATCATCGACGGAGGAGTGTGCTCCGCCTGTAAAGGAAACAGAGCGGCCACCACCTCCTCCACCAACTGTGGCCGGAGACTCTGGGACAAGGGGGGCGCCCAGGGGCGAAGCTTGCCCCTGACCATAAGGTATGGACGCCCCCAGGGGTTACGGTCCAGAGTCCCCAGCAGCTCTTGGCGGGCCTGATCTTTGGCCCGCTTGATGGAGATCTTCAGGGTCTTCTTGGCCGCTCTGTAGACCTCGTACAATTCCGCCTCCCTGGCGTCAAAATCGGGAGGGCGGCGACGCCTCCTTCGTAGCCGGATGTACTGGCGCCTGGCCGCCACGCACGCATGGCGCAGGACGGCGATATGGTCCGACCACCAGTACACCCGACGCCTACCTGTAACATTTAAAGGTACTCTAGGCATCGCCGCATCACAAACTTGCGTTACGGCCTCCCGGAACCACTCGGCCTCCATCTCGATGTTGTCAGGCCTGGCCGGTGCTGGCACCCAGGCCTGAACGATGGAGGCTTCCAGGAGGACCTCCCGATTTAGCTTCTTTAAAGCCCAACGCGGACCGCCCCCAATCGGGGTCCTCGGGGCTGGGGGGTCGGAGGTCTGGGCGGAGACGTCGAACCGTATATAACGATGGTCCGACAACGTCTCCACCCCCTCGACGACGCGCCAGCCTTGGACACGGCGTGCTATTGCGGGGCTAGCAAACGAGACATCAATGACTGACCCGCCCCGCTGACGCACGCACGTGTGCACTGACCCACGATTGAGGACTAGCAGGCCGTTTTCTACGGCCCACTCCTCGAGCAATTCACCCCTCGCGTCCGTGGTCGCGGAACCCCAAGCCGAGGATTTGGCATTGAGGTCCCCGACGAAGAGCACGGGCCGAGGGTGGCTTCGAGCGACGACGACGTTCAGTTCGAGGAGATACTCCTCGAAGTCGGCGAGAGGTCGGTTGGGTGAGAAGTAGCCGCCCACCACAACCGCTTCTCCTACGAGTGCTGCGACGCAGCCCCGTCCCCGGACGATGTTCTCGAAGGACGGGGAGCCGGCGGCGGCCGGCGAAAATAACGCCACCGAGCCATCGAGGTCCCCTACCCAGTCAGCCCTGGGAGGGACAAAATAGGGCTCGGCTATGATGGCAACATCAATTGACCACTGCGCCATGCTCTGGAGGAGAAGGTCCTGAGCTCTGGCGCAGTGGTTTAAATTCGCTTGGAGGAGACGGAGGCGTAGAGACATTATGTCTCCATACTAACCTCCGCCCCTCCGACCGCGGGAGCGGCGACCCTTGCTGCTGCCGATGACAAGGTAGGTGATTTTGGGGCTAGCTTTTTTTGGGTGGCGGCGCACCCCTTGCCACCCGCCCGGTGCTCCGCTGGTTTGCCCGCCGCTACACACAAAATGCAGTGCGGCGTGGCCTCACACGTAGCGGCCACGTGACCAGGCCGACCGCAACGAAAGCAGCGACCGGTGCAGTCAGCCTGTGAGGGGCACATGACGCCCACATGGCCGCTGGATAGGCAGCGGTAGCACCGGGCGAGCCTGGGCTCCAGCACTTTCACCTGCGCCGACACCCACCCCACCAGAAGGCGACGGCCATCGGCCAGTTTCTTGGCGGCGGCCACGGGACAGCTAATTAAAGCCGTCCCCATTCCGGAGCGGCCCTGTCTAATTTCACCACTCCTGACTTGATCCTCAGGGCACGCTCCGGTCCTGGCGACGGCAGCGACGACCTCTTCTTTTGTTACAGAGTCATCCAGGCCCGTGATGCGCAAATCAACGCACTTTTGGGGCCTGGAGACGCGGACGTCGTCTGACTGTAGAGTCTCGCGGAGGCTCTCCGCCAGACGGTCCGCTTGGTCGCCGCTAGCGACACCCGGTACTTCAATTAGGCGGGCGCCGGTCTGGGTAGTCCGGCACCGCAAGCCCGCCGTTATCCCTAGTTTACCGGGGTCGATTGCCGCCCGCGCCTTTTTAAGGAGCTCAGCGTATGTCGTCCCCCGCTCGATGGCAGCCGGCTGCAGCGTCAAGACAACCGCAGTAGAGCGAGGGGCTTGCAATTTCCTTGCCGCCTTTTTAGCCGCCTGCCTAGCCTTCTTGGCCGCCTTCTTTTTCTTTTTAGCCGCCTCTTTCTTCTGGCCGACAACCTCCCAATTGTCGGCTACTCGTACGGTCGCAGCGGGTTGTTTTTTGGGAGCGGCAGGGCGCTCTATGGGAGCCACGGGTGCGCGCGTTGCCTGTTTTTTCCTGCCCCTTTGGTTGGCAGGAATACCCGCGACAGCCACTGGAGCAGCCGCCGGGGGCCGCGAGGCCCTGGCTTTAGCCGCGTACGTCGGCGGCGCAGGCGTCAGAGGAGTAGGAGGGACAGACTCTCTGAGTCTGTCCGCCGCCAGAGGAGGGCGCAGCAGCCGGCCCTCCATAACAGAGAGCTTAGCGCGAAACTCACCAAGCTCCTGCCGGACCAGAGCCACGAGCTCCGACTCCGTCTTGTTGGCAGCGTCCTCGTGCCGCTTCTCAAACTCCTCTTGTCTTTTCTTGAGGTCGGCCACTTCCTGTGCCAAGCGGGCATTCTCAGTTTGCAGCTTTGTGACCTCTTCATTGGTCGATCGGTTGAAAGCTGCCTCCGCGATCTCTCGAATGGCCTCAATTGAGTCTTTAAGGGTCTTTTGACACGTGCCCTTTAGACCCTTAGACCTCCTTGATACTAGACGAATAGCCTGCAGAGCGTCGTCCAGCCGGGTCTTTAGCTGCGCCACCGGCAGCTCCTCAGCATCCGGCTCCACCAACGGCTGCTTCCGTCCTGCGGCGACCCTCTGGGCTGCCGCAGCGATAAGGCTATCTTCTCCGGATGTGCGCTCCTCCTCATCAGCCTTCCTTAACGCAGCGGCAAGTTCAGCCTTCGCCTGGCCTAGGCCCACGTATCTTCCGTGGGTGGGCGGACGACCGCGTCCACGTCGCGCTGTCGCGACCTTCGGCGCCGGTACCGCGTCCTCGCTTGATCCGTCAGACTCCGACTGCTGCACAGATCGCGACCGCTTGCGCGGCGCTTTCTCCGGACTTGACTCCGAAGAAAGAACTTCAACTTCGTGCTCCGACGGCACGTACTCCTCATCGGAACGCGCAATACTGGGCGTGCGCGACCTATTAACTCTCGACGATTTTTGTTTTAAAATTGATTTTAAAGATTCCATGTTTGAACCCACGAGTATGGGAGAAATAAAAGTCGACCCGGGCAGAGATCCCGATACCCGGGCAAGCCTAATACAACAGGGGGACGGCAGGTACCCTGAGGGGGCCGCACTAACGACTGAACTACCCATCAGCCATGCATCTCCTCGCCGTGCGGCAGCAACTTGAGATTCGGGGTGGTTTTTATAGAGGGCCACTCCCTCGCAGTCCGGGCGGTGAAGCCAAGACCCTCGCTCCCGTCAGCAGCCGCGAGACGTGATCCACGACACTGCACAATACGGGGTTACGATTTGCTCTAGACGGTGACAACGGGGACAAAAGATAAAAGAAAGGGGGAACAACGAAAACAAAAGGGGACAAAACAAAATGGACGCAGAACCAAAAGGAACAAAAACAAAAACGGGACAAAACCAAAATAAAATACAAAGCCAAAAGGGGGAAAAGAAAGGGGGGAGAATCGTCAGAGTGACGAGAAGGGACCCCGTTGTCTGTTCAGCGGCAGGGTGAGTGCACGCCGAACCCGTCAAAGAGGCTCTCCCAAGTCCACTCTAAAACAGAGCGGTACTGGGAGAGCCGGGCCCAAAGAAAGGGCCTCCGGCCTGGGGATGGGACTAGCGTCCATCCCCCCGCCACCGGTGCCGAACGCGACGGCACAAGGCACCGGTTGTCAGAATATTAGCCGCCAGCAATAATGAAGAGCATTATTGCCAACGTTGCCCAGGGTGTACCACGAGGAGGTTTTCTGACCCACACCCCAACCTAACCTAACCTAACCTAACCTAACCTAACCTAACCTAACCTAACCTAACCTAACCTAACCTAACCTAACCTAACCTAACCTAACCTAACCTAACCTAACCAGTATGCACTTAACATCGTCAAAGTACGCATCGCCTTACAAGAGCTCCCAATTAAAAATTAATATCTGCGGCAATTAGCAACATAGGCGCGTAAAAATTCGTACAGTGAAAGTGAAGTGTGTGATTCACCAGGATTAGCGTTTGCAGAAAAATCCATCACCAGGGAGAGCAGCAGCGAGGAGTCCAAGACCTAGAACTTTAACACCCTACAGTTCTATGCAGGTTAGAGTTACCACCAAACCCCCACCACCACCATCTAGAGGCCGAGATCACCATTCCAACGACACCTCTCACGTCCACTTCGTCCTAGGCACCAAGAAGTTATTCACAGCCAAACTTCTCAAGACCACGTTGTCGCCACCACGTGCTGCAGAGAGGTTAAGTACCGAACTTAGGTTAAGTACTACACCTATACATGCGGCGTGTGACGACACAGGCGAGCGACGGACAGACGTGAAGACTCCAAAGCCGGCCCCAAGAATCCTCCAGCGAGCCATCTTCAACCTCAGGCTACGGCTGATCAGCACCAGGTACCACTCGAGGGAACTCCTCAACCCCCACCCTTTACCCCTTACTGTTCGGGTTCTCCGAAACCGGGAAACTGAGACCTTCCCAAACACCCCAACAGATCCCTCATATTCCCACCCCCAACCTCCCCCCCCCAACCAAGCCCTACCCCCCACCCTCTCCCCTTTAACCCCTCCCCCCCTCACCCCCCCTCACCCCCCTCACCCCCCCTCACCCCCCCCGAACCCCTCCCGAAACCCCCCTCCCCCTCCCCCCTCACCCCCCCTCACCCCCCCGAACCCCTCCCGAAACCCCCCTCCCACCCCACCCCCCTCACCCCCCCCTCACCCCCCCCTCCCCCCCCCGAACCCCTCCCGAAACCCCTCCCCCTCCCCCCCTCGAGTATACCTCACCCCCCCTGGACCTAACTTTGGGGCCAAGACACTTAGACCCGTCGAGTTTTGGCTCATTGGAATCGGGAGAACGAGCCCAATCTTTTGGCCCCAACAGAAACCCCGAAATCTCATCGCAAACCTGGGAACTGACGACCACCATCAGCAAACCACCTCACTTGAACTCGGAAGAAACGCACTATCACAAAGGCAAGGGCCCGCATACAGGCGTACAGCACAATTAGCAATATGTCACAATCCACCAGAACAAAGTCCACCAAAATAAACCCTAAGACTAATGATGACAAAACAAAGGAGGCCCCAGCGGGGCCTCAGCCAAGAACAAGAACTTTACGGGAACAGGTGCTCGTCAAGACCTCGAGCACCAGAAAACCAACGCCCACAACCTCCACCGAAACACAAGAAAGACCGACACCGAAAAACAACACAATGGAGAAGGTTCTACAATGGCCTCAAGAAGAGGAACCAAAACTAACCCACTCCGAAGATGACGCCGCCTCAGTAGCGTCGGCAGCAGACTCTGAATCAGTGTGCTCTGACGTATCACACCTAAGAGTGGGCAGGAAAAGCCTCCTCTACACAACCAATAGAGGAAGCGGCGTAGAGATGGACCTTGCCACCAAAGCAGCGAACACTTTGCTGCTCAAAGGCAAGGAGGCATTAGAACAGGCGGGTAACATGAAAAGAGAGTGCAAAACAACTGCACTCGATTGCCTCCAGTCCCTCTATGAGACTGTACTCTCCCTCTCCGACTCTAGGTCCCGCCATAAACTCAACCTAGAGAAGGAAAGGTCACGCCACGCCCAAGAACTGGTGAGATCGGAAAGGGCACACACGAAACAAATAACAACATTGACAGAGGAACTCGCGAAGACCCGCGAGCAAGTGTCGGCGTCCCTGCAAGAGACTAGAGATATTCGAAAATGGTTGGAATTTGAAACACAGGACCCACATCGATTAATCAAAGAACTTAGCAGGGACAACAAAAGAGTGGAAGCCGCAATTACAAAAATTCAGGAAACAATCAAAGAAATGGCCAATACAGGGAGTAACATCCAATTAAAGGAAATAGAGGGAAAAGTGATCGCAATGGCACGAGATACGAAATCCATACACAACAGACTGGACGAACACAAAACGGGACTCACCAAGATCGAGTCCCACACCCAGGATATCAAAACAAATATCCAGTCAAACCACCAAGCAACAACAAAAGCCCTGACACGTCTAGAGGATCCCCCAACAAAAACTGAGGAGACACTAACAGGGCTTAAAGAACATTTGAAAGAGATCTCCAACCTTGTGAAAGCGGTAAATACCACAGAAAAGGAAGCCCCCAAAATCGAGTTCGGTGAGCACCTCCAGCCCATCACGGAGAGGCTCAAAGTGGTGTCCTCAGAACTCAAAACCATACGAGAACACCAAAAAGAGGCACCACCACCGACATCAATAAGTTTGGGGGCCGAAATGGCCCTGGTGGACATACTCAAAGCGCAGACCAACAGTGCGACGACCTACGCGCAGGCAGCTGCAAAAAAGCCTCCCCAACCACCCATACGGAGGCCCAACCACACTCTCATCATCTCCTCAAATGATAAAACTAAGACTGGGGAGAACATTGTTAACATCCTGCGCGAGGCCATAAACACAAAGAAAACCGGGGCCAAAGTAGACCGGCTCCAGCACTTTCACTTGCGCCGACACCCACCCCACCAGAAGACGACGGCCATCGGCCAGCTTTTTGGCGGCGGCCACGGGACAGCTAATAATGGCCGTCCCCATTCCGGCGCGGCCCTGTTGGATTTCGCTACACTTTATTTGGTCCACAGGGCACCCTCCGGTCTTGGAGACGGCAGCGACGACCTCTTCCTTAACAACCGAGTCATCCAGGCCCGTAATACGCAAATCCACACATTTTTGCGGCCTGGAGACGCGGACCTCCTCCGATTCGAAAACCTGGCGGAGACTTTCCGCCAGGCGGTCCGCCTGGTCGCCGCTTGCGACTCCCGGCACTTCGATAAGGCGGGCACCGGTCTGGGTTGTCCGGCACCGCAAGCCTGTTGTTATACCCAGTGTGCCGGGGTCGATCGCCGTCCGCGCCTTCTTGAGGAGCTCCGCATAAGTGGTCCCTCGCTCGATGGCAGCCGGCTGCAGTGTTAACACAACTGCAGTGGAGCGAGGGGCCTGGAGCTTCCTCGCCGCCTTTTTGGCAGCCTGTCTGGCCATCTTGGCCGCCTTCTTCCTCTTTTTGGCCTCCTCCTTCTTCTTGCCGACGACCTCCCAGTCGTCGGCTCTACGTGGGGTGGCTGCAGGTTGCTTCCTAGCAGTGGCGGGGCGCTCCTTGGGGGCAACGGGTGCGCGCTGCGCCTGCTTCTTTTTTCTGCCCTTTTGGCCTGCTGGAGCTGTAATATCGCCCGCTGGAGCAACAGGAGGAGGCCGCGGGGCTCTCGCTTTAGCCGCGTACGACGTAGGCGGCGTAGACGTCGGGGGAGTGGGACGGGGAGGCTCTCTGGCTCTGTCCGCTGCCAACGGAGGGCGCAGCAGCCGGCCCTCCATAACCGAGAGCTTGGAGCGAAATTCGGCAAGCTCCTGCCGGACCAGAGCCACGAGCTCCGACTCCTTCCTGTTAGCGTCCTGGTCCTGCCGCTTCTCAAAGTCCTCCTGACGTCTTTTGAGCTCGGCAACCTCCTGCGCCAGTTTGGCATTTTCAGCCTGCAGCTTCAAGACTTCGTCGTTGGCTGTGCGGCTGAAGACGGCCTCGGCAATCTCCCGAATGGCCTCCATCGACTCTTTAAGTGTCTTCTGGCATGTGCCTTTAAGTCCCTTCGACTTTTTGGAGACCAAACGGATCGCCTCCAAGGCGTCGTCCAGCCGGGTCTTCAATTGTATGACCGGCAAGTCCTCCGCATCCGGCTCCACAACCTGCTGCTTCCTTGCTGCAGCAACTCGTCGGGCTGCCGCAGCAATTACGATGTCCTCTTCAGACGCGCGCTCCTCGGCGTCGGCCTTCTGCAACGCGGCAGCAAGTTCGGCCTTCGCCTGGCCCAGACCCACGTACCTCCCGTGGGTGGGCGGACGACCGCGTCCACGTCGCGCTGTCGCGACTTTCGGCGCCGGAATCGCGTCCTCGCTGGAGCCGTCCGACTCCGATTCTTGCGCAGACCGCAAGCGTTTGCGTGGAGCTTTCTCCGGAGTAGCCTCCGAAGTAAGCTCCACAACGTCACTGTCATGCTCTGACGGCACGTAATCTTCATCTTCGTCAGATCGCGCAGAACTGGGCGTGCGTGACTGACGTTCTTCTACCTTCGACTTAGTTTTTTTTAAAATTGATTTAATTGATGGTTCCATAATGAATCCCACGAGTATGGGAGAAATAAAAGTCGACCCGGGCAGAGATCCCGATACCCGGGCAAGCCTAATACTACAGGGGGACGGCAGGTACCCTGAGGGGCCGCACTAACGACTGAACTACCCATCAGCCATGCATCTCCTCGCCGTGCGGCAGCAACTTGAGATTCGGGGTGGTTTTTATAGAGGGCCACTCCCTCGCAGTCCGGGCGGTGAAGCCAAGACCCTCGCTCCCGTCAGCAGCCGCGAGACGTGATCCACGACACTGCACAATACGGGGTTACGATTTGCTCTAGACGGTGACAACGGGGACAAAAGACAAAAGAAAAGGGGGAACAACGAAAACAAAAGGGGACAAAAACAAAATGGACGCAGAACCAAAAGGAACAAAAAACAAAAAGGGGACAAGACCAAAAACAAGAGACAAAAACAAAAAACAAAAAGGGGGGGCAAAGAAAGGGGAGAGAGTCGTCAGAGTGACGAGAAGAGACCCCGTTGTCTGTTCAGCGGCAGGGTGAGTGCACGCCGAACCCGTCAAAGAGGCTCTCCCATGTCCACTCTAAAACAGAGCGGTACTGGGAGAGCCGGGCCCAAAGAAAGGGCCGCCGGCCTGGGGATGGGACAAGCGTCCATCCCCCCGCCACCGGTGCCGAACGCGACGGCACAAGGCACCGGTTGTCAGAATATTAGCCGCCAGCAATAATGAAGAGCATTATTGCCAACGTTGCCCAGGGTGTACCACGAGGAGGTTTTCTGACCCACTTTTTTTTTTTTTTTTTTTTTTTTTTTTTTTTACGTGGGGGAATGCTATGACGCATACCCCTCCGCGGGGGCGGGCGGAGGGGTTATGTCGGACTCGCCGGGGTAAAATAAAGATGTTAAACCATAAAATGAACCTCCCGGAATACCGACTAAACCTACCACGGTGTTCCTCGACAAACCACTATCGGCGGGGCCGCGCGAATCACTTTCACATGCAGTCGCGACCCCGCCGAGGTTACGGCCCGCCGTAGGAAACGGCAGGCCACTACACAAAAGATCTACCCGCTGGTACCTTCTAAATATTCCCTACTGTCCCCCCCCTAGAGGGGAGACGGACTCGACACAGAGGCGCGCGTGGGAACACGCACGCCGCCTCTCGGACCTGGTGCTGAACGGATGGCGGGCAGGCCCACAAAGCCCGCCACCCCCAGGTCAAACCTCATGGTGGCTGGAGGTCGTCCCGCGCCCTCCGGCGCCCGGCTCTGCGGTTGGGGAGAGGGTTTAAACGCTCCCTCTCCCGCTCCGCCGCCTCCTTGATGGAAATGACTTCCTCACAAAAGGAGGCGACGGCGTTCCACGACCTCTCACTCCGGACCATAGACAGAACTACGGCCTGGAGCGAGAGGGCAACCGATCCGACTGCCGCGATCAATTCACGGCGCTGCGATGCCCAGGCGGGGCAAACCGCCAATGTGTGCAGCGCCGTGTCCTCAACAACGTCGCGGCAGTCGCCGCAGTGGTGACAACCGGAGGTTTTCTGACCCACACCCCAGACCACACCTTTTTATAGAGGGCCACTCCCTCGCAGTCCGGGCGGTGAAGCCAAGACCCTCGGTCCCGTCAGCAGCCGCGAGACGTGATCCACGACACTGCACAATACGGGGTTACGATTTGCTCTAGACGGTGACAACGGGGACAAAAGACAAAAGAAAGGGGGGAACAACGAAAACAAAAACAAAAGGGGACAAAACAAAATGGACGCAGAACCAAAACAAAAACAAAAAGGGGACAAAACCAAAAACAAGAGACAAAAAACAAAAAAGGGGGACAAAATAAAGAGGGACGAAGAAAGGGGGGGAGAGTCGTCAGAGTGACGAGAAGGGACCCCGTTGTCTGTTCAGCGGCAGGGTGAGTGCACGCCGAACCCGTCAAAGAGGCTCTCCCATGTCCACTCTAAAACAGAGCGGTACTGGGAGAGCCGGGCCCAAAAATAGGGCCGCCGGCCTGGGGATGGGACTAGCGTCCATCCCCCCGCCACCGGTGCCGAACGCGACGGCACAAGGCACCGGTTGTCAGAATATTAGCCGCCAGCAATAATGAAGAGCATTATTGCCAACGTTGCCCAGGGTGTACCACGAGGAGGTTTTCTGACCCACACCCCAACCTAACCTAACCTTTTTTTTTTTTTTTTTGTACCCAGGAAAAATGCTTGATGCACTACCCGCCGGCTAGAGGACGGCACCGGCGGGGCGTGTGGGACTCCCCAGCAAGAAACGCGCTGGTATACCCACTAAAAAACCAGGGGTGTTCCCTCTCTCATCCAATGGGGGGGGCCTGTTGGGAGCTCTTAAAAGAATTGACTCATCCATAGCAGGCCCCCCCGTGTGGGTGCGGGCCGGGTCATTTTTTTTTTAGGACCCGACCCCGTCTTGTCCCCAGGGGAGAGCTTCACCGCTCTCCCCTTTCGACGTTGGAAGGCGCGCGGGAACACCGCGCGCGCCCTCTCGGGGTTCTTAGTTTACGGGTGGCAGGCCCCCCTGAGGCCTTGCCACCCGGAACCCTTAAGTGGGGGGCAGGAGAGACCAGAGAGGCCGGCCCCATACCCACTAAACCCCTGACGACGTTCCTCAGGTACCGGCGTCGGTGCCACGGGATTCACGCTAGCATTCACCGCGACACCGACAAGTCTTGGCCCGCCACGTGAGTAGGCGGGCCCCAGCTGTTTGGGGGAGGACTAGATGGTACAGCCCTCCCCTCCACTGAGGGGGGCGCGCGGGGTGCTTACGCCCCTCCCTCGGGCCTGTGCTGCTCGGGCGGCAGACTGCCCAAGTCCACCACCCGCAGGCCGCCCCCTAGGGTGGCTGGAGGTCCGCGAACGCCCTACGTCGGCGCCCTGGACGTCTCCTGCGGTTTGGGTGGGGAGAGACCAGCTCCCTCTCCCGTTCCGCCGCCTCCTTCGCAGACATCACTGCCTCGCAGAAGGCGACGGCGGCCTCCCATGCACCCTCGCTCCGGACCATGGACAGAACCATGTCAGGCAGCGAGAGGACCTGGACACCCAGTGCCCCGGTTAACGACCGGCGCTGCTCCTCCCAAGCTGGGCACTCCACGAGTGTGTGCAGCGCCGTATCCTCGGGGCCGTCACCGCAGTGGTGACAACAAGACGTCTCCTCCCGGCCTATACGACACAAGTACCTCCCGAAGCATCCATGCCCGGTGAGGACCTGCGTCAGCCGGAAGGTCAGGGCGCCATGGCGCCGCTCCAGCCACTCCTCCAAGATTGGACTTACCGCCGCTATTGCGGCGTGCCCTGCACTCGGTCGCGCAAGCCGTTCACCCCAGTCCGCCCTTAGGATGCTGCGGAGCTCCAACCGCCGCGCCTCCACCTCTCTCGGCAACGGCTGAAAGCCCCGTTCCAGAGCCTCCCCGCGCCACTGGTAGAGCGACGCGAGAAGTCTGGCCTCTAGGTCCCAGGGCGGTGATCCGGCCAGGAGGCTTGCCGCCTCAAAGGAGATCGTACGGTACCCCCTCGCGGCCCTGACGGCCATCACCCTCTGCGGCCTCCGCAGCAGGGCGGCGTTACGTGCCGTCAGGTTATGCCCCCAGATGGGGCTCCCGTATAGGGCCATCGCCCGCACGACCCCCATGAAGAGCCTCCTGCATGAGGCGTTTGGCCCCCCCAGATTGGGTAGCAGCCGCGACAACCCTGCGGCCGCGCCCATCAATTTAGGGGCCAACCTTCGGAAGTGTTCTCCGAAGGCCCATCGGCCGTCGAGGATGAGGCCCAGATACCTCATCGATTTCTCGACGCCGATGCGGACGCCTCCCACCACGATGTGGACTCCCTCCGGCGGCGCGTTCCGAGGCCCGTAAAAGAATAGAGCCTCGGATTTGTGCAGCGCCACCTCAAGGCCCAACCGCCGGATCCTCCCCACGACATGCGCGACCCCTGCCGTTGCCAGGACAGCCGCCTGCCGGTGCGTCGCTCCCCGAGCGAGGACGAGCGTATCGTCCGCGTAGCAGACTACGCTTACGCCGGGGAGGAGCACACCGCGCAGCACCCAGTCGTATCCGATGTTCCACAGGAGCGGGCCGAGAACCGAACCCTGTGGAACACCGCACGACATCTCCCGCCGAGACCACCCGCTCGAACCCGGGTATACGACGGCCCTCGCCGTCAGGTACGCCCCGACAATTCGACGGAGGTAGGTCGGCACCTGATGGTAAAGCAGTGCCTCCCTTATGCAGTTCCAGGGCAAGGTGTTGAACGCGTTGGCGATGTCGAGAGACACCGCCAACACCACCTCTCCCCGTGAGACTGCTCCCTCCGCCAGAGCCTTCACGCGTGCGATCGCATCGACCGTGGAGCGCCCACGACGGAAACCGAACTGGTTGTCCGCCAGATCCGGTCCCACATCAACCAGATGCCCGACAAGGCGGTCTGCCACGACTCTTTCAAGCAGCTTTCCGACCTCGTCGAACAACACAATGGGCCGGTAGGCGGACGGACTGTCCGCCGGGCGCCCCTCTTTCCGGAGCAGGACCATTCTCCCGGTTTTCCACCTGTCCGGGAATTGGCCCCGCTCCAGACACGCGCTGAACAGGCTCCTTAGTCGGGGCTCGAGGGCCTTGAGGGCTAGGACCCATGCACGGCCTGAAATGCCGTCTGGGCCCGGGGCGGTGCGCTTGGCTTGCAGCCTCTGCACCGCCACCCTCATTTCCACCCGGGTTACCTCGGGCACATCGTCGTCCGTCGTCAGGTCCGCTTCTGGCACCGGAGGAGGCGCAGCCATAGGCGGAGGCTCGTGCTCTCCCCTTTCGGGAAACAGAGCGACCACCACGTCCTCCAGCAACTGGGGCCGGAGACTCTGGGTCAGCGGGGGAGCCCAGGAGCGTAGTTTGCCCCTTACCATAAGGTAGGGACGCCCCCATGGGTCCGCTCTCCGGCCTAGAGCGAACGGCCGGCATACCGACTAAAACCCCCCTGTGCACCGTCGCCTCGCCTTAGCGGGTGGGCCACCGGAACCTGATACAACATCAGCGACCCACCCAGCGACTGCCCACGACCCGCGGGCACCAACACTTGCGGCGGCGTCTGGGTGCACCAGAGACGCCGCGCCTACACGGAAGGGTGCGGGTGGGAGAAAAAATACCCCGATCTCCCACCCTCAGCCATCGCTAGGGGGGCATCAGACGCGCATCGGCGCGCCGACGCCGCCCAGCTCGCCGGCGACGGATCGGGTCAGCGAGGAGACTTTCCTCCCTGGCCCGCTCCGCCGCCTCCTTCTGCGAGATGACGTTCTCGCAGAAGGATGCGACCGCACACCAATTCCTGTCGCTATCGGCCATGGAGCGGATTATGGCCGATAGCGAGAGATCCACACCGATGGTCTCGACGAGGGCACGACGCTGCTGCGCCCACGCCGGGCAGAACTCCAGCGTATGCTGCGCCGTGTCCTCGCCACAATCGCAGTGGTGACAGGCGGGACTCGATTCCCTCCTCGCGACCTTGTGCAGGTAGTATCCAAAGCACCCGTGCCCGGATAATACCTGCACCAGCCGGAAGGAAAAAGTCCCGTGCTGTCGCCACACCCACAACGAAAGGACCGGCCGGAGCGCCTCCACCGTGCGAAGACCCGCACGTGGAGCCTCCAGCCGGGCTGACCATCGGGCCACGATGGCTCGGCGAGCGGCCTCGCGCCACTCGCGCACCTGCTCGAGCAGAGGGCGACCGCCTCCGCCTGCTCGAAATTCGGCCGTTCGCCGATAAACGTCGGCGAGCACTTCCGCCTCCAAATCCCACGGGGGTGTACCGGCCAGCGCGCATGCCGCGTCTGCGGACACGGTGCGGTACCCGCGTATTGCCCTGACCGCCAAAGTGCGCTGCGGTCGGCATAACCGCGCGCGGTTCTGGGCGGTCAGGGACCCCGCCCACACCGGTGCGCCGTACAGCGCCATCGACCGGACTACCCCCGTGTAGAGCCTCCGGCACGCCAAACTGGGTCCGCCCAGGTTGGGCAATAATCGGCCCAGGGCGGACGCCGCGCCGTCCAGCTTCGGCTCAAGCTGGCGGAAGTGCTCGTCGAAGAGCCATCGCCCATCCAACACCAGGCCCAGATATCTCATCTGGGCCTGAACCGGTACGAGGACCGAGCCGACGGTGATCGAGGCGCCGGCAGGCGGCCCGCGACGGGGCCCATGGAACAACAGGGCCTCCGTCTTGTTGAGGGCTACCTTAAGCCCCAGCGCCTCGATTCGCCCGACCACCTGAGAGACCCCCGTGGTGGCCAGGCGAGCCGCCTCCTCAAAGTTGCGTCCCCGGGCTGCTACCAACGTGTCGTCAGCGTAACAGAATACGCCCAGCCCGGGGGGCAAGACTCCGCGCAGGGCCCAGTCATAGCCGATGTTCCACAGGAGAGGGCCAAGGACGGACCCGATTGGCTACCCGCGACGTTCTTGGGCTTGGAAGCCCGGGGAGGGTTGCATCCCCTTCGCCCCATAATATGATTGGCGGGCAATTTACCCGCCGCACACGCGGGGCAATGGGGGGCGGCGGAACAATCCGTCGCCTTGTGCCCCGGCTGGCCGCCGATTTCTATTGACCACTCCGCCATGTGCTGCAGCAAGATATCCTGCGCCCTGGCGGAGCGGCCAACGTTCGCCTGTAGGAGGCGATGGGCCATAATTAATTAGGTGTCCATCGCCGTCCCACTGCTCCCTGCTTGGGGAGGGGCCGGGGCGGCCGGAGTCCCGGCGACCGCCCCTCTGGCCCTGCGTCGTTTTGGAGGGGAGCAAGATTTGCTCCCCATCCGGTGCTCCGCTGGCCTTCCTGCAGCCGAACAGATGCTGCAGGAAGATTTTGCAGCGGAGCAGGCGGCGGCCTTGTGGCCGGGTTGGCCGCAGCGGTAACAAAGGTCGCTGCGGTCAGTTTCAGCGGTGCATTGCTGCCTCACGTGCCCCGGTTCGAGGCAGCGGTAGCACCGCCTAGGCCTCGGCTCCAGAAGGTTAACCTGAGCCGAGACCATCCCGACCAGCAAACGGCCGGCCGCCACCTTCTTCGCCGCGGCGATGGGGCAGCGCACCACCACAGTGCACAAACCACTCTCGCCGCGGCGCATCTCCCCCACTCTGACCTGAGCCTGAGGGCAGGCTCCGGCTTGTGCCACCGCAGCGGCGACATCCTCGGAGGAGGCCGAGTCGTCCAGCCCGGTTACTCGCATTTCTGCGGACTTCACCGGGCGGGAAACCCTGACCTCCTCAGGCGTGAACAGGGACCGTAACGTAGCTGCTACCCTGTCCGCCTTGTCGCCGGAGGTGGCACCTGGGACCTCAAGTATTCTGGCCCCAGTGGCGGCAACCTTGAATAGAACGCCTCCAGCAAGGCCCATCTCGGCGAGATTGCCTTTCATGGCCTGAGTGGCCCGCTGGAGAACGCTCGCGTAGCTCACGCCTTGCCGGAGCCCCTCCTCCGTCAGCTCCACCACGACGGCGGTGGAGCGCGGGGGCCGCAGGTCAGCCGGGCGGGGGCCCTTTTTCTTATTTATGACCGGGGTAGCCCGGGAGGCCTTCTTCTTCTTCTTCTTCCTCTTCTTCTTGGTGACCTCCGTCCACGGCTGTTCAGCCGAGGTAGAGGCCACCGGGGCGGGTTGGAGCTGTGAGACAGGGCGCGGTGGCGTCACAGTGACGATCGCCTTCCCCTTGCCCTTCCCTTTCCCTTTCCCTTTTGAAGAGGAAGCCGGGACCGACGGTGTGGGGGCAGACATCTGCCGTGCCACCGGTTGGCCGGAGGGCGCGGGGCCTGCCGGCGCTCCTCCGACCATTCGGGGGCGGCCCCCAAGCGGAGGGCCCGGGGTCGGCACGGGCGCGAGGCCATAGTTGGCCAGGCACGCCTCCACGACATTGCGTGCCTGAGCCACCGTGGCCCGCATCAGATCCTCCGCCCAGGCGGGACGCCGGTCCTCCGCGGGAGTGACGGGCTGCACTGTGCGCCGGGGGAGGGGCGGAAACTCCTCCTGCGGCCTCCCGGCAAGCGCCCTGGCGGCGGCCGAGGGCGCCTTTGCGGCGACGGCCCTAGCGGCAGTGGTAGCGGCCGCCTTCATGGCCGCTACCTCCGCCCGGAGCTCCGCGAGCTGCCTATGCAGCCCCTCATTCTCCGACCTCCAGCGCCTCTGGAGGTCGGAAGAGGTCTGCCCCCACATCTTGAAGAATGCCTCCCGCATGTCCTCCGTCGCAGTTTTTAGGTCCCGGACGAACCCCCCCTTTAGGTTGCCAGACCGAGCCGCCACCCTCAGGACGGTCTCGGCGCCAGCCTCGAACCGTTGCCTGAGGTCGGCAACCGAGTCCCCCCCGGAGGGGGACGCATCCGGGACCCCAGCCCTCTTGAGGAAGTCTCGACGGGCAGGCAAAGGCTGCCCGAGGAGCTTCCTCGCGGAGGGAGGCGGCATCGGGGAACCAGCCCTTCCTACACAGGGCGTCCCCTCCACTACCTCCACCTCCGTGTCCGAGCCAGAATCGGACGGCGCGTGATGAGATGTCTTCCGGCGCTTCGCGGAAACGCCGGGCGACACTCGGAACTTGAGGGCGAGGGAAGCTGGGCTATCCCTCCCCTCCTCACTCTCCTGTCGAGCCGCTGACGAGCACCGGCTCCGAGGCCGACTGGCCTCCGAGCCCGAGCCCGCCCGCGACTCGGCGTCCATATCAGTGCCGGTGCCGGCGCTGAACACACTCGACATAGAGTCGCTGCGAACCTGCGCCGCCACCCGACACCTCGACCGTGTCCTCACGGCCGGGACTCTATCCACAGCTGTTGGCGGGGGCATATCCCCCCCAACCTTCCCCTTTTGCCCCTTTGCAGGGGTTTTGGTGCCAGATGTTTCGCGCGGCACTACGCTGGAATGGCGGTTGCCCCCCCCAGAATACGAGGGGCTGACGGAGCCAGATGGCTCCGTGAGGGATTCTCCGGGCGCGGCGCGCCCGGTACCCTCCTGGGGTAGTCTATGACCTTTAGCCGACATTTCATAAGTTTCATTTGGGTGGCCCTCATGACTGGGTTCCCCCCAGCCATACAGCCCCTCGCCGGGCCACAAAGCTTAGGCTTTGGGTTATTTTTATAGAGGTTTTCTTCCTCGCAGCCCGAAGGCCCCCGGTCCTGTCAGTTCAGGATTACGGGTTGGGCCGGATGGGGGTCCATGCTGGACCGATCCACCCGCCCCAAGAGCGCCCGCCTGGGCAGGAAACCCATGGTTCCCACCTCGGCCTGACGGCCTCCACTAGTAATTTTTTAGAGAGGTTGTCTTCCTCTATCCCCCCCGTGTTGGGCCGGATGGGGGTCCATGCTGGACCGATCCACCCGCCCCAAAACCGCCCGACTGGGCAGGACGCCAAGGCAACCCGCAACAGCCTTACGATCCCCGCTAGTGATTTTTTAAAGAGGTTTTCTTCCTCTATCCCTCCCCCCCGTATTGGGCCGGATGGGGGTCCATGCTGGACCGATCCACCCGCCCCAAAACTGCCCGACTGGGCAGGACGCCTACGCACCCCGCCCCGGCCTTACGGCCCCCACTGGTGATTTTTTAAAGAGGTTTTCTTCCTCTATCCCCCCCGCCTCAAATCCACGTGTCCTCTGCTAATCAGAGGAACACGTGGAGAGACCCCCAAACGCGGCCCTCGCGGGCCGATAACCCCGAGACAAGATGCCTCGGGTTCCCTACGCGCGTGCCAGAGTATTAGCCACGAGTAATAATGCCCCCGAAAGGACATGATTACCCGTGTTGCCCGGGGTGTACCGGCCCAACGTCTGCCGTTCCCATCCACGGAAAATGTGGAAAGGACTAGCAACCGTCAGGCACACTAGGAGGTTCTCTCTGGCCACACACCCCAACCTAACCTTTTTTTTTTTTTTGGGAGGGGGGAAATGCTCCTGATGCATACCGTCCCACTCGGGGAGGTGGGACGGTTATGTCGGGCTCTCCGGCCTAGAGCGAACGGCCGGCATACCGACTAAAACCCCCCTGTGCACCGTCGCCTCGCCTTAGCGGGTGGGCCACCGGAACCTGATACAACATCAGCGACCCACCCAGCGACTGCCCACGACCCGCGGGCACCAACACTTGCGGCGGCGTCTGGGTGCACCAGAGACGCCGCGCCTACACGGAAGGGTGCGGGTGGGAGAAAAAATACCCCGATCTCCCACCCTCAGCCATCGCTAGGGGGGCATCAGACGCGCATCGGCGCGCCGACGCCGCCCAGCTCGCCGGCGACGGATCGGGTCAGCGAGGAGACTTTCCTCCCTGGCCCGCTCCGCCGCCTCCTTCTGCGAGATGACGTTCTCGCAGAAGGATGCGACCGCACACCAATTCCTGTCGCTATCGGCCATGGAGCGGATTATGGCCGATAGCGAGAGATCCACACCGATGGTCTCGACGAGGGCACGACGCTGCTGCGCCCACGCCGGGCAGAACTCCAGCGTATGCTGCGCCGTGTCCTCGCCACAATCGCAGTGGTGACAGGCGGGACTCGATTCCCTCCTCGCGACCTTGTGCAGGTAGTATCCAAAGCACCCGTGCCCGGATAATACCTGCACCAGCCGGAAGGAAAAAGTCCCGTGCTGTCGCCCCACCCACAACGAAAGGACCGGCCGGAGCGCCTCCACCGTGCGAAGACCCGCACGTGGAGCCTCCAGCCGGGCTGACCATCGGGCCACGATGGCTCGGCGAGCGGCCTCGCGCCACTCGCGCACCTGCTCGAGCAGAGGGCGACCGCCTCCGCCTGCTCGAAATTCGGCCGTTCGCCGATAAACGTCGGCGAGCACTTCCGCCTCCAAATCCCACGGGGGTGTACCGGCCAGCGCGCATGCCGCGTCTGCGGACACGGTGCGGTACCCGCGTATTGCCCTGACCGCCAAAGTGCGCTGCGGTCGGCATAACCGCGCGCGGTTCTGGGCGGTCAGGGACCCCGCCCACACCGGTGCGCCGTACAGCGCCATCGACCGGACTACCCCCGTGTAGAGCCTCCGGCACGCCAAACTGGGTCCGCCCAGGTTGGGCAATAATCGGCCCAGGGCGGACGCCGCGCCGTCCAGCTTCGGCTCAAGCTGGCGGAAGTGCTCGTCGAAGAGCCATCGCCCATCCAACACCAGGCCCAGATATCTCATCTGGGCCTGAACCGGTACGAGGACCGAGCCGACGGTGATCGAGGCGCCGGCAGGCGGCCCGCGACGGGGCCCATGGAACAACAGGGCCTCCGTCTTGTTGAGGGCCACCTTAAGCCCCAGCGCCTCGATTCGCCCGACCACCTGAGAGACCCCCGTGGTGGCCAGGCGAGCCGCCTCCTCAAAGTTGCGTCCCCGGGCTGCTACCAACGTGTCGTCAGCGTAACAGAATACGCCCAGCCCGGGGGGCAAGACTCCGCGCAGGGCCCAGTCATAGCCGATGTTCCACAGGAGAGGGCCAAGGACGGACCCCTGTGGAACACCGCGCGATATCGCCCTGCGCACTTCGTCGCCTGCTCGGTCCTCGCACAACACAAACCTCCGCTCCAAATAGTCTGCCATCAGCAGCCTCAGGTATGCGGGCACCCCATGGAATCGGAGTGCCTCTCTGATGCTGCCGAATGGCAGAGTATTAAATGCGTTGGCGATGTCTAAGGACACCGCCAACAGTACGCCGCCTCCCCTGACGGCTTCCTCGGTCGCGGCCCTCAGGGCCAGAATGGCGTCGATCGTCGAACGCCCGGCGCGGAAACCAAACTGGGCGTCCGACAGATCGGGCCCCACCTCCTCGAGGTGCCGGACGATGCGGGCAGCGAGAATCCTCTCCAGCAACTTCCCCGCCTCGTCCAGCAGTACGATAGGCCTGTAGGCCGCGACCGAGTCCGGGGCTCTCCCAGGTTTGGGCAGGAGCACCAGCTTCCCCACCTTCCAGCACTCAGGGAACCTCCCCGACGACAGACACGCGTCATAGAGTTCCCTGAGGCGGTCGCCCATGTGGTCAAGGGCAAGGGCCAACACTCGGGCCGGAATTCCGTCCGGCCCGGGGGCGGTCCGCTTCGAGCGAATGCGCAGAACGGCCGCCCCCATCTCCGCCTCCGTGACAGGCGGAACCACCACCTCTTCGTCGGCCTCCCGGACTTCGGCCTCTGCGGCCATCGCCGGGGGCGTGTGCTCCGCCTGTGGTGGGAATAGGCCCTCGACCACTTCGGTGAGGAAGCTAGGCTGAAGGGACTCGGTAAGGGGGGGGCCCGTCGCGCGGAGCTTGCTCAGCGCCGCGCGGTATGGGCGACCCCAGGGGTCACGATCGAGACCCTCCAGCATCTCCTGCCGCGACTGCTCCTTGGCGCGACAGATGGCCAGCTTCAGAGCCTCACGCGCTGCTTGGTACGTTTCGTACAGCTGGCCCTCCCCGTTATCATCGCGGCGTCGCCGCCGGCTGCGGGTGTAGGACCTCCGGGCACGAATGCAGGCCTCGCGGAGGTCCACCAACTCCCGGGACCACCAGTAGACCTCCCTCCTAGGAGGCCGACGTCGGACGCGCGGCATGGCCGCATCGCACACCTGCGTAAGCGCAACACGAATGCGACCCGCCGCAGCATCAACCCCCTCGTCAGGAGGCACTGGAGACAGCCACGACTGCACTATGGCTGCCTCCTCTAACAGGTCCCGGTTCAAACGACCCACAGCCCACCGCGGAGACCGGGGAGCTCTGTCCGCCATGTGACCCCTAACTGGGTCCTGAGGATTCCGGGAGATCTCTGCTCGGATATAGCGGTGATCCGAGAGAGTCTCGACCTCCTCTAGGACTCGCCAGTTCCTTACGTTGTTCGCGACAGCAGGGCTAGCGAACGAGAGGTCCACTATCGACCCGCCCTGCTGCCGAACACAAGTGTCGGTGGTGCCTCTGTTGAGCAGACAGAGGCCCACCGAATTTGCCCACTCTTCCACCGCTCTACCGCGGGCGTCCGTTCTGGGAGACCCCCACGCGCCGGACTTTGCGTTGAAGTCCCCCATCACCAGGACGCGGCCTGATGCCAAACGCCGTATCGAGGTCTCCAAAGATGTGAGGAAGACCTCGAAATCAGCCAGACTCCGATTGGGGGAGAAGTACACCCCGAAAACGAGTAATCCCCCCCATTCGGCCGCCACGTATCCCGAGCCCCTATCTTTGAGCGACAAGGGCGGGGAACGCGGGGCCGTGGAGCTGATGACTGCCACGGAGCCGTCCCGGTCACCCACCCAGTTTGGGCGGGGAGGAACATAATAGGGCTCCGCGGCTACGGCCACACCAATCGACCACTGCGCCATGGATTGCAGGAAGAGGTCCTGCGCACCGGCGCAGTGGTTGAGGTTCGCCTGGAGGAGATGGGTGCAGTCGTGGTCCATTATTGGGCCGAAGTACTTGCAACCACATCCTCCTCCATACGTGCCGGCGAAAGAGCGGCGACGATGACGGGGGTAGCCTGGGTCGATTGGCTACCCGCGACGTTCTTGGGCTTGGAAGCCCGGGGAGGGTTGCATCCCCTTCGCCCCATAATATGATTGGCGGGCAATTTACCCGCCGCACACGCGGGGCAATGGGGGGCGGCGGAACAATCCGTCGCCTTGTGCCCCGGCTGGCCGCAGCGGAAGCATAGTCCGCTGCAGTCGAAGCCACTTCTGCATGTGGCGCGCACGTGCCCCTCGGCCATGCATTTATGGCACCTCGCAGGCCTGGCCGCCAACAAAGAGACCTTGGCGGAACTCCAGCCTACGAGGAGCCTTCCTGCAGCAACCAAAGTGTTGGCCGCTGCGACGGGGCACTGCGCTACCACGGCTCCGACACCGCCAGGACCGGGGCGGATGGCGCCAACCTTGATGTTGTCCAGGCTGCATCCAGTTTTAGCCTGGATGGCCTCCCGGACATCGTCAGGCGTGATAGAATCGTCCAGGCCAGTGACACGGAATTCCACGCACTTCACGGGCCTGGCGATCTTTACGCCTTCCTCCGCCCCGAACAACCCTCGCAGCCTTTCCGCGATTGTGTCCGCCGTCTTTGCGCCCTCCGCACCGGGGAACTCGAGAATACGAGCCCCCGTTTGGGCAAGGCGGGTCTTGATGCCGGTGGGGCCTAAGTCCGCCACACCGACGCTCTCCCGCGCCTTCTTAAAGACGGCGGCGTAGGAAAGGCCACGCTCCTCCGCCTCCGGCGACACCGTTACGACCACGGCGGCCGATCTTGGCGGCCGGAGCTTCCCGGGCCTCTTCGTTTTCGCCTTCTTACTCTTCTTCACTTGTTCTTTCTTTCGTTCGGCAGCCGCAGCCCTCGCAGCGCTCCTGCGTTCGCGCCTCTTCCGACGCCGAATCTCCATTTCCTCCCCGGCCGTCTGCCAGCCCTCATTGGAAGACGCAGACGGACCAAGGACAGAAACCAGTCTTGGCGCACCCTTGGTTGGTGCCCGTTCCTTCGGCGCCGGGGCGCGAGTTGAGCCCGCAGGTGTCAGCCTCAATGGCGGGAAGTCCCTCTGGGACTGGGAAGGGGCTTTGGAAGTCCCCTTCTTCCCGGCCGCAGGTCTCGACCCTGCGGGGACGCTGGCCGACGCTGACGCCGCCGTCGCGTAGGACCGCTGGCCCGACGTGACCACTGGGTCCCTAGCAGTGGGCGCGTGGTTATCCGCTGCGAGTGGTGGACGGCGACGCGGTTCTGGAGGTAATCTTGCCTCCAGACTCCCCAGCCGCACGTTGATCATTGTCCCAACGGACGACATGACCTGGCGCAGCTGCGCGTCGGTTAGCAGGGAGCGCTGCTCCTCTCCTTGCCGAGCTACGGCATTCGGCTGCCGCAAACACTCCTTAACTTGGCTGAGCTCAGCACGGAGCTCAGCCACCTCCCCTGCCAGGCGGTCGTTTGCCGCCCGCAACCGCCTCGTCTCGTCGGAGGTGGTGCGCTCCGCGAGCGTTTGCACCACCTCCTGGAGGTGAGAGGCCGCCTTCTTGAGGGCATTGACGAACGTGCCCTTCAAATTCTGACTTTTTGTGGCCACCGTGATTATAGCGGCCACAGAGTCTGCGGCGGACTGGACGAGGTCTCCATCTGAGTTCTCGTCCAGGAACTGCGCAACAAATTGTTCTGCTGCGCGCTCCCCCTCTTGTCGGGTGCGGGCGACCGATTCCCGCCTACTAAATGGGTTCGGGGTCACTGACCGTGACCCATGTACCGGCGAACTGGGGGCGGGCACCTTGATCGCTGGTGCGCTGCGCTCCGCCTCTGGTGACCGGCTCCTACTGCGCTTCCGGGTTCTAGAGACCTGACCGCTGAGTTCGCGGGAGTCCAGGTCCTCGGACTCAGACTCGACGCCGAGGCTGACGGAGCTCCTCCGGCTTCCGTTCGGCGTCGACGCCAATGATGTCCGACTCTCTGAAGGGCACGCACTGGTGGGCGTGCATGCCCCCATTCTTCCACCATCGCTGGCACGTGGTCGTAAAGGGCGCTTGAAGCGCCCTTTGGAGTCGCGCAAAGGGACTCCGTGCTCCTCCTTCTTCTTCACTTCCTCATCTAAGGGTGTTTTAGTTTTTTCATTTTCCATGTTATTCCCACGAGTAGAGACGATTTATAATCGACCCTCGGGTGACGCTCATTCCGAGGGAAGGCCTACATACTGCTGGGGGACGGCAGGTACCCAGAGGTTTTTACAACTTCGCTGTTGGGTGGTCTGAGTTTTCCTTCTCGCGGGCCGGCCAACTAAGGCAAGCCCCTCGGTCCCGTTGAGCCGCTAGACGTGATCAACGACACTCAACGGGTAACGATGTGAAGATGGAGGCAGGGTTAGGTTTCCCCTCCCCTATGTGCCACCGCCTAATGCCAGGACTACTGGCAGCCCTCAACTCTACGCACAATCCATCAATACCAGATGTGGTATCCGACTAAAAGAGCTTGTGTATTACTAGTGCTACTAGTACAAATAATGTAAAAATAAATAAAATAAAATAAAACTAAAAATAAAATAAAGTAAATAAAATAAAAATAAAAATAAAATAAAGTAAATAAAATAAAATAAAATAAACCGCCCCGGCCTTACGGCCCCCACTGGTGATTTTTTAAAGAGGTTTTCTTCCTCTATCCCCCCCTGTCTCAAATCCACGTGTCCTCTGTTAATCAGAGGAACACGTGGAGAGACCCCCAAAACGCGGCCCTCGCGGGCCGATAACCCCGAGACAAAATGCCTCGGGTTCCCTACGCGCGTGCCAGAGTATTAGCCACGAGTAATAATGCCCCCGAAAGGACATGATTACCCGTGTTGCCCGGGGTGTACCGGCCCAACGTCTGCCGTTCCCATCCACGAAAAATGTGGAAAGGACTAGCAACCGTCAGGCACACTAGGAGGTTCTCTCTGGCCACACACCCCACCCCAACCTAACCTAACCTAACATTTTTTTTTTTTTTTTTTTGGGAGGGGGGAAATGCTCCTGATGCATACCGTCCCACTCGGGGAGGTGGGACGGTTATGTCGGGCTCTCCGGCCTAGAGCGAACGGCCGGCATACCGACTAAAACCCCCCTGTGCACCGTCGCCTCGCCTTAGCGGGTGGGCCACCGGAACCTGATACAACATCAGCGACTGCCCACAACCCGCGGGCACCAACACTTGCGGCGGCGTCTGGGTGCACCAGAGACGCCGCGCCTACACGGAAGGGTGCGGGTGGGAGAAAAAATACCCCGATCTCCCACCCTCAGCCATCGCTAGGGGGGCATCAGACGCGCATCGGCGCGCCGACGCCGCCCAGCTCGCCGGCGACGGATCGAGTCAGCGAGGAGACTTTCCTCCCTGGCCCGCTCCGCCGCCTCCTTCTGCGAGATGACGTTCTCGCAGAAGGATGCGACCGCACACCAATTCCTGTCGCTATCGGCCATGGAGCGGATTATGGCCGATAGCGAGAGATCCACACCGATGGTCTCGACGAGGGCACGACGCTGCTGCGCCCACGCCGGGCAGAACTCCAGCGTATGCTGCGCCGTGTCCTCGCCACAATCGCAGTGGTGACAGGCGGGACTCGATTCCCTCCTCGCGACCTTGTGCAGGTAGTATCCGAAGCACCCGTGCCCGGATAACACCTGCACCAGCCGGAAGGAAAGGGTCCCGTGCTGTCGCCACACCCACAACGAAAGGACCGGCCGGAGCGCCTCCACCGTGCGAAGACCCGCACGTGGAGCCTCCAGCCGGGCTGACCATCGGGCCACGATGGCTCGGCGAGCGGCCTCGCGCCACTCACGCACCTGCTCGAGCAGAGGGCGACCGCCTCCGCCTGCTCGAAATTCGGCCGTTCGCCGATAAACGTCGGCGAGCACTTCCGCCTCCAAATCCCACGGGGGTGTACCGGCCAGCGCGCATGCCGCGTCTGCGGACACGGTGCGGTACCCGCGTATTGCCCTGACCGCCAAAGTGCGCTGCGGTCGGCATAACCGCGCGCGGTTCTGGGCGGTCAGGGACCCCGCCCACACCGGTGCGCCGTACAGCGCCATCGACCGGACTACCCCCGTGTAGAGCCTCCGGCACGCTAAGCTGGGTCCGCCCAGGTTGGGCAATAATCGCCCGAGGGCGGACGCCGCGCCGTCCAGTTTCGGCTCAAGCTGGCGGAAGTGCTCGTCGAAGAGCCATCGCCCATCCAACACCAGGCCCAGATATCTCATCTGGGCCTGAACCGGTACGAGAACCGAGCCGACGGTGATCGAGGCACCGGCAGGCGGCCCGCGACGGGGCCCATGGAACAACAGGGCCTCCGTCTTGTTGAGGGCCACCTTAAGCCCCAGCGCCTCGATTCGCCCGACCACCTGAGAGACCCCCGTGGTGGCCAGACGAGCCGCCTCCTCAAAGTTGCGTCCCCGGGCTGCTACCAACGTGTCGTCAGCGTAACAGAATACGCCCAGCCCGGGGGGCAAGACTCCGCGCAGGGCCCAGTCATAGCCGATGTTCCACAGGAGAGGGCCAAGGACGGACCCCTGTGGAACACCGCGCGATATCGCCCTGCGCACTTCGTCGCCTGCTCGGTCCTCGCACAACACAAACCTCCGCTCCAAATAGTCTGCCATCAGCAGCCTCAGGTATGCGGGCACCCCATGGAATCGGAGTGCCTCTCTGATGCTGCCGAATGGCAGAGTATTAAATGCGTTGGCGATGTCTAAGGACACCGCCAACAGTACGCCGCCTCCCCTGACGGCTTCCTCGGTCGCGGCCCTCAGGGCCAGAATGGCGTCGATCGTCGAACGCCCTGCGCGGAAACCAAACTGGGCGTCCGACAGATCAGGCCCCACCTCCTCGAGATGCCGGACGATGCGGGCAGCGAGAATCCTCTCCAGCAACTTCCCCGCCTCGTCCAGCAGTACGATAGGCCTGTAGGCCGCGACCGAGTCCGGGGCTCTCCCCGGTTTGGGCAGGAGCACCAGCTTCCCCACCTTCCAGCACTCAGGGAACCTCCCCAACGACAGACACGCGTCAAACAGTTCCCTGAGGCGGTCGCCCATATGGTCAAGGGCAAGGGCCAACACTCGGGCCGGAATTCCGTCCGGCCCGGGGGCGGTCCGCTTCGAGCGAATGCGCAGAACGGCCGCCCCCATCTCCGCCTCCGTGACAAGCGGAACCACCACCTCTTCGTCGGCCTCCCGGACTTCGGCCTCTGCGGCCATCGCCGGGGGCGTGTGCTCCGCCTGTGGCGGGAATAGGCCCTCGACCACTTCGGTGAGGAAGCTAGGCTGAAGGGACTCGGTAAGGGGGGGTCCCGTCGCACGGAGCTTGCTCAGCGCCGCGCGGTATGGGCGACCCCAGGGGTCACGATCGAGACCCTCCAGCATCTCCTGCCGCGACTGCTCCTTGGCGCGACAGATGGCCAGCTTCAGAGCCTCACGCGCTGCTTGGTACGCTTCGTACAGCTGGCCCTCCCCGTTATCATCGCGGCGTCGCCGCCGGCTGCGGGTGTAGGACCTCCGGGCACGAATGCAGGCCTCGCGGAGGTCCACCAACTCCCGGGACCACCAGTAGACCTCCCTCCTAGGAGGCCGACGTCGGACGCGCGGCATGGCCGCATCGCACACCTGCGTAAGCGCAACACGAATGCGACCCGCCGCAGCATCAACCCCCTCGTCAGGAGGCACTGGAGACAGCCACGACTGCACTATGGCTGCCTCCTCTAACAGGTCCCGGTTCAAACGACCCACAGCCCACCGCGGAGACCGGGGAGCTCTGTCGGCCATGTGACCCCTAACTGGGTCCTGAGGATTCCGGGAGATCTCTGCTCGGATATAGCGGTGATCCGAGAGAGTCTCGACCTCCTCTAGGACTCGCCAGTTCCTTACGTTGTTCGCGACAGCAGGGCTAGCGAACGAGAGGTCCACTATCGACCCGCCCTGCTGCCGAACACAAGTGTCGGTGGTGCCTCTGTTGAGCAGACAGAGGCCCACCGAATTTGCCCACTCTTCCACCGCTCTACCGCGGGCGTCCGTTCTGGGAGACCCCCACGCGCTGGACTTTGCGTTGAAGTCCCCCATCACCAGGACGCGGCCTGATGCCAAACGCCGTATCGAGGTCTCCAAAGATGTGAGGAAGACCTCGAAATCAGCCAGACTCCGATTGGGGGAGAAGTACACCCCGAAAACGAGTAATCCCCCCCATTCGGCCGCCACGTATCCCGAGCCCCTATCTTTGAGCGACAAGGGCGGGGAACGCGGGGCCGTGGAGCTGATGACTGCCACGGAGCCGTCCCGGTCACCCACCCAGTTTGGGCGGGGAGGAACATAATAGGGCTCCGCGGCTACGGCCACACCAATCGACCACTGCGCCATGGATTGCAGGAAGAGATCCTGCGCACCGGCGCAGTGGTTGAGGTTCGCCTGGAGGAGATGGGTGCAGTCGTGGTCCATTATTGGGCCGAAGTACTTGCAACCACATCCTCCTCCATCCGTGACGGCGAAAGAGCGGCGACGACGACGGGGGTAGCCTGGGTCGATTGGCTACCCGCGACGTTCTTGGGCTTGGAAGCCCGGGGAGGGTTGCATCCCCTTCGCCCCATAATATGATTGGCGGGCAATTTACCCGCCGCACACGCGGGGCAATGGGGGTCGGCGGAACAATCCGTCGCCTTGTGCCCCGGCTGGCCGCAGCGGAAGCATAGTCCGCTGCAGTCGAAGCCACTTCTGCATGTGGCGCGCACGTGTCCCTCGGCCATGCATTTATGGCACCTCGCAGGCCTGGCCGCCAACAAAGAGACCTTGGCGGAACTCCAGCCCACGAGGAGCCTTCCTGCAGCAACCAAAGTGTTGGCCGCTGCGACGGGGCACTGCGCTACCACGGCTCCGACACCGCCAGGACCGGGGCGGATGGCGCCAACCTTGATGTTGTCCAAGCTGCATCCAGTTTTAGCCTGGATGGCCTCCCGGACATCGTCAGGCGTGATAGAATCGTCCAGGCCAGTGACACGGAATTCCACGCACTTCACGGGCCTGGCGATCTTTACGCCTTCCTCCGCCCCGAACAACCCTCGCAGCCTTTCCGCGATTGTGTCCGCCGTCTTTGCGCCCTCCGCACCGGGGAACTCAAGAATACGAGCCCCCGTTTGGGCAAGGCGGGTCTTGATGCCGGTGGGGCCTAAGTCCGCCACACCGACGCTCTCCCGCGCCTTCTTAAAGACGGCGGCGTAGGAAAGGCCACGCTCCTCCGCCTCCGGCGACACCGTTACGACCACGGCGGCCGATCTTGGCGGCCGGAGCTTCCCGGGCCTCTTCTTTTTCGCCTTCTTACTCTTCTTCACTTCTTCTTTCTTTCGTTCGGCAGCCGCAGCCCTCGCAGTGCTCCTGCGTTCGCGCCTTTTCCGACGCCGAATCTCCATTTTCTCCCCGGCCGTCTGCCAGCCCTCATTGGAAGACGCAGACGGACCAAGGACAGAAACCAGTCTTGGCGCACCCTTGGTTGGTGCCCGTTCCTTCGGCGCCGGGGCGCGAGTTGAGCCCGCAGGTGTCATCAATGGCGGGAAGTCCCTCTGGGACTGGGAAGGGGCTTTGGAAGTCCCCTTCTTCCAGGCCGCAGGTCTCGACCCTGCGGGGACGCTGGCCGACGCTGACGCCGCCGTCGCGTAGGACCGCTGGCCCGACGTGACCACTGGGTCCCTAGCAGCGGGTGCGTGGTTATCCGCTGCGAGTGGTGGACGGCGACGCGGTTCTGGAGGTAATCTTGCCTCCAGACTCCCCAGCCGCACGTTGATCATCGTCCCAACGGACGACATGACCTGGCGCAGCTGCGCGTCGGTTAGCAGGGAGCGCTGCTCCTCTCCTTGCCGAGCTACGGCATTCGGCTGCCGCAAACACTCCTTAACTTGGCTGAGCTCAGCACGGAGCTCAGCCACCTCCCCTGCCAGGCGGTCGTTTGCCGCTCGCAACCGCCTCGTCTCGTCGGAGGTGGTGCGCTCCGCGAGCGTTTGCACCACCTCCTGGAGGTGAGAGGCCGCCTTCTTGAGGGCATTGACGAACGTGCCCTTCAAATTCTGACTTTTTGTGGCCACCGTGATTATAGCAGCCACAGAGTCTGCGGCGGACTGGACGAGGTCTCCATCTGAGTTCTCGTCCAGGAGCTGCGCAACAAATTGTTCTGCCGCGCGCTCCCCCTCTTGTCGGATGCGGGCGACCGATTCCCGCCTACTAAATGGGTTCGGGGTCACTGACCGTGACCCATGTACCGGCGAACTGGGGGCGGGCACCTTGATCGCTGGTGCGCTGCGCTCCGCCTCTGGTGACCGGCTCCTACTGCGCTTCCGGGTTCTAGAGACCTGACCGCTGAGTTCGCGGGAGTCCAAGTCCTCGGACTCAGACTCGACGCCGAGGCTGACGGAGCTCCTCCGGCTTCCGTTCGGCGTCGACGCCAATGATGTCCGACTCTCTGAAGGGCACGCACTGGTGGGCGTGCATGCCCCCATTCTTCCACCATCGCTGGCACGTGGTCGTAAAGGGCGCTTGAAGCGCCCTTTGGAGTCGCGCAAAGGGACTCCGTGCTCCTCCTTCTTCTTCACTTCCTCATCTAAGCGTGTTTTAGTTTTTTCATTTTCCATGTTATTCCCACGAGTAGAGACGATTTATAATCGACCCTCGGGTGACGCTCATTCCGAGGGAAGGCCTACATACTGCTGGGGGACGGCAGGTACCCAGAGGTTTTTACAACTTCGCTGTTGGGTGGTCTGAGTTTTCCTTCTCACGGGCCGGCCAACTAAGGCAAGCCCCTCGGTCCCGTTGAGCCGCTAGACGTGATCAACGACACTCAACGGGTAACGATGTGAAGATGGAGGCAGGGTTAGGTTTCCCCTCCCCTATGTGCCACCGCCTAATGCCAGGACTACTGGCAGCCCTCAACTCTACGCACAATCCATCAATACCAGATGTGGTATCCGACTAAAAGAGCTTGTGTATTACTAGTGCTACTAGTACAAATAATGTAAAAATAAATAAAATAAAATAAAACTAAAAATAAAATAAAGTAAATAAAATAAAAATAAAAATAAAATAAAGTAAATAAAATAAAATAAAATAAACCGCCCCGGCCTTACGGCCCCCACTGGTGATTTTTTAAAGAGGTTTTCTTCCTCTATCCCCCCCTGTCTCAAATCCACGTGTCCTCTGTTAATCAGAGGAACACGTGGAGAGACCCCCAAAACGCGGCCCTCGCGGGCCGATAACCCCGAGACAAAATGCCTCGGGTTCCCTACGCGCGTGCCAGAGTATTAGCCACGAGTAATAATGCCCCCGAAAGGACATGATTACCCGTGTTGCCCGGGGTGTACCGGCCCAACGTCTGCCGTTCCCATCCACGAAAAATGTGGAAAGGACTAGCAACCGTCAGGCACACTAGGAGGTTCTCTCTGGCCACACACCCCACCCCAACCTAACCTAACCTAACCTTTTTTTTTTTTTTTTTTTGGGAGGGGGGAAATGCTCCTGATGCATACCGTCCCACTCGGGGAGGTGGGACGGTTATGTCGGGCTCTCCGGCCTAGAGCGAACGGCCGGCATACCGACTAAAACCCCCCTGTGCACCGTCGCCTCGCCTTAGCGGGTGGGCCACCGGAACCTGATACAACATCAGCGACCCACCCAGCGACTGCCCACAACCCGCGGGCACCAACACTTGCGGCGGCGTCTGGGTGCACCAGAGACGCCGCGCCTACACGGAAGGGTGCGGGTGGGAGAAAAAATACCCCGATCTCCCACCCTCAGCCATCGCTAGGGGGGCATCAGACGCGCATCGGCGCGCCGACGCCGCCCAGCTCGCCGGCGACGGATCGAGTCAGCGAGGAGACTTTCCTCCCTGGCCCGCTCCGCCGCCTCCTTCTGCGAGATGACGTTCTCGCAGAAGGATGCGACCGCACACCAATTCCTGTCGCTATCGGCCATGGAGCGGATTATGGCCGATAGCGAGAGATCCACACCGATGGTCTCGACGAGGGCACGACGCTGCTGCGCCCACGCCGGGCAGAACTCCAGCGTATGCTGCGCCGTGTCCTCGCCACAATCGCAGTGGTGACAGGCGGGACTCGATTCCCTCCTCGCGACCTTGTGCAGGTAGTATCCAAAGCACCCGTGCCCGGATAATACCTGCACCAGCCGGAAGGAAAGGGTCCCGTGCTGTCGCCACACCCACAACGAAAGGACCGGCCGGAGCGCCTCCACCGTGCGAAGACCCGCACGTGGAGCCTCCAGCCGGGCTGACCATCGGGCCACGATGGCTCGGCGAGCGGCCTCGCGCCACTCGCGCACCTGCTCGAGCAGAGGGCGACCGCCTCCGCCTGCTCGAAATTCGGCCGTTCGCCGTTAAACGTCGGCGAGCACTTCCGCCTCCAAATCCCACGGGGGTGTACCGGCCAGCGCGCATGCCGCGTCTGCGGACACGGTGCGGTACCCGCGTATTGCCCTGACCGCCAAAGTGCGCTGAGGTCGGCATAACCGCGCGCGGTTCTGGGTGGTCAGGGACCCCGCCCACACCGGTGCGCCGTACAGCGCCATCGACCGGACTACCCCCGTGTAGAGCCTCCGGCACGCTAAACTGGGTCCGCCCAGGTTGGGCAATAATCGCCCGAGGGCGGACGCCGCGCCGTCCAGTTTCGGCTCAAGCTGGCGGAAGTGCTCGTCGAAGAGCCATCGCCCATCCAACACCAGGCCCAGATATCTTATCTGAGCCTGAACCGGTACGAGGACCGAGCCGACGGTGATCGAGGCGCCGGCAGGCGGCCCGCGACGGGGCCCATGGAACAACAGGGCCTCAACCTAACCTAACCTTTTTTTTTTTTTTTTTTTTGGGAGGGGGGAAATGCTCCTGATGCATACCGTCCCACTCGGGGAGGTGGGACGGTTATGTCGGGCTCTCCGGCCTAGAGCGAACGGCCGGCATACCGACTAAAACCCCCCTGTGCACCGTCGCCTCGCCTTAGCGGGTGGGCCACCGGAACCTGATACAACATCAGCGACCCACCCAGCGACTGCCCACGACCCGCGGGCACCAATACTTGCGGCGGCGTCTGGGTGCACCAGAGACGCCGCGCCTACACGGAAGGGTGCGGGTGGGAGAAAAAATACCCCGATCTCCCACCCTCAGCCATCGCTAGGGGGGCATCAGACGCGCATCGGCGCGCCGACGCCGCCCAGCTCGCCGGCGACGGATCGGGTCAGCGAGGAGACTTTCCTCCCTGGCCCGCTCCGCCGCCTCCTTCTGCGAGATGACGTTCTCGCAGAAGGATGCGACCGCACACCAATTCCTGTCACTATCGGCCATGGAGCGGATTATGGCCGATAGCGAGAGATCCACACCGATGGTCTCGACGAGGGCACGACGCTGCTGCGCCCACGCCGGGCAGAACTCCAGCGTATGCTGCGCCGTGTCCTCGCCACAATCGCAGTGGTGACAGGCGGGACTCGATTCCCTCCTCGCGACCTTGTGCAGGTAGTATCCAAAGCACCCGTGCCCGGATAATACCTGCACCAGCCGGAAGGAAAAAGTCCCGTGCTGTCGCCCCACCCACAACGAAAGGACCGGCCGGAGCGCCTCCACCGTGCGAAGACCCGCACGTGGAGCCTCCAGCCGGGCTGACCATCGGGCCACGATGGCTCGGCGAGCGGCCTCGCGCCACTCGCGCACCTGCTCGAGCAGAGGGCGACCGCCTCCGCCTGCTCGAAATTCGGCCGTTCGCCGAAACCTAACCTAACCTAACCTATCCTTTTTTTTTTTTTTTTTTTGGGCGGGGGGAAATGCTCCTGATGCATACCGTCCCACTCGGGGAGGTGGGACGGTTATGTCGGGCTCTCCGGCCTAGAGCGAACGGCCGGCATACCGACTAAAACCCCCCTGTGCACCGTCGCCTCGCCTTAGCGGGTGGGCCACCGGAACCTGATACAACATCAGCGACCCACCCAGCGACTGCCCACGACCCGCGGGCACCAACACTTGCGGCGGCGTCTGGGTGCACCAGAGACGCCGCGCCTACACGGAAGGGTGCGGGTGGGAGAAAAAATACCCCGATCTCCCACCCTCAGCCATCGCTAGGGGGGCATCAGACGCGCATCGGCGCGCCGACGCCGCCCAGCTCGCCGGCGACGGATCGGGTCAGCGAGGAGACTTTCCTCCCTGGCCCGCTCCGCCGCCTCCTTCTGCGAGATGACGTTCTCGCAGAAGGATGCGACCGCACACCAATTCCTGTCGCTATCGGCCATGGAGCGGATTATGGCCGATAGCGAGAGATCCATACCGATGGTCTCGACGAGGGCACGACGCTGGTGCGCCCACGCCGGGCAGAACTCCAGCGTATGCTGCGCCGTGTCCTCGCCACAATCGCAGTGGTGACAGGCGGGACTCGATTCCCTCCTCGCGACCTTGTGCAGGTAGTATCCGAAGCACCCGTGCCCGGATAACACCTGCACCAGTCGGAAGGAAAGGGTCCCGTGCTGTCGCCACACCCACAACGAAAGGACCGGCCGGAGCGCCTCCACCGTGCGAAGACCCGCACGTGGAGCCTCCAGCCGGGCTGACCATCGGGAACCTAACCTAACCTAACCTAACCTAACCAGTACCCCCTGCGCTATCGCCGCGAACAACACGATTTTTACTCGCTCCGCGCTCAATAATTAGTTGAAGTGGAAAAAAGTGACCGTACCCCCACAAGTTACATATCGGAAAACGCGGAATTGCACACCCTACACGTGAGTGAAAAAATTTCCGAAATCGGTTAAAAATTGACGAAGTTATTGGCAAAAAACCATTTTTTCTAAAATTTTTAGGTTATAAAATCTTAAAAGTGCGTGCGCTGCCCGATCTAGATCGGCAACACTGTGTTTTTGTGACGTCAAAATATCCGGCGTAATCAGCCCGAGCTTTTGACACCTCTCCCGGATTTTTCCGTTGAGGGGTTCCGAAGAAAAGCCGGGCAGAACAAAAACACCACCACGTGCAACCAGACACGTGGAGTCCTGAAAACCGGTCAAATCGGGATAGGAAGGTGCCATCTGAAGCAGAAGGGTGAGTCGAGCAAGACAGTGAAAAAATTTTTTCAAAAATCTTCCTGTACCTACCAGAACCAACCTATTTGCGGTTTTGGTTTTCATTGTCTAAAGTTTGGAGCCCTATAGAATAAAAATTTCAGCGACGACCTGGTCTGAAAATTTTGGGGGAGCAAGAACAACTATTGCCCTTTAAAACGAGCTACAAACCAGAATTTTCCAGCCGTGCGTTTCCGAGATATAATGTTTTCAGTGAAGTTTGGTTTAAAAACCAACTACATCTAAAACTGAAAACTGAAATATCTCGGAAACGGGACGTCCTACGTCAATTCTGACATTTTTTATGGGGTCCCTCCCCCCTGACCCCCTCCCATGGTTTTACCCAGAGTAAAACCCTTTGCCCCCCAGCGCATCCTATAGGGGTAGTTTCATCCCCCTAGGACAAACTTACCCCTTCGACTTAGTCGCTGGCAGTGAATGACTTGGGGTACAATTGGTTGAGTTCTGGTTAAGATATTAACTTAATTAGCGTGTTTATTTTATTTTATAGTTTGTATTTTAGTTTTAGTCTTAGTGTAGCAAATCAGGTGGACCGGAGACCTGAAACTTTTAAAAGTTTCGGTACCCTGAAAAGGGCGTTAGCGTATAAGTCTGATCTAGGCAACCCATTTGAGTCCAAACTAGAGCTTTCTGTGACATCTAGAACGGAAGTTATTGCGGGTCAAACATTTAGTTTGACACTTCGGCCGCCATCTTGGAAAGCTGTAAGTGGCCATAACTTCTTATAGGAATAAGCTACTGAGCTGAAATTTTTTATGTTGTGCTTGCTGGGGTCTGGTGCATAGACCTACACTGTCAAAACCCGAATTGGGACCTAAACAACTTCTGTGGCACCCGGCAGTGTCATCGAACGCGGGGCGTCGGGGGCAGTCGGTACAAACAAAGATCAGGTCTCTGCGACCAGTAGGAGCCGAGATATCGGCATTTAAAATTCCCCCCGCATAACCCGGCGTAAAACCCGAAGGCGCGCAGTTGCAGTATCTCGGAGACTATTGGGAGTAGCGACTTGGGAGTTTTTCTGGCGTTCTTGGCGTACTGCGGGCTACCTCTAGGGGTCACAGGCGTTGTTCTATCTCTTCTTCTTTTACTTCTTCTTTCTTCTTTTCTCTTCTTTTTCTTCTTTTTTGGATTCTTTGTGGAGGACTGCTCTATAGACCTTGGCTAGCATCGTATCTTATATTGAACACGTAGTTTTATTGTTACTACGTTACGTTACATTGTGTTTTTTGACTTATTTTTGGTAACGAATAAGGGATTTGTTCCCTTTGAATCGTTTGTGTTGACCATTGTCATTGACCTGTATTTCTTGAAACAAAAATTCTATTTAGTAATTTATTAGGCTAGGTATACACTTTTTACATTTATACATCTTTATATTTACACTTACACTATATTTGGCAAATCTCCCTCATAACTGCCATCATGAGTAACCCCACAACCAAATTAACTCTTAGTTACCCTGCAAGCAGGCGAGGTTCTGGAAGTGGGGACCAAAAGTACACCTCTTGGCACCAGGAAGCAATCACCTATAGCAAGAAGGCCAAGGCGGCGTTAAATGAGGCAAGAAATTTAAAAGGGGATCTTAAGGCACTAAATTTTGAAATGATCGATAAGATCATAGCATTGATCTTGGATATGGAGAGACATATGGACCAGACGGGGGGAGGGGAAAAGTCGAACAAAATAGGGAAAACTGTAGATCTCATCTCTGAAAACGTCATCGATACCCGTGACCACCTGTTGAGTATTGGTAGAGACTTGAGCAAGAGAATTGGAAAACTTGAAGAGAATCCGGTCTTTAAATTAGAGGAGAACATTTTAGATACGTTGTTATCTGCTTATAACCAACAGGAAGAACTTATCCAAGAAACAGGTGCCCGATTGGAGAAAATAGTGGATAAGGAAACCATACATCTTGAAAACTTCGTAGACGGGTCGTTCGAGGTTTTTAATGAGAGGCTTGATGAAAAGACCGAAACCTTATTAAAGGAAATGAAAGCGAACACGGATGCTTTAATATCAAGAACTACTACACTTGCGCACGATGACCTGAATGTGCAAAATCTGCAAGAGGACCTACGACAAACAAAACAACTTCTGGACGGGGAGATTGTGGGGGAGCTGCGGGAAATTAGGACCGCAGTGGAGAAACTCCAGATACAAGACATTGTGTCTGGAGAAAAATCCCTTACTTACGCGGATGCTGCAAAACTGCCCAAAACACCATGGGAGCTCAAACCTTCGCATTCCCTCATCGTCTCCTCGGCCGAAGGGAAGGAAACCTCTGGCGAAGTCATCGAATATATTAAAGGAGCACTGGACGCCAAGAAAAGCGGAATCCAAGTGGAGAAGCTGAGAAAAATACGAGACGGGAAGGTTGTTCTCAGCTGCTCCACGAGGATGGAGCTGGATAGGGTTGAGGCACAGCTTAAAAAGAGCGCGAACCTCATATGTGAAGAGGCCAAAAATAAAAGCCCACTGGTGGTCCTCAAAAACTTATTATCATATAACACCAATGAGGAAGTTAAGGCCGCTTTATTGAAGCAAAACCATAATTTACTGGGGGATCTGGCGACTGACATAAGCGAGGCTGAGGTCAAGTACAGGAGGAAAGCTCGAAACCAACATGAGTGCCATTTGGTACTCAGAGTGACACCTAGACTGTACCAAAAGCTTATGTCAGTCGGCAGAGTATATATCGACCTCCAACGCATTAGGGTGGAGGACCAATCACCTCTAGTACAATGTACTAAATGCCTTGCGTATGGGCATGGGCGAAAAATTTGCACAGAGGCTGTAGACCTGTGCAATTATTGTGGAGGCCCCCACCTAAAAGCGGAATGCGATCAACTTCTGGCGGGCCAAGCACCAACGTGCAAGAACTGTGTCAAGGCGAAGTTAAATGAAACCACACACAGCGTCTACAGCGACGTTTGTCCCGTCCGCAAAAAATGGGATGCGTTAGCGAGAACGGCCATAGCATACTGCTGAGGTCGCCGCGGGCGCCCCACACGATATGAACGGTATCAACTCCAATGCCAGTGACGTCCATCCGCACACTACACTAGGGCACATACCATATAGAAAACATTTAATATCTACAAAAGTAAAACACAAAAAATTTGCCAATGAAATAATAAGAGTAAAGTCTATACAAATAAGAACATTGACATTTAGAAACTATCTTGTAAAGTTAATGGATTGGACGTATTTTCTTATGAAAAGAAACCAATCGCATCATGAAGCAGCCAATGCCAATGGTTTACATGATTCGACCAGTAGGTATACACAATTGAATAGGTATAAGAAATTATGCTAACTTATATTTTGATGCAAATATAAAATAAGCATAAAATATTATATGTATTAATCTTAAGTAAAACTAGATAAAATAGCCTAAAATATTGTTAATTTAGCACTGTCAATTTAGAAACTGTATTTTAAAATAGCTAATCTACGATAAGTAAATGTAAATGAAAATAGTATAAGACATGTATATATAATACATGGACATATACAACAAAAAGATTGTAAATAAATAGACTAATAAGTTATATGTTATATAGAAGTAATAGATTTAAAATTATAAAATAAATCGAATAAATAAAATCTTAGTAAATAAGCTAAAAGTAGGATATGTGTTCCCTAAATATTACAAATAAATAAAACAGAAGGAAAATGTATTAAGATGTATTAAGATTATTACAGAGTAAAATTGTATATTGTTAAATAAACTGGTGTTAAACAAAAGAAGAAGAACACCATTATATAGTATAAGCATAATGATAAAAGTAGACATAGTGTGGTTGAATGTTATGTATTAGTGTATGGATTATTTATTAAATAAAAACAGCTGCGTTATCCTAATTACCTACCTAAGGTCCCTAAGTAATATTGTTAGGGGAGATTTGCGCAACACCCTGCGATGGCGGGTGCATTTAAAAAAAAAAAAAAAAAAAAAACCTAACCTAACCTAACCTAACCTAACCTTTTTTTTTTTTTTTTTTTTTGTACCCAGGAAAAATGCTTCATGCACTACCCGCCGGCTAGGGGACGGCACCGGCGGGGCGTGTGGGACTCCCCAGCAAGAAACGCGCTGGTATACCCACTAAAAAACCTGGGGTGTTCCCTCTCTCATCCAATGCCTGTTGGGAGCTCTTAAAAGAATTGAGTCATCCATAGCAGGCCCCCCCGTGTGGGTGCGGGCCGGGTCATTTTTTTTTTAGGACCCGACCCCCTCTTGTCCCCAGGGGAGAGCTTCACCGCTCTCCCCTTTCAACGTTGGAAGGCGCGCGGGAACACCGCGCGCGCCCTCTCAGGGTTCTTAGTTTACGGGTGGCAGGCCCCCCTGAGGCCTTGCCACCCGGAACCCTTAAGTGGGGGGCAGGAGAGCGACATAAGCGCGTCTCCTGCGCCCCCTCCTCCGGCGGCGGACTTCCGGGGCGTAAGGATCGTCCTCACGCCCCCGCTCCGCCGCCTCCTTCTGCGAGATGACAGACTCGCAGAAGGACCTCATTGCGCCCCAGCACCTGTCGTCGCCGACCATCTTGGATATGACGGTCGGCAAGGAGAGGTCGGGGCCAATCACAGCGACCAGGGCACAGCGCTCCGCGGCCCACGCCGGGCACTCCTCCAGCGTGTGCTGCGCCGTGTCCCGGTCACACTCCTCACAATGGTGACACCTGGTTGTCGGCTCCCTACCGGCTATCTTGCAAAGGTACTCTCCGAAACAGCCGTGTCCGGAGAGCACCTGAGTAAGCCGGTAGGTGAGCGGTCCGCGCCGTCTGTCCGTCCACTGCCTTATCACCGGACGGACAGCCTCGACGGTCCTCACCCCATAGCGGGGCTGGGCCAGTCTATTCTCCCACTTTTCCACGAGGACCAGTCGAGCCTGGGACCTTCGCGTCTCCACCGCCCTGTGCGTGGGTTCTTCACCCTGGAGCCGGAGGTCAGCGCGCCAGTAATACACTGACGCTTGGACCTCCGCCTCCAAATCCCAGGGCGGCGATGCCGCCAAAACGCACGCCGCCTCAAAGGAGACGGTGCGGTACGCCCGTGACACCCTGATCGCCATCGCCCTCTGAGGTCTCCTGAGGAGGGCGATATTTTGGCGATCAAGGGCGCCAGCCCAGATGGGCGCTCCATATAGGGCCATCGACCGCACCACCCCCAAATAGAGGCGGCGGCAGACGACACTGGGCCCCCCGATATTCGGCAGCAGAGAGCTAAGCGCTCCCGCTGCCGCCATCAGGCGGGGGGCCAGACGGCTAAAATGGACGCGAAAGTTCCAGCGGCCGTCGAGGTAGAGCCCCAAGTATTTCATGCTTGGCTCCACCCCGATGCGGACCCCTCCAACGATGATGTGGGCATCGGGAGGTGGCGCCCGCCGAGGCCCGTGAAATAACAGGGCCTCGGACTTATCCAGCGCCACCTCTCAAACCTTTTTTTTTTTTTTTTTTTTTACGTGGGGGAATGCTATGACGCATACCCCTCCGCGGGGGCGGGCGGAGGGGTTATGTCGGACTCGCCGGGGTAAATGAAAGATGTTAAACGATAAAATGAACCTCCCGGAATACCGACTAAACCTACCACGGTGTTCCTCAACAAACCACTGTCGACGGGGCCGCGCGAATCACTTTCACATGCAGTCGCGACCCCGCCGAGGTTACGGCCCGCCGTATGAAACGGCAGGCCACTACACGAAAGATCTACCCGCTGGTACCTCTACATATTCCCTACTGTCTCCCCCCTAGAGGGGAGACGGACTCGACATAGAGGCGCGCGTGGGAACACGCACGCCGCCTCTCGGACCTGGTGCTGAACGGATGGCGGGCAGGCCCACAAAGCCCGCCACCCCCAGGTCAAACCTCACGGTGGCTGGAGGTCGTCTCGCGCCCTCCGGCGCCCGGCTCTGCGGTTGGGGAGAGGGTTTAAACGCTCCCTCTCCCGCTCCGCCGCCTCCTTGATGGAAATGACTTCCTCACAAAAGGAGGCGACGGCGTTCCACGACCTCTCACTCCGGACCATAGACAAAACTACGGCCGGGAGCGAGAGGGCAACCGATCCGACTGCCGCGATCAACTCACGGCGCTGCGATGCCCAGGCGGGGCAAACCACCAATGTGTGCAGCGCCGTGTCCTCAACAACGTCGCGGCAGTCGCCGCAGTGGTGACAACCGGGCGTCTCTTGCCGGCCTATGCGACACAGGAACCGGCCAAAACAACCATGGCCGGTCAAAACCTGTGTCAGCCGGAAGGTGAGGGCGCCATGCCGCCTCTCCAGCCACTCCTCAAACACGGGACTTACCGCCACGATCGTGGCGTGCCCGCCACCTCTCAAACCTAACCTAACCTAACCTAACCAAGGCGAGTATGCACATAACATCGTCAAAGTACGCATCGCCTTTACAAGAGGTCCCAATTAAAAATTAATATCTGCGGCAATTAGCAACATAGGCGCGTAAAAATTCGTACAGTGAAAGTGAAGTGTGTGATTCACCAGGATTAGCGTTTGCAGAAAAATCCATCACCAGGGAGAGCAGCAGCGAGGAGTCCAAGACCTAGAACTTTAACACCCTACAGCTCTATGCAGGTTAGAGTTACCACCAAACCCCCACCACCACCATCTAGAGGCCGAGATCACCATTCCAACGACACCTCTCACGTCCACTTCGTCCTAGGCACCAAGAAGTTATTCACAGCCAAACTTCTCAAGACCACGTTGTCGCCACCACGTGCTGCAGAGAGGTTAAGTACCGAACTTAGGTTAAGTACTACACCTATACATGCGGCGTGTGACGACACAGGCGAGCGACGGACAGACGTGAAGACTCCAAAGCCGGCCCCAAGAATCCTCCAGCGAGCCATCTTCAACCTCAGGCTACGGCTGATCAGCACCAGGTACCACTCGAGGGAACTCCTCAACCCCCACCCTTTACCCCTTACTGTTCGGGTTCTCCGAAACCGGGAAACTGAGACCTTCCCAAATACCCCAACAGATCCCTCATATTCCCACCCCCAACCTCCCCCCCCCCAACCAAGCCCTACCCCCCACCCTTTCCCCGTTAACCCTTCCCCCCCTCACCCCCCTCACTCACCCCTCACCCCCCACCCCCTCACCCCTCCCCGAAACTCCCCCTCCCCCCACCCCCATCACCCCCCCCCCGAACCCCTCCCGAAACCCCTCCCCCCTCGAGTATACCTCACCCCCCTGGACCTAACTTTGGGGCCAAGACACCTAGACCCGTCGAGTTTGGGCTCATTGGAATCGGGAGAACGAGCCCAATCTTTTGGCCCCAACAGAAACCCCGAAATCAAATCGCAAACCTGGGAACTGACGACCACCATCAGTAAACCACCTCACTTGAACTTGGAAGAAACGCACTATCACAAAGGCAAGGGCCCGCATACAGGCGTACAGCACAATTAGCAATATGTCACAATCCACCAGAACAAAGTCCACCAAAATAAACCCTAAGACTAATGATGACAAAACAAAGGAGGCCCCAGCGGGGCCTCAGCCAAGAACAAGAACTTTACGGGAACAGGTGCTCGTTAAGACCTCGAGCACCAGAAAACCAACGCCCACAACCTCCACCGAAACACAAGAAAGACCGACACCGAAAAACAACACAATGGAGAAGGTTCTACAATGGCCTCAAGAAGAGGAACCAAAACTAACCCACTCCGAAGACGACGCCGCCTCAGTAGCGTCGGCAGCAGACTCTGAATCAGTGTGCTCTGACGTATCACACCTAAGAGTGGGCAGGAAAAGCCTCCTCTACACAACCAATACAGGAAGCGGCGTAGAGATGGACCTTGCCACCAAAGCAGCGAACACTCTGCTGCTCAAAGGAAAGGAGGCATTGGAACAGGCGGGAAACATGAAAAGAGAGTGCAAAACAACAGCACTCGATTGCCTCCAGTCCCTCTATGAGACTGTACTCTCCCTCTCCGACTCTAGGTCCCGCCATAAACTCAACCTAGAGAAGGAAAGGTCACGCCACGCCCAAGAACTGGTGAGATCGGAAAGGGCACACACGAAACAAATAACAACATTGACAGAGGAACTCGCAAAGACCCGCGAGCAAGTGTCGGCGTCCCTGCAAGAGACTAGAGATATTCGAAAATGGTTGGAATTTGAAACACAGGACCCACATCGATTAATCAAAGAACTCAGCAGGGACAACAAAAGAGTGGAAGCCGCAATCACCAAAATTCAAGAAACAATCAAAGAAATGGCCAATACAGGGAGCAACATCCAATTAAAGGAAATAGAAGGAAAAGTGACCGCAATGGCACGAGATACAAAATCTATACACAACAGACTGGATGAACACAAAACGGGACTCACCAAGATCGAGTCCCATACCCATGACATCAAAACTAACATCCAGTCAAACCACCAAGCAACCACAAAAGCCCTGACACGTCTAGAGGATCCCCCAACAAAAACTGAGGAGACATTAACAGGGCTAAAAGAACACCTGAAAGAGATCTCCAACCTTGTGAAATCGGTAAATACTACAGAAAAGGAAGCCCCCAAAATCGAGATCGGTGAGCACCTCCAGCCCATCACGGAGAGGCTCAAAGCGGTGTCCTCAGAACTCAAAACCATACGAGAACACCAAAAAGAGACACCACCACCGACATCAATAAGTTTGGGGGCCGAAATGGCCCTGGTGGACATACTAAAAGCGCAGACCAACAGTGCGACGACCTACGCGCAGGCAGCTGCAAAAAAGCCTCCCCAACCACCCATACGGAGGCCCAACCACACCCTCATCATCTCCTCAAATGATAAAACTAAGACTGGGGAAAACATTGTTAACATCCTGCGCGAGGCCATAAACACAAAGAAAACCGGGGCCAAAGTAGACCGGCTCAAGAAGGTTGGGAATAAAAAGTGATCATCTCGTGTAACAACAAAGCGGATCTCACCCTAATATCAGAAAAAATAAGAACAAATAAGACCCTTAAAGCAGAGACGGCACGCAACAACAACCCACTCGTCATCATTAGGGATGTACTTGCGTACCATTCCGACGCCGAGATCGTGGAGCACATCCTGGCGCAAAATAACCATGTGCTCAACGGCGTCGAGCCAAAGGAGCGGACCATCAGAGTCCGCTACAGGAGGCGGGCAAGGAACAACCTCGAGTGCCACCCGGTACTGGAGGTGTCCCCTGGCATTCACAAGAACATGCTGGAGGCCGGGAAACTGTACATCGACTTACAGAGGCGACCGGTCAACGATCACTCCCCACTCGTGCAATGCACAAAGTGTCTGGGCTTCGGGCACACGAAGGCTCTCTGCCAGGAGAAGGAGGGCAGATGCAGCCACTGTGGCCAGCAACACACTTGGGAGAAATGCACCCAGAGGTTGGAAGGGAAACCCCCAACATGCGTTAATTGCAAAAAGGTCCCAACACCACCGGGACAGCCGCAACGCATCGATACCAACCACAACGCCTTCAGCAGGGAGTGTGCAGAAAGACAGAAATGGGACGCCATAGCCCTCGCAAAGATCTCCTACCTTTGCTAAGGTCTCCACAACACAGGGCAGCTCTATACCCCCATCAACATCAACACCATCGACAAAACTGAAAATCGTCCAAGCGAATCTCCAAAGATCCAAGTTGGCAACAGCGGAACTACTCCAAGCGGCTGAGCATCAAGGCATCCACATCGCCCTGGTGCAAGAGCCGTACACGGGCAAGCACGGAGTAATGAAACACCACCAAGGGACAACTACCATCCAGTGTACCCTTAACCGCCAAAAGCCGAACAAAGCCGCTATCATCATCTTCGGCAACCTGCTGGAAACAATCCACGACCCGCAATTGGTAACGGAAACGGAAGCAGCGGTCGTGGTAAAGGCAGGTGGACTAACGCTCGGACTAATATCAGTCTACTTTGAAGGGGACCAAAATATAGAGCATAACATATGTCGAGTAAAAAACCAGATAATAAGGATGTCCACAAACAACACCATAGTGGCCGGTGACGTAAATGCCTGGAGTCATTGGTGGGGAAGCTCCTCAGAAGACCAGAGGGGAGCTACCTACAGTGCCTTCATCGACGAAATGGACTTGCAAATTCTAAACATCGGAGATACACCAACGTTCGAAACTTACAGGAGAGGCAGGCTGTACTCCAGCATTGTCGACGTAACAGCCTGCAGTTCAACGCTACTAGGCAGGATAGAAGAGTGGAAAGTCAATAAACACCTGACCACATCTGACCACAATGCCATCACATTTGCGCTACGCGTCGAAGGGGCTCTCCAACCCTTAAGACCCCAGACGACGCGTGTATACAATGTGAAAAAGGCAAACTGGCTGAACTTCACTCCACTCTTCACATCGACCCTGGCAGCTAACAACATCACTCCTGTCAGAATCAACAAAGTAACCTCACAAACCGAACTAGAGTCCATAGTAGGATCCTACATTACCACCATCACGGAAACATGTGAACACACAATTCCGAAACTAGGATCCTACAAAGGCAAACCAACGCCTCCGTGGTGGACGCCGTCTCTCGGACAACTCAAACGAGAAGTCCTCAGGAAGAAGAGACGGATCCGAAACGCGGCAACAGTCAGGAGGCAGTGCGTCATCGAAGAATATCTAGAGGCAAAGCTTGCGTACACCCAGCAAGCAGTAGAGGCACAAACCAAAAGTTGGAAGGAGTTCTGCACGACCCAGGAAAAAGAGAGCATGTGGGCCGGAATCTATAGGATACTGAGAAGAACCGCCAGGAAGCAAGAAGACACCCTCCTCCGAGACAACAGCGGCAAAACCTTGAGCCCGCAAAACTCGGCGGATCTCCTGGCGGAAACGTTCTACCCAACCGACACCATAGAAACCGACACCCCACATCACACTCAGCTCCGTAAAATGGCGGAAGAGAGTCAACCGGAACAACTGAAAGGAGACGACCCTCCCTTTACATCAGGGGAGCTTGACCTAGTGCTCCAAGCACTAAATCCCAAAAAGGCACCAGGCCCAGATGGCATCACAGCAGACATCGCCACCAAAGCCATCGCCTGCGACAGGGAAGTATTCATGGCACTTGCAAACGCTTGCCTGAAACTAGCATACTTCCCCAGAGCATGGAAAGTAGCCCACGTCGTCATCCTACGGAAACCCGGCAAAGAAGACTACACTCACCCCAAGTCGTATAGGCCCATTGGTCTCCTATCAGTCATCGGAAAGATAGTGGAGAAACTGATGATAGGGAGAATCCAGTGGCACATTTTACCAACTCTGAACTCCAAACAGTACGGATTCATGCCCCAACGCGGCACGGAAGACGCCCTTTACAGTCTAGTGAACCAGATCAGAGAGGAAATTCGAGAAAAGAAGATAGTACTCCTAGTCTCACTGGATATTGAAGGGGCTTTTGACAATGCGTGGTGGCCAGCGCTAAAATGTCAACTCAAGCAAAAGAAATGCCCGTACAACCTCTACAACATGGTATGCTCTTACCTCGAAGACCGCAGTATCGTCGTCAACTATGCCAGAACAACAAGTGAGAAGAGAACCTCCAAAGGGTGCGTTCAAGGCTCCATAGGAGGCCCCACCTTTTGGAATATCATCCTGGACTCCTTGTTACAACAACTAACTGGCAAAGGAGTGAACTGCCAAGCGTTCGCCGATGACGTTGTCCTTCTATTCTCCGAGCACACATCCACAGCCCTAGAGCAGTCAGCGAACGAGACGTTGCAGACTGTAGTAGATTGGGGGGAGAAAAACAAGCTACACTTCGCAGCACACAAGACCAGTGCTATGGTTCTAACCAAGAAGACAAAGTTCGACCCCCCTGCGATCTACATGTCTGGCAACCTAATAAACCTCGTGGAAGAAATAAAGCTCCTGGGCCTCACCATCAACCGCCCACTCACCTTCACATCACACGTGCAGAAGACCTGCAAAAAGGCTGCAGACATATACAAACAGCTAGCCTGTGCAGCCAAAGTGACGTGGGGGCTCAACGGAGAAATAGTTCGGACAATCTACACAGCAGTCATAGAGCCTATTATCATGTACGCCTCCAGTGTTTGGGCTCCAGCCACGGAGCTAAACACCGTAATGGACATCCTCAACTCGACTCAAAGAGGGTTCGCACTGAAAATATGCAAAGCATACCGGACAGTCTCGTTAACATCTGCCTTAGCCCTTTCAGGCTTGCTGCCAATAGACCTGAGGATTCAGGAATCAGCAAGTCTCTATGAGATCAAAAAGGGCATCAGTCTAGACTACCTACCCACAGGGAAACAACTCGAGCACAAGGTGAGCTACCTCCATAAACCTCACCCCTCAGAGCTTTTAAAAACAGAGTTCGAGCTCCTCGAGAATATGGATCCCGAAACAATAGATACCCACCACATCACCGGCCCTCAAATTTACACAGACGGCAGCAAAATCGAGGGAAAGACCGGAGCTGCCCTAACGTGGTGGGAAGGTGGTAAGGAGATAACATCCAAATCCTTTAGTCTAGATACACACTGTTCTGTCTTCCAAGCTGAAATGTACGCCCTACACAGGGCAGTGGAGATGGCGAGTACCAGCAGCGAACCAATAATCAACATCTTGAGCGACTCAAGATCCTCGCTCGAGCTGCTGAGAAATCCCCAGTACACCACAGCCCTGTCAAGAGACATTAAGCTAAACATCAGGAAAATAACGGAACAAGGCAAGAAATTAAGACTCTTCTGGCTACGAGCTCACGCGGGCACAATCGGAAACGAGCGTGCAGACGAGCTCGCGAAACTCGCAGCATTAACACCGTCAACCGGGCCAGACTATGACAAAGTCCCCCTGTCATTCATAAAACTGATGATCCGACGGGAGAGCGTCAGAAAATGGCAGGACCGATATGAGACCTCCAACACCGGAGGGGTCACCAAAAAGTTCCTCCCCCAGATAAACACCACCTATCAAATAGTGAGAGGAACAAAAATGACCCCGCTGCAGGTGCAGGCGATAACAGGTCATGGAGGTATAGCCGAATACCTGCATCGGTTCAATCTCATATCAAGCCCGGGCTGCGAGTGTGACGACAACATCCCAGAGACGTCCTTACATAACATCTTAGACTGTCCCCGTTTTCTAAACCACCGCTATGATCTTGAAAACCAGCTCAACATCAAGCTGTCAGAGACCAACTTACCAGCGCTGTTAGAAAACAAAGAATCCAGAGCGAAAACCCTCAACTTCATTGAAAGAATCTTCAAGACCGCTACCAAACGACACAGCACAGGGAACACAAACACCGTTCCCCCTCCCCCTACTCAGGACCAACCTACGACAACAACTATCACACCCACCACCAGCCAAGGACCACACAAACCCAACACGCCCTGCGTCCATCACTCTTCAGAACTCCAACTGCTGGAGAGTGCTGAGCGCGGAGCCCCGGGCTTAAGAACAAGAAACGTGGTCCTGTTCATGAACACTAACTATGAACGGCTCGGGATAGGCTTCTGCAACGCAACCGGGAATAAGAGAGTGGCAATTTCACCAGGAGCAGCCCTGATAATCAAAGGAAGCACCACGCGCACCACCATCAAGCGCAAAAGGTTTGAGGAACTCAGTGAATTGGAAGTTGCGGGACAAAAGAGTCGTCTTGTACGGAAGAAAAACAAGACGATTCTGTTACTAGACTGGAACGCCAACGAGTCCCCATTCACTCGAGCAAACTCTCTACTCCAAGCGATATCAGAGGCAAGCAGAATAAACGACACCACACCGCGTATCATCAGCGTGGACGCCATGATGGCCGACTTCGAGAAGGGCGAGGTCGCAGACTACACCGGCAGCATCAGTGCAGCCGAGTACCACGATGTGGTGGTCTAAGAAGGGAAGCACCAAGACCTCAGCTTCTTAAGACCACCAAAACCCAGACAATCTGCGACTCATCTCTCCACGACGCCATCAACTCCAACATCTGTCACAATTGCCACCCCCCCTACCAGTTCAGAAAAGTTGCAGAAGAGGTTGTTAGAAGAAAGGACCCGCACAACCAGAGAAACTCCAACCAAACACTCAATCATGACACCATTACTAAACACCATCAGCTCACAATTATGGGGGAAAAAGACGCCACCCCACCCGGCGCCAACTCCCTCACAAACAACTTCGAGAGCGGGTAATGGTGCCGCGACCACTGCAAGAACAAAAGCCGACATGGGAATAGTCGCTGCGCCAAACCTCAAGCAGGCCGTCACTCCACAGGACCACGTGGCCAACGCATTCCTCGAGTATACTCAAATCTTACGGGAGACAAAAACCGTTTCCATCAAGAAATGTGTTGACATTTTGAGGGCCTTCAAATACCAACAAGAAGGCCTACTAAACGTAAGACTCGAGGAAGCAGAAGCCACCATATACGACAGTGACGCCTCCAAAGTCATAAAAGGAAGGATGATGACGAGACACATGGCGGCATACAGCGCCACAGCGGGAATCGTCCCCCTGGACAGAGAAGAAACGCAGCGCTCCGGACACTTCACTTACTGCACCCCTCAAAACGACCCCATCGTTGTCACGACCCAAGACACGGAGATATGGCTAGCGGACAGCATACTCGAAAGAGCCCAGAAGCTGTCCGAGAGTGAGCCGCCCGAGAAATGGGAAGTGCCCAAAATTACGTGGGTAAACGGAGTTCCGGGATGCGGTAAGACAACATGGATCATAAACAACTTTAACATCGCAAAAGACATCGTTGTCACCACAACCAAGGAGGCACAGAGAGACCTGGTCCAGCGCATCACTCGCCGAGCAGGGGCAGACGCAGCAAGGAAAGTGCGAACGATGGCATCAACCCTGGTAAACGGGGTCAAAGAGCGAGACCGAGAACAGTGCAGTCGGCTACTTGTAGACGAAGCACTGATGAACCACTTCGGCGCAATACTGATGCTATCGCGAATCGTAGGGGCCAGCGAGCTGCTGCTTATCGGCGACGTGAACCAGTTACCATACATTGACCGGGAAAACCTCTTTAAAATCACATACCTCCGCCCAAACTCCCTGACTGACACAAACCAAGAGTTGCTTTGCACACACAGATGCCCAATGGACGTGGCGTTCGCCCTCAGCACCATCTACGAGAGCATCTACTCGTCCAAAACAGTCATAAAATCCCTAAAAATAACTTCATATACCAACGCATCGATCCCCCAATCCGAGCCAAATACACTCTACCTCACCTTCAGCCAGGCAGAGAAGGAAACACTCTCGGAAAGAGGGTACGGCAAAGGAGAAGGATCGACCATTCTCACAGTACATGAAGCCCAAGGGCAAACATACGGCAAAGTACTTTTGATCAAGTGTGCTAGCAGAAGACAACGGATCCATGACAGTGTCCCCCATGCGGTGGTCGCAATGTCGCGTCACACAGAGACGTTCGTCTACTACACCGACGAAAGCAACGACGCGACAGGAAATCTGATTAAAAGGGCAACAACATCTTCCGCCAAAAACATCCTGGACTACAATCTCAAAATGGCCATTAAACATCGGGATCACCAGACCATAGAGAAACTGACAACACTGTACAGAGAAGTCAGAGGAAATCCAGGACCACAAAGCGCGACAAGCCCTGAGATTCAGATTCAGAGTACCAGCGGGAAACCTGAGTAGAAATAGCGGCAAAATAATAAATTGACATACACCAAACCAGAAACAACGACAAACCGGACATGACAAAACAAAACAAAATTAAATGACAACAAGGCAGAATGCCAAACCGCCAAACCAAACCAAGACGGTAAAATGACAAGAACACAGCTCACTCCTCAACGGCAAGACGCCCATCAAAACGGCCTTCAGCCCAACAAATTCAGGCCCTCAGCCAAAAAAAACAGAATTTAAAAATAGAATAGGCCTTCAGCCAATTTAAAATAAGGCCTTCAGCCGACAAATTAGGCCATCAGCAAAATTTATAGCCCCCCCTCTTACAACAGGCCTTCAGCCTCACAAGATAAGGCCCTCAGCCAAAGAAAAAGCACAAACGGCCTTCAGCCAAAATATCATCCACGAAATAAAATTACCTAGAGTCATCATTAACAAAACAAAAATTGCTTTTGTGTTGTCGCCTGCAAAACTCCATCAAAGGCGGGCGCACAATATGACGAGATACAAACTAAATATACCAAGTAAGATCTAATAATAAAGTTAATCTAAAAAAGGCACGGACTCATGTCTGTGGAGTCTTTAAAATACTAAGAAAAAAAAAAAAAAAAAAAAACCTAACCAAGGCAAAGCTTGCGTACACCCAGCAAGCAGTAGAGGCACAAACCAAAAGTTGGAAGGAGTTCTGCACGACCCAGGAAAAAGAGAGCATGTGGGACGGAATCTATAGGATACTGAGAAGAACCGCCAGGAAGCAAGAAGACACCCTCCTCCGAGACAACAGCGGCAAAACCTTGAGCCCGCAAAACTCGGCGGATCTCCTGGCGGAAACGTTCTACCCAACTGACACCATAGAAACCGACACCCCACATCACACTCAGCTCCGTAAAATGGCGGAAGAGAGTCAACCGGAACAACTGAAAGGAGACGACCCTCCCTTTACATCAGGGGAGCTTGACCTAGTGCTCCAAGCACTAAATCCCAAAAAGGCACCAGGCCCAGATGGCATCACAGCAGACATCGCCACCAAAGCCATCGCCTGCGACAGGGAAGTATTCATGGCACTTGCAAACGCTTGCCTGAAACTAGCATACTTCCCCAGAGCATGGAAAGTAGCCCACGTCGTCATCCTACGGAAACCCGGCAAAGAAGACTACACTCACCCCAAGTCGTATAGGCCCATTGGTCTCCTATCACGCATCGGAAAGATAGTGGAGAAACTGATGATAGGGAGAATCCAGTGGCACATTTTACCAACTCTGAACTCCAAACAGTACGGATTCATGCCCCAACGCGGCACGGAAGACGCCCTTTACAGTCTAGTGAACCAGATCAGAGAGGAAATTCGAGAAAAGAAAATAGTACTCCTAGTCTCACTGGATATTGAAGGGGCTTTTGACAATGCGTGGTGGCCAGCGCTGAAATGTCAACTCAAGCAAAAGAAATGCCCGTACAACCTCTACAACATGGTATGCTCTTACCTCGAAGACCGCAGTATCGTCGTCAACTATGCCAGAACAACAAGTGAGAAGAGAACCTCCAAAGGGTGCGTTCAAGGCTCCATAGGAGGCCCCACCTTTTGGAATATCATCCTGGACTCCTTGTTACAACAACTAACTGGCAAAGGAGTGAACTGCCAAGCGTTCGCCGATGACGTTGTCCTTCTATTCTCCGAGCACACATCCACAGCCCTAGAGCAGTCAGCGAACGAGACGTTGCAGACTGTAGTAGATTGGGGGGAGAAAAACAAGCTACACTTCGCAGCACACAAGACCAGTGCTATGGTTCTAACCAAGAAGACAAAGTTCGACCGCCCTGCGATCTACATGTCTGGCAACCTAATAAACCTCGTGGAAGAAATAAAGCTCCTGGGCCTCACCATCAACCGCCCACTCACCTTCACATCACACGTGCAGAAGACCTGCAAAAAGGCTGCAGACATATACAAACAGCTAGCCTGTGCAGCCAAAGTGACGTGGGGGCTCAACGGAGAAATAGTTCGGACAATCTACACAGCAGTCATAGAGCCTATTATCATGTACGCCTCCAGTGTTTGGGCTCCAGCCACGGAGCTAAACACCGTAATGGACATCCTCAACTCGACTCAAAGAGGGTTCGCACTGAAAATATGCAAAGCATACCGGACAGTCTCGTTAACATCTGCCTTAGCCCTTTCAGGCTTGCTGCCAATAGACCTGAGGATTCAGGAATCAGCAAGTCTCTATGAGATCAAAAAGGGCATCAGTCTAGACTACCTACCCACAGGGAAACAACTCGAGCACAAGGTGAGCTACCTCCATAAACCTCACCCCTCAGAGCTTTTAAAAACAGAGTTCGAGCTCCTCGAGAATATGGATCCCGAAACAATAGATACCCACCACATCACCGGCCCTCAAATTTACACAGACGGCAGCAAAATCGAGGGCAAGACCGGAGCTGCCCTAACGTGGTGGGAAGGTGGTAAGGAGATAACATCCAAATCCTTTAGTCTAGATACATACTGTTCTGTCTTCCAAGCTGAAATGTACGCCCTACACAGGGCAGTGGAGATGGCGAGTACCAGCAGCGAACCAATAATCAACATCTTGAGCGACTCAAGATCCTCGCTCGAGCTGCTGAGAAATCCCCAGTACACCACAGCCCTGTCAAGAGACATTAAGCTAAACATCAGGAAAATAACGGAACAAGGCAAGAAATTAAGACTCTTCTGGCTACGAGCTCACGCGGGCACAATCGGAAACGAGCGTGCAGACGAGCTCGCGAAACTCGCAGCATTAACACCGTCAACCGGGCCAGACTATGACAAAGTCCCCCTGTCATTCATAAAACTGATGATCCGACGGGAGAGCGTCAGAAAATGGCAGGACCGATATGAGACCTCCAACACCGGAGGGGTCACCAAAAAGTTCCTCCCCCAGATAAACACCACCTATCAAATAGTGAGAGGGACAAAAATGACCCCGCTGCAGGTGCAGGCGATAACAGGTCATGGAGGTATAGCCGAATACCTGCATCGGTTCAATCTCATATCAAGCCCGGGCTGCGAGTGTGACGAAAACATCCCAGAGACGTCCTTGCATAACATCTTAGACTGTCCCCGTTTTCTAAACCACCGCTATGATCTTGAAAACCAGCTCAACATCAAGCTGTCAGAGACCAACTTACCAGCGCTGTTAGAAAACAAAGAATCCAGAGCGAAAACCCTCAACTTCATTGAAAGAATCTTCAAGACCGCTACCAAACGACACAGCACAGGGAACACAAACACCGTTCCCCCTCCCCCTACTCAGGACCAACCTACGACAACAACTATCACACCCACCACCAGCCAAGGACCACACAAACCCAACACGCCCTGCGCCCATCACTCTTCAGAACTCCAACTGCTGGAGAGTGCTGAGCGCGGAGCCCCGGGCTTAAGAACAAGAAACGTGGTCCTGTTCATGAACACTAACTATGAACGGCTCGGGATAGGCTTCTGCAACGCAACCGGGAATAAGAGAGTGGCAATTTCACCAGGAGCAGCCCTGATAATCAAAGGAAGCACCACGCGCACCACCATCAAGCGCAAAAGGTTTGAGGAACTCAGTGAATTGGAAGTTGCGGGACAAAAGAGTCGTCTTGTACGGAAGAAAAACAAGACGATTCTGTTACTAGACTGGAACGCCAACGAGTCCCCATTCACTCGAGCAAACTCTCTACTCCAAGCGATATCAGAGGCAAGCAGAATAAACGACACCACACCGCGTATCATCAGCGTGGACGCCATGATGGCCGACTTCGAGAAGGGCGAGGTCGCAGACTACACCGGCAGCATCAGTGCAGCCGAGTACCACGAAGTGGTGGTCTACGAAGGGAAGCACCAAGACCTCAGCTTCTTAAGACCACCAAAACCCAGACAATCTGCGACTCATCTCTCCACGACGCCATCAACTCCAACATCTGTCACAATTGCCACCCCCCCTACCAGTTCAGAAAAGTTGCAGAAGAGGTTGTTAGAAGAAAGGACCCGCACAACCAGAGAAACTCCAACCAAACACTCAATCATGACACCATTACTAAACACCATCAGCTCACAATTATGGGGGAAAAAGACGCCACCCCACCCGGCGCCAACTCCCTCACAAACAACTTCGAGAGCGGGTAATGGTGCCGCGACCACTGCAAGAACAAAAGCCGACATGGGAATAGTCGCTGCGCCAAACCTCAAGCAGGCCGTCACTCCACAGGACCACGTGGCCAACGCATTCCTCGAGTATACTCAAATCTTACGGGAGACAAAAACCGTTTCCATCAAGAAATGTGTTGACATTTTGAGGGCCTTCAAATACCAACAAGAAGGCCTACTAAACGTAAGACTCGAGGAAGCAGAAGCCACCATATACGACAGTGACGCCTCCAAAGTCATAAAAGGAAGGACGATGACGAGACACATGGCGGCATACAGCGCCACAGCGGGAATCGTCCCCCTGGACAGAGAAGAAACGCAGCGCTCCGGACACTTCACTTACTGCACCCCCCAAAACGACCCCATCGTTGTCACGACCCAAGACACGGAGATATGGCTAGCGGACAGCATACTCGAAAGAGCCCAGAAGCTGTCCGAGAGTGAGCCGCCCGAGAAATGGGAAGTGCCCAAAATTACGTGGGTAAACGGAGTTCCGGGATGCGGTAAGACAACATGGATCATAAACCACTTTAACATCACAAAAGACATCGTTGTCACCACAACCAAGGAGGCACAGAGAGACCTGGTCCAGCGCATCACTCGCCAAGCAGGGGCAGACGCAGCAAGGAAAGTGCGAACGATGGCATCAACCCTGGTAAACGGGGTCAAAGAGCGAGACCGAGAACAGTGCAGTCGGCTACTTGTAGACGAAGCACTGATGAACCACTTCGGCGCAATACTGATGCTATCGCGAATCGTAGGGGCCAGCGAGCTGCTGCTTATCGGCGACGTGAACCAGTTACCATACATTGACCGGGAAAACCTCTTTAAAATCACATACCTCCGCCCAAACTCCCTGACTGACACAAACCAAGAGTTGCTTTGCACACACAGATGCCCAATGGACGTGGCGTTCGCCCTCAGCACCATCTACGAGAGCATCTACTCGTCCAAAACAGTCATAAAATCCCTAAAAATAACTTCATATACCAACGCATCGATCCCCCAATCCGAGCCAAATACACTCTACCTCACCTTCAGCCAGGCAGAGAAGGAAACACTCTCGGAAAGAGGGTACGGCAAAGGAGAAGGATCGACCATTCTCACAGTACATGAAGCCCAAGGGCAAACATACGGCAAAGTACTTTTGATCAAGTGTGCTAGCAGAAGACAACGGATCCATGACAGTGTCCCCCATGCGGTGGTCGCAATGTCGCGTCACACAGAGACGTTCGTCTACTACACCGACGAAAGCAACGACGCGACAGGAAATCTGATTAAAAGGGCAACAACATCTTCCGCCAAAAACATCCTGGACTACAATCTCAAAATGGCCATTAAACATCGGGATCACCAGACCATAGAGAAACTGACAACACTGTACAGAGAAGTCAGAGGAAATCCAGGACCACAAAGCGCGACAAGCCCTGAGATTCAGATTCAGAGTACCAGCGGGAAACCTGAGTAGAAATAGCGGCAAAACAATAAATTGACATACACCAAACCAGCAACAATGACAAACCGGACATGACAAAACAAAACAAAATTAAATGACAACAAGGCAGAATGCCAAACCGCCAAACCAAACCAAGACGGTAAAATGACAAGAACACAGCTCACTCCTCAACGGCAAGACGCCCATCAAAACGGCCTTCAGCCCAACAAATTCAGGCCCTCAGCCAAAAAACAGAATTCAAAAATTAGAATAGGCCTTCAGCCAATTTAAAATAAGGCCTTCAGCCGACAAATTAGGCCATCAGCAAAATTATAGCCCCCCCTCTTACAACAGGCCTTCAGCCTCACAAGATAAGGCCCTCAGCCAAAGAAAAAGCACAAATGGCCTTCAGCCAAAATATCATCCACGAAATAAAATTTTTGTCGTCCGTTTATCAAGATCGTGAAGATCTTATCATTTCGACTGATGACAAGATAAGGACCATCGTACGGCGGTGTAAGACTTGGCCGTAATCGGTCACAACGTAAGAGAACGTGCTTACATTCCGATAACTGTGGGTGCACGAATATCTTGTCGTTCTTACTTTGTCTTTGTGGAACAGAAATCATGTGTTCTAAGTTGTCCTTAATTTCTCTGATAAAATCTGCGTATGTTGAGTTATTATGTGTCTCGAAAAATGCTCCAGGCAATCTAATTGTTGAACCGTATACTAATTCAGCTGCCGAGTATCCTGTGTCTTGCCGTAAACTCGTACGTATGCCAAGTAAAACGGTAGCTAACTCTTTTGTCCAATTGATTGTGTTACCTCTTGCTATCAATGCCGTTTTCAATGTTCTGTGCAGTCGTTCTACTTTAGAGTTTGACTGTGGATGATATGGGGAGGTTCGAATTTTATGAATTCCCATTAAGTTTGCTAAATTTTTGAATATTTCAGATTCAAATTGGCGTCCCTGGTCTGTGGTAATGTATTCAGGGCATCCGAATCGGGCTATCCAGCCTTCATATACCGTTCTGGCTACGGTTTCTGCAGTTATATCAGCTATGGGAAATGCCTCTGGCCATGAAGTACAACGATCTATCATTGTAATTATGTATCGTTTGTTTTTAGAAGTGGGTAGAGGCCCAACTAAATCAATATGAAGATGGGAAAATCTTCCTGTTGGCATGAATTTTCCGAATTGTGATTTTGTATGACGATGTATTTTTGCTCGTTGACATTGTAAACATGTCTCAGTCATCTTATTTACGTCTTTATTCATATTTTCCCATATATAGTTAGTTGAAATCAGTTTTCTCGTAGTATTCTTACCAGGATGGCTAATGTTATGAAAACTTTCGAAGATAGTTTTCCTGAATTTGAGGGGCATAAAAGGGCGTTGTTTTCCTGTTGATATATCACAATAAATCTTAATATTTTTATCTGGAAAATGTATTAATTCTATTTTTAACGATTTATTGGCTTTTAATCGTTTTAACTCGCTGTCATTCTTTTGATATTTTTCTACCTCGTACCAATCGATTGCAGAGGGTATGGATATCGTTTCGATAACTCGAGATAAAGCATCGGCTACCAAATTCTTGTGGCCGCTGATGTGCTGGATATCCGTACTGAATTGTGATATATAATCCAGATATCTGATTCGTCTAGGGGTATCATCCAATGACGGCTTCTTATCGAAAGCATGCATTAGTGGTTTGTGATCCGTGTAGACCGTAAATTCTCGTCCTTCGATGAGTCTTCTGAAATGTTTTATAGCCATATAAATTCCTAGTAGCTCTCTATCGTAAGTAGAGTATTTTGTTTGGGCTTCACTTAGTGATTTGGAGAAAAAAGCTATCGGCTCCCATTTTTTGTTTCTTCGCTGCTGTAGTACAGCGCCTACGCATTTGAGACTAGCATCCGTCATTAAAGCTATTTGCGCGTTGCTGTCCGGACATGCTAATGTAGTTAATTGTCGAATGTCCTGCTTGCAACATTCAAACGCGTGGTTTGCTTCGGTATGTAGCGACAGGATGACGTCGCGATTATCTTACGAGGCACATTTCACGAGTGGGCTAAGTAGTCGTCCCGCGCCCGCCTCTGAGTCAGGTTGCGCATACAATCCGCGCAATATAATTAAATTAGCTTAAGAGTGAATGTAACCGTGTGAGTGACAATAAACATTTATCTAGAATACCACCTTTGATTTTATCTTCCCACTATACGAACACAAGTGTGCAGAGTGCGTCTCTACACGGTATTCCACTGTATAACTATCTTATCATTTTTCTTACAATTAATTAAATATTTATTTAATAGTGCTTGATGTTTTGCTGCATGTGGAATACTGCTTCGGTAGAAGTTAATCATACCCAAAAAACGTCGTAATTCATTTATCGTTTGTGGTTTAGGGTAATTGTTTATGGCTTGAATTTTTTCCATAGTAGGAGTCAACCCTTGGCTCGTTATATGATAACCGAGGAAATCAATTTCCGACTTGGCAAATTCGCATTTGTTTGTATTTATTGTTATACCGTGATCATGCAAGCGCTTAAACACCTCTTCTAAGTGTTCATAATGTTCCTTAATATTATTTTTCTTATCAGCGATAAATATGTCGTCTACATACACGAATACGTAGTCCAAGTCTCTGAATATGGAGTCCATAAATTTTTGGAAGGACTGTGCTGCGTTTTGTAACCCGAATGGCATTCTGATGAATTCAAAAAGTCCAAAAGGGGTTATAATCGCTGTTTTCTCTGGTTCAGCTACGGGCAGAACGTGAAAAGCTTTCTTTATGTCTATTTTGCTGAAAATTCCTTTTCCGCTTGCCACGTACGTAAAATCAAGTAGCCTTGGAAGTGGGTACCTGTCTGGTACTGTTATTTTATTTAGTGCGCGGTAATCTCCACATGCTCTCCATTCGCCATTCTTCTTCTTGACTAAATGAAGTGGCGATGCCCATTGACTGCTTGACGGTCGGCAAATTCCCATATCCATCATGTCTTGGAATTCCTGTTTTGCAATTCTGTATTTATCAGGAGGTAATGGACGCGCTCGAGTAAATACTGGGAAACCTTTTGTTATTATTTGATGCTGTACTTGGTGCTTGGTAGGTAGGTTCATCGATCTAGGCTTTGTAATGTCTTCATATTTCTCTAACAATCGCTTTATTGGTTCCTGTAGAGAAGCGTTTAACGATCGGACTGATGCAATGTTTGCTCTCACTATTTTGGCAGGCGTTGTCAAACCTGTCTTTTTATCGATCAGTTTTTTTCCGTGTATATCTACTAATAATTGATAATGATCCAGAAAATCAGCTCCCAGAATTGGCACCTTGACGTCGGCAATGGTAAATGTCCATTTAAAGCTTCAGCGAAGTCCTAGGTTAAGCATTAAAGTGCGTTCCCCGTATGTATTTATAGGGCTGCCGTTGGCGGCGAATAATTTGTATTCGCATGCTTTGCTCTCGTTATTTGTGCGATTGATAACCGAAATGTTAGCACCCGTGTCGACTAAAAATCTATAACCACTGTTTGAGTCAGTTATAGTTAGACGGTTTGCTGGGTGTATAGCACAGAGACCCGTCGTTTTCTGTGCTACTTCTAGTTTTCCGACGGCCTGATATTTTTGTTCATATTCCACGAACATGGCTTCTTGCATTTATACGAATCTTGCTTGAAACGATTATGATAATAACAAATTCCATTATGCGAGCTTCTGTGGCGCGATCTTGACCGTGAGTCTGACGTATGGCGTGAATGGAATTTACTGCGTTGCATAGGTTGATGCTCGCGTGCGCTACGTAATGCATTTATTTCTATTCGCATAGCTGCAAGTTGTGACGATATGTTTGTTATTAAATTAATGTCAACCGATGTCTCTTGAGTGGTATTCTTGTTGTAGGTCAAGTTTTCATATATTTTATCGGCTAACTCGCTCAAGTTGTCTAATGATAAATTGTTTGTAACCGATATAATCGCTGTTAGCGAAGCGGGAAGTTGTCTTAGCCACAGAATACGAATAGTGTCGTCGTTTATATTTCCACATCCCGCTTCCTTCATTTTTCTCAAGAGCTGGGAAGGCTTTTGGTCTCCGAGGTCCATTTCTGATAGTAGTCTGTGAAAACGTCGGTGTTCGCTCTCTTCGTAGCAGTTTATTAGACGTTCCTTGATGGTGGAGTACTTATTATCGCTGGGAGGATTAGTCAAAATGTCACTAACCTGATGGACTACCTCTTTTGGTAATTTAGATATTACCATATTGTATTTGTAGTCTTCGCCCTGTTTTTGTGGTGCCAAGATGGCTTCAAACTGAGCGAACCATAATCGTGGTGAGTCTGTCCAAAATTGCGGTAGTTTTTCCGTGACCGTGATTGCAGCAACAGTTTCGCAGCCTGAGTCGCCTTTTGAAGGAGTTATTGGTGGAGCCATTTTTCTTCTGACGTTATGAGGATGTGATAATATCGTAATACTATTGTTCTCTAGATTCACCGCTGAAAACCAAATTGGGTTCCGGTCGTCCCGGTATTATATCAGCACTAGAGACCAATAGATCACGTCGGGGTCACCAATTATTGCGTGTTGCTGTATGAACCAATTAAAACGACGATGTGGTGATTGAATATTGACTGGTTTATTGTTACTTAATTAAGGCTTATATACTAAGTTATTATACATACGTAGTACGGACCTATATAGGAAAGGAAAATTATGATGTTTACTTTATTTGCATAATTAACAATATTAACTATTATGTATTACGGCACGTAGTATTTTGCTTTGCTAATAACAAGTTATATATATCACGTTTGCATGTACTATACTATACTATGATATACTATGGCTTTCGCCATACGACGTAAACAAGTAACGTCACGAATCATCCGATCGAGCGTGCTATAAAAGCGCGCTCGGCGCGCAATGACTCACTTTGACATCGAGCGGCGGAAGGAACGGACGTGCTGTGTGATCGCTGTTGGGTGATATCAATTATTTCTTACTTTTTTGTTAATGCATTTCTTGAATAAGTCAATGATTACTTAAAGGTTAAAGTGCGTCTGTTATTTTTTTAAGCTGTTTCACATCCGAGTCCTAACATGTTAATTTCGGAATGCGACGTAAACAAGTAACGTCACGAATTATCCGATCGAGCGTGCTATAAAAGCGCGCTCGGCGCGCAATGACTCACTTTGACATCGAGCGGCGGACGGAACGGACGTGCTGTGTGATCGCTGTTGGGTGATATCAATTATTTCTTACTTTATTTGTTAATGCATTTCTTGAATAAGTCAATGATTACTTAAAGGTTAAATGCGTCTGTTATTTTTTTAAACTGTTTCACATCCGATTCCTAACATCAGAAGTGGGATAAAGATTCCTTTGCTCACAAGTAATAGAACTAGGTTCTGGCGTTTACAAATAAAATGAACACAGCACATCGTTCTCGTTAAGGTAAGGTCTAACTACGTGAGGCTGTCACGTAATATTTGAGGACGGCCGAACGGTTACGCGTGAATCGAGTAGAGCAACAAGTCATCCAGCAGCTTCCGCACCACCGCTATGAGTTGGAGCTCTTGGCGGGGTCCTATGGCAAGAGGATCCAAGCAGCTGCGGAACACATGGTTTTATGGCGCGGAGAGTGGACGCCGGTTACGTGTGCCTTCTTCACTGGTGGTGAGTGGTTTAGCCATGTGCGCTTGCCGATAGCAGCTACCTATGGCGTGTGCTTTGTTGTTTAGAAGCCACGTGCGCTTGCCCTATGGCGTGTGCTTTGTTGTCTAGAAGCCACGTGCGCTTGCCCGATGGCAGCTACCTATGGCGTGTGCTTTGTTGTCTAGAAGCCACGTGCGCTTGCCCGATGGCAGCTACCTATGGCGTGAGCAGTATTTCTTAAGGGAGGTTACGTATAAATGATAAATGATAAATGATATTTATTTCACAGAAAATGGAGTACATTTAAGGGTGTTGTGGTATAATTAATACATTTAGCTCTTCCATTTAGTCTCAATGTGGCATGCGAAATGATTTACATTTTTTTAAATAATTCTAATTATTGTATAGGTATGACAATTCAATTAAATTAGTGACATTGTTATTTAAAAATAAATTTATAATATATTATTATCAATTTTTTAACGTAGAAACTCCTTAAGGGAATAGTATGACTTTTCTAGTAGCCATGCCTTAAGGTGTTTCTTAAATCGATAAAGTGGTAAGTCTTTAAAACATTCCGGAACTTTGTTATATATAGTTATGCACATACAGTAACAATTATTTTTATACATTGTAGTTCTCGGAATGGACTCTAGAACTAACCTATTAGGATGCCTAGTGTTTCTCGGATACTTATCCATGGCCTTGGTGAAAAGGTGTGGATAGGTTTTAACAAAAACAGAAATCTCTAGAATATACATACAGGTCAGAGGAAGTATGCCTAATGTTTTAAAATGTGGTTTGCAGGATTCGTCTGGAGCAATACCGACAATGGCTCTTATACATCTCTTTTGACCAATAAAACATCTATTAGCTTCAGTGGAATTTCCCCACAGTATAAGGCCATATCTTAGAACTGAGCTTACATAGCCATGGTAAGCTAACAGAGTAGTCTGTATTGTTGAGGTTTTCCTAAGTCTGCTCAAGACATATACAAATTTATTAATTTTATTACAAGTGGCACTAATATGTGATTTCCAGTCAATATGTTTGTCTAATGTTATTCCTAAGAAAGTTACGTCATCTTTTTCATTAATATTAATTTTGCTCCAAATCATTCTGTTTTCAGTACACGCAGATCGTTTACTTTGGAATTTGATAAAATTAGTTTTCTGCAAGTTAATTGTTAAGTTATTTGATTCTAGCCATTGTGTCACCAAAAGGGTCGTCCTATTTACTTCGTCATGAATGTCAGTTAAATTATTGCATGTCAATATAATGGAAATGTCGTCTGCAAATAAAATACATTTATGTTTCGTTATATCAGGTAGGTCATTAATATATAGCAGAAATAACAATGGCCCAAGAATACTGCCTTGGGGTACCCCAAAGCTGTTTACTCTGTACGGTGAGCTACTAGTTGTTAATGTTAGATTATTATCTACGTGTGATATGTCTACTCTTTGCAGTCGATCCGTAAGATATGATTCAAACCATGATAAAGCAAGTCCTCGGATTCCATATTGCTCTAATTTCTGCAACAAGATTTTGTGCGATACAAAGTCAAATGCCCTCGTCATGTCAAAAAATACGACTATTGTGTGTAATTTCTTGTCTATATTCGTTAAGACATTATGTACTAGGGTATATGCTGCTAATGTAGTTGATTTTCCTTTTTGGAAGTCGTTCTGTTCAGGCTTAATTATATTAAATTTATTTATAAATGACGATAGACGAAGGTACATGGCCTTCTCAAAAATTTTTGCCAATATTGGAATCAATGTAATAGGTCTATAGTTACATATGTTCGTCCTATCTCCTTTTTTGAGAATAGGTTTTATAATTGATTTTTTTAATGATTCGGGAAAGATTCCCTTTTCAAATGAGAGATTTATTAAGTGAGTAATACTTGGTGCAATAGCTGTAGCACATCTTTTGAGAATCATTGTTGAAATACCATCATAACCAACGGCATTGCTATTGTTTAAGTTCGCAATTATTTTTTGTACTTCTGAAACACTCAGGGGTTCTATAAACATACTATTTTGTAGAGAGATTTTATTGGTGTTTTTAAGAGATTTTTGTACGTTAGTTAGTTTATTTTTTTATTTATTTATTTATTTATTGACCATAAAACTTACATCTATCTTTACAGGCAAGCCTAATGCGATAGAGTAGCTGAATTAGACTATCTTATATCTATAGTATACATACACTTACTATACAGTATACTATACGCTTAAATTAAGCTAGTTACTGCAGTGGAAATAAGCAGCATTTGTGAATACGTTCAGTGGACATGTGAACAAATCTATCTGGTCAGACAGTGTGTTGAGCACACGCAGCGCCCGCACGAGCGGCGCGCGCTGCAGCAGGTTGGTGCGCGCGCGAGGCACTGCTAGCAGTGACGGCCGCCGGCGACGACCGAGGTACTCGTTCGGAACGCACAGTTAGTTCAATATAGTAGTTATTAAACTCGCATGCTATTTTATTTGGATCTATTATTAGTTGATTTCCGACTTTAATTTCTGTAATGGAATTATCTGTCAATTGTCTTTCGTCCTTATCTTTTATTACAGCCCAAGCCGATTGACACTTATTTTGTGATTCGCTTATCAGTCCATGGTTACAGAGTTTCTGAGACTTGGACATACATTGCTTTAGAATTTTAGAATATATACGATAATTTGATTTATTATGTGTAGATTTATCCCTATAGTATTTATAACGTAGATTCCTTTTTGTATTGCAACTATTTCATATACCTTTTGTTATCCATTTAGGAGTTCGTCTTTGAAAGGTTAGTTTATGTCTAAGTATAGGAAAACATAAATTATAAAACAATATCAAGTCATTATAGAAAATGTTAAATGACTTGTTTATGTCTTTTTCAAGATAAATATCGCTAAAACTAATGTTTTCCATGCATTTACAGAACTTGTTTATGTTAATAGTGTCATTATCTCGCCAAGTAACAAATAAAGTATCGAGTTGCTTAGGTATCGTTTTGACTGGTACATTTATTATTTGAGCGCTATCGTGGTCAGAAAGTCCTAGGCTTAAAACTTCGCTATAAGCTTTCAAAGATTTACTGCCAATAATGTGATCTATACATGAGTTGTTTCTAGTTGGCTGATTGATATAAAATGTCAAATTAAAATTATTTACTATGTCAATTAAATATTGCACTATTTTTCCTGGTTTAAGGGTGTTTATGTTTATGTCACCAGCTAAAATTAACTTCCAACCTTTTCTAAGCAATTTAATAAGTAAAGCTTCTATCTTTGTTAAAAACATATTGATATCTGACTGCGGCGTGCGATAGATACACACTATTAATAATTTATATGCACTTACTTCGATGCCACAACATTCAAAACTTTTTTGACACGCGTAGCTAGTTAGGTCTAAACTTTTGGATTTCACGCTTCTTTCAGAGTAAATACAGACCCCACCTCTAGATTTATCTCTGCAGTAGGAGGATGTTAAAATAAAACCATTTAATCTCGCGTTGCTTTAATCTCCCTTTTTTATAAATGTTTCGGAGAAGCATAGAATCTGAGGTACTTTATTTTTTAAGTGGAGATCATTTAGGGTTACTTCTAGCAATTCCCTTTTAGATATTAAACCAGCAATGTTCTGATGAAATATTATAAAGTTGTTATTATGTTGTGAATCATCAAGAAGAACGAAAGGAGTTTGGTGAGTCGTGGTAAATGTCAGAGTTTATTGGAATTTCGTTTTCATTATCTATTACTAAGTCTGAATTTGCGTGATAAAAATCCTGTAAATAGTATATGAGATTTTTAAAAATATTTGTCATGCCGTTATTATTGATTCTTCCATTATATTTTGAAAACATTGTGTAGTTATACAAGAGGTCCAGGTTAGAGTCAAATACTGTTGCATAATAATTGTAAATATTGTCTTCTGTTTACGCGAATGTTATTCATTGAAATTAAACTACTATATACGGATTTTATCGCGTTGTTTATTTGACACTGTTACAACATTTTTTGAAAAACTGTTACACTACTATAATCACTATTAAACTTTACAAATTTTTAAGCTAATTAAATTATTGAAACTATTAAAACTATTTATACTATTACTATACTATTATACTATTTAGATTTATTTTTACACTTTCCCCGACGTTTCGGTTGCTTTTCAGCAGCCATGGTCACGGGGAGACTAAGATGGTAGTTGTCTCAATGTTCCAGTGTAGTTATTTCAAAGTACCCGAACATAATTTAATCATGGGTGTTTCTATTTACGCAGAATGAGCTCAAAGTATCATGAAGTCTAGCTGTGGTTTGCTTCTTCTTGGGTTTGACTATTTGAATTACTGGATCCCAAGCTGGTGGTACACTCCAACCATCTTCTCTATTGAAATTAGGATGTTTCTTGATTTCAATAGCCTCGCGAAGCATCCTTGGTAGGAATCGGTGTTCTTTAGCGAGCATCTGTGGTTTGTCAAATCTCAGGTAGTGGTTGGTCCCCTGTTGCACATGTTCACACACAGCAGACTTCAACGAGCGTTGGTGTTTTACATCAGCTATGTGTACTTTTATGCGGGTGCCTATGCTTCTCTTGGTTTGACCAATGTATGAGAGTCCGCAGTCACAATCTATTTTATAGACCCCTGCATCTTGTAAAGGTAGTTGGCACTTGACAGATGGTAAAAATTTACTTATCTTCGTTGGCGGCTTGAAGTATGTATTGATTGAAGCTCGCTTCAAGATGTAGCCAATCTTGTCAGTGACACCCTTCACATAAGGTAGTATAGCAGGCTGGCGCTCGACTGTGGCTGGCTTTTCTCGGGATCTGTGACAGCGGCGCGGCTGTTGGAGCTTGTTGTCTTGCAGTACTTGCTTGACATGTTGAAGCTCAGCGTCCAGGTGTTTCTTGTCACAGATCCCGTGGGCTCTCTGAAACAAAGACATGCCCACGGTAGCTAACTGTTTAGAATGGTGGTGAGATTCACCGCTTATGTACCTATTTGTATGGGTCTTTTTCCTATATACAGTGTGGCTCAAAGTATGATCAGAATTCCTGATGACAAGGACATCTAAGAAAGCTAATGAATTATTTGCCTCTAATTCCATAGTAAATTGTATGTTGTTATTAAGGGAATTAAGATGTTCTAGGAATACACTTACACTATCTGTTGGTAATATTGTAAAAGTATCATCTACAAACCTCTTATAAATCCTGGGTGTGATGGGGGCAGTCTGCAAAGCTCGAGCCTCAAAGTCTTCCATATATATGTCGGCAACAACAGGCGATACTGGGGAGCCCATTGTCACCATCGACTTGTATGTAGAATTCATTGTCCCACAACAGATAGCCATGGTGTAATCAAAATCAAAGTATCATACTTTGAGCTTATTCTGCGTAAATAGAAACACCCATGATTAAATTATGTTCGGGTACTTTGAAATAACTACACTGGAACATTGAGACAACTACCATCTTAGTCTCCCCGTGACCATGGCTGCTGAAAAGCAACCGAAACGTCGGGGAAAGTGTAAAAATAAATCTAAATAGTATAATAGTATAGTAATAGTATAAATAGTTTTAATGGTTTCAATAATTTAATTAGCTTAAAAATTTGTAAAGTTTAATAGTGATTATAGTAGTGTAACAGTTTTTCAAAAAATGTTGTAACAGTGTCAAATAAACAACGCGATAAAATCCGTATATAGTAGTTTAATTTCAAATAATAATTGTAAGTTTGAATGTCATGATAGAGAATATTATTGAACATTTCAATCCTAAAATTTAACATAGTTGAATAGTTATTAAGTTTAAATGTTGGTAAGCACAATATTATGTTCGTATGAATTATAGCTAGTAGCGTTTCACGTATGTAGGCAACCCACTCAGAGTAATTGTTAGTACGTCTAAAATCTTCCTCGCCTATAAGTATTATGCAATAATCATTCATAGTAAAATTAGTAAGTTTTTTGTCTATATTATATAAGAGCCTTTTTACACCACAATTTTGTAACAGATAATGGCATATTCGGTTATGTGGAAATGTATTTTCAGCTATGGTTACTATATTACTACTTTTAATGCTACTTATTATACATATGTTATTCTTTTCTTCTTGGACCTTGTTTTTATTATGTTCTGTTGTTGTTATGGTATTGTCTTCGAGAGTAACCTGTGTAGAAGTGGTTGGTTTTGTTATTCTATTTGATGTACCATGCGATTTTCGTTTCTGCTGCGACTTTCCTCTGTCTGTAACATCGAGTCCCTGCGTGGTGTCCCAAAATCACTTGTCAATTTCTTCGTTATGTTAACTATTTAATTTTTCAAGTGTCTGCTTCAAATCGGAATTTTCACTAGATAGGTTATTGATCTCCTCGTGAGCTGCTGCTAACTGCGAGTTTCGCTTCAGATTTTCAATTTCTTCACACTCATCATCCGATATATTAGGTACACTGTTTACTGTGTCGTCAATTGTTGAATTATAGAATGGAAATCTGTAGAATGGAATTCCATCGCTTTGCTACACTTTCATGTATGACAAAATTATTGGTTATAGTGCTGGCCCATTCTTGGCCCAGTAGACATTCTATGTCTGCACTCAGTTCAGGGGTGATATTGATTGTTTCTTGGACCTCTACATCTGGGGTGATAGCATCTGGATCTGCCTCCCTCTCCTTGTTGTCGCCCTCGTTGGACGTAGTCGATAGCAGTCGTCTGCGTGGTGTTATGTGGCGTTGTAGCGAACGGCTCCTAGAGCGTGTACTTGAGCCTGTACTCGAGCGCACTTCGTCGTAGTCATCTAGGGACGACGAAGCCAAATTAGGTTTCAACTGTCAGAGTTCTTTGGAATCCGCGGCTAATCTCTCGTGCAAGCTCTAGTGATGCAATTAAGTACGAACAAGTGATCATATGTAAGCAACCTCCAACGGCCAACCCAAAGAGTAAAGTAATACATAGGTAAAAGAGAGCCCTCTTATGGCCAATTTCAACCAACCCTATTTGAAACAGCGACATCTGAACTTTTGGCCCCGAACTAATCCTTCTATACATAGCTATAGCTATTCCGTATTCTGAGCCTATAGCTATTTATATTATGTATTTTATAATCCAGAATTCGAATTTAAATTGTTTTGTATTAATCGTATTTTTGTAACATAAAAATTGCAAATAGAACAAGTAGAATGTTACAAAAATAGATCCAACCAAAACAATTTAAATACAATAAGTATAGGGTGCATATCGTAGTATAAGAAGAAAACAACAACAAATAACATTTTATTATGTTTATGTTTATTAAAATATAACTATGCAGCGGACTCTAGGTTCGCAGTGAAATGCGCAGCGTCTCGGCATTTTTGTAGTTGGAAAAACCGCACCACACTAAACACTAAAAGCGTCACTATCGCACACTGATAACAACCGTTTTCGATGGGAAGATTAATTGACACAAGGTGGAGGAACACAGAGCTCGACTCAACGCACTTACATAAGACCTTCACAGCCGAAAAATATACAATATAGGACGAAAAACTACAAACGTGCGCACGGGCAAGATGCAGGCGCCATATTGTGACTGTCTTACAAATCCAATGTTTGAATCACAGTCTTTAACCGACATATTTACTCATTTGTATTTTATGACATTTTTATGATAAATCAATTAAAATGAGAATAAAATATGATTCTAGATAAATTAAAAATATAAAAGTATAGATAGGTAAGTATTGACACTAAATAATAAATTAAAATTTGTTTAATTATGTTTCTTTTTATATAGTTTATAAGAATATCATGTTAAAAGCATAAACATTACCAATAAAATGCATATTTTACCTCAAGTTAGGTATGTTAGGGTTCCTAGGTCTTAAGTTTTTAATAAAAGGTTTCACTTGTGTGTTTTATTTTGTACACTACTAAAAGCACTACAAGATACTGAAGGAATCATATTCGTACATAGTATAGTTAAAAAGTTATTACACTTTTTTTGATATAAATGTTACCGCAAAATAGATTTTTAGCCTAAAACATAGAATAACTATATCTAGACCTAACTTCCGATAGATAAAACAGATATTAATAGGTAGGTCTTTTTGTGTCCTACACGGCACTTCTTGTATCATCACGCTAGCTAGTATAGTTCCGTAGTTATAAGCAGAAATATGTACATTATATAGTTAAAAATAAACTTGTTAACCGAGGTTTCTGGCCGGCTCTCGTTACGGTAAAGATTAGAGGTACTTAAGCGGCACAGTATCGATCGACCGCAGGTGCTCAAGAAACCTCATCTTCAAGCCTCAAGAACCAAACGGAGCGGGCCAGAAGCCTTCAAACAACTGAACTATGAAGCTTGTTTCTATTTGAATGAAGTCCTGATCCTGACCCGCACATCGAACCCGCAACAACACGCCTTTCAGAGCCTCCGACATCGTAACCAGTAATCGCTATAGTACAGTCTACACATCGTGTACAGGACGTCAGCGACTCGACGGTTGTTTTGTAACCATCATATAGTAACCTCAGCCCCGAGTTCGCCCGTCCGGTACAGAAATGTTACGGACAGTAACATCTGAGCTATTGGAGGAAGTGCCGTTATCAATACACGATAATTATGTATTACTAGCACGACGGCTGTCCCACCCATTATGCAAGTGCAGTACGTGCCTACCTCAACAATCAGTTTGGTGATACCTATCACATACACGATAGGCCGGCGGCCCCGTGGCTTGGCCGGCGAGGAGCCTGGACAAGCCACAATGTCGGAAATAAAAAGACTTGTGTATTCTCGTGAACGTGAAAGTCGTGAGGAGCTACGTAGTGCAATAGTGGAGGCCTTTAATAAATTGTCCATAGGTATGTCAGTTAATTATTTTGTAAATAGCTCCAATTTTTTAAATACGTCCGAAATACTTACAGTTCGTTCACCCTGTGTTTATTTTTATTACATAATAAATAAAGTTATCGAAAAGTAATGTTCAGTTACAGTATTTCCGACGGTCCTAAGCCCGTGTAAAGTATGATGGAGAAATTGGAGTATCCATTTACGTATTAATTGTGATGCAGAATTTACATAGTAAAAAGAGAAAACGTATTGCCTCGTATCAGCTGATTCTGAACTGTGATATGCCTATTATCAGTTTCGTCGCTATGGCATTTACCTTATTTTATAATAAGTTGTGTAGCTTACGCATACGACTCGGTCGTGAATGAGATAACGAGATATTCCAAAACGACTACAAATTCACGGTGTATAACAACTATTGTGTTCCGTAATCTCGTCCTCATTTTGTACTATGTAGTTTGCACTCTTGCACAATTACACTGTCACAATCGTTAAAGATGAACCTTCATCAAGAATAAAATACCAGCATGTGTCTATGGTATGGTTTATCTGTGGTCCGGTGTTTCGCGCGCTTGTAAGTTGGTCCCCCATACGTAGACGGAGAAAACTAAAGACAAATTGATAGCATCTGTTTCATTCACACAAGAGTAAGAAGGAGTTATGAATTTGACGTGTATAAAAACGAGACAGCATGAGAATATTTTCTGTCTCGCGTTGCGTGCCGGTTTTTTCAAGGTCAGCACAGTACTGTGCTAAACAAATTTGACAGTTGAGAGTCGCTTGCTTACGTTTTAGCGTTAATTTTTGTTTAATTTCAATAAAAGTGCACAATTATTGTGAAAATTACATAAGGAAACACTCAGTGAACTGGTTATTCATATATATATTAAAGACAATATGGTTCCTTGTAGTGTATTAGGATGTAAAAGTGATAGTGAAACGAAAACACCAAAATTGTCTTTCCACTCGTAAGTATAAGCCAATTTTAGCTTATTAATGTTTTAATTGATTGTGTCTTACACACATAGATTCACGTCAAGTACAAAATAATCGATTTAGTAGCCAAAATATGAAATCAAATCATTCATAACCTCAAATTTCAGTGTTGCCGCATTCTAGTTGTCAATTCTCCCACAATTGTTGTGGGAGTTATATTTGATTATGATGTCTAGTATTGCGTGAGCCATCAATTTCAAATCACATTTAGATAATGTTATGAATTAATTATAATTACACAAAGCGATTAATTAAACTAAAATACTTTGCAGTTTTCCATATGATGACAGTTTTAATTTTTTTAAATAAAATGTTTAAATGTTTTAAAATTAAACAAAGTTTTTACATAGTTTGTGTATTAGGTACTTATTGACCGTAATCCTACAAACTAGCATAGTAAATTAAGTAGGGAGTAACGTACATGGGTGGCAACACTTCTTTATGAATCGTTCTATTTCATGTGGCCACGCGCACTATTCGTCCATAGTTTTCTCCGTCTACGCCCCCATAGCATTTTAGCCAATCCTGCATGTGATAAGGCTAAAGTTTTATATTCTTTTTTATTAGGTTAATATATAATAATAACTTGATATAATATTTAGCAGTAAGATATTTTGTACATGAACGATGGGATTGGCATAGTCACGTTTATGTACAGAAATCACAAAAAAAAAAAAAAAAAAGTTAGTCCCCGTCAAACGTCATTGTACTTTTTTGTGCACGCGCTGTCAGAACGGTTTTCTCTTCTTTAAAAATATTTAATAATTTTAAAGACTATATGATGGGAAAACATAAACGAAAGCGTGATAAATCATTGGAGAAACGCTTGCGCAGGCTAGAGAAGAAATTACGTAGACGGAGTTATCGCGAATTTCTAGGTAAGTCCTTTAAGTGTTCTTCATTATCGCTAGTCGCGGATATCCAGCATTGACATCACGCCACTCACGAGTTTTCACGAGAGGTTAGCCAGTAGTGAGCACCTTCCTACACATTGTCATGAAGCAATGTTCTACAAACATTGACATCACGCCACTCACGAGTTTTCACGAGAGGTTAGCCAGTACTTACTAGTGAGCACCTTCCTACACATTGTCATGAAGCAATGTTCTACAAACATTGACATCACGCCACTCACGAGCTTTCACGAGAGGTTAGCCAGTAGTGAGCACCTTCCTACACATTGTCATGAAGCAATGTTCTACAAACATTGACATCACGCCACTCACGAGCTTTCACGAGAGGTTAGCCAGTAGTGAGCACCTACCTACACATTGTCATGAAGCAATGTTCTACAAACATTGACATCACGCCACTCACGAGCTTTCACGAGAGGTTAGCCAGTAGTGAGCACCTACCTACACATTGTCATGAAGCAATGTTCTACAAACATTGACATCACGCCACTCACGAGCTTTCACGAGAGGTTAGCCAGTAGTGAGCACCTTCCTACACATTGTCATGAAGCAATGTTCTACAAACATTGACATCACGCCACTCACGAGCTTTCACGAGAGGTTAGCCAGTAGTGAGCACCTTCCTACACATTGTCATGAAGCAATGTTCTACAAACATTGACATCACGCCACTCACGAGCTTTCACGAGAGGTTAGCCAGTAGTGAGCACCTTCCTACACATTGTCATGAAGCAATGTTCTACAAACATTGACATCACGCCACTCACGAGCTTTCACGAGAGGTTAGCCAGTAGTGAGCGCCTTCCTACACATTGTCATGAAGCAATGTTCTACAAACATTGACATCACGCCACTCACGAGCTTTCACGAGAGGTTAGCCAGTAGTGAGCACCTTCCTACACATTGTCATGAAGCAATGTTCTACAAACATTGACATCACGCCACTCACGAGCTTTCACGAGAGGTTAGCCAGTAGTGAGCACCTACCTACACATTGTCATGAAGCAATGTTCTACAAACATTGACATCACGCCACTCACGAGCTTTCACGAGAGGTTAGCCAGTAGTGAGCACCTACCTACACATTGTCATGAAGCAATGTTCTACAAACATTGACATCACGCCACTCACGAGCTTTCACGAGAGGTTAGCCAGTAGTGAGCACCTACCTACACATTGTCATGAAGCAATGTTCTACAAACATTGACATCACGCCACTCACGAGCTTTCACGAGAGGTTAGCCAGTAGTGAGCACCTTCCTACACATTGTCATGAAGCAATGTTCTACAAACATTGACATCACGCCACTCACGAGCTTTCACGAGAGGTTAGCCAGTAGTGAGCACCTTCCTACACATTGTCATGAAGCAATGTTCTACAAACATTGACATCACGCCACTCACGAGCTTTCACGAGAGGTTAGCCAGTAGTGAGCACCTACCTACACATTGTCATGAAGCAATGTTCTACAAACATTGACATCACGCCACTCACGAGCTTTCACGAGAGGTTAGCCAGTAGTGAGCACCTTCCTACACATTGTCATGAAGCAATGTTCTACAAACATTGACATCACGCCACTCACGAGCTTTCACGAGAGGTTAGCCAGTAGTGAGCACCTTCCTACACATTGTCATGAAGCAATGTTCTACAAACATTGACATCACGCCACTCACGAGCTTTCACGAGAGGTTAGCCAGTAGTGAGCACCTACCTACACATTGTCATGAAGCAATGTTCTACAAACATTGACATCACGCCACTCACGAGCTTTCACGAGAGGTTAGCCAGTAGTGAGCACCTTCCTACACATTGTCATGAAGCAATGTTCTACAAACATTGACATCACGCCACTCACGAGCTTTCACGAGAGGTTAGCCAGTAGTGAGCACCTTCCTACACATTGTCATGAAGCAATGTTCTACAAACATTGACATCACGCCACTCACGAGCTTTCACGAGAGGTTAGCCAGTAGTGAGCACCTTCCTACACATTGTCATGAAGCAATGTTCTACAAACATTGACATCACGCCACTCACGAGCTTTCACGAGAGGTTAGCCAGTAGTGAGCACCTTCCTACACATTGTCATGAAGCAATGTTCTACAAACATTGACATCACGCCACTCACGAGCTTTCACGAGAGGTTAGCCAGTAGTGAGCACCTTCCTACACATTGTCATGAAGCAATGTTCTACAAACATTGACATCACGCCACTCACGAGCTTTCACGAGAGGTTAGCCAGTAGTGAGCACCTTCCTACACATTGTCATGAAGCAATGTTCTACAAACATTGACATCACGCCACTCACGAGCTTTCACGAGAGGTTAGCCAGTAGTGAGCACCTTCCTACACATTGTCATGAAGCAATGTTCTACAAACATTGACATCACGCCACTCACGAGTTTTCACGAGAGGTTAGCCAGTAGTGAGCACCTTCCTACACATTGTCATGAAGCAATGTTCTACAAACATTGACATCACGCCACTCACGAGCTTTCACGAGAGGTTAGCCAGTAGTGAGCACCTTCCTACACATTGTCATGAAGCAATGTTCTACAAACATTGACATCACGCCACTCACGAGCTTTCACGAGAGGTTAGCCAGTAGTGAGCACCTTCCTACACATTGTCATGAAGCAATGTTCTACAAACATTGACATCACGCCACTCACGAGCTTTCACGAGAGGTTAGCCAGTAGTGAGCACCTTCCTACACATTGTCATGAAGCAATGTTCTACAAACATTGACATCACGCCACTCACGAGCTTTCACGAGAGGTTAGCCAGTAGTGAGCACCTTCCTACACATTGTCATGAAGCAATGTTCTACAAACATTGACATCACGCCACTCACGAGCTTTCACGAGAGGTTAGCCAGTAGTGAGCACCTTCCTACACATTGTCATGAAGCAATGTTCTACAAACATTGACATCACGCCACTCACGAGCTTTCACGAGAGGTTAGCCAGTAGTGAGCACCTTCCTACACATTGTCATGAAGCAATGTTCTACAAACATTGACATCACGCCACTCACGAGCTTTCACGAGAGGTTAGCCAGTAGTGAGCACCTTCCTACACATTGTCATGAAGCAATGTTCTACAAACATTGACATCACGCCACTCACGAGCTTTCACGAGAGGTTAGCCAGTAGTGAGCACCTTCCTACACATTGTCATGAAGCAATGTTCTACAAACATTGACATCACGCCACTCACGAGCTTTCACGAGAGGTTAGCCAGTAGTGAGCACCTTCCTACACATTGTCATGAAGCAATGTTCTACAAACATTGACATCACGCCACTCACGAGCTTTCACGAGAGGTTAGCCAGTAGTGAGCACCTTCCTACACATTGTCATGAAGCAATGTTCTACAAACAATGACATCACGCCACTCACGAGCTTTCACGAGAGGTTAGCCAGTAGTGAGCACCTTCCTACACATTGTCATGAAGCAATGTTCTACAAACATTGACATCACGCCACTCACGAGCTTTCACGAGAGGTTAGCCAGTAGTGAGCACCTTCCTACACATTGTCATGAAGCAATGTTCTACAAACATTGACATCACGCCACTCACGAGCTTTCACGAGAGGTTAGCCAGTAGTGAGCACCTTCCTACACATTGTCATGAAGCAATGTTCTACAAACATTGACATCACGCCACTCACGAGCTTTCACGAGAGGTTAGCCAGTAGTGAGCACCTTCCTACACATTGTCATGAAGCAATGTTCTACAAACATTGACATCACGCCACTCACGAGCTTTCACGAGAGGTTAGCCAGTAGTGAGCACCTTCCTACACATTGTCATGAAGCAATGTTCTACAAACATTGACATCACGCCACTCACGAGCTTTCACGAGAGGTTAGCCAGTAGTGAGCACCTTCCTACACATTGTCATGAAGCAATGTTCTACAAACATTGACATCACGCCACTCACGAGCTTTCACGAGAGGTTAGCCAGTAGTGAGCACCTACCTACACATTGTCATGAAGCAATGTTCTACAAACATTGACATCACGCCACTCACGAGCTTTCACGAGAGGTTAGCCAGTAGTGAGCACCTTCCTACACATTGTCATGAAGCAATGTTCTACAAACATTGACATCACGCCACTCACGAGCTTTCACGAGAGGTTAGCCAGTAGTGAGCACCTTCCTACACATTGTCATGAAGCAATGTTCTACAAACATTGACATCACGCCACTCACGAGCTTTCACGAGAGGTTAGCCAGTAGTGAGCACCTTCCTACACATTGTCATGAAGCAATGTTCTACAAACAATGACATCACGCCACTCACGAGCTTTCACGAGAGGTTAGCCAGTAGTGAGCACCTTCCTACACATTGTCATGAAGCAATGTTCTACAAACATTGACATCACGCCACTCACGAGCTTTCACGAGAGGTTAGCCAGTAGTGAGCACCTTCCTACACATTGTCATGAAGCAATGTTCTACAAACATTGACATCACGCCACTCACGAGCTTTCACGAGAGGTTAGCCAGTAGTGAGCACCTTCCTACACATTGTCATGAAGCAATGTTCTACAAACATTGACATCACGCCACTCACGAGCTTTCACGAGAGGTTAGCCAGTAGTGAGCACCTTCCTACACATTGTCATGAAGCAATGTTCTACAAACATTGACATCACGCCACTCACGAGCTTTCACGAGAGGTTAGCCAGTAGTGAGCACCTTCCTACACATTGTCATGAAGCAATGTTCTACAAACATTGACATCACGCCACTCACGAGCTTTCACGAGAGGTTAGCCAGTAGTGAGCACCTTCCTACACATTGTCATGAAGCAATGTTCTACAAACATTGACATCACGCCACTCACGAGCTTTCACGAGAGGTTAGCCAGTAGTGAGCACCTACCTACACATTGTCATGAAGCAATGTTCTACAAACATTGACATCACGCCACTCACGAGCTTTCACGAGAGGTTAGCCAGTAGTGAGCACCTTCCTACACATTGTCATGAAGCAATGTTCTACAAACATTGACATCACGCCACTCACGAGCTTTCACGAGAGGTTAGCCAGTAGTGAGCACCTTCCTACACATTGTCATGAAGCAATGTTCTACAAACATTGACATCACGCCACTCACGAGCTTTCACGAGAGGTTAGCCAGTAGTGAGCACCTTCCTACACATTGTCATGAAGCAATGTTCTACAAACATTGACATCACGCCACTCACGAGCTTTCACGAGAGGTTAGCCAGTAGTGAGCACCTTCCTACACATTGTCATGAAGCAATGTTCTACAAACATTGACATCACGCCACTCACGAGCTTTCACGAGAGGTTAGCCAGTAGTGAGCACCTTCCTACACATTGTCATGAAGCAATGTTCTACAAACATTGACATCACGCCACTCACGAGCTTTCACGAGAGGTTAGCCAGTAGTGAGCACCTTCCTACACATTGTCATGAAGCAATGTTCTACAAACATTGACATCACGCCACTCACGAGCTTTCACGAGAGGTTAGCCAGTAGTGAGCACCTACCTACACATTGTCATGAAGCAATGTTCTACAAACATTGACATCACGCCACTCACGAGCTTTCACGAGAGGTTAGCCAGTAGTGAGCACCTTCCTACACATTGTCATGAAGCAATGTTCTACAAACATTGACATCACGCCACTCACGAGCTTTCACGAGAGGTTAGCCAGTAGTGAGCACCTTCCTACACATTGTCATGAAGCAATGTTCTACAAACATTGACATCACGCCACTCACGAGCTTTCACGAAAGGTTAGCCAGTAGTGAGCACCTTCCTACACATTGTCATGAAGCAATGTTCTACAAACAATGACATCACGCCACTCACGAGCTTTCACGAGAGGTTAGCCAGTAGTGAGCACCTTCCTACACATTGTCATGAAGCAATGTTCTACAAACATTGACATCACGCCACTCACGAGCTTTCACGAGAGGTTAGCCAGTAGTGAGCACCTTCCTACACATTGTCATGAAGCAATGTTCTACAAACATTGACATCACGCCACTCACGAGCTTTCACGAGAGGTTAGCCAGTAGTGAGCACCTTCCTACACATTGTCATGAAGCAATGTTCTACAAACAATGACATCACGCCACTCACGAGCTTTCACGAGAGGTTAGCCAGTAGTGAGCACCTTCCTACACATTGTCATGAAGCAATGTTCTACAAACATTGACATCACGCCACTCACGAGCTTTCACGAGAGGTTAGCCAGTAGTGAGCACCTTCCTACACATTGTCATGAAGCAATGTTCTACAAACAATGACATCACGCCACTCACGAGCTTTCACGAGAGGTTAGCCAGTAGTGAGCACCTTCCTACACATTGTCATGAAGCAATGTTCTACAAACATTGACATCACGCCACTCACGAGCTTTCACGAGAGGTTAGCCAGTAGTGAGCACCTTCCTACACATTGTCATGAAGCAATGTTCTACAAACATTGACATCACGCCACTCACGAGCTTTCACGAGAGGTTAGCCAGTAGTGAGCACCTTCCTACACATTGTCATGAAGCAATGTTCTACAAACATTGACATCACGCCACTCACGAGCTTTCACGAGAGGTTAGCCAGTAGTGAGCACCTTCCTACACATTGTCATGAAGCAATGTTCTACAAACATTGACATCACGCCACTCACGAGCTTTCACGAGAGGTTAGCCAGTAGTGAGCACCTACCTACACATTGTCATGAAGCAATGTTCTACAAACATTGACATCACGCCACTCACGAGCTTTCACGAGAGGTTAGGCAGTAGTGAGCACCTACCTACACATTGTCATGAAGCAATGTTCTACAAACATTGACATCACGCCACTCACGAGCTTTCACGAGAGGTTAGCCAGTAGTGAGCACCTTCCTACACATTGTCATGAAGCAATGTTCTACAAACATTGACATCACGCCACTCACGAGCTTTCACGAGAGGTTAGCCAGTAGTGAGCACCTTCCTACACATTGTCATGAAGCAATGTTCTACAAACATTGACATCACGCCACTCACGAGCTTTCACGAGAGGTTAGCCAGTAGTGAGCACCTTCCTACACATTGTCATGAAGCAATGTTCTACAAACATTGACATCACGCCACTCACGAGCTTTCACGAGAGGTTAGCCAGTAGTGAGCACCTTCCTACACATTGTCATGAAGCAATGTTCTACAAACATTGACATCACGCCACTCACGAGCTTTCACGAGAGGTTAGCCAGTAGTGAGCACCTTCCTACACATTGTCATGAAGCAATGTTCTACAAACATTGACATCACGCCACTCACGAGCTTTCACGAGAGGTTAGCCAGTAGTGAGCACCTTCCTACACATTGTCATGAAGCAATGTTCTACAAACATTGACATCACGCCACTCACGAGCTTTCACGAGAGGTTAGCCAGTAGTGAGCACCTTCCTACACATTGTCATGAAGCAATGTTCTACAAACATTGACATCACGCCACTCACGAGCTTTCACGAGAGGTTAGCCAGTAGTGAGCACCTTCCTACACATTGTCATGAAGCAATGTTCTACAAACAATGACATCACGCCACTCACGAGCTTTCACGAGAGGTTAGCCAGTAGTGAGCACCTACCTACACATTGTCATGAAGCAATGTTCTACAAACATTGACATCACGCCACTCACGAGCTTTCACGAGAGGTTAGCCAGTAGTGAGCACCTTCCTACACATTGTCATTCGATTGTATCGAATATACTTACACGTTGTCATTCGATTGTATCGAAGCGCACCCTTAGAGCCTTCACGAGAGGTTGGCCGTTGGAGGTTGCTTACATATGATCACTTATTGTCATTCGATTGTATCAAAGCTCACCCCTAGAGCCTTCACGAGAGGTTGCCCCAGGGGGGGGACACTGCCTAATATCTTTCCTATATCCAAAGATAGGACTGACATCTGTGTTTTTGGCCCCGTACTTGTGCTGTAAATCAATCGCAGAAGATGGCGCTTAAACAAATTTTAATTTCTTATTTAGTGTCAGTTCTTACCTATCTATACTTTTATATTTTTAATTTATCTAGAATCATATTTTATTCTCATTTTAATTGTTTTATCATAAAAATGTCATAAAATACAAAATTAGTAAATATGTCGGTTAAAGACTACCTATATTCAAACATTGGATTTGTAAGACAGTCACAATATGGCGCCTGCATTTTACCCGTGCGCACGTTTGTAGTTTTTCGTCCTATATTGTATATTTTTCGGCTGTGAAGGTCTTATGTAAGTGCGTTGAGTCGAGCTCTGTGTTCCTCCACCTTGTGTCAATTAATCTTCCCATCGAAAACGGTTGTTATCAGTGTGCGATAGTGACGCTTTTAGTGTTTAGTGTGGTGCGGTTTTTCCAACTACAAAAATGCCGAGACGCTGCGCATTTCACTGCGAACCTAGAGTCCGCTGCATAGTTATATTTTAATAAACATAAACATAATAAATGTTATTTGTTGTTGTTTTCTTCTTATACTACGATATGCACCTTATACTTATTGTATTTAAATTGTTTTGGTTGGATCTATTTTTGTAACATTCTACTTGTTCTATTTGCAATTTTTATGTTACAAAAATACGATTAATACAAAACAATTTAAATACGAATTCTGGATTTTATAAAATACATAATAGAAATAGCTATAGGCACAGAATACGGAATAGCTATAGCTATGTATAGAAGGATTAGTTCGGGGCCAAAAGTTCAGATGTCACTGTTTCAAATAGGGTTGGCTGAAATTGGCCATAAGAGGGCTCTCTTTTCCCTATATATTACTTTACTCTTTGGGTTGGCCGTTGGAGGTTGCTTACATATGATCACTTGTTCGTACTTAATTGCATCACTAGAGCTTGCACGAGAGATTAGCCGCGGATTCCAAAGAACTCTGACAGTTGAAACCTAATTTGGCTTCGTCGTCCCTAGATGACTACGACGAAGTGCGCTCGAGTACAGGCTCAAGTACACGCTCTAGGAGCCGTTCGCTACAACGCCACATAACACCACGCAGACGACTGCTATCGACTACGTCCAACGAGGGCGACAACAAGGAGAGGGAGGCAGATCCAGATGCTATCACCCCAGATGTAGAGGTCCAAGAAACAATCAATATCACCCCTGAACTGAGTGCAGACATAGAATGTCTACTGGGCCAAGAATGGGCCAGCACTATAACCAATAATTTTGTCATACATGAAAGTGTAGCAAAGCGATGGAATTCCATTCTACAGAATGGCCTAGATAGCCATACCCAACAGGAAATTATGAAAAAATATAATAGACCTGACAATATCCAAATACTAAACCCACCCCTGTTGAATGGAGAGATAAAGGAAGCCATTCATGACAATGGTATAAAAAGGGATAACAAAATCCGTGACCAACAAGATGTGTTAGCAGCAGCTATTGCAGCTATGGGTACTGTTCTAAATAATATGATAATAAGCCATAATATACACCAGCCACGTTGCCAAGACCGTCGACCTCGCTAACACAGGTACAAACAGGCAGATTAAAATATTTTCACATCATTGGCTCACCATTACCTCTAACTCTACCATACATAAATGGCTTGAAGGCTATTCAATACCCTTCAGAGAGCTCCTCATACAAAAATATTATCCTAGGAATGACTTATTTACCCAAAAGGAATTTAAGCTCATATCCTTGGAAATAGAGGAATTGTTACAGTTGGAAGCCATAGAAAGATGCTCACCTGTTGATGGGCAGTTCTTATCTAGCGTCTTGTTACATCCTAAACCAGATGGTACTTGGAGATTCATTCTTCATCTCAAAGAACTAAATAATTATATTAATACAGTACATTTTAAATTAGAAGACTTGAGAACAGCAACAAAACTTATGACACCAGGTTGTTTTATGGCATCAATTGATTTAAAAAATGCATACTATCTAATTTCAATAGATAAGTCTGATAGAAAATACCTAAGATTTTTATTTGACAGCTCATTGTACCAGTTTACTTGCCTTCCAATTGGAATAAGTAGTGCACCATATGTCTTTACCAAGACCATGAAGCCAATAATGTCACACCTAAGGTCAAAGGGATTGTTGTCTGTTATATACTTGAATGATATATTGTGCCTCGCTGACTCCTACGAACAGTGTTTAGAAAATGTGTACACCACAAGAATAACTCTAGAAAAATTTGGCTTTATAATTAATATGGATAAAAGGCTGTTTAACACCTAGTCAGTATTGTAAGTATTTTAGGCTTCATATTAGATTCCGTTCAGTACTCCGTATCCCTTCCTCAGAGGAAGAAGGAATCCATTACTATGTCTGTCAAAAAATTTCAATGTAAATAAGGATGCAAAATCAAAGACTGCTTAATTACTGGGTCAGCTGGTAGCTGCTTGCCCAGGTGTAGAATATGGTTGGCTCTATACTAAAACTATGGAAAGCCATAAAACAGCAACTTGGATTCATAATGAAAATTTCAATGTACCTATCATTATAACAGAAGGAATTCTATCGGATCTGAGATGTTGGAGTTCACATGTTCAGATAGGCTTCAATAGGATAAAACAGTATTTGAATTAGAAATGTTCTGATTCTTCACGAACAGGTCGGGGCATAGTATGCAATAGTATAACAAGTCATGGGCACTGGACGGCGGATGCAAAACAATATCATATAATTACCTAGAGTTGTTAGCAGCATTTAGAGCTCTTATAACTTTTGCTTCAGGTCTAAAAGAACGTGAAATTTTACTAAGAATTGACAATAGAACTGCTATAGCTTATATTAATAGAATGGGGGCACTCGTTATCCTCATTTAAATAAACTAGCAAGAAAAATATGGCAGTGGTGTGAAGTTAGGTACCTATGGCTATATGCCTCATACATAAGTTCAAAAGAAAATTGTATTGCAGATAAGGAATCTAGACGACCATATTCTGATATTGAATGGGAGCTTTGTAACAAAGCTTTTAATACTATTATTGATAAATTTGGTATGCCAGAAATTGATTTATTCGCAACCAAATATAATGCCAAATGTCAGAACTATGTATCATGGCTGCCAAATCCAAAGGCGTATGCAATAGATGCCTTTACTGTAACATGGCAAGACACCTTTTATGCTTTCCCACCTTTTGCTCTCATAAGTAAAATATTGCAAAAAATTAAAAGAGAGAAATCAATTGGTATTGTTGTAGTACCATATAGGCCCTCACAAGCATGGTACCCATGTTATACTTCTCTGATTGCTTCTGAAATCATTACACTTGGTCTATGTTATGATTTATTGTCATCTCCTTCCAAGACTCCACACCCTCTACACAGGAGTCTCACACCGATTGCAGCCAAATTATCAGGAGTGCATTCCTGAGGAGGGGTATACCACATTCCTCCCTCAACATAATGCTGGCTTCACTGTCTAACAATACAAGAAAACAATATGAATCAGCTCTGAATCAATGGATTCTATTTTGTAGAAATCATAATGAGGACCCCTTAATAAATTCAATACCCATGGTGTTAGAGTTCTTAAAAAATAAGTTTAATGAAGGGTTATCATATAGCTCACTCAATTTAATCCGGTCAGCCATTTCTCTGGTTTTAGGCAACCATCTGGGGACAGATGAAAGAGTGACAAGATTTTTAGGGGTATTTTTAGATTAAGACCAAAGAAGGCAAAATATGAAGAAATATGGGACCCTAGCATTGTTTTAAATGATGTATCCACATTGTTTCCAAAATATGAAGAAATATGGGACCCTAGCATTGTTTTAAATGATGTATCCACATTGTTTCCAAAATATGAAGAAATATGGGACCCTAGCATTGTTTTAAATGATGTATCCACATTGTTTCCAAAATATGAAGAAATATGGGACCCTAGCATTGTTTTAAATGATGTCTCCACATTGTTTCCAAAATATGAAGAAATATGGGACCCTAGCATTGTTTTAAATGATGTATCCACATTGTTTCCAAAATATGAAGAAATATGGGACCCTAGCATTGTTTTAAATGATGTCTCCACATTGTTTCCAAAATATGAAGAAATATGGGACCCTAGCATTGTTTTAAATGATGTATCCACATTGTTTCCAAAATATGAAGAAATATGGGACCCTAGCATTGTTTTAAATGATGTCTCCACATTGTTTCCAAAATATGAAGAAATATGGGACCCTAGCATTGTTTTAAATGATGTATCCACATTGTTTCCAAAATATGAAGAAATATGGGACCCTAGCATTGTTTTAAATGATGTCTCCACATTGTTTCCAAAATATGAAGAAATATGGGACCCTAGCATTGTTTTAAATGATGTATCCACATTGTTTCCAAAATATGAAGAAATATGGGACCCTAGCATTGTTTTAAATGATGTATCCACATTGTTTCCAAAATATGAAGAAATATGGGACCCTAGCATTGTTTTAAATGATGTCTCCACATTGTTTCCAAAATATGAAGAAATATGGGACCCTAGCATTGTTTTAAATGATGTATCCACATTGTTTCCAAAATATGAAGAAATATGGGACCCTAGCATTGTTTTAAATGATGTCTCCACATTGTTTCCAAATGCAAATCTTAGTTTGGAATTATTAACTAAAAGTTAGTAACTCTTCTAGCTCTTGTACCAGGACACAGAGTACAAACACTGTCTCTTATCTGTATAGATAATAATAATAATATATCAATAAATGCTGATAATATCACTATAAAAATTCCAGCTACCATTAAAACATCTGCTCCTAACAGACTTCAACCCAACTTAATCTTACCATATTTTCATGAAAATATAAAAATATGTCCAGTATCAGTATTGGTAATACGGTTTATTTCCATCCAGTAACACCCAAACGTGTAACAGTGTTACTCGTTGGGAATTTTTTTCCCAACGAGTAACACTGTTACTCGATGGGAATTTTTTTGTCCCAACGAGTAACACCTTAAGTATTGGTGTTACTGGATGGGAATAAAAAGTTTCATCGAGTAACACTGTTACACGATGGGAAAAGGCGCGGGTAAAGCATCATTATCGGCGATACGCGCGCGCGCGGCTGTGCGAGGTCGCTGCTGTCGACGTCGAAGGTTGTCTAACTGGTGATTACGAAGCTCTCGCACATATAATATTTATTTTTATTATTTACCGTGTTCACTACTCACGATACCCACATTACCTACTCATCAATCAAATCGTCACGCCAATTCAAAGGCGTGTATCTACATACCACATGGTTAGGTACCTTGCGTAAGGCTGCTCGACCTTCGAGGCTGTCGTGAAATGCGATTATTTGGAGATGATCATGAGCCTCAGTGTTCATGTTCGATGCTAATTGGTCGTGTAGTTAATTACCAAGGCGAAGGCACGTATATTAACACTAGCTGTACCCGCGACTTCGTCCGCGTGAAAATTTGTATAAAATGTTATATGTTTTAGGACAGAACTTCTGTGTAAACGATGTTAGATGTGGAACCATTGGGGACGTACACATACAGATTTTGGGGATTGCTAACGCGAGACAATGCGACATAGAGTTGGCCATGAGTCATGAGTAAAACAGCCCGTACTGAGATCTACACCTGCAACGTGTAATCTCTGACCTTGCGCTTTATTTATTGTCATTGCATTACATAAACTTACTGGGAATTGAACGCGCTTAAAGCTGAACAGATAATTATTTGGTATGATGGGGTTTCTCGGAATAAAAATTATTTCACCGGCGCCACATCCTGTTAAAATTTCGGCTTTAACTAAGTTACGTTGCAAGATTTTTACTTTAAGTCTGGTTCCGTTACAAAGCCTAGGTGGACTTAAATTTCTTAGCAAGATTATGGGAACGCCCACTTGTAAAGAAATTTTATGGGCTGGAAGACCAGATGCGCGTCAAGAATTAAGAAACTCTACTGGATAATGGAGTAATGTCGTATTCTGCTGTGACATTGTGAATAGACGTATATTCGACACTATCACCGTTAATTTGCCTTAGCATCTCAGAATTAATAGCTGTTGCTTGGTCGTTTCGAGGCGGCAAAGTTGTAAGTTGCAGCTTTTTTTTTTACTTGGGCTATATATTATGAAACGGCAGGCCACTATACGAAAAGACCTACCCAAAGGTCACCACTAAAAGAAATCCCTACTGTCCCCCTCCCCCTCCCCCTAGAGGGGAGACGGACACGACACAGAGGCGCGCGTGTTAATACGCACGCCGCTTCTCGGACCTGGTGCTGAACGAATGGCGGGCAGGCCCACAAAGTCCGCCACCCCCAGGTCAGACCTCAGGGTGGCTGGAGGTCGTCTTGGGCCCTCCGGCGCCTGGCTCTGCGGTTGGGGACAGGGGTTTAAACGCACCCTCTCCCACTCTGCCGCCTCCTTGATGGAAATCACTTCCTCGGCGAGGCGACGGCATTCCACGACCTCTCGCTCCGGACCATAGACTGGACTACGGCCGGGAGCGAGAGGGCAACAAATCCGACTGCCGCGACCAACTCACGGCGCTGCGATGCCCAGGTGGGGCAAACCGCCAAAGTGTGCAGCGCCGTGTTCTCAACAACGTCACGGCAGTCGCCGCAGTGGTGACAACTGGGCGTCTCTTGCCGGCGTATACGACACAGGAACTGGCCAAAACAACCGTGGCCAGTCATTACCTGTGTCAGCCGGAAGATGAGGGCGCCATGCCGCCTTTCCAGCCACTCCTCAAACACGGGACTTACCGCCACGATCGTGGCGTGCCCGATAGCCATGCAGCTGTCTGGTTTATTGTATCTGTAGGTGACCCATATACTGACGAAATTAAAATTTGCAACGATGGAACCATACAACATAAACTATCTGATAAAATTACCTTATTTTCTGCTCGCTGCTGAAAAGTACCGTCTCCTATTTTACAGTAAACCGATTTTAATGGAATAAAGACTAAATGTTACCCGAGGATATTCTCTATAGTGTTCTTACTGAGTCTATCGTATTAACTTTGTACTTTAGGCGTGATGAAGTAATAAACAAACAGACAGACAGATTTTCTAAAATGATTGAAATGTGTTCAGTTAATTATTCTGAGTCCCCTTAATTCATTTATTTCGCAATATTTTAAAATGTACAGACACGTGACATTTAGAGTTTTATATTCCTATTGCCCAAAAAATACCAAAATCGAAGCGATTATTATCTCCATATACCGATTCGGTTTTGTATTAATCTAATAAACAAATTTTAGGAAATCGGATTACAACTTTTATTTACATTATATCTCTAGAACAAAGAGTGGTTGTTGAAAGCCAGCATGCCATACAAAGGCGTAAAACCTTAATATCACGATTTAAAAAATGACGTCATTTGCACAGTGCCATCTATCGTGATATATTTGTCTGTATTTTGTGTACCTATATTTTGAAAAATAAAATTACTTACTTACTTACTATATGTATAAATCATTACGTCGGGTCTAGTACTAAACACATATTACTAACAAATTAGAGATGTCATTGTCAATTAGTAAACATTCAACATTGTCTTAGAATTAATTATTATTTATTATTATAACAAAAATTACGAAATTTATATTATATCCGTATAACTGGCTTTCTGTATACGATCCTGATCTGTAATCACAATCTATGAGCTTAAATTTAAGCAAATCTCAACCTTATTTGTAAAACATTACGGCGGATCTAGTACAGTACGATCACATTGCCTACATTAAAATTTAATTTAACTTCAAATGCTCATAACTTTTGATAGAGAAGGCCGATTTTAATGAAATATAGACTAAATGTTACTTGAGGATATTCTTTATAGTGTTCTTACTGAGTCTATTGTATTAACTTTGTGCTTCAGGCGTGATGCGAGAACAAACAGCCAGACAGACTTTTTAAAAAATGATTAAAATGTGTTTAGTTAATTATTCTGAGCCTCCTAAATCATTTATTTTGCAAAATTCTAAAATGTACAGACACGTGATATTTACAGTTATATTATGCTAGATGTTCCCGTGGTTTCACCCGCGTTTATCGTTACTGCGCCGCCCCTGTGGGTCGTAGCGTGATATTATATAGCCTATAGCCTTCCTCGATAAATAGGCTATCCAACACTAAAAGAATTTTTCAAATCGAACCAGTAGTAATCACGCAGAATAAACCAGGAGAAACATCGTTTATACTATGTCTGTAATGGGTAATTATTTTGCTGCGATGTTATTTTAAAACTGCTATATCTCCTAATATATTCATTGAAATCGAATGATGTAAAGGGCAATTTTATTTTAAATTAAATACTTGGGATGAATAACGTATTTATTTGGATAAGGATTAATATCATGTTTATAAAAATACCTTCGCAAATAATGCATTATTTTAGAACAAATTTCGTTAGCATAAAAATGATTATAGTGAGCCAACCTTAAAAGATAGACATATGCTGTCGCGGACTTTTTTTTAGAACTTTTAAAGGGGAACAATTCTGTCATACATGATTTTTGCGAAACTTTAACTGTTTACGCAGCGCACGCAGCGGAAGCTCTCAAAAGGAAAAAATACTCTCCGATTTTGAAACATTCTTCATTGGTGCTCCGCTCCTATAGATGTTAGCGTGATGATATATAGCCTATAGCCCTCCTCGATAAATGGGCTATCTAACACTGAAAGAATTTTTCAAATCGGGCCAGTAGTTCCTGAGATTAGTGCGTTCAAGTAAACAAACAAACAAACAAACAAACAAACAAACAAACTCTTCAGCTTTATAATATTAGTATAGATTCTTCCACAATCGAGCTTCGAGCTGCAGCGCCAGTCGTTAATGTGTGTAGATAATAACTAGGTACATGATAGATACAGGAATAGGTATCTACCTATTCCTGCACCGAGTGTGGCACTTTTTGTTTCGTTATTACGATGTCGCAGGCAATTTGTATGATGCCGCGTTTTACAAAAGACGCGGCCGGCGTCGTGATGATTCCGCGTTTTACAAACGCCGTCGTCTGTTTAAAAACGCTCGTTGATTGTTACAGTCACCCTGACCGTCGACGGAGCCCCGCTTGGCCGGGCTCCTATTTTTGGGTGGGTTTAAGATGGAACCTAACATAACCCTTCCGAGACGGAATGCAGTGATTTGAAGCGTACCTATAGGTGCTCGTTATGCTGTTGAATTGTCTATCAAATGTTGTGGCATATTATAAAGTGACAAGGCTATTTACATTTTGCCCTCGGCATATTTTAAAACAGCGAGCGTTTTTATACGAACGACGCCATTTGTAAAACGCGGAATCATACAAATTGCCTGCGACGACGATACCTAACGGATAATAATACTACTTGTATAAGGTTGGTCCATATCGATGACCGCCCACCCGCGGCCGCGGCCGCCCGGCCTGTGTATCCTTCTGTAGCTACATTAGATGAACCATTAACATGCCACCATACCTATGCTTATGTACCTACTGTTAGAAGTAGACGTACATCGAAAGATATTGCATTTGTTTTCAATTTCATTTGAGTTATTAATATTTTTGTAGATTCTCCAGCTAAGTTAGATTGCTTGCGTTAAAAGTGGGTTCACGTCGATTGTGCAATGAGTGCAATTTATTATAATTCACAACCTCATCGAACCCACAACACTCGGCGCGGCAAGCACTTGAACCACTCCGCCATCCGAGCAGACCGGTAGTCTAGCAGTATACGCGTAAACGTAACTCTCTTCTCCACTGATCGCGACTTACCACTTACCGCTTGTTAACGGATGCCGTGCGGATGGCGCCGCCGCCGCCGCCGCCGCCGCACAGGCGCCATGAGCCATAGATAATCCCCGAATACTAGAGCGAGTCCGTATTTTAGTCCCCGTGAATATATCAACGGACTCGAAGGGTCAGGTAGCGCCGCGCCGCCGCCCACGACTGCTGGAGCCGCCCGCCGCGCGCACCGAGCGCGGGCGACACGCGCCTACCAATCGCGCACTCCGCACTATTGGAGACATACTTGCCCGGCACTACGAACTGGACCGCCCCCGATCTCGCAGCCCGCTGCCCCCTCGCCCCCTCAATACCCCCTTACCAGTAGGAAGCCGCTCATCTAGTGCGATGGACACCGTTCCGCCCCCGCTGGAGCTCTCCGATGCCTCTTCTGACGAATCGGACGTTAGTGCCCACTCCTCTTCTGCGGAGGAGCCATTCACCCTAGTAACAGGGAAGAAACGCCTCCGCAAGGCGGTCAAGTCCGTGCCTTCTAAGGCACCCAAAACCTCCCCGGTTGCTCCAGATGCGGCCCTCACCAGGCCACCCACTCCGACTCCCCCTTCCGGGGCTAAGGCCTACCCCACCCCGCCGCCACTGTTCATCCAGGATAAATCCAAATGGACAATGGTGTCCACATGGTGCAACGAGCACCACGTAAATTGTAGGTCCGCTCGCTCAACACAACAGGGGATCAAGGTCCAGGTGACCTCATCCCAAGACCACAGGGTCCTGACCCGTATGCTTAAGGAGCACTCTGTCTCCTTCCATACGTACACCCTGCCAGAGGAACGTCTTCTCCGCGTGGTTATACGCGGCGTTCCTAAGGAACTCCCCGCCTCCGAGGTTAAGACCTCTCTAGCCAAGGAGAACCTCCCCGTGCACGAAGTGCACCGTATGATTCGTGGTAGGTCTCACGAACCATACGACATGGTCCTCGTCTCGCTGGACCAGTCTGCCGCAGGTAAGGAAGTATTCAAACTTACCAATGTGTGCCACCTCTCTGGCATTACGGTCGAGCCCCCGCGTAGAAACGGATTTGTCTCACAGTGCCACTGATGCCAATTGTACGGCCACTCGGCGCGCCACTGTTTCGCCCAACCGCGATGTGTGAAATGCCTAGGCGATCACGCTACCGCAGAGTGTAAGCGCCCTAAGGACAGGACGCTCTGCGAGGAACCACCCGCATGTGTCCTGTGTGGTCAGAGCGGCCACCCCGCTAATTACCGCGGTTGCCCTAAGGCTCCGCACGCCCCCAAATCAAACGCCCGGTCTCAATCGACGCGCCCTCTCCCAGCGGCGCCCCGCCCCGCTCAGTCTACTCCCCTTAGACCCCAGCGACCCTCACCCTGGAACGCACTCAACTCCCAGAGTGCATTCCCCCCTCTCCCCTCAAAGCCTCAACCCCATTTCCCGTCTAAACCTGTCCGACCCACGCAACCTACTGCTTCCCGCCCTCATAACCCGGCTCCCTTCGCGCAAAATGTAGCTAGGCCCGCTAAAAATAACCCCGCGCCAAAGGTGGCTCAGTCCACCCCAAACCCGCGTCCAGCGCCGATCCCGGGATCCGGCGCTGCCCCCAATCCCCACGTGTTCGGATCAGTATTCGCTCAAGTGGGTAGGTTCGCCAGCATCGCGAGTTACGCAGAAATGCGCGCGTTATTGGACGAGATCACCGCCAACCAAGGCGACACATTCGCGCTATTTCAAGTTTATGATAGGTACGCTCATATATTCTACGCACTAGAGAATTTCAGAGTCAACCCGTAATGGATAGGCACATTACAGGCAGAGTCAAACCACGATCACTCAAGTTAGGGTTCTTCAACGCTAATGGCCTCTCATCACAACGTGATGAGTTAGCCACGTTCATTAGGGACTATCACTTAGATATACTTCTCGTGCAAGAAACCTTCTTAAAGCCAGCACACAGAAACCCTAAAATTGCGAACTATGACATAGTTCGTAATGATAGGCTGAACTCGCCTCTGGGAGGCACGCTGATATACTTTAGAAGGTCCTTGCACTGCATACCTATGGACCCGCCCGCTTTGACACACATTGAAGCATCGATCTGTAGGCTGGCCATGTCGGATCATCAACCCATCACTATAGTCTCAGCCTATCTGTCACCATGTTCCACAGAGAACAACCCTAGGAGATTACTAAAGAGTGATCTCCAAGCTCTCCTAGATTTAGGTGGAGCCGTGATTATCGCGGGCGACCTAAACGCAAAGAATGTCCGCTGGAATTGTCTTACGACCAATCCGCGTGGCACGATACTAGAGTCACTTTCAGGGCCTCTTAGTTATGACATTATAACTACACTAGAGCCGACGCATTACCCAGACAACGTGACGCACAGACCCGACATATTAGACTTGGCACTTCTGAGGAATATAAACTTGCGTTTATGTTCTGTAGAAGTGCTACATGAGTTAGTATCCGACCACCGGCCTGTTATCATAGACTTTGCGCCTAGGTTAGGTCTCCCTGATACAGGCTCTATACCCACTAGGATGATTACCGACTGGGCTCGGCTTGAGAGAGAACTCGAGTCGAACTCATCGGAAATCAATCAACAACTCTCTGGCACCTTTACAGGGCGCACAGACACGGAGGCGGCTATCGATCGCCTCACCGAACACGTTCAATCGTTAGTCAACGATTGTTCTCGGAAGGTTCCTGCGACGGACGACCGTCGCTGGAGCCTACCTGAAGACGTACGTGACCTGTTGAGGCGTAAAAACGCCGCCACACGTGCCTACGACAGATACCCATGCGAGGCAAATCGGGTTAGAATGCGTTCCCTACAGCGTGACGTCAAATCACGCATAAAGGAAATGCGCGAATACCGATGGGACACTACATTAAGCGAGTTAGAGCCTACGCACCTCGCCTTCTGGCAGCTGTCCCGCTCCCTCACTAAATATGTCCAGAAGTCCTCTTTACCGCCCTTAAATAGGCCCAACCGCCCCCCCGCTTTCGATGACGACGAAAAGACAGAATGCCTAGCTGAAAGTCTTGAGCTTCAATGTACTCTTAGCGACCAACACGTCGACTTAGACCACATACTAACGGTAGATAGTGAGGTGGAGCGTAGAGCCTCTCTCGCGCTGCCACCTCAGACTGACAGATCGACTGACGATGAAACAGATGACAGCCAAACAGTGTCCTTAATCACCCCCGACGAAGTTAGGGCGGTCATTAGGGGACTTCACCCCAGAAAAGCTCCCGGCTCGGATGGAATTAGTAATAGGGTCATCAAGCTCTTCCCATATTCGTTAGTAGTCCTTCTGACTAGCATATTTAATGCCGCCGTCACATACAATATATTTCCACAGCAGTGGAAACAAGCTGTGGTCATTGGGATACCCAAGCCCGGCAAACCCAAGTCCGAGCCGTCTAGTTATAGACCAATTAGCTTACTTAAAGGATTAGGTAAAGTCTACGAGCGGCTATTGTATAGTAGGCTGAAAGCGTACGCCGAAGCATCGTCGCTCATACCCCACGAACAGTTTGGTTTTCGAACCAAACATTCGTGTGTACAACAAGTGCACCGTATAGTGGAGTACATCAGTGTGAAACTCATTCGTAATCAATTCACCGGAGTCCTCTTCTTCGACGTAGCGAAGGCTTTCGACAAAGTGTGCACAATGGCCTGTTGTACAAGCTATTCACTATGGGTGTCCCTCCCAAGCTCGTACTCATCATACGAGACTTTCTGTCAAATAGAAGCTTTCGCTGCCGCGTCGAGGGGGCCTTGTCACCACCTCACGCTATACGCGCCGGTGTGCCCCAGGGCTCAGTGCTCTCTCCGCTGCTATACTCTCTGTACGTCGCCGACATACCGAAGCATAGGCTAGCGCAGACAGCACTTTTTGCAGACGACACAGCCATTTATTATGCAGGCAAAAACCCAGTCACAGTTAGTAGGAAGCTCCAATCCGCGGCCAACGCCTTAGGCGCTTGGTTTCGGAAATGGCGAATAGAGGTCAATCCCGAGAAGAGTCAAGCGGTGTTGTTTCACAGGAGACAACCTCGCCTGTACCCCCCGGGTGCGACCCCTCTAATAAGAATGTTTGGCTCCGCTATCCGATGGGCTAGTGAAGCCAAGTATCTAGGTGTCACCCTTGACAATCGACTCTCGTTTCTACCTCACCTAAGGAAGGTTCGCAACCGGGCCGCCTTCGTGTTAGGTCGACTACATCCTCTCATAAACAGTCGCTCGAAACTATCACTTAGACACAAAGTTCGGCTGTATACAGCATGTGTTAGACCCATAATGACCTACGCCAGTGTAGTATTCGCACACGTTAAGCCACACAGGATCCATAGGCTACAAACACTACAAAATAGATTCATGCGCAAAGCTACGGGAGCACCGTGGTTCGTGCGCAACGAAGATCTACACATAGATCTAGAGCTGCCGACCATCAGGCAATTCATGAAGCAGTGTTCTCGTAGCTACTTTGACTCTGCTCAGACTCACCCCAACCCGCTAGTGGTTGCGGCGATAAACTACACTCAATCTAGGATATCCAAAATTAGGAGACCTAGGCTCATATTAGACGAACCAGATGATAGCATCACACTCGCACAAGACAAAGCATACACGGCTCGCGAAGCCATACAAAGTCGTCCGCGGTTCCGCCCTCGCCGCAGAGGCCGGAATACGCGTCGCGCTAATGTTAATTCCGTGGATCACCTTAGATCCACGTTGCCGACAACGCCCCAAGCCGAGGTCCGTGGTAGTCCACCCTTGGGGACCAACGTTGTCTAGTTTATTTTATAACGGGTTGGGAGCCTTCTGCGCTCACCCACAGTCCGCGTAAAGTTGTAAAGGCCATCTGAGGCCAATGGACCTATTTGCCGATGGATTAGAACATTTGTATTAAAAATATCGTATAATTTTAAATGACATATTATAATTTATAGGACTGACATTTTATTTTATTACATTTTAATTCATTATTGTAATTTATTGTTATTATTATTTATAATCTATGACATTTTGCTATTTTATAAATATGTATAGGTATGACGAGCATGCTCAGTTATAATTTTATTTCTTGGAGAGTTATCTTGTAAGCGTTTTGGGTGTTACATCTGTTAGCTTGTAAGATCGAATGAATAAATAAATAAAATAAATAAAAAATATCTTTTGTGTATGGCATGTCAGCGTATGGCACCCGAGGGCGAGGGGAGCCAAAGTTTAGGTACCTATAGCCTTAAAACTCGGTTAAAATGACATTTTTCAAACTTTTACCGAAAAGAAAAGTTTCTTTATTTGCACGTAGATCATATCTACCGTGTTCGTGTCAGGGCACCTACTCCAAATATAATGTAGGTATACTTAAATACATTCCTATCCTTTCATCTTATTCTAAGTTCCTTTGTCTCGTGCAATGATATCGCTTTTAGCTTTAATGTGAAACGCAGTAGGAGACTCAAGTTTTATAAACTCTATTCATAAGTACCTACATAAGCTGTCGCAATGTAGGAACAGACAGCACCTCCTCATAACAGTAATGATGTCCTCCAGACCCAATGCGGTCACGGCGGCCAATCCTGTCGGCGACTGGCGATCTGCGCAGGATATTATAGTGCACAAGTGTGTGCGCAAACACAAGTGCACTCTCTGTTCCCTAACTCCCATGATCCGTTGGCAGTGCGACACGAGTCACGACCGGAGGGAGATCACGCGCATGATTAGTATTAGGTACAGGGGTGTCTAACACCAAATATTTGCTATATTTTTGGCAAAATCAACAACTTTGTTAAGCTGATCCGGGATTCAAACCCGAGACAGATCATGCCGCTGTGCCTGAAGTTGGCGAGATTATGTGACTAGTTACTTGCAGATGAATGAGCGTGTTGAGGACTGAGGAGGTGTTGACAGTGTTCAGAGACAAATAAAACTCGTGTTAGTTATAATGTACACGTTTATGTCATATTTACATGTGGCACAACCTGCGCGCTGCGGCGCTGCTCGAGCGAACTGTCTCTGTCGCACACGCGAGTCCGCGTCGCCGCCCGGGACCGCGCCGGGACCGCTGTCCCCGCGGCGAGGCGCCTCCGAGCTTAAGCTAACGTTTGTACTTTATATACAAAATAAAACTAATGATATCTAGGCGAGATTCGTGTCCCGCGCACGCGCACCGTCGGCGCCGGCGCCGCGGGTGCGCTGTGGCAGGCCGCGCACGCAATAGCGCGCCGGCCACGAGTACAAAAATATAGTCGAGTACAAAATAAAATAACGTAAAAAATAATATCGGCTATGTCGAGTCGCCCGGCGCGCGTCGCCTGGCGAGCGCGCTCCTCACGCGGCGAACGGTTTCATCCCAAAATATAGACTTGTGTGAACTAAACACGACTCATGTTCAATAATAAAACAAGAGCGGAGCACACGGCGCGCGCGTTACGTAGCGCGTGGAGGCATTAGCTGGCGCACTTGGTCTTGCCGTCCAGCAGCTTGCGCCAGAGGTCGAACTGCTCGTGGTAGCGCACCATGTGGATGGCCAGCCCGCGCTGCACCGCGCAGGGGTGCGCCGCCACCTTCTTGTTGTAGAACTCGGGCGCGTGCGAGCGGCGGATGTGCAGGCGCGCCGCCAGCACGCCCGTCACGAACACGTCCTCCAGGCGCAGGTAGGGCTCCGCCGGCGCCGCGCGCAGCAGCGGCCGCACGCAGTCCGCCGTCATCAGGTACGCGGGGCCCGTGGCGAAGTCCGGGAACACCTTGGCGCCGTACTGCAGCGGCGACACGTAGTACTTGGACTTGGTGGTGCGCTTGGGCAGCGAGCGCCGCACCACCTTGCCCCACACGGTGCGCGACGCGTTGGCGCGCGCCGGCGCCGCCGCGAACTGCAGCAGGCGCCCCACGTTGATGAACATGTCGTCGTCCGTCTTGAGCAGGCGCGGCGCGCGCGGGCAGTACGTGTCCACCCACTCCAGCATGGACAGCGTCTTGAGCGTGAGATTGGAGTACGAGTCCACGGAGCGGCCCACGATGACGTCACCGTACAGCGCGTCCTCCGCGTCCACGGCGGCGCGCAGCGCGGCGGGCGGCGCGCCCAGCACGAAGGCCAGCGCCACGTCGGCGCGCGCCGCGTAGTGCCCCCACGTCATGCGCACGGCGTCGCGCGCCGCCGCGTGCGCCGGCGCCGACGTCACCAGGATCACGAGCTGCAGACGCGCGCCCAGCGCCGGGCACAGCTCGGGGTGCGGGCGCTCGTGCCCGCCCACGTACACGTCGCGCGTGTACACCACGCGCGGGTCGCGCCGCTGTGCCGACGTCGCCGACGTGTCGGCCGTGGCCGCCGCCGACTTGTGCGGCTCCGTGCGCGCGCTCACCGCGCCACTAGCCGCCGGCGACGTGTCCGAGGGCGCGGGCGCGGCCGACGTTTGAGGGGGTGCGCGCTGCGCGGAGGGCGCGGGGGCCGCGGCGGGCGCGGGCGCGGGCGCGGGGGCGGGGGCAGGCGCGGGCGGCGGCAGGCGCGCCAGCAGCAGCAGCAGCAGCGCGCCCAGCGCCGCGAGCGCGGCCGCGTGCGAGCGCCGCACGCCGCCCATGGCGGGCTGCTTACCGGACACTCCAGCACTGCAACAGAACAACGACACCCACTTACTACCGCTGCACACGATCATGCGACATCCTCACACTAACATAACGCTTGTCAACAATAGCAGTGCGTCGGCGGCGCGGCGTGTGTACATTAGTAAATGTTATGTCAAATTCATTACGACGCGACGTCGAGCAATTGTGGATTGTGATTATATGCGCATGCGCATACTAATCGCCAACTTAACATAGTACTCAAGTGAAACAGCACAACCAACTGTTATCACCATCTATTGACTCAGAACACACAGATAGCGACACAGCAGTGGCCGCGCGGCTCCTGCAGACATAGTACCAGTTGGATGACCGGGCTCAGTTTCACCTGATATTTCGGAACATCAACTTTATGGTAATAATGGATTAGTATAAGACATTTTAGTAAAGATGTCGAGCCGACCATGATGATGAAATAGTTATTTGTTAATGTCAAAGATTACGCGTACCTACATTATATTAACAATGTATACGAGAGTAGCTATAGTATACACGAATATGGCACGTGTATGTATGGTAGGTAGTTCATCACGAACACGCTCAGTGAGACGCTGGGCAACATCTGCGCGCGCGACGCGCGACGATGCGCTGTGCGCGTAGGTACGTTACATGTTATGGAATATCAAACATAGCTATTAGCATAATGCATCGACGGCGACGCGCCTCTAGTCTCGTCTAGGGTTGCCACCTTTACGTTGAACGAATATAAACGGTTTAATAAATACTTTATTTTCGGAGCTCGTACTTTATATTTTGACCTCAATTAGTAAATGTACCCTCATTTACTAACTGAGTTCAAAATATAAAGTACGAGCTCCGAAAATAAAGTATTATTTATTAAACCTGCTTTTTTGTTACCATATGTTTATTGATGCTAACTAGTAACATTTAACAAATTTTAATATTTACTGTCAATGAACGTGTTCATCGGATCTTTACGATAAACAATTAATTTTATGCAATTTAGGAAGTCTCTAAAGCAATGCTTTAAGTAAGCAATAAAATAAAACCTATAAAAATCGTCATAGGTAAAATAAAGTATTTTCACATACTTTATTTTCCTAATAAAGTATAAAGTACGTTTGCCCGAAATAACGTACAATACTTTATTATAAAGTACGGTTGGCAACCCTAGTCTCATCCTCAAAAACGCGAATACATCATTATATTAGCAATGCATTAGGATGGCCTTTTGCATTGCTAAACGTCTTCGCATAATACATACATCATTTAGCAAAATGGCAAACGGAAATCAGTAAGGAGTGGAACGCCTTAGCAGCACGGGCAGCGTCAACGTCTTAACTGCCGGTTTGGTTTAATCTGATACTACCAGACAACCGTGTCGGTAAAGGCTCGAGTCAATAGCTGTTTGCTGGGCGCGCGCGCTCTACAGTCGGCGGCACGGTAGCAGGCACAAACGGCCGACATCGGCCACCGAGCGTGCGCCGGCGCCGGCGCCGGGCAGTGTCACTGTGCAGCACCGATCTACACTGACACTTAGCCGAGTGTTCGCTGACGTTCATTAAAGTTGTGATAAATTATGAAAGCCTGCATCACGCTATGATCACAGAGTCGTGTGGGCGGGGCCGGGGTGGAGTCCACTAGCTCTTAGGGTAGATAGAGGGTTTGCTACATAACCAAACCTGTTCATGGGCAGTCGCACACTCAGCCCGTGATAGGTGAACAACCAGCGAAGTATCTCCGTAACGGTCAGCAAATGAATACACGCTCGCCGAATGCTATTTGAGCTGGACGTGTCCGTGCATTTAATGGCACTTAATGGCACCGCATCGGTCGTAGTCGGCCGTGAGCAGACGATACGATTATTAAAACAAGCAGGCAATACTGGCAATTAATAAAATATAAAAAAGTACTAGTAAGGTTTTGTAATAAGCAGATGGTAAATGCCAGATTTGTGTTTGAAACATTGAAGGTGTCTCGCACGACGGTCGCAGCCTGCAGGTGGTACTCACCGCGGTGACGTAAGACGCGCGCGGTGCCCTCGCGACGTGGCAAGTGAAGGTCTCGCCGAGTGGCGTGAGACGGAGTCGGTGTGACGATGTCTGGTGAGGTCATGTGCGATGGCGGCGCGAGAATGCGGTCGCGTGTTGAGTGCCGTCTGGTGCCTACATAACGCTAATATTGGAAAGGTCGCGTTGCATCAACGCACTGCTACGCGCTGTTAGCAACGGTGGCTGTGTTCACATAACGCGAATACGGAGGCCCAACCGGCGCGGCGGCCGATAACAAGTATCCGCCCTGGGCACCGGGCACCGGGCACCGGGCGCTGCGTGTCCTTGGCCGTGGCGACGACGCGGCGACGTCACGACGTCCAACATGTTGCAACTATGTGCGAGACGTGGGCGTCCACGTGACACTGTCGCGCATCATTTACTTATCGTCAATGAGCCCTCGTTGTGAAAGTCTTGCTTTCATGATATGGCAATGGTTACGGCCAGCACAGCACTACTACACCAGTGCGACTGATGCTTTGTGTTGTACATCGTAGGGCAGTGGAGCAACTCCTGTTTCAACGTTACAACAATCCCTTATAAGTATTCCGACTATTTAGAAAAAAATAGAAAATGATTCTGTGATGATGTGCAGCGGTGAGGTTACATGTCGGTGTGAAGTGTGGGAATGTTGTCGGAGTCACTGCTTTATCACGAGTACAAGTTTGAAGTTACATAAGTCGGCGGCACTTCCGTGGACGTCGCGCGCCAATTCGTGTCAGCGCACGCTTTAGGCGCGAGTGATGGCGCCCATTATACTTATCGTCCCATTATACTTATCGTCAATGAGCCCTCGTTGTGAAAGTCTTGCTTTCATGATATGGCAATGGTTACGGCCAGCACAGCACTACTACACCAGTGCGACTGATGCTTTGTGTTGTACATCGTAGGGCAGTGGAGCAACTCCTGTTTCAACGTTACAACAATCCCTTATAAGTATTCCGACTATTTAGAAAAAAATAGAAAATGATTCTGTGATGATGTGCAGCGGTGAGGTTACATGTCGGTGTGAAGTGTGGGAATGTTGTCGGAGTCACTGCTTTATCACGAGTACAAGTTTGAAGTTACATAAGTCGGCGGCACTTCCGTGGACGTCGCGCGCCAATTCGTGTCAGCGCACGCTTTAGGCGCGAGTGATGGCGCTGCACGTCACACGCATTTCGTCACACGCTTACGTGACCCGGTGACCCCGCCGCGCATCACCTTCCGTGCACACATCTGCTCACTCCTCGTGTCCGACGTATTACTACATTATCTACTACATCGTAACTTCTGCAGATCACACTGTTGGCATATTCTCGAGTAGTAGAGTTATGACAAGGTTTTGAACGCCTCTAAACGGTTTAAAAAGATTTCTAAAAGACGGCAATTTAAACGCTGTAGTCATCAGTCATCAGTCATCACAGGTTGTGTTCCGGCGCGCATCGGGCGACTAGACTAGTAACGAGTTGATTGTAGCTCAACGCGTGGCGAGTGATCAGGTGTAAAACAAAACTCCGTGTAGGTAAATGCCCGTAAATCGGTTTACAAGAATTGGTGTCAATTGTAACGTTGCGCGTTGTCGGTTGTACGTTTCTTAAAGATAACTGGCCAATAGTTTAGTTAAGCGACACTGAAATAAGCTCCCATGCACCTAGTCTTCCTGTGTACTTAGCACAGGTGTAATCTCTGTGCAGTTGCCAACAGTTTGTGGACGGCATATCGTGTGCACAAGGTTAATAAATTTGTGGCCTTGAGACATTCGCGACTAATAAGTAGTTACGCATACGCATGCTCGCATATGTATGTACTTATACCCAAAACATACACAACTGCAAAAATAAACCAGTTCAGTGATAAGGACAGCTTATTAGTAGTTTTGTTTTACAGCTAACTGAGCTAACTAACGCTACAAAAGTTCAAAACTTCGCTGTTTCTGCTAAAATGTTAGTGGAGTGCACAAAAACGCAGTGTCGCGACGTCTCAGTTCGTGGGTCGACCGGTCGGCAGGCGGCGCGGCGGCGCGGCGGCGCGGCGGCGGCGCGGCGGCGGCGCGGCGGCGGCGCCGGCCGACCTCTGGCTGGTTAAGCGAGGTGTTGCACATGTGTTGTCGTTCCAGCTCCGAACTTGTTAGCGTGCGCACAACTAGTCGACAGTAGGTGGCGACAAGCGACAAGGCCGCGGGCGACGCGCGACTCGATCACTATGTGACACATGCGTTTAGTGGCATGCTTACTGTCAGCATAATGTAATGTATATGAGGTCGCGGGTTTAACTCTCCGGTTGGGCAAAATGTTATTGAGTTATCTGGTTAAGAAATGACCAAATGTGATCGGTAAACGTTAAAGGTCGCTCCAGTGCTCCGTGGGATCTACAACCTAACAGAATGTGGATGCAATGCTTCACTGCGTACTCGTTCGGGATAGAGGCGTGTGTATTCTGTCTGGATTGTGAATTTAAGTACAACAAGCAGAGGTTTTGGGTCTACACATATAGGGGCACAGCCATTGCATCCCAGTCTGTGCACGTGAGCGTGAGTCAGTGGCAGCGCGGCATCACCCGGACCGGCGCACGTGCACCGCCACAGAGCACGGAGCTCGCCGGCCGCACTGCACGACTACACCTACATAATATGTGTGTAGTATAATGCTGCACAGATAACTGTTACTATGAGATAACTCTGCACTGCAGTGCACCCGAGCCGATCACAACAATGTAATGTGAGCACGTTTGTTTGTTTATTATTATTTAGGTACTGCCAACATGGCTGCTTGTTATTTGTCCCTTTCTAATTGATTTATTTAATGTTGCATTAACACTATCGGCACAATCTATAATAGATATGAATTGATTCATGTTAAACGAATTATGACACAATGAACGGCTTGTTGAGTCTGTGGCGCGTGGCATGAGCTCGCGGCTCGCGCTTGTGTTGGTACGATCGTGGATCGTCGAGCGGCTGAAGCTCACGGTCGCCGGCGCCGGCGCCGCGCCGGGCGCGACCGCAAGCTCACAAGTCACAACACAAGGAATACTCAATACTGAATACTGATTGATGAGCTCTTCGCAATAGGCTCGCCTTCTATTCCGTGGCACTTGGAACAGTCGCGCGGGCCGCTGGTGCAATATAGCTGTGTAACACAAGTACCTCTGCCGACCCCTTGGGTACGTAACTCGTAAGGCGTCGGTGTATGTATGTATACTAACGTTTGAATGCGCTTACCTCTGTAACTTTAAATAACGCTCAGATATAAACATCTGTCTGCATTTTAAAGCCTATTTATTACGGTAGGTTTAGGTTATCTAACCTCACGCTACGGGTTCAGGAGTTCAGGAGTTCAGGAGCGGTGGCAGTTGAAACCTCGGGGCACGACTAGTGTATGAATAAAATACTGTAAAATATTGAATATAGACTAAAGTTGAGCGTTTCGTCTGGTTGTTATCATGAGAGCTTTAGTGCTGAACTAGATTTCAGTTCTGAAGCTATTTCGAGGTGAACACGCGCCCGATAAATATGAGTGTGCAAATAAACAGCTCTGGGCGCATTTGTTGTAAATAACTAACCTTCCCAAAGATTTTCTTTCCTTTTTCCATAATTTGACACGAATTGAACGTTTTCAATTGAACGTTTACAATTGTTACATTTATGGTAACAATGTGTGACAAAACTCTTAAAGCACATAATTGATTGTAATTTGTTCCATATTTGATATTTAATAAAGAGGTTTAAATTAAACCTAGCAGTGTCAATAGGCATGTGCCCATATAATGAATATACTAAGTATATAGGTACTATTAGCTGTTTCAAAACATAAGAAGATACGATGCGAAGGTTGAGTTATTAGGTGGTTTAGTGTAACCGAATCTCAATAATTGCACTCACGGATACCTAGTTCAAATGATCAAGGTTTAATAAAATATTGCAAATATTTGATATGAGACATGCAGGTATGCTCACTACGTCTTCCTTGACTTGTAAAACGAGTGATAATTAACTATTTAATACGCACAAGCTACAAAACGATAAGAGGTGCGTACCTTGGGATGGCGCTCGAGGCCTCCGCGTGGCCCAGCGCGGCAGGCTGGCAGTCCGACCGATCTCCTACTAGGCTATATGAGGCTACGGGTAGGTAGACTGTAAGTAGGGTTGCCGCCTTTATTTTGAACAAATAGAGTAGGTACGTTTAAAATCTGAGGTAAAAATAAAGCTCCGGAAATAAAGGATAACTTATTTAATTTGCTTTTATGTTACCATACTTTCGTCGACGCTGCGAACATCTCACACATGTGTACTGTCAAGGAACGGCTCTTTACTATATATTATATCATATCATATATGTCTATATTAAGCTGGATAAGCAATTGTTTTATCCAATTTAGGGAATCTCTAAAGCGTTGCTATAAGTAAACAATGAAATAAAACCTGTAAAAGTCGACATAGATAAAATAAAGTATTTTCACGTACTTTATTTTCCTAATAAGTAAAGTTATAAACTACGCTTACTCGAAATAAAGTACAATACTTTATAATAAAGTACAATACTTTATAATAAAGTACAATACTTTATAATAAAGTACGGTTGGCAACCCTAACTGTAAGTGTTACTGAGTTAACCATTACTCTACAACAAAATATATCGTTGACGTCAGAACGCAGACATAGGTACATGTTTATTTTTTATACGAGGTTTCTGGCACAGAGTGCGCATGCGCGATGGGTGTGAACATCGTGGCAGGCTACCTGGAAGCGCTGCGTGCGTCGGCCGAGGCTCCGGAGCACAGAGTGAGGTGACGTGGCCGCGCTGGACGATGAACTGTGGCTAAACAGTGAGCACCGCGCTGCGCAGGTACGCGCCGGCGCCGCCGGACGCACGTTACTTACAACTGCAACACACCTCACATCTGTGGTCGCCGAGTGGCGACTGTGCCACAATGATATAGCTGTACGTTTGTTCCTCGCAAAATCATCAGTCTCTTTTCTTTTTTAAGATCCCTTCCCACAATAGTCATCGAGCCCTGAATCGCGGGGGACTTTGCAAACATAGATTTACTAACGGGCACAAACACTTAAGATCCAGAAGAATCATTTGTGGATCACATAAATATGGGATTCGAACCCAACAACAATCGGCGCGACGACAGCGCCGCCGCCGCCGCTCGCCCGCAGCGCCGCCGCGCAGTTAGTTTGTACTCCACAAGTAGTTGTTCCGAGTCCGAGTGTTTGCACAAAAATGTGTAACTAGTCAAGGTCGCGCGTCGCGTCGGCGCCCGCGCCGGCGCATGTGAAGCTTTTAACATTTTATATCTTTTGGGCAAATAAAGCGCTGCACGCTGTCGCATGTCGCCACGCTGAGCACTGCGGCATCAAACCCCACCAGTTCTAGTGGGGACCACAAACATGATTGTACTTTGTGTCCGTTAACTGTAGGCACGTTTCTAAGGTCCCACAAGACTGACAGCTGGAAGGGTTCTTTTAAAAATAGGTTTTTGTAGGTAAGCAGCCCAGTGTAAAACGGTGAAACGTGTTAGGTTAGGAGACCAAGGTCGTGAAAAACAAGCAATTAATGGAATGGTGAAAAGTACTGTTTAAGCACTTAATGATAAGTTTTAAGTAGGTACAAAGGAACGGGTCAATAGAGGTGCACAACTAGTAAAATAAACGTGTTTCTATGACAAACTATATGTAGGTACTTATAGATGGGTGCGCCACGGGCCCCGCGCCATGACGCGGACGGTTTGTTGGTGTTCCTTAGGAACGTCATGGCGCGCGCGCGAGTCCGTCTAACATACTCCGTCGATGATGCATCGGTTCGTGTATTGTCTCCTCTCACAGTGCGCTTCTCGCACTCGTAACAGACATATCTAACAAGTACTCGGAGCATTACCTTGCCATTACGAAACAACAATTCGTGCGTTAGTATATCAGTGTAGTTCTATTGGCAATTGAGCACATTCGTGTAGCACAAAGTGTTCGTTAGTAAAGTTACTTGTATTCATTCGTACATGCCGATGTAACCCAACGACCTCCACCGCGTCACTGCATCACAAAATATTCCGACATCTAAGCGCCGCCGCGCCAGCGTCTAGCATGGGAGCACGATGGGAGCGTTTTATTACTTACATGTAGAGAACATTGAACTATTCACTAGGTAGGTACTTATGTAGCCTGGAGGCTGCTAGGTGCGCTTCTCGCGCATCAGTGTGCGGTGGTCAAGTTGTGTGCTACTCGCGCGGCTGTGTGCATGCGCATGCGGCGAGCGCGCGGCTGTTCACCCCGAGCGCGGGCGCGGCGGCGCAGGCGCACAAGGTCGCGGACACCCCGGCGGCGCGCACACACGCATCAAAACCGAAACAATCTTCTTCCTTTTTTGATGCACCTATGAGTTAGTCTGAATGCTGTCTGCGGACATTGAAGCTGCAGAACATACGTAAAACTGTATCAAAGGAGCACTGACATAGTCTAACACTAACCAGTTGGTATCAGCTGACGCGCGACGGCTCTCGGTCTATAAGGCCGCTCGCGCTGCCCGCGAGACCTCTCCCATCGACTCACGTTTAAAATCTGAGCTTTATAAGGTTGACGCTTTACACTCTAGTAAGTAGTTTTAAACAACCGCCCTCGGCCCGCGGCCCGCGCCCGCGCCACCGACACGTCAGGTTGGGTAGTTGAAGACAACTATGTAGCCGCCAGAGGCGCACAGCGCATGTGTATTTCATCTGACGAGCCACCAGCACCTCGTGCACGCGCACATGTGACAGAGCAGTTACCGCAGCTGACACGCGTGCAGTTAGTCTCCAAGTATCCTCGGCACTGTCGCCTCTTAGAACAACACGCGTATAGACCTCGGGCCACGATGGACAGCACTTGCCCTCTACTCTAAAAGCCTCCAATTAAGCTCCACGAATACTCTATAAGTTCAGTAGCCGACAGCGAAGTGTGCTACAGAGCCAGGCGCGAGCTGCTTAGCCGCGCTGTTTATGGGTCGAGCAGGCGACACGGCCATTAGTCACTATATATAATAGTTACAAGCTTTTTGTCACAACGTGTTCGTATATAAGTACCTATAACGTATACCTAGGTGGCGCGTGGCGCGTGGCGCGTGGCGTGCTACATACTTGTTTATTGTGATGGTACGCGTACATGTGTAGTACGCGTGGTCTCGGCGGAGCGTCGCGCTGGTCGCGCACGTGCGACGCGGGTGTGCCCATGTGATGCATGTCTTAAGTTACACCTAGTAGTGCGCCACACACACGTGACGTCACTGTGCGACATGTTACACCGTGACGTGACGCGCCTACTTTTACCCGACTACGGCGAAGCATAAAGAAGGGTTTTGATTTTGACAAGCATGTATCATCATGTCATTTGTTGCTTCATAACTGGCAGTCTACTGATCATAATTTAACAAATGAGTACTTATCGTTAGAAGCGTCATGATTGTCCGCTGGTTAGTCTCTGTGACGTCACATTAAATTGAATATAGCGCCCTCTAGCGGGCATAAACAAATAAATAAAAATGTTTTGTTATTCTTATTTCGCTAAGGGACAGAGTATGTGGCCCTTAGCATGGATTATTTATTTCGACCTATCCGTAGAATAAAGCTACTTCTGCATAAAGGTATTTATTTATACTCCGGGTACCTTATTTTTTGGAGAAATAAATCACATGTGCCTTTATTCGACTGCTATCTTCGAAACCACATAACATAAAAAAAACGATTTTACTAGTAACATATATAGGTCAGCTTAGATTTAGAACTACATAAAACCCAATTCGGTGACATAATCATATGTAACCTTATTCTACGGATAGGTCGATTTATCTGTCTCTTGGATCATAATAAATTGCGGTAAAATCCTCATGACTCACGATATCTTGAGGAATTCGAGAGATTAAGAAGTCTTTCAAATATCGAAACGTAAACGTATGTGTAAAATTGGCATATACAACAATTAAATCTAAATAAAGAATATAAAGAGGCTCCGCAAATACTTCATCAGGAAACAGTAGCCGGCTAATGAATAATAAGTAAAATAAAAAGTTACTTTAACCAACTGCTGAAACAGTAGCCGGCTAATGAATAATAAGTAAAATAAAAAGTTACTTTAACCAACTGCTGAAACAGTAGCCGGCTAATGAATAATAAGTAAAATAAAAAGTTACTTTAACCAACTGCTGAAACAGTAGCCGGCTAATGAATAATAAGTAAAATAAAAAGTTACTTTAACCAACTGCTGAAACAGTAGCCGGCTAATGAATAATAAGTAAAATAAAAAGTTACTTTAACCAACTGCTAAAAATAACGCTGAAATTGTCATGTACAAAGTATTCAATAAGTGGTCATAGACCACCACTTTGATCTCCTGCCTAGGTGGCATAATGTGACCGCGGCTATTCGCGCAAACACTGAATATGTATTAAAATACAAAACATGTAAGTTGTTTATTTAATAGACGATATATATTGAATAGTTTGTACATAACAATTTCAGACGAGAATATTTTCTTGTTTCATACATTTTAGAGTAAGATTTTCAGTAGTTAGGTAGGTTTTAGTTTTTGAACTTACTTTTTATTCATAAACTAGATGTTCCCGTGGTTTCACTCGCGTTTATCGTTACTGCGCCGCCCCCGTGGGTCGTAGCGTGATGTTATATAGCCTATAGCCTTCCTCGATAAATAGGCTATCCAACACTAAAAGAATTTTTCAAATCGAACCAGTAGTAATCACGCAGAATAAACCAGGAGAAACATCGTTTGTACTATGTCTGTAATGGGTAATTATTTTGCTGAGATGTTATTTTAAAAATGCTATATCTCCTAAGATATTCATTGAAATCGAATGATGTAAAGGGCAATTTTGTTTTAAATTAAATACTTGTGATGAATAACGTATTTATTTGGATAAGGGTTAATATCATGTTTATAAAAATACCTTCGCAAATAATGCATTATTTTAGAACAAATTTCGTTAGCATAAAAATGGTTATAGTGAGCCAACCTTAAAAGATAGACATATGCTGTCGCGGACTTTTTTTTAGAACTTTTAAAGGGGAACAATTCTGTCATACATGATTTTTGCGAAACTAACTGTTTACGCAGCGCACGCAGCGGAAGCTCTCAAAAGGAAAAAGTACTCTCCGATTTTGAAACATTCTTCATTGGTGCTCCGCTCCTATTGATCTTAGCGTGATGATATATAGCCTATAGCCTTCCTCGATAAATAGGCTATCTAACACTGAAAGAATTTTTCAAATCGGACCAGTAGTTCCTGAGATTAGCGCGTTCAAGTAAACAAACAAACAAACAAACAAACTCTTCAGCTTTATAATATTAGTATCATAGAAATATAAAAAAGAGGAGAAGTGCCAAGGGGGCGTGTCGGTGTCCGCGCGATATGCCCAAAGCGGTCATGTCATAAGCTAATGGCCGTCTCCGCGAACTAGTACACTTTTGACCGTGATCGCGACAAATTATAAGAATGCCGTCCTGTTCAGTGGTTTGTTGTAAAAACCGAAGCTCAAACCAAAACTTTGTGAAGAATGGAATCACTTACCATATGTAAATACAAGTATTTTACTATATTTGTCTTAAAAATCATGAAAAACAACAAATCGTAAAATATTTATTGCTTTTATTATGTTATTATTGTTTTCAAATATCACAGCGACTGTATTATTTTTCAATACATACATTGCTCTTTAACCACTACCTAAATTTGGCGCGAAGTGACTGGACGAGCAATGTAAACATCACAAAACGATACTTTATTAAGGGAATGCATCGCGTAGTACGGCCGCTGCTTCTTGCACCGAGTGTGCAAGGAATTAGTGATGCGCTTGTGCAGATCCACTAACGTAGGCTATCGACAACAATTGATTAATTGCTATAATGGTTTATTTTTCAATTTGTCAACCGTTTCAACCCGGTTGGAAGATCGATGTATAATTATGTTTTTACTTATTTTGATCATTTTGCAGCCTAGTAGAGAAATAGAAATGCGTAACCAACTTTCGTAAAGTAAGTAAATTTAATTTAAGGTTAATAAACGGTGGAGTGTTTTTGTCTTTGAATTATTATAATATATGCTATGCCTTATCCTCGTGCTATTTTCTTACATTTTTATTTTGTACAATAACAAATGGAAGAATCGATAACTTTCCGATTTAGTCAATCATTAGTGTATATGTAAAATAAATTGCTTTTGCACAGTACAACGATAGCGTCCGATGTTTTTGTGTGAGTAAGTTGAACGGTGCATGGTAAATACACGCTATGTTTGACAGGATAAGGTTCATAATTGATTATTTTGTACGTTCTGATTTAAAAACTGCGAGTGTGTGCGCGACTGCGTTTCTATTGCTTTTACTGAACTGCACGTGTAGTAGTAGCCGGGTGGTAGGGGTAAACTGGAGACACAGGTTTCCGATATATTTTCGTCTACAGGGCATATCTCCTTGTTTATTATATCTATGATTAGTATAGATAGGTATATGCCAATGTATACTACACCAAACACTAGTCTCTCGGTAGAGACACCACCACACCCCGGCACCGTGCGGGGTGCACCGCTAATCGTACTCGTACGTGCTTATTCTTTATGAACGCACTGCTTGCACACTGTGGGCACTCTTTGCCTCCTCGTACTTCATACAAACAGTAGGAACTGACTCATGGTTAAGTTGACACAATGATTGAAACATATCAATTGGATTTCCCCGCACGTGTCTTACGAATTGTAGCTGCTAGATTTATTTTTATACAAATAAGCATAAACACGACCCGCTCGATAATAATCGACTAACGTAGCCTATAATTCGACTCGACGGCTCCAAGAAAAAGATTAGATTAGGGATGGAGTGAAAGGAAATACATTTCCCTTTGGGCGAGGTACCCAGCTCATTCGTACCTTTAACTAAGTAAGAGTTGCGACTTTGGAGGCCCGCACTCGCACAGGAGCCACGGCAACTCTCATTATTGCACGGAATGCAACAACAGTGTTTGTTATCGTTCTATAGGAGCGTGGCGCTTCCCCAGGCTCGTTGGTTCTATCACCAATTTAGAAATTGGCAACGCCAGGTACGTCTACTTAAAAATGAACAAGATATCAGCGTAACCATACCAGTTACATTGTTTGATGTATCGGTAGGCACTAGGCATGCTTACAGGTCTGCCTGCAGGTGTCGTTCGCCTGCTGTCCACTAACAAATACTGCGCCACACTTCAGTGATGCAACTATTGCTATGATTGTGAGATAAACGCAGCAACACTCCGCGCGGTCGCGAGATCTGTGCGCGACAAGCGTACGCGAACATGGACTTACATATACGTAGGTAGGTATATTATCATAAAGTAACTAATGTGCGCAAATCCTTCTAAATATTCCACGATCATGGTTGTAAATGTAGTCACCGGACACTTAACGACCACGATCGTGACTCGCTCTTGTGGTCAGCCAGTACCGAACCGTTTACAGTATAGCCAGTACTACCTCGAGTCGCCCGCGCAGCCGCCGCTCAAGTTATTGCATTTTTTGCGACACTAAGTTTGCACGAAGATAAACAAACGGCGATAACCTCGCCGCCCGCGCCACTCACGTGGAACCGGCTAGATAAAATCCTTGAGCGGCGCAGCGGTGCACTGATCCAAGTAAACTGTTGACTAACCTCGGAATTGCCCGGGACGACCTCTGCTCATTAGACATGACCGTTCCCAGCGATAGAATTTGTTCTAGATATAATATAATTAAAGTTATCTATCAATACGGTGGACGGTGGGAGGTGTCACTTTTTAATCCATACTTTACTTAAGGTTTAGTTAGACGCGAAAATGTTGCTAGATATGTTCGAAAGACTAATTCAGCATACGGTTTAATGTCATGTTCAAACAATGCGTGCCTTCGGGAACTCCAGCGATTACGAGAAAATTTGCAAAAATTGAATTATTGAACAAAGATTCGCGATTTCAGTATATGAGATCAGTATAACTTGTTGATTCTCAAAATGACTAGAAACACTTGGCGCACGGCAACGATTTAAGGCAGGGCATTAAGGTGGGTCCACATTAGTGACATTACGACGAACCGAACACCGTGACATCATCGCCGCGGACTTGTTACGGATAGCGTGGACGGGTGGAGGTTTGCATCGGATCGGACGCCGGTGCTGGCTCTGACACGGTCGAACTCGGATCCCACAGCATTTCCTTATTGCGATAAAGTTCTATAAATTTCAAAATATTTTCTTTTCATCATTGTGGTTCCACTGCATATTTTGAATGAACGAATACTACGTATAAATACTTTCAATACTACGTATAATATACTTAAATTAATTACTTATCGACACATTGCGGACGTTGTTGCAATGATTTCTCGGAGAGGTGCGGGTGGCGGGGCAGCGGGTGTTTTCTTGTCATGATATGCATTTGCCCGATCCATCAATCCCGTGTAGGTACCAGCGCGATGACACGCGGGCTTGTACGCGTGACAAAAATGGCAGTGGGGACGTCTCCCGCACACCGAGACAGTACCGGACGTCCTTTGAATTGATCGGTCCGTGACCCGTGAGCCGTGTCATAACCAAAGCACCGTCCACAATAGTGACTGGCAGTAAGTACAATGTTCACGCGTACTTTTTAATTGAAATATTTAGTATGTACGAGGAGTACGAGGCGGATAAATGATCGTAACATTTGTACATGTAACAAATATTTAGTATGGGAGTACGAGGCGGATAAATGATCGTAACATTTGTACGCGTAACAAATATTTAGTATGGGAGTATGAGGCGGATAAATGATCGTAACATTTGTACGCGTAACAAATATTTAGTATGGGAGTATGAGGCGGATAAATGATCGTAACATTTGTACGTGTAACAAATATTTAGTATGGGAGTACGAGGCGGATAAATGATCCTAACATTTGTACGTGTAACAAATATTTAGTATGGGAGTACGAGGCGGATAAATGATCGTAACATTTGTACGTGTAACAAATATTTAGTATGGGAGTACGAGGCGGATAAATGATCGTAACATTTGTACGTGTAACAAATATTTAGTATGGGAGTATGAGGCGGATAAATGATCGTAACATTTGTACGCGTAACAAATATTTAGTATGGGAGTACGAGGCGGATAAATGATCGTAACATTTGTACGTGTAACAAATATTTAGTATGGGAGTACGAGGCGGATAAATGATCGTAATATTTGTACGTGTAACAAATATTTAGTATGGGAGTATGAGGCGGATAAATGATCGTAACATTTGTACGCGTAACAAATCCCGTCCACACTATCGGTACAGACACCCGACTTTGTCCCGGTCACGGTGTTCGGTTCGGCGAAATGTCACTAATGTGGACCCGCCTTGATGCTAGGTTCTTACTAGTTATCCGGAGTATGATGATGTGCGATGGGTCTGTTTGTAATGGAAGTCAGAGCGGAGAGGTTATCTCAGCGATAAGTGGTGATATCGTGCGCTGACACGATCGCGCGGTGCGCCCCCTGACTCACGCTGCACATGTTGCCGAGTGCTCGGAGGTCACGGAGTGCAGCGTGTGTGGTGTGCGGTGCGGCGGCCGCGGCCCTTCGGCCTCGCGCTCCGGTTACAAGCACACCTGTCCGCGACTCGACTACCTACTGTACCTACAGACAACTACTCGCCGTCTATACGGAACACTTTGCAATTGCTTGCTTATTCTTAGTACGTGTAATAAGTTTTGCCCGCAGCTGCGCTAGGGAACAATACTAGTTTTCTGGATGAAAAGAATCCCTCTTTGTCTTTTGCCGTACCTACCGCTGACAACGTGCGTCCGATGTCACGATGACCCGTGGAGTAGTTAAAGCGCAGCGTAACAGACAAACAAACCCACATTCGTATTTATAATTGATAAGTTAAGAAGTTAGGATTCCATCCTTCGATGTATGTTATTATTTAATTTTGGATCAATTTGTGTAACAGCGCGCAGCGAGGCCAAATAAAGCTCCTAAAACATCGTAAAGATGCACGTGTGACGTCATACTCTTGGGTTTTTTGTTCAAATAGATTGGTGCGTAAGTGCGGAATAATACCGACGTCTAAAATAAAGATTTATAATTTGCCTCAGTGTTTGTATCTATATCAAAGTTTCAAACAAAAACTACAAAACAAATTCAATTAAATTTTGCACGTTTATCTCTCATGGCAAATGCATGGAATATATCTATACCTATATTAATACGTGAAGCAAAAACTTTGTACCCCTTTTTACGAAAATTGCGCGAACGGAGGAGGATGAAATTTGGCACAGTTAAAGTTTATATGGAGAAGGAGTGGCGAATCCTCATCACTACATAGTATAAAACAAATTCGCTGCCCGCTGTCTGTCTGTACCTATGTACGCTTAGATCTTTAAAACTACGCAACGGATTTTGTTGCGGTTTTTTTTAATAGATAGAGTGATTCAAGAGGAAGGTTTATATGTATAATACATGCATAATATAGTAGAGAAACACTGTTATTTAGAGGTTTCTAATGTGATGTCGTAAATAAACACATTTTTTTGCGCTTACTTTGCAAACGCTGGCTGAACCCTACGAGATAGATCAAAATAATAATCTACAGTATTGTAAACCTTAAAAAGGTCTACAAAAAAGTCCGCAATGGTATATGTCTATCTCTTAGGGATAACCCACAATAACCATTTTTTATCCTTTACTTTTTACGAGAAATGATGGCTTATTTACGAAGCGATTTTAAGCAATACAGCTTTAATTCTTATCCAATTAAGTACCTTGGATACATTGTGCATTTAATATAGACCAATATATTACAGCATGTAATTTAAATGAATATTTTCGAAGATATTACGAATTTAAAATGCAGGGACATAGCGGTTGCGGCGGTACCGGCCGGGGGGCCGCCGGCGGCGCGTGCCTAACAAAACATCTTTGTATTGTCTAATGACAAAAAAGCTGTGAACGTTGTATATAAAGACATTCTGTAGTATATTTAGTATCAGCATTGCACCCGAGCGAAGCCGGGGCGGGTCGCTAATACTTATATAAATTACGCATTAGACATTGAATACATTAAATTAATGAAAAAACACTACACGCACACAACCATGCATTTGATACACGCAGTCGAATCGCGTTCGTGATATTTCGGCATTGTTCGGCTGATGTATGTACATAGTGCTACTCTTCGTAACTATGGTTACATATATCAATATATAATGAGTTAATGACATAAGTATATCAGCAATATCTTACAGGCGACCGTTGGGTGGATTGGAATGATACATACTACATATTTATATTATAATATATTTACGTATTTATATCTAATAAAGAAAAATAGAAAACAAAGTAGCAAGTTAAGGAATATCGTCAATTAAAAAGCATAGTTAAGTAAATAATAATTTGTTTGAAAAAGATAGGTAGATTAACCTGTGTAGCCTTGGCGAAATATAAATGAAAATTGAAATGTGATTATGAGGGTATATTTGTAAACAATAAAATCTTAATAACTATCAAACTTAAAATTTAAATCAATTATGGGCGAACTTCGAGCACTAGGCGGCCGCTAGTTTTATTAATATCGTAATCTCAACTGCTACATCCCAAGTGACTAGTATCTTTATACCGTGATGTAGTCATAGCTACCAGGTCGTGACGTGTCACGTACGCGTAGGTCTGCACCCGTGACCCGACTACCCATACGTAATACGTAAGGTGTTATGTTACGATTGCGTCATCGCACAGGCACAGGCACAGGTGCAACAGGTGTGACTCATACATTAGCACATTTATTCATAACTTAACAATGGTGGTAGATATACAAGTGTCCGCATATTATTTGTACAAAAGCTTTTTTTACTATGCGACATTTAAGAAATGTGGATACCACTTTAAATAAGTGGTGAACTTTAACTGGATAGGTAATATAATATATGTTATGTAGAATCACACATTAGTTAGGCAGTGTGCGCCGGGCGCCGCGTGACATCGTCGCGTCGCGATAATGAGGAAAGCGGTATCACTTACACTTTGCACTGAGTTTAACCACAGTACATAAATATATGTGGTTTAACACAATACATGCGACGCGTGACGCGTGACGCGGGGTCGTCAGCACTCGATACGTCCGCGTCGGCACCAGACATGTGACCTATATTATAAACATATTTGGTTAACTGCATAACATAGTCTCGAGCTTGTGCTACGCGTTTGTTAAAAGAGTTGGTTGAAGTCATTGATGTATAAAAAGTTGAAGTATCATTTTTACATTATAAATAAATAAATACCTATATGGCCCTATTATTGACTGCCTCTTAGGTCGACGAGCATAAATATAAGCGATTGTGTAACTGGCGATCGCGAGTAAGAGATTTCAGGTCCTATTCCCAAATTGAGTTTAATCAGCAGTTTTAACAGCGGTTTTTGTGGTTTATTAGGTTTGCTTTTAAAATTGACACCACACTGCCGTTTGGTTAGCGGTTAGTTAAGGTCAAGAGCGAAGACCTCGTCCCTAGTGCTGATAATGCAACAATGGCACAACGGTCATCACTTTGACGACCTACTAAGATAACTTTTGCAAGCTGTGCTTAGAGCCGAGGATCGAAAAATGAAGGGAACAACAAACAAACAAAAACATTGCGCGCTCGTAATGAATTCCATTATTTTATTTTGTTATGTACCTATGGTAACGGTAGGAGCCAGGACCATAGCTTTTGTACGTGATGGCGTTTATTCTACCGTGTAACGATAACAGCGCCCACCACGTATTGTTCTGAATAGACGCGGTGGGTACAGGTATGGCATTTATTGGACTCTTCAGATCCATCATGGTATTGGACTCTTCAGATCCATCATGGTATTGGACTCTTCAGATCCATCATGGTATTCATGGTAAGGAAATGTTAACTACAGTATGTTGATAGTGAGCAATGCAAAGTCTAAAATGATTACCGGCATTCCTTCGTCGTGAAAACTATGGCTCTTACAACATTCCAAGTCTATCGAACGATGCTGTGGGCGCCTTTACTAAGTGCGATGAGAACAAGGATGCTTAGTTATATCAGAGGATCATTTATTAGTAGGCGTAGCAAGTTGTACAACTACAGCTTGGACTACTGACGAGGAGCCAACGTTGAAACAATAGGATGCGCTCGCGCTCAGTTAGCTTGTATAAATTAATTTATAGACACGTTCAGTTACGGCTAGACGAATAAAACTATACAACATAGTTACTTGTGCTCGTTTGTAAACACGCCGCGCCGTGTTATGAGTTATGACAACATATACGTACGTACTACGAGCACTGACTAATAATAATGTCCTCTACACCGAAATTGAGTCCCATCACCAAATATTATATTGCACAAGTGCGTGCGCATTTGCGCAAACGTAAGTGCACTCTCCATTTGCTCACTCTCACACTCCGATGGGACGGCGGCGGTCTGTGCGTCCGCTGACCAGGGAGAGTTAATACGCAAGATAAACTACGTATTTTGCGACTGAAGGAGATAAAACATCGCCAACTGCCCCACGCTGGTCCGTTACAGAGTATTTCTTGATAGAAACTTAATGAACACTTGAAACGTCACGCAGCAGACATGATAGTGATATAATCTGTTGTTAGCGGACACGTGGCGCGGCGGCGTTCCACGCTAATAAGTTTTTGTTGAGCCGACCCGCATTACGAACCTGGGTTCTCATAAACCGCAGTCGTATGCCATTATGCCACCAGCAGCAAACAGCAAATTATGTCCGTTTTCTTAAAAACGTCTAGATCTTGTTACTTGACTCGTGATATCGACAGACGACTATAAATAAAAGTTTAACTTTACAGATGACTGATGATTCACCAGATTGTCGTTCAATTTCGATTTCGCCGATTTTTCTCGAACATGTGTATTGACGATAATGGTCCCCATACTGATTTAGTACATCGTAATATGCAGCGGGTTGTGTGGTGGTTCCCGCACGACTCCACTGTGAAATGATCCGTGGAGCAGAGCGCGTGCTCTCGAGAGATACTTCCGCGTGGACGCTCGCTGGGCGGAGCCATCACGCTCACCAATCGATACGAGTATGAGCTCTGTGAGGAACTTGTCCGAACACCCGCGTCTCGCTATACCTCAACGGTCGTATGTATATTGATACTCACTAATACCTTACTCCGTGCTTGTTCATCATGTATTATTGTAATTGTGAAAGTCTGTGAAAATGATTGGATATTTGTTAATCAGTAACGCGTAAATCGTTAAATGGGTTTGTATGAAATTTGGCACAGGGTCCTACTGTATAGAAGCGATATGACATTTTTGAAATCGCTGCAGATTAGCAGGTCTGCTTGACCTAGACTGATGCCGCGCGTTGGCTTAACTGGTCAGCTCAATACTAGGCCGCCGCCGCCGCCGCCGCGCAGAGAAATTTGGGATATGGGATAAAAAATTGTGTACCTACTCCAGTAGTGGGTCACTTATGTATAACATCTTATCTTATCTTATGTGGGTGCCAGTCAGTGCAGACCGGCGACACTTCGACCCAGTGGGATCTTTTGTGTCGACACTCTCCCAATAACGACTGCCATAGATGTTCATGGCAGCCGGGACCGACGGCTTAACGTGCTTTCCGAGGCACGGAGCAGGCGATAATTGTCAATCAATACGCACATAATTTCGAAAAGTCATATAACTTCCGAAAGTCAGAGATGCGCGACGTGGGTTCGAACCCGAGACCATCTGCATTGCAGTCTGTTGGTCTCCCCACTGAGCTATCGCTGCTCTATGTATAACACTCCGAAGCGAATGTCAGTATAGTGACTGAATGATGTGTGGCGGCAGTCGTCGATGGCGCTACGTATTACATCTATTAATTATGCAGCCACCGAGCGCGACGCGCGACCGCGCGGCTCCAGCTCTACGGACTACACACGAACAAACAAACTCTTTACTGCGAGTGTACTCGAGTGAGCACATTAACTAGTTTTTATTACAAATCTCAACGAGCCGGTGAAGTGGCGCATCAGTCTGCACGCAGCGTGCAAGAGCTTGAATGGTCACTTGTCTGCTACTGAGTGCGCAGTGGGTTCACTCGCTATTACATAGTCATTCGGAGTGAGTGTTTTCGGAGACCTCGGTTTTAATATTACTATTAATATTTATTAAAATCATAGATTTCACGGCTCAGATATTTGCTTTTAAAGACGTCTTCTACCACGATAGGCCCTTGGTTATATTAAGAAGCTAACTCTGTCCCTGTGCCAGCCGCACGACGCGCAGTAGGCCAGTAGCGACGACTCGTAAAGTGAAGTACGAAGAGCCGGCGAAGAAGCCTAGCACGTGTGTTGGTACGTGGCCTACCTAATGTCTCCAGTATGGCTAAACCATTTTATATGATTCTGGTTTTAAATAAGAACAGCATACTTGCAGTGTGATTCTATTACAAATAAATGTTGTCAACACCTGATGGTGAGCTTTGCAAATCATTATTTAATCTCATTTAACGGCAAACTAATGACGAAAAGTATTTCGCAGGTGTGTTGGGTTGTTGTTGATAACTGAATACATAAATGACGCTGCATGCTCCTACATGGCACGGTCGTGTACGACAACAGACACTCTAACCAACGAGGCTGCCGGCGCGCCAGCACCCACAGCCACACGTGACCAGTGCGCACTGCCCACTGCACACTGGCACGAGCTCACCTGTCAAGCTTTGATCCTGGTAAAGTCAATGCAAATTGAATTAAAATAATAAATTTGAAATTAAACTACTTTCATATCAAACTAATTTCATTGTAAACGTAAGACAATAGATATCAAATAATTAATCTATACTAATATTATAAAGCTGATGAGTTTGTTTGTTTGTTTGGTTGAACGCACTAATCTCAGGAACTACTGTTTCGTATTGAAAAATTATTTTTGTGTTGGATAGCCTATTTATCGAGGAAGGCTATAGGCTATATAACATCACGCTACGACCCACGGGGGCGGGCAGTAACGATAAACGCGGGTGAAACCGCGGACACATCTAGTAAAAATATAAAATAATTTCAAATCACTAAAAATCAAGTCATCAAAATATATTTGAATGGTAACTAAACTCCCAATCGAATCTAACCCTAGAGGGGTCGCGGTCGGTCGGTCCCCATAAAACATCAAGGCCATAAACCATTGGTTGGCATCCATTTTAACGAGTTCTTGCATCTTGCACTTAACACACAACCAGTGATGGCAGGCAATATCAGAGATATCACTCGCGGCTCGCCACTAAACTTACTGCAGCTATCATGTCCATAGTCATCATCGTCACAATCCAAGAATCTTTTATTTATATATCTCAATTTAGTAGCGCCGTTCTGCCGATGCCGGTACGACGAGTCCAAGATCACAAGACGACACAAAAAAGAATTTAACTAAAAGAAAACAGACTTCAAAAATGAATATTCTAAAACAAAAAATACACTAAAAGTTAAAAAATAATTGCGTATTCTTGTGAATAATTAAATTAATGGAGTCGGTGTCAGCCAAGGTAGGTTTGTAACTACTTAAACATGAGATGTCTTACTATAATCAAAACATAATATTGGCATGCACAATTACCTACACACATATACGCAGCACGCGGCGCGGGCGGCTTTAACTTTTTAGTGCATCTTTTGTTTTAGAATATTTGTTTTCGGTGTCAGTTATTTTTTGTTAAAATTTTGTTTATTTCTCGGTTTTTAGTGAATCTGAAGTTCGATAACTGATTTTATTTGTCTGAATATGGGTAGCCCTGCTAAACGCGCTGCTCATAATAATATGAAACAAGCACCGTTTAAATGAGACAAACGAACAAAGGGAGAAACGCCTCTCTCAAAATAGGAAATCTACCTCCAGGGCCATTTCAAAAGAGACTTGTGAAGAGCGCTAAAATAGGCTTTCGAAAATGTGGGCTTACATGAAAAATGTTTTAAACGTTATACAGTTTATATCATTTTTGGCCATATTGCATCTCATGATAATTCCAAATACGGTTGGGATGATATGTTTTATTCCGAGGTTCCGGTGCCTAATGGCTTCAGCGTCATATTAAAAGTTGTATTATAGAAATAATTTTGTTATTAGCTTTATGTGTATACCTTGTTAAGTTTAACAGTTGCACGTAACTTCATACTATTAAATGCTATCAATAACCAATTTGGAATTGTGTAATCAATACATATACATAATTATGTATGTGATTGTAGCAATCACGGTAGATTTGCTTTTATTTATCAGAACATCACCAAATTAGAATAGGGCTACCTCGAAATACTACGAAGGGCTTCTAAACCATCCTATACAGTTGTTTATTTTGTTCTTGCCAAAGATGAGAACATCATCAATGTAGCCAATACAAAGCGTATTTGGCTACATTGATGATGAAGGATAACTCGAACACGAATGGTCAAATCTTGATCTAAATATGCATGGGACCAAATAGAAAGCATCAGCTTTCAAATAAAAGAGAATCATCAAAATCGGTTCATAAACGACGAAGTTATCCGCGAACACACATAAAAAAAATATATATATACGGTCGAATTGAGAAACCTCCTCCTTTTTTGAAGTCGGTTAAAAATTATGTGATTCGCAAATAGTTATGCCGGGTGCCTTTGTGTCTGTTCTACTTGAGTCATTCTGCTTTTTCATTTTCATTCGAGCTGCACTCATGAAATTAAAGTGAGCTGGAGGTGCCTGCAACACGCTCATGAGCTATTCTTCTCTATTCGACATGACATTACAATTTTAATTTATAACTCATACCTGCACACAGCCATAACATTGTAATATATTGCTAAATAAAAACTCAAATAGACAGTAAGTTATAATATTAACGGAATAGAACGGTGGCGTGATATGAGAGCACACACACACACACACACACGTGGCTACAACACCTACCCCGAGTCCCTGACTGTAACGAATGCTTTGTAACGAGTACAAACGTACATACTAAAAGCACATACGTGACCGAATCTGTAATACGTAATACGCCGGCAGGCGGCGCCGGGTTGATGAAGTTTTAATTATTATAATAGTTGTATTTTATTTGTCTCTGATACATATTTAGCAATTAACAAAGTCAAAACATACACAACAACCTCGACAAGCTTCAAGTGTGCTATCGCGGAGCCGCCTTGTAACGTAAGCCGAGCGCACACGTCACAAGGAAGGGGTCTGGTCAGGTAGTACGGTTTTACGACAGCCCAGTGTAGAGCGGGTCGAGGTCTACATGAACAGTACGAGAGCCACGGTATAAACCTTAAGGTCGCCCAAAACTCGACGAAATCTTCGGAACTAACGTCCGCCGGTCCAGCAGATGAAAGCCATGACTGTGCCACTCGATACACTTGATGGTTGTTCAAGTGGAACATCGCAGGAAGTAAACTAACACGTTCGCGTGTGAGGAACTTCCGCCGTTAATACATTTTCCACATGCAAATGTTCAACAAACCAGTGTACTTATTACAATAAATCAAAATATTTGATTTGCGTTTGAACTCGCTGTCATCAGTTCAAATATGTAAAGACAGACATTCAGATAATGATAAAAATATTTTCCCCACACCATTCTGGACACCACACCGGCGAGAGTGGACCAACCTTACCCTGATTTGACATAAAATCGACGAAGTGTTTGGAAAGGACTAATATATCAAAACTGCTTCACAAAGAACAACGGTCTTAATAAAATATAGCTTTGTTTTCCTTATAAAGACTCACGTATTGTGTCTCACAGGCCTGATTCAAGCTCACCAGAACATGGCACGGAAAAGGGCCCTAACATTGCCCTTACACGGTATTCCAAGCAGTAGACATTGTGCATAGTCTACACTCTACAGACTGCTGAACACAGCAGACAGATGTATCTGATTCTAGCTAGTAAGCTAGAATCAGATGCACCTAACTTCAGATAACACTAAACCAAAAGTGGTATCTTGTTAATATAAATTACTTTTATAGTGTGTTGTGTTATACTTAGTTGGTCAATGACAAATCAATTATAGTGTGGCAGCATTCATGCTGAGGTCAGCCTCATACTTGTACATATGTTATTTGCTCATACACTTTAACATAGACAACATATAACACTCGCAAGTTCAATATTGGTTGCTGTAATGCTGATACATGTGTTGCTGTCCATACACTCAGCGGCACGGAATCTTGGCCAAGCGCGATTTATGCGATAACAGAAATTTTAAGTTTCCAATGATTATTTATAATGAAGGTAGCTCTAAAATGTATTTACCTTTAGTTCAAGAGGGTAATTCATTACTTTTGAGTGCACTATGGTGTCACTTTTAACTTTTAGTTGAATAGCCTTATTTGACCCGTTAAGTTGCAAGTTGAAATGTGTGAGCAGAGATTTCGGTTAGGTTATTCAATCATTGTCGTTTTGTGCTTATTATTCAATAAATAAAAAATCTTTAAAGCCAATAAAAATGCCGCTAACACCAGCACAGGTTGCACAGGCTGTGGCATTAATTAATCAAGGACTGACTCAGCGTCAAGTCGCTGTAGTGCTTGACGTACCACGTTCGTCGCTGCAGTATGGCCTAAAACGGTACCAGGAGACAGGTCAATACTCCCGCAGACCAGGCAGTGTACTCATGCACAACTGCCCCAGATGACCGCTTTATTGTGCTCGAAATTTTAAGAAATCGCTACTTGACAGCTGTTGATACGTAATCGACTTCAAATCATAAGAGGCGTCAATGTTAGCGAGCGTACGGTAAGAAGACGTATGGAAAAAGTAAATTTAAAAGCTCGTAGACCATCACGCGGTCTCGAACTTCTCAGACATCACCGAATAGCGCGACTTCAATTTGCACGTGAACACGCTAACTGGACTCATGAGCAATGGGCTCGAGTGCTGCTCACAGATGAGTGTAGGTTCGCTCTTTGCGTGCTCCAGATGGTCGGGAGCGAGTGTGGAGAAGAAGAGAGAGATTTTTACACAATACCACCGCACAAACTATGAGTTTTCATGGAGGCTCTATCATGGTTTGGGGAGGAATAAGTTCTGATGGTCGTACGGAGTTGGTTATGAATTATGATTGACAACCGGCTAACTGTAACCCGGTACATCGAAGAGGTCCTTCGGGAACATGTTTTGATATATTCGGGATTCATTGGCTACGATCAATTCCTCCTAATGCTCGACAATGCACGCCCCCACGTTGCAAATTACGTTGATGAATACCTTCAAGAGGTTGGTATTCAAAAATTGCAGTCGCCGGCTCGCAGTCGGGACTTAAATCCTATATAGCAGAGGTTCCCAGACTTTTTTCTCATAGATCATTTTCAAAATTTAGCTAGTTCCGGTGGACCCCCTGCAGCTAAACAAGTTCATGCAAGTAATAAATTTGATCAAATCTCTAAGGCTACCTTTTTTTTTTTGAAATTCTCGGAACTGAACCTACCACGGTAGGCGAGCTGACCTTTATTTTCTTTTTTTTTTGGTAATTCTCTACCGAAAAATCGAAAAATCACTGGTACTGAATATGGAATATGCAAGTTTTACAAGTAACAGTCGCTGAGCTTGTCGAACAGTCGGTGAAGTCAAGCCAACATTTTAGTTCTTCACTATCGAAAGCAAATAAATTTTCGTGGACGCTTACGAATTGTGAACCCAAATTTTTTTTTGTTACGCCTGCGAAGACCCCTGTCGGACCACTTTAGGAACTAATGCTATAGAGCATGACTGGAACATGCTTAAAAGGAATATAAAGTCCACCACTAACCCACCACAAACTCTTAAGCAATTCCAAAACGCAGCACTGGCCGCTTGGGAAAGTATTGCACAAGTTGATGTCAAAAACATAATTCAAAGCATGCCAGATCGAATGCATGCGGTTATTAGAGCTAGAGGAGGAAACACTTGATATTAAAAAGCAGAGACAATAAAAAACAGTTTCTTTTTTAATTTTTTTACCGTTTTTAAATGAATAGTGTAAAAATCGTATGTTTTGTTAATAATAATAATAATATATTTATTTGCCAAAAAACACGGTATACAATGATCTTACAATTCAATAAAGCACATACATGTTTTGCCACATTTATATAGCATGCAAATGTTAGATAATTATGCAACTATTACAATTCAAAATCAAAAAAATCTTTAAGACTGTAGAAATTATTTTCAGTTAGCCATTTGTATAACTGAATACCAATTTGTCTTGTATTTAACTAATTAAAGTGATTAGGAACCTTGTTTATAATTCGGATACACATCGCGATACAATTGTTATTGAATTTCGTGGCTTTCGGGATACAATTTAGAACCAGTCTATTTGGATCTCGTCGATTTCTAGGTCTTAAATCATTCATAGTTTTATAAAATTCCTTGTTTTTCCAGACAAACATACAAATTTCAAAAATATATAAACAAGGCAGTGGTAGCAAGCCAAACTTTTTGGTTGACATGAGTCATCACATTTGAGACCGTATATTGCTCTAAACGCTCTCAGTTGAGACCGTATATTGCTCTAAACGCTCTCAGTTGGTTTGTACTATTTCCCCAAACTATGAACCCATAGCGCAGTACGGACTCCACGTATGCACGATATGACATCACAGCCGTTTTTATATTAGTCACATTCTTAACCTGTCTAAGGGCATATAGTATAGTTATATACACATTTAGATGTTCATCAATTATTACGCCTAAGAGTTTCATCTGGGTCACTTGTCTGAGTTTTGGAATATTCATTTTAAAGTTGTATTTATTATTATGTGATTGATTAAATTGTATGTACACGGATTTATTGAGATTTACGCATAAACTATTATTATTAAGCCAGCGAATTAAAAAATCAAAAGTTTCATTTATTTGTGATTCATGCTCTTTTATAGCATTATTTTTCTTGTCCGTCGTTACAATAATAGAAATATCATCGGCAAAGAGGAAGCATATGTGAGTAGTAATATCAATGATGTAATTTATATATAGAAGGAGATTTATATATACAAGTGCTTCATTTTAAAAGCATTCACAATGGTGCAGTTTTGTGTTAATTTTATTGTTCTAGAAGCCTTATAAACACCTATTGAGTGCATCTACCCCTGTTCCTATGAGAAAAAACATGAGATTACAAATTACTGACAATCTAAGTGTGCCCAAGTTTCCGTGCCGGTAAGTGTAATATGAGTTTTTCCTATAAATTGTATCTAGAGATTGATTATTACACTACAAATAAGGAAAACATGTATTGTTTTTTTTTTTGCTCGTCAAAATGACCACACTCCACCTGATGTTAAGCAGTCGTGTGGTCTAAGAGCAGTGGCCTCCACATCGCACCCACGGTAGCCGAGGCGATGTTGAGGTCTCTACTTTGACGGCCTGAGAAGATGCTTTTTCACGCCCCACTTAAAGAACTCAGGATTGAAGGAAGAAGGAAACACGTGCCTTGGCAGAGAATTCCATGCCTTGGTCGTTCGGCAGAGATATGAGGACCCAAACTTTTATAGTAAGTAGCCTAAACATTGTATAAATTAGGAGACTAGTTGTAGGTACACATAGCACTGTTGTCCGTTACGTCTGTGCGACAAGAGTCCACGTGTGAGGATGTGCCTCTGCTGAGCGGTAGCTGTGTAGTATACTTCACACCTACCTTTTGCCAGGTTTTAGATCTGTAATAGATGCTGAGCCTTTTGGCGTTTACCAGATCACCTGCACAGATCTAGTTTACGTGCTACTACTGAGGATTTGCCCGATCTGGGTATCAAACCCGAAACCTCAAGCACAGTAGTCGTATTCACTGGTATTGCGCTACCGAAACAGTCTTACATAAATTACAAAAACACTTTAGATTGTCAGTATTAAAAATAATAAGCCCTTGACATACAGACAAGTGGCATGACCGACGTCGTACGGCACAGCCGCCATCGCCGTCGCGCCGGCCAGCGCAGCGGCACAAACAGACAGCTGATTGTACGCGCAACACAAGTTGCACTTTATTGATACTCACGAAAACGGCTTTGATACTAGCAGACATGATAATTATAGTTAGTATTTAACTGCACAGCAAAATATGCTTACCAAAAATACTAATTGTACACCAAATTATATTTAAAGAGATCAAACTAAGTCGACGGAGTACCGCTCCGCGGGGCTCCTATTTTTGGGTGGGTTTAAGAAGGAAACTAGCATAACCTAACCCTTATTTTTGATGGTCATTATATTTAATCCCGATAATGATCACCACTAAACATAAGGCAAGTACTTATATTTGGAATGACATGTTTTTGAAGTAGGTATGACTAAGAATGTTAATATGAACTCTAAATAGAATAGGATGAGTATTCAAGTTAAGGTAATGCTTATAGTTACTGGGTCAAATAAAATTATTGTTCACACGTAATGTATTTATTTTGCTTTATGTGATGTGATGATGTCATAATAAATATTTAAGATAACTTTGCTTTAAGTCATCGGCGATTTAACTTTATTACAAAAATCATTAATAGTTTTAGTAGATACCTTCCTACTTTACGAAAAAAAGAAAAAGCCTTTTAAAATCTATACTTATATTATAAAGCTTGTTTGTTTGTTTGAACGCGCTAATCTCAGGAACCACTAGTTCGAATTGAAAACTTCTTCTAGTGTTGGATAGCCCATTTATCGAGGAAGGCTATAACATCACGCTACGACAAATAGGAGCGGAGCAGTAATGAAAAATGTTGCAAAAACGGGGAAAATTCTCTTATATGAAGCAGACGAAGTAGCGCGGGTCAGCTAGTATTATGATATTTGTACGTGACGATGTCCCACGTGACACGTCTGCCACCCCTGCTGTTCTAGTCGCCAGCGGGGGGGGCAGACCTTCCTCTACACGCTACTTTAGTCTATGATATAGCGTTCCCATACACCAACCTTTCGGTATATAATGAGAGCCGCTGTACCTTCCAGTGCCTGAAAGCACCTTCAAGGACCAGTTATAAACAGGTATTGTCCCCAAATCCAAACGGAACCTGAGACCTTGTCCCCAATCCAAATTCCCAAATCCTGAGTGGTTCCGGTTCTCGTAAGCGAGCTACCTCGTGCCTAAGTGGCACTACCTATTGTCCAGATAGGTGCCGGAGAGGGCAATGCCGGGGGCGGCAAATGGGACTAACCCATAATTATTACGTTTTATTAGATTAATGTCGGTCTTTAGCCAACTTGCACATAATCGGCGCGCGTTACAATTGTTATTACTTGAGACGGGTTCTCGACTTGTCGTGCTTCACTCGTTAACACATTGCTGCCCGTTTGCTAGCGCTACTCGAGTGACCCAATCGTGTTTGGTATGATTTTCCTTAATCAAAAGTTGTGTTACTTCAATTATCCTAAATGTCGCGTCGCCATTTACTAATCATATTAATGTGTCGCGAGCCGTAGTCCACGCGCGTTAGCTTAAAAAAATACCTCTTCTATATTACCGCAATCCTAAAGATCCTGTGCCAGACATGCGATCTACATTATGTTCCACCGTCCACGTAAGATTTGCAAATTTTTCAATTTACTCAATTCTATACGACGAGCCGTTCAGTAGTCATCAATATCACAGATTTAAATAATAGGTACCTAGGTGTAAAGACCGAAGTTTCGCAGGCTTGCAAGCTCGCTGATTATTTCACAAACCGGTTCGCCACGCGTCACGCGTCTAGCACACTTGTTATAAAAGTGTAAAAACGTGAGTGCTTTATTTTATATGGTAATAGTAATACGTATATGGCTAAGACTTGCAAAAAACCTCGCTGAAGTACGCCTTTGAAGTAATGAAACTATTATTTGTAAAGAAATTGATCTGTTGAAAGGAGACCAAAGAAGAGCTACTGCAGTAACATTTATGGCTTCTGAATCATGTCACTCAAGTTATGAGGAACACTTGAGAATATTGAAGCTATCCACAGTTAAATACTTAGTATAACAGATGATTTCATTAAGCTACAGGACCGACCTATAGGTATAAACTACCCAACAAATATAAGCCTAATGTGAATGGGACGACAAACTTTAGTGAACATTGTCTCCTCGCCTCCACATCAGATACATTCTGTACAAATGTGAGGTTAAGAGAACCCTAAACTAACTAAATAATAATAATAATAATCCTTTATTCACAAGAAATGTGGTTACATAGTGGTGGTCAGGTAATTGTGGTCCTACTCCTGTCACATTCTACCATAACAATGGCGCGTAAATATGTCAAAGTTATAGACAGACATTGTACAAAATATGTTCATCATTATATTGCTTTGTATTTAGTTATTTAGTTAATTAATGTCAAAATTTATGCCGTGAATAATTGGACATACTTTCTGAAAAATGTTCCAACCCACAAAATTAACATTTTGAGGTAATCGTGATTGAAGTTCAATCCCGTATTGCTTCTTCATACATGTGGGTTGGGCTACTAAGTCATCATTTCATATTTAGAGTGGATAGTAGAGCTACCAAATTTTTCCAGCTAGTAAATAGTAACCCCGTGACTAATTTGCTAATAATAACTCGATTTTGACCAGAGTATGGGTTGGAACGTAATACGTCCAATTATTATGATAAATAAGGTAATTGTACAGGCATGTCAAGTGAAAACAAATTTACAAGTCAATTATTGTGTTGCAATGTCAGTGATATTAAGGAATTTAAACATTAATTAATTACATAATTTTCTTTATATGTCATAAAATCCTTTAAAGTGTAGAAACATTTTTGTGCAAGCACACTGTAAGTTTTATCTTAAACATAGTAAGATGTAATTCTTTGAATTTATCTGGTAACTTATTATATACATCTATGGCCTTCACATAGACATTCTTCTCATATATATCCAAACGGCACCTAGGTCGGAGAAGCTTAAATTTATTTCTACAATTTCTACCCACCTTGATAGAAAATTTGCTAAAATATTGTGGATGTAGTTTGACAAAGACACATAGTTACCTAATGTACTTGCAAGCCTTTGGTAGGACATGGAACTTTGTAAATAGTGGCTTACAACTGTCTGTAGACCAGGCTCCACATATTGCTCTCACGCATTTCTTTTGCACCAGAAATGCTTATTCAATCTCAACCGAATTACCCCACAAGAAAAGACCATATGAGAGCACCGATGACAAGTATCCGTGGTACGAACTAAGTGCCGCTTCCGTTGACACGGTCTGTCGTAAATGTTTAATAGCAAATAAGAATCAATCAAATTTATTGCAAACATATTCTACATGCCCCTTCCAGTTGCAGTGCTTATCAAGCATAAGACATAAAAATTGAACAGTGCTTACCTATTCTATTTTTTATTTTTTTAGTTAAATAGTTGACAAAGAGTGGAATCAGAGTGAAAGAACCGAGAGAGGCGTGCCTTGGCTACCCACAGCACGTGCACACACTCTGCGGTGCCATCAGCAAACAGGAGTGAGTGTGTGTATGTGTGCCCAACATCAGAGACATGCCCTAATCACAGTACTCACAGCTAAAAGCCTAGTTCCTTGTGGACAATGTTTCACTTTTGATCACTTACACATTTGATATTCTTCTATCATTCACAATACACTTGGATAGTTGTATATCAAACAAATGCCCGGGAACCGTAGTGGCTGCTTAAACAGTGGACAGAGATTTTATATTTAAATAATGCATTGATAAGTAGCTTCAAACAAATGTACACTTTTATTTTTATGTCAAAGATGAGATTTTGAATTCTGTTAAGCCTTGGGCTCTTTCTGAACAAGTGTCACAACAGTCTGAGTCCAATGACAACACATAGAGAACACAACAACTAGAGATATATTATAGAACATAGTTCTCTAATGTTGAAATGCACTGTTATTATTTTTATATTTATTTACATTGAGTATTATTCTAACATACTACATTAGAAAATACCTGATGTGTTGTGATTCTTAAATTACAATTACCTATGAGATATTTGTCATTAAATAAATAGGATTAATTTTCAGAAAATAGAATTCACTATAAGTTTTACAACTGTGACTTCTAAATATATGGCAAATATTGGAATGTCCAATCAAGCAAGTGATTTGGGCTCAGCAGTGAGGCATGGTGGGTGTACTACATATTACATTACACAGACCATATGCTCACATAACACTGATAACCGCTCAGCAGGTGGGCACTACATACACAACACTGTGAAGCTTTTCAATACATTGTTTTGCTATCTAATCTGCACTCATTTACACAATATACTAATCACTTTGAATTATAATTATTTAGTACAACTTGAAAGATATGTATCTCTGCATCGCAGGTTTCACAAACTTAGACATAATAGACAGTGTCACAATAAGTATCAGTACTGAGTTTATACTGTCAACAACATCAGACATCAGTACACAATGACACTCACAACATCCAATATATCTGCACATTGTTGCACTTGTGCCAATGCCAAATTGTATGTAAAGAAAACTCTCATTTGTGTGCAAATATAAAGCTTGTGTAGTGCGTAAACAATTCAATACTACACAAATTGGAATTACCAGTATTGATGATTAATTAATATTGATGACCGTTGTGTAAACAACAAACACTGCACTCGGATTACAACACTGTTGTTGCTCAACTGTTCAGGATTGCTGCTACTACTCAGGCTTCACACAAATAATACTAAATCAATGTTTACCTCATTAGTTCACTTAGTCATTTATTAATGTTATCAATTTCTACATTTAATTATTAGATACCAGATAAGCTATTGGGTACATATTTGTGAAATATAATTTACAGTCCCTAATATTGTAATCGCTGTAAGATGCTGGGAGCTGGTACGAAAATAAAACAAAATATTTCGTTGAACGTAAAACCTCCGATAAGTTAAACTAAGGTCTGTGCTGTGACACTTACCATTCTGATACCAGTGTTGTGAAGGAGCGCGGAGTGTGTCACTGCCCAGTGGCCCTGGCCGGTGCGGCGGGTGCAGTCTCCGAACAGTTCTGCGAGCAGCAACAGGGCGTCAGGGCGGCGGGTCCGGTCTCCGAACACTTCTGCGAGCAGCGACGGGCCTCAGGTCGCCGCGCTGAGGGTGTCGGTCGTCGACACCGGCGTGCGCGCGTCGAGACGGTCGCTAGTAGCACTACATGCCCCGCCGGCAGCTCCGGGCGCTGTTCAGCGCTCACTCCACGCACAGCCTCCCCCTCTTCTCTACCAGTTAACACGAATCAAATTTTGTCTATCGCATCGACCCACCACACAATGCCACCGGCCACCGATGATGACATGACTAGCAAACTAATTAAAGTGTAGTGATGCGCGAGGTCTACTTAAATCGATTTATTGCACTGGTATACGCATATAATAATATTGAATTAATCGGTTGTAATGTCAATATTTAATACGACTTAAATATTATTTAGACAGTAAATATCCTTGACAGAATACTTGCTACAACCTTGGTAACTTTAAGTTATAAATATAATTGGCAGCTTATATAACCTTAATGGTTTGTAGATATAGTAGCTTTGAAGTAAAATAAATAGCATAGAAAAAGAACAATGTGAGCAGTACGGGAATCATTTAAATGTATATTAATATTTATACGTTTACAAATATCTTCTTTATATATATGTATAGACAAAAGGCTATTTACGTCTGTACGTCTGCTTGACAGACTAAACTACGCTAAGAATTTTACTAAATGATATAAAATTAATTTCAGAATATATGTAGGTATAATATATTTATTTATTTTGGCTTACCAACAACTACTTATACTAATACATTTTTCTTTTACATAATTAATAACTACATAATAGTATAGTAGCCTTTTATAGGCAAGCACAGCATGCACAAGTTTTGTAAAGTTAATAAAGCCAAATTTAGAAAATTAATTTAGAAACAATATGTAATATGTAAATAATCATTTAGGCAATATATAAATAAGAAGTATACAATTAATATGCAATCTAATAAAATATTATATAACACTAAATATTAAAAATTAGGTAAGTATACAGCAAATTTACATAACACTGATAATATTTTTACGGAATGTGGCAAGCGAGTCTTCATGCACGTCTATGACATCAGAGTAGCTATTTATGGTTCTGCAAAGACGGGGTATAGCAAAGTTAGCACTAAGTACGGTTCTACGAAATGGTGGATACAGCGTGGTTATGGGAGCACGCGGATATCTAGCGGGAGTTCGAAATTTAATTTTACTCAAGAGTTCAAGGCAATCGATTTTATTTCGAAATATTCTAATTAAACTTACGCTGTCATGGCTTGCGCCGGTTAAACCTTACTAGATACATCTTTTTAAATGCAAGATATAAAGCCTACGTAATAGAAAAGAAAACCGATGATGACATCTGTATATCTCCTAAGATTGACTTATAATAACCATTATTATCTTATGCATTAATACCTAGGAATTTACGAAACAATTTTGAGTAATATACAATTAATACTTATCAAGATAAGAGTGCTATTTACCTTAGGCATATAATGTAGGTTTAGATTGAGCTACAGTCTGATATAACGTGTTATATCTTGAATTAGGTCCTTCCAAACAATGCATTTATGGGACAAGTAATAGACCTCATAATCACATGAAATATTAAATATCGACTCAAGGCGTTTTTTTAAATTTTATTGTAAGGTTCGCCAACAGATTTTAAATTTTAGACTTATGAACTAACATAGGTAAATTATATTCTTGAATATAATGCAAATCCAATTATGGTTTATACCAGTAATTATGTTAAATTACTATACATGTATAATTAGTCTTCACATAATAAGTTATTATTTTTTACAAAATATAATTCTATATTCTGAATTTATTATTGTTTGCCAAGCACCTTTCTGTGCGGCAAAGAATTTTGTTTTCAGAACCTCTTAAAAACCATGTCTGAGTCGGGAAACGAATACAGTACCTTACGATCTCACTTAAACATAAGCATAAACTTATGGCACTAGACCAAAGGAGCAATAAAAGACTCAATTAAGTTATATTCGTTGGTATCACAGCAATAAACGATGCTACAACGAATGTCTGAATATTAAAGTTCATACCAACCGTAAAAGCAACTTTATCTATTTGTTTTATTTTTTGTTTTTTTTTTGGCAATATCGCAGTAACTTTATTTCAGCATTAGCCATTAGCCATTGGTAGGTTATATAAAGCATTGCGTGTACCAATTAAGTTCATTTAGAACTTTAAGAAAAATCTCGATATATAATAATACTAGCTTTTTCCCGCGGCTTCGCTTGCGTTAATTTAGAATTTGATAATCAATTCGGGTTGTACTCTGCTTGTAATAATATAATTCAGTCATGATTCGAAAAAAACGTGGCGTCATGTATTATTATAAGAACGTTTTTGTTGTTTTCCTCGAAAACAGTAATTTTTTTCGGGATGAAATGTAGCCTATGTCCGTTTCTGTACACCTGACAACGTATATGCAAAATTTCAGAATGATTGGTTCAATGGTTTAGGCGTGAAAAGGCAACAAAGAAACAAACTCATTTTCGCTTTTATAATATTAAGTTAGGATTAGGATTTATTTTAGTGAATCGATTATTATATTAAGTTAAATCAAATCGATTGCACTATAGTGTGTACGTCCCTAAAACTCGTTCGGTAAATGACGCGAGTTGACAGTTATATTGCGTTTTATTATTGCTTAAAGCTATAGATGATATTAAAGCTTATTGAAGCTTTTAAAATGTGTTTTAAATGTTTAATGGTTATAATCACTGTTGCCAATTTAGCGACTTTGTCGCTAGAAATGACGACTTTCGTGTATGTCTTAGCGACAAAAAATAAAATTTGTCGCTAAAAATTTTTTGCGACTTATTTGGCGACTTTTGGAGTACAAATGAAAACAATTTTAGGGCATGTAATAAGTATATTTTTTGTTAATTCGATACAGAATTATACAATGCGAAGAGATATATATAAGAAAAATTATAAAATCTCCAGGTTTTCGGTAGAAAACGAGTAAAAAAAAAGGTCAGTCCGCCTACTGTCGACGCTCCACAGGTAGGCACGCTGACCTTTTTTTTTAGGATTTCACTACCTGAAAGTCGAAAAATTAGACCAGAATCAGTTTTAGCGACTTTCTGGCGACTTTTGATATTGAGTCTAGCGACTCGACTTCACAAGAATTGGCAACACTGGTTATAATATTAGAATGGACAAACGCATTTTATCAACGTTTATCTTATTAATAATAAAAGTACTTCCTACCCTATATGTCTCCGATTTAAATGAATCTGACATAAGATCGGATAGTATTACAGAACGAAGTCACAAGAGTTAATTTTTAAGCATTTTAGCTACGTAACCTATAAAAGGTATACAGACGTAGAGACTAATCGAACGCTGCCAATTACTTATACAACCACAGAGTACAGAATTCAATCGCGCTCAGGAGTGGTAATGCTCTGTGATTACAACAGACGGCAAAGCTTTTGTGTTGCCAGTTAATCCTCTTTGTCTTTTCACAAGCGTATATGTATCCTACTTGAGTTTTCTTGGCATTGAACTCATCAAGAAGTCAGCATCCCATTAAGACATGCGATTCAGAACTTGGAAAGTTAAACGATAAGAACCCAATATTTATTTTAATTCCGCAGCCATGTCCAGGATATCCGAGATATATCTTGTCTACCTACTACATATATCCGGCCATATGCAGAATTATAAAAGTGGCCGATAACGAGAATAATATGTCACTGTGGAGCCTATTTGGTGAAGGAGCCGTCAGGCAACCAGGATTTCTGTCACAACCCACATAACCTTCTCGTGTTTGTTCACACTATTGACTTTTATCCTTTAGTAACTATAGTGTTCTAAAGTTAGAATTCTGTTGTAAGACCATCAAGAAAACAATGTTTTATTAATCACAACAATTTATTAACATAAGTTAAATAATGACTCTGTTTAACGCAGCTGCTGCAGTAGATTTAAGTTGTCTGCTGGAGATGACGCACGGTGCAACGGTACTGGTACCTATCTGGGTGACGGCGCTCGTCTCTGGGCGATGGCTGCCGGGCGCGGCTGGTTCACAACCTGATGGTACAGTTACTCTACTCTGTGTTCACAGTACAAGTGTTGGGCACATTAGACACATTAGACACATTAGACACATTACATCACCGGCAGCCCCACGCGGTCGCCATCATTAGCACGTCTGCTCTGAAGCGTTTTTTGATGTGAAAATCTTCGAGACTGATCTGACGATAATAACGAGAATACTTAAACATTATATTTTATCTTCTTAATATCGATAAATAAACACTCACTGTAGATGCTTGCACATGGCGGGTGTCGCTCGTGCGGTCGCGGTGCTGATCATAGAGTAAAGTAATACATGTGCTGATCTTTCTAGAGTAACAGCTGTATCCCCTCTCGGCAGCACAACGCGTGCGCTTTCTTGAGGTGTCTGGGAGCGTTTCTCTGCGCATGCACAAGATCAGGCAATCACCTAATCTGTGATCGGCTGTAGAGTTGAAGTACTTACATCCTCAGTTTCGATCGATATAGTTTGAGCTTAATTCCAGGTTTAAGCAGTGTTTAATAAATTAAACAACGCATGTATTAAATTTCCAGCGAACAGTTATAGACACAGAGACGAGGCGCGTCTAGTCAACTCTAGTCGAGCGCCGTGTAGCGCGCAGGCGCGGGCGCGAGGCGCGCGAGCGGCGTGTCCTCGGCGCGCGGCGCCGGCGCATCGCTGGACTCGTCGTCGCTGTCCGGCTCGCACTCCGAGCTCGCGCCCCACTGCACACAATACGCAACACTTACAACGTCGTCGCGTCGCACAAAGCTAACAATGATTGATGAATACGCAACCACAACCTTAAAAATGATCATATTCGTTAATCAAAGTTGTGGCAGAGACCTCATAGACTATGCCGAGAAGAGCCCAAGAAAGCCGAAGAAATCCAAGATGATGTTTAATTAGGTGAGCTAATCTTCTGAGACAAATAGGACGAGACCTGTTCGGAGAGCGGATAGGCTCGCAGGCGCGTGTACAGGTACACAGCGTAGAGCAGGTTGAGCACGGCGAGCGTGCGCAGCGCGGCCTCGAAGCCGGCGGCGGCGGCGAGCAGGCCGCCCAGCACGGGGCCCAGCGCGTAGGCCGCCGAGCCGGCCGCCTGCAGTAGCGCCGCCAGCGCGGGGGCGCGCCGGCCGCCACGCGCCAGCAGTGCCGGCACCAGCGCCGCGTCGGCCGCGCCCAGCCCCAGTCCCAGCGCGAAGTGCGGCAGCGCCAGCGCTGGCACGGAGCGCGCCAGCGGCACGCACAGCGCCGCCGCGCCTACCGCCAACTGCCCGCCCAACGCCACGCGCTCGACGCCCAGCCGCCGCGCCGCGCCGCCGCCGCTGGCCGCCAGCAGGTAGCCCACGCTGTCGGGCACAAACACCACGCCCGTCTGCCAGCGCGCCGGGTGGAACTTGCGCGCCAGCCACAGCGGCAGGCACGGCTCCAGCGCCGCCATGACGCTCGTCGTGAGCAGCACGCAGCCCGCGCACGCCGCCGTGGCGCCGCGCCGCGCCGCGCGCACCACGCCCAGCGGCGACGCCCCGCCAGCGCTCGCCAGCGGCTAGGGCACACCAGGCACGGAGAACAGAGAGATTGAGAATAACCTTAATTATATTATGTGTCGGTTACAGCGATAAGTAGAAAAACAGCGACTCACTCGATTGTACTCGTCGGTATCCAGGAACATGTACTGCATGGCTGAAAGTATCAAGTACGCATTAGTGGGTCGCACCAGTACAAGGCGCCGTGAGGCGAGGGTAGCTCGTACCGAGGTCTGCGAGCAGCGCCGCGGCGAGGAACAGGAAGGGCGCGCCGCGGCTCCACAGCGCGTACGTCGCGCCGCCGAACGGGTACCCCACCAGCACGCCTGCCACAGCACACGTACATACGTATATCAATCATAGATCGACACAGGCTGTCACAGCCACAATTCGCCCACAACATGCGATACCATAATTAGATACCTGGTAGTGATGGTGGAACCGGAGCCAGCGGCTTTCGTGTTTGATGACTTGAAGTGTCGCTACTCGGCGAGCTAACTAGTTCCTTAGCGATGGATGTACCTACGACTAACCCCAGACACCATAGGTACTTATTATGCACCCATGTAAGTAGTGTGTGTACCTAGTGCGACGGCTCCGAGGAGTACGCCGATGCCGCGGTGCCGCGTGGCGTCGGGCAGCGCGGCGGCGGCGAGCGCGAGCCCCGCGACGCCGGCCAGCGCCGCGCCCGCGCCGTGCGCCGCGCGCGCGCCGCACACGCACAGCGCCGCCGCGCCGCCCGCGCACCCGCTGCACACCGCCAGCCCTGCGCGCGTGCACACGCCCCGCTCACACATCACCTCACCACTCACATAAAGAACACTGAGCGAAAGGCGGTCCATCGTCTGATGGTCTGATGGTCTGGCTAGACCATTTCAATGATAAAGATACCTAGATATCCAGAACCAGCACTCGTAAAGAGGTTGTTTCGAAAATGTACACATGCTCACGCTTAGCGCCTGTGTCTTCGGGGAGGGACGAAGACGTACCTTACGCCTTTCCCTACCTCAGCGAAATGTGTGTGTAACACATTATACATAATACATAATACATGGTACATACATTTCGCTATTTAATCGTTATAGGGGCAGTCTATTGCCCTTCACCGGGTACAGTTGCAACTTCTATAATGCTACTGAGCATTTCTGGACAGACAAACCCGATAACTTGCCCGACCCGAACGACTCGACCCGATCTAAGAGCAGCATGCACAGCAGTCGCTAACACTCCCGCTACGCCATCGAGGCGATAAGGGAACTGTTTAGGGAATCTTTACTTTCATCTATAAAAAATGGGCAGTAGAGTGTGGTGTGGTGATGTGTATTGTGTAGGCAGGTGGTACCGAGCGCTGCCAGCGCGAGCGTGGCGGTGGCGGCGCGCAGCACGGGCGCGGCGCCGCGGCGCGCCACGGCCGCGCCCGCCAGCGGCGCCGTCAGCAGCTGCGCCGCCGCCTTCGCGCCCAGCACCAGCCCCACCAGCGCCTGCGCGCCAGACCCGCCGCCTGCACACACGCACTCCGGTGAACGAAGGCTTAACGATCTGGCAGTCACATATATGAATCACCTTTGACGACCATGAACAATATTCGCAGCAGACTCTGTGTTGCTACTGAGGATGTTTGATAAGAGATCCAAAGTCACTCGCCAGAGTTGCCAGTCCCGATACAACTCTTCTAACTTCACTAAACTGACAAGATAATAAACTTCATGCACCGAGTAACAAGTAAATAGCGCTTAATAATATCAGCCCTGAATTATTAATCTGTCCTACTGCTGGGCACGAGCCTTTTCTCAGTGCGAGAAGGGTTAGGCCATAGTCCACCACGCTGGCCCAGTGCGGTGGCAGACTTCACATATCTTCGAGAACACTATGAAGAACTCTCAGACATGCAGGTTACCTCACTATGTTTTCCATCACCATCAAATTAAATTATTAATTTTAACCAACTCCTTTAGTGTAGAAATAAATTGAATAGCTTTAACTCATAATATTAGTTCAAACTTGTATCTGCACACGAGCCACAGACTCTAGGGTTGGCTCCAGCAGTAGCGTTTCGTAGATGTACATAATATGGATGTGGGGCTGACCATCGGCGTCGTCTTGGGTGATGCGACGCACGGTGTGGTTGAGCAGGCCGGCGAGCGGCGCGTCCTGAGCCGCCCACAGCGCGAGGGACTCGCCGCGGATCCAGTCCGGGATGATCGGCACTGACACACACAAATGTTGTCACATGTAACCATATACATATACATGTCTATAATAAAGTCACCGACGCAGCACTACCAGCAAGCATGCACCTTCATCTTTCAAACGAAGATATAGAAACCAACGACCAAAGTATACCTACTAAATTGAGCGCAAAGAAGCCGGCTTGGTTTTTATTGGTTTGTTTGTAAAATACAAACTAGTTTCATCCAATACTAAAATAATCTTATTCCTGTGGTAAATGATGATGTGAAATCTAAGCAAAAAGATCCAAAAGAACATCTTTAAGATCCAAGAGAACACTTTAAGATTCAAGAGAACACTTTGCTTGACATGAGAATTGATCTCATATTATGATGGTTCTTAATAACTGATTTAAACACCTGTGGCTTTACTGGCGACAAGAAAATGATTAATGCTTTTATTTTTATCAACAGATACGTAAGACTATAGCGAAATCAGTTATTGGGAACCGCTGCACGTTGTTAATATGGTGATAGCCGCATGCCTGGCGGACAAAGCGTGTAAGTCTTCTCCACTGGGTCAATTTAGTCGCACTTGTTGAAGATGCAGCTCAGCATCCTCACACAACACGAAGTAACCCAGTAGCTGACCGTGTTGGTAGAGTTGGCGGTGAACTGGTGAGGTCGACCCAACGAGGGTCGAGCAGTTACCGAGCACGGTGAGCAGCACGTTGTCGAGGAAGAACGTAAGGTAGATGAGCGCGAGCGCGACGGTGCCGCTCGCGTCCTGCATGGTGCGGCCGCTCCCGGTGCGCCTGCGAGCTGAGCCTGTGCCACCGCGCGCCGCCGAGCCGCGACTGGCTCACTCGCCGCTCCGATAACAGCTCGTTCAATCAGCGCGCGGCGGCGCGTGTGCTTCATCCAATTTTCTGGTCCGCGCCTCGACTCATACAGATTACAATCGTAAACGAATTGGCGCGCACTCACACCGCAGCGAACGACGAGCGTCGAGCGGTAGCTGGTTGACATTGCGTTACAAGTTATTGCCAACACTGCCGAGTGCCGTGCAAACCGATTAACTATAGGTCTTTATTAGTGCACTACATGCACCACATACGTAGATACGCATATACATAGATACGCATATACGCGCTATTTATGAGTTGTATGCGCTTTCATTTCATTTCATCCAACTGCGGAAGGTGTAGTGGTTTAAGTGCTCGCCTCGCCAAATGTTGTGGCTTCGATGTAATCCACAAACTGTTGCGCCGCGTTTGGGGTTCTTTGTGTCCGTTGTCTGAATGCTCGTAAAGTCCCCGCGACACATGAATTATTACTAGTGCGGGAGAAGGCTAAACAAGACACCGTCAGTAGCCGTCATAGATGTAACTTTGTGACCTAAATGAGTACATAAGTGACGTTTGACTTTGTCTTCTACTTAAATACATTCGTATTAATAACAATGTGTTGCGGAGATGGTAGCCATTTGTACGTGCACCCGGGCGCATGGAGTGACCTGTCACACCGGAGCGTAGCGGTCGGCCGCGGCGAACGACGTTGACTGACCACGCGACCGGCTGACATGGACAACATGGGTGTACCTGTAGGTGCACGTAACTACTGGGACTGATACTTGGTGACGACGCGACCTGCTGGTATGGACAACATGGGTGCACCTGTAGGTGCACCTAACTACTGGGACTGATACTTGGTGACGACGCGACCTGCTGGTATGGACAACATGGGTGCACCTGTAGGTGCACCTAACTACTGGGACTGATACTTGGTGACGACGCGACCTGCTGGTATGGACAACATGGGTGCACCTGTAGGTGCACCTAACTACTGGGACTGATACTTGGTGACGACGCGACCTGCTGGTATGGACAACATGGGTGCACCTGTAGGTGCACGTAACTACTGGGACTGATACTTGGTGACGACGCGACCTGCTGGTATGGACAACATGGGTGCACCTGTAGGTGCACCTAACTACTGGGACTGATACTTGGTGACGACGCGACCTGCTGATATGGACAACATGGGTGCACCTGTAGGTGCACGTAACTACTGGGACTGATACTTGGTGACGACGCGACCTGCTGATATGGACAACATGGGTGCACCTGTAGGTGCACCTAACTACTGGGACTGATACTTGGTGACGACGCGACCTGCTGGTATGGACAACATGGGTGCACCTGTAGGTGCACGTAACTACTGGGACTGATACTTGGTGACGACGCGACCTGCTGGTATGGACAACATGGGTGCACCTGTAGGTGCACCTAACTACTGGGACTGATACTTGGTGACGACGCGACCTGCTGGTATGGACAACATGGGTGCACCTGTAGGTGCACGTAACTACTGGGACTGATACTTGGTGACGACGCGACCTGCTGGTATGGACAACATGGGTGCACCTGTAGGTGCACCTAACTACTGGGACTGATACTTGGTGACGACGCGACCTGCTGATATGGACAACATGGGTGCACCTGTAGGTGCACGTAACTACTGGGACTGATACTTGGTGACGACGCGACCTGCTGGTATGGACAACATGGGTGCACCTGTAGGTGCACCTAACTACTGGGACTGATACTTGGTGACGACGCGACCTGCTGATATGGACAACATGGGTGCACCTGTAGGTGCACCTAACTACTGGGACTGATACTTGGTGACGACGCGACCTGCTGGTATGGACAACATGGGTGCACCTGTAGGTGCACCTAACTACTGGGACTGATACTTGGTGACGACGCGACCTGCTGATATGGACAACATGGGTGCACCTGTAGGTGCACGTAACTACTGGGACTGATACTTGGTGACGACGCGACCTGCTGGTATGGACAACATGGGTGCACCTGTAGGTGCACCTAACTACTGGGACTGATACTTGGTGACGACGCGACCTGCTGGTATGGACAACATGGGTGCACCTGTAGGTGCACGTAACTACTGGGACTGATACTTGGTGACGACGCGACCTGCTGGTATGGACAACATGGGTGCACCTGTAGGTGCACGTAACTACTGGGACTGATACTTGGTGACGACGCGACCTGCTGGTATGGACAACATGGGTGCACCTGTAGGTGCACCTAACTACTGGGACTGATACTTGGTGACGACGCGACCTGCTGGTATGGACAACATGGGTGCACCTGTAGGTGCACGTAACTACTGGGACTGATACTTGGTGACGACGCGACCTGCTGGTATGGACAACATGGGTGCACCTGTAGGTGCACCTAACTACTGGGACTGATACTTGGTGACGACGCGACCTGCTGGTATGGACAACATGGGTGCACCTGTAGGTGCACGTAACTACTGGGACTGATACTTGGTGACGACGCGACCTGCTGGTATGGACAACATGGGTGCACCTGTAGGTGCACCTAACTACTGGGACTGATACTTGGTGACGACGCGACCTGCTGATATGGACAACATGGGTGCACCTGTAGGTGCACGTAACTACTGGGACTGATACTTGGTGACGACGCGACCTGCTGATATGGACAACATGGGTGCACCTGTAGGTGCACCTAACTACTGGGACTGATACTTGGTGACGACGCGACCTGCTGGTATGGACAACATGGGTGCACCTGTAGGTGCACCTAACTACTGGGACTGATACTTGGTGACGACGCGACCTGCTGATATGGACAACATGGGTGCACCTGTAGGTGCACGTAACTACTGGGACTGATACTTGGTGACGACGCGACCTGCTGGTATGGACAACATGGGTGCACCTGTAGGTGCACCTAACTACTGGGACTGATACTTGGTGACGACGCGACCTGCTGATATGGACAACATGGGTGCACCTGTAGGTGCACGTAACTACTGGGACTGATACTTGGTGACGACGCGACCTGCTGATATGGACAACATGGGTGCACCTGTAGGTGCACCTAACTACTGGGACTGATACTTGGTGACGACGCGACCTGCTGGTATGGACAACATGGGTGCACCTGTAGGTGCACCTAACTACTGGGACTGATACTTGGTGACGACGCGACCTGCTGATATGGACAACATGGGTGCACCTGTAGGTGCACGTAACTACTGGGACTGATACTTGGTGACGACGCGACCTGCTGGTATGGACAACATGGGTGCACCTGTAGGTGCACCTAACTACTGGGACTGATACTTGGTGACGACGCGACCTGCTGGTATGGACAACATGGGTGCACCTGTAGGTGCACGTAACTACTGGGACTGATACTTGGTGACGACGCGACCTGCTGGTATGGACAACATGGGTGCACCTGTAGGTGCACCTAACTACTGGGACTGATACTTGGTGACGACGCGACCTGCTGATATGGACAACATGGGTGCACCTGTAGGTGCACCTAACTACTGGGACTGATACTTGGTGACGACGCGACCTGCTGGTATGGACAACATGGGTGCACCTGTAGGTGCACCTAACTACTGGGACTGATACTTGGTGACGACGCGACCTGCTGGTATGGACAACATGGGTGCACCTGTAGGTGCACGTAACTACTGGGACTGATACTTGGTGACGACGCGACCTGCTGATATGGACAACATGGGTGCACCTGTAGGTGCACCTAACTACTGGGACTGATACTTGGTGACGACGCGACCTGCTGGTATGGACAACATGGGTGCACCTGTAGGTGCACCTAACTACTGGGACTGATACTTGGTGACGACGCGACCTGCTGATATGGACAACATGGGTGCACCTGTAGGTGCACGTAACTACTGGGACTGATACTTGGTGACGACGCGACCTGCTGGTATGGACAACATGGGTGCACCTGTAGGTGCACCTAACTACTGGGACTGATACTTGGTGACGACGCGACCTGCTGGTATGGACAACATGGGTGCACCTGTAGGTGCACCTAACTACTGGGACTGATACTTGGTGACGACGCGACCTGCTGATATGGACAACATGGGTGCACCTGTAGGTGCACGTAACTACTGGGACTGATACTTGGTGACGACGCGACCTGCTGGTATGGACAACATGGGTGCACCTGTAGGTGCACCTAACTACTGGGACTGATACTTGGTGACGACGCGACCTGCTGATATGGACAACATGGGTGCACCTGTAGGTGCACCTAACTACTGGGACTGATACTTGGTGACGACGCGACCTGCTGATATGGACAACATGGGTGCACCTGTAGGTGCACGTAACTACTGGGACTGATACTTGGTGACGACGTGACCTGCTGGTATGGACAACATGGGTGCACCTGTAGGTGCACGTAACTACTGGGACTGATACTTGGTGACGACGCGACCTGCTGGTATGGACAACATGGGTGCACCTGTAGGTGCACGTAACTACTGGGACTGATACTTGGTGACGACGCGACCTGCTGATATGGACAACATGGGTGCACCTGTAGGTGCACGTAACTACTGGGACTGATACTTGGTGACGACGCGACCTGCTGGTACGGACAACATGGGTGCACCTGTAGGTGCACCTAACTACTGGGACTGATACTTGGTGACGACGCGACCTGCTGGTATGGACAACATGGGTGTACCTGTAGGTGCACGTAATTACTGGGACCGATACTTAGGTGTAGGTACTACCTAAATGTATCACGTGGCAAGTCTACTGGTCTCTAATAAACTTTGTGATATCCAAGTGCATCTCTCCCTCTCTCTAATTCTCTTTGTTTGAAATGACAACAAACCTTATACATGTTATCCGAAACGCAAGGAATAGGTATTCGTCAGTTGAGTATAAGCTTCGGTACCAAAGAGTATCAGTGAGTATGTATATCTAAAGGATATTGTAGACAATTTCTCGCAGTTGCCTAAGGATTTGTGTGTGCGTGAGTGCGCGGAGGGGCACAAGGACGACGCTTTGTTCGAGTATATAACTGTATTAGTTCAGCTCGTTACACTCTCATCAGATGCACAGCTGTGCCACCGCACACCGGCGCGCGGCGCGGCGTTGCCTGCGCCTCGCCACGTGACGCGCGGCGGCACCACGCTGCGCCACACACTAACATATATTTATGTATATTGAAAATATTGTCTTACGTTAATTTCAATGTATCTATATCGAAAAGTTTAAATTCATGGCTCTTCGAAATATTATCTATATTATCGTTTTAATCGCAATACCTATATGTGACTAGGTAATTATTTTGGCATTACCAGTGAAGGAAAACATCACCGAGTATACACGTACCTGAGAAACTCTGCAGTAGGTAATGTTTACGAAGTGTCGCAGCTTACTGCTGCGAGTCGGCCAGTGTAGTGGTTTGTGGTCTAGCTAACACTTCCAATTACAGAAGAGCTCCTTAACAGGGTTGCCATGTTGCCAACCGTAGAACTTTATTTCTCGTACAGAAGCAGGCAAAAATCTCATAATTTGGATTTCAAACCTCGTACATTCTAGTTTTCGGTAGAAAATTCCTAAAAAAAAGGTCAGCCTGCCTACCGTGCTAGGTTCAGTTCCGAGAACTACTAAAAAAAAAAGGTCAGCCCGTAGAGATTTAATCAAATTTTTTAATTGTCTGCGTATTATTGCCTCCCATTCATGCTACAAAATGTTGCTTGCAATGTGATATCATTGTTATTATTTTCACTATATCAAAATCTCGTACATAGCTGTACGAGGCTGACAGTGTCCTCGTACCTCGTACGGGATACCGCAAATCTCGTATTTGTACGAGGAACCTCGTATGGTTGGCAACCTTGCTCCTTACCCAGCCATGGAGCAGATTTATTCCTATTCCAATCTCACCTATCCACATCTGCTTGCCATTAGCCAATGCAATAGTAAATAACTAATTCAAAGTAGGGTTTTCTCATTTGAGATTGGCACATTGGCTGTCCTAAGACTCCTAAGTCCTAACGCTCAAAGTAAGTAATAATAATAATAACTTTATGTCGTAAAGGTACATATATACCTACAATAATATTTATAACTGGTCCAGAGAAACTCGATTTAGTTTGTAACGATGCACCTGTGCTAGTGAAGTTCACTGTAGTACAGGTGTCAGCGCTTCCATTTCATGTGTGTACAGTTAAAGAAGTTAACTAACAAAAATAAGCATTATTGTAAATAAATGTTTTATGGGTAATTCTTTTGCCATCGTACTTGCGAATACTTGTATTATTTAATTTAACTACATTTTTAGGCGCCATTAACGTAAAACAGTATGAAAATTAGCATTTTAATCAACTTCTTAAAATTAATCTTTCCGTACGTGTAGTTTTAACCACTGATTGTGCAAAAAAAAAAATATGGTGCTATGGCTGCCCATCTATACTAATATTATAAAGCTGAAGAGTTTGTTTGTTTGTTTGTTTGCTTGAACGCGCTAATCTCAGGAACTACTGATCCGATTTGAAAAATTCTTTCAGTGTTAGATAGCCCATTTATCGGGGAAGGCTATAGGCTATATATCATCACGCTAAGATCAATAGGAGCTGAGCACCAATGAAGAATGTTTCAAAATCGGAGAGTATTTTTTCCTTTTGAGAGCTTCCGCTGCGTGCGCTGCGTACACAGTTAAAGTTTCGCAAAAATCATGTATGACAGAATTGTTCCCCTTTAAAAGTTCTAAAAAAAAGTCCGCGAAAGCATATGTCTATCTTTTAAGGTTGGCTCACTATAACCATTTTTATGTATTTTTATGCTAACCAAATTTGTTCTAAAATAATGCATTATTTGCGAAGGTATTATTATAAACATGATTTTAATCCTTATCCAAATAAATACGTTATTCATCACAAGTGTTTAATTTAAAACAAAATTTCCCTTTACATCATTCGATTTCAATGAATATCTTAGGAGATATCGCAGTTTTAAAATAACATTGCAGCAAAATAATTACCCATTACAGACATAGTACAAACGATGTTTCTCCTGGTTTATTCTGCGTGATTACTACTGGTTCGATTTGAAAAATTACTTTAGTGTTGGATAGCCTATTTGTCGAGGAAGGCTATAGGCTATATAACATCACGCTACGACCCACGGGGGCGGCGCAGTAACGATAAACGCGGGTGAAACCGCGGGAACATCTAGTTATCTTAATAAAATGCCTAGTGTTTGTGGATTCTAAAAAGGTACATAATGTATTACTTTAAGTGAGCAATACTAGTTACAAAAGCAAAAGAACTAAGTAATAGCAGCATTTCGATTTTCAAAAAACTTTACATTTTTTGATTTTATTCAATTAAGATTCTAATTTTGAGCTTAACAGTTTTATTTGTGTTCTTAAATAATCCATGCGACCATCTGCAACTAGTTAAAATAAGCATAGTACAAATTCAAATGGGTACCTACTCAGGTAAAAGACTAACAAATAATACGTGTAAGGGACAATTATTGATGTTTATTAGTAGCTTTTTTTATTTTCACATTTACTGAGTGTGAAAAGGACAGCGCAGCCGCTTTTGTTTTTTATCATTAGAGCGCGTCTCTCTCACAGATTTGGACTTATTAACGTAGTGATTGACGACTTCGCTCATATTAGCGGCCTTTGTGTGTATCATGCCTCAAAATTACACTCCAGTTGAATATGCGAATATGCATTTCATTTACGGTGAATGCAATGGCAACGGCAATAGGGCTGCTGCAGTCTATCGGGAAAGATACCCAAATGCTCGGCATCCCGACTACCGAGTGTTCATTAGAGTGCACAACGCATTCACGGAAGGAAGATTTCCTGGGAGCGGCAGAGGCGGAGTCAGTGAAGGACGACCTCAACGTCACAATCCAGCCGAAGTGTTAGAGTTAGTGGAAGAAAATCCATAATAAACATCAATTGTCCCTTACACGTGCAGGGAAGGCCTTTGTATTGTTTGTTAGTCTTTTACCTGAGTAGGTACCCTTTTGAATTTGGACTATGCTTATTTTAACTAGTTGCAGATGGTCGCATAGATTATTTAAGAACACAAATAAAACTGTTAAGCTCAAAATTAGAATCTTAATTGAATAAAATCAAAAAATGTAAAGTTTTTTGAAAATCGAAATGCTGCTATTACTTAGTTATTTTGCTTTTGTAACTAGTATTGCTCACTTAAAGTAATACATTATGTACCTTTTTAGAATCCACAAACACTAGGCATTTTATTAAGATAATGGGTAGCCATAGCACCATATTTTTTTTTGCACAATCAGTGGTTAAAACTACACGTACGGAAAGATTAATTTTAAGAAGTTGATTAAAATGTTAATTTTCATACTGTTTTACGTTAATGGCGCCTAAAAATGTAGTTAAATTAAATAATACAAGTATTCGCAAGTACGATGGCAAAAGAATTATCCAAAAAAAACTAATTTTGTTGAAATGGCAACCAATTCAAGGGTAAAGAAGTGAATTTTAACAAAAAACACAAAAATGTACGCCATTTTCACGCTGTTGGCAACCCTGATATAAAAATTTTATTTTCATACTGCCTGATAACTGGTTAACCTCCAGCTAAGGGGTTATCCATTATTAACGACAGACCCTGTATATTTTAACCAACAGCACGTGTTATAATTTTAGTATAATTCAATTCGTGTGTGTGTGTGTGTGTGCGTGCGTATGCGTGTACGCGTGCGTGTGCGCAAGCATGTTCGTGTGCGTGTGTGTATGTGTGTGCATGCGAGGATATGATTGTTGAGAATGAAGAAATATGTTATAATGGTGTATGCAAAAGGTTTTCCGTCTGTCCATAGTCCAACGTTTTTAGCCAAGTTGTTAACGCTACTTTGAATCTACTTCTGGTTAGGGGATGGATGTAAATTACTTTGTTAATACGATTGTACAGAATAGAACTAAGAACATAAAACTTCGTTTAGCAAGAGATGTTCTGTGAGTTGCGATAACGCAAATGCGGTCCTTTCTGCGTTTGCTATTGTTATTTAAGGGTACTTCTGCATGTTTACGGAGTGTCACCTGAAGCACAAAAAGCTGTCTCACAGTGAGTACTGATCATTCTTGATATGTTGTTGAATATCTGAATGGTTTCCCTATGAAAATTTTGAGGACAGCTCTTTGTGCCCTTTCCACTTTAATCATATACGTAGAACAGGCACTGCCCCATGTGGAGATGCAATAACAAAGAACTGATTGCACAAGAGCAAAGTACACAAGTTTCAATGTGTGTAAATCAGCTGAGGACCTTAACTTTTTTACGACATATATCAACTTTCTAGTGCGAGACGATAGAGTTTCAATATGCTTATCCCAACGAAGATAAGAGATAGAGAGAAGATATATGCACGCCAAGATACTTGATGCTAGACTGTGTACCAAGGGTAAGCAGGCACAAGTATGCTCATTTAGCTGGGTGCAAGTGTGTCCCTTTATTTGAAGACCACTGTGCGGTTGAGAGGAAGCGTTGCAGGAGAAGGTAATATATTTGGTTTTTTCAACGTTCAGTGTAAGAAGACTGGTAGCTAGCCAAGACATTACTGTAGAGAGAGCTTTATCTGCGTGACTGTAGGCTTGCATCCAGTTTTTCCCATGGACAATTAATACTGTATCGTCAGCATAGGTGACTATTTTGTAGTGTGGTATAGTCGTACGACTGAGGTCATTTACGTACGAAATAACAAGTGTCGGGCCCAATACGCTGCCCTGGGCACGCCATATGTAAGTGTTTCTGCATCACTAACATGCTGTCCAATCTTCACACACTGAGTACCTACGACCACTCAAGTAGCTGCGGAACACTTCCAGAACAGTTCCTCTTATTCATGGATTCCATCCTGTCTAAAATCATAGGAACAGATACGCTATCGAAAGCCTTTGAGAGATCTAAGAATATGGCTACTATTTTAGTTTTTCTCTCTATCAACTTGCTAACTGAGTCCGTTAGGTCGATAATAGCATTTTCTGTAGATTTGCCTTTAACAAACCTATATTGGTTGTCAGAGATGAGATCGTAGTTATCGAGGTAACCTATTAGTCTTTTGTTAATGCACTTCTCAAAGACTTTCGACACCGTGGTCTGTAATTGACAACTTGTTCTCTGTCCCCATTCTTGAAGACAGGATGGACAATTGCCTTTTTAAATACCGAAGGGAAAGTTCTTTTCGATAAAGAAATATTGAATATATATTTAAGGGGTGGAATTAGGTACTGACGAGTTGATTTTAAACGGGCTGCTGAAATATTGTCCCATCCCATTGCACAATTGTCTTTCAAACTTAAGATTGTAGCTTCCAGTTCAGATTCAGTAATATCCCACATGGCCATGGAATTATCAGCATTCTTTTTTGGTAGCACCGTACAGAATACTGAACTTGACTGATGACGCTTATTCTTTTGTATATCGTAGGCTAATGTTTTGCCAATGTTTGAAAAATACCGGTTAACAATATTTGTAGATTCCTTAGGGTCACTGTGTAAGTTGAAAAGTTCGTTTGAAGGCGAATTTTGTTCACGCGTATCGGTGATAGTGTTAATGACATCCCACGAGGCCTTTGAGTTACCCCTAGCCGCCTCAAATTGCTTCTTATTATACCTAATTATTATTGACTTCTTTGAATAAGTTATTGCAAAAATTGCGATATCGTTTTATAAGTCGTTTGAATTATTATGTTGTCCGGACATTCATCAAATTTTTGGTGTAAAGCATCTCTATTCTTAATACACTTTAGGCGGCCAGGGGTAACCCAGGGCTTAATGATTTTTGTCCTGTGTGGTATCTTGACTTGCTTGGAATATGTCTGGATGATGTTTGAGACTTTAGTGATTAGTAAGTCTGCAGCAAAATTTGCATCGTTCAACATGACTATATAAGAAAAATCAACCTTTTGCAAGTCAGATATGACTGCGGGTAAGTCTACACGATTAACATATTGTGGTGGCTTTTTGTATATGTTGTTTGAACCCAGGCACAGTAGAGTGGGCAGGTGGTCTGTGATGTACGTATTCAAGAGAAATGACACAGCTTGTCTCGGTGAACGCAGTAAAATGTGGTCTAAGCAAGCACTGCCGCGGGTTGGCAATACATAAGCTGGAAGCAATCCATTTGATGAGCATATATTGAGATATTCTTCAGCTAGACTATTTAATAGTCCAGAAGCTATATCAATATTGATGTCACCTTTTATAGGCACGAAGCGAGTGAAGTGTTTCATTAAGGCTAGTAAAGAAGTCATTAGCGTTCCTGAGCGATTAGCTATTATCGCAACATCACCGCGAGTACAAATTAGACAGTTTGCGTCCCTGAAGGGCCTTGGGCTGGCTGACCCGATGTTTTACAAGAGTCCTAACATAAACACAAATACGCTCGTTTTGATTTGAGTAAGTTGAGTGACCACTTGAGAAGCCCTCCACAGTAGGTTTTGTTGATAGTGTACTCCACCAACACTGACAATGTTATAAAATCACATGTAATACCTATCTATCTTGTCCAGTAGTATAGTTAGTTCAGCAAAATTACGACTAATACTGCGTAGGTATATTCATGTGGAAAACATTAAGATTTTTATTGTTCTTTAATACATACTGCGAGCATTGATTTAGATCGCATTGAAATCACTTTGACGCATTTATACTGTCCAGGTCATCTGATATACCTATTAGTTACACTATGTATGGATTGATACAACGAAGTAATGTGTACAGGTATTGTGTGAGTGATGGTTGTGGAGCAGTAAGTTGGGTTGATTATGTCGAATGATTGGAAGTGTATAATTTATGTAATAATATGTAATGTAGTTTTTAAGTGAAAAGATAGTTTAAAAATATGCGATGTAGTGTATATGTAGTGTAGGTATTTGTAAATTAGTTAAATTGTATTCTTTATAAGCAGTTGTAGTTAGGTACGTACTTAATCAATAGCAAACATCTTATTGTACATATACTAGTGTAGTACCTAATAGAAACAAACAACAAAAACATTGTGTAATAAACCGAGTACTTGTGTTGTAGGTTTAGATTAGTTTACTAAGATCAAATGACTTTGCACCATATAACAACGTTATTGAGATAAATTTATAGAAAAAACAAATAGTTTATAGAAGAAAGTTTGAAATGGTCTAAATTTAATTAAATTTAAGACCCAGCTATTCGGGCTTAAGTAATAATGTGGAATTGACAAGCATTGTCTCTGATCCTTCACGTTGCCTAAGCAAAATGTTCCCATTACGTGACCATCATGCATGTGCGTTGCATGGCCACAATGCTTGTACCGTGCGTAGGTACCTACACTTGTCGCTGCCGAGTAAGTTCTCCTTGGAGTAACCAAAGACAGGAGGACGTTCCGACATTTAAAATCCGTTCATTTGTTTATCGCAACAACAGTACCCACAAGTCACCGAGTCGTGGCCAACTGATCCATGGCAAAATTTCCGTAGTACTGGCAAACAACGTAATCAATGTGAAAATTCTTAGTGTTTTGTGACAAACTAACTAACAGGCACGATGTCCAAGAGACCATTGGGTAAGTCGTTTGTCGCATAGCGGTGGGGCGACACTTGACGACAGGCGACATGAAGTATGCTCGCCCACTGACAGCTGCCGTCTGGTGTTGTAGGCACCACAGATGAAGCTCTGCTTGCCTAGAATATGCTAACATGATAATATAATATTCTACCACATACACACGACTCCATCTAGCACAAACTAAGCACAGCTTGTACTATGGGCACTAGACAATGGATAAACATACATATATACCTACTTTTTTTGTAAATACATACATATTATACATAGAACACCAAGACCGAAACAAACATCCATGTTCATGCACGCAAATGTTTGACTTGTGCGGGAATCGAACCCGCGGCCTCATGCGTGGCAGTCGGCTACACTAACCACTACGCCATCGAGGCCGTAAACAAAGCAAGAGCTCAAGCAAAATGGGCATGTATCACACAAGCAAGGATGGATGGCAGATATGACAAACTCGCTTGTCAGTCAAATGGTCTTCACATATAGATGAGGGTCTTAGTTCCAGTGATTCTTTTTGTTTTTATACAACTAAGGTGGTAAACAATCATACGGCCCACCTGATGGTAAGTGGTCAACGTAGCCTATGGACGCCTGCGACACCAGAGGCATCACTTGCGTGTTGCCAGCCCTTTAGGAAAGGAAGTGGGAAGGAGAAGGAGCGGGAAGGGGGAAAGAGGGTGATCGGGCCTCCGGCACTCTCACTCGCCGAACGAAACACAACAGTAGGAATACTGCTATTTCACGTCGATATTCTGTGAGAGTGTAGGTATAGTGTGTCCTTCCCCGGTCGACGGCGCCCATTCAAACTGAAATCAGCGAGGCTCTACTATAATACCTACCTACCTATAAAGTTGTTAGTTGACAGCAAATTGAGTTGCTGAACATTGAGTTATTTTGTAAAATGATTTGTTTAACTTAAACATCCCCGTGATTATTCTCTAGTAAAATAATTGCTATTAATTATGTGAGAGAACAATATAGAACATGGTAGATGTTGTCGCGATGGCTGTAGTGCTACGTGATGTGTCGTACAACGCCGGTCCCCGCAGGGCCGGGCCCCGGCGCGTACATGTAGTGCTATGTGGTGTGTCGTACAACGCCGGTCCCCGCAGGGCCGGGCCCCGGCGCGTACATGCTGCCGACCACGGTGGGCTACCCGGCGCACGACCCGTCGCGCTACCGCAACCCCATGTACTCGTTCGGCACGACGGGGAGCTTCCGCGTGCACCCGCTGGGCCCGGGGCCCGCCTACCGCATCGACCGCGTGACGCGCGAAGGGCTCATGACGGCGCCCGCCTGGTCGTTCGGCGCGCGCTTCCCGCAGCGAGCCTTGACTCGCACGCCGGGCCCCGGCGCGCACGCGCCCGAGCGCTGCCCGCCCATGCGCGAGCCGCGCGCGCCCGTCTACACCATGGGCGCGCGCCTGGGCTTCATGCTCAAGCGGCCCGGGCCCGCGCCCAACGCCTACATGCTGCGCATGGGCCCCGGCACGCCTGCCTACACCATGGGCGCGCGCGTCGGCTTCGAGCTCAAGAGCAAGTCGCCCGGCCCCGCCGTCTACTTCCAGCAGAACACCAACGTCTACAAGACCAGGTCAGCAAGTCCCCTCCCTCTCACTCTCTTAGGTGGAACGCGGACTCATACTCCAGGTATTTACCTACAATTTGGACACACAGCAGTGACGGTACCTACATGTACCTACCGACCCAATACCCCGCAGGTACCTACGTATAAATACTCGTACAAGAGTCGTCCTCGTGTCACGCGGGACACGGCACGCTGCGCACGATACGAGCGACGGGCATCACGTACCCTGCCAATTCGGAACATTCAACTGTGGCTCATACAAATATTGTCCAAAAAGCAATTCGAACGCACGTTACCCGGTAGTCGATACGGCGGACGCGACACCAGCACGCTGCGCCGCGTGTGCACTCGAGCTTTGGTCAGTCAATTTATTATCGAATTGTTCTGATGATGGCTCCCAGAGATACAACATTAGTCTAAGTAAATTGTGTTTGTAACGGTATTCTGCAACTTAACCCAGATTCCACGTCGCGGCCGTGTACCATCACAAGAGTACAATATTATCCGAGGCACCCTCGGAGTGGGTACTTCCTTTCGCTATTGATGGACTTATATATGTGCGTGCGCCGCGCGTCTAGCGCACATCTAATCAGCTTACTAGCAGAGATACCCAGTGGACAGTCATAGTAGTTAGCGTTGACCATATGCGCTCAGCACGAGTGTTCGTACATGAGCTCGTTGAACCGCAGGCAGCCGGTGTACTCGCTGGGCGCGCAGCTGGAGGGCGCGGGCAAGGCGACGCGCACGCCCGGCCCCGCCTGCTACCCGCCGAACCTCTACAACACCAAGAAGGTACTCACACTGTGATACGTATAGCATATTGTGACAGGAGACTGTCGAGGAGTCAGCTAACTAACTCAACCTAAAGTCATTGTGGGCTAAACTTGCTGGTACCTACCATTTGTATCTGCCCGTTGAAGCATAGATACCTATGTGTTAATAACAGTAGGTAAGCATTTGGTAAGAATGGAAGAAACAAGATTTACTGAACGACACTCCAGACTGAATTTTACTCACATCGACCAATTTTTAACCCCCGACGCAAAAACGACGGGGTGTTATAAGTTTGACGTGTCTGTGTGTGTGTGTGTGTGTGTCTGTGGCATCGTAGCTCCCGAACGGACGAACCGATTTTGATTTTGTTTTTTTAAAAGGTGAATTATTCGGGCGAGGTCTTAGCTATGTTTGATGAAAATCGGTCCAAGATGGCCGCCGCCACAAAATGTCTCTACAAAAAGCATGAAATATATAACGTAGAGTAGGTAGCCATCTCCGCAGCTGCACAAGCGCGTGCGCAAACAAGTGCACTCTCTGTGTGGCGCACTAACTGCAGTCGCATGATCCGACACGAGCGAAGCCGCAATGTCCACTGCATCGAAGCGTCGACCATATCAAAATGTCCGCAGTGGACATTACGTGACTAGAAGGGCCCGAGAGATATCAGGCGCTGGATCAACGGCTGCACGTCCATTCATGCAAAAGCTCCGAGTTACTACATACAAGTGACATAGCAACATACTTCCGTTAACTTGTAACTCCAGGCAGCTATTGACACTTATAGTAGGTACCTCTCCGAGCTCCGAGCCGGCTAACGAAGCTAATGTTGGTGACTCCGTGTACATTTACGTTTCAGAACCCGTACGCCTACTCGTTCGGCATCAAGCACGGCGAGTACGTGGCGCCCATGATCATCAAGGAGGACACCATGGACTGTCTGTAGCCTAACAAACAACTCGTGAAGTCTTAATAACATGAACAGGTATATCAGTGGAGTTTAAATTATGTACGTGATGTATAAGTTTAAGCAAAAATAATTGTTTTGATAAAGTTAAGTATTATGTTTGTGAACCGTTTTAAGTTTGTCAAATAAATCAATATTATTTTTAATTAACGTTTTTTATTACTAACTTAGCAACGAGGACTAACTACTTATAACTAGATTATTGTACAATGTACGAGTAACAGTGGCCAGTAAGAGAGCCTCACTTGAACTCATTGATGTTTTCTAATTTAGAATCCGGCGACAGAAATATTGTAACACATTTTCAGTTAAAACAATAAGTTAAGACATTGTACAGATCTCATCAGAAGCATATCAACAATATAATTGACGTGAGTGAGCGCTTAGCCGGCGGCGTGGCCGTTAGATACATTCTTATACAGAACAAGTAACTGTTTGTAACAAGCTGCGATGGCGAAAACTATATTATTATGATCAGTGGCCTACTCTAGAACGAGCTTTCAAGCTTTCGTGTTATTGAATGACCCCTCGTTGCACATTTTGTAACGTCGCCACCAGCGGTAACTGGTGGATCAATCAATGGATCGATCAAGTAGATCGCGCAAACAGTAGTGACCATCCTTATGAAATCTGAAAAACGTTCGCCTTCTTCGAGAAGGATTTTTTAGATTTTCAGCCACATTTAAAATAAATATAACATTTAAGAATAAAATAGGATTGCACAACTGCTTGTGCCCAATTGACATGCATCTGTTAACAAATTTTTGACGGTTTTCAGAAACTGGATGTAAATCTATGAATAGAAATGCCAACTCTCAACATATATAGATGAGAGAGATGAGTATTCCTGTAACTACTGCAGGGATCAACTGGCTCCGACAACTGATAAACTTATATTAATCACATTTATCGCAACATGTTACAGAAAGCTCTTTAAGCTTCTTCCCTTGCGCCTCTGCTTCGCCTCCGCTTCACTATTTGGTCGAAAGAAACGTGACGTTATTTACATGCAACAAATAACTAAGTGCCCTCTTAAATAAATGCAAGATTCAACTTGACAGTAATTCAGCATCAAGACACAGCAGCTATATACAGTTTGTAACTTTGTAACATAAGGGGTCAACATGTAGTCCACATAAAAGTATTGTGTGGTGTATCAATAACGCTGAGCAGTGAGTGGGGCACTGGACGGTGGCAGTATCAGCTGAGCGTAGTGGTGGTTAGAAGCGGCGCATGGAGCGCAGCTTGTTGTTGCGCTTGATGGCGGCGGCGCGCACGCGCACCCAGTACTGCTTGGTATTGGGGTCCAGCTCCTCCAGCGCCGGCGGGCGCCCCGTGTTCAGCGACCACAGCCACTCCGGGTACTCACTGTCCTCCTTGATCTGGAACATTGTATCACATCATCTATTATTGAGTGCTAACAGCTAGTAAGTCAGTGTGAACAAGTGAACAATATTAAGGGTACGGAGGCATCTGCCTGAGGATTTTGCAAAATTCTAGGGTTGCATCCTATTATAAAGATCTTTGCAAATTATTTTGTTCTTATCTGCCATGCTTAAAGTTAAATGCTTAACATAATTGATATGCTAACAGGTCATGTATGCACTTATTTGTTCTATTGCATTCCAGAGAAAACCATTACAGTATCATGTTGTTCATATTATCTTAATTATATTAGGTAAGTGGCACACAAGTGTGGAGTACAGTGGCCCAAACCTGATCTTTAGCTTTACATGTGTAGATGGCACTGGGCATGAACTCACAGCAGTCATACATAGCTCACCAAACCTGTGATGAGGATCTTGCTCAATTATTTCTTTAGTGGTGATATTTTCCACCTCTTGCATGCACAACATTCACAAAATAGTAAAGAACAAGTGGTAACCTTAACATCCTCCCCAGTGGTATAGATGTTGGAGCCGCACACATAGTGCACCAGCTTCTCTGGGTCTGTCTCCACGGGCATCTCCTTCTTCTCCATGGCAGCAAGCTTGCCACCTTTCTTTTTGCCCTTGCCGAGCCCCATTACACCTGCAATATCACTCACTAATAGTCACTTCTGTCATCCCACTTGTTTGCTTATACAACAAACTAACTTTGTAACTTGCATATAAGAGCAAAGTATAACTAAAGTCAAAATAATCTTGTACATACACAATGTGTAAGTATATAATATAATATAATAATATTCTACCACATACACACAACACCATCTAGCCTAAACTAAGCAGAGCTTGTACTATGGGTACTAGACAATGAATAAACATACATATATCCTTTTTCTTTTTTTGTAAATACTTACATAATATTATACATAGAAACACCCAGACCAAGACAAACATTCATGTTCATGCACACAAATGTTTAACTTGTGCGAGAATCGAACCCGCTACCTCAGGCGTGGCAGACGGTTACACCAACCACTACGCCATGGAGGCATGTGGTTAAAATAAGACAACTATTAGATAATTATAATACAGTTGTCTACACACTATTCTACAGGATACAATAGTGATGTTGGAAACACATTCTGAGTTTATACATACATATATTGGTTTCATATGAACAAGCCGCAGGCCAATCAGAGTTAAGGCTGCAGAGTGTAAAGTTGTTATTTAAGTATTCTATTGTATACAATAGAATACTTAAATAACAACTTTACTTGCGCTATAGAGCAGAGGTTCCCAGACTTTTTTCTCATAGACCACTTTTAAAATGTAGTTTTTACATTCTAATATGCAACTGTTGGTGCTCTTGTTCTAGTCTCGTTTCGGCTCTTGTCTTACTGCAATCCGGACGGTGTCGCTGCATTAAAGACAGCATATTATGTATACTGTAACGCGAGACTTATAAAGAACATTAGGCGCTAACCTCCTGCGGCCGCAGTGGTCTTCTTCACCACGGCATAACTTGCGGCACTACAATGTAGATGTGACGACTGCGCGACTAGTACTCGTTGGAGCGGTGTGAAGGTCCGGCTTAGCGACACGAGAGACATAGTTTTATTTATTAACTTATAAAATAGACAACAATTAATGCAACTGAGGCATTGAGGTTAAATTTTGTAAATTTGACAACCACAGATGACAGAGTTGTTACTCTTGTCAATTGTCAATGTCAAAAAGTGATATGCTTGGCTTGGCTTAGATACTTAACCAAACGTTGAATATTGTTATTAATTTATGTTGCCTTTTTAGTCTAGAATACTATCTCCAACAAAAGAGATATATGTCTTAAAGATGTTATAATATTATATTTTTATGCATATTGCTGCGATCTAATGTTATTCTTTCATTGTCAGTAAAATTTCATTTACATACAATACAAATACGATTACTTGTATCAAAACGCAAAAGTTTAACATTTTAGTTTTCGTTATAATGATGTACAGCTTCGTTTTACAGCTATATAAAATAACTTAGGTACCTTTTTTAGTTAGTCTATTTGGTTCAAATCTTACAGCTAAATTTGAAACTTGTTCCTCTATTTCTGCACGCATCCTTGCAAGCAACTATACATTTTTATGATCTAAAAAAATTTAGTCACAATATACCTAGACATATATCTACATAATATACTTGTATCCTTACAGAAACCTCTTAATGGTTAATAGAATGGACATGTAACATTGCAAATATGAAATAAGTTCGCTTAACTTTGATTGCTAATTAGCTACACCTATTAATCGCAATCACTTTGACCAGGTAATTATTCAAGGTCAAGCTGGCTTCCAGAAAACTTGGTGTGCTCAATAGAGCTAAGCGGTACTTCACTGCGGGGCAAAGACTGCTTCTATATATGTCGCAAGTCCGTCCTCACATGGAGTACTGCAGTCATCTTTGGGCAGGAGCACCAAAATACCATCTTGATCCTTTTGACGCAGTACAGAGACGAGCCTTGAGAATTGTCGATAAGCCCAAACTCACACACGGTATTGAGCCACTAAGTCTCAGACAGGCCATTGCCTCCCTTTGTGTGTTCTACCGCTTATATAATGGATTGTGTTCTGATGAGTTGTTTGAGATAATGCCCTCAGTTATTTTTTATTATCGCAGCGCTCGCCATCAGCAGGGATTTCATTCTCATACCTTACAACCTAATTGGTGCTGCACTAAGCGGTTCCAAATGAATTTTCTCCCGTGGACGCTCAGGTTGTGGAATTAACTCCCTGCCCAGGTTTTCCCACAAGACTACAGTATGGGGTTCTTGAAAAAGGGCATTAAAAGGTTTTTACAAGGTGTCAAGTCTCTGGTGTTGCAGGCGTCTATAGGCTACGGTGACCACTTACCATCAGGTGGACCGTTTGCTTGTCTGCCACTTTAAAAGTATAAAAAAAGAAATTTTGTTTAAATAAATGATTTTCAGTGTATTAGTTTCTCTAACCGTTTCGGAGATATTAGAGGTCAAAGTTTGTATGACGGCCATGTTTTTTTGTATGGAAGCCATGTTTTTTTCACCCCCTCTAAAAGTTGCCATGGCTTTAGGCAGATTTTGTTTGAGAACGACTCCCGTAGATATCACCGTTTCCGAGATCCGATGGGGTACCACCACCAAGAGCTGACCTTCCGAAGGTCAAGCATTTTTTCCGGGCCTTTTGAACGATTCTCTACACGACGCTATATTTACATTTTTCCTACGACTCCCCCTTATATGACCTTGATTTCTCTAAGTGAGTCAGTGAGTCGTAATTTAATTTGGCTTATGTTTAACTTATCACCAGATATAGTCAAATATAACAGTCAAAAATAATAGATGATCACCAAATTGCACAGCAAAATATATTTAAAGAGATCGAAATAAGTCGACGGACCCCCGCTTCGCGGGGCTCCTGGTTTTGGGTGAGTTTAAGAAGGAACCTAACATAACCTTACCCTTCCGAGACGGAATGCAGTAATTTGAGGCGTATAGGTGCTCGTTATGATATATTTTAGTAAGCATATTTTGCTGTGCAATTAGTATTTTTGGTGGTCATATTTATTCCCATTTAATTTTATATAATAGTAAAATACTGCACGGCTCGAGTTGATACGGTGCCGATCCGTTTCCGAGTTGATATGTGTGCTTATGACCTTTAATGGTATATTGCTATCTCAATGTTTCGTAGAATTAGGGATATACATTCTGAGTTTTTGGATGAAGGATATATATAATTAGAAATTATTATAATATCAGATTTCACTTCTGATATTATAATTATTTACTAAACCAAACTTGAGATTAATTGACTAAAATATTGCATCACCCTAAAGACGTATTTGACCATCGTTATTCAAAAATTTATGGAATTCCCCAATCAAAGAGAATACAATCACTCCGTTTTATTTCTTGGATATACTCATAGATATATAAAAATCTAGGTTTTTTATACATCAATGGATATACTACAAAGTTACGTTTTCAACAACTTGGGTTCATCATAGACTGTTGACATATGGTACAAAACAATTGATTTTCTATTGTGTCTATCACGGGACTGTGAAAGGGTTAAACAAATGTCACATGTCACATTATTAAAATAAAGCGATTATGTCTTTTTTGCAGTTTTTTTTACAACGGCACTAATTTAAGCATTCAGGATGGGATGATTATTTAGCTGTTTGTTGTTTAAAACAAATTTACATGTGTATTTGGTTAACAATTTATTTCCACAATGCAATGAGTAAAGTGCTCGTCAGTGCAGATAATTTGAAGAATAATTTATGATAGATATTATCATTATCATCTTTAAAAAGCCAGTAACTTGGTATAAAATGAAACACATAAAAAATACAGTTGAATTGAGAACCTCCTCCTTTTTTAAGTTAATAAGAAATATTTTATTCTGTTAAAACAGATTTGTAAGAACACTGTTTTAACACTTACAATGAGATCTTTAAATTAATATACCTTATAGCCCAACTTCTCAACTCAGCTTCACAAGTTTCTAATCGTTCTAAACAAACTGGGACTTTTGTAATTACAGGATAATTGCAAAAAACGTTAAATTCAAATCTTTATACTTATTTACTAATATTATAAAGCTGAAGAGTTTGATTGTTTGGTTGAACGCGCTAATCTCTGGAACTATGTACTGGCTCGAATTGAAAAATCTTTTAGTGTTGGATAGCCCGTTTATCAACGAAGGCTATATGCTATATATATATAATATAACATCACGCTACGAACAATAGGAGCGGTGCATTAATGAAAAATGTTGCTAAAACGGGAACAATTATGTTCTGTGACATAGACGAATTCGCGCGGGTCAGCGAGTGCATTATATTTAGGAAGTACTGATAATAGCACGTATGCTTCTGAAATTCTTAGATTATAAAAATCCGTCCCATTGCAATAGACCTAGGATTTTCGCAAGTATTCGATGTTTCCGATTAGGCTACTACACTTAATTGAATAGATTCTGATAATAATGATAAAATAGATATAAGTATTACCTTGAGTACTGTACATGTTGCATTTAGTCTGTCACATAAAGTAGTGTAATACTAATACATTCTGTAATAAATTTGGTATTTGATTAGTATTGTTACTGTGACTAACTCTGATATAATATATTATGTTACTACAGTGTTAATGTGGTTTTACCCGATTCATTCGTCACGTCAGTGGATGCACCTACGCCCCGGCCCCGCTCTACAGTTGTCATTTTTAGCAAATAATTGGAATTTCGAATAGGTACGCCCGTGTCAGCTGAATAGGTACGTACGTCATTTTTGTTTATAAAAGTTGTTAATATAATAATAATTCTCCTTTGCTATGCGTGCGACATCAAAGTGATCTTTTGATATACTGTAATTAAATAATAGTGCAAAAACAAGTGGAAATTGTATATCGTAAACCTAATCAGTCTTCATGACACTGTTTTGTTTTCCACATTGAAGGTGGGAAAACCCGTGTTCTGAACGTGTTTCTCTATCGGTGACTCATACAGCATACAGAATCAGATTAATTTGATGATATAGGACCGGTCTCGCGGGCCGCTTGCGGAGGCAGTCGTATGTAGTTGAGTTCCGAGCGGGAGTCACGTTGTAGTCAGTACGCGTTGAACGTAGACGTACAGACGTACATAGCCAGAGTCAGCTCAGTGTCGCAGCCTTGACTTGTGTCGACGTCGTGTCGTTAGTGCTCTGTGAGTGGACCGCGGTCATGTTTGAGTCGGACAGCTGGGACAGCGACGATATTTTTAAGGTACACAAAGATCGCCTTGACGAACTGTCGCGGTCGACTCAGCTGGATACGCCGAACGCCTTTGCTTTGTCACTTCGATATTGTCCGTCATACTCGTTGCTTACTCAAGTGTGCATTATTAAAGTTAAACAGTGATAGTTTCACAATATATTTATTGTTTGGGTAATGTATACATAGAAAAATATTAAAATAAATAATTACTGAAATTATTTGTTTGTGCCTTTGTTCTAGTCTGTCAAATAATAATGCTCATTTGGTTCCTGCTTGGCAGATTCATTCTATAAATATAAAAAATGGATTTGCATGCCTAAATTAATTTTGTACACATTTATATGATTTTGTGGCAATTGGGCTCGCCACCACACAGAGTTTAAAATAATAATTAGTGTAATATATACATATATATATCTTTGGCTGACCCTTAAGTATGAGCAGGTGTGAGTGTGTGGCCAGTGGTGGACAGTGTACTGTGATCAGTCACCTGTTACAGTGGTGAACCTGAAGATTATATTAATAACTAGCTGTTACCTGCGACTTTGTCCGCATAGACTTTAACTAAAAAGTGTTTGTCTCCGTGGAACCCTATTTTTTTTCTAAAATCAAAGTAGCCTAAGTTACTCCTTATAACATCAGCTATCTGCCAGTAAAGTCCCGTCAAAATCGGTTCAGCCGTTTCGGAGATTAGCCAGAACAAACAGACTGACAGACAAAAATTAAAAAATAGATATTTTCATATAGGTACTTTATATACTTTCATATGCATTAGATAAAAAGCTGTTATTTTGACATTACAAACAGACACTTCAATTTTATTTATTTGTATAGATTGTGTGGCCCAATTTGTTGTTATGGTAATAGGTATTGTTACATTTAACTATTTTGGATAATTTATAATGATTTACCCAAAAAAATATCACTATCACATACAATGTGCATTGCATGATTATTTCTATCATGTCTCCATTGAAATATGAGTCTCAATAATCTATCTACAAGTATATCATAGGAAAAATAACTAACCGACAGACTTGTCAACACAACTTAGACTGCACTGATCAGAGTGAACATTCTTCACACAGCTTCTTCTACTTGGAACACAGATATTACACTAATATTGAGATCCAATAAAATCATTCACTATGGGGTACATTGGAGATTCAAAGTCTGTATAAATATATAAAATGATCGTGTTAAGTCAAACCTTTACTGAAATACTTGAAAGTGAGTCCTCACTCACTTATCTCTTTACTTACTTACTTCAGTTGCAATAATACCATCATTTGGGGAATTTGTGATCTATTAACCTTTTGTGATACTGAAACAATGTTAAACCGTTTAATTAAGTAGCTTGAGACCATGGGGACTTAAATTAAAATAAATATTGAGTGAGTGTTTGATAGGGCGTCGCACACTAGCAGCAGCTAGCTTGTTGTATTTGTAAGAGCTATTCATTTAGGGTTTGTGCTATGTCAACAATGGGCTATTATAGTACATTTTATTTAGGAGTTACTTAAATAAAATAGAGAAGCACTTTCAAATCTGTTGGAGGACATTAGAAGTATTTTTTAAATAGAGAAATAATTATGTGCAGTCCTCTGAATTGACAGCACAATGTGTCTTTGCAGTGACTGCCATCCCTATTCCATGCTATATAACCGTACACATGAGGTAGTTGTTCTGGTTAGTTCGTCATGTTGTGTAGAGAGGAGATAGTTTGCTGCTACAACAATTCTTTTATATTCACTTTCAATGACAGTGAAAACCCATTAGGAGTCAAGAGTGTTATCATTATCACTGTTTACACACTTTTATCTCATATTTTTATCTATTAAGACATTACATCTGAGAAGCTAATATTTTTTTAACATACAATACATTTAATTTCGTATTATGTAGGCCGAGATGATAAGTATCAAAATATTTAGTAGGGTCAACTCAGTGTCTCAGTTAATAAACCATAGTACTAATCTAACCACCAAAAACTGCATTTAAAAAAAATTGTGTAGACACCATCGTTTATCAAAACTTTTCAGTAATTTAACTGCGAAAAACAAGAACAATTTTAATTTGTATGGCTCATCCACATACAAACATCTTGTAAATAATAATGTATTACTTCTGCTTTAGATATTTATTAAAAATGTATTAACGTGTTTTAAATATGTATCTAATGCGTAATTTAATCTTGTCATACAAAGCTACTTAAATCTAATTTAATGTGAAATATGTAACACCTGCACGATGGGCACAGCGGTTAAGCCGGCACAATTACTACTGAGCTGAGAATTATACGGAGATATTTAAGCACTAGAAAAATACTTAATTTAAAAACGGGTAATGTCGCGGCGAGCCGCTAATAATTGCGAAAGAAAGGATAGATAGTAGTAGTAGTGGTAGTGGTAGTGGATAAATAAAGAGAAATATTGTATTCCCGGTATACAAGTCCCGTTACATTCAAACTATCAATAACTTGAAACCTACATAATAATCTTCACTTTTAACAATCCTAATCCTATCCTAATCCTAACTTCCTATCCTAATCCTAATCCTAACTTCCTAAGTAATATTATAAAAGCGAAAATGAGTTTGTTTGTTTGTTTGTTACCTTTTCACGCCTAAACCACTGAACCGATCATTCTGAAATTTTGCATATACGTTGTCAGGTGTACAGAAACGGACATAGGCTACCTTGCATTCCGAAAAAAATTATTACTGTTCCCGAAGAAAACGACAATAACGTTCTTATGATAATAGATGGCGCCACGTGTCTTTTGAATCATGATTGAATTATATTATTACAAGCAGAGTACAACCGGAATTAATTGTCCAATTCTAAATTAACGCGAGCGAAGCCGCGGGCAAAAGCTAGTAATATTATAAATGCGAATGTAAGTTTGTTTGATTGTTTAAATGTGTTTGTTTGTGACGCTTTTACACCTTAATTAGTCAACCGATCATCATGAAATTTCGCATACACCTTGCCAGGGTTACATACACAAAAAAGTATTGTTACCAATTTAACCTTACCTACATTTACGCGAGCGAAGCCGCGGGCAAAATCTAGTGTTGATATAAAAGAGTATGGAAGTAACAGTGGCCGTGTGCTCTGTAGCCGACTTGTAGCCGTTACTGCGCTAACATGTGCGCGTTGCACGTCCGAGCCCCGAGCCCCGAGCAGCGCACTCCGCGGCTCGAGGTGCGTCCTGTGTCCACTGTCCAGTCTCCTGGCAGTTCGATCTGTTTTCCTTTTGAAATTAAATATAACCAGGTTTATATTGATTTGTCCGATGAGCCGATAGATATCGGTCTAGCAGATGCATTGTAGTATGGTATACGTATGGACATGTACGTGCTACTCTTGGTAAATTATTTCCGAAGCGACTCTAATACGCACGAAAATTGATATTAAGCGCATGTCGAATATTGGTAGAGTAGGTATGCAGCAATGCGTGCGTTCCTAAATATATAATATATTATGATATGTGTTGAACTTATACTTGTTAACGTTACATAGCGGCTTATTATCCTAACTAATATTATTAATGCTAATTTGAGTTTGTTTGTTTGTTACACTTTCACGCAGGACATAGGGTATTTTCATCCAGAAAAAAATTACTGTTACTAAACTAATCTACATTGACGTGAGCGAAGCCGCGGACAAAATCTAGTGTTTATGTAATTTACAAGGTATCACTATATTAATATCAGTGTTAACGGCCCGGTCACGACTCGGTCTTAGCGGCGAGCGGCGCGGCGGAGCGTCGTGCGCGCCGCGTGCCCTCGGTAGCGGCTAGCGGCAGCGGCCCTCCCACACCGCAGTCCGCGCCGCTCTGTCGTGGCGTCGTGAGAGTCAAGATGGCGGGTGTACCTTAATCAATCGAATAATAACATTTACCAAAAAATGTGCCTAAATTGTACTATTTAGAAACTCGGTTAAAAAAAATTGTACCTCCTTTAGAAGGAAACCACAGCTAAATTTAGATACACCAGCCGTATTGACGTCAATATGGCGGGTGTTCTATAGTATTTTATTTTTTAACCATTACTAATGAAATATACATAATAACACAAAAAAAAAGTACCTAAAAAGTACTTAAAGTAAAAAAAAATACACACTTGATCAGTTCGTACTGAGAAATAAAACAACCGTGTCTTGTGTCTAAGCAAACACGATAATTATCATTAAATATTGATATAGTTACATATACATCTATATTTTACGGATATTTAAAATTACGAATTATATGAACACGAATAGAAGCTCCGAGGCGAGACCAACAGACTGCAATGCAGTCTCACATTCGAATCCTGGGCGCGCACCAATGACTTTTCGAATGTTCGAAATTTATGTGTTAATTTGTTAAATAATGATCGCTTGCTTCCGTGCCTTGGAGAGCACGTTTGTTCCGACTCCCGGCTGTCATGAACATCTTTGACAGTCGTTACGGGGAAGTCAGTACCCTCAAATATCCTGACACTAGTCTAATCAACCGAATGACGTTTCACATTCTGGCCAGCAGCGATAGCCTAGTCGGGAGACCGATGGACTTCCACGCAGTAGTTCTCGGGTTCGAACTCACGGCACGCACCTATGACTTTTCGAAGTTATGTGCATACCTATTAAATTGTTAATTATCGCTTGCTTTAAACGGTGAAGGAAAACATCGTGAGGAAACCTGCATAGAGTTCTACATAATGTTCTCGAAAATATGTGAAGTCCGCTAACGCGCACTTGGCCAGCGTGGTGGAATATGGCCTAACCCTTCACTGAGAAGAGACCCGTGCCCAGCAGTGGGAACGAAGGGCTTATTATTCAATCAATGATTACTTAAATGATTAAATCTCATGGAACTAGTTGCTTGTTTCATACAGGATTCAAACAATGTATCTATTATTTATGTCAATTTACTTATGTAAAGGTACTTCGTGTTTATTTTGTGATATTAAAGTATTTTCTTATAACAAACGTAAGTAATAACGTAATTTTTTTTAACTACATTTAGTCACGAACTACCTTTTCATATGTCACAAAGTGTAAGTGTATCCGTCCTCATACTACTGTCTATTATAAATGACTACAGATAAATATTATTTCAAACCTGAAATGCTTCTTACCTAATATTATTAACTTTTCCTTTATTTTTAGAATTTAGTTTTGTATGGACAGTGACATATGGCATAATGACTGCAACACCTGCTACATAAATGAGTTTGTTGTAAAATACTGAAATTATAATTTGATGGTGATTTAAAAGAGTGGCCTTGACTTTCTTGCAGGTATCTTCTCATAGGCTCAACCTTTTGCCTGGACCTTGCAACTAACATAAATGTAAATTCAGTAAATGAACAAACTCACTAACCCCTTTGACGTTCATAAGTGTTACTTTGTGACCTAAGTGAATAAATGATTTTTTGCTTTTGACTAACAACAATAAACATAATACTGTAAACGAGACAGTTGTTTTATTTCTCAGTACGAACTGATCAAGTGTGTATTTTTTTTACTTGAGGTACTTTTTAGGTGCATTTTTTTGGTGTTATTAGGTATATTTTATTAGTAATGGTTAAATAAATAAATATTATGGAACACCCGCCATATTGACGTCAATACGGCTGGTGTACCTAAAAGCTGTGGTTTCCTTCTAAAGGAGGTACAGTTATTTTGACCGAGGTACTAAATAGTACAATTTAGGTACATTTTTTTGGTGTCATTATATTTTATTAGTAATGTAACCATTACTAATAAAATAATAAAATACTATAGAACACCCGCCATATTGACTTCAATACGGCTGGTGCACCTAAATTTAGCTGTGGTTTCCTTCTAAAGGAGGTACAGTTTTTTTTGACCGCGGTACTAAATAGTACAATTTGGGTAAATTTTTTTGGTGTCATTATATTTTATTAGTAATGTAACCATTACTAATAAAATATTATAGAACACCCGCCATATTGACGTCCATACGGCGGGTGTACACCCGCCATCTTGACTCTCACGTGGCGTCGCACTCTTCGCTTATACTTTTGTTTCCGCCGCTGACCACACCGCGCGCCGCTGTAGCGGTTCGCTCGGAGAAAACCGCGCGCGTTTTCGCTATGAGCGGCGTCTCGTGGCGTGCTTCAAACATTTAAATATATTTGATTTTACCGTTTGCCGCCTCGCGCTAAGCTGCCGCTCACAGCGGCGAGGTCGTGAACGGGCCGTAAGGTATAACTATAACGCGTGTGGTTGTTCTCAGAACCACATCGACCACTGGGAGCGGGGTCACGACTTCCCTACGATGGAGCTGGTGGTGGGTCTGATCGTTGTGGGGGGCATCATCCTCTTCGTGGCGCTGCTGTGCCGCTGCTGCTGCCGCAAGTCGAGCGGCAGGGTCATCGCACGTATGTATACCTACCGCGCGACACACACGCCTCTGATTCTGTTGTTCCTTGCTGCGGCAGAAGATGCTACAGTAGAACTCCAATTATCTGAACTCCAACTATCCAAATCGCTTTCAGGGAAACGTTGAAAGAAAGAAAAATCATTTATTCAGCATATGCACACTTGGTTACAAATATTGATATAAGTAAAGTGATGTGGGTAATAAGGCTTGGGCTGAGTCAATTCAATCCAAATATCCGAAGTTTTGATTGTCCGAACGGGGTCTGGTCCCAATTGATTCGGATAGTGGATGGTGGAGTTCCACTGTATTAGGTCTTTGGAAAAATAATGATCATAAAGCATCAAGATATTTTAGCATTTTAACTACAGCAGTAATTGGTGCGGCGTACGGATGTTTGTCTCGTGGTGCGGCCCTACATTGCTTCTATTTGGATATTTAAGTTCCAAGTGGTTATTGTATGCAACTGCATCAGAATAGCTATCAAGAATCTGGATTTCTAAAATACTAAGGTGGTAAACAACCGCCTCGCGGACCGTCTGATGGTAAACGATTATTGTACCTACCCTACGAATGGTCGTTTGCAACAGCATCACTTGTTTGTACTCGAGTCTTCAATAAATAGTCAATCTGCAGCCAGCAAAATGTGCAGACAGCAGTTAGCAAGGAACCAATGAGTTCTGCTAACGGCACAACACCTATCGAAAGAGCTTAGCAACCACAGTGCAGAAACACAACAGAAGGTTATTTGGCTGCTGTATGTGTATTCTGGCGAAGGCTTTCCCTAGTCGAGTTCATCCTGGTTTAGCAAAATGTCACTTAGCCCCAACTCTCTTATCTTTGCGGTATAGTTGGAATTTAGTTTATGAGCCTGCGCGACACTCTTGTGTACTCAATAGAACAAATAGATAAGATAAATGGACGAGTTTATACGTAGCTGTCTAAGGCAATGTCTTATAGTTAAGAGCACAGTCGCATCGCAACATGAAATCAATAACGATTGTGATGACTTCACTGTGGACAGTGTCGATGACTCAGGCACTCGGACAGATATCGGCTCAGTTATTTTATGAGTAGTCAGTTTGGGAATTCCTACTCTTTATAGTCCTTTGCGGTTTCACTCACGTTTATGATAACTGCTCCGAACCCATGGCTTGTAGAGAGAGCTAGCCTACGTCACTTCTGGATAAAGTAGCTTTCTAATCGTCAAAGAGTGATTGAAGTCGGTTTAGTAGATTCAGAACTTATCGATTACAAACAAGTCTTACTTTATAATATTTATGAAGATGAACTAATTTTTGAAGTTCGGAAGGAGTGACCTGTTTAATAGTATGTTTAAGTATGTGTAGAGTAGACATATCGTAAGTGTCTATGAGGGTACAACGTCGGTGTAAAGCGAGTGGCTTGTCCGCAGCGCCGCCCGCGCCGGGCTCGGAGCCGGCACCCTACCCGCAGCAGCAGTACGCCACGCCCGCCTACCCCTGTAAGTGCAGTATATACTAATATATTATTGTGATGTGTCCTAGAGCCGTGCGTTTGTATGAAACACATAAAAGTATGTGATTGCTCGTTGCCTTTGCGGTTAAATCTTCAGCGTCGCAACTGTCCATCGTTAGTTCCTAATTTCGATTCCAGAATTGATGGAATGTAGAACTGTGTGGTGTGCGACTACAGGATCAGGTCAGTAACGCAGAGACTAAACTTGCAACATCAGAACGTGGATTTGATAACCGCTGCCAACTCCTGGGACGTGTATGATGTGATAGCAGCCTGCCGCGCGGTCTGCACGTGTGACAACGACCTTCATAAACATCCATAACAGATTCATTACATACTTAACACAAACACTTGAGCTAACCTATCAAAACGCGACGTGAGGTTTCGTAATCTCAAGTGTCAATTAGGTAGCTCTAATTCCTTGGTAATAATTGTGAAAATGAAGTAATTCTATCAGCTAATCATGTTTACAGCGCACACAGTGACGGTGTCGTACCCTGTTGGTACAGCAGCGCCTTACCCGACGAGCACGCCATACCCCACTGCGACTCCGTACCCCACGGCGACGCCGTACCCCACGGCGACGCCGTACCCCACGGCGAGCGCGTACCCCGCGGCGCCGTACCCCACAGCCACGCCGTACGGCCACGCTCCTACCGCGCCTGATACTAGCGGTATGTACACACTACCAATATTGTTATAAGCAGGCATTGTCATTGCATGCGCGAAAATGGGACACCACAATACAAAATGTATAGCTTTGACTCCTTTTGGCGTATGCAATGACGATGCTTTAATAGTGGCAAGTGGTACACTTTGTTCTTCACCAGTCTTCATTGATGACTCAAAGTATAGAGTCGACTGCCTTGTAAACGGCCGGTCACTTCTGTTCAACCTCACTACAAACCTCACGTGCTCACGTCCAAGTTAGCTGTCATCATTAGAATGTTAGTATAGTAACCCTGGCAAAAACAGTTGGTTACTTCGGCTGTATAATATACCAGCACTGTAGATACGACTGAATATCAGCTGCATGAATAGACTGGCGTCTGATCTCTATTACGCAAAGATATTGTAAGGTTAAATCACTGTCATATATCACTGTCATATTTGTTCTGTAAATAGTCTACTATCTGTAGACGCGACCAGACGAGCTTACTGCGCGGGTGCCATCACCCCGCGAGCTTTTCCACCTTAGGGCAAACATTTAATGACATGATTTAAAGTGCCGTTAATATAAATATATCATTTGTAGCTAATACTGATAACATAGTTTAAACCACATCTAAACGTTAGAGAATGTCCTGCTCCTGCTGCATCTTTACACAGATCCAGACATGGTAAACGAATGCACGCGCGGTAGTGTAGCAGACAAGTTGTTGTATTACCCAGGGGTCCTCGAGGACCCGCATGGCTTTTGTATAACGTGAAGAGTGAATGATAGACTTACAAGTATCCTACGCGCTAATCTAAGACATGAGCTATCGGCGTGCTAAGATTCATCCAAATAGTTCGACAGGTTCCGCGTGATTAAGACACACGAACATCCAAAAATCTACATTTAAATATTATTCGAAAGTAGAATTGGTAGGATTCATCTCCACATAACATATGGTGTAATGTTCCAACACTAATAAGTTACGACTTTTGTGTTTATTAACTAAATAGCCTGATAATAATATAATATGAGTAATATTGACGTATATATTGATAGTAATGAGTCGCAAGTAATAAGTAATAACTAATGAAGTAATGAGTCATTTGCTTACGTGCGACCTACTTGCCGCGGTGCTCGTTAATGACAGCTTACTTGAGCTTGATAACAATGCCATGGAAATTAAACTACTATATACTGATTTTATCGCGTTGTTTATTTGACACTTTATTACAAAATTTAGAAACTGTTACACTAGTATTGTTATCGCGTAAACGGAAGACAATATTAAACAATGCCAAGGGTTGTATGTTACGTGTGATGTAATCCATAGCGAGCGAAGTGTGTGCGCGGCACATGTTTGTACAATGTTGTGTTGTGTTTGTTCCATATAATAATTATAAAGGATATAAGCGTTATTAGTGAGAGCTCGCGCCGCGTGCGGTATGCATTCTCAGTATGTAATGTCGGTACATTGAGCGGATGTTCGAACAGATAGTGCCTCCGGTATAATTCGTCGACGATTCTTCCTGTGTTTTACCGCAAAACAATGTTTGCTATTTATTGTATAGTATTATACAACGAGCTTGTCTGTACGTACATTATAGTTATTTTTGAAAACATATGTATGTAATAATAATTATAACCGGTTATTTAGATGCGTTTGTCTTTAAAAGGTACTTGTCTTTAAGTACATAAAATGACGTCTGAATAGCGTATATTGTGCTAAAGCCCCACCATGTGTTATAGAGAGAATCCATTGCTGTTTACTAAACACATTAACAACCTCTACAGAGTTTCAGTTAGGTAACATTTATCTCGACTTGGGTATCAAACTTTAGAGATCTTCAGGACTGATGTTCACACAGCACCGACATGCACGCCTGTGCACCGTCGAGACTATTATGTTGTTGTATTACTTCAATAACGTATTCTTACATTCTGAATTTGTTTATTGATGTGCGCGGCAGTGCCCCGCCAAGTTATCGATAGGTACAAAATGTGGTAGAACACAATAAGTTTTGTGATAGAATCATTGGTGGGCGACAGGAAATGTATAATTGTATCGTCACGACTCTTCACGCACTATACTGTAGTATATTTGGACACTTAGTAATGTTAATTAATGGTCAATGATATAAATAAGCATCGATATTATTAGGTACTTAAACATGGTTTGCGTACGTTAAAGTGAACATAGGTATTTCTACTTTTTAATTGAAACGTTCTACATAGCATCGCCTCACAATCTTTACATCTAACTCGCGACATAAGTTCTACATAGCATCGCCTCACAATCTTTACATCTAACTCGCGACATACGTTCTACATAGCATCGCCTCACAATCTTTACATCTAACTCGCGACATAAGTTCTACATAGCATCGCCTCACAATCTTTACATCTAACTCGCGACATAAGTTCTACATAGCATCGCCTCACAATCTTTACATCTAACTCGCGACATAAGTTCTACATAGCATCGCCTCACAATCTTTACATCTAACTCGCGACATACGTTCTACATAGCATCGCCTCACAATCTTTACATCTAACTCGCGACATAAGTTCTACATAGCATCGCCTCACAATCTTTACATCTAACTCGCGACATAAGTTCTACATAGCATCGCCTCACAATCTTTACATCTAACTCGCGACATAAGTTCTACATAGCATCGCCTCACAATCTTTACATCTAACTCGCGACATAAGTTCTACATAGCATCGCCTCACAATCTTTACATCTAACTCGCGACATAAGTTTGCTTGCGATGCTGAGTGTCCGGGTCGGCCAGTGTGCTGTGAAGCAGTGAGTCTGTGGGTGTGTCCGGTGGAAGGCAAAAAGCTCTTATACGTGGAACTTAAAAACATGGCTGGCCAAATGTGCGTCCGATAGGTACACATGGACCAAAGCTTAGGTACAGGTGCCAACTTACGGAACTTGTTTGTTAGATGGATGTGTACCTATAGCTTATTGATCAGTAACGACGGGATGACTATACTTGTATATGAAGATGCTGATAGACTTAAGCATTCACTTGTAACAGAACATCGCGACTTCACCGCTTTTAAATAGTCAAACTGAACAACGAACAAGCCGAACATCGTTATGAACATTTTCACGATAATTTTAGCGAACGCTCTACTCAATGCTCGTCAAAAAAATATTCTTCACAAGATAGACTTGACGGTCGGCTCGGCAAAAAGCTCGAATCAAATGTACCTTTCGCTAGAACGTTCGCTAAAACGCTTGCTTTTATTTTTCCACAATGTAACATTCGCTAGAAAGCTCATTACAAATGAATGCTCAAGTCTATCAGCACCATTAAGTATGTTGTGGCGGGCGGCGGCGCGACTGATGACACAGTCTATCCGTTGTACCGACGACGTGAGCACTATCCGACTGTGTCCGATACTGCGTGTGAATCATTGACAATGTGCGCTTATTCACTTACTTACAAGTTCTCTTATCTCTTACCGGATTTTAATGTCGCATTTTGCGGTGGTTGCAGCGGTCATGTCGCCATTGTTGCAATGTGTTGTCACATCTTAGAGTTCATAACTCTATTCTTTGATATTATGCAAGGATATACCTACTAGAAAAACAGCTAGTGAGTTATAATATCTATACTAATATTATAAAGCTGAAGAGTTTGTTTGTTTGTTTGAACGCGCTAATCTCAGGAACTACCTACTATGTAGTTCGATTTGAAAAATTCTTTTAGTGTTGGATAGCCTATTTATCGAGGAAGGCTATAGGCTATATAACATTACGCTACGACCCACGGGGGCGGTGCAGTAACGATAAACGCGGGTGAAACCGCGGGAACATCTAGTAATATATATTGTATGATCCACATGATTGCACTGAGCCTAGGTATGGACTGTGTCAGTAGTTGTAAGGTCGCCCGGAGTGAACAAGTAATATAAGAATGGTATCTATAATGAACGTAATATAAGAACTAACTGTGCCACCGGACGTGGCCGATAAAAACTCAATGACAACGAGCAAACAAAAACTAATGGCTTCAACAAGAACACTGATTGTTCTGTCTCATCGACGTCGACTTACAATGTGCTACGCTAACAATAGTTGAACTGCACAGCTTCGCTACGTTTCGTTTACAAGTATGTTGTTATATTAAGTCCCTCAGATGACTTAACCAAAACGAATGGAACAGTGATAAACGTGAACTTAAACGCTAAGTCTAAGTCGGGTGTGGGGTAAGTGGGTCCACCACACTAAAATATGCTTACTGATATCCTTAGTAACGGCTGAAGTTCTCGTTTAATGCCCATCAGTTAGTGAGCCGTTACACCGCTCGTATGCATGCTACACGCCCTCGTGCGTCGCATTGGCCCCCGTGCGCGTCGACAGCGCAGCACCTAAAGAGCGCTGAGATCCGTGCACAGCGCGCACCGCGCACCGCGCACCGCGCACCGCGCACCGCGCACCGTGGACACCTGATACCCATTTATTAAGTTGCTATATTTCCTAGTACGTACTTTTCCATAAGCATTGTTCTGCGTTTGTGCGAATATTCGTTGTTCTGTCACATCAAATATGTACATGCGTAGCTGACTGGCATTGCTAAATATTTGAGTAGAACCTACCTAGTACCCATGTTCAGCGTGAGCGAATTGACTTGATCAGAGAAATATATCCCTCTCACACAATATTGATGTGCCGTAGTATTGATACGTACAGTTGTGTTTCTGTCGGTAAGCGCGTCTCCGGTCCAATCAGCCCTCGGTCCCTTTCTCTAAGTGGTGTGGCCAAATCACTAAAAGAGCTAATGCGCCTGCATTAGTTTGCCAGCCATGTGGTTGAAGGTAGGCAGCGGCTCGAATGTGTTTTCTTGCCATCGCTTCGTCAAACTAACGAACCACCTCCATTTTCATAAGCCGCGGCGCTTGCCATTAGGAGATTTGCTGGCTTGCTGACACCAAAAGCGTCTGTCTTAAGTCTTAACCTTCATAGTGTTGTTTCATTGTGTATATTTATTATTATAATTCCTCGGTTAAGGCACGCCGCGCGCCGATAGTGCTCACGTTAGGTATATGATAGAGGTGCATGTGTGTGTGCGTGTGTGTACACAGTAACACTACCAGCACTCACACATACGTGCATGTACTAACGAGACTGTTATCGCCGGAAGCAGCGCAATCCCTCTGCTAGCGGGAATATTATATACCTAAAGTACATGTATTTGTTAATGGGATTAGTGAAACTGTTAGTTTGTTCGGATGCATCCACAAGGTTGAAGTGAGCTTGTAGAGAACCTATCGTCACACTACCTTATATATTTGTGTGCAGATACGCTATATATAGATGCCCTATGCCAGTCGGAAGAATGCATTCTACTTACGTGCAGCGTTTCTTGAATTTTCAAATCGCAATAATTGCACTTTCCTCTTGCGCTGAGAACGCAGCGCCGCGTAGGTTACATTGTTACTAGCAATGTTGTGTTCAAGTGACTAGTATCGTTGTTAACCGTTGCAGCTAAGCTAGAATGCTGTCAGGAGCGGGTTCACGTCGGTAGTGCACTAACTAAACTTAACTTTGGTTCTCTGGCTAGTACAAAGAAAAATAACTGCAGGGAGGGCGTAGCCGTTACGCGGTCTGTCTTGTTGCTGTTGAAGCGCCGAGTGTTGTGGGCTCTAACCCCATACGGGACAATTAATTAAATAAATAAAAATAAATAAATATTCTATCACATACACACAACACCATCTAGCCCAAACTAAGCAAAGCTTGTACTATGGGTACTAGACAATGGATAAACATACATATATACTTTTTTTTGTAAATTCATACATATTATACATAGAAACACCCAGACCAAGACAAACATACATGTTCATGCACACAAATGTTTGACTTGTTCGTGAATTGCACAAATGATTGTTTTCAGTTCGTTAATTGTATATTTGTACAATCGTCCTCGCCACAGGGCTTGTGATCCTTAGTGCGGCATTGTGCTGTGACAAAGAGGAACTATGTGTATAGGTAGGTGTGTCCCTTTATAATAACTTAATATTTATCCTTCAACAAGTGTTTGCACAACTGTTTTGTTTTTCTGTATGTTCGCGGTGCAGATAACGCTAGCCAACACGGACACTTAAAGCACCACTCACCACTGTATAATTATCATGACTCTACGTATCTAATGTAAAATAAACGATATGATTAATGGCCATATCTCTTGTGGTTGACTTGTATTTAGAAGTAGTCTATTTCATTCTATCTGATATTGTTTGTTTGTCTGGTACGCTTTCACACTTTAACTACTCGACCGATCATCATAAAATTTCGCATACACGCTGTCAGGGTTAAGGAGAGAGGTACCTTTTAGGCGGTAAACACAAATGGGATATGAATCAATCGTTAATTCCTCTTCTCATTATGACGCCACGACCAGATTTCTTTTATACCTACATACATTTCACGCCTGTTTCCCAGAGGGGTAGGCAGATAGGACAGATTTCCATTTGCTACGATCCTGACACACTTCTCTGACTTCATTCACTTTCGTCACATTCCTTATATTTCTTGTATATACGATGATAATGTCATGTATTTCGTCATTTACTATCACTCACTCATGACTTAGTGCTACCAATGTACCAATTAGTGATAACAGTCTAATGCAAAGATAAGCGAACTATTTGATATGAGCGTTAATTTCATTTCATTTCGATTCGTTTAGTTGTTCAGTCCACTTGTCAAGTCGCTAAAAGAGCACATGTTGACGTTACTAGAGCACCGTCTTCTACGATTCGAGTTTGGCACTTTATTAAATCAAAAACAATTCATGCTTTAGCATTTTATTTCAAAAATCAGTACCTTTAACTACGAACAGCAGAAGATGGCCACCTGTTTTCCAACTCATTAACATGGCCCAATTCTCGCTCTTCAAATAATACTTCTAAAGCGATGTAAGGACTCACAAACATCGAAGCAACGAGCACAACACTCGGGCGGCGCGCCAAAGCTTTGAGTAGATCACAATTATTGTTCCATGTGTACGTGTTTGTCGCACTGAGAATGTGTACGTGTTTGTCGCACTGAGAATGTGTACGTGTTTGTCGCACTGAGAATGTGTACGTGTATGTCGCACTGAGACTGTGTACGTGTTTGTCGCACTGAGAATGTGTACGTGTATGTCGCACTGAGAATGTGTACGTGTTTGTCGCACTGAGAATGTGTACGTGTATGTCGCACTGAGAATGTGTACGTGTATGTCGCACTGAGAATGTGTACGTGTTTGTCGCACTGAGAATGTGTACGTGTTTGTCGCACTGAGAATGTGTACGTGTTTGTCGCACTGAGAATGTGTACGTGTATGTCGCACTGAGAATGTGTACGTGTTTGTCGCACTGAGAATGTGTACGTGTTTGTCGCACTGAGAATGTGTACGTGTATGTCGCACTGAGAATGTGTACGTGTATGTCGCACTGAGAATGTGTACGTGTATGTCGCACTGAGAATGTGTACGTGTTTGTCGCACTGAGAATGTGTACGTGCTTGTCGCACTGAGAATGTGTACGTGTTTGTCGCACTGAGAATGTGTACGTGCTTGTCGCACTGAGAATATGTACGTGTTTGTCGCACTGAGAATGTGTACGTGTTTGTCGCACTGAGAATGTGTACGTGTATGTCGCACTGAGAATGTGTACGTGTTTGTCGCACTGAGAATGTGTACGTGTATGTCGCACTGAGAATGTGTACGTGTTTGTCGCACTGAGAATGTGTACGTGTATGTCGCACTGATAATGGCGAACACTTCAATAATTGCGAGTTTAGACTGCACGAATGGCATAGTGGCTCAAGTGGTCGGTTCGCCACCACCGCGTCGAGAGTCTTGGGTTTGATTCTCACACGAGGCAATAATTTGTGTGATCCACAAATGGTTGTTCCAGGTCTGGGCGTTGCTTGTGTCCGTTGTGTGAATGATGGTGAAGCCCCCCGCGACACAGGAATTACCCATAGAAATTGAGGTGTCTTAAAAAAAATTGCATGTATTGGCGCGTCAACCTAATTTTCGGGCGATCACAGTGCCAACTAGTGAGCTGGCGTATCGCGCTGAGATGATTGTCAAGACAGTTACAGCTGACATTAATAATCAATCTAATCCTACGCGATTACTTCAGTCAGATGCTTAAGTCGCTTAAGTGAATTATGAGCGTGTCAGAAATGTAGTCACGCAGAGATATGATCACATCGGCTTGTAAATGAGTGGCGTAAAGCCTTTGCTGCAAATAGTTCGCTTACGTATCGCATATGCGAACAAGATATTTCTCTCTACAAATATTAAGGACGTAAAAACGCTTCAATAGAATCAGACACTCGCGAGTGAGAACTCTTGGTTAAAGTATCATTATATGTTTTGTCAAACAAGCATACGATCTGCTGCTGTCGTCGTGTGCTTGTTCGACAAAGTACTGATATAACAATACAAAACATTAAGTAAGCCTGCCTTATCCAGGCTGTTTTGATGAAGCCGGGGCGGATTGTCACAATAGGCCGTAGATTACACGTGGAAGTGTTGGATGTAAAATGTTACTCAAGTAGTAGTTATTATTAGCGGACTGTACAATGTTGGTAATGTAAGACACCAGTGAACATTTATAATGTTGTATAGTTTGGCAAACAAGTGTCTGCGGCGCGCGGCGCCTGCTCAGGTATACGGTGATAGGCTTATTTCTTCCTAGCGACCCGCTCCGGCTTCGCACGGGTATTACAAAACCTTAACAAATTATACATATAAACCTTCCTCATCCATTCAGTAGTTATTGAGTTTATCGCGAACAGACAGACAGACGCGGCAGGGAATTTTGTTTTATAATATGTACTGAAGTGATCATGTAGGCACTACATTTAGCGAATGAATGTGGGTGACCCACGCTTTAACGTCGCGTTTGGAAATGACTTAACTAATGCTATGTTTTTTAATTTGAGTATTATGGCGGCAACTATTCTTGTATTTGTTAAGGTAATGGCACACATATCAACTCGGAAAGGGATCGTCACCGTATAGCTTTTCGGCTCGCCGCGGCCCTCAAACAGGCGGCAACCTAACGTAACCAAAGCGGATCAGCAGCTCCGGTACGCCGACTCGGCTACGGCGACGCGACGCCGCGCTCACTTAAATCATATTAATATGGATATTTTCTCACTTCTTCAATGATCCCTTTTCATCGTTATTTTTGTTTGAAATCTAACCGACACATGCAATAAAATACGCGCGCAACACGACTGTTAGTTATCTTGTGAAAGACAGCACGTTCGGCAACAGTAACTGTAGTGCACGGAGAGCCGTAAGCGTGGTGACGACGAGCCGTAAGCGCGAGGACTGCGAGCTTGTCCCGAGGCGAGGCGATTACGTTACGATGCCGATTAGTGTGCGGTGCAGTAGGGAGCTTCATACAAAGAATACTGCACGGCTCCACTTGTACCTAGCATACTGTGACTTGAATAACTTGGTACACTGTTGCCTCTAGTCCGTTATGTTGACTATACTTACAATGATGTTTTAATAGCACATCGATACATACCGCAAGAGGGTTGTATTTATTTATTTATTGAAAGTTATACCATCGACACATCACTATACAATTATAATTTAAGGTAAGGATGGCGCATCCCGTGCCGTGTCGTGGGGTCGGGGCCCACACGGTGCGGTAACTCGTGTGATGCATAAATGGTTGTCCCGAGTCTGAGTGTTATTTGAATGTTTGTAAGTCTCCCGCGGCACAGGAATTATTTCTAGTGAGGGAATGCCTTTAAACGAAGTGAGATGCCGTTACAGGTGTATACAGCCGACAGCGCTACTTATAGCAGAGATGTAACCTAATACAATAGTGTAGCTATCTTATATATATATAAATATCTATTATGATGATGTCATCGTATCACTACGCCTGCGAGTCTCAGGCCACAATTTATATTGCCTGATGTACCTGTTACTTGTGCAGTTCCTGTGTATATAACATTGTACTGATGCAATAATATATTTATTTATAGAATACTAGCTTTTGCCCGCGGCTTCGCTCGCTTTAATTCTTGTAATAATATAATTCAATCATGATTTGAAAGAAACGTGCCGCCATCTATTATCATAAGAACGTTATTGTTGTTTTCCTCGGGAACAGTAATTTTTTTCGGGATGAAAGGTACCTAGCCTATGTTTGTTTCTGTACACCTGACAACGTACATATATGCAAAATTTCAGGATGATCGGTTCAGTGGTTTAGGCGTGAAAAGGTAACAAATAAACAAACTCATTTTCGCTTTTGTAATATTAGTTAGGATTGTAATTGGCAAATAATGTATCGTCAAGCAGGGAAAGCCAAGCTGCGGCGCGACTTTTCATACTTGTTATGCGCTGTTTTTACTTTTATTCTTGTTATGAACTAGTACTGGCACCCATCATGTTGAACGCTGACTACTTACAGTATTATGTACTAGTTTTTGCTCACGGCTTCACTCGCGTAATTTGTAGGTTATGTCAATTTTCTATTCCCCGGTTACAGTAATTTTTGTCCTTTTCTGTATCCCTGACAACCTGTATGTGATATTTTATGATGATCGGTCGAGTAGTTAAGGTGTGAAAGCGTACCAGACAGACAAACAAACTTACATTTGCATTTTTTATAATATCAGTTTGGATTATGAACAGATTTAGTATAATAAGTTATTATTACTTGGATGGATATCATGCTTTATTGCTCAGCCGTCATGGAAAATAACGCAATATAATATATCGCAATTAATAGCCTATTATTGAGCCAGAATTCAAAATAATCTACTGTAGTTTTTTGCATGAAAGACAATCATTTCCAAAAATGACCACTTGACTTCTCTACGATTTATTGTCTAAAAATGTAATATTTATGTAGTATTACAATTTAGTATAATATATATTGCAGCTTATTGAAATTTTAGTAAATATATATATATTATCACACTAATAGATATTATAAAGGCGAAAGTTTGTGAGTGTGTATGTTCGTTACTCTTTCACGCAAAAACTACTGGACCAACTGCAATTAAATGAATGTATGTAGATAGCTGGCGAACTGAATTCACACATAGGCTACTTTTTATTCCGATATTCCCACGGTAACGGGACTTACGCGGGTGAAACCGCGGGGAAAAACTAGTGTATAATAAGAATAGACGTTAAATCCGAGTACTTACGCACGCAAGTAAAGCGGTGTCAAAATATTAATTGAGCTGTGGCTTCCAGCGAAGCGTTGAGACAAGATGGCGGCGCTATCACGTAGTGCTGCTTCATTGAAAACTTACTAACATAACAAGTAAGATAAGTCAGCTAGTCAGCTTTGAAGAGTATTAGTTCGCTTACGTAGGTCTGTGTTATGTTTGTGCATGTTTGTGCGTATGATATAATTCTGCTTGTCGGTCATTTCTGAGCTCGTATTTCGACCTGCACGCCGACGGTGGCGTCGCGAGTAGCTCCGCGCCACAAGGAAAAGATTGTTTATAGCTGCTCATGCGCATTGGCACTGTGACGCACACGACTCTGTGCTGTGTTGTGTCGGTGATTCGACACACGAGTACATGCTCACCTCATACACGCTTGCGGCACAAGGTGGTCAGTTATACATATTAATTGCGGAATTTCTATATTTGAATATATATTTTCCTTGTAGATTATTGGCTTAGGTGTATAGAAAAACACAGATGGTGAGTTCGTGCATTTGAAGTCGCCTCAGAGTGTTACCGGAAGCTGTACAAGCCATGTGGAGTGTTCGTCCTCTGTTATATGTTACATGGTAGACAGTTAGACACGATCGGCGAAGTATAGGTGTGCTAATTTATTGAAAATTCGATAAAGCTTTTTGTTGACCTGCTTTTTACCAAGTTAGCATTTTCAACCTAATAGTAAGCGTTAATCATAGCCTGGGGGCTATATAAGCACACGGCTCTCAAATAAGGAATCGCAACGCTGTCAGCGAAGGGAGCGAACAACACTCTGTCCCTTCTGCCCACAGCGTACCGCCATCTTGAGGAGTTTGATAATACTATACCTACACCGCAAAAGCGCGACGCACGGTAGTTTGGGGTGCCGCCCCAGTAGGGCTGTCTCAGTTTGAACGAAGTCTAAGATCTAAGATGAGATGCCGCTGCGTGTTACGTCTTTAAAATGTTTATTTTTAACTAATATGCAAATGATTTCACCACACAATATATCGATATCATGATACCCTTCTCGCATCAACTGTCCGTATCATGGTGGCTTTTGAAAAAAACCTGTTCGCTTCGTGAGGCTTTTTCCTTAACAGTATGGTGTATTTTTGGTTTGGCGAATTTAATATGCGGAAGTAGCGAGTAGACACGCATCGAGTAATAATGATTATGAAGTGCAATCAGTAGGTACGCACATCGTTGTATATTCCTAACGGTTTCACGCGAACGTATCTTGCACTCGTATAGGCTTGGATTGTATCTACTAGTGGCACGGTGCTCAGTGCGGATATGTTTGAAGTTAACATAACGCTAACAGTACATGACGACGGCGGGTCAGCTCCTCGCTGCGCAACCGCTACTGCTTACTGCGGGGCCGGGGCTCACTGCATGCATCGTATTTGGCAAGTTATTTGCATTATCCCTTAAGCAGACCTAAAAGCAAATTTGATTACTTATTTTATATATTTACTTGGGCTTTCTTAATTTTTGAGAATACAACATACGCGCTAGGAATAAATCCTGTGTCGCAGGTCATGCACTCAAACAACGGACACACAGAACACCACACAAGGGCGAGGTGAGCTCTTAAACCACTCCATACTATAGTAGTCTTTGATCCGCGCAGTCACAACGTCGCCGCGTCGTCAGTCAGCGACTATGGTGATGCTAATAATTACCGTCGCTAGAGGATTATTGCGATAGGGATTATTAACCTCCGAGTCTTCGAAGATGTTAATGAAAACACGTTGTGACGGTCTGTGTGTTAGTGACAGGCATAACTCCGGAACCACTGGACCGATTGACTTGTAACTTGGTATGCAGACACCTTGGGGTCGTACCTCGGTCGAGTTTGAATATGGGCCCTGTGGGTCAATAGACCCCCGACATATAGGGGTCATTTCTTTTCATACTTTTACATTTAAGACGAAGAGGTTGAATCCTGGGTTTTTACACCCATCTCGTTATTGTTAGCTACATAGTGACGCTTCGGTTTCTGAATAATGTAAAAGCTATGTACCTAAGTGCTGTTTGTGGAAGGGAGTTGAGTTCTTAGAAGCGCGCACACGCACAGGCACAAAGTGCATCGCATTACGCGTTCGATTACGAGTCTAAGTCTGTACGTGTGCGTACCTGTAGGTTCATGATTATATGAGACAAGATTATGACGCGGTTCGACGTGCGACCTGTATGTTCCAACAAGGTGACTTGTTAGCAGTGTGCCCTTGCCCTTGTCTACGTGCATGATGCAGTCTTTGACGTGACCATCTCGTTACTGCTGTTGTAACAGGGTCGATCCTCGCAAGGGGTCATATTATATCATAGTGATCCCAATTTGGTATTGCCGGTATTTAATATTGATATATCTTATGAGGTATAGTTTTGTATGCCAAGAATGAGTGCTTAATTTTACTTTGAGTTCCGAGCTATTGTTGTCTTTGGTTACCTCTTCAGTAAACATTTATATTAATGTCCAGAGTTGGACCGTCTTTATAGTACCTGCATGACAGTAGTCCGGCACCTTAACTATTCCACGAAATAAAGTAGATTGATATTGTGTAAATAAAATGATTGAGCACGTGACTGTCGGGAGCTCCCTACTATCGACATATCGCTGTTTGTTTTGCGTCATCTCGAACCACTTATACTGTGTAGTACACTCGACGACGTCAATATGTAACGTAATTATTTCAGTTATGCATGTAGATGGTAAGAGAACAGCCTGTTGTTCATATTGAAAGCAGTTTAGGAGAGCCCACGACTGACGTAAACATGTATTCAGAAACGAGAAAGTTTGTCAAGAAGTTTGAATTATTGTTTTAATTTGGATGTAACTTACACTCAGTTCGAACATGTCCGGGATTAACACAAAGGTTACTTTCCTCCGGTGTGGGCTTCTGTGGCTCACGAACAGAAACTACGTGTTGCATATATTTTACTTACTTTAACAATTTTAACGGTTGTAAGTTTGTATCGTACATTTTAGTCATCTCATCCTAACAATGAATGAAAATATCTATTTACTTCTCATATATTTTTACATACACGTTACTTGCTTTTACATATTCAAATTGCTTTACTTGATTCGGATTTTGTCTATAAACTACTTCTTGGTTAGGTTAGCTTAGCTTTTATTAATTCATATCAGTTGTTGTACGGACGCCGGCGTCTACACACAGTGCTTTTATCATGGTAATCGATATGGTTAAGCTGACAGGCTAAGATTATATGCCGTCAAATATATTGGTACCTACATATTTTTATGTGTATGATCAATCGGTTTTTTTATCATGTTCTTCTCACGAGTAAGGGGAATTCAATTCACACACCGATCCGTGCCACAGACACCAAATAAAACCAATCGAACTCGAATTGCATAATGACTGCTGTATGTCTGTATAAAGAGTTAGTATACCCATATCTTATGTGGGGGCCAGTCAGTGCAGACCGGCGACACTTCGACCCAATAGGATCTTTTGTGTCGACACTCTCCCAATAACGACTGCCATAGACGTTCATGGCAGCCGGGACCAACGGCTTAACGTGCTTTCCGAGGCACGGAGCAGGCGATAATTGTCAATCAATACGCACATAATTTCGAAAAGTCATAATACGACTTCCGAAAGTCAGAGGTGCGCAACGTGGGTTCGAACCCGAGACCCTCTGCACTGCAGTCTGTTGGTCTCCCCACTGAGCCATCGCTGCTCTTAGTATACCCATAAAACTATATTAACTTTAGAATGTAAATTAAACTGTATCAGATGAGAGTGGGCAGATGCACCTTTGTATTATATTATAGACACCTTTGTATATACGGCTACCAGGAAAAAATGTCGGCAATCGAATAAAAATCCAAAATAAACCCATCATCGTGTTCAAGTCATGAGTCATTCGATAACGGTTTAAACGTGTTCAAGAAATGAAACATTACACAACATACATGAATATTGTTTTTAGATATTACTAGTTGATATCCGCACTACTTTTACGGTTTTAAAAGTAGTCTATTGTTAATAAGTTGAATCTCCAACCGCGGATCATTGCACAGCAATTAACCGACACAGTGTAGTGTGAGTATGAGCTCAGTTAATGAAAATGTGCAGCAGTTACAATATTATACAAATAGGTAATACACAAATTAAGGTCATAGCACACATATCAACTCGGAAAGGGATCGTCACCGTATCGCCTTTCGCCTCGCCCTCAAATAGGCGTCAACCTCATGTAACAAAAGCGGATCAGCAGCTCCGGTACGCCGACTCGGCGACGGCGACGCGACGCCGCGCTCACTTAAATCATATTAATATGGATATTTTCTCACTTCTTCAATGATCCCTTTTCATCGTTATTTTTGTTTGAAATCTAACCGACACATGCAATAAAATACGCGCGCAACACGACTGTTAGTTATCTTGTGAAAGACAGCACGTTCGGCAACAGTAACTGTAGTGCACGGAGAGCCGTAAGCGTGGTGACGACGAGCCGTAAGCGCGAGGACTGCGAGCTTGTCCCGAGGCGAGGCGATTACGTTACGATGCCGATTAGTGTGCGGTGCAGTAGGGAGCTTCATACAAAGAATACTGCACGGCTCAAGTTGCTACGATGCCGATCCGTTTCCGATCGGTTTGCGAGTTGATATGTGTGCTATGACCTTTAGATTCGTCATCACAGCTATAAAGGGTTTTTTCTAATATGACGTGCAACCACATAAATTCTCTGCCCTAAGATAGCTAAAGTGATTAACATAATATTGTCTTCCGTTTACGCGAATGTTATTCATTGAAATTAAACTGAATACGGAATTTATCGGAATTTATATAGACCCCTGCATCTTGTAAAAATAGTTGGCACTTGATGGTAAAAATTGACTTATCTTCGTTGGCGGCTTGAACTATGTGTTGATTGAAGATCGCTTCCAGATGTAGCCAATCCTGTCAGTGACACCCCTTACATAAGGCAGTATAGCAGGCTGGCGCTCCAACCCAAGAAGAAGCAAACCACAGCTAAACTTCATGATACTTTGAGCTCATTCTGCGTAAATAGAAACACCCATGATTAAATTATGTTCGGGTACTTTGAAATAACTACACTGGAACATTGAGACAACTGCCATCTTAGTCTCCCCGTGACCATGGCTGCTGAAAAGCAACCGAAACGTCGGGGAAAGTGTAAACACAAATATAAATAGTATAATAGTATAGTAATAGTATAAATAATTTTAATAGTTTCAATAATTTAATTAGCTTAAAAATGAGTAAAGTTTAATAGTACCTAATAGTAGTGTAACAGTTTTCAAAATTTTGTAATAAAGTGCCAAATAAACAACCCGATAAAATCCGTATATAGTAGTTTAATTTCAATAAAGTGATTAATTTATTATGACCTTTCCTCCACCCATTACATACAATGTCCATATTTTCTGCAGAGTTAATTGTGTTAAATAATTTATGATATACTCGATGTTCAGCAAACCCAGATATGCTTGTATTGATTCTATTCACAGAATTGGTATTCCATGCAGCATTCTTTAAATTTAAACCGAGTACTTTTCTTCGATGCTCCTTGATTGGGAACGAGTAAAAGTAACTCTCGAGAGTCTGGTTCATTGCATGTGAACGTACATCTAATTAATATAATATCTAATGATATGTTTGGTTGTGAAGCTTTCTTTGGGATCGCGCCTCCCGGCTGGACGCCGGTGCCGCAAGGTGGGTCTCGTAGTTCGCATGACTATCCAGTAGACATCCCTCCTGTAGTATGACATACCTGCCTTGAGGATCAGTCAGTTCACCAGACACTGCGCACTGCGAGACAGTAGGCACTGTCAATACGTCTTAGAACTTTTAGTTAACACGTGATTTTAAATTAAATTCATGTATTGTATAAAAACTAGCAGTATATAATAGTGTTAGAGTAAACACACGTAACTGGCAGGCCCGGTGCACTGACATGATCTTTATGAGAACACTTATGGTTTCCAGTCCAGTTCTTTGTACTCCATTAAAAGAATTTTACTAAATTTATAATGCTCTAAAACCAGTATCGCATATTTTTAAATGTCAAGATCAAGACACCAAGTTTCTGAGACTCTAATCAACGATGTGGCCAAATCAAACTCGTGATTTGATTGGCTGCTGTAATTTAGTCGTCCAATCCCAGCAGTTCTGATGCGTTTGACCGTCGGTTAACTCGTTCTTACATTGATCTGCCTTTTAGAAATCGTTGGTTATGACACGGCTGTTGGTTGTGATTATGACACGAATTCTAATTTATGAGTTTGAATAACAGCACATACACCGAATTTGAAAGTGTAAAGATGGAAAACGGTCATTACTTTGAACACAATGACGACACACAAGGGTCGATAGAAATAGTTATATAGTATTATTAGCTGGACATGTGTATGCGAGCCATTGAGCTGTAATTGACACAGCCTCATGGAATCAATTAGTTCGCCGTCCTCGCTTATGACGCGCCTACTTCGGAGAATTGCACTCCCATGAGGTTGTCGGTGAGGGCGCGGCGCCACTGTGGACTGAAAATCGAGTTTCATGGACATTTAAAATTTTCTCTTTTATATTACAGCCACGTGCAAAAGTATTAGGCACCCCTATTGTTTGTCTCTATCTCAACAATGAGCGCTCGGATAAGGGTTTTATGGTCTTACTATTGCATCGGCGGCATTTTTAAACAAAAATAAAACAATAACAAATATTTATGACACCCAGGTGCAGTTTAAAACAATGTTTTTACAAATTTGCAATTTTAAAGTTTACTCTTTTAGTGTGTTATCAGTGCTTGCAGTGAACAGACACATATCGTACGCAATTGTTGCTACCATATTCCTGAAGACTAATATTCATCGAGTTAATAATGCCTAAAAAAGCAGAACTTAGTGCAGAGCAGCGCCTAAAAATTAAAATTTTACATGAACAAGGCATGTCTCAAGTGAAAATAGCCCGAGAAGTGAAGTGCTCGCGTTGTGCAGTGCAATATGCACTAAATCGCTTCAAAGAGATCGGTACTCATGAGAATAGGCCAAGAACAGGCAGAAGAAAAATAACTACAGATCGTGAAGACCGATTGTTAATTAGGCAGTCTCTACAGGACCGTAAAAAAACTGCTTTGGAGCTCGCTGCAGCTTTATCTGAAGGAAAAAGCAGATCAGTGAGCGCGTGTACTGTGAGAAGAAGGCTTATTGCAGCTGGGTTAAAAGGTTGCAAGGCAAGAAAGAAGCCGTGGCTATCGGAGCACAACAAGAAAAATCGGTTGCAGTGGGCCCTCAGACATAGAGATTGGACAGTGGAGGATTGGTCCAACGTACTGTGGTCAGACGAATCTAACTTTGAGGTATTGTTATTTAATTTATGTATTATACCAAAACACATAGCCGTCTTTGAAATCACGTCCTGCGAGGGAAATATGCAATCTTGAATTAAGTTATTTTTTTGCTTGTTCCATAGGTGTTTGGAACACCCGGTGTTACTTACGTCAGGCGAAGGGTGGGCGAAGAGTACAACCCAGATTGTGTAGTGCCCACTGTTAAACACGGTGGAGGCTCAATAATGACCTGGGGTTGCATGGCTGCCGATGGAGTGGGCGAAATGATGTTGTGTGAGGGGCGAATGAATAGCACCAAATACACAGAAGTTCTGGAAACAGCTCTAGCACCGTCTGTTACACAGATTTTTGGTGATACAAACACCGACGGCGTAAAATTCCAGCAGGACAACGCCACTTGCCACAAGTCAGCACACACTATGGCATGGATGGCTCAAAATGGAATAGATCTTTTGGACTGGCCGCCACAATCACCGGACCTCAATCCTATTGAACATATTTGGTCTATTTTGAAGAAAAATATCCGTAGACACTCGATAAGCAACAAGCAAACACTACTCGCCGCGTTAAAGCATGAGTGGCAAAAGATATCCCAAGAGGAATGTTTTAAGCTGGTAGAGTCAATGCCAAAAAGAGTGGCTGCTGTCATTAAATCCAAAGGTGGACCGACAAAATATTAATTATTTTATTAAAATAAATCTTAGTAATCATATGTTTTGTTTTCTTTACATTCCCTATGCTCAATCACCCTAAAACTGACATTACTATAGGGTGCCTAATACTTTTGCACGTGGCGGTATTTTTTTACTTTTGATAAGCTTCTCATGCCTTCAGCAGTCATGGATATCATTTCATTGGTCAACAAGATTATCAAAAGGATAAAAAGGAAAATGTTGTATGGAGCCAAAGTAATAAAGCCAGATATCTTCAAAACCGCTGCCTTCACCGTTATATCCTTACACATGGCTGTTGTATCAATTATTTGACATTTTGGTTTTTCATAGATATATATATATATATATATATATATATCTATGACTGCTGAAGGCATGAGAAGCTTATCACAAGCAACAAATATTAATATAAAAGAGAAAAAAATTAAATGCCTATGAAACTCGATTTTCAGTCTACACAGGCGGCAGGAGGGCTGGTGCTTAGGATTATTGGTCGATATCTGACGTGGTTTTACGACAATTTACGACGTTTAAACCAGAATGAATACTCACTTTTTACAAGTTTATACGGACGAGGTTACAGCCCCCTCACTTAGTGCCCCTGCGTGTGCTTGTTTCAAGTCTGTCCCGAGTGTATTAGACAATGACAACACGTAGTCTGCTTAAGTGCTACACAAGTAATAACTAACCGTATGTTCTGGTTGTAAAGGTTTCGTTGGGATCGCTCCGCCCGGCTGGACGCCGCAAGGTGGGTGGTGTGAGTAGATAGTTGGCATGGCTACTTAGAGCACTTCTTCTCTTCCATATAGTGACCGTTTAGTACTGTATATAATATGTATAAGCCCATTGCGGATCGTGGTGGAGGGCGCACAGGGATCGAGCACTTGCTAAACTGTACATAAAGTACGTATTTACGACTGGTACTAAATTGAATAACCACACGCGCTTGCCAAGTATTTGAAATCGATGGATTGTTTCAAAATAATAATCAAATAATAGTTATTAAGGGATCAGTCTTGCATTTTCATGTTGCCTCATTCAGAATGACTCGCCATGGCGACGGGTAAATATTGAAAGCTGTTACTTTGTGATCTAAATAATGTGCTGCTCTACAAAATAGTCTATTTACACCACGGTGTATTAGCAAGAATGTTACATGTCTGTGCAACGAGAATTGATATGTTATAATAAACTGGTTGTATGCTTCTTTCTTTCACTAGTCCTTACTAGTAAAAGAAAGAAGCATGCAACCAGTTTATAATTACAAATCAAACCCAAAAACAATAACAAACTTACACTAAAAGTAGTGTAAGTTTGTTATCGTTTTTGGGTCGCGGTGCGCTCGCACTCACGGTCGCCCGTGGGTCTCGTGGGTCTCGTGGGTCTCGTGGGTCTCGTGGGTCTCGTGGTACGGGGTGGAGGAGGTATGGTTCCCTAGCACAATCATTTACTTATTACTTGTATATAAACTTGTATCTTATTAGTTCTTGGCGGTTTCACTGAGTATATCTGTATATTTAGTTTAGTGACATAATCGTAGTGTCCACGTCAGCTATTTGAACACAGATTAATCAGAATAGCTTGATGGTTTAGCAATACCACAGTTGTTATTCGAGTAAGTAGAAAATATGGCATGTAACACATTTTCTGTACATTTCACTATGAGTAGTTTGAAACTTCACGCGATACGTGCCAGTGTTTGTAGCCTGTTTTAAAGAAATGGTATATGTTATATTATTTTTTGGCGATAGCCATTGTCTACCATTTATACGCATGTCTAAAGTTTCAAGTCTTTCTTCTTATTGGGAAAGTTTAAAGTCGATTTTAAATGTTATACCAAACAGAAACAAATAGAAAGCCAAAAAAGCGAGTCAACAAATATGGCAGTACAAGCATTTTTCCAACCTTTACTAGCTACCTGTGACACCCTTGTTTGTCGAACTGCATGCGCATGTTGTGAGTGTATCATTCAGTAGTTATGTTTCTTAGCATCTTGTATTATCTAATCTATCCGTCGCGTCGTTTGTGCTCTGTCCGTATCGCGTATCGCGTATCGCGACAAACGATAGCTCGTTCATTGTTATCTAGTAGTATCTACGCATTTGCATGTCACTCATGTTCGTTTATGTGAATACACGGTATCAGTCTTTTAGTCTCGTGACTCAACTTACCAACCACCAAGTAATATTACTGAAGTAGAGTACACAAAACAGAGTATTTTAATGTGTCTTTTATGTGCAATGTTATATCATGAACAGTAGTAATAGTGTTAGTATGTGTGTCTGTTGCAGCGTGCCCGCCGTCGTACGACCAGGTGATGCACCAACACGAAAAGCAGCCGCCGTACAACCCGAGCGCCCCGATTTAATCCTGTCTACGCAACCTGCGAGTACTACGACATACCACCTGTCGTCTACGAAAACGAACTATTTGCTACGAACGCGTATGATCTGCTGCGGAAACAGTAGCAGATATATAATTATCTAGAATTAGGGCACACTATCTACTTCAAGCGCGACTTATCTGCTACGATCGTGTAAAATGTAGTACAAGTGCGTGCCGTCTGCTACGAGCGTCGACGATCTGCTACGAGTGCGTACCATTTACTAGTCAGTTATCGCGCAGTAGTTGTTGATGTGATACTATGATTGTTTGTTGTCGTACACATTGTTGTTGAAGCGAGGACCACGCTAGAGTAAGACAAAGTGATATGACGTCATTCTGGGTTGCCAGCCAGTCGGGACATACATTTATTTACACAGAGGCTCAATTTTAATAATGATATCCTAGTGATTTAATTGGAACTTTATCTTTGAAAGTACATCAACAATCGCAATTTTCTATTTTGATCCACTTCTAGAGTTTTCCAGTATGACAACCCTTTGTACAATTTATAAACGAAGTTATTCATATTATTTTTTATAATTATAAAGAGATTATTTTACGTATGAGATTTTTTATGCAGCAATTTTATTATTCCGAATTATTTGACAGGGTTCAATTTAATTTTAAAATCAGCGTCTACCGCCCGATTTATGTCTTTTTTAATGATCTTATATTAATATCGATGTTAAAAGTGATGTAGATCTCAGAATATAACTGTTAAGTACTATAGTGATTGCGTACGAGTATGATTCTAAACTCGACTAAGTTTCCCATTATGTGAGCTCCCGCTCGCGCGCGCCTGCGCCGCCCGGCGCGGCGGCGGTGTTACTCGCATCACTTGACATATTCAAACTAAAGTAATGTGATTGGCTTTGTATATCACCCAATTTATAGAAGTTACATCATTCTAACTGAAATTAAACAGTCAACTAGCTTGATGCCTATTACGCATGTCTTGAAGTAGATGCAAAATATCCTTATTGAAATCTTGACAGAGTTTTGAATATTGACAGACGTGTAAAGCCAACATGTCAAGTGACGTCGCGCCGCACCCCGCAGGCGCGAGTCAACGTGGAGCTAAAATTGATTATCTTAGTAGTGGTGGTACATTGTCTCAAGTAGTGACTAAATCGATCTACCGACATTGCGGCGGTCGAATAGTTCATACTGTGTGTACCTAACACATATAGTTAGTGTTATATTATTATATAAATAAATGTATAAATGTAAATGTTCAATGAGATGGGTGGATCTGTACAAGACTGAAGTCTGTGCGTCGTGTTGTGCTGTCTCCGCGGCGAGACACGTTCAACTCGCACGATGCGTATGCATTATGTTATCATTTTTATTTAGACGTATAATTATTTAAAATACTAAACCGAGAAGTAAACTCTTAAACATACTTAAAACCCGCGACCGGCCGTGAAAGGCCGAGTCGTCACCCGACTCGCACGTTGTCTACAATCAGTGAGGAGACATTAAGCGCCATCTATCGTCCGAATATTGCTACCGAACAATGCTATTACAGATGAACGTAGTTTTGATACTACCACTATATCGAGTGTTTCATTTAAGTATTTCCGGACAATCATGAAGCGTGTGATTTCCCTAAGAAAAGGTAATCGTAAATATATAAAATAATTCTCAATATACAAGTGGTTCGATGTGTAGCATTGTAACAACATTTTATATGAAATCAGTATCCATGATTGTTATTTAATTTGTTTAATATGATTGTTGCTGAGCTCATTAACGTGTTCGGTGCAGGCGGTTCAGACGGGACGCGGCGCCGGCGCCGGCGCAACACAATGATCTACTCTGCGTGTTATGCACATTGGAAACGTTATTTTTACATATTATATAATCATTATGATTGTTTAAATCTTTAAATATTAATAATTGTCAGTTAAAGAGATTCTGTGCTCGTTTAAGTAAAATAGTATCAACTATGTGAATGTAAACTTGGTCACAAAATGTTAGCAGGTCTGTACTAGTCACGTGACACACACCTACTAGTGCAACCTCTACCTGTGTGTGCGACAGTGTGTGTGTGTGTGTGTGTGTGCGTGTGTGTCACTACGCCTGTGTCCGGTGAACATATCTGTGGATCTATTAGAGACACCTGACACATTAAACCGTGGTTTCCGATCGTTCTTATGTCATACTTGTTTTTAAACATATGCCAATGTAGGTATTTAAATCATTGGCACTAAGAGTACTTTAAATACATTTACGGCTGACTTACAAACTCAAAGAAGTTGCAGATGTTTCATTTCATTAAATTGCCGCGGGGGTTCCTGGAACGTTTTTTTATTTTATAATCAATTAGCAAAAAAGCGTTGGCGGTCCCGGAGTAACTCTTGGCCTGTTGTAACGGCTTTACTCATAGCAGTTATCAACTTATCCTGGTAACCAAGTCGTTAGCTATCTCTCTAGGTCAACATATATTACTGAGGATTGTATCATACTAGCTCCATGCATATTGTCGCCGAGATCTGTGCGTGTGTGCGTGTGTGTGTGTTTGTTCCAAACGTTACGTCATGGCATGAATGTTAGTGTGCGTTTACAACCGCGCGCAAAATCCTACTTAATTAAGAATTAAGGCTCAGTCTGTCACAAAATCTTCCATTTTTATTACCTTTTGCTCATGTTTGTAGATATCTTTACGCTTAACACCAGTTTCATAGCTCTCAACTGTATCACATTAAACGATGAAGCGAAGTTCTGTACAATAGCTATCAGCTCCTCTAGCGGCAACTTTCATAACCGTAATGTACTTGAGAGTTATGAAGCCTGGATGTAGGCGTACCTAAAGTTTTGCACTCGGTTGTACCTACGCAGGCCGTTGTTCATCGAGTCTAAGTATACAATGTGATAAGTAAGTATATAAACGATTATCTTCCATATTTCAGATGATAACAGATACTATTATTTACCGAGTAGATGTAAACTGAACTGTATTTGTCCAAATATGAGTTGGAGCTTTATTCCGATACTGTTAAGGTGCATTTTGTTATGTAATACAATGTCGAGTTAGTTGGTAAGTGTTCAAGTGTATTTTAATTTTATTACAAAATATAATAAAGTGCGTTACGCATTACTTGTTGGTCTGATTTATTATTTACATCGCGCGTGTTCGCGTCGAACACGCGCGTGTCTCTCGACTATCAAAGTGATAGTGTGTGTGTGACTGTGAAGTGACTAACTAAATAGTACCTAGTTACACTTGTATAATATTATATGTAGGTATTTTTCGTAGTTATTGCAGAAGAGGGATACCAGAGTAGGTAAATATACTGGCGTGAGGCATCTCGGTGTAGGTACTGACAGCGCTGCGCACCGGTAGGTACTCATAGCTGTATGATTACAAACGCTAGTAAGTAGACCTACGTGAAATATACTGGCGTGAGGCATCTCGGTGTAGGTACTGACAGCGCTGCGCACCGGTAGGTACTCATAGCTGTATGATTACAAACGCTAGTAAGTAGACCTACGTGAAATATACTGGCGTGAGGCATCTCGGTGTAGGTACTGACAGCGCTGCGCACCGGTAGGTACTCATAGCTGTATGATTACAAACGCTAGTAAGTAGACCTACGTGAAATATACTGGCGTGAGGCATCTCGGTGTAGGTACTGACAGCGCTGCGCACCGGTAGGTACTCATAGCTGTATGATTACAAACGCTAGTAAGTAGACCTACGTGAAATATACTGGCGTGAGGCATCTCGGTGTAGGTACTGACAGCGCTGCGCACCGGTAGGTACTCATAGCTGTATGATTACAAACGCTAGTAAGTAGACCTACGTGAAATATACTGGCGTGAGGCATCTCGGTGTAGGTACTGACAGCGCTGCGCACCGGTAGGTACTCATAGCTGTATGATTACAAACGCTAGTAAGTAGACCTACGTGAAATATACTGGCGTGAGGCATCTCGGTGTAGGTACTGATAGCGCTGCGCACCGGTAGGTACTCATAGCTGTATGATTACAAACGCTAGTAAGTAGACCTACGTGAAATATACTGGCGTGAGGCATCTCGGTGTAGGTACTGATAGCGCTGCGCACCGGTAGGTACTCATAGCTGTATGATTACAAACGCTAGTAAGTAGACCTACGTGAAATATACTGGCGTGATGCATCTCGGTGTAGGTACTGACAGCGCTGCGCACCGGTAGGTACTCATAGCTGTATGATTACAAACGCTAGTAAGTAGACCTACGTGAAATATACTGGCGTGAGGCATCTCGGTGTAGGTACTGATAGCGCTGCGCACCGGTAGGTACTCATAGCTGTATGATTACAAACGCTAGTAAGTAGACCTACGTGAAATATACTGGCGTGAGGCATCTCGGTGTAGGTACTGATAGCGCTGCGCACCGGTAGGTACTCATAGCTGTATGATTACAAACGCTAGTAAGTAGAGCTACGTGAAATATACTGGCGTGAGGCATCTCGGTGTAGGTACTGATAGCGCTGCGCACCGGTAGGTACTCATAGCTGTATGATTACAAACGCTAGTAAGTAGACCTACGTGAAATATACTGGCGTGAGGCATCTCGGTGTAGGTACTGATAGCGCTGCGCACCGGTAGGTACTCATAGCTGTATGATTACAAACGCTAGTAAGTAGACCTACGTGAAATATACTGGCGTGAGGCATCTCGGTGTAGGTACTGATAGCGCTGCGCACCGGTAGGTACTCATAGCTGTATGATTACAAACGCTAGTAAGTAGACCTACGTGAAATATACTGGCGTGAGGCATCTCGGTGTAGGTACTGATAGCGCTGCGCACCGGTAGGTACTCATAGCTGTATGATTACAAACGCTAGTAAGTAGACCTACGTGAAATATACTGGCGTGAGGCATCTCGGTGTAGGTACTGATAGCGCTGCGCACCGGTAGGTACTCATAGCTGTATGATTACAAACGCTAGTAAGTAGACCTACGTGAAATATACTGGCGTGAGGCATCTCGGTGTAGGTACTGATAGCGCTGCGCACCGGTAGGTACTCATAGCTGTATGATTACAAACGCTAGTAAGTAGACCTACGTGAAATATACTGGCGTGAGGCATCTCGGTGTAGGTACTGATAGCGCTGCGCACCGGTAGGTACTCATAGCTGTATGATTACAAACGCTAGTAAGTAGACCTACGTGAAATATACTGGCGTGAGGCATCTCGGTGTAGGTACTGATAGCGCTGCGCACCGGTAGGTACTCATAGCTGTATGATTACAAACGCTAGTGAGTAGACCTACGTGAAATATACTGGCGTGAGGCATCTCGGTGTAGGTACTGATAGCGCTGCGCACCGGTAGGTACTCATAGCTGTATGATTACAAACGCTAGTAAGTAGACCTACGTGAAATATACTGGCGTGAGGCATCTCGGTGTAGGTACTGATAGCGCTGCGCACCGGTAGGTACTCATAGCTGTATGATTACAAACGCTAGTAAGTAGACCTACGTGAAATATACTGGCGTGAGGCATCTCGGTGTAGGTACTGATAGCGCTGCGCACCGGTAGGTACTCATAGCTGTATGATTACAAACGCTAGTAAGTAGACCTACGTGAAATATACTGGCGTGAGGCATCTCGGTGTAGGTACTGATAGCGCTGCGCACCGGTAGGTACTCATAGCTGTATGATTACAAACGCTAGTAAGTAGACCTACGTGAAATATACTGGCGTGAGGCATCTCGGTGTAGGTACTGATAGCGCTGCGCACCGGTAGGTACTCATAGCTGTATGATTACAAACGCTAGTAAGTAGACCTACGTGAAATATACTGGCGTGAGGCATCTCGGTGTAGGTACTGATAGCGCTGCGCACCGGTAGGTACTCATAGCTGTATGATTACAAACGCTAGTAAGTAGACCTACGTGAAATATACTGGCGTGAGGCATCTCGGTGTAGGTACTGATAGCGCTGCGCACCGGTAGGTACTCATAGCTGTATGATTACAAACGCTAGTAAGTAGACCTACGTGAAATATACTGGCGTGAGGCATCTCGGTGTAGGTACTGATAGCGCTGCGCACCGGTAGGTACTCATAGCTGTATGATTACAAACGCTAGTAAGTAGACCTACGTGAAATATACTGGCGTGAGGCATCTCGGTGTAGGTACTGATAGCGCTGCGCACCGGTAGGTACTCATAGCTGTATGATTACAAACGCTAGTAAGTAGACCTACGTGAAATATACTGGCGTGAGGCATCTCGGTGTAGGTACTGATAGCGCTGCGCACCGGTAGGTACTCATAGCTGTATGATTACAAACGCTAGTAAGTAGTACCTACGTGAAATATACTGGCGTGAGGCATCTCGGTGTAGGTACTGATAGCGCTGCGCACCGGTAGGTACTCATAGCTGTATGATTACAAACGCTAGTAAGTAGTACCTACGTGAAATATACTGGCGTGAGGCATCTCGGTGTAGGTACTGATAGCGCTGCGCACCGGTAGGTACTCATAGCTGTATGATTACAAACGCTAGTAAGTAGACCTACGTGAAATATACTGGCGTGAGGCATCTCGGTGTAGGTACTGATAGCGCTGCGCACCGGTAGGTACTCATAGTTGTATGATTACAAACGCTAGTAAGTAGTACCTACGTGAAATATACTGGCGTGAGGCATCTCGGTGTAGGTACTGATAGCGCTGCGCACCGGTAGGTACTCATAGTTGTATGATTACAAACGCTAGTAAGTAGTACCTACGTGAAATATACTGGCGTGAGGCATCTCGGTGTAGGTACTGATAGCGCTGCGCACCGGTAGGTACTTATGGCGAAAGCCATAGTATATCATAGTATAGTATAGTACATGCAAACGTGATATATATAACTTGTTATTAGCAAAGCAAAATACTACGTGCCGTAATACATAATAGTTAATATTGTTAATTATGCAAATAAAGTAAACATCATAATTTCCCTTTCCTATATAGGTCCGTACTACGTATGTATAATAACTTAGTATATAAGCCTTAATTAAGTAACAATAAACCAGTCAATATTCAATCACCACATCGTCGTTTTAATTGGCTCATAAAGCAACACGCAATAATTGGTGACCCCGACGTGATCTATTGGTCTCTAGTGCTGATATAATACCGGGACGACCGGAACCCAATTTGGTTTTCAGCGGTGAATCTTGAGAACAATAGTATTACGATATTATCACATCCTCATAACGTCAGAAGAAAAATGGCTCCACCAATAACTCCTTCAAAAGGCGACTCAGGCTGCGAAACTGTTGCTACAATCACGGTCACGGAAAAACTACCGCAATTTTGGACAGACTCACCACGATTATGGTTCGCTCAGTTTGAAGCCATCTTGGCACCACAAAAACAGGGCGAAGACTACAAATACAATATGGTAATATCTAAATTACCAAAAGAGGTAGTCCATCAGGTTAGTGACATTTTGACTAATCCTCCCAGCGATAATAAGTACTCCACCATCAAGGAACGTCTAATAAACTGCTACGAAGAGAGCGAACACCGACGTTTTCACAGACTACTATCAGAAATGGACCTCGGAGACCAAAAGCCTTCCCAGCTCTTGAGAAAAATGAAGGAAGCGGGATGTGGAAATATAAACGACGACACTATTCGTCTTCTGTGGCTAAGACAACTTCCCGCTTCGCTAACAGCGATTATATCGGTTACAAACAATTTATCATTAGACAACTTGAGCGAGTTAGCCGATAAAATATATGAAAACTTGACCTACAACAAGAATACCACTCAAGAGACATCGGTTGACATTAATTTAATAACAAACATATCGTCACAACTTACAGCTATGCGAATAGAAATAAATGCATTTCGTAGCGCACGCGAGCATCAACCTATGCAACGCAGCAAATTCCATTCACGCCATACGTCACACTCACGGTCAAGGTCGCGCCACAGAAGCTCGCATAATGGAATTTGTTATTATCATAATCGTTTCAAGCAAGATTCGTATAAATGCAAGAAGCCATGTTCTTGGAATATGAACAAAAATATCAGGCCGTCGGAAAACTAGAAGTAGCACAGAAAACGACGGGTCTCTGTGCTATTTACCCAGCAAACCGTCTAACTATAACTGACTCAAACAGTGGTTATAGATTTTTAGTCGACACGGGTGCTAACATTTCGGTTATCAATCGCACAAATAACGAGAGCAAAGCATGCGAATACAAATTATTCGCCGCCAACGGCAGCCCTATAAATACATACGGGGAACGCACTTTAATGCTTAACCTAGGACTTCGCCGAAGCTTTAAATGGACATTTACCATTGCCGACGTCAAGATGCCAATTCTGGGAGCTGATTTTCTGGATCATTATCAATTATTAGTAGATATACACGGAAAAAAACTGATCGATAAAAAGACAGGTTTGAAAACGCCTGCCAAAATAGTGAGAGCAAACATTGCATCAGTCCGATCGTTAAACGCTTCTCTACAGGAACCAATAAAGCGATTGTTAGAGAAATATGAAGACATTACAAAGCCTAGATCGATGAACCTACCTACCAAGCACCAAGTACAGCATCAAATAATAACAAAAGGTTTCCCAGTATTTACTCGAGCGCGTCCATTACCTCCTGATAAATACAGAATTGCAAAACAGGAATTCCAAGACATGATGGATATGGGAATTTGCCGACCGTCAAGCAGTCAATGGGCATCGCCACTTCATTTAGTCAAGAAGAAGAATGGCGAATGGAGAGCATGTGGAGATTACCGCGCACTAAATAAAATAACAGTACCAGACAGGTACCCACTTCCAAGGCTACTTGATTTTACGTACGTGGCAAGCGGAAAAGGAATTTTCAGCAAAATAGACATAAAGAAAGCTTTTCACGTTCTGCCCGTAGCTGAACCAGAAAAAACAGCGATTATAACCCCTTTTGGACTTTTTGAATTCATCAGAATGCCATTCGGGTTACGAAACGCAGCACAGTCCTTCCAAAAATTTATGGACTCCATATTCAGAGACTTGGACTACGTATTCGTGTATGTAGACGACATATTTATCGCTGATAAGAAAAATAATATTAAGGAACATTATGAACACTTAGAAGAGGTGTTTAAGCGCTTGCATGATCACGGCATAACAATAAATACAAACAAATGCGAATTTGCCAAGTCGGAAATTGATTTCCTCGGTTATCATATAACGAGCCAAGGGTTGACTCCTACTATGGAAAAAATTCAAGCCATAAACAATTACCCTAAACCACAAACGATAAATGAATTACGACGTTTTTTGGATATGATTAACTTCTACCGAAGCAGTATTCCACATGCAGCAAAACATCAAGCACCATTAAATAAATATTTAATTAATTGTAAGAAAAATGATAAGACAGTTATACAGTGGAATACCGAAGCAAACCACGCGTTTGAATGTTGCAAGCAGGACATTCGACATTCGAATGACAGCGAGTTAAAACGATTAAAAGCCAATAAATCGTTAAAAATAGAATTAATACATTTTCCAGATAAAAATATTAAGATTTATTGTGATATATCAACAGGAAAACAACGCCCTTTTATGCCCCTCAAATTCAGGAAAACTATCTTCGAAAGTTTTCATAACATTAGCCATCCTGGTAAGAATACTACGAGAAAACTGATTTCAACTAACTATATATGGGAAAATATGAATAAAGACGTAAATAAGATGACTGAGACATGTTTACAATGTCAACGAGCAAAAATACATCGTCATACAAAATCACAATTCGGAAAATTCATGCCAACAGGAAGATTTTCCCATCTTCATATTGATTTAGTTGGGCCTCTACCCACTTCTAAAAACAAACGATACATAATTACAATGATAGATCGTTGTACTTCATGGCCAGAGGCATTTCCCATAGCTGATATAACTGCAGAAACCGTAGCCAGAACGGTATATGAAGGCTGGATAGCCCGATTCGGATGCCCTGAATACATTACCACAGACCAGGGACGCCAATTTGAATCTGAAATATTCAAAAATTTAGGAAACTTAATGGGAATTCATAAAAGTCGAACCTCCCCATATCATCCACAGTCAAACTCTAAAGTAGAACGACTGCACAGAACATTGAAAACGGCATTGATAGCAAGAGGTAACACAATCAATTGGACAAAAGAGTTAGCTACCGTTTTACTTGGCATACGTACGAGTTTACGGCAAGACACAGGATACTCGGCAGCTGAATTAGTATACGGTTCAACAATTAGATTGCCTGGAGCATTTTTCGAGACACATAATAACTCAACATACGCAGATTTTATCAGAGAAATTAAGGACAACTTAGAACACATGCTTTCTGTTCCACAAAGACAAAGTAAGAACGACAAGATATTCGTGCACCCACAGTTATCGGAATGTAAGCACGTTTTCTTACGTTGTGACCGATTACGGCCAAGTCTTACACCGCCGTACGATGGTCCTTATCTTGTCATCAGTCGAAATGATAAGATCTTCACGATCTTGATAAACGGACGACAAAAAAGTGTAGCTATCGATAGAGTTAAACCTGCATTCATGCTAAACGATAGCAAGATAAGCAAACGGACAATAGACGACCAGATAACGAAAACTTCACAAGCAGATAAGAAAACAGAAACAAGAACACGTTCTGGTAGAATCTCCCGCCCGACGGTTAGATTCCAATTATAATATATAAGCTAGAATAACACTACTTTATGCATTCACTTAGCACAGCGTCGAAACAACACATAGCATGGGATCAAACTCGAGCCACGAGAAGGAACAAATCAACATGGTGCAGAACAATGCAGTAAAACCAGAAGATTTATTAAACCTGCACTCCCAAGTGGTCGAGGAAGTACAAGGGATCCGGAGCTGGATAATATTCATGACGATAGCAGGGGTTGTCATATGTACAATCGCAACCATAGTCATAGTATTCAAATTCGTAAGCAATAAGATCGAGAAGAGGCTTACGAAAATAATTAGAGACGCAAACGTTGTTTAGAAACGTAGGCATACAATTAATCTGTATTATTATTTTTTTCTAATCTAATTATTACTATGTGTAATTTAGTTTTTTTCTTCAAGGGGGGAATATCTATGGCGAAAGCCATAGTATATCATAGTATAGTATAGTACATGCAAACGTGATATATATAACTTGTTATTAGCAAAGCAAAATACTACGTGCCGTAATACATAATAGTTAATATTGTTAATTATGCAAATAAAGTAAACATCATAATTTCCCTTTCCTATATAGGTCCGTACTACGTATGTATAATAACTTAGTATATAAGCCTTAATTAAGTAACAATAAACCAGTCAATATTCAATCACCACATCGTCGTTTTAATTGGCTCATAAAGCAACACGCAATAGTACTCATAGTTGTATGATTACAAACGCTAGTAAGTAGACCTACGTGAAATATACTGGCGTGAGGCATCTCGGTGTAGGTACTGATAGCGCTGCGCACCGGTAGGTACTCATAGTTGTATGATTACAAACGCTAGTAAGTAGACCTACGTGAAATATACTGGCGTGAGGCATCTCGGTGTAGGTACTGATAGCGCTGCGCACTGGTAGGTACTCATAGTTGTATGATTACAAACGCTAGTAAGTAGTACCTACGTGAAATATACTGGCGTGAGGCATCTCGGTGTAGGTACTGATAGCGCTGCGCACTGGTAGGTACTCATAGTTGTATGATTACAAACGATAGTAAGTAGACCTACGTGAAATATACTGGCGTGAGGCATCTCGGTGTAGGTACTGATAGCGCTGCGCACCGGTAGGTACTCATAGCTGTATGATTACAAACGCTAGTAAGTAGACCTACGTGAAATATACTGGCGTGAGGCATCTCGGTGTAGGTACTGATAGCGCTGCGCACCGGTAGGTACTCATAGCTGTATGATTACAAACGCTAGTAAGTAGACCTACGTGAAATATACTGGCGTGAGGCATCTCGGTGTAGGTACTGATAGCGCTGCGCACCGGTAGGTACTCATAGCTGTATGATTACAAACGCTAGTAAGTAGACCTACGTGAAATATACTGGCGTGAGGCATCTCGGTGTAGGTACTGATAGCGCTGCGCACCGGTAGGTACTCATAGTTGTATGATTACAAACGCTAGTAAGTAGACCTACGTGAAATATACTGGCGTGAGGCATCTCGGTGTAGGTACTGATAGCGCTGCGCACCGGTAGGTACTCATAGCTGTATGATTACAAACGCTAGTAAGTAGTACCTACGTGAAATATACTGGCGTGAGGCATCTCGGTGTAGGTACTGATAGCGCTGCGCACCGGTAGGTACTCATAGCTGTATGATTACAAACGCTAGTAAGTAGACCTACGTGAAATATACTGGCGTGAGGCATCTCGGTGTAGGTACTGATAGCGCTGCGCACCGGTAGGTACTCATAGCTGTATGATTACAAACGCTAGTAAGTAGACCTACGTGAAATATACTGGCGTGAGGCATCTCGATGTAGGTACTGATAGCGCTGCGCACCGGTAGGTACTCATAGCTGTATGATTACAAACGCTAGTAAGTAGACCTACGTGAAATATACTGGCGTGAGGCATCTCGGTGTAGGTACTGATAGCGCTGCGCACCGGTAGGTACTCATAGCTGTATGATTACAAACGCTAGTAAGTAGACCTACGTGAAATATACTGGCGTGAGGCATCTCGGTGTAGGTACTGATAGCGCTGCGCACCGGTAGGTACTCATAGCTGTATGATTACAAACGCTAGTAAGTAGACCTACGTGAAATATACTGGCGTGAGGCATCTCGGTGTAGGTACTGATAGCGCTGCGCACCGGTAGGTACTCATAGCTGTATGATTACAAACGCTAGTAAGTAGACCTACGTGAAATATACTGGCGTGAGGCATCTCGGTGTAGGTACTGATAGCGCTGCGCACCGGTAGGTACTCATAGCTGTATGATTACAAACGCTAGTAAGTAGACCTACGTGAAATATACTGGCGTGAGGCATCTCGGTGTAGGTACTGATAGCGCTGCGCACCGGTAGGTACTCATAGCTGTATGATTACAAACGCTAGTAAGTAGACCTACGTGAAATATACTGGCGTGAGGCATCTCGGTGTAGGTACTGATAGCGCTGCGCACCGGTAGGTACTCATAGCTGTATGATTACAAACGATAGTAAGTAGTACCTACGTGAAATATACTGGCGTGAGGCATCTCGGTGTAGGTACTGATAGCGCTGCGCACTGGTAGGTACTCATATCTACGTGAAAGTCCTGTCGACGTCCAATGGCTAACAACTTAGTTGCAAATTGTTTCCTGTTTTGGTAATCGATATAATTACATAACATCATTATTTTATAACTGCAATGCAATGGATGCGGGGGCCCAAGACCGCTCTGTGTGGAGACCTATGTCCTGCAGTGGTCGTCTTTCGGCTGAGATGATGATGCGTCCCCTTGATGCACTCTGAGCTCGGTCGGTCGTATAACTTTAATCGTCATCATCTACATTTAGTACTACATGCTGCTTATGCACACAAGTTAACATTTGTTGAAATTAAGTATTAACGCGGTATTTTTTGTTTTTTTAAATAACACTACTTTTAGATAATTTTAAAACCATGGACCTATAGTTAAGGGTAAACTTTTAAGGCTATACTTACCCCGGCGGTTTATTTCCATCTGATGTACTAAGTCAGGGATGTCTCTAACATATAGTCGGCTGTGAGCTGCTCAATCCACTGGTTTAGGATCACTAGTACTTTATAGTGGCCATGGAACAATTGACCATTTTCTTATTTCCTAGCAGCCTTAGGGTTACTGCCCTTATTCCCTAGCTTTACATCCTGAGATAAATACGCACAAGCGGCATACCTATATGTTAACATATTTACCCAATCACGGGCCCCTCCAGCTCTGGGTAGAGCCCTGCAACTCTAGTAGGTAGTATGACTCACATATTGCTAACACCTTACAACGTGGATCACCTGAAGGCAGCGTTCAACCAAGCCACAAAGGTTTGCAAGAGGGCATACTTAAGAGCGGATGCCCAGCGCGTCGCACGGTTCGGCCAGGAGCTAATGGCGCATCCTACGGGCAGTCGTAGCTATTGGCGCCTGGCCAAAGCCGTGCAGTCCAACTTCTGCCAGACCATGCTGCCCCCTCTGAGGTATCCGAATGGATCACTGGCTCATCGGCCGCAGGAGAAAGCAGATCTGCTTGCAAATCTCTTTGCGGCCAACTCCAGAATCGATGACTGCGGTTCGCAGCCGCCTAACATTGCCAACTGCGGCTACACCATGCCTGATATATGTATCAGGCAACGAACCGTTCGTGCGATACTGCAGTCTCTCGATGTTCGGAAAGCCAGTGGACCTGACGGCATCCCAGCTGTGGTTCTTAAAAAATGTGCAGCGGAGTTGTCTCCCACACTTACGCGCCTATACCGGACGTCTTACGTCGCAGGCATTGTGCCTGACGCTTGGAAGGAAGCGAACGTTCAACCGATTCCCAAAAAGGGGGACCGTTCCGAGCCAAGCAACTATCGACCCATAGATATCACCTCGGTGCTTTCCAAGGTGTTCGAGCGGATTATAAACACCCAAATTGTCCGCTACCTGGAGGATCAATCGTTGATCAATGATCGCTAATACGGCTTTCGGTCTAAACGATCAACGGGTGATCTTCTAGCGTTCGTCACGCACCTCTGGGGTGAGGCTATGGACAAGCACGGCGAGTCTTTGGCTATCAGCCTTGACATAGCCAAAGCTTTCGACAGAGTCTGGCACCGGTCTCTTCTTTCCAAGCTTCCGGCCTATGGCTTGCCCCCTCAACTGTGCACCTGGATTGCAAGTTTCCTGCAGAAGCGTCGTATTCGGGTCCTTTGCGACGGTCGCGCTTCCAAATTTATGCAGGTCAATGCAGGAGTGCCTCAGGGTTCTGTCTTATCCCTTACGCTCTTTCTTCTGCATATCAATGATATGTTGAATCTCGGCAACATACATTGTTATGCGGACGACAGTACCGTGCATGGGCGATATCTCGGACATCCTGGGGCCAAATAGGCTGAGGTTGAGGGGAAAAGGCAGAATCTTGTCGTTGAACTTGACCAGACCTTGGACCGCATCTATGAATGGGGTGCCAAGAACTTGGTCGAGTTCAACGCCAAGAAGACCCAGGCATGCGCGTTCTCAACAAAAAAGTGTCCGTTCCTTCCCCTCCCTTCTCTGAAGAACACTCCACTGGTGATACGTGACAGTCTCTCCATCTTAGGTATGGATCTTTGCCGCTCCCTTAATCAGAAAACCTATATCGAGAGCGTCATTAAGCAAGCTTCGCGAAAACTCGGAGTTCTGAACAGGGTGAGGCGGTTCTTCACGCCTGGGCAACTGTGCCTATTGTATAAGGCACAAGTGCGCCCTTGCGTGGAGTACTGTTCTCATCTCTGGGATGGCTCCGCACAGTACTTGCTGGACGCTCTCGACCGATTACAGCGGTGGGCTGTCCGTATCATCGGAGATCCAGAGGTCACGAGTTCACTGGAACCTCTGCAACTCCGTAGAGACATTGCCTCATTGGCATGTTTCTACAGAATATACCACGGGGAGTGCTCTGAAGAGTTATTCCACCTTATCCCGCCCTCCCCTTTCCTATCCAGAACAACGCGTGCTGGGCTCAGATGCCATCCTTACACGGTAGAGTCGATTAGAGCGCGTACCAAAAAGTTTGGGTCCTCATATCTCTGCCGAACGACCAAGGCATGGAATTCTCTGCCAAGGCACGTGTTTCCTTCTTCCTTCAATCCTGGGTTCTTTAAGCGGGGCGTGAAAAAGCATCTTCTCAGGCCGTCTAAGTAGAGACCTCAACATCGCCTCGGCTACTGTGCGGGCGATGTGGAGGCCACTGCTCTTAGACCACACGACTGCTTACCATCAGGTGGAGTGTGGTCATTTTGACGAGCAAAATAAAAAAAAAATAAAAAAAAAAACAATGGTGTTATCGGCAACACAAGGGACCCAGATTACGCCGTGCCCGCGCCAAGGCATCTCTGACTTTTCGAAGTTATATGCGCATTAAATAGGTAATTATCGCTCGCTTTAACGGTGATGTAAAACATCGTGAGGAAACAGAACAAAGGGCTGTATCCGATCTAATTAGTACTAGACCTTATTAATTATTATACTAAGGAACCCTTTCCATAGTATAATATTGTTTTAAAAGGTATTGCAAAAACTACAATAAAAAAGATACCTAAAACAGTTGGCTAGAAGCAAATAAAAGCTATTAGCTTCGGCAACATTTTATACCTACTCAACGAAAGGATACAACGATCAAAAGAAGTAAATCAAAAGTGGTACCTGGCAGCTTACTGCAAGGTATTGTTTGTGGATATTTTTGATGACTTCTAATAAGCGCCACTTCTCGGCCAGAGGCGGGTACCTACCTACTACATAATTATACAACGATACACAGTCAGTTATAGTGGAAGAGCCCGTCGCGTGGGGCTGTCGGGCTACGGTCGGGATCTCCTCGTGTGGAGCGCCAGCGTAACACACAGAACACGAAACACTGTTACGGCGTTTCACCTGGTTCAAGTTAAAGTTCCTCGCGGAGGCTTAGAGACCTACCGCTATCATTATTTTCTTTAATCCCATTTTTGATAACTTTCCTTTTAAATTGGTAAACGCGGGTATGCTTGTGTAAGTGTTTATGTGTTACCTACGGTAACCGCTTACCATCAGTACTTAGTATAAAAAGAGCCGTTACATACCGGGATTGTAATAAACATTTTCCAGAATAAACCTTGTTTAAAGAAATAAACTATAGCGTTAGGGTAACATGGGCAGGTTCATTCTAGAGACAGCTACCATTTCTTCTACATAGATACGTGTAGCTGAAATCAAAACAAAAACGTTTTCAGGTGGAAAGATCTACTGTGTTCTTGCTAAAGATTTTACAGTTTTCCATGACTGAAATAGGTGCTATAAAAAGTTTACCAAATTAAAGGGTTTCCATAAGACATATATCCAATAGAAGATTAAAATAAAATTGTTATTCAAAGTCGTTGGTTGTCAGTCTGATCACATATGTAAGTGCGTATGTGTGACACGCAGGGGTGAATAGTGGGATGGTGGCGCGAGTGGCGAGCGGTGACCGGGCGCGAAGTGGTGCGCAGTGCGCAGGCGCGACGTCGCGGCGACAGCGCGGCGCGACGCTAAGCACTCGTCCCGCGCAGGGCTGGCCCTCGCCACGCGCCTCCTCCAGCTACCAGATACTGTACAATGTTTGTCTTCTCGCATGTGGCTAGTAGCCAACGCTGTCTCTTGTAATGTGCACGTACATGTAGTATTACACATTTATCGACGATTTGAGAGCACTGAACCACCCCTGAGGATCTGCTGAAACAGAATAAGACAGCACATATAAGTATACAAGGCTTAACACTAAAATGCATTAGAAATGGATTGTTGTTCGCGGGTCGTAGTTTATTTATTATCCTTGCGCCGCCACCGGAACTACGAGGGAGGAGCTGGGTTACTGCAATGACATGCGATCGACAGATCTCCTTTCTACTGCGTCCAGCGCCGCACACAGTGCCGACTCTGCGGACCCGCCGCTGCCGCCCGTAACACGAGGCACGAGCACTAAGCTGAGCTGGACAGTGCCGGCCCTGCGGACCCGCCGCTGCCGCTCGGAACACGAGGCGCGAGCACTAAGCTGAGCTGGAGGTTCTAACAATATCACTAGTAGTTTGTAAATCGTTAGTACCTAATCTATTTAATTATGGATACACCTGTTTTATTAAGTATAAATGAGATTGACAATTTATTATTTGAGAAAGTCGTAAATTGCTCTTCTCAAATATTATTTTACAACAGATTTCTGCTAAGTAACACAACAACAACAACATACTTAGATAATTGAATAATTGACAAATAGGCAGAACTGTTCAAATTAATAATGAATATTGAGCGACAGAAGCGTGTCATCCCTGAGCGACTGCGCCGTGTGCTGCGGGCGACGGCGCCGGAGTGTCGCGCGCACTTGTTGCGTTGTCGCGCCCCATCCTGCGGCCTGTGCCCGCGTTCCACCTAGCCGCCCGACGGGGACACTCCCGCAGTCCTACCACGCACAGAGCTACACTGTGCCGCTCTGTGTTTGCTCCAGAGATGATAGTTCAGTCACAGGAGCAGCGGCAATGATCACTTCACGCGAGAGCCTCACTATATTTTTTACACAATTTTATATTAATATTGGCGCGTGTGACCGCTGAACATGTGACTGGGAGATGCTGACGTCTGAAGTGAGAAGGTGGAGTGGTCGGGTGGCAGGATGAGACGGGAACAGAAGTAGCAGGAGCTTCGACATTTTGTGCCATTTTGGTAAGTTCAGTGACCTCATTATATTCTGACACAAACAGGGAAAATATTGAGACATGTAATAATATCAACATTATTTACAATCTATGTTTCTGATGACTTCGACTATCTTAGAATATGAAGAATAAATCCGTGGTCTTGGTTGACAGACTTCATGAGCCTTCGAGTACATAATGGAGAATTCTCTGGCAGGTTTTCTCACAGCGATTAATTTAATTTATATTTTTGTTCTGTTGGAACGTGTAGGTACAAAGGGAATTGCTCAGTTTGTTAGGGTGCTTCGGCTTGGTGTGGACATTAATTATAGTAATAAATGCATTGCTTTTTTAATATCTAATACCCAAAACAAACTAAATATTTTTTATATAGACCAATTTGAAAGCCTGGATATATTCCATTTGTCTAAGGTATCCTATCGCAAATTACTTGTGAAGATACTCACCAATAAATAAATAAATAAATAAGTAAATAAATAATAGCAGTTTACCAAATTATTAGGTGTTTCTTTATCTTAGTTAATTTTTATATTTAGTTTTGTAGCCACTTTCTAGTTTGTATAATGCATGCTGTGAAACTCTGTAATAGGCTTTAGAACCTTATGTCACATTGTTACCATATCATGTACTATGTAAATAAGCTGTTGAGTTTCCTATCAATAAATCAAATCAAATCAATGATAATAAAGCTGCAGCAAGTTGTTAAAATATGCCTTTTCTTGATATACATAATATTGCAATATTGTCACTTATAATTGACTGAAAATGAGCATTTCATTGATTGAATAATATCTATATTTATTATAAAAACGATATCTTATTTATGGAATAAAGAAGAACATGTTAAGAAAAACAAGTATCTCATTAAAAATGCACGTTTATTTATATGCTAACCCAGAATGGAGCGCAAAAGAAGAAAAATGTCGGTGCCTATGATTGTTATCAGTTTAAATAATTATTAATGCGTCCTTTTTACCGAAATATTTCCTGCAACGAGGTATTATTTAATATATTTTAATAAATTAATTATAATTATTTGTAAATAGATTTTTTACTGAGCAATTTCTCCACGCAAAGCCGAATGTAGTTATTCCCTTTTATTATTCGAACTGGTCCAGAGGGATGGACTACGGTCAAAATTGCCTTATGTGAGTGACACATCCTGGCACTAAAATTCTATATCTTGGACGAGAATACAAAGCAAAAATTAAGGGAAACGACTTACTTGTACAAATTACATTGTACTACCTATGTGGATAAAAAATTATGACGTCCAGCTTTTCTAATATTCTTCAACAATGTCAACAATTAAAGTGTTAGGTACACTCGGCTACACATCAAGTCAGACACCCTGTATACGCACAACTACGCTACGTACAACATAGAGAATCGTCGGCAAGGGACAGCGCATAGTGGTGTCGATGGAATGGTAAGGATAGAGCGCAACAAAAATATAACGCACTCTCGACGATTCGCAGCGTTCAACTTGTAATAGTTCAAAGTCCAAACAGTGTAGGTTGATGTGTCGTTGTGTGTACTACTAAACATTGAGAATGCTCCCTCGATGTCACGTCACATAACCTGTATTACAAGGTACGTTTGTAACGCGCAATATTTTAGTTTTCGTAAAGACAGACGCACTGCTCTGTCATAATACTAATAATGTTGGCGACTCCCATGTTGCCATTTAGAACAACGCTAATATTGTTAGTACCATATCTCGGAGAGATGTAGTTGTGTGCGGTAGAGCTCGTGTGTGCGGGGTGACAGGCGGCGGCGGGGATGGGCGTGCAGGGCTCGGGCGGCGTGGGCGGCGGCGTGGCGCGCCACCGGCCGAGCCACGCCGCGTACTACGTCGCGCTCGTCGTCATCCTGGCGCTGCTCGTGCTACTGCTGCTCTACTTCTTCTACTTCTTCATCAGGAAAGTCAAGAGTGAGTCCCGTAGGTCATATCAGCATCTTCCTACTCCTAAACTCCCACTCTTTACCTGCTACAACACAATTGCTATGACAAGCCTAGGTGGCTGTAAGTTCGTCTTCACGAATACACAATATAATAATCCATTCATCATTACAAACTTCCAAGTTGAGACAACAACTAACTGTTACAGAGTCAATTATTTATACACTGTGTGTCATAGTCTCGAATAGTTTTTAAGCTTAAGCAATTATTTAACAGTTGTCTTGTGTTAAAATAAACAAGAATAGCAGTTTAGTGGAGTCCGTTAATAATGTCATTTAACAGCGGTACATACGTTTTCGCTAACGATACCATTTGTGTAAGTTAACTCTGTATAGTATCTAATATTTATAAGAGTAGATGTGTGAGTCGATGCTACAATGTGACGTGGAACGCGTGTGTTGCAGAGCTGAGCCGGGTGGAGTCCCCGACGCAGACGCCGGCGCGCCGGCCCGCGCGCGCCGCGCCCGCCGCGCCCGCCTACCCCGTGCAACCGGGTACACACACTTATTTATTTATATTTACTTATCATTCTTGCACCCTGATACCAATTCCATTTTCGGATCCGCGCAATAATTATGTATTTCAAATATTCCGTTAAGTGGTCATCTCACTTTCCTCACAATCCTTTTCTTTCATTTCTCTCGTGTTCCATTCATCTTTTCTTTTCTTTAGCCTAAATCAACAAATTGTCCATTTACAAAAAATCTATTTATTTTAAATAGCTTTTGTACAAAAGCTACTGTCTCAACTGTTCCTCCACTAGGCTGGTGTCAAAAATAGTCTCTTACATAATTCCTGATATGGTGCACTGTTCTCCCTCCACACAATATTCTTATTCCGGCTGCATGGAATCGATTGGTTTATTTATATTAATCATACAATTTATTAATACCTAACGGCATTGCCACATATCTATATCTATATTTGAATATCACAGAGATATTTTGTGTATTTGTTTGCTATTAAACATCATTTTTCTTATTCTGATTGTGTGTAATTCTTCCAATCCTGTAAGTCAAGTACCTAATGTTGATGTCTTACAAAACCAGAATTCTGTCGTTATGTATGTATATATAATATACTTGTTTGCTATTATTAAGTAATCTTTGCTTCCTGAAATAAGTATCACATTTGAAATTTCAACCTATCATACATGTCATATTGATGTAGGTGTCGATAGTAAATGTTGTATCGATAGCGACGTCACGTTCCAGTGGTCCGCGAAAGTGCAAGTGAGATGGCGAAGTTGTGCAAGCAGCTGCCTCCCTCCGGCAAGGGCGGCACTGTGTTCCCCACGTCCACGTCGCCCGCGGCCATCCGCGCCGACCACGGCGAGGGACCGCCTGCTGACCCCGCGATGCCCGGCGCTGCGGCTCCTGGGACCCCCAGTGCTCCGCCACTGCCCAGCGGCCCCGCGGCGCCCGGTGCGCCCGCAGCGCCGCCCGAGCCCGCCCGCGCCGCGCTGAAGACAGCCCCGCCCGCCACACCAGCCGTGCCCATCGTCACAGTTACCGCGCAGTAGTGATACTCAGCACGAACGTGCTAGGTCAGTGACTCGTGATAAGGATTTAATGGATTATAAGAATGACATTTATCTGATCCTTTCTATTCTGTCCCTGTCTGAAGATAGGAAACACTTCATTTCCAATGTCAGTCGCTGAATGATATTGACTGCCAAATGATGTTTATGCATTGGCAGCTGGTGAGGCATTAGGTATTATAGACGGAATGTGCGGACCCTAGACTCTCTGTGATGGAATGCTCAGTAAGTACGTGTGTAGGTATGTTTTGACATTGGAATGTATCACCAATGGTTTATATGGTTAGGTATACTTAAGCTGTACTAGCGTAAGGCTTTGTTGTCCTACGATTAAGCAAATATTACATATTGAAATTAAACTGGTTCTTACGGAGGAGGTATAGTATCCTGAAGTTATGGCTGCTTTTTATTGCGAGGTACGTTTCACGAAGAGTTTTGATGAAAACTGTATGAACTGGATTAGTTTCAATACAGCTTACTTGATAAAAGTTTTGTGAATATGTTGAAGACGTCCACAGATTCAATCGTGACTGTGTGCGAGTGAGATTGTGTGCGAGTGAGACTGTGTACGAGTGAGATTGTGTGCGAGTGAGACTGTGTGCGAGTGAGACTGTGTGCGAGTGAGACTGTGTGCGAGTGAGACTGTGTACGAGTGAGATTGTGTGCGAGTGAGACTGTGTGCGAGTGAGACTGTGTGCGAGTGAGACTGTGTACGAGTGAGATTGTGTGCGAGTGAGACTGTGTGCGAGTGAGACTGTGTGCGAGTGAGACTGTGTGCGAGTGAGACTGTGTACGAGTGAGATTGTGTGCGAGTGAGACTGTGTGCGAGTGAGACTGTGTGCGAGTGAGACTGTGTGCGAGTGAGACTGTGTGCGAGTGAGACTGTGTGCGAGTGAGATTGTGTGCGAGTGAGACTGTGTGCGAGTGAGACTGTGTGCGAGTGAGACTGTGTGCGAGTGAGACTGTGTGCGAGTGAGACTGTGTGCGAGTGAGACTGTGTGCGAGTGAGATTGTGTGCGAGTGAGACTGTGTGCGAGTGAGACTGTGTGCGAGTGAGACTGTGTGCGAGTGAGACTGTGTGCGAGTGAGACTGTGTGCGAGTGAGACTGTGTGCGAGTGAGACTGTGTGCGAGTGAGACTGTGTGCGAGTGAGACTGTGTGCGAGTGAGACTGTGTGCGAGTGAGACTGTGTGCGAGTGAGACTGTGTGCGAGTGAGACTGTGTGCGAGTGAGACTGTGTGCGAGTGAGACTGTGTGCGAGTGAGACTGTGTGCGAGTGAGACTGTGTGCGAGTGAGACTGTGTGCGAGTGAGACTGTGTGCGAGTGAGACTGTGTGCGAGTGAGACTGTGTGCGAGTGAGACTGTGTGCGAGTGAGACTGTGTGCGAGTGAGACTGCTTGCGAGTGAGACTGTGTGCGAGTGAGACTGTGTGCGAGTGAGACTGTGTGCGAGTGAGACTGTGTGCGAGTGAGACTGTGTGCGAGTGAGACTGTGTGCGAGTGAGACTGTGTGCGAGTGAGACTGTGTGCGAGTGAGACTGTTGCGATTGTTAACTAAGTTATACTACCTGATTGCCTATACGTTCGTATTTTATAAATGTTTTCTTAACACTAAACTGTTGTATAAATTATAAATGTTTTCTTAACACTAAACTGTTGTATAAATTATAAATGTTTTCTTAACACTAAACTGTTGTATAAATTATAAATGTTTTCTTAACACTAAACTGTTGTATAAATTATAAATGTTTTCTTAACACTAAACTGTTGTATAAATTAAGGTCAAATGTGCCAAAATGTAACCCTAGGTTTAATGTTGTTATGTTATATTAAACATTATTTTAGTGAAATATATTAGATGTATACTTGAAATACACAACGTTCGCTAATAAATCAAGTGTTGGTTAGTAAGCTCGTTTGTATTCCTCGTTTGTGTGTTCACTTTCAGATGTTTTTATTCGCAATGCCGATGGTTGTTTTGCTACGTCACTGGAGTCGTATAATGTAATCAGTCTGGGCAAAGATATTTAAAAAGAAGAATAACAATCGCCGGAGTAGCATGATCTTGTGTTAGTTTGGATACGAGTGTATTTCAGATATTGCATTGTTGTGTGCGGAACGTCGACCGCCCATTTCATTGCGCATGAGCATGAGACTACAATAAACTGTTGTGTTTGCTATATTTGTTAATTGTATGTAATAATTCAATAATGATTGTAACGATCAGAGTGTTATGAGGCGTTTTTGATCAGAAAATTGTTGGTGGCATTACTTTGGGCCTTAACCGATCTGAAATAAGGGCATGCGATGGTCACAATATTACGAATATTATAACCATCACATGCATCAGCTGTATCACCTTTTATACGATATTATAAATCAAATAAATATTTAATATAGCTTTTTCTATGGTGTTGAATATATCAAATAAATATATCGATTTAAACTCTTGTATTTACTTATGAGGAACAATATTAGCCACGTAACTTGTGCCGACCGTTACTGAATACATACGAGCATGTTCCACAATAGTGCTCTTATACGTTTGTATAGAACCAAGTACGAGTATGTATCGTACGCTAGCGTAAGTTGTAACAGTTTTGTATCGCTTTTGATAACGCTTATTGGTGTCTGTATCCATTTGTACCTGTTTCAAATAAATATTCTACAACATACATTTGATTTGTTGTTTTTTTTAAGTTCTCGCATCTTTATTTTTCATTGGAGGTGTTTTATTCGTTATACTTACAACTCGGATGTTATGGGCGGCCATGTCGCACCTCCATGTATTGCTGCATTAGCTTTGTTTATTCCTGTTATTCTCCGTGTGGTGACGGAGTAAGAATACAGTATGTTACCACCCCTTTGCCACCCTTGGGTATCGTAAGAGTCGACAAAGGGAGCACATGAAGCAGACAACAGCTCTGCAAAGAGAGGGCAAACTCGAAACAAGCCCTATACCAACCCGTCTGGCCAGCGTGGTATAGTAGGCTAAAATCCTCCCATGGATACAAATCCAAAAAAATGGCCCCCAGTTCCCGGCAGTCCCGCAATTCCCAGCCACGACAGCGGTCGCGGTAACGGCGGGATAGGGGGTGCGAAGAATCTCCGGACTACGGAAAGCTGCCAAAACAAATACACCTGGCGACGTATAACGGCAGGTCACTTCGGCTCGACCAACACCTCACCGAACTCGATGTAGAACTAAGTCGCATTAACTGGCATATATTGGAGTTATATGAGATCCGAAGACAGGGGTAGGACACGATAACCCTTGAGTCAGGCGACTTGTTCTACTTCCGTGAAGGGGATCAGCTCTCCCTGGGTGGTGTCGATTTCCTGGTCAATAAGGCCCTCGTAAGCAGTGTTGTAGAAGTCAGTAGTGTGTCAACACGGGTAGCGTACCTTCTACTAAAGCTCTCCGTTAGGTATACTCTGAAGGTGATACAGGTATATGCGCCGACCTCGACTCACTCTGACAACAGAGCTCTTAAAAGCGGGCGGGATCGTAATCCTTAAAGAGCTAACTAGCCTGTTTAATGCCATCATCCAACAAGGTATAACACCTCAGGCGTGGAGTGGGAGTGCGTTGGGTCTGTTCTTTGATAAAACCTTACTAAAGAACTATAGACCCATCTCACTCCTAACTCCTAAGCCACTTATACAAGTTGTTCTCAAGAGTCCTCACAAACCGTCTCGCTAGAAAACTTGACGAGTTCCAGCCTCCAGAACAAGCCGGGTTTCGAAAAGGCTTTAGCACCGTGGACCACATCCATACTGTTGGGCAGATTGTACGGAAGACCGAAGTGTACAATCAGCCGCTGTGAATGGCTTTTGTGGACTACGAGAAAGCCTTCGACTCCATCGAAACTTGAGTAGTTCTGGATGCTCTGCAACGATGTCGCATTGACTGGCGCTATGTAGAAATGTTGAGATGCCTGTATGATACCGCCACAATGAATGCCCAGTTTCAAAACCAGAAAACAAATCCGATAGAGCTGCGTCGAAGAGTGAGACAGCGAGATGTAATATCTCCCAAATTGTTTACCAACGCGCTTGAGGATGTTTTTAAAACACTGGACTGGACGGGGAATCAATGTGAATGGTGAGTACATCTCACGCCTACGGTTCGCCGATGACATCGTCATTGTAGCAGAGTCGCTGGAACAGCTTAGTGGGACGCTGCACAGCCTAAATAGAGCCTCGCGACGGGTTGGTCTCGGCATGAACTTGGATAAAACCAAGATCATTGAAATTAAACTACTATATACGGATTTTATCGCGTTGTTTATTTGACACTTTATTACAAAATTTTGAAAAACTGTTACACTACTATAATACTATTAAACTTTACTAATTTTTAAGCTAATTAAATAATTGAAACTATTTATACTATTTGTACGGGTTACGTACACTTTTTGATAAGTGATAGAAATGATAGATAATATAAATAATTGCACTATTTAATGATTATTGAAATAATACGACAAATTTGATAATTATGCTAAATTATGATAACTGATTGATACACGATACGCTTGCTGAAGGTGAACTGATGGTTACAAAATCGTCACGTTGGACGTTAAATGCTGACCGCAGCATATGTACGGTCGTTGGCCCGTACATGTCCCCGGAGGACAAAAAGGTGAAAAAGTGGTTTGATGAAAGAGATTCATGAAAGATGATTATATGATTAACAAAGGTGAACCACTTGGTCCTTATTGTCTACGGATGATTAACTTGTTGTCTCTAATGATACTAAACTAACGCAACAACCACTAAACGCAACACTACACAGTTTGTTCACACACTTTGAACACTGATTTTTTCACAAATGGCGATGTGCCTCTATCTTGCTTACTTTTACGCGCACTATTTGCTCTACGAAAACCTTGCACTTTACACTGACACTGATCATCGTCACTGGTAGATGATGCCCTGCGGCAGGGGCCGGCGCCACAGGTGGCGCGGGCGGCGCGGGCGGCGCGCGTGGCGCACGTCCGCGCCACAACAGCCACGTGACGACACCGCCAAGAATCGCGACAACACCCAGCACCATGTATATTGCTGAATAGTGATGGATATCGTGATATGAGATGTTCTCCACTTGCCCTTGATTTTCTTTCAAAATGCGAATCTTGTCATGTATTTCCTTCAGCTCGTGTTGTGTTTCTGATAGATTCACAGCTTCTATAGGAGTTGTCATAGAAAAGTTGATGATGTGATTGATCGGTGGTATAGGTTGTAATATATGAAGAAATTTTGATATCGCTGCTCATATCGTTGTGCGAATATAGCGTAAAGTTCTGTGTCTTTATCATACAGCCTTGACCGAGGTTAATGATTCCTGACTGGCTCAGTTGTTGAACGGTCACTTGATCGTTGCATAATACGCGCACCTGACACCCATTACAGGAAAAGTAAATAAATGAATTAGCATTGTTCATTCCAATCCATTCATTACTGCATGAGTTTATTTTCGTGACACATTTATTCGTTTGATAATTCACCTCGCATAGGTCATTATCGCTAATAAGGTGGTTGACCGCATTTCGTATACGACACAGGGAAAATTTGGCACAATGTAAACACTGCTGTAAATCCATATCCGTCACTGTTATGAAAATATCCTTTTGGAGATTGATACCAAGGTACTCAGATTTTGGTACAATGCTGATTTTGCTGTTTCCTGATTGCTGCGGTATAGGTATGAGTCTATAAATTTCAAAATTGTCTAGGTTGACTAAAGGTACCTTGATTTCAAAAAGACAGTATTTTTCTGATGCTCTTGTTTTTACTGTCAGCAAATGATAAATGTTCTTGATATCGTTCTGTACATCATCAATCGGCAGAGAGAAGTCCTTGGGCAGTTGACTCGCGATTGTGCTTAGTTCGCTTTTTAGTTGTTCAGGTGATAATAAGTGCGGGTTAAATCGACCATGATATATGTCGATTATGGTGTCTGATAGCATGTCTTGTATGCTTTTTAGATTCTGTAACATATTATTATATATATGCGGTGAATGTAAACATATTCAAATCAAAACTGTTTTGAATTTCTTTCTGCAAGTTATTAGTGGCAGTGTCCAAATTCAATAAATGATGGTTGATTGCTTTATGCTGTTTGTCTATCAAATTCGTAGTCCTTTTCAAAATATCATATTCTGATTCTATGATGGAAGTCTGATTTCGCCATAATGATGCCATATGCCCTTGATTATCCTTGTCAAGCTGAATATCTCTTTGATACTGCTCTGCGAAATGTTGGTCTAATACGCCGAATAGGCTGTTGGCGATGTCACCGACACCGTTGATAAGGCCCCGGCGCGGTCGCGTGCGAGAATGCTGACTCAGGAGCATATGGTTATAATATTCAAGTTCATTGTATCCGTGTTGTAATTGTAATAAGACTACATCGCATCGGATACTTTTGTTTATTTTTGTACATTGATTGTCTAAGTACTGTATATATTTATTTAGAGCTGACAAACCTTGTTGATACGGGTGCAAGTCATAATAGGCTAGTATTTTCCACTCGTCTCTTATGAGTCGCATATCTGTAACTTTGTCGAAATATACATGTCTCTCATTGATTTCCGTTACGTTGTATGTACTCGATGCACCTGATATTATAGTCATAAAAAATAATAACGCCATGATTACGGAATTAAATGATATATGACGTTTCGATGAAACAGCATTTTCCTCCGATTGTTGATTTGATGTTTTGTGAACTTGCTCTTCACTGTGGGTGGGTAACATGGACAGCTTGATAATAGGTCTCTTGGTGAACCCATTTTTAGTCTTAAGTGTTACGACTCTAACGTAACCATCGGCACCGGGATGCAGCGCGGTGACTCTGCCCATCATCCATTTCCCTGCTGGTAGTTTGTCGTCATGATAAGTACGACGTCATCGACTTTGATATTTTCGTGATGTTTTCGCCACTTACACCGGGCTGTTAATTGGTCGAGATATTCGTTACGCCATTTCTTCCACGTGTCTTGAAATATTTTTTGCATTAAGTACCATCTTGTACGAAGATCTCTTTCTGTGTCCATGATAGTTAATCCAGCTCCTCCTGTTAGAAAATGTGCTGGCGTCAGGTAGTCTAAATCATCCGGATCTTCTGACAGTGGACACAGTGGTCGCAAATTCAGACATGCTTCCAGTTGCGATAAAAGGGTAGTAACTCTTCGTAAGTTAAATTTTGCTCACCTATGACCCGTTTTAAATGGTATTTTAAACTCTTCACAGCTGCTTCCCAGAGACCTCCTGCTGACGGCCACGAAGGAGCGTTAAAGTGCCACTGAATTTCCATTTCAGTGACTACTTTCAGCAAATCTTGGTTGTTAATTTGCAGCTGCTCGAGCTCATTTTGAAGAACGTTATTAGCACCCAAGAAGTTGGTGCCATTGTCACTGTAAATGAGACAGGGCGTTCCTCTCCGGCTTGCCATTCTACGCAAAGCTGCTATAAAAGCTGATGTTGTAAGATCCGATACTAGTTCTTAGTTAGCACGGCCTTAGTTGCCATGCACACGAATACAGCTACATAGCCCTTTGTGGTCTTGATCCCACGGCCCTTGTTGGCTTTAACTGTGACGTATCCTGTGTAGTCCACGCCTGTGTGATAGAACGCCCGAGGCGACGGGTTGCACCTTGCTTGCGGCAAATCACTGATGCAATTTGTAGGGGCTATGACGTCGACAAATGACACAGTTACGCAATTGTTTCTTGATAGTGCGCGTCCCACCAATGACCCAGTACTTCTGTCTTATAAATGATAGACATAATCTTGCTCCACCATGATATGTCATCTTGTGCGCATAATCAATAATGAGTTCAGCTAATCTTCCATTGGATATTATAATAGGAGTTTTTCTATCTTCATTCATACGAGCGTGCCTCAATCGGCCCCCGACCCGTAAAAGACTTTGATTGTCCAGGAACGGATGTAAATTGATAATCTTGCTCTTGTTTGATATATTCTTTTCATCCCGAAGACAGCTAATTTCGTTTCTAAATTCTATTTGCTGATGATTTTTCATTATAGTAAGTGTCGCTTGTTTAATTTCTTGCAAAGTTAAGTAATTGACGTTACATACACGTTGTTTCGTAATAAATCGACGCAACCAGGCTATTACGCGTATTATAAACATAAAACTGCTGAATCTAGAAAGCAATGTTGTTATAATATCGTTATCTTTGTCTTGCTTTGCGACAACATTTACTTGTTTTGATGATTTTTTCACCTCTTAATCGGTAAAGTATTTAGGTCGATCAACGTCGCATACGATTGTCCCTTGCAGCCAACTGGGACCTTGCCACCAAAGTGTATGTTCCCTGAGCTGTGATGCTGACATGCCTCTGCTACCGCAGTCCGCAGGGTTCTCACTGGATTTGACATATCTCCATGACTCTTTAGGTATAACTTCCGTGATCTGCTTAACTCGATTCTCTATGAACGGTTTCCATCTCCCGGGATCACCGTTTAGCCATCCTAGAACCATCATCGAATCAACCCAACAATATATTCTGATTCTGTAGTTACTGTAACAGTTTTTAACTTTAGCCATCAGTCTGGATAACAAGTGCGCGCCCATTAACTCCAACCTAGGTAAAGAAATATTCTTGCTGACTGGTACTAATTTGGCCTTTCCTGCTATTAAATGGATTTTATAATCTGCTCCTGACCCTGTGATCCTGCAATAGACGACGCCCGCATATGCCTTAGTCGAAGCATCGCAGAATCCATGCAATTCGATTTGTTGATTTAAACGAATGCCTAAACATCTTGGTATTTGATCTCCAATATCTATACTATTATACTATTTATATTTATGTTTACACTTTCCCCGACGTTTCGGTTGCTTTTCAGCAGCCATGGTCACGGGGAGACTAAGATGGTAGTTGTCTCAATGTTTCAGTGTAGTTATTTCAAAGTACCCGAACATAATTTAATCATGGGTGTTTCTATTTACGCAGAATGACCTCAAAGTATCATGAAGTCTAGCTGTGGTTTGCTTCTTCTTGGGTTTGACTATTTGAATTACTGGATCCCAAGCTGGTGGTACATTCCAACCATCTTCTCTATTGAAATTAGGATGTTTCTTGATTTCAATAGCCTCGCGAAGCATCCTTGGTAGGACAGTGTTCTTTAGCGAGCATCTGTGGTTTGTCAAATCTCAGGTAGTGGTTGGTCCCCTGTTGCACATGTTCACACATAGCAGACTTCAACGAGCGTTGGTGTTTTACATCAGCTATGTGTTCTTTTATGCGGGTGCCTATGCTTCTCTTGGTTTGACCAATGTATGAGAGTCCGCAGTCACAATCTATTTTATAGAGCCCTGCATCTTGTAAAGGTAGTTGGCACTTGATGGATGGTAAATATTGACTTATCTTCGTTGGCGGCTTGAAGTATGTGTTGATTGAAGCTCGCTTCAAGATGTAGCCAATCTTGTCAGTGACACCCTTCACATAAGGTAGTATAGCAGACTGGCGCTCGACTGTGGCTGGCTTTTCTCGGGATCTGTGACAGCGGCGCGGCTGTTGGAGTTTGTTGTCTTGCAGTACTTGCTTGACATGTTGAAGCTCGGCGTCCAGGTGTTTCTTGTCACAGACCCCGTGGGCTCTCTGAAACAAAGACATGCCCACGGTAGCTAACTGTTTAGGATGGTGGTGAGATTCACCGTTTAAGTACCTATTTGTATGGGTCTTTTTTCTATATACAGTGTGGCTCAAAGTATGATCAGAATTCCTGATGACAAGGACATCTAAGAAAGCTAATGAATAAATTTGCCTCTAATTCCATAGTAAATTGTATGTTGTTATTAAAGGAATTAAGATGTTCTAGGAATACACTTACACTATCTGTTGGTAATATTGTAAAAGTATCATCTACAAACCTCTTATGAATCCTGGGTGTGATGGAAGCAGTCTGCAAAGCTCGAGCCTCAAAGTCTTCCATATATATGTCGGCAACAACAGGCGATATTGGGGCGCCCATTGCCACACCATCGACTTGTATGTAGAATTTATTGTCCCACAACAGATAGCCAGTTGTTAAGCAATGCTTAAGTAGTTCTGCATAGTCCTCAGGCATATTGTACTCTATTAGCTTCCTTTTAGTTATTTCAATACAGTCATGTACAGGTATGCATGTAAATAATGACTGTACATCAAAACTAACCATAGTTTCATTGTTTGTGAGACGTAGGTGTTTAATCTCACTCACAAAATGGTATGAATCCTTCACATGTGCTCTCGAGTTGCCCCTGAGTGGTGAGAGTATCTTCGCTGCGTGCTGAGCCAGTCTGTAAGTTGGTGTGTCGATCTGGCTCACAATAGGACGTAGGGGAGCGTTTTCCTTGTGTATTTTTGGTAACCCATACAGCTTTAGAGGTTTTACGCAAGCTGGTATTAATTGTTTAACGTCTAGATCTAGTTTTTCGGAGTATTTATGTATGATGTCTTTGGTTTTCTTCAATATTTTGTTTGTAGGGTCTGTCTTAACCTGTTTGTATGTTGTTTCATCCGAAAGTAAATTTTCAATTTTATGTTTATAATCTGACGTATCCATTATGACCGTAGCGTTTTCTTTATCTGCACGGAGTACTGTAATATCTGGCCTAGACCGCAAGTTCTTCAGTGCGACTAATTCATCTTTGGGAAGATTCGGTCTGGGCACTTTAGTTCGACGCAAGACCGATGAAATATCCTGACGTATAGCCTCCAAATCTTCCTTTCTTATATTATTCTTGACTAGGCAATCCTTGACGTTGCAAATAATGGCCTCATACGGTATCCTAGACGGTGTTATTGCATAATTTAAACCTCTAGTCAATACTTTTTCGGTTGTTTTGTCTAAACAAGTGTGTGCTAAGTACAGATATTTTAACTGTTTTTCTTTCTCAGCTTTCACGAGGTTGCCATCATGAGGGATGGTAATATCGACAATCATTGCGCGGCGCTCTGATCGATCTATTACCACAATATCAGGCTTGTTGGCAACAACAGTCCTGTCCGTGATAATAGATCGATCCCAGTACTGTGTGATATGGCCCTTTTCGAGATCTGGTTCTGCTACATACCTGTAGTAAGGCACCTCGACCTCTACAAGTTTGTATTTCAGAGCAAGTTGCTGATGGATAATTCTGGCTACTTGGTTATGTCTGTGCAAGTACTCGCCGTTAGCAAGACGAGAACAAGCGGAAACTATATGCCTGAGGGATTCACCGGGTTGGTGGCACGCCCGACATATGTCAATCGTACCATCCCTCAGGATATATCTCCGGTAGTTATTCGCCTTGATAACTTCGTCCATAATTGCACAGACAAACCCTTCGGTTTCCCCAAAGAGGTCACTGAAGCGTAGCCAGTTCACGGAATTATTATTATTATTATATTAATATAGAAATATAACAAAGAAACCATGAGTAAATTCTATGTAATATTTTCTGATTCTAATTTTCTACAAATGATTTTGTTGTAATATAAACACAAAAACGTCGTGCAGCGTCGATGTCTTTTGTTCTAGGCTGGCATACGGCGCGTGTTGATCGGTCACTATTTGAGACTACGATAGCGAGATGCTAACTCAAATCAATCTAAGTTTGTGGATTTTAGTACTTTGTACACATTAAATGATTGACATTTAATTTTATGATTTTTCAACGAAATAACATTTTAATGTTATTTCGTAGACAGTATGTAGATTTTTACTGGAAAACGTAACAAAATAAACTTCTAAGATCTAAAAACTCCATTTAAAATTATTTAGACCTACTAGTTTTAGTTGATATACATATAATGAAATATGTATTAGGTAGTGTATGATATGTTAGGTATTCTGTGTTATTCTTTATTTTATAGATATCAATAGATTCATATTGGGTTTCTTACGGCTATCATAGTAATCAGGCGTTAGATATGAAGCTCAGAGACGTGACCGCTCAACTCTTAATGTTGTTGGCTGCAGGTATGTACACAGTACCTCTCTATAAGTATTGACATTAACATAAGCGCGACACTTGCAGTTTGGAATAAAACAATTCTGTTTGTAACATAAACTTTATTAACACCAAACGATTGACTAGGGATGTTTCCTAACACTGAATTCATTATTTAATATTATGTTCAAGTTAGCAGTCCACTGCGATAGCTGTCCCACTTGCGCCACGTGCCGGCGCCGCGGTACGTGACCCAGTGGTGACGGCTGAGGGACACGTCCTGTGACGGAGCTATTAATTGACGGAACTAAGAGCACTACCCGAGTGAGAGAGGCCGGTACACCCATCCATTTATTGACTTTAACGACACTACTTACCCTTAAACTTACTCTCACTACGTGTCAGACACATATAAAATATAATATTGAAAATATTAATATATTTGAACTCTTATCGTCCCTTTGTGGGAACTAGTAGAAGAAAAAGTTTAATTGATACGTTAACAAACATATTCACATAGTAGATATATAATTATGTAAGTATATCTAAAGCTCAAGATTGTAAAGGCGCGAAGCATCGTCAAGCACGAACAGTCACGAATATAAAAGAATTACAAATAGTTACATTTGACTAGATATAACAACTTTAACAAACTCGTCATAACATTATAAAAGTCATTAAAACGTTTCGTGACCTGGAAAGCAGTTCACAACTGTCGATTAAGTTCAACGTCATCGTATTTTCCACACATTTTAATTAGTTTAATGAAGTTGTAGCTAGAGACCATCTTAAATAAAATCTATGGACACGCACAGTACCTATCGTTAAACCAACATACTCACGAACTCTGAATGTTAGTATTCACATCAGTTTATAGATTCCAAAGCATTTACAAGTGTTAAGTAAATTGTAGGACCAGTGTTTGAGAATGTTGGCTAATTGACTTAACTACGTACCTAACTGCGGTTGATATTGGCACACTTCCACAGTAGTGACCGCGCAGGTCTAAGCTTGCACATCTGAACTACACCAAATAATAATGATGATGATCAGTTACAGGGCAGTTCACGGGGCGGTAGAGTCCGCCGCCGTTTATAATTACATACGAGGTAGTATCATCCTGTCACCTAGAGTTGGCGGAAGAGTCTCGTTGCATACCGTTTAAATATCTACCTAGCGCATGCCTTTCATTCTAAATTTAATTCTTTTCTCCAAGGTTCTACTTGCCTTGGCCCTTCCTTGGCTGAACGTGCCAACAGGTATATTATTGTTTAGTTAATGTAATCTCGACGTCCATAAGTGTAACGTTGTAACTTAAATGAATAAATTATTTTGATTTTGATTTTTGGGTCACAAAGTGCAAGTTATGTCCTTGATTTTGTAGGCTAACAGAAATCATTATTATTATTATATTTGGAGACTTCACAAATATCAAAAGTATGTATTTACTATCTAGTCAATATACATAAGAGTTAGAACAGAGAAAATACATTATAGTGTGACGATAAAGTTATAGTCTTAAATGATAAGACGTCATTACCTGTCCAATTAAAACATGAAAACTAGTAATCATCATCTTAATGGTAAAACTAAAACTTTGAGTTTATATTTAATTTCCTATAAGACATCTTATTTTATTATATTTCAAAATATATTAATATTTGTTCTGTCGTCTATAATGGACTGTATAGAGAAATAATCTCCATTGCATTATTAAACCAAATACGTATTGACTGCATTGAGTCCTTAGTTCAGTAGTATTAGAGTTCTGTTTTGTCCCCTTGTATATGAAGTGCAGTAGAGTGTTTGGTGTATTATATGGCGGTCTCCTTGTGATCGTGCGGCGCGTAGTGCTGCAGCTCGTCGTAGGCGGGCGGCCGCTCCTCGCTCTCCTCCAGCTCCAGGTCCAAGTCACTCTCTGTGACACACACGCACACACGCGGTTAATAGTTGCTCTTGTGACATATTTAATTGGGTGCCTATACAGTGCTATTTAAAGAGTTACAACGAGTGCAGAACATGGGCGTGTGAATCAGCGCTAATCGCAATAGTACGTATACTAAGAGCAGCTCTGATTCGTCGTTAATATTTATTATGCATGCGATTGTTGGCATGCCAGACATAATAGAAAACTTATTGTGTCCGGCCGCCGGTGTGCCACTGCGACATAATAGCTTAAATTAATAGGATTATTTGGCAACTTACAAGATGTTGACGCTGCAAGAAAACAAAGTATCTTTGAAGTGAGTGTGATGATGAATGGTATTATAAAGATGGTGTGATTCAGATACTCTGGTTAAGCATCACCTGAGAATGCTCCAGACTCAGGTCTGTGCGGCGGCGCGAGTATGTCTCCGTCGCTGGCGTGGCGCGCGCGCATGGCGCCGAGCACCGCAGCGCGTGCGCCGGCGGCCGGCGGCGGCGCGCGCGTGCGCAGTCCCGGCGCGGCGCCCGCCTCCGCCAGGTAGCACGCGCCGCCGTCGTAGCCGACCGGCTCTGCGCCACATACACACACGTGCGACATATTGCACACTAAGCATTGGCTTTGATCTGTAAAAGCTTTTGGAACGTGCGATAGAAGTACACAAGCGTACACTCGTTACGTAAGGGAGTCACAGGCTCAAAAATGCGAAATTATGAAGACAAACAAGTAAAAAGCATCCTTGGTTTGTAGTTGCGGTTTCATGCTCGTTTCTGTTGCAGTATTATTAACTGATTGTTGGTCTTTGTTCGTGAAGCCGACGAGCGCAATACAATCGCTTAACGCAGTTTTGTAACGACGACTAATGCTGATATTACCAAGTATATCGACAGTATGGTAAATATATAATTACATATTTCTGAATTCCATTTTAGCTATTTGTATAGTGTACAATTTGCTCGCATGATCTTTAAACTATTCACAGCGGCTGAGTGAAGCGATTGACTGTTGTGTTAGTACAGGCTAGGTTTTCACCTTTTAGGCATGCTTGACTGGTCGTTTAAGGTTTAAATATTTCGGGATCAATCCTGAGAAATCAATCATATGTAGCAATAAAATATAGGAGGCTGCGCAAGTTGGCGTTTACACAAGATATTGAGATTTCATTGGTCCCATATCATGCTAACATTTCAGTGAAATTGGAAGATAAATCACAAGACATAGGCAAGTTGACGAGCGGCTTGCATTTGTGGGACTTACCGACTGATGGCGGGGGAAACATGTGTCTGTTGATGCTGAGCCGCGACTCGATGGTGTGGTGCTCCGCGCCCGAGCGGTCCAGCGAGTCCAGCTGTTCGATCACGTCGTCCAGGCTGAAGCCCAGCGTGTACGTCAAGGTTTCGTCCACAGGAGCCAACGACCCCCGGGGGCGCTCCTTAGACCTGATCAACTCGTTGAAGGATTGTTTCGCTTCTTTAGCTTGATAAATAGACTTGGCGAGCACATTCTCAGCTTTCGTCTCGTTATTTTTGATGATTGTTTCCTCTTCATGAGTGTCTCCAATATAGAAGTTGGATTCGGTCGCGTCAGCATCTTTAATATCGGTGGATTGCTTTTCCTTTCGGCCGCGTGAACATTTGATGTTGGTGTGGTGCTTCTTGCATGGTTTGCTGGCTATGTTCTCGTTACTCTTAGCCTCTATAGATGAAGACTCGGGCTCGGCGTGTGGCGCTCGGTCGGGACTGTCGCTGGAGTTAGAATTGAGGTCCTGTTCGGTGCTGGGCTCAGGTTTGAGAGGGATGTAGAGGTCCTTGGTGGAGCGCTCCCAGTCTCTGCGGTGCAGCACCTCGTCAATGACGCTGGGCGCGGAGTGGTAGCGCGTCTCCTGGTCGGTACTGTCGTGGTTCGACCTGCGGCGACTGCCGATCTCCTCGTGGCTGCGGTGGGCCGCCAGGGGCTTCTTGTAGCCTGATTAACAATATTTGTTTTTATTGTATGTATTAGCTTTTATGAAATTCAACAGAAATATACCAACTAATATGCGATTAGTAGATTTTAATGAATTATCTGTTAATTATCTAAAGCTAATTGAGGGAATAATAAACTTACTAACCAATCAGTTTTACTGATCAAGTTTGATTTCGTTTATGAACAATTGGCGTAAATTGCTTTTAAAAACAAGTAATTCTAGTTATATAATAATATATCAGACTTATATGAAACTTTCCCACTGCTGGGCCTCTTCTCAGTGTGATAAGGATTAGACCACAGTCCACCACGCTGGCCCAGTGTGGGTTGGCAGACTTCACATATCGAAAACATTATCTATAACTCTCAAACATGCAGGTTTCTTAATGATGTTTTCCTTCACCGTTCAAGCGTAACATAGTTAACTAATTAATACGCAACTACTTAAAAAGGGCAGAGGTGCGTGCCTCGGGGCGAAGCTCGAGACGTGTGCGCGCGCTGCAGCAGTAGCCAGTACCTGCACGGTGCTCGGCTAGCGCACACAAACAATGTTATAACTAACAGTAGATATATATAAATAATAAAGTCACTTCAATAATCTAGAGCAGAGACTGTTTATATATGTATGTTTATTGTTCTATTGATGTGAAGTACATAATATGTATTCAAGCACATCAATCTCATTTATGACATAACATCAAGTAGTGCTTCACAGATTTTGTATTTTCAAGAGAATAAGCATGTTGTGGCCCCTACTGAGTCGTAAGCGGCGACATGAGAACGTGATCCACTCCTTTCTGACGTTCAAAGTTAAGCAGCTGTGACCGAAGCTGGGTAATCAGCGCCAAAGAAATAGTAGCAATATATCCATATATTTAAATTATATTCTTTTTATTTTCGATACTTTCCTTTTCTGAGAACAGGCCACTGTTGAAACGGTAATGGGTTTCTATAACTTATAGTGGTTGGCTCAGCTTCAAGATCGCGTGAACTGGGTCAAGGCGTTAGTCTCGTCCTGCTTAAAATAGGGTCATCGACTTGATGAGTTTGCTAAATCCCACAGGTCATTGAACTGAATATCATGCGATATTTAATTTGCTTCGTCTGTTACTTTTTTATTGTGATGGATTTTTATATATTTTGTCTGACACTGCCAATAAAATAATAGGAGCTATTTCTAATGAAGATATTATGCCTATGATTTACGTACCAGATAATACAAGACCATTACGGTCTTGTATTATCTGGTACGTTTATCTTAAACGTATATAATACTTCTCTCGTACAGAGAAGTAAGGCAGAGATATGTTACATTCACGTTTTGCCAGCTGTTGGAGTCCTACGTTATAGTGGTTTGTGGTCATGCCTACTAGCGCCTACGGGGTGCAGTCCCACACTACCGGCTGCTACGGGGCATTTGACTCACTTGTAAAACATCCGTATGGGACCGGCGACATCATATTGGGCCAATATGGTGTCCCATTCTTGGGCTTATTTGATTTTAGTACCAAATGTTAACACCGCTTACGCTTAAGTAATATTAAGCCATTGACGCAGTCGGTTATTTTGTACGAGATAGATCACTTAATTATGCACGTCATTTCTTTACAATAGTTAATTTTACTTAACTCTTATTGCTTAAATAAAGTTTAATTAAAATAGTTAATCGTTTAGTTATGAGTTCACTGAACATAAATCCGGCTTCACTCTCCTGTTTTGGTTGTTTTCGTCTATAATAGACTAATCAGTACGGAGGGTACGGAGGGTACGGAGGGTAGGCCGTGTACCTGAAGTGCTGGGCAGGTGCAGCGACACGGCGCTGCTGCCGATGCGCCGACCGAACAGGTCACTGGAGCGGCGGCGAGACCCCGACTCTGGAAAGAAACCATCGTCAGACGTGGGCCATGTTGGGCGCTAAATGTTGTTTAGTATAAAGGGGGTCACAAAAAGCCAAATACTGTTTGGGTCCGGGCGCTCGAGCGCTTTTCAAAGATCTTTCTGAGCAGCTAATTGACGCTTCGCGTGACCAGAAGTCTGGACGTTTTTTGGCTCAAAGAATCAGCATTGCCATTCAACGTGTCAATACTGCCAGTCACTTCACACACACAGCTCACACTTCACAGCCCCAGTCTTGGCACTTTCCCAGTCGACAGCGATGCTAAGCAATTTCACGATGCTGCCTAAACCAGCGATTTCTTACTAATTATGTTTTTTTTTTATTTGCAGTCTAATATTTTGTGCCATTACATTTTGTTTTACTTGTAAGTGGTTAGATTTGTTAATATTAGTTAAGTTGTAAATTATGATTGTTCATTTGTTCATGTAAATAATAGAATATACTGATTAGTACAAAAAGGGTGACAAAGATAGGCTGATCTCACGATTTTGTGGGTGCGTAATACGTTCACAAAGCGCCGTACGTACCGTGGACGTGCGCCAGCACCGGCCGCTGAGGCTGCTTGCCTGATGTACTGTCTGCAACCGGTTTAATAATAAACGTTAACAGCGTGTCAAGCGGAACAGCCACTTATACTGATTGAACATTTGAACAACAACGAAAAGGATAATTTAGTCTGGCCTGTAACCTTAGCGCGGCAGCAGACCACGCTCGGTAGCGGTGTTCGAGTGCTATGTTCTGCGCGACTGCACAATTAGTTACAGTAATAACCGTGTGAAGAAGAAGACTGACCGGCCTCGGTGGCGTAGTGGTTAGTGTTACCGACTGCCACGCCTGAGGTCGCGGGTTCGATTCCCGCACAAGTCAAACATTTGTGTGCATGAACATGGATGTTTGTCTTGGTCTGGGTGTTTCTATGTATAATATGTATGTATTTACAAAAAAAAACTATATATGTATGTTTATCCATTGTCTAGTACCCATAGTACTAGCTCTGCTTAGATGGTGTTGTGTGTATGTGGTAGAATATTATAAAAAAAAATTAAAAAAAATTGATGTAGTCGTATTATGAAGATCATTCTGTGTGAGGATATAGATTTCTTTAAAAGATGCTTCCCGCACTAGGGATAGTGAATGTGTCTCGAGGGCTTTTACAGACATTCAAGCAACGGACACAAAGAAAAGCACCCGGACTCGGAGCAACCACCTGCGGAGCACATCCGTGTTAGTCCCGAGTGGGAGTAGAAACCACAATACTCGACGTAGTGGCAGCTGCGAGGGGACTACTTAAACCGCTACGCCATCCGTGCAGTCCGTGGTGTTCCGTGCAGTTGTAGTGCCCTCATCGGCTCGGTTTGGGTCAGCACGTGAAGCAGTTGACAGAGGATGGCTCACCGGAGCTGGCGTCGTCGGGCCAGCAGCACAGCCAGCACAGCAGCAGCAGCGGCGCGCACAGCTCGGCGCCCAGCACGCCGCCCGCCAGCCCCGACGACGCGCCCTCCGCACCCATCTCCCCGCCACTCCTCACTGCTCCTCGATACTCCTCACCTGGCAATGTAACAGTAGCCTTCAATTATTAATCGTGTGTTCAGTAACTCTCCTATTCTCAGAGATTTGGTGTTCCGAATACGAAATCTTTGAGACTAGTTGCTGGTTAAGAGTTCTCTACAGGATGGTCTTTAACAGTTCTCTACAGGTGGTGACAAGATTCATTACCAATTGTGGTCAAGGTTGTATCCTTGCGACAGTTGGTATTGCTTAGTTAGTCCAATTTCTGGCAAGACATAAGTTAAACAATCCATCCCGCATATTAAAATGATAAAACACACGACTTCGTAACTTTTTAAATGTTTGTAAACTTTTCAACTAATTATCCATAATTAGTTAAAAGTCGAAGTAAACAAACATTTAAAGAGTTCTGTTTCTAGAGTTACTCAAATGCCTGCCTGTGTCCACATAGATAGACATTTGAGTAACTCTAGAAACAGACAACTTTAGATAGTTGACGTGACATCAGCAACGCTTTGATGTATGTATAACATAACTATTATGACAACCTCGTGAAAGATCATTATGGAAATATACTGAAATGTCAAAAGCTAAACAGAGTAACATAATCCACAGGAATGATAACGAGGTCATTATTTGGTATTTTATGAGTTTAGAGGCTGCCTCATTATTCTTCTTGTGTAAGCGTTAATATACCTACCTACACCAACGCTATTGTCAGTAGTGAGATTCAATCCAGCAGAAAATGTTCTCCTCGTTAATTACATACAATATAGAATCTAGAACTGTAGTCGGTGATGTTGAACATAACTTACATAACCCATTTGGCGCCGCTGTACCTGCTCGAGTACAGCAAAACAACTGAGGGTAGTTACCCACTTAGTAAGATGTCAGTACACTTCAGTCTACCCTTTCAAAGAGCAATAATAGGTGCGTGCAGTGATAATGGCTCACATGATCATGTATTAAATTGTATGTATAAGTTAGTTCATTTTGCACACAATTTTAATAAGGTGTAACAACATCGAATACAAGTCAATTTGTGAAGATAACATACTCACAATAATTATCCTCGTACCTATTAATTTTGTACATACATGCGATTTTGTTGAATGTAAAATAATAAGATATCACATCACTGTGCATGAGCACAGTGATGTGATATCTTATTATTTTACATTCAACAACAATCAAAACATGAGTTTTGATTGAGTGCCGAATCAGTCAATGTAATCATAGTCTCTAAACTTGATAACGTATGAGCCGGGGGACAGTCACAGGCTCACAGGCTACATTTTGTTGTGTCATTTCTATATTCTACATTTATTAAAAGCGCGCTCGGCGGCACGCTAATGTCTGCTTTTCGCTCGCAAATGTGCGTAATGTTTTCAAGAAGCGTTGACTTGAAATGCTATTGACGACACATCAGAATCGAATGAGATACCAGAATATGATAAAGAATCTTGGTGGTACATGCTCAGCATCCACACTAGTGTAACAAATGTTCGCACATATGGTGACAAGTACGTGTAATAAGTACGTGTAACAAGTACGTGTGACAAGTACGTGTAACAAGTACGTGTAACAAGTACGTGTAACAAGTACGTGTAACAAGTACGTGTAACAAGTACGTGTAACAAGTACGTGTGATAAGTACGTGTAACAAGTACGTGTGACAAGTACGTGTGACAAGTACGTGTAACAAGTACGTGTAACAAGTACGTGTAACAAGTACGTGTAACAAGTACGTGTAACAAGTACGTGTAACAAGTACGTGTAACAAGTACGTGTGATAAGTACGTGTAACAAGTACGTGTGACAAGTACGTGTGACAAGTACGTGTGACAAGTACGTGTGACAAGTACGTGTGACAAGTACGTGTAACAATTCACGCCGGTCTATGCGGACGAGCCATAACTGCGCAATACAATATTGAATGGTACAAATTTATGAGGTTAAAAATAATGATTAGTAATGTCTATAGATCTATACTAATGTCAATTTATACGTACAAAAGTATTTCTGTCTCTTCGTTATGTTTTAACGACTAAACTACAGAACACAGTTTAATGAAATATCGAAGTAATAATGAAGTTAATTTGATGGCTGAAAATCGGCGTCTGTAAATACATACACGAATGAAGTCGCGGATAATTGAACAGTTAATGGGTGATTTAAACAACTAAGGATTTTCTACTAATACAAATTCTTTTACAGTAATACAGTGACTGATCATCAATCGAGAAGCGCTTCACTGTGTTGCTCACCAGCGTGTATCATATGTTGTAATTAATGGAAGCCTGGAGGCACGTTCGAAGCTAAAGATGGATGTAACATTATTTACGGACGTCGCACATCATACGTAAAGCTATAAGAAAGTGCAGGTGATACAGGTCAGGTCGATGTCTTGGACAACGACTGTCTGTGACAACGAACACAACGCAGCTTTAGGACGTCACAGTGGGTGAGTGGGTGTACAACAAACAAACGAACAGTGCATACCTGTCGCCCGTGTGTAATAGCTACTCCTGCTTCAGCTGAACGTGCAACTTTTACATAATCACTGTACTGCGAGCCACTGGTACGGGTGTGTGATGGTGTTGGTGGAGTGTGTGTCCGTGTCGGAGGCTGTGGTGTGGTTGTTTACGCTGGTGCGAACGCGACTGCCCGCTGCCGCTGCCAAAAATCTCGCCGGCGGCGGCGGCGAGAGTAAAACTGATGCTGCGGAGACACACTGAGACATCGTGCGTCATCTCACACACATATTTTATGTTCTGACTTGAAATAAATCTATTCTCTTGTTTATTACGCTTTCACGTCTTAACTATTCGACCGATTACCATGACATGTTGCATACTCGCCAGGGGCATAGAAAAGGACGTAGGGTACTATTCATTCACTTACTGTCTCTGAGCGATAGAAATTTATTGATAAATCTAGATTAACGCGAGCCGAGCTGTGGGCACAATCTAGTTTCTTATAATAAAAGAAGGTAAATAGACGCAAATACAAAAATGCTAGAATGTATTTAACTGTATAATGTGTATGCTGTATGCAGTGTATGGTCTGTACTGAGTAGGAAAATTGATTTTCTGGAAATAAGAATAATACATATAAAATTAATTATCATCATCTTTTTAAGCAATATCTATAACAATAGCCAATTCTTGTACTAACGCGTTACTGAACGTGTCCATATTATTACAATTATTCTTCACAGGATCCTGGGTGTTCTCGCTGGTATAATGTTAATTTCCTACAAACAGAAACAGAAACGTTAATTAAAGATTAGATACGAATGCTTTTGTTTCATTTTTCTTGTTGCCTTGTTCTCGTCTAACTCATCGGCTCAAGATATTATTTATTTATTTATTTGCTTTAAGGATCTCCAACAAAGGCTGTACACATCTTATTCACAAAAGAAATACAAATCAAGATGTTTTTGGTCTGTGTACTCCTTCAATTACAGGAGATCACATCGAGCGATAAATACAGCATCTAAACGTGGAAGTATATTGTACAGAATGCTTAATTTAAAAAATAATAAGGTAAACATACAAGTACATGCATCAAAAAAGGATAAAATAAAATTACAATACAAATTTTTAGGTTTAAAAGGAAATTAAATTTAAACAGATACTTTCATGCGAAACAATTAAAAAAAGAGAATAACAAAAACAAAACCACAGACTATTAAAACACAAAACATTTAGGATACAAATATAAACATAGCATGTTTTCTATAGGTACATTTCTAAGGTATCGCTACTGTCTGCGACACTCGTTTTAGTCTCTTTCTTTTTTCAGAACAACTCTGATACTCTGATGCAATTCTATGATAAGCGGACAGGCCTGTTTTGTCAGAGATACTTTTCGAGAGTTACTTTTTATTCTTCTGTGTAAGTGTATTGTCATTCACCGCAGCAACAGGGCTGTTATTACCTTTATATTTATTTCACTTTTATGTTTCGTCAGTCTTTGCTATACCCATATGTGTCATACACTCAATAGATAATGTATAATATCAATAGTAGTATCGTCCCCGGTGCTCAGTGTGTCCCACGCGCGGCTGGCGCCGGAGTGTCGGGCCGGCATCGATCCCGCGCCCCTCGCGGAGCGTCGCCGCTCCACCGCGCCGCGGCCGCTCTCACACCGCAACTAGGTTAACGCTAGCGCAATATCTTTATCATCCTCTGACCCAACTATCAGCTCGAATTGAGAACCTATTCAATTCGCATATGAACAAATTATTTTAAATACATTGTTCCAGCAGTGAAGCTAAAATTATAAATTTAAGACTCGATTCCAAAAATCTAATTTGTCCTTATTTAAATAGGTCACAAAAGTAACAATTGGTAATGAGAATTTACATTGACCTGTAGCACGTTCAGCGATGCGATGCGATGCGATGACGTACAATCTATGAGAAGAACAGCCATGAAACGTTCGGCTTCTTTTTTAATCGATTTACAAAATTATTTATTTGACAAATCATATTTGCAAACACAAACAATACTCAAGCAGCAAGTCATAACTGAAAGTTAACCTCTAATTAACCTCTAACCGCGATACAAGCCTCGACCTTAGTGCGGAAGCCGCTGCCAATTATAAAATGTGTAATGTAGTAAATAGAGAAATAAAAAAATAAATAAATAAAAATAAATAAAAACTACGCGAGAATATAAATGATTACAGTCTTAGGTGATTCTTATGATTGTAAATGTTGTCTCTAGGCAGGTAATTAACCATTAACTTTTGGGAATGATGTGATCGTGGTTGGAAGCAGTGGCCTACTTGCATGTGGGCAGATCGTTGGTCGCCATCTTTTGTATTCATTAGTGGCCGTGGAAGTCAGCGAACATCTAACAGCGTACTCAATTGTGTAGCCTTATTTATGAATCTATACTTATACTAATATAAATAGAAAGAATTTGACTTTTTGTATATTTGTTTGTTTGTAGGGATTTAATTAAAAACTACTTAACTGATTTAAAAAATTATTGCACCATTATAAAGCTACATAATCACATCACCCAATAACATAACATAGGTAATATTTTATTTCAAAAACGAGTTCTGTTACTAACCTAACCTGAAGAAAAGCTAGTGTGGAATAGAGATCCTTCGAGAAACCTAATTATCTTCTTGATTATAAAGAAAATATACATTAAAATTTTCCAAGCACACAGATTGTTACACTTTTTACTAAGCGTAACAAAAGTAGATATTCTATGTAAATTTTTATAGTGAGATACCAGTTTCTGCATTTGATTTATATCATTTGATATTAAAGCTCAATGTGATAGTTGCACTAACTGCTATAAACATCAATAAATTATGAAATCGTTTCCTAAGTTCAGCTACACAACGCATCTAATCTTACAAGAGCGTTTTGTTATTGTTGCTAGTTCTCGTAGCTGCCGTAGCGCTTACGTAGCTCGTCGTAGATGTCCGCACAGATAGCTTATGACAAGTCCTAAGTACGAATACTCTTGTCATTTTACTATAGTGTAATGTAAGTATGAATATTGTATAGTTGTTAATCTGTGATTTTCCTTATATTGTATTTTTAGGCTATGAAGATCTGCATTATTTATGGGGATGTAATTTTTTATTATTAAGAATGACCTTAGCTTGGCAATTTAAAGTAAAGCACGTGCATGCCTATATCACTGTCTAATACTTCGCATCTTTAGTAATAATTCATTAATCCTAAATGCAAATGTGAGTTTGTTTGTTTATTTGTTACGCTTTCACGCCTCGCCGTGACTACTGATCATGAAATTTCGCATACATGTTGTCAAGAGAACAGAAAAGGACATGGGGTATCTTTCACCTAGAAAAAAAGTATTTTTACTAACCTAACCTGACCCAATTTACATTTACGCAAGCAAAGTCACGAGCACAATCTAGTCATTAATAAACTCATATGTCCCTATTAAATGACAGTATACCTCTTTGCGCTCGTTACACCTAACACATTTTGAGTTAATGTTATAATTCGAATTGAGAATTATAATTCTAAATAATTTTTAATTTTTGTGTTACCAAAAAGGTAGGATATTTCAAACGTACATGATTAAAAAATTGTAGTTGATGGTTGATGATTGTCTATGTTGTAAATGTTTCAACGGCCCGTTGCATTTACCAACAGCATGTAACAGTGTGGCGTGGTCATGTTGTAAAGGTCGTCAGTTTTGTGTTGCACAGATAACGCGCTGGTTTAAGTGCGGACCATGTTACTAGACATACGTATGGCGCAGAATCAACACAGAGGCACAATTATTAGAATCGCTATTGATTATCGTTAATTTAGAATAACACCATCTATCATCGTTTGTCGTAAACGTCAAGCAGCATGCTTAGGTGAGGTGGTGAGGTGGATACAGGGCGTGGCAGTCGCTGTCAGTTGTCATTGTTGGTCATTAGACGCATTTGACTGGAGGGACTTCACTTAGGTGAGGTGGATACAGGGCGTGGCAGTCGCTGTCAGTTGTCATTTTTGGTCATTAGACGCATTTGACTGGAGGGACTTCACTTAGGTGAGGTGGATACAGGGCGTGGCAGTCGCTGTCAGTTGTTATTGTTGGTCATTAGACGCATTTGACTGGAGGGACTTCACTTAGGTGAGGTGGATACAGGGCGTGGCAGTCGCTGTCAGTTGTCATTGTTGGTCATTAGACGCATTTGACTGGAGGGACTTCACTTAGGTGAGGTGGATACAGGGCGTGGCAGTCGCTGTCAGTTGTCATTGTTGGTCATTAGACGCATTTGACTGGAGGGACTTCACTTAGGTGAGGTGGATACAGGGCGTGGCAGTCGCTGTCAGTTGTCATTGTTGGTCATTAGACGCATTTGACTGGAGGGACTTCACTTAGGTGAGGTGGATACAGGGCGTGGCAGTCGCTGTCAGTTGTCATTGTTGGTCATTAGACGCATTTGACTGGAGGGACTTCACTTTTTGGTAAGACACCAGTGCGAGAGGTCGTTCCCAACCTGTATAGAACTTACTGCGTTTCCGCACTTTAATCAAAGTTTAATCCATTGCCATCGCTCCATTGCATCGCATTTTGTTATCGAGAGTGAATAATAAATAAACGGTTGTAATGCGTGTGGAGACTATTATTTCGTACTTGCACCAAGTCGAACTCGGACTCTGATAACGAGGTACCCCAAATGGGTGAACTACTTCCGACATATACGATATATATATATATATAGATATATCGAGGCTCACGAACTTGACTTTCGTATCGTATTCGCAAATGATCTCTAGTAGTTGTTGTTCTGACTCTGTGTATCTTTAACACGAGCCACAAGCGGCGACCTTCCCAGTATATATGTTCTATGTTATATCCCGATGCTGATTTAGTAAGTGCTTTAAATTTTAATTAATTGTTCACACATATACCTCATGTATTTGTGCCATTAACTAAAACAAACTACACACGATATTTTTATACAATATGAATTGACGAATCAAATTAAAGATTTTGATTACGAATATATTACAAGTGATTTATTTACCTTACTGAAATATTTACCTTACTGAAATAATTGGCCAAAATTCGAGCACAGGCTATATAACTATGTATATGTAACTATGTAGGTACATCCCTAGTTATTGTGTTTGTTAGTATGTCAAGTAAGACAGATTTGTCAGTACGTTATAATACAATCAATAGGATCATTTCTCAATATCTTTAGCTCAAACAAAGATCGATCAAGTTTTGACGTGGTGATTCAATATGAGCTTTTTAGGTCAAATCTATATTAGTGAATGCTTAAATAGTAAAAAGGTTCCAAATTCGTTTTAATTTCATTTTCAGTATTTAATGTTTTATTTAATGTTTTATTTAATGTTTTATTTAATGTTTTATTTAATGTTTTATTTAATGTTTTATTTAATGTTTTATTGTAGACTATAATAATACCTCTCTGGAGCAGTCGTTATATTATCATGAGACTAACGCAATCCCGGAGGGCATAGTACTTTAGCTTTTAAAATATCACCTTCACCTTGTGATATAAACAAAAAATGTATCACCAGGGTAACTTAAAGCGGTCAAACCGCAGGGCAGCTTGTGGCGAGCTGAATGTGAGTGGCGACACTGCGGTCCTGAATGCCTCAGAGAGTCGGTTAGGCCCTCGTCCCCGGCTTGACTTCACTGGTTGGCTGGGGTGGAACTTCAAGAGCGCCCGTAGGACTCTCAACTCTCATTTTCAATGGCATAACTACGGGGAAACCCGCTCCTGGTCTCCGTTTTCAAAAGACCTGTGATGGTGAAACCGGCGCCCCCGCCGCACCGCTCGAACATTTGCGAATTTCTTAACAGATAAGTTAATTTGATTTAACTGTAAGTAATTGGGTAAACCCTCTGATGGGAAGTCAGAAAAGGTGTCAATAAAAATGTCACGTTGAATCATACAACAATCATAAACTGAGTTTACAATTGTGTATCTTTATTGAGTAAAGACATTTGGATAATAAGAAGTAGATGACCAACCAAAAATATTGGCCAAATATTTTGAATTTTGGACAAACGTTACCAATTACAGGAAATATAGTCAAAGTCGCTTCGTCAAGAGTTGCGGGTTAGATCCATATTGTACGGGACAAACATTGTTATGATCCACAAATTGTTAGTGTGGGTGTTTGTGTGTCCGTTGTTTCAATGTTTGTAAACTGAGACACTGGAATGTTTTATTAGTGCAATAGTTGTGTACATTACAGAAAAAAAAGAAATCACTTGGCATACATGCCTTTTTGACCACTTAAACAATTTCACTGCAACTTAATTGTCGATCACCCGACAATTTGTATTCAATGTAACCACTTAAGTAAAATTAGTTAATATTATTTAAGAGGTAAATTATGATTGTTGGTTTTGTTCATTTACCTACCTTACCCCAAAATATAATCAAAATTTAGCCGAAAATATTTTACGAACACCGGCGCACGGTTCTGCGGTTGGGCAGAAGGTTCAAGTGCTCTCTCTTCCGCTCCGCCTCCACCTTGATGGAAATTACTTCCTCACAGAAGGAGGCGACGACATTCCAGGACCTCTCACGCCGGACCATGGTCTAAACCACGGCTGGGAGCGAGAGGCTAATCACTCCGACTGCCGCGACCAACTCACGGTGCTGCGAAGCCCGGGCGGGATAATCCGCCAATGTGGACAGTGCTGTGTCATCATCATCGCGGCAGTCGCCGCAGTGGTGACAACACTGACGACCTCTCTGTCTCTAATCTTGCTGGCCAATGCGACACAGGCACTGGCCATAGCATCCGTAGCCAGTCATTACCTGTATCAGGTTAAAGGACCTACCCTAAGCCGATTGGAATGCATGCAAGCATGTCATTGAATCAAGAGAGACATTTTAGATATGCAAGCGAAAACATTAGCTCATCCCCTCAGTAAATAGATGTGAATTAATAAGATTATATAGGAAAATGTATTTCTTTGTAAAATCTTTATATTTACAGTTGTGTTTTTGCTCGGTTATTTATAATGAAATTATGAATGTTATGACAATGTGACGTGCGCTAGGACGCATGCGCTGGCCGCCACTGGGAGCACCGGGCGCTCGCAGCACGCACGCGCGGCGCGCGCCGCGCACCCAGCCGCGCGCCGCGCGCCGCCACCGACGCTGACAGACACACCTCGCTGTTTATTTATCGCGTGATTATCAACCAAACCAAACGTCAATACAAATACCTAATTATAATAAACAAAATACGAATAAGCGACGCGTCAGTGACGTGTTATCAGTGAAATGTAACGTGCAGTGAGTGATCGGCACGCACTTCGTCGAGTGAGTTTAGTTCTAGTGGCCGGCGAGGAACGAACGGTGAGTGCAGTTAATATTACATAGAAATTGATTGCAATTTGAGTGTTGACCTTGACTACTGCGCAATTGACAAAACTATATGTTACAACAACAGTTTGTGTTCGCTGAGGTTTACAGGAGTGTAAAATTATTAAGGCATCTTCTGATTTAATAGTGAATAATTGCAGTTTTAATTTAATAGCGATTTAAAAACAATGGTCGTGAATTTTTACTGAGATTTATATCACAGAATAAGTAACGGGCAATCTCCTACTCTTTAACCTGACAAGTATTTACATCACTTAATGTTTTGACGTTCCTAATGATTCGTTATGGTTAACAAGTTTAAAATTAAAATAGGGATTTCAAAATAATGAAACGGTTAGGTACTCAGAAAAATAAGTAAAGTTCGCAATTAAACTGTTATCATTTCAGTTAAAAACAATCAATTTTGACATATCCGTATTAAAACTGTTTCATACTGTTATCATTTTGGCATTTTGTATTCTTGTGAATCAAAATCGTATGCCAGTTCAACCCTCATGCCGTGACTCTAAATGGATAGCTATCAGTTACGATATTTGAGGGGATCGGACTCCCCTAGCAGTCGTTTAGTTCCCGCCCTACGACCATAATTGGTGCGTGACAATTTATCTGTTAAAAGTCTCGGTGAAGTTGAGAAACTACTGGAACTTTATCAATTTGTTTTAAAACAATTAATTGAATTTAAATAAATTCTGCCGCTGCTTTACAACGATAAAAATATAATAAAGAGGTAAGATTTGTATTTTTGTTTGTATGAGTAATTTGAATAACAATTGGATCGATTTGAAAATGTCACGATTAGAATTACTTTATCCAGAAGTATGTTACTACTGGATAAAGTAACTTCTAATGACTATAAATAGAAATATAAAGTAATTGTAAAGCCTATATACTATCACAGTACAGCGGTGTAGTAACCACAGTCGTGAGTAACACCACGGGGGCCAGCTAGTGAATCATGTTTCCTAAATCCTTCGATGATCTCTTAACACGCGCTCTGAAGATATAAATATAAATGTGTTTCTGTACATTGACTATAACGTACTCGTAGTTTGGGACGATTAGTCTACTTATTTCTTTAGCCTTACTCTACAGACAGATGTTAATAACATTGATGTGGAAGTGAGAAAGTAGGTATATGAAGCGTTAAAATAAATAAATATAATATCAGCCTTGTATTAAACTGTCCCACTGCTGGGCGCGGGCTTCTTCTCAGTGTGAGAAGGGTTAGGCCATAGTCCACCACGCTGACCCAGTGCGGGCTGGCAGACTACACATATCTTCGAGTTCATTATGAAGGATTCTCAGACATCCAGGTTTTCTCACGATATTTTTCCTTCACTTTTTTTTTTCTTTTTTTTTATTCTAATTTTTATTTAGGGGCTTTTACATTTAAAAGGTATGTCAGCCCCATCATACCCTTATTTACAATATCGCCACCCTATTAACTAGTTATGCATTACATAAGTTGACGAAAATTAACTGCTACTAACACCATATTATATATATATCTAGCTAGCTTCGAGTCAGGCTTCGTTAATATGCTAGAAAAACTACCAATGTCATGTATGTTTACACTATAATTATGGATCAACCACTCTCTTTCCCTTTCCTTTACTTTTAAAGCGAGCATTAATTAACTTTTTAATACGCACATTTCGGCAAGTCAGAGATGCGCGTCTTGGGGTCGAACTAGACCTCTGCGTGGCAGCCCAACGGCGTCACTAGTCTATCGCTGTAATAAATAAAGTGTAAACAAAATACATTGTACAATGTGCAGAAAGTAGTTTATTGTTACGTTGGTTAGTCGGCGGCGCGCCGCCGCCGGTAGCTCTGCGCCGCGAGGTACTTATGTACTTACCTGCTCGCTCGACCGGTTACTACTTACTTATTATAACTAGTACATTAATGCACTGACCGCATTGTTTCTACTATTCACGAATAGTTTGAATACATTATAAGCAGTAGGTTTGCTAGCTTGAGTTTAGAGCAGCTAGCTCATTGAAGCGTGGCTCTACTTGAGCCCGACTGTACCTACGATCGTCAGACCGAATTGCACCTGAAATATCTTGTCAGTTGTGAACTATTGTTAATATCTAGTTGACTCTTAAGGGTTATAAAGATAAACGCATATCTAGCCCGAACCTACCGACCGATATGAATGTAACGTCAGTAAACTTAAATGTTTGTTTGTGACTTGTCGAGGACTTTTTTGTCTCTGACTTAAACATACATATTTTACACAATATTCACTAAATCATTAGGACCAGAGATATGTGACCAAGAAATCGTAGATTCCATCTTGATCCACACATTAGGTACCAACACGGCGTAAAATCACACCTAGTACAAACGTTTTAGACGATAGAGTACGATGGCCTAGAAGGTACCTAAAATAGATAAAGAGAAATTAGATTATGTGGTTCCTCTACACACTACTGCAATAACTCTCTTTATTTAAACTAAAGAAAGAGAATAATTTGGTTCTGTTAAATAGCGCAACCTTACGGATATTATGAAAGGTTCCCCTGTCTTGTGCGCCACGCACAGAATGCGATGTGCACGTGTCGTGCTACTTGCCTAACATAGTTCCTGTAAGCTAGTCCAGTACTGTTACTTTGGATGATGAGCCGAGGCTTTTCCTTTCAAGTATGTGCTGTGGTATTCCCATTGGTATTTCATTCAATATTTATTTTTCTACAATTTGACTCATCTTCTACGTGACCAAATCAACTTAATATCCTTTTTGGGAGTTTTGTTATAAATTCAGATGATTACAACGTTTTGTAAATAAACGTATCTATGTGACCTTGTGCTCTTAACCTGCGCGGCACGTGTGACCTTGAGATTTAGGCATCCGAACACATTTTACATTTGCAAGTTGCGTAACCATTTTACGATCCATTTGACGGCACATATTGTGTTTTATTGCCATGTTTCAAGTTACTATAGCATCTTGTCTCTAAGCCACAAGAGTTCAGTTTTAGCTTTTTCTGCCAGCGCAGCGTTTCGCTAACTAAAGTTAGTATCGTAGAAGTGCATCTACCGTTGACTCCACAAATCAGTTCTCCTTGCTAGTTCTTGGAATTTCCTAAATTACACAAAATAGTGCTTAAATTTCTAGTAATGCTTCCTGAATCATGATTCACGTCGACGTTGAATGAAAGTCTTCATTTATTTAAGCGTGGCATGTTAACTTAAACTCTAATCTATGATAATTGTTATACAAATAATTAAAGACCGTCCACGTTCTTGAAAAATGTTGAAGATACAAAACAATTGCCGATATAATTTAAGAACGTACCGTAGTTGTTGTCATAGGAATATGAACATTATAGTGGAACTAAAACGCAGCCCAAAGGTATACCAGTAGCAAATTCATATTAATTGTACAGCGTCCTCCAATCGCTAATAAATTCTTACAAGGACATAACATATTTCTTGGTACCTATACATTGTAATTGGCTGAAACTTGAAGGGGTATGCCCTTTCTACTTTACTATTCAAGAAACCAGACCGCAGTCGCGCGTTAAGTCTAGTTTAAAAATATGCGTCTTTCGTCCTAGGAATACAAGTATGCCTAGTACAGCGTGAGTCGTTTGTGTTCCTTAATTTTTAACGTTTGAGCTTCTGACAATTTTAATATGTTTGCGGATAATATCAGCAATTTAGCTTCTCCATTTGTATACCTTCAGATCTATCATAGAAATTTGCTTGAAAATAAATTTGCATGGAATATTTTGTAGAGTCCCTAATTTCCATAACAAAATATATCTTTTATTAGCGATCCTAATATATAACAAGTTTACGGTTACACGTGATAGATAACACTCGAAGTAACGTAATTGTATCAAAGCTACCGGTTAGCTCACGCCGAGTTTAATTACAAATTATTCAAGTAGACCAAGTCGGAGACTGCAGCTGCCGCCTTCATTCAACATTCACGAATTCGGGTTTACAGTAGGTACGTAATTTATTTCGTCTCGAGTTTTCAATTAGTCGTTGTCGGAACTGGGTCAGCGCGTTGGACCCGGTGCGGCGGTCGGAGAGCAGGTCAATCGGATATTGAAGCTCGCCACAACATAAATTTAATAACCACGACAAGTTCCGGTAAAAGAACGAGTAAGGATATGTGTACTTGACTCATCAAAGTAAGATATAAAGGGTACAGGAACTCTTTAAACTGACTTTAAATTGAAACTCGGCCTGAGGTCGCGAGTTCGATTCCCGCACAAGTCAAACAATTGTATGCATGAACATGGATGTTTGTCTTGGTCTGGGTGTTTCTATGTATAATCTGTATATATTTACAAAACAAAGAAGTATATATATATGTATGTTTATCCATTGTCTAGTACCCATAGTACAAGCTCTGCTCAGTTTGGACTAGATGGTGTTGTGAGTATGTAGTAGAATATTATTATTATTATAAACTGAATGTTCAAGGTTGAAATTTGCATGAACATTTTCAAGTTAGAATTCTTGAAGAGCATCTTTTAGATCCTAATTTTGCATTAGAATTTCAAGGTCAAATTTGTGCATCTCGGCGTCGATTACCGCGCAAAGTGGAATTAGGTTTATCTGCCAATAAATTTGCAAAGTTAGTACGAAGCTGGGAACTGAGTCCGGTAGACTAGAATAGGTTCGTTCCCAATCGCGGGAAACCTGAAACTGTAGCTACCGGAATATGAGTGTAATACCCTCTCCCTCCCTCTTCAGCGCTATCCCTGAACAGGTAGAACACATTACATGCGTATTGTGTAACATTTTACATAATAATTTGATTAGCATCGTTTTTCAAATTCTGCATGTTATTGGTTCAACCTAGATTTCCTTTGGTTATTAAGTGAATCGCTAGATGGCGTTAGTTATTGGGAATACCCTCATAATTAATTACTTTGTAATTTTTATCGTTTTACTAGACTAGACTAGATTTTGCCCGCGGCTTCGCTCACGTTAATACAGATTTCGTCGATAAATTTCTTCCATTTATTAAACACTTGGGAACAATTATTTTTTCCGGATGAAAGGTGCCCTAAGTGTTCTGTACCCCTGACAACGTGGATGCGTTTCATAACGATCGGTCGAGCAGTTAACGAACTACTCACATTCGCATTTATCATATTAGTAAGGACTGTGTGTCAGGTTGCTACTCTTGCGTCAGGATGTCACTGTGTTGTGTGTGTGACACTCCTCCATCCTTTTATGTGCGGGCGCGACACACGTGCCACTGTTATTCTTATATGTAAGTTTGCGCCTGTTTATACGCGACTGTGTAGTCCCTGTTTGAGAAGAATCGACTCGACGAAAGTGTTATTAACATATTTTAACATTTTATTTTAGATCACGATTGATTTAAAATAAAATATATTAAAATATGTTAAATAACATAACATCCGAAGTAAAGCTGATGCTTTTAAAGTTAATTACTTCGGAGTTTAATTTTAATAAAGGTCACTTTGCATCTGATTCCATTAGGTTGTTTTAGAGATATTGTACTTATTGTGAGTCAAGAAAATGACGTCACAGGTAAACAACAGCCCCGCCGTGTACCTCCAGTGTATCTCAATGGCGTAGTACTAAACATGGTTGAGCATTTCAAGTATTTAGGTCACATTGTCACCAGCGATCTACGCGATGACAGTGATATAGAGCGGGAGCGCAGGGCGTTGGCGGTGAGGGGCAACATGCTAGCCCGCAGGTTCGCACGCTGCACGGCAGACGTCAAAGTGACCTTATTTAAAGCGTTCTGTCAGTCATTCTATTCGAGCGGCCTGTGGGTGTCATATACAAGCCGAGCCTACAACGTCCTGCGCGTACAATATAACAACGCCTCCAGGATGCTGTTGCGGCTGCCGCGGCGTTGTAGTGCATCGGGCATGTTTGCCGAAGCTCGCACAGATGGCTTTCACGCTATCATGCGTAAAAAAGCGGCTTCCTTGCTACAGCGCTTGCGTAACACTCGGAACGGCATCCTGAAAATGATTGTTAACAGGCCAGACTGTCCTATACAACGGCACTGGGTGGAAACAGCTATAGGTACACATACATAGATCTCACACAACGTAGCGTAGAGGTACCTATAGCTACCACACGGTGCCTAGAGGGCGCGCTTACTAACACTACTAATATAGACTATCAGTACATTCTGTTACTAACCCATTACTAAACAATCTATGGACTCTTTTTATGTAGGTACATACCAACATTAATGTCCGAAATAAAGATATTTTATTTATTTTATTTTATTTAAACTGGAGATCACGCGAACAAAGTCGCGAGCAAAAGCTAGTATTGATGTAGACGACGACAGACTGAACGAAAGTAAAGAAGACACAATTATTACGTAATTATAATTAGTTTTTATAATGTGTAATAAAAAGTGTACATTAATTAAGTATTACGTCATCCATTTATAATCTAGAAAGTGTATGCGAAATATGAAATGATTATTTCTTTTTGTATAATTTACGTACAACATACTCAGACTACGTTGCATTTTGTTTCTGTTTTTATCTTGGATAAGTACTCGTACTTTACGATAACTGTAGCCTATCATACCATGGACGCTTGCAACTTGTCAACAAACATTGTACCTAAACAAACATTCAACTCTCGTTGCGGCTGCAAAACAAACACTTCTGATGAAACTGAGAATTTCTCTTACGAGTCGAATAACTAAATAAGACTATATAATCTTTTGTCTGCACGGATTGCTTAGTGCTTTAAGTGGTTGCCATGGCACTGTCCTGCGCCAAGGGCTTTGGGTTTGACCCTCATACGGGACCAGAAAGTGTGTGATATACAAATAGTTGCTTCGAGTCTGGGTGTCCTTGTGTCCATTGTTTAAATGTTTGTGAACATCCCCGCGGCACGAGTTGTAGTCCTTGTGCGGGATTTGTCTTTTTGTAGAAGTATGTGAAGATAACAGTTCGAAGCCTCGGTGTTCTCTTTGTCCGGTATTTGAATGTTTGTTAACCCTTCCACTGTCCCGTAATAGACACAATAGAAAATCTATTGTTATGTATCATATGTGACTCATCGGACAGGGAACTTGTTAAGCCTCCGACCTCTTGGCTTTTAAAAAAGTACATAATGTATCGTTCGACTAATGAGGAAACTTATATTTGATGCTACCCATATGAATACTGACACATATAAATGCAAATTCTATGCAAGCACTGGATTGAAAACTAGGAAATTCCATTGCAGTTACCATGTACCATATATTCCAATTAAAATAGTTATGCTGCATTTCCTACAAATAGATCCACCCTGCGCGGCGCCGGCGCCGGCGCCGGGTTGAGCGCTGTAGGGGAAATTAGTGCCGGCACTTTGGTTATTTTAATGTAGATTTTATATGTGCTTAATGGTAAGCGATTACCGTAACCTTTGCTCGCTTGCTATATCGGAAGTGTCATGCTCGCGAGGTAAAATAGGAAAAGGGATGCAAGAAATGGTAGAGGTAGAGACGTGAGCCTTACTCACTGGGTAAAAAGGAGTAACAGAGTTATAACTCTTTCGCTAGTTTCCTGTAAGTCGGCGGGGCGGTACGCTCTGGACTTATCCGTACCCTCACCAGCAGCAGACTGGATTATGTTAAAGTCTCAAAGAGTCCGTTTTCCACGCGATGTTTTCTTTCACATATAAGACTGTCTCAACTGAACAGGCATTGTGTGCTCTCCTGGTTTTCAATCGATCATTATAATGATTGATTGATAACCATGATTATACATTATAATGTACAATGTTTAAAAAATTAAAAAATTACACAATAAGCCGATTTATTTGGATCACGTATCCAAATAAATCGGCTTATTGTGTAATTAATTTAGTTAATTACAGTGATCGATAGAAAGATAACATATATTAATAAGTAATATAGCTATAAAGTAAACAACATGACCTGCGACCTGCAGCTGTAGCCATATTGTATCAACGTTGTTTATGTTTACTCAACTGTATGAAGTTACAATCAACTCTCGAATTCAATATTAAGAATATGTGTACTGTGTAGTGGTACTACTAACCAAATGTTATGAAGTGAAAGGGCACCGGTAGCTCAGCGGGCAGACTGCGTGACTGCCAAGCAGACGCATAAGTTCTAAGATCTAAACCCAAGCACGTATGACGTATTTATTACAATTTTTCGCCTACGGAGTGCCAATTCCAAATTTCCTAGACAATTTATTGATAGATTTTGTCGTTCACAATTATCGCGCGTGTTTATTTTACTTTATTCGTATATCTTTTTAATATCAATGTGCGGACACTGGTGTCGGTTATACATTAACTCTTTTCTTTACATGTATTAGTTTGTAGCACTACATTTAATGTGCCACTGTTTTGTGTCCCAATTAAGTAAATAAATAAATAAGATTCGTACTAAATTATGTTTAAAACAGAAAGCCGATCAACTCTAATAAACGTCAAATTTGAATGGAAATGCAATTAATGTTTACATTGACGTTTGTTTATTTCAGGAGTTGGATAATAATAATAATAATAATATTCTATCACATACACACTACACCATCTAGCCCAAACTAAGCAGAGCTTGTACTATGGGTACTAGACATTGGATAAACATTCATATATATATACTTTTTTTTTGTAAATACATACATATTATACATAGAAACACCCAGACCAAGACAAACATTCATGTTCATGCACACAAATGTTTGATTTGTGCGGGAATCGAACCCGCGACCTCAGGCGTGGCAGTCGGTTACACTAACCACTACGCCATAGAGGCCGACATTCATTGTTTGTCAATTTGTGATATTTATGACACGGAGACCAAATCGGAACAGCACTCCGTGGTGGGTCACGAGGCTGGGCTGCATTCTCATCTTGTGACACTTATTAACGTAATACTTCTACAAATTAAGTTTTTATTATATTACTAGCTTTTGCGTGCGGCTCCGCCCGCGTAGTATCTATATCAATAAAAATTAGTCTGTCCTTCCCCGGGTTTTAAACTATATCTGTACCAAATTTCATCTTAATCGGTTGAGTGGTTTAGCCGTGAAAAGGTAACAGAAACAGTTCTTTCGAATTTATAATATTACTAAGGAAGTAAGGATTATATTATTATGTAGGTAATGTATCTATTTTAGCGGTTAATCCGTAAAAATGCAATGAATAGGTAAACTAAGTTATTAATGTTTAATATTAATATGGATTTAGTTCGATTAATCCTAATCCTAACTTCCTATCCTAACTAATATTATAAAAGCGAAAATGAGTTTGTTTGTTTGTTACCTTTTCACGCCTAAACCACAGAACCGAACATTCTGAAATTTTGCATATACATTTTCAGGTGTACAGAAACGGACATAGGCTACCTTTCATCCCGAAAAAAAATACTGTTCCCGAGGAAAACAATGATAAAGTTCTTATGATAATAGATGGCGCCAAGTGTCTTTCGAATCATGATTGAATTATATTATTACAAGCAGAGTACAACCCGAATTGATTGTCAAATTCTAAATTAACGCGAGCGGAGACGCGGGCAAAAGCTAGTATATAATAATAATCATTTATTCAACTTAAGTTGGTACAAATGGATACAGAGCTTATGTTAGATCGTAGAGGTATAACATATAAGGGCGCCTGCACTAGGGCACACCTGTGCCACAGGCATTCAGGGCACATGCTGTATAATAAAGATATAAATTAAAGAACTATTTTATTGCGTAACACTTATTGAACAACAGTCATCAAATTTTCAGTTTGATCGTAGTTCAAGGTTTGTAAATATTGTTGAACTAATTCCTTAGTGTTAGTATAATTACTGTCATAAATCGCAGTTATTTTGTTTATATTATTATAAAGAAATGGAACTAAAAATGCAAAAACCTATTGGTAAAAATATACTTAGATTGAGACTGAGTAGTACAAACGATATCTTTCCGTCGTTTAGTGTTAGTAAGTTCCGGGTTATAATCAAGAGTAGTATGTTGTTTTAGTACGGTGTGCATTATAAAAAGCTGCCGGACTGTTAGTACTTTAGAATATTGATACAAAAGGCATGTGGGATAGCGAAAAGGTCGACGTGTAGCTACTTTCAGGAGTGCTCTTTGTGCTCTTTCAATTGGAAGAATAACAGATTTTGCGATGCCTCCCCATGAGGTAATACAGTGTTGAATAATGGATTGGCACAGTGCCTTGTAGATCTGTATAATAAGATTATTGTCTGCGATATAACGCAGTTTTTTAAAAACGAATATTAATTTCCGTAGTCTGCTTGACAAAGCGGCTATGTGTTGTTTAATGAAATGAAAGAGTGTGATCTATTATTAACCCCCAGATAGTTAATGTCAGTTGTACTATGAATTGCAGAACATCTGCAATCGTCATTCATGATGTTACAATGGTGTGCATATATTCGTATATTACTTAAGTGATCTTGTTGATTGCGCATGTTAAACTGAATGAATTTGGTTTTATCAGTATTTAATGTTAGCAAGTTATTTCTAAGCCATTTATTAACCACATCAAACCCACGCTAGGAATTTTTATCATATATACCAATACAATGTTTTCCTTAAAGTATTTATATATTTAATAACAGGATAATGATAATTTTATGAACATAACCGTGATGATTGGTGACATAGTGCGTCAGTAGAGCGTGTAGTCGTGTTGTGTGCGGTGCCGGTGTGCCGGTGTGACGATGCATATGGAGATCAGCGACGTGTCGGACGACAGGTAACCATTCTCTGATTTATCTAATCTCTAACTGTTCGAATGGCGCCATAGTATTATTCTTTTATCAAACAAAGTCTTTTGATAGTAAGTCTATGATATACTGATTTTCTCACTAGTAAGCGCAGGGTGCGAACACCGCACGTGATTTTCAAGACAAATGTTCTGAATTTCTTTTCTGTTTTTTATATAGTTTTTTAAAGAAACATATCAATACACTAAAACAACATTCTGTGTCGTCTCTCTCTCTCGTCGATCTCATCCCGCCGCGCGCCGTATCAGTTGCGCGTTGTTGTAAGACCTGTACACCCGATAGAAGCTCTTCAATGTTCATCTAAATTGGACAAGTACATAAATATGTAAATCGAGAACTTGTAACGAACTGTTATATATTGTAGTGTGCGTACGACGCGGACACCTGCGCGTGTGACGCGCGTACGAGACGTCTTTAGAAAAATAAATGAGTATGCAACTGACTCGTGGTTTGACTGCATGTGCGTTTCCCGCGCTCCACATAAATACATAACAGTGGCGACGAGGATTTACAAAATGTTTTCTAGTGGAGCTTTAGGTACTATCACGACCTTTGACCACCTCACAAGCGAGTGGGATATTTACAAATCACGTCTCACTCAGTGGTTTATAGCAAACGACGTTAATGATGCGACAGACAAAGCTAAGCTCAAGCGGAAGGCAATACTGTTAAGTTCATTGAGCGAGTCGAGCTATAAGCTAGCGAGGGACCTGGCGCTGCCGCAGAAGATTGAGGATGTGGAATATGACAGCATCGTCAAACTGTTAGACAGCCATTTCACACCGAAGCGGCTTAGCTTCGCGGAGAGGTACAATTTCTACGCAGCTACGCAGCATCTAGGTGAAAGTCATACTCATTGGGCAGCAAGGATTAGGGGATTGGCTGCGCACTGTGGGTTTACAAATCTGGAAGACGCCCTCCTAGACAAATTTGTAATGGGGATGGCGGCAGGTCCCGAGCGCGAGAAGTTGTTCGCAAAGGATTTGCAGGTGCTGACATTGGCAAAGGCCGTGGAACTGGCTGAGAATGTGCGCGCGGCACGTAAGGCAGCAACGGCCACGTGCTCCGGGAGCGGCGACGTGGCGGGCGCGAGCGACGCCGGCCACGCGGCCCCCGATGCCGTGTTCAGTATTTCCAAAAGTGAAAAGTGCAGTGTGTGCGGTTATACCAATCATAAGTCCAATCAGTGCCGTTTTAAAAGTTATAAGTGCAAGAAATGTAACCGGAAGGGTCATTTAAGTAGAATGTGTGCGGCTAATTCCAAAGTTAACTATGTCTCGAAAAATGTGGAGGATGTTGGAGACGATGGTGAGTTACATGTACGTAATATTAAATGCGTAAAGGGTAGACCGATGACCGAGATAGTCCAGGTTAATGGTATATTTTTGGAGTTTGAGATTGATAGTGGTTCAGCGGTTAGCGTCATCTCAGAACATACATACCATTCGCATTTTAAGGAAGTGCCATTGTCCGTCACCGTTATCAAGTTATTCAGTTATACGGGAAGCAAGTTAATTACTTTAGGATTCATTGTATTAGCCGTGTCGTATATGAGTAACACACGTGCTCTAAAGTGTTACGTAGTGCGCGGCGGCGGCCCGTCGCTGTTAGGCCGTGATTTTTTACATGCGTTTAAATTAGAGTTCGTTTCGACTGCACCCGTTAATTATATTGATAAGCCCCACGACAGCGCGTTTACGCAGATTAATGTACTATTTCCCAAATTATTTTCTAGTAAATTAGGATGTTTCAACAAATATAAGGTATCATTAAAGCTAAAACCCGATGCGAAGTTGTTATTTTTCAAAGCACGGCCGGTCGCTTTTGCTTTAAAAGAAAAAATTGATGCGGAGTTAAATCGTCTAGTTTCGCTTGGGATATTAGAGCCTATAGAATATTTCGAATGCGTTTCGCCTATAGTCCCGGTATTAAAAAAGGATGGTGGGGTTAGGATCTGTGTAGACTATTCAGTTACAATAAATAAGCAATTAATAATTGAAAAATATCCTCTTCCAACTATAAATGAATTGTTCGCTAAATTGCATGGGGGTGAGCAGTTCACTAAACTTGATCTGTCTCGAGCCTACAACCAATTTTTATTAACCGACGACTCACAAGCCCTAACGTGTATAAACACACACCGTGGTCTTTTTAAATACACCAGGCTAGTGTTTGGTCTCGCCAGCGCGCCCGCCATTATCCAACGCGCTATGGAATGTATGCTAGCAGGCCTAGACGGGGTAATAATATTCTTAGACGATATTCTTATAACAGGGAATAATATTAACTAGCATAAAAACAGGTTAACTTTGGTTTTAAAACAGCTAGAAGACGCAGGGTTAACTGTTCAGCAGGATAAATGTGAATATTTTAAAAATGAAATATCCTACCTTGGTCATATTATTGATAAAAATGGTATACGTAAATCGCCAGATAAGGTTCAGTCTATATTAAAAGCCATGAAACCAACAAATACCGCGCAGCTGCAATCATTTTTAGGGTTAGTTAACTATTATAGGAATTTCGTGCCAAACGCGTCGTCGATACTAAGCTCATTATATGAACTGTTACATAAGAATAAAAAATGGGAATGGACTTCCGTTCATGACGACGCGTTTGAACGAATTAAAAAGCTGCTTGTGTCTGATCAGTTGCTAGCCCATTTTGATCCTAACGCGAAACTGATATTAACTGTAGATGCTTCGCCAAAAGGTTTAGGCGCCATTTTGTCACAATTATCGTGTGGGGATAACCGCGAGAGGCCTATTGCTTTCACTCCAAGGACACTCACAGCGGCGGAAAAGAACTATTCGCAGTAACAAAAGGAGGCTACAGCCATTATTTATGAGGTTGTTCCGTATTCATCCTATGACGTCTCATCCTACGCTGTTTTTTTTCCTAACTCAACCTATTTACGTTCCTTACTCAACCGACAGCAATTATTTCAATTTTTAATTCTTGATTCATCCTATAGGTATTCCTAGCTCAACCGATTTATGAAATCACCTAAAAGTTCTAAGTTTTGTTTTGACGGTCTGAACAAAAAATACTGCTTTCATAATCTATAAATATAAATAAATAAAATTGAAGTGTCTGTTTGTAATGTCAAAATAACAGCTTTTTACTATATGCATATGAAAGTACATACGGTACTTACTTATATAAAATACTCTTCTTTTTATACTACTAAGGTGGCAAACATGCATGATGATGGTAAGTGGTCACCGTAGCCTATTGACGCCTGCAACACCAGAGGCATCACTTGCGCGTTGCCAACCCTTTAGGAAAGGAGAGTAAGTGGGAAGGAGAAGGAGCGGGAAAGGGGAAAGAGCGTGATTGGGCCTCCGGCACACTCACTCCCCGAATGAAACACAATAGTAGGAATACTGGTATTTCACGTCGATATTCTGTGAGAGGGTAGTCCTTCCCCGGTTGAGCCGGCGGCCATTCATGCTGAAATCAGCGAGGCTCTACTACTTCGAAAATTGTCTTTTTGTTTCGGCTAACCTCTGTAACGGCTGGACCGATTATGACAGGACTTTCACTGGCACAAAGCTGATTTTAGAGGGAGTAACTTAAGCTACATTTGTTTTTATATTGTTCTATAAAATAAAAGGACGTTAAATCGTAAAAATCATATATTTACAAAGTTAACATCAATTACAATAAAAGAACGTAAATATTTACATATATCTATTTTCTGATCTCACAAACTTATGAAGTATACTTAAAAACTAAATAGTATCTTCTATAAAATCAACAATCTTTGGTGAATAAATGATTTCTATTCATAAATCATTTAAAATTATGTACAATAAATCACAGATTTACTAGCAACAATTTCAATAAGACTAGTACAATAAAAGCATAAGATTATTACCTATTTAAAAATAATTTAAGATCCGTGTAAAAAATTAATTTGGTTGAGGAACAATTTAAGATTATAAACTAACTAGTCATATTAAGCATACCAAAACACACAATTCACAAAAAAACAGAATACACATAAAATATACTACAACAGAAAACACATAAAATAAACTATAACTACTATTTTTATATCAATCATTAATTTTCTTTAAAATAAACAAATGGAGTCAATTTTTCTAGGCAGTGGCCCAGTACTATTCTTCCATCTACAAATTCTTGAATAGCACTATTGATTCTGTCTTTATTTTCCTTATTATTAATTGACGAAGAGGTCGACGCGCCATGTTGTCGTTATACAATCCTTGCGTTTAGGAAAATAACTATTCGTTATACAATATTCTATTAAAATATTAAATATTGTTTTGCTATCCATACTATTTTCGGTAATATTTGCCACAGGTAGAGTAAGGAACACATTTCGGTTGAATAAGGAAACTTTATTAAAATATTGTAATCGGATGAGTTAGGAATACTAATTTAGGATGAGTAAAGAAATAGGATGAGACGTCATAGGATGAATACGGAACAACCCTATTTATGGTGTGAGAAGATTTCACCAGTACTTATATGGTCGTATCACACCATTCGTATTGCGCACAGACCATAAACCGTTAATAACAATTTTCGGTCCGCATCGTGGTATCCCTGAAGTATCAGCGAATAGGCTACAACGTTATGCGTTATTTTTATCGGCTTATAATTATTCAATAGAATATATTCGTAGTGGTGATAACCGTGCAGACTTTTTATCTCGAGCGACGTTCATGAATCAAGCGGGGCGGGAAGCGCGGGGGGAGGACCGCTACTGTGAAGAGCGCGCTGCTTACGTTAATTTTGTTGTCGAAGGAAGTTTACCCATTACGCTGAATGAATTACGTAGCGAGACTGAACGCGACGAGATTTTAAAAAGTGTTAAAAGATATGTTTTACATGGTTGGCCGCGAAAAGTCCATGACCACGATTTACGTGCTTATTTTGATTGTCGGTTTCAATTAGCTTTGGAAAACGAATGTTTAATGCGCGGCCATAAAGTAGTAATTCCGCATTCGCTAAGAGATAAGGTGTTAAGAGAATTACACAATTCTCATTTCGGTGTGGTAAAAATGAAAGCCGCCGCTCGTGAAAGGTTTTGGTTCCCGGGGATCGATGCGGGGCTCGAACGATTGGAAGCCGCGTGTGAGGTCTGCGCGCAACTGCGGCCCTCGCCATAGCGCGTGCCTCCTTCGCCGTGGCCCTACCCGCCGCATGCTTTCTATAGAATCCATTTGGATTTTCTGGGTCCGCTACATAATCAAATGTTTTTAGTTATAGTAGACGCATTTTCCAAGTGGGTTGATTGTTACTCGGTTAGTGCGACATCGTATGGATCAAAGGCAGTTATAAGTAAGTTATGCGACTTTATGTCTAAAGTAGGAGTGCCAAATACCTTGGTAACGGACAACGGTACTTCTTTTACGTCTACGTCTTTTACGTCTGTAACTTAGTAACTTAGTAAACTCACTAACCTATATACTTTGACGTTCATAAGTGTTACTTTGTGACCTAAATGAATAAATGATTTTTGACTTTGACTTTGACTTTGACTTTGACTCTAGAGAGTTCGAAAATTTTTACAGTCCAAACGGTATTCAGCATGTTTTATCGCCGGCGTATCATCCGTCAAGTAACGGACAAGCTGAAAGTTTTGTTAAAATAATTAAAAAAGGTATAAAAAGCATAATATTACAAACTAATAATAAAATACCACTACCAGAAAAGATTTCAAAATTTTTATTTGATTATAGAAACTCCAAGAATAGTACCACAGGTAAATCTCCTGCAGAAATAATTTATGGTCGCCCTCTACGCTCGCGACTGGACTTAATTCCACGCCTTTTTCAATGACAGTTAGGCAAAATCAGTCTTTACAGAGTAAAAACAAGGGAGGGATAATAAGACCAAAATTTAAGATAGATGACGTCGTTTGGGTAAAGCGATTTTGTGGAAATGATAGATTCCGTTGGACCCAAGGGACAATCAAGCAAGAGATAGGAAATGTCATGTATTCGGTATACGTTCCCGAACTAAGGTGCACAGTAGTTCGACACATTAATCAGATAAGACGGTTTCAAGCTGGAGACGATTCAAAGATGCACTGTGATGGTAATCAATGGCACGGAGATATAGAAAGTGATGATAGCAGTCCATCGCCGCAGTCGCGATCTGCAAACGGCGATGCGTTGACAGGTGCGAACGCGGATACCGTACAACCCGTTGAAGATGATCAGCGTGGAGAGGAAGAAAGTACGAGCGTTGAGCCGTTAATCTCACCGTCACCTTCTACACCAGAGTTACCAGCCCCTCATTGTTCAGGAAGAGATAATACGAGCAATATACGGACCGATACACAGAATTGCAGATCAAAGCGACGTGTTCTACCCGTTAACTATAAGCCATTTTTTAAGCTATGTGGGAAAGGGAGTGTTATATATTGTAGTGTGCGTACGACGCGGACACCTGCGTGTGTGACGCGCGTACGAGACGTCTTTAGAAAAATAAATGAGTATGCAACTGACTCGTGGTTTGACTGCATGTGCGTTTCCCGCGCTCCACATAAATACATAACACGAACTATCTTACTTCTAAATTCATAAAATTGTAATACGTTTGAGTATAAGTATTATATTAATTGTAATACGTTTGAGTATAAGTATTATATTAATTGTAATATGTTTGAGTATAAGTATTATATTAATTGTAATACGTTTGAGTATAAGTATTATATTAATTGGCAGTATAAACCAAGTGCTGTGTGGCAGCTTTGCCATTGTTCACATAACCTTGGATACTATCCATATATCGATTTTATGATAGTTTAGATGTTGATCGCAATTCAGTTCGCATTTCATTGTTTCTTTCGATAACGTTGCTAAAATGGGGGAGTTCCTGATCTACTCAGTGCTTTGGTCGTGGGTTCACGACTCTCCTTGCGTGTTTCAGTTACGTGAGCGTGCCGCGTTTAGCTCCTCTGAGGAGTTGTTCTGATCACTGCTTGTCAGCGCGATTGACACGGCTCACCCACTTTTATTGTATTTTAGCAAATCAACTAGAAATTATAGTAAAGGGGATACATATAATATTCCCGATAATGGCAAAAGATCTACGCGTGCGGCGTGACACCAACAAACTAGTACCTTTTCACGATTGAGATTGAACATGATCATGTTGATAAACTTTTAACGAATTATAATTATTTTATACATTGTACGTATATAAAATTGATATAACAGTTTAGCACTAAAAATTTAAAAAGTAATATATTAGAGCAACGAGGCTTACGTTCCATATGTTAACTTGTGAAATACCGATTTAAGGTCTATCCACACATATCAGGGCCCGAGACGTGGACGGACCGTACCCCGTCACGAGCTCAAAAAAATATCGGTGTCTACATTTTATAGGAACTCGTTTACATACGTCCGTGCCCGGGCCGGCGACGGAGCTTCAGTGCCTGTGCCGACGCCGTGACGTGAGTGATATTTTTACTTAAAAAAATATGAATGACGAGTTGTTAATAAAGGCGGTACGCATATATAGCGTTTTGTAAGATTTATTTCACCCAAAATATATGAATTCCAAGTACATACATAATGTATGGAATGAAATCGGACGAAAATTAAACAGCGAGGGTAAGTACATTATTAAACTTATTGAATGCGATGTCCTTGCCATGCTATGATGCCTACAGTGTTAAGATATGCTTTATACTGTTCTCTTACATCGAAAGTCTCATTTGTAGCATGTCCACCTTGTCTTGACAAGTCCTCACCATCATTTGTTATAGGTGTGGTGGTAGTGGAAACTACATTTGTTTCTTTGTCATATTTTTTATAAAATTATGCAGAATGCACGTCTCGTCGCCAGAATAATACCAACATGTTTTGGCAGGGCGTGTATTCGTCTGTTGTAAATTCTGAACTTTTGCGTTAACTGACCAACATGTATTTTCCACTACACGTCTAGCTCGAGATAGATGATAATTAAAAACCTTCTTAGATTCATCTAAATTCTGGCCAGGAAATGGCCTCATTAAGTTACGTTTGAGGAGAAAAGCTTCGTCACCAATAATAACATAAGGTGCTTTGTTTGTTGTGCCTGGTCATTACTCTTGTCTTCGGGTATATGTCAAGTATTTCTTTCTACTAGCTTTCCAAGGGTAGAATTAGCGAAAATCCCACTGTCGCTATGTTTGTAGTTAAAGTATAAAGATGCACTACTTGGTGGTGCTTGTATTACTATGTGTGTTCATCTAGGGCACCTAAATAATTGGGGAAATTCCAAAACATATTGTATCTATTCTTTGGCTATAGATTTCCATTTCTCTGCAGTGGGGACTAGTAACATTTCCTCTGTTCAAATATCAGTTATTAATGTGCGTGTTTCCATCACAATCTTTTGTATTGTGCTATGACCTATCCGGTAACTAATAGCCATAGTTTTGAATGAGTCACCGGTAATCAGATATCTGAAAAAAAATAAACAATCTATTCTAATCTATCGTTAATAAAAACAGCAATGCTTTGACTTTTGCTTTTGAAGCTTAATTTTACAGGAGGGCTTTTTTATTTACAGGATCCACGTGCAAATCTCGCTGGTGTAACATTCGAGACCAATATAAAAAGTCTTATAGCCAAAACAAAAAGTAGCCAAAGTTCTAAAAAAGTCAACAAATACAAATATAGTAGCAGTTGTCTTGTCTAACTCCCTATTTTCAAGAGCGAGAAACAAAGACCAACCTTAGTGGTACAGATGACACCTTAGAAGATTTTTCTAACAATAATCAAGATTCCATGTCGTCCGAAACAAGGCCAGAGTCAAGCATGGACAGGTTTTCCCGAGGTATCATATCCCCTGTATCTCCATCAATTCTAGGTGAGCAGTTGTTAAGACCATCCACATCTCAAATGAATAATCTCAATTTTAATCCTGAATCACCAGTTTCAAGAGCATCATCGTCGCGATCATTAGGTACACCAGAAAAAAATGAACCTAGTCAGCCTAGAAGCGCAGCATCGTTAATGGAGTATGTTTTAAAAAAGTATCAATCGAAGAGTGAACATCCAGTCGATACATTTTTAGAAGGTGTTGCACCTACATTAAAATCTTTGACACCATATTATTTGAGTTTATCAAAATCTGAAATATCTGCAATTGTGCAAAAGTACGAGATGAAAATGCTAATAGAAAATCAGGAATTACATGCAATCGTAGAAAATAATGTAATGGATTCGTTTCAACCCAATATGACACAGTCGGATAACATACAAAATCCACCCCTGGATGTTGTACTGCCAAATGCTAATATCGAAACTGACAACGAATCCGAAGGAACACCAATTGTGCACTTTGCAGATAAAAAAAATATTGGTAAAATCAAACCAATATTTGTTATTTTTACTAGAGACAGTTAATTAACTATGTACGGACAAATATAATGAATGGTCTATACACCAAGGATGATGAAATGATAGAGATTAGTTAACTTGTTATACATTTTATTATCTCTACCAAAGTGATGTTAAAATATAATACTATCTGATACTATATTATTGCTATATGATATGATATGTGTTACGGTCAATGACACACTTGCTACGTCAACCGATTGAGTACGATGCTCATTCGGTACTAATTGATTATATATAATAATGTCTATAGTAAACAAATGGCAGGCGTCGGCATAATGCTGACAGCGCGATGTCCGGCTGATTTGCCCGTACAAACTAGTTACCTACCGAATCATTTATATTTACTTTTCAAATAAAGGTTAGCTGATCAAATACTAGTATTTTTTTTATTACTTACCTCAAACATACTACTAATCTTTCCATTGGTGTAATTGATTTTCTCCAATGCGTGTCTTTCTTTTGTAAGCCATTTTGTAATTTTTGTAGCAGTAGGTAGATGAAAACATGATTCGGACATTTTTAAGTAATCATGATAAGCAATGGCATTTTTTGTTAGTTTTCTGTATATTGTGTGAAATTCTCCTAGTAGCTCCCTGTCTTGCCACAACTCTGATATCCGGACACGTTTATTAACCACTTTCTGTCTCTCATGTACCTACCTCTTCCATTTTCTCTTCATCTAGGGCTATTGCGATCGCAATCAACTCCTCTGTATTAAACGAAGACATAACGTATATTGTGTGTTCTATTTCATTACACTACCAGTGTAGTGTAATGAAATTGTATCAAATATCGCTTCAGTAAGCGATATTTGATACAAAAACAAAATGGTGACTGAGAGGCACAGATTTAAGGTTGCGGCCTTTCCACGGTCCGGTAACACCCCTGAAGTGTGTGAACATAATGTCCCTGACAGGACTCGGATGCACGGTCTTAGCACGGCCACGGCCCTGTCACGTCCCGGACACGGCCCTGATATGTGTGAATAGACCTTTATGCTTGTATTTTTAAAACAGTGTGACCACGACAGTCCCCTGCTCCGCCTAATATAACCTCGTTGGTTGGTGTAGGGGAACGCTATATCATAAACTGGACTAGTCATAGAGAGAGGGGGAAGTCCTCAAGTCCCCTGTAGATGAATAGACATTGCGCCCAGCAGGCCAAACTCATGATTATATGACACCTTTTTGAAAATAATTAAATCTCATTTTTAACGTGATTTAAAAAAATAAATGAGTTATTTCGTTGAACCAGAAAATAAGTTCTCAACAATTTTGAATGATCAAATAATCATTAGGCGGAGTTTTAATACGGGCCATGTAGTCTGAGTATTTGTTATATTAGTATGATAGCAGAATGTGCTAACGGTCGAGGGCGATTGGGGACGTCAAACTTCATGATCACTCGTTGCTAATCTATCTCTATGTAGACGATCACAGTGATAGATAATGATGATCACTGTGATCATCTATCGCATATCTATCTGGCATAGTAATCTGACTGTGCCAGATCTCTATCTTCTTCTATCTACATTCAGACAAAGGCTCAGGCCTGTTTGCCGAAGGGGTTGGCAGAGACTACGGAATTCCGATAGCTATGATTCTGGCATACATTTCTTGCTTCATTCAGTTTTATTTTATTTTATCTGTATGATCGTCGGCATTCTAAAGCTGAAGTTTATTTAGAAATAGCTTAATTTTTTTTATTACAAATCAGCTGAAAGAATAATTATTTTTATTTTTAATGTACCGCGACTTGTAAACTTATCCATTAACTTATCTAAACTAGTTACACATTTGAATAAAAACGTATTTTTATTGGTATTGCCAATTTTAATGAAATAAAGTTGAAGTATAATTAGTGTATTTCTCTAATACATACCACCAATTTTATGAATGTAACAAGTAGGCCCAAAGATGTAGGAAAAATGAGGGATCGCCTTTAATGCGCATATAATTTCGAAAAGTAAGAGCATGAAACTTGAGACCAGTGCGCCACAGTCTAGCGGTTTTCCCCACTAGGGAGTCTGGGCATGAAACTTGAGACCACTGCGTAGCAGTCCAACAGTTTGCCCCACTAGGGAGTCTGGGCATGAAACTTGAGACCACTGCGTAGCAGTCCAACAGTTTGCCCCACTAGGGAGTCTGGGCATGAAACTTGAGACCACTGCGCAGCAGTCCAACAGTTTGCCCCACTAGGGAGTCTGGGCATGAAACTTGAGACCACTGCGTAGCAGTCCAACAGTTTGCCCCACTAGGGAGTCTGGGCATGAAACTTGAGACCACTGCGTAGCATTCCAACAGTTTGCCCCACTAGGGAGTCTGGGCATGAAACTTGAGACCACTGCGTAGCAGTCCAACAGTTTGCCCCACTAGGGAGTCTGGGCATGAAACTCGAGACCACTGCGCAGCAGTCCATCAGTTTCGTCTACTATTCGCTGTCGTATTATTATAAAACTATACGTATTTTATTAATAATAAATAAATATAGATACCTAATTTATTAATTATAATATGATACGCACATTACTTAGTAAAGTCGGAGGTGCGTGTCTCGGGGTCGAACTCGACATCTCTGCGCGGCAGTGCAATGGTTCCCTACTACCACGTACCACAGGATATCACACCTTACTCACAATTGTAATAAAATAATAGCGAAGAGTGGATCCAAGCGTACCATCAACGTGATTGTCCATCATCAGTTTCTGTATTTTTAATCTGTTTCTATTGCAATATTTGGGGCAATCTGGGGATGCGTTGTGGTTTCACTCTTTACCATGGATGTCCCCAAGTAACGCCATCATTAGATTCTATATACGAGCAGGTACCTCATGTAAACTGTTACCTCATTGACGCGGACGACTTGTTTATCGCTACTGGATATTCTCGACGTGAACTGCACTCACTTTACAGATCATTGCTCTTAATTACTGTATTTTGTAGAGAAACTGTTGTCGGACAAGCACTCCACGGCCGATAATACGACTACAATGACATCGTTACCCGCTAAATACTCAAGATATTAAATTATATCAGTCATGCAAAGTGCCCACGGCTTATCTATAATAAGGAATTTAAATAAAAAAAAACCTTAAAGGCATTGGCTGCTTTCGAAGCAGTGTCGGCCTAGTGGGCGACTGTTGAATTGCCACGTAGAAGTCTTGATTTCGATCCTAAGGCTCGCTCATTTCTGACGTTCACTCAATTTTGACTTTTAAAGCCATGCGCCGTGAAGTCATGTAATACTTAGTTAATTGCTGCGCGCTTAAACGGTGAAGGAAAACACCGCGATGACGCACGTCTCGCGGCCGAGAGTACTCCTCAGTGTCTCGGAGACATTGGAGCGCCACCAACCCGCACAATGCAGCGTACACTATGTCTTAACCCTTCTCACTGCTGGCCAATATCAAATAGAAATTTATACGATCGACACACGTGCTACATATTATACATCCTTCTTGCAGGCCGACTCATTCTTATCGCTAGTTTACTACATTCAGTCTATTTTATTCAGACCCAATTTGTTGTCCCTTCGTAGACAATCAATGAGTACAGGGCTACTATTAGTGGTATGGCGTGACGCGTGACCGTTGTCAACATCCAGAGTTTGTTGGCGTGACATTGTGACGTAGTATGTACTCGTAATAATTGTTCAATGTGTGACGTGAATGTAGTCCTTACGGCTTGGGTTAATACTGATATGTCGGCGGAGAGAGTATTAGTACATCGTTTGTTGATTCTAAAGGCACTACTGTTCTACAGCAAGATTATGAGATGTCGAACGAGGCACGAGGTGAGCCCGGTGGTAATCGTGCAGCCCGCACACACACAGCTATCAACCGCGGCTACGACATAGCTTTTTAAAAGCATGTCATTGACTCGGCTGTTAACCCAAAGTAGAGCACTGATGTGGTGCACCACTCTACTTTGTGCACAAAGTAGAGCACTGGTGTGGTGCACCACTCTACTTTGTGCACAAAGTAGAGCACTGATGTACCTACTGCACAATTGTTTAATATCCCAAATAAACGCAGAGGGTCGCGTTACGCGATGCAAAAAGCGAAATCACTGACATTAAGAACAGTTGCATTGACCTAATTTCATATTAGATGGGTTTGGCGCCGTCTGATATTGTGTACCTACTCACTTAACAATCATATCGACTATTGAATAACACTGTGATGAGTAATTGTTATTGTCATTGTACACGTCACGTACGTAACACTCCTCGATATGAATGATCAGTGATTACAAGTTACAAGTATACACGTGTGCTCCGAGTCTTCCGCACTAATCAGTGTGTATCAGTGGATATTGACCTATCGATATGTATTTGATATCGTCCCAGACGTTACTCATTGTACCTACTTATAAACCTACTTTCAAAACCTGCTTTTTGTAAACAAACCTTAAAGTGTTTGTGTATGATAGATTCCACGTACCTAATATTGTCGACAAGCTTCACGCGAGTAGGCTGTGATGCACATGTATTGTAATTAAATAACCGGTAATTAATCGTCTGTATTTGACTATATTTAAGTCACAAAATATAGGTATAATGCGTTCACGTAAAATGTTACCGAAAGAGAACAAATTTGTGCTGATCATTACTTGCTGTGATTGAAACACACTTCGGAGTGTATTTATAAAATGGTTAAGATTGTTTGAAAAATACACACTTGTTTGAAAAATCTACGAAACGAATCACGTCAGGTCCGAGGTGTATGATCGACACAATCATAGCCTTCTGGCTATGCTTGTGTCGATCACACCTCGGACCTCTATTACATAGCAGTGCGTGTGGTATAGCAAGTGAACATCAATACTATGTCTGGTACAATTACAAAATATATGAACTTATCTAGACCAACATTTCTTACTTCTTGCTTATGAAAGCACTTACACGGCAAATGAGTTCCTAATCCTAACTAATATTATACATACGAATGTGCATTTGTTTGTGTGTTTGTTACGGTCGTCGTCATCAAATGTTGTATACATGTCAAGGATACAGAAAAGCCACAGGGTACCTTTCACGCAGTAAACAGTACTGTTCCCAAACGGGCATAAGCTAGTATATCATTAACAAAATGAATGGTATTTAAATAAATAGTCCGATTCTTTGTTACGGGTAACATACATTAGGTATTGCATTTATAAAACTGAAACTAATATAAAAGATGTAAACACAACGTAGAATTTAATGAAATATTAAATTAAAGGATACAGTAGAAAATCATATTCTACCCGTGGGGTTTGTGGTTAAATGTGAAACTTCTGTCGCACCCCGGGGAGCGATGGATCACCCACCTTGTTATACGTTACCGCCGCGAGGGTTCAGAGACGGCTTGGTCGGTCGGTAATATCTAACCTTGCACAGTCATACTAACATTAAAATATTAGGTTTTCTATCTTAAACAAGATGCACGAAAATAATTATATAATTAAAACTTACATAAAACATACCGTGCGTATTTTTACAACTCAGCTCAATATTAATACAGCTTAATAACTGATTACCTAAAATCACTAAAGCTATCTTTGGATTAAATAATATATATAATAATATCAGCCCAGTATTAAAATGAGCAGAGACCCGTATTCAGCCGAGGGACCTTGCTGGACACGGGAGACTTCACAGTGTGAGAAGGGGTACGCCATAGTCCACCCCGCTGACTAAGTGCGGGTTGGCAGGCTGTACATATCTTCGAGATCGTTATGGAGAACTCTCAGGCAGGTTTCCTCGCGAGTTCATCCTTCACTGTTAAAGCAAACGATTATTAACTAAGTATTTAATACGCACATCATTTCGAATAGTCAATGTGTGCCATGGTATCGAACTTGAGACCTCTGCGTGGCAGTCTAATGGTCACTAGGCCAGTGGTCGACAACCTTATCAACAGGATTCAAAGTACACTCTCGAGCCTTGCCTTTGTCAAATAAGTTTAACTAACAGTCAATTAAATTTAATTTGGTATCATAGTTATAAGGCAAGATAATAAGTACTCGTAATATTCCGCCTGAACTAAACATTTCGTGTAAGAGCCGCAGCCGAGGAGTCAAAGAGCCGCATGCGGCTCGCGAGCCGCGGGTTGTCGCCCACTGCACTAGGCTATCGCTATACATATATAATTATGTAGATAGCTATATGACACCTTAAACAAAACATTGGCTATAATGAGCAGCGGTAGGAAGTACGAGATAAGGCCTCGGCTTTAACTCTACGGCGCCGGCGCGTCACTTGTGACTTTTTAAAGTATATTATGAATAGTTACGATACGCGTGGCGACAGAGCACTAGAGAATTAGTAACCTCAAAGATAATCAAAAAGCAGTTTTAGCATCAACGTAGCTTGTTAGACAACTACTGCTTGCCATGGTTCAGCCCCCGCCAATGATGTGTTAGCCGCGATGTCCCGCGTCACGCATCCCGCACCACCGATTATTGTGTCACTCTCACGTACAACGGCACGCGATTCTATAGTGCGCGGTGCGCCCACTGAACTATAGCCACAGAATAAATAGTACTAACGTTCTATAGCGTCTACCATAGTACCAACATGTCACATTAACAAAATATAATCAGCCCTGTAGTAAACTGTCTCACTGCTGGCCACGGGCTTCTCAGTGTGAGAAGGGTTTAGCTATAGTGCACCACTGTCTTCCCGCGCTGGACCAGCGTGATGGTCCACGCTGGCCCAGTGTGGGTTGGCAGACATCACATATCTCCGAGATCATTATGGAGAACTCACAGACATATATGTAGGTTTCCCCATGATGTTTCCCGTCATCGTAAAGCGAACGATAATTTACTATTTAATATGTACAACTGCAAAAAGTCAGAGATGCGCGTATTGGGATCGAATTTAAAGCCTCTGCGTGGCAGTCCAACGGTCTTCCACTAGATGAGGTTTCCAGACTTTTATTCTCATAGACCACTTTCAAAATCTAGCTGGTTCCGGTGGACCCCCTGCAGCTACATTTCTACCAAAAACTTGATCAAATCTCTACAGGCTGACCTTTTTTTTTTTAGTCATTCTCTAAGACCGATACATTGATAGGTGTCACATGTGAATTCAAGCCAACATTTTAGTTCTTTACTATCGAAAGAAAATACATTTTCGGTGGACTCCCGCTTACGAATTGTGAGCCACCATTTTTTTGTCACGCCAACGTAGACCTCCGTCGAGTCTCCCGTCACCTGGACCACTGTGGGAACTAAGGCACTAGATTATCGTCGCTTTTTTGCTTAAATATCTTGTGTCGTTGTTTGCTGATGTTTATAAAAACTTGTGTTATTGGTGCAGTTTCTTGGGCTGCCTGTTCAGTGATACACATGAAGATACTAAACCTTCTAAGTTGTAGTGAATAGCGGTACAGCCCCGTGTTATCATTAGCATCACGCCGTGTTGTTTGCGACATGTAGTGTTCCATCTTGTCGGTATTTTGATGACAACAACTAAACGTACACACATATCTGCTGTCCAGCAGAATGCTCTACACGTACACACATATCTGCTGTCCAGCAGAATGCTCTACACGTACACACATATCTGCTGTCCAGCAGAATGCTCTACACGTACACACATATCTGCTGTCCAGCAGAATGCTCTACACGTACACACATATCTGCTGTCCAGCAGAATGCTCTACACGTACACACATATCTGCTGTCCAGCAGAATGCTCTACACGTACACACATATCTGCTGTCCAGCAGAATGCTCTACACGTACACACATATCTGCTGTCCAGCAGAATGCTCTACACGTGCACACATATCTGCTGTCCAGCAGAATGCTCTACACGTGCACACATATCTGCTGTCCAGCAGAATGCTCTACACGTGCACACATATCTGCTGTCCAGCAGAATGCTCTACACGTGCACACATATCTGCTGTCCAGCAGAATGCTCTACACGTACACACATATCTGCTGTCCAGCAGAATGCTCTACACGTACACACATATCTGCTGTCCAGCAGAATGCTCTACACGTACACACATATCTGCTGTCCAGCAGAATGCTCTACACGTACACACATATCTGCTGTCCAGCAGAATGCTCTACACGTGCACACATATCTGCTGTCCAGCAGAATGCTCTACACGTGCACACATATCTGCTGTCCAGCAGAATGCTCTACACGTACACACATATCTGCTGTCCAGCAGAATGCTCTACACGTACACACATATCTGCTGTCCAGCAGAATGCTCTACACGTGCACACATATCTGCTGTCCAGCAGAATGCTCTACACGTACACACATATCTGCTGTCCAGCAGAATGCTCTACACGTACACACATATCTGCTGTCCAGCAGAATGCTCTACACGTACACACATATCTGCTGTCCAGCAGAATGCTCTACACGTACACACATATCTGCTGTCCAGCAGAATGCTCTACACGTGCACACATATCTGCTGTCCAGCAGAATGCTCTACACGTGCACACATATCTGCTGTCCAGCAGAATGCTCTACACGTACACACATATCTGCTGTCCAGCAGAATGCTCTACACGTGCACACATATCTGCTGTCCAGCAGAATGCTCTACACGTGCACACATATCTGCTGTCCAGCAGAATGCTCTACACGTGCACACGTGGTGGAGCATACTATACAGACAATCAGGTTCTTAATCTGTATCATATATAGTTGGTGATTCAAACCTACCGCGCTTATGATCGTGTCAATTTTAGAATGACTTAATCGATTATTAACCTCTGAGTCTTCTTCGAAGAGGGTAATGAAAACAATATGTGGGTCTGTGTGTCTGTCTGTTAGTGACAGTTTGTTAGTGACAGGCATAACTCCGGAACCACTGGACCGATTGACTTGTAACTTGGTGTGCAGACACCTTGGGGTCATACCTCGGTCGAGTTTGAATATAGGTGCTGTGGGTCAAAAGACCCCGAGATATAGGGGTCATTATTTTCATTACTTTTACATTTAAGACGAAGAGGTTGAATCTTGGGTTTTTACACCCATCTCGTTATTTATACCGTTTTGTTGTAATCTGTCATTCGAATACTCATTGTGTTTTCTTATTTTGGCGCCAATCGGTGTTAAATGGTTTCGTGATATTAAAATGGAGTGGGATGATAAAGAAAACCGAATTGCTGTGATAGCATTACACAAAGTATATATGGAGCCAAATGCAATTCTTGAAACTCTCCATCCGCTTGGTATTAGTCGAATGTTTGTGTACCGTTGATAGGTACAATGAAACCTCCTCTGTTTGTGCCAGAAAAAGATCTGGCCGTCCACGTAGTATTCGTACGAAAGAGACGATCAAAGGAGTAAAGTATTATTTACGTCACAAACAACTGGAACAAATCCTGTCCGAAAGCAAATATGTTATCACGGAAAATGAATATAGCACCTAGAACCATACCAACCATGTCGCGTATTAAAGATGACTTAGAACATGCAGCCTATTAGAGACGCACTGTAATAGTATCAAAATGAATAGGGTGGTCAAATTAAAACAACTTCTTTAGCGGTAGGTACGTAAAGGGAGATCACAGAAAAATTTATTTACTGACGAGATTTTTTTTACTATTGAGCAATGTTTTAACTAGCAGAATGACCGAGTTTTTGCTCAAAGCTCTAAAGAAGCTTCCCAATTAGTCAGCAAAGTACTAGTGGACATTATCCGACGTCAGTGATGGTTTAGTGGGGTGTTAGCTATCAAGGAGTGACTGAGCCATATTTTTGTGAAAAAGGTGTCAAGACATTGGCACAAGCGTATCAAGATACGATTTTTGAGGAGGTGGTGAAGCCTCTTAACAACGCCATGTTCCGTAACCAAGAATAGTACTTTTAGCAAGACTCAGCACCCGCTCATAAAACTCGATCCACCCAAGCATGGTTGGAAACGAACGTTTCGGACTTCATGAGAGCTGAAGACTGGCCGTCATCTAGTCCCGACCTTAATCCGCTGGATTATTATTTGTGGTCAGTTTTGAAGAATATGGCGTGCTCTAAATGCCATAGTAATTTCGTGTTCCTAAAACAATCCATAAGATTGTGAAGTGTCAGTGAAGAATTTTCCCATGGAGAAAGTGCGTGTTTCTATTGATAACTGGCCTCAACTTTTAAAGGACTGTATTAAAGCCAATGGAGAAGATTTTGAATGACCTTCATATATTTTAAATGTTATTATATTAATGTATAAATTACAGTAATAAATGTTGTATGCAATAGAAAAACAAGAGATTTTTCCTTGTAATAATATTTATGGCAAAACTAGGCAGTTATCACGTTCCTATTTGCCTTTAGTCTCTTCTTGTTGCTCACTGGCAATATTGTGATTAAATATTAGTTATACATGTAGTCAGAAGAAGACGGAAAACGCTCTTTTCTAGGCAATAGAGCGCAAGTTGTTACTGCTCACTGCCATACGGTAGCGCAAATGTTCTGATATGATATGATATATATCATTTCAGGAAATGCATCATATGTATATATCATAGGCACATGCGCTGTTGACGAAGTGAGGTATACGAGTAGATGTGAGATTTGGTGCACTATGAATAAGTACAGGCGCCGCGTGCCTGACTATACAAAGTAGGTACTGCGTTGTACACAATTGTATTCGAATGTAATCGTGCGTGTTATAATGCGAGGCGTGTGGTGTGGGTGTAGCGTGATGCAGCCGACGGAGGCGGCGTGGCCGCCGGCGTGGTACTCGCTGTACCGGCGCCGGCGCCTGCAGCACGAGCCGGCGCCCGCGCCCGCGCCCGCGCGCCGAGCGCTCTACCACAACATCTTCAACTCCAAGAACTCGCGCAACCTGCACGTCATCAGGTATCTCTACACACACATGTAGCGTGATGCAGCCGACGGAGGCGGCGTGGTACTCGCTGTACCGGCGCCGGCGCCTGCAGCACGAGCCGGCGCCCGCGCCCGCGCGCCCCGCGCTCACGCCCGCGCGCCGAGCGCTCTACCACAACATCTTCAACTCCAAGAACTCGCGCAACCTGCACGTCATCAGGTATCTCTACACACACATGTAGCGTGAGCCATCACATATAGGTATATGGGATTTACTGCTTCATGCAACCGAAGAAAGAAAGATCGCCAATAGGATCCGGATATGATCATTATTGTAAGTGGTTGCCTCACTACTGCACTGACAGTTGTGGCTTCGTGGCTTGGAGCTGCTGCTGCGGAACAGATCATTGTGTGCTCGAATATTTGTAAACACACTTGCGACATATGCATAATCGCTAGAGCAGTAGTTATATAGGTACATACGTGTTTACGTAATTAGATAAACTGTGCTGTACTGTAGGTACAGGCTCTTCGTTAGTGCTGTGTATCCTTTAGCCATGACTGTCTTGTTTGGTTCCAGGGTGGAGGACATGTTGGACAACATCGTCCAGCTGCCGACGTCGTTCGACGACGAGCTGAAGGTGTGGCGGCGACCTTTCGCCAAAGAAGATATAGTGTGGCGCGCGCATATCTCACCTGAAGTTTCTAAATTGCATCGCAAGGTAATCTTATTACTCAAACATTGATTAGTTTCGTATACTTTTATTAGGGACTAGAGACTAGAGATAAGAAGCACATTCTTGCCAGGACTACTCCTAAATGTCACTCAAACGAAGAGAGTCCGGCTGCTTCCTTGTGCGGTAGACACATCATAAAAGTTTGCTTTGTAATGAATAGGTTTAGGCTCATACAAGTGTAATCCTATCAGAATGATTTGTTGGATACTTAATTAACCAAAGGGTACGATAATCATTTACCATCAGGTGATTGCGGTGTATCATTTGCTGTTGCCGGTTTTAGAAAAAGAAAAAGAGGGAAAGGCTTTAAAGCAGGGATGAAAGTAATAAGAGATCTAGGCGTCTGCGCCATAAAAACTCTTGCTCGCTACAGAAAATGCAGAAAACGTATTATATGTTTAGATTTGTGAGCTAAATGATTATCTAAGTACTATTGTTTCAGAAGGTAATAGACTACCAGCAGCGGTTACCCAACTACGCTCCGATGGGTGTGGCGCTCCCGCCGGGCTCGAGCTCGCACGCGCTGGGCGCGCGCGCGGGCGCCGGAGGGGGCGCGGGCGCGGGCGCGTGGGGCGCACGCTCGGCGCCCGGCGCACACTCTGCCAGTAGCGGCGGGTCGGCGTGGGGCGGCTGGGCGGCCGGCGTCGTGCTACTGGGCCTGCTTGTGCTCGTCGTGAAGGCCGCCGAGAAGTGCCTCGACAAGAGATTGTTTAAACGTCAGTCTATACTTATCTATACTATTGTAGGGGCGATATAATGATATGATGTGAGGTGTAAGAAATGATGGTCACATTAATATATGTTATACTCTCTTTACTGGTACCAGAAACTTATAATACATATACAAAAATAAACTACATAAATACGCGACCTAACTGAGCGGGTGTGGCAGACGACTGCTGCGCTGCGCGCGCACAATAGCGCGCCTTGTGTATACATGTGTAGCGTCAGCAGCCGCTACAATATTATTATATAGCTAAAGAGTTTGGTTGAACGCGCTAATCTCAGGAACTATTGGTTCGAATTGAAAAAATATTTTAGTGTTGGAGAGCCCATTTATCGAGGAAGGCTATCACACATCACGCTACGACCAATAGGACCGGAGCATCAATGAAAAATGTTGTACAAATGAGGAAAATTCTGTTATGTGAAGCAGACAAAGTTGCGCGGGTCGGCTAGTCATACTATATGTATTACTAGCAACCTGCCGTGGCTTCGCTCCATTAGGCGTTTTTGATGAAAGCTCCCAGGCAGCTTGACTTTAGCTGACATTTTTAGTTATTGTCATATTTCAATCAATTTACACAAAACCTTAACAAATTATACACTTAAATCTTTCTCATGCACCACTCGGTGTATTCGTGAAAATCACATGAAAATCGGTTGAGTAGTTTTGGAGCTTATCGCGAACAGACAGACTGACGCGGCGGGGGACTAATATTATGTAGTGATAGTGATGTATATAATTGCTTGAGGCACTCAACATGTGCGCCGGTATATATTTATGTACCGGCGCACATGTTGAGTGGCGCAGCGGTAGTGCATGCGACTGCTGTGCCATCTAAACGGAAGGTCATTCATGCCTTTACGATAGAACGCCGGGGATCTAGATTCGACAAACTGTGTGAAAGCATTTTGTACTGCCTCCTGTGAAGAACATTTTTATCACGTAGAAAATTGCCCAAATCACGAAAAAAATGGTAGTCCGTTGGAGCAAGGTCTGGCGAGTACGGAGGATGACGTATGGTTTCTTACTGCAGCTCCTGTAGAGTTACAACGGTTTCTCGTGCAGTGAGGTCTTGCGTTATCATGGAGCAATAATGGTGAACATCGATTCACGAGTCGGGGCTGTTCCCTGCCAGGTTCGCTACCATTGTTCAAAGTTCGGCACAGTAAACATCTGCTGCTACCATTACCTTTTTATTGATTAGCTTTGTTTTAGGGCACTGTTGCGGCGTTTGACCTGGGGTCAGCAATTGCATTTTTCGCTTACGGTTATCGTAAAGAATCCACTTTCGTCACATGTCACAATTCGATCCAATATTCCTTCATTTCTGTACCGATTCAATAAGGCAACACAAGTTTCAACACGCATTTCTTTCTGCTGATCAGTCAAATCATGAGGCACCCATTTTCCATATTTTGTTATCTTCTTGATTTGATACAAATGAGCCAATATTGTAGGTAGGGTAACGTTAAAACCACGCCGCTAATTCCTCGGGCACGCCACAATCGTGGCGGTAAGTCCCATTTTTGAGGAGTGGCTGGAGAGGCGGAATGGCACCCTCACATTTCGGCTGACACAGGTGATGACTGGCCTTGGTTGTTTTGGCCGGTTTCTGTGCATAGGCCGGCAAGATAAGCCCGGTTGTCACCACTGCAGCGACTGCCGCGACGTTGTTGAGGACACGGCGCTGCACACTTTGACGAATTGCCCCGCCTGGGCATCGCAGCGCCGTGAGTTGATCGCGGCAGTCGGATTGGTTGCCCTCTCTCCCGGGTGTAGTTCAGTCTATGGTCCGGAGTGAGAGGTCGTGGAACGCCGTCGCCTACTTCTGTGAGGAAGTGATTTCCATCAAGGAGGCGGCGGAACGCTTAAGCCCTCTCCCCAACCGCAGAGCCGAGCGCCGGAGGGCGTGAGATGACCTCCAGCCACCTTAAGGTTTGACCTAGGGGTGGTGGGCTTCGTGGGCCTACCTGCCATCCGATCAGCACCAGGTCCGAGAGGCGGCGTGGGTGTTTCCACGCGCGCCTCTGTGTCGAGTCCGTCTCCCCTCTAGGAGGGAGACAGTGGAGTTTAAAGTGAGAAGTGCAAAAACGTAGGTCTCTTCGTGTAGTGGCCTTCATAAGGCGTTTCATAAGGCGCGGCGGCCGAAACCTCGGCGGGGTCGCGACCGCATGTGCAAGTGATTCGCGCGGCCCCGTCGATAGTGGTTTTGTCAAGGAACACCGTGGTAGATTTAGTCGGTATTCCGGGAGGACCATTATCATCATTTGAACATCTTTCTCTTTTACTCCGGTGAGTCCAACATAACCCCTCCACCCGCCCTCGCGGAGGGGTACATCGATGCATTCCCCCACGTAAGAAAAAAATGCCGCTAATTCTTGGGTAATTTGACTCGGATCGGCTTCCACCATCTCCTTCAATTCAGTGTTATTCACCTGTGTGGGCAGTCTTTCACGTGGTTCGTTCTTCAAGTCGCTTTAAGAAGTCAGCGTTTAAACCAAAAACGCGCGGTGCGTTTATTAGCAGTCTCCTCTCCAACCGCAGCGCTGATATTGCGAGCCGTTTCTGCCGCGTTAGTTACGCGTCGGAACTCGTATTAAAAAATGACTTGGATTTTCGAAGTAGCCATCTTTCCCGTCTAAGCTGAATAAAAAAAACAATTAAAAGTCGAAAATCGAATGTTGCACATTTGCTTGCACAAAGAAAAATCTTGTAGGTATAATGTGAAAAAAGTTTTACTTGATAATCTTACTCCATGAAGATTTTATGTCAATTCAAAGAATCTATTACTATACAACGGCAACTTCATACTACATACTTTAACCCCTATTATTAGTATAGCTTTGAAATCATACAAAAATGTTATCGATACAGATAAATTTTAGTGGGACACGATATTTTAATAATGCTCATAAAAATAAAGTGCACCTTTATAAAATTTATTCTTATAAATAATCTTATTTAACAACTTACTAACAAACGGCCACTGACTCATTATTTTGTAATCAAAACATTTTATAACAAAACAAATAGTCATTAGTCTGCTAACTCGCTCTAGATATATATCTTATCTTCATATTATATTGCCATAGTGGCAATGTCCCTTTACAACAAGCAAGGATAGTAAGTACCTACTTACTATCCTTGCATGTTATAAAGGGACATTTTGAAATATGTACATAACCATATCTGTATACATAAATATGTATATAACCATATCTGTATACATAAATATGTACATAACCATATCTGTATACATAAATATGTACATAACCATATCTGTATACATAAATATGTACATAACCATATCTGTATACATAAATATGTACATAACCATATCTGTATACATAAATATGTACATAACCATATCTGTATACATAAATATGTACATAACCATATCTGTATACATAAATGAGCATAATCATAGTTCTAGTTAAGGTAGCAGAGCAGCGATAGCTCAGTGGGGAGACCAACAGACTGCAATGCAGAGGGTCTCGGGTTCGAACCCACGTCGCGCACGTCTGACTTTCGGAAGTTATATGACTTTTTGAAATTATGTGCGTATTGGTTGACAATTATAGCCTGCTCCGTGCCTCGGAGAGCACGTTAAGCCGTCGGTCCCGGCTGCCATGAACATCTATGGCAGTCGTTATTCGGAGAGAGTCGACACAAAAGATCCTACTGGGTCGAAGTGTCACCGGTCTGCACTGACTGGCCCCCACATAAGATAAGATAAGCTAGCAGAACAGGATTCAGTAATTAAAAACTTTCAATAATAATCGAGCACATATCAGTGCTCGATTATTAAATTAATGAGGGTGTCAAGATATCGGTATTACCTAGAATCGTAACGCTAATAATCATAAATTAAGGTGACTTGAAGTAATCTGACTGTTTCTTATAATGAGGTTATCATACTAAGAACTTGGAATTTAGATCTTTGTCAGATACCACTGTTTTTTTCAGGGACTATTATTCTTGTATTATTATCGTATTAGGATTATCCAAAAGTATTATAGATCAAATAAATGATTTTAATGTTTTCAGCAGCAAGAAGACGACAGTCAGAAGAGTGGCCCACGCCGAGCGTCATGGCTACAAGTCGTAAGTACTAAAATAAAACAATAAACTTTGGGTCACTAAACCACAAACAAAATTATCTTCTAAAATATTATTTTTAATAAAATGAAAGAAGCTTGTAATTTGAACTAACTATACGATTTAACAATGTAGTAAACACAAGAATATAACATATTGTATTTGATAAACTGAGCGCTAGCAGACATCACGTCATTGAGATTCTACATTATAATATATGAAAGTAATCGTAATATCTCATTTATTTCAGTGCAACAACAAAACATAGCTGGCGGTTCATTACCACATTTAGACGACCTAGAATTCTCGTCCCCGGGTCAACGGAACTCTGACTTACCACCGCCGTACTCCGAGTGTGCACTTAAACATAACGCCAACATCTACAACAACTTCAGCAACCTTAGCTCGGAGGAAGCGCCTCCGCCGTACTCTGATTGTCTGGTAGCCTTCTCCAATAAAGATATACCGACAGTAGATATACACAGACGACGTATGAACGACGAACCTCAGACCAGTTCTGAAATAGATAACGTCCAGAACGATCTGAGAGAAACTCGTCACAGAGTCGACGTCGATGAAAATAATTATGACGAGAGTACTATGAGAGTAGAACTAGTGTTCGATAATGGTAGGATAGTTGAAAGAACAATAGATATCGATAGTACCGACAATGTGCCAGAAATAGTCGCCAACGTGGGAGAGACCGTCATCGGCAACAGTATTGACGACAATGTGGCGGAAAACATCAGCCATGACAGAGTTATATTTGTGTGAGCTGAACTATGTAACTTGACAACTGTGACGACGTGCGCTTGTTTGTATCTACGATATGCAACTGCACAGGATACTTGACACTAATAGCATATTCTGTACTCTTGAAAACCGATTGAAATCATTAACGCATAAAGTAAAATTATGAAGTTAGTGTGTTTAGAAAGGTACACAAAACACCCTTTAAATAATCGAGTACCCTAAAATATCAAGATGTAATAAAAGCCCTCGGAATACTAATATGTTGTAGCACGAAGGGCGATTAGCTGGACTCTCTCGTGTGGAGTTATATATGTCAAGTCCTTAATTAGATAATAAATATATACTTAATGAATAATAATCGAAGTATTATGGTGCGAGCGTGATAGGTTGTATGCAATTATTTTTGTATAACGATTTATGAAAACAAATACTCATACAAAGCATTGTATTGTGGTGATAACGAGATTAAATACAAAATGAATTTGAGGACTAAGTATGCTCTAATAAAAACGTGAGGCGTTCGATACAAAGATAATGAGAGAGTAATAGCCTCTTATTAAATGATCTCATTGTATTAAATGATAATTTGAAGTCAACAACATTAACATTACAATTGTATTACTCTCCCATTCTATCTTTATTACACAATCACTGACAGAATAGCTGCAGCTTTCATAATAATTTGTTACATGGGACAGTCTATCTAAAATAACAAATTACCTCTGAACCCTCTCAATGCTTTGGTGGAAAAGCTTCAAAAAAGAAGAAACCACTGGCTGATACACATATCAAGCCTGTAGTTAAAGCTTAAGATTATTGACGACACACTGTAACATCATGGAGGACGTTTGCTCAGTTGCAGAACCAAGTGACAGGCATTTGCGAGCTGACGAGATTGTTTGTTGCGTTTTAGATCTCCAAGGACTGATTCTATGTTTATCTCTTGTGACCAGACCAGGTTTTAGTTTAGGCTATTCAGTCATTGACAATAGTTATTACTATCCTAGTATTATACATAGTCAGTTGTGCTGTTTATTATATATTTATGTAAGGGCACAGTCCGCAGTTGAGTGCACTTGGGTAGTCCCTTTCTTCTCCTAAACTTGTTTGTTCGAGAATCATTATCCATAACACGTTTGCCATACATTTCAGTAACCATAATGTTCAAAAATTCTAAAGTTTGTTTTACATAATTATCTTCATTTCTAAAACTATTCTGTCATAAGATCGAGTACTATAATAATAATTGAATCTCATAATTTTACATGAAATAAAGTCATATGTCCTAAATATTGTATTATAATTATAATGTGTATTATTCCGAATGTTCATTTGCTAAATTAACTAGGTTTAATTAGATTTTAGTGACAGAAACGAATCGCTGTGAATGCGACATCACGCAGTCTTGTCTGCCCTACCCCTAGAGTGCAATGTAGAATCGCTTGGCGCGTAGGGGGAGGCGGCCCGCGGGCTGAGGAGTAGGAGGCTGTGAGCGAGCCCCCGCAGACGATTAGCACGCGTGGGACGGCCGCAGACCCGCAGCGCCGGCGCCGGCCGTGACAAAAGCCATATTGCGTTTGCATCTAGCTTTGTAATACAAATTTGTTTTAAAAACATTATTAGGATAAATAAACATTAAATAATTTGAATTTAGGACTTATAACTTTTATTGAAAACGGTTTTAAGTCTTTTGTATATTATTGATTGTAATATTTATGACAAACAAATTTGGGAAATACTGTATTTAGATATTTAAATTTTATGGCAGGTGATTTAATGTGACATTAAGTTCGAGCAAGTTATCATTCGGACAAAATAAATGATAATTAAGACGAAAAGAATTATGGCACTTTAAATTATGGATAAAAAAGTTAGGGAACACAATAGGGAACCCTGCACTTGCTATAAATCAACTAAGTTTTTGTATTATATTCTGAAGTTTACACGAATGGAAAAACTATTATAAAGTAGTAATTTCAAAGGATTTTTTCAAAAATAATTAATAGTTAAGTTTTTTATTATTTTTCTTCAGTTCAGTCATATAAAACATCCAACGAGGTTAACTTTATTTGAAGTTCACAAGCTGCAAAGGCGTCAAAAAGATCCGCATATTTGTATAACAGCAAGACTTTGGACAACGTGGATTTCTGAGAGAGCAATTTTGATCTTAAGTGAAATATTATCCTTTGTTTGACCTTACCTCAACACCATAAAATGATTTTGAGTCAGATAGGTGGAGCCAAAGTTTAATATTGTAATATTTATAGTAATACAATTGCTTGTCCGACTTTGCTAACCGACCAATTTCCAAAGCTATACGACCAACATTAGTTTATGTGCATTTTCAGCTTATGTCTGTAGATATTTTCACCGTCACTAGTAGTGCCCGAAGCTGAAAGGACAGTTATCTTTTCAGTAGTGGTCTCAGGCCATCCTGCGGACTCGCCTATACACGAGAGTCATTAACGATTGATAGGTATATAGTAAGTGCAGAGTGGGTGCTTACCAAAGATACCTGATAGCTGACCTCACTAGTGTGTAGATATTGTGCGACGTTGTAGAGACGCGCCTAGCGCTGGCGTACGCTGCGACATTGCACACGCCGCCACATACATATTGTACTTGTAGGAGCTCTTTACTATATATTATTACAATTGTATTGTCTTGATCATTTACATTTTATAATAAATTTTGTTTCCTTGATGTTGTGTTTTATGTGCCCGGTACAGTTTATGATGAATTTATTCGCGAGTTGTTATGAACATTTCAAGTTTTAAATACTTACAAGTTCTTTGAAACTCCTTGAACGACTAAGGGCATTAAATCGAATAACTAGAAAGAATCAAATAATTTAAAATTTAATTCATATAATAAGCGTAGAGACTGATCATATTCTTAAATCATGTAATTATGGTTCTACTATCGTCTTCAACGTCTAAAGCGATCCAAATCTATCAATTTACTAATCGATTTTTATAAATTATCTTCAAGAAGATATTACTTATAAAATTTTATTGATTATAAAAATAGAATGCAAATTCACGCTTTTCATCGATTTATAGAATTGGACAGATGAACAAATAACGCCTTTAACTATTTGACCTAGCGATTCTATTGTTTATTGGCCTTAAGCTAAGGGATATTGGATAACATGACAAAGAATATAACTTATTGTATTCTATACAAGATTGCCATACATTCCACTTTGTAAAGGAGTTATTGTATATAACATTTTACACTACAATTAATTTAGAATCGATGTCACGAAATATGTCCCACCACGGCGCTAGTGTCGCAGCGAACTTTCTTAGACATCGTACTGTAATAAATTAGTTCCACTAACTGCCGCAAGTATACCGTGACGTGAACTCTAGCAGTAGACATTGGCTTTGTAAATAACGCATACTTTATTTTACTTTGTTTTAATACTATTTATCTTGAATAGTTTAGTTCAGAGGTCATACTATCATGAAATTACTTGCTAGTCTCTAATCGTTCGTATATTTAATTTATTTTAGTCCTTAGAACTTATATAAATGCAGTATACTATCGAGAATTGCATTGTATTCTAGACTTCTAGTAGTATTGCTAGTACATATATATATTTTATTTACTGTACGCATCATTGCCAATACAGTTTTTTAGTGTAGCCCAAGCATTTGTGTAAATCTCTTTTGCTGAAAACAAAAACTAGTTCCACATTTTTCCTTTGGTTATTTTCGTATAGCGCCCATTAATATCCGCCATCATTCATTTAATTTGCAAAAAGGAGATAACATATATTTTATAAACAATAATAACAATGATCCTAAAAATTACTTTAAAACTGAACAGGTTTTACTGTGTTAGTGAACCCTTTAATTTAATTTTTCATATTCATGAAAAATTATAATTTTTTAATTTTTTAAATGGTTTGAAAAAAAAATCTGTTCGGTTATATTATACATTCTAATTTGGTTTAGAGCTCTGGCGTAAAAGTTGTTTAGATTGATAGATAGTCTAATGTAAAAAAGCCTCGAAGACACCTTATAGTTGTAGGTACATAGGGAAGTTATTTTAATGTTCACCATGACAGTAGGTACTACTACCACACGTAGTTTTAGCCCAGAGTAATTATTATACTACTATACATTTATCATCAATTCAATAAAGTATAACATAACTACTCAAGCCAAAATCATATATATTCAAACTCCATTTTACATTCTGATTCATAAATACATACATAGATATTTGATTCATCACCTATGCACATATATTTACTTGAACTACGATAGTGTTCGATGCGTCTATACCACCACTACTTCATATCGCTAGCATAAGAGGTAGGTAGGTATATCCTGTATGTCGTATACATAAATGTTTGTAAAGAAATTGCGATATGTGGCGCCCCACCCTTCTGTTATCTGTTTCTAATAAAGTATATTATCGATAAAAAGAAACTATGATTAAAACACCATTTAAATTACTGTTTATATGGTTTATTTTTACAACTAAAACATACTAAATCTAAAGTTTAAATAAATATGAACTAACTTATAAAATTAGTTTTACACGTACAGTTACTTAATTATTTATTAAAACCATGCTTTCTGAAACTCTCGTTCAGTGATTATATTTTGAAGTATTATTCTGTAATTTTTATACTATTTATCATAGTAACTCGTAACACAATACACTAACATTTATTTCAGTTTAATACATTGATTTTCACTTTTTTTAAGAATGCAAAAGTATAAAGTAAAGCCGGATTACATAATAAGGTAAGGTAAGATTTAGAAACTGGTGAAACACATAAGTATTTAAAACCAGACCTATGCTTAGCTGTCGACGAATAATTACTATGAATGACGATATTAGAACATTTCTACATAATACTTACAAACATGAAATAATGAATAGGTAAAAGAAAGCATGGTTGAGTATTTATAGTAAATCTTTACATAGTTACAAATATAAATGCAATTTGAGCTTCGATATAGGTAATTGTTCTACTATCTAACATAACGAGTATTTCTACAGGGATCGTATATTTGTTGCTAACAAGACGGATATGAGATAATAATTACAAAAATAATATATAATTGTTTATTAAATGCGCCAAAATATTATAAATGTGTGTTATTAATTTATTTTTTTACTTCTATAGTGGCAAACTAGCATACACACCTGATGGTAAGCGGTCACCGTAGCCTATGGACGCATGCAACACCAGAGGCATCGCTTGCGCGTTGCCGACCCTTTAGGAAAGGAAGTGGGAAGGAATAGGAGCGGGAAGGGGGCAAGAGGGTGATTGAGCCTCCGGTACTCCTACTTCATATTTTCGAATGAATATATAATTCAATCCAAATGTTCTGGCATTGGTCATGTTGCCATTTTGCAAACCATATACAACATTTGTATATATAGCTTCATTTTGACATGCGAGCCATAGCCATAGCAATAGCCAGAATGAAGACAATAAATTTACACTTCAATAAAATAGATTATAAATTTGTTTCATTTCACTGCAATGCAAGATAGCGCGTTTGGCTTAAATTGATACAAATTAATTGCATGGTAGATATATCTACATGTATGTGGAGGGGTTCTTGACGCAAACATTTTAACTTAATCCATATTATTACTATCGCGAAGAGATCTCACCTCCTTCCAATATATTTTGGTACGAATATATCTACTTATGTAATACACAAATTATTTATTTAAATACAGTCTTAATGTCACAACGTTCAAGTTAGCAGTAGCACCAAAATTAACACTTGAAAATAGATAGATTTTATATTTACTTACTTCCTTAAATAGTAGTAATAAAAGTATATTGTTCGATTTTATTGTATAGTCTTTGAGGCTAAATTACTATAAAATATTTCTGTGATCTAATGTGAGAGTTTAGATTTAGACATTATGTGTTTGGGTTATAGGAGATTTACACAGAAAACATGTCATGGACCTATGAAGTGAATACGATCAATTATGAGTGTATTCACTATAAGGACAAAATCATAACAAACACAATTTTATCGAACACATAAATAATGAGATATTGTTTATTTTTTCTGAAATAGTGTAAATATCGAGTTTTATCATGTATTTTGAATTCTATCATGTGAATATTAATTTAGGTATATTTAGACGATGTAATGATTACCTCGAGGTCACCACACGAGCACGGGTCGTTTCATAAGATATTCCATCGTACTAAGTTCATAGCCGTGATGGATATACGTCGTGTGGTCGTCCACTGTGCTGCTGTGTGCTGAGCCTGCACCCCCATGTGGCGCTTACAGCTCGTTGTTCTGTCGACGCCTGACGTACCTCGCGAAGTAGTCGGGCCGCCAGCACTTGCACGAGCCGGGGACCAGGAACCAGTCGTAGTATAGACGAACCTAGTGCAACGCGTTGTTATGATTAATAATAATTTACCATAGTCCTGTTTTCCTCAACAGATCAGAGATGTTATGGAAAAACAGTAAAGAGTACTCTCACGAATGAATAGGATAAGAAGTAATGCGGCAAATAAGGTAGCAATGTACGATAAAAATTAAAATTATTCGACTGTTCGAGTGATTTGAACGAATTCGAATAATATTGATCGTCATGTTGTGTTGTATCCTAATATTTTGAAACATAATTATGTATATTAAAAATTTGTGAATTCTTGATATATGAATTAAAATATACTATTATTCCTGTTAACGCATTCAGATAAGCCAATGAGTTAGTAAGCTGTATGAGAAATGGTCGCTAGTACTGCAAGATTTCTCAATCGTAAGTCCGAAGTCTTATCATTAAGATTAAAGTGTAGGGGGTGACTAATAGTAGTACCTTTACAGGGCTACCGGTTGGCTTGCTTTTTTAGTGAGTGGTAGCTGCTGCTTGGTCTTAAGGCATCCTTAAATCACTTCACCAGTGGCTCTAAGTAGCTGTTGTGTACGCAGCGGCCACACCCCGGTAAACCGCGTCGACCCGCGGGCAAAAACTGGTGAAGGGGGCTATGCACGCTGTCTGGCGGACATAGTTACGGCAGGAGATCCCCTTGTTAGTACACGAAGACTAGATCGGTATAGGAGGCGAACATCGTCGATATGGCAACATCACCGGCTTTTATGGCGATATAGCATGGTATCTGCGACATACCATAAAGGGCGCATGTCGGGATCTGTATAATGACATGTGGCCAGTTGCTGCATCTTTTACCTTTGGTCAATCGTATCGGTCTCCGATCCACTAATCCTAGAAGGTACGAGACGAGAGAGTGGATTTACAACTGCGCAATTGCTCATCCACTTAAATATATTCACGCGCTGATGGCTCCTTGGCATGATTTTCTAGACACCGAATGAAAGCCCTGCGGCGATGGAACATTGGTGGGAGTAACGGGACACGGTGAGTTGTTACTAGCTGATTTTCTGCAAGTAGGCGGCTAGACGAGAGTGGTCGCTCCTGAAATCGATTGAGATGGGAGGACGGGTTCGGCAGCACGTTTGGCGACAAAGCAGCCCTTTTTAGGATCGCTCTGCTTTCCCCAATCTGGGGAGGGGCCTAGAAAAGGTGGCCCAAAAATAGTCCATCTCACCATAACCCACTGGCTAACCGCGGTCATTTGGGCACCAATATCTCGCGGTCAAAAGAATCACAAAAGATGTAAAACACAACATTTATACAGGGTGTCCCAAAACTCAACGTCAAGCCGAAACGGGGTGACAGGATTGATCATAACCATCACGAGAAAAATCTGAAAAAAAATCTATCCCATGCAGTTTGAAAATTATGGGCATTTTAAGAAAAACCTAGAAATTTGATCAAACTGTACCATTTTTCGGTTATTGTGGTTATTATTTTTTATTTTTGTTCATTTGAACTTTAGAAACGTAATCCTAAATAACATTTCTAGAATCCCAATAAAAAATAATGACACAATTGCCTTAAGTTCCCGAGAATTGAGACTATTTGTTAAACTACGAATTTAAAATTTTCAAGATTCGTCGACTTTGACAGGCCCTCCTATAAAAAAAATGTACTAGAGTGCCTTGGCAAGTAGCATTAAAAGTTGGCGCATTTAATCAGAATTCTAAAATGGTACAATACTTGTTAGTTCCATACAATAGAAAAGAGTAAAAAAATTAAAACCTCAAGTAACCCGATTTTTGCTATCAGATTTTACTCAGTTAAAATGTTTTTAATTCGCACAAGCTCTAGGTAGGTTCTTAATTTTAAGGCAAAATGATGAGAGAGATGGATAATGGGTATGTTTGCCATGAGTGAGCGAGACAGATAGTGACGCCACGCATTGAGACGGAGATGCGTCGTTTAAACGAGTGCGAATGAAACAGATAGATGCTATGGCATCTATCTGTTTCATTCGCACTAGTTTCAGCCAAGCAAATGGCTACGCTACCAGTCCGACACCAACCAGTTAGTACGTTTCGCTCATTCGTCTACTGCGCACGTTCGTATTCGCTTGTGTTGATTTAGTACTGACAACTTTGGCTTCTCTTTTTGGACTTGAATCTTTGTGAATTGGACTTGTTGATAACATACCGGCAACTTTGGCTTCTCTCTGGACTTTTGTGTTGGCATCCTTTTTATCTACCATGCCTACGCGCTACACTTCACAAGAATATGCGAACATGCACCTCATTTATGGGGAATGCAGATGCAACGCAAGTGCTGCCGCTAGACTTTATCGTGAAAGATATCCAAATTTAGAGCGCTACCCGGATCACCGCGTGTTTGTTAATGTGCACCGTTCACTCACAGAGGGCGGCCATTTCCCGAATCAAATACAGGCTGGAGGTAGACCTGTGTTTCCTTTCCAGGAAGAAGTATTGCAAGAGGTCGCACGTGACCGAAGTATTTCCGTACGTGGAATTGAAGAAAGAACGGGAATACCGAAAAGCACTGCTCATCGTATTTTACAAAGAGCCGAAATGCATCCGTTTCACGTACAACGAGTTCAAAGTCTTCTACCTCGAGATTATCAGGAAAGGATTTCTTTTTGTAGAACAATGCTACAGAGGCATAATGAGAATCCCCAATTCATCCAAAAAATTCTCTGGTCAGATGAATCGACATTTAAAAAAGATGGTTACATGAACTTGCACAATTATCACGAGTGGCATGTGGAGAATCCACATTTAATGCGAGAAGATAGATCCCAGTATCGTTTTAAAGTAAACCTGTGGACCGGAATTTTAAACGGTAAAATTATTGGGCCTATTGAACTGCCTGAGAACTTGAATGGAACTAATTACCTACATTTTTTAAGAGAAGATTTACCAACCCTGTTAGAGGACGTACCACTAGCAGATCTTCGCGACATGTGGTTTCAACAAGATGGCTGCCCAGCGCATTTCGCAGTGCAAGTAAGAGATTTCCTTGACCAGGAATATCCGGGAAGGTGGATTGGACGTTCGGGCACTATCTCGTGGCCCGCCCGTTCACCAGATTTAAATCCCCTGGATTTTTTCTATTGGGGAGTTCTCAAAGAAAAAGTTTACTCAAAGCCCATTGAGAACGTAGCCGACCTGCGTGAACGCATTTCTCAAGCAGCTGAGGCGATCAACTCTCGAAAATATGCCCGACTAATAAGTAGATCTTTTTTAAGAAGATGTAGGGCTTGTATTGAGGCTGATGGTAAACAATTTGAACATTTATTGTAATAAAAAACGTTATTTCTCTATCATCTGACTTTTATTCCAACAAACCTAATTATTTTACTAACTTTTTTTCACTTTGGTAAAAGTGGCGTCACTATCTGTCTCGCTCACTCATGGCGAACATACCCATTATCCATCTCTCTCATCATTTTGTCTTAAAATTAAGAACCTACCTAGAGCTTGTGTGAATTAAAAACATTTTAACTGAGTAAAATGAGATAGCAAAAATCGGGTTACTTGAGGTTTTAATTTTTTTACTCTTTTCTATTGTATGGAACTAACAAGTATTGTACCATTTTAGAATTCTGATTAAATGCGCCAACTTTTAATGCCACTTGCCAAGGCACTCTAGTACATTTTTTTTATAGGAGGGCCTGTCAAAGTCGACGAATCTTGAAAATTTTAAATTCGTAGTTTAACAAATAGTCTCAATTCTCGCAAACTTGAGGCAATTGTGTCATTATTTTTTATTGGGATTCTAGAAATGTTATTTAGGATTACGTTTCCAAAGTTCAAATGAACAAAAATAAAAAAGAATAACCACAATAACCGAAAAATGGTACAGTTTGATCAAATTTCTAGGTTTTTCTTAAAATGCCCATAATTTTTAAACTGCATGGGATAGATTTTTTTTCAGATTTTTCTCGTGATGGTTATGATCAATCCTGTCACCCCGTTTCGGCTTGACGTTGAGTTTTGGGACACCCTGTATATAGCAACCTGGAATGTAAGAACCTTAGTAGATAATGACAACAACCAATGCCCAGAGAGGAAGACCGCTGTAATTGTGCGTGAACTAGCCCGTTATAATATTGACATTGCAGCAATAAGTGAAACTCACCTAGCGGAGAAAGGACAACTTTGTGAGGATCTTGGCGGCTACACATATTACTGGGTTGGAAAGCCATCAACTGAAAGAGCATCTAGTGGCGTAGCTTTTGCAATAAGAAACTCACTTGCTAGATCGCTATCAGAACCACCAAAGGGCATTAATGATCGCTTGATGACACTGCGTATACCAACTGCCCATGGTAAATATCTATACCTTGTCAGCTTCTACGCTCCGACCCTCACTGCCTCAGATGAAGACAAATTGCGGTTTTATGATGATCTTCGCGCTATTCTTCTAACAATACCATCTAGAGACAAACTGATTTTGTTCGGCGACTTCAACGCGCGTGTTGGAACGAAATTTGAAGCCTGGAATGACGTCTTGGGTCGACATGGAATCGGCAAATGCAACACGAACGGAAACGCACTTCTCACCGTCTGTGCAGAGTTTAACTTAAGTTTTACCAACACTTTTTTCCGGCTACCTTTTAAATATAAAACATCTTGGATGCACCCTCGCTCCAAGCACTGGCATCTACTTGATTATATTATAGTCCGTAGAAAGGATCTCAAGGATGTCTTAATAACACGGGTCATGCGTGGTGCCGAGGGCTGGACTGACCATCGTCTTATTAGATCTAAAATGAGACTAATATTGAAACCACAGCGTAGAGCAAACCATAAAATTCCACCGAAATTGGCAGTTAATAGAATCGTTATCAATAGAAATATTAGAGAGAAGCTTGACTCATGTTTCGGATCGCTGACACCTTACCAGGGAAACACCTCAATTGACGACAAATGGCGTGCTTACGCCAACTCACTGAAAAAAGTCGCTCAAAGTGTCATAGAAAGAACACTGAAGAAAAGTAAAGACTGGTTCGATGATTCAGACGAGGAGCTGCGAAAACTATTTGATGAAGCCAGACAATCACTAAGGCAGACGATCAATAAAGATATTCGCAGGCACATAAATCGAGAGCTAAAGAAAAAATCGCGTCACCTCAAAGACCATTGGTGGGCCATGAAAGATGCAGATACGCATCAAATAGGTGCTTCTACGAAAGTCTTCGTACTGTTTTTGGACCCACTAATAAGAATACTAGCACAGTGTATTCGCGAGACCGATTGCGACGATTAACAGATCCAAAAGAAGTATTAGAAAGATGGGCCGAACATTTTATGGAGATCCTAAACCCGCAAACGGAAGGAGCCGATATCATGTACATAAGTTCACTTGATGGTCGCCCCTCAACATGTGAGTTAGAAGAGCCTCCATGCTTCGATGAATTTTATCGCGCCGTTATGAAACTAAAAAATGGCAAAACACCTGGATCAGACAGTCTACCTGCCGAAATTTTTAAATATGGCGGGCCTAATATAAAGAACAGACTGTATGAACTCATTCTACAAGCTTGGGAGTCAAATATTATACCTCAAGACTGGAAGGACGCCTCTTTATGCGTACTCTATAAAGGAAAAGGCGATCGCTCTGATTCTAGCTCCTACAGAGGCATATCACTACTGTGTGCAGCTGGAAAAGTCCTGTCACATATTATCAATGATCGACTCAGTCACCTTGCAGAGCAAATCTTGCCGGAAACTCAGTGTGGATTCAGAGCTAATAGAGGCACTATCGACGCTATTTTTGTTGTAAAACAGCTTCAGGAAAAGAGTTTCGAACAACACCGTGATCTCTACATGTGTTTTGTTGATTTAGAGAAGGCATTTGACCGCGTACCTAGGGCCGCACTCTGGATTGTCCTGGAAAAAATTGGTTGTCCTGCCAAGTTTGTGAAGTTAATAAAACAATTCCACGACAATATGACTGCACAAGTTCAACATGAGAGCAGCTTATCCGACCAATTTTCAGTAACCAGTGGCGTCAAACAAGGATGTGTTATGGCTCCCACGCTGTTTGCAATATATTTTGGTGCAGTGATGAATGACGCTCTTCAGAATTGCGATGACAGAATCTCACTACATGTTAGATCAGACAAGAGTATCTTTGATCTCTCTCGCTTCCATACAAAACGCAGTGTTCACCATCTCTCAATACTGGAGATTCTCTATGCCGATGACGTTTGCCTTATGGCAGATAATATGCAAAGTCTACAGCGCTTTCTAGATCAGCTCGATTTCTCATGTCGGAGATTCGGTCTAAAAATAAATGTGTCAAAGACCCAGATCATGAAACAGCCTGCCAGAGGTACATCTGCGAGTGCTAATACTTTAAGTCTGGCTGGAACAAATCTGAGAGAAGTAAATACCTTCCGATACCTGGGTTGTATAATACGTAGTGATAATAGATTGAAGACTGAGATTTCCACGAGAATTGCAAGGGCTGCTGCTGCTTTTGGGAATTTAAATGAGAGAGTTTGGAACTCGCATGATTTGAAACTAAACACCAAAGTTTCTGTATACAAAGCAACGATCTTGCCTATACTCCTGTACGCCTCCGAAGCATGGGTAGTGTACAAAACTGATACCAAATGCCTTGAAAATTTTCATATGAGATGTCTTCGCGCTATTCTGCGCTTGAAGTGGCAAGGTCATATTCCAAACACCGAGGTGCTGAGAAGGACGGGCATGCAGGGAATGGAATCTCTTTTAATGAAAGGTCAACTCCGATGGTGTGGCCACCTTGTGCGAATGGATGACACCCGATTGCCTAAATCTGTGTTTTACATGGCAAGCGCAGAATCGGAGGATAATACCTCCGCTTTAAAGATGTCCTCAAGAAAAGCCTGATGGGTTGTGGCATTTCGTCAAAGGAATGGGAGCAACTCTCATCGGATCGAACAGAGTGGCGCAGAAGCGTGAATAACGGGGTGAATCACTACGAGAATTTGCGTCGCGAAAATCTGGACGCAAAACGCCAACTTAAAAAAACCCGGCCGAAGCAAACTTACAATTACACCTACGACGCTGCGGGACAACTGTACTGTGTAGACTGCAACCGCTGCTTCAAGACTAAGTTTGGATTCGCTAGTCACATCCAGGCACATGACAGAAGATAGCCAGGGTGTCGCTGTCGACGGAGACGTCGAGGAGGACATCATCATTAAGATTAAATGAACTGGCCTTCATAAGAAATCATAACTTCATAAGTGATGCGTTAAAGCCCATTAATATTCACAACTGTTCCCTTTTTTGTCATAACATTTTAAGTTTAGGTACTATCTCGATAATGAGTTTGCTAATTCCAATAGGTCAACAATATTATGAGATTTTGAGAAAATTCAAATTTATTTTTATTAGCTATGTAGGTGAAATAGATTTAGAAGAATGTGTTTTACCTGATAACAGCCCATCTCATCGTGTCCATCGCAGTGCGGTGGCTTGTCTGTGCTCGGCTCAGGCTCCGACTGTTGGCCCGCGCGGTTCTGGAGGTATTGCTGGTAGTCCTGGAATATAAACGCAACGTTCATCATGTCCATGTGTTATTCGTATAACACTTGCAAAACAGAGGCAACAATTCAGTCCCATAAGTATGACCATTAATAGCTTAGTTGGCTAAGCGATGATACGATAGATCAATATAGCAAGTTCAAGTTCTGCTTCATGGATTGTCTTATTCCTCGTTTATCATATTATTTACATTCTACCTCAGCATGGAAAATAAACCATAACTCTCTTAAAAAAAATCTATTCTCGTATTAGCACTTAATTCCTGCATCGCGAGAGCTGTACTAAACTTTATACAAAGAATGTAAAGGTTTGGAACATATATTGGTAGATCCCACAAGTTTTTGTCTCATGAGCGCATCGAACTTAAAACACTCGGATTTTAAAATCTGTCTTTAGAATCAGCAGACTCGCTACTAAGACTAAGTTCACATATTCTCATATATCAAAAAGTGTGTAGATGAGTAGTATCTAGACGAAAAACTACTAACCTGAAGATGTGACTGCGGTTGTTGTTGTCGGGGCGGGTAGTGCAGCTCCGCGACCAGCAGCGACACCCACCGCGGCGAGCTCAGGCACCCGCCGTCCAGGTAGTGGCACCGGGACTGCATGCATCTGCACAAATATTATCACATTGTAGTTCTCTTCATTGAACTGATTACATATACCGAAAATATTCTTGTAAAGGACTTACATACATAATATCTTATGATCATATTTACAAAAAATTAAAATAATCTTTACTTGAATAATTCTGAAGCAGTGGATTACGAAAGGATGATAATCTGATTGAACGGATACATATTTTCTACTATTCAGTTGTACCTATATTATCATTTTACATCACACCAAAATCACAAAATTTAAACTTTCAAGCTACTGTCAATTACTAAGGCTTTTGTGCTAATCTGTAAAAAGATAATTTAGCGTTAGAATACTAACCTGGTGACTTCCACGGTCTGTCTGAAGTATCCTTCCTAAGGTATCTGCACCACGTAACGCCATACGCCCTGGTAATTGCGTGGGGACACTGGCGTAGCGTACTCAGTACTACAAGTGGGAGTGATGGGCACAAAGAACAGGAGTGATGTAGGAGAGCTGACCTCGTATCGGTGCGCGAACTGCGGGTGCGGCTGCACGCCGGGGTCCTCGCGCCGCTCCACGCCGCCCGCCGACTCGCTGTCGCCGTTGATCGCGCGGTACAGCATGCAGAACCTGAGCAATTACATACAAGTTATTTATAGCACGGTTCTGACTTCTGCGCAAAATGGGTAGGTAAATCAACATGGTTATGTTCGTTAGATAATCATTAAGTTCCTCCAGGAACGTAATAAACTTGTTTGGCACAGGCATTATGCTAGACAGTGTCGTAACAATAAAGTGTCAAAGCGGGCAAAACCCACGAGTCACGAGGGAACCTCTGACCCAAAAGTCTTTAAGGACTCTAACATTGATAAAAAAAATTAAAATATTGGACATCCCATACCCAGGCCTGAATTATTACGCCACTGATGCAAGGATATATATCTTTTTTTATTGCCTTTGGTGACAGACGAGCTAGTGGCCCACCTGATGGGAAGTGGTAACCGCTGCTCATGGACTTCAGCAATGTCAGGATACAGCAAAGCCGCTGCCTACCGTGAAAAAAGAACTATCTTTAAAACTCGTTTGAAGAAGGACACACCTATCATAGCGCTCGGGAAACACCGAAGCAGGCAGTTCATTCCAGAGCTTGCTCGTACGCGGGACAAATCGCTGAAAGCGTACCGTCTTGGATTTGAACGCTTCCAGGTGATATGGATGAACTATGCTTCGTTGTCGAATGGTACGGTGATAGAAAGGGGCCGCTGGTACCAAATCAAACAGCTCTTCAGAGCACTCCTCGTGAAAGAGTTGGTAGAACACGCAGAGAGACCTAAAGTCTCTCCGTTGCTCCAACGACTCCAATCTATCCGTAAGATTGGGATCATCGACGATTCGAACTGCCTGTCCTTTTAGGGAGTCAAGTGGGTCGAGCTGGTATTTGGGGGCCCCTGCCCAGGGATGTGAGCAGTACTCCACGTGAAAAGCACAAGACGTTGACCTGGTGTGAAGTACCGCCTCGCCCTATTTAGTACACCCAACTTTTTGCTCGCTAATTTAGCTTTGTCCTCCAAGTGACTCTCAAACTGGACTTTACTCGAGATTTTCACGCCGAGGATCCCAATACTATCGGAGATACGGAGAATAACTCATTGGAACTTGGAACAAGTTGTGTTCGTCTTTCCTGTCCGAGGACATTTTGATAGCTGGTATAACGCGCATCACCCGTACTGTCATCCGCATAGCAATGTATGTTCTCAATTGACAACAAATTATTGATATGCAGGACGAACAGCGTTGGGGAGGGCACCGAGCCTTGTGGAACACTAGCGTTAATGGTTTTGGTTTCGGAGCTACAGCCATCAACGACGACTGTAATGCTCCGACCATCCAGAAAGCTCGCAACCCATTTGCAGAGTCCTTCAGGGATTCCATAAGATGGTAGCTTCGATAGAAGGGGCCTATGTCAGACCCTGTTAAATGCCTTAGCGATATCGAGGTTATTGGCCAGAGCCTCTTCCCCGCCCTCTAAAGCCTCCGCCTAGCTGTGTGAGGTAGCGGTGTGTGAGCCGAACGACCATGGCGGAAGCCGTACTGGCGGTCACTAATCAGCTGATGATCTTGAAAGTACCGCAGCAGAAGGCGGTTTATTAACCGCTCCATAACTTTGGAGAGTAAGGAAGTAATCTCTATCGGCCTATAGTTTATGTTTATTCATAAATAAAAATTGTATCTAATTCATGTTCCCTAGAATAAACAAATCATATTCATATCGCAATATTATAATTCTATTCCAAATAATTTAAAAATATTTTGATCAATGTAAAATGGCAAATTAAATGCGTTGGGGATCAGGAGAGGGCGTTACTGTGCCACTGTTTACATCGAGTCCGTAAAATTATTACCACATTTGATCTGAATTATATGGAAGAAATAGTGAAAACCCAATGAATGCAAAGAACTTTCAAAATAAAAAAATAAACGAACTTTCAGAGAACAGTGATATTAATACGTAAAACCCTATCGTGAGATGTAATAAACTCTTATAAAAACTAGTGCAAATTTATGCAGAAGACAATGTACAACAATAAGTGTGAATAGCTATTATTTTGAAATAAATCCAATAAAATCATCCTCTCAAAAGAAAACTAATTTAACGCCATCTACCACAAATTCAAGACACTACGTCGATATATCTATATCGATCGAAACCTGATAACCCAGACTTTTGTATAAACAAATAGAGAGCGCTCTTTATAATAATTAGCAAGACCTTCAAACTGCAAGAACTTGATTTGACCAATTACTTCACTACTAAACACATCGAGGGCGCTATTCAAAGTAACACATAGAGGGCGCTATTCAAAGTAACACATAAAAATCCGAAATGGCACCAATATTATGTCCTGGATGTAAACAAAGCATATAAAATAGAGAATGCTTAATTTGTATACTATGTCAAAGAACTTATAATTTGGAGTGCGCCAATGTCTCCAAGGACCGATTTAATAAATCAATAACAATGGAACACAAACAATCCTGGAAATGCCAATCTTGCCGATGTAAAATGCCCAAAATAGACAATACAAACACGCCTATACGCCCACAAGACCACCTAACTTCGCCTCTAATTAACACCTTTAGAGGCTAATAAAGACAGCAACGTCACTATCAGAAAAAGGATTACGAAAACCAAAAACGACAGCATATGTTCAGAAGACCTAAGTATGCTAGGCGACACATTATATACAGAAGATAAAGTAACAGGTCTGGGTATAGATGTACAAACCGAACTAACCTTGCAGAATTTAAACGAAATTATAATACAACGCCTAAAAGATAATAATAAGCTCATAATAACAGAGTTACAGAATACAATACAGACAGAAATAAAAAAAACTATAGCTCAATTACGAGAAGAGGTTGAACAAAAAACGAACACCTTGTCGAAACAAAATGAGCAAAGGAAACAAGACATAAAACAATTAAGTTCTGAAATAAATAAATTGAATACAGAGACTGAAAAACTTAAAACTGAGATAAAAGATTTATCTATTAAATTTATTCCAATAAAAACACCCTTTATGGACATTAACACTAAAAAGATAGTACTTTACGGCTTTACCGAATATTACAATGAACCTGAATATGACTTGCACGGCAGGATAATAGATTTTTTCCAAGATACCATGCAAATTAACCTAATAGGCTATATAGAAGATATATACAGAATCGGGAAAAGCATCAACACAAACCGACCACTAGTTATAGAATTATTAAGCAAAAGGATTGCCAAATATATAACAGCAAACGGACAATGTTTACAGCGAACCAGAATATATATATATATCAGAATTCTTAGACGATAATGCACGTAAAGAACGACAACTGCTGCGAGCTGAAATGATAAAAGCTAGGAATAAAGGCCAGCATGCAATAATACGGAGAAGCCAAATCTTTATTGAAGGAATAAAAGTCAACATAAAAAACGATGAAAATAAAATGTACCAAACTACTGAGACAGAAGAAACCCAGCGAATGAGTAATATCAACTTTCAGATCTTCCATGACAACAACCAAAGCCATCATACAAAACAACATTATAATGTAAGAAATCACTCCTTTCGAAAACATCCACATTCCAGATTATAAAATTCTATATCAGAATCTACAAAGCCTCTACAATAAGCAACACCTCATAGAAGCCTTTTTAGAACAAGAGCCATTATATATAGCTATATGTATATCCGTATATCAGGATCGTAGCAAATGGAAATCCGTAGTCTCTGCCTACCCCTCTGGGAAACAGGCGTGAATCTATGTATGTATGTATACGAATCCTGGCTGACCTTAGAAAAATTAGATACCATACAAATTACTGGATATAAAATTGCATCTTCGTACTCCCGAACCCATCGAACAGGCGGCAGCGTGTGCATCCTACTTCGTGAACATACAGAACACAAGGAATTAAATATAATTATAGATATTTCAATTGAATATGTAATAGAGGTATGTGCATGTAAGTTACCATATGAAAATTTATTGTTGATAACTATATATTGGAATAGTAGAGAGGAAGAAATATTTATAAACCAATTAAAACTAATCTTACAATATATAAATAATAAATATTCAAAATCAAATGTAATTATAGGAGGAGATTTTAACATTAACATATTAGAAAATAACTTAAAATCCAATCAATTCTTGGATCTCATGCTTGAATACAAATTAACACAACACATAAAGTATCCCACGCGTATCTCGCATACTAGTTCAACATGTATAGACTTAATATTTACGAACTTTAACCATAATAAATTATATACAACTGTAGAAGACTGTAGGTTTTCTGATCATTGCGGGACCGTCATCCACCTAGAACCCTTACAACAAATATAAAAACTACGTGGTATATAAGAAAAAGAATATACAGCCTAATGAATATGCAACAATTTAAATCAAAACTAGATACCATAAAATGGTCCGACATCTTGCCAATAAACCAAAATATTGATTATAATTATGTATAATACATTCAATAATACATTAACAGATATCCTAAATGAATGTATGCCAAAACGAAAAATAAAGATAAAATTTAAAAAATACTGGTTAACTGTTGGTATTAAACAGTCATGCAAAAATAAAAGGCTGTTAAAAATACTTACACAAAAAATTAACAACTCAGTTTTAACAAAATATTACAAAAACTATGAAAAAATACTAAAAAAGGCAGTATCTACAGCAAAATCACTACACTATAAAAATAAAATAATACAATTAAATAATAAAACAAAAACAATGTGGAGTGTTATAAACGAACGGACGAACAAAAAACAAAAAAATGACAAACAAAAAAAAAAACTAAACATACAATTGCTAATTAACAATAACCTCATAACCGAACCCATGCAAATAACCATTTTAATAAATTCTTTGCTTCTATCAGAGAGAAAACTTCCTACAAATCCGATCGACAAGCAAACGGCGATCCTGTGCTCCATGTTAGAGAAAACACCATGTATCTCACCCCTATTTACCCATATGAGGTAAACAAAATTCTAAAAAATTTAAAAACCAAAATCAGTCATGGGATCGACGAGTTTCCACCTAAACTATATAAATGTTGTGCTGATGAATTAACCTTACCATTCTACCTACTTATAAATCAGTCTTTTGAACAAGGAATATTTCCCAATCAATTAAAACAGGCAATAATAAAACCGATCCACAAAAAGAATTCGAAAACAGACCCAAACAATTATCGCCCAATAGCACTGTTACCCACTGCTTCAAAGATTTTTGAAAGAGCCATGAGCGATAGAATCTAGTCATTCTGTGAAAAATATGATATATTTGATGAATGCCAGAATGGATTTCGAAAAAATAAATCAACAACATTGGCCATCTATAAATACATTCAAGAAGCTCTCAATATTGTAAATAACAAACAATATGCTATCGGAATATTACTTGATATGACAAAGGCCTACGACAAAGTACAATTCAAAATATTATTAAATAAGTTACATGGAATAGGTATACGCGAAAAAGCTCACGAATGGCTCCCTTCATATTTAACCGGTAGGAGACAATTAGTAGAAATAGAATTTTTCAACCAAAATACAAACACAATAGAAAGAATTCAATCCAGCAATAAAGATATAACCGCATCAATAACCCAAGGCAGTGTGATAGGATGCCTATTATTCCTCATTTACATCAATGACCTGCCAAAAACTATAGAAGGACCCTGTATCATGTTTGCCGATGACATCTCCCTGCTGGTATCTTGTAAAACCAACCTAAATTTAAACTATAAAATAAATTATATACTAACCAAAACAACAGACTGGATGACAAAACATAATTTAGAAATAAATTACACTAAAACTAAAATAATACCTTTCCATCCACATAAAAAAAAAACATTAAATATAAATTTCAGTTTTGAAGGACTCCAATTGGAAGTTGTTAAGGAATTTAGCTTGCTTGGAATAATAATAGATACCCATATTAATTGGAAGCCCCATGTAAAAAAAGTAAGAGCAAAGCTATCAAAATTTGCATACGCTCTACGTGAAATTAAAAAGACCACAGACCTATCAACTGCTCTTGTTACTTATTAGTATTACGCATATGCTTACTCTTGGTTAAGCTATGGTATAATACTCTGGGGCAACAGTACAGAAGCACCCTCTATACTCACCATACAAAAAAAAAAAAAATAGAATATTAGTAAATATACAAGAAACGGATTCTAGCAAACCTCATTTTCATAGTCTAAAAATTTTAACATTGCCATGCATTTACATCTTGGAAATTTGTAAATTTGTTCGAAAGCATCCAGAATACTACACTATAAGAGAAAACATACAAACCAAATACACACTTAGACATAAAAACAGACTGAACCTACCAACTTCCCAACTCACTATGCCCTCAACAAGCCCTTTGGTTATGTCCATAAAAATATATAACAAGTTACCAGAATTTATTAAGAACGAGGAAAAACCAAATAATTTTATTAATAAGTAAAACCTTTTTCTTGTACAAAAAAACTACTACACTATAAAAGAATACATGGATGAAAAATAACAATCTAGGTTTAATAATGTAAATATATACATATATTATTTCTAAATACTCTAATACTTGAAATTACAGTATAAATCTAAACAGCGCAATAATAAGCAATTCCAAATATTATGGTTAGTAACAATAAATAAAATTATTTTAGAGAATCATATTAAATATAATTAATAGATAATGCAATAAATAAATTAACTAAGAACATAGGTACTACATAAACCAAAAATTTTTTTTTTTTAATTTGTCCTATGAGTTAATTATATAAGTAAATAAATAAATATAAGCATGTAATAAAATATTTTCAAACACTAATAAATAGTTTAAATAATTTTTAATAATAATTTATTAATATAATAAAAATATTAAGGGAAAAGCCCTCTTCCTCTCTCCTAATATATTTAGTATGCTCTGCCCGACAGGGTCCACAATTGATACTTAGCTATAAGTCTACCATCTATTATTATTACATACTACATGGTGGCAAAGCAATAAAAAATTGAATTTGAATTTGAATTAATTCGTAGCAATAACTAAACGTCTATTCAAAGTAAAACTTTCCATAGCATTATGTATGTACTTATTTTTCTAAGGAGAAAAAACGGAATGTAACTGACATGACGGGATGTCAGCATTGACATTTGATATTTCGAACTTTGATAGTTTTGATTTTTGTTTTAGGTTAGAATTAGAATTGCTGTGTAAATTGTTAAATAAATGTATACTCAACATAGATTTGTGTTAAAATGTCTTCAGCGTTAGTGCGACAGGCTCTCGAAATAGTCGACCAAGAAGGTAAACATAGTAAACTACAGTTTAAAGTATTATTCTGAATGTTTCGAAAGTTCGTATAAGTATACAGTTGTGTATTTGTTGTCGTTCTAGAGTGCGTGGTGAAGAAGCGTGGTGGACGCGCGCGGCGGCCGGCGCGGGCAGGTCAAGGTTTGTGCTACGTCACACATTTCGTTCGAGTTTTATTCACTCGGTCATATCACTCGATGTAATCTCATGAATTTATTGTGCGTACTTTTATTGCGGCACTAGTATTATGATGGCTTACGTTATATAATAAACCTGGCCGTTTATACATTTATATGCTTACTATAAGCAATATACTGAAATAAGTTTTCGGTTTATCAGATCATCGGTACCTGTTCAAGAACAAAACTAAAAGAAATAAGGAGCCAACTAAGTCCAAGGAACAAATAGCTGAAGAAAATATAAGGAAACTGTTGGCATTGTCAAAACCTACTGCTGATTCTAAGAGCACAGAAAAGGTAAAGCTTATAAATGAATGTTGTGATAGAGTGTGTGAATATTAGCAGCCTACTCCGTAGATAATGTAACTCATTGAGACTTACAATATCACATTTAAATAAATATGCAATATAGAAGCTTATGACAGAACTATGAAGGATAATACAGTTATTCACTTATAAGTTAACACATGTATGAATTAGCTGTTATATCAATGTACTTATATGTATACAAGTTAAACAATATTGTTAGAGTGGAGTAATGTATCTCACCATCACATCTGATTAGATAATGTGTGAGTGCACTTCACTTAAGTACTAGTATAATGTTGGGCTATCTTAGTGCTAATTGCTTACGTGTAGGATCTAAATGGTAACAATGTGGGTATTTCATGTGAATCCTGACTGAATAAAAATTAGAGGATCATGACTTATTGGTGTCCACACAGACCAAAAGGTTAGGCACATGCAAAGATACATTTATTATTGAAACCTGCCTGATACTGTTGCTTTACTTAATGTTTCCATCCTTATGTGAACATTTGTTGGACATTGTAGCAGGAGAAGCCTATGCCCCATAGTAAAGCTAATAGCACTGCTTATACAACAATTGACTGTTAAATGCAGAGGTCTCATTATACTATAGATCATACTTACTCAGTGCCTACTGTATCACTCGTATGTTCTTCCACTGCAGAAGGCAATGAATGACCTTGGTAATCTATTGCCTTTCTGGAAAACTGGATATAGTGCAGGTTATTTAAGTGACTATTTACTTATCTCTTGTCTATGTACAATAGCTAAAGGAGGATAGAAAAGTGGTTAGTGCAAAACACAAACCTGTGTGCAATGCAATAATTTTATAACTGCTACTAGTAAATATTTATCGATATCTATCAAGAACTATTTTATTTGAACACCTACAATAAGAACTCATAGCATTACCCCTACACTAATGATAATAAATTGACTGAAAAGCATAGGGTTTCAAGTACAACTACTAATCAAACAAAGTGTTGTTAGATTTATATGTAAAAAAATTCTAATAGCAATTCTTGGTTTGTCTTGCAAATACTAGAATCAGGTATACAGCCATGGCTCACCTAGAGCCTTATGAAACATGCACCTTCGTTGTAGCCCAGAATACTGCAAGTGAGCATTGAGAGTCCTGTGGGTACTCTGGATCGTCCAGGCTACTCAGCGCTAGTCAATGCCAACTGGCGACGAGGCAATGGCTTGGTGTTTGAGGCATTCAATACCACAATCTGACTTGCAATTTATGCGCTTTAAAGTTAACCTGGTGGTACAGTCAGTGACATAAGTATCTTATCTAATCTTATGTGGGGGCCAGTCAGTGCAGACCGGCGACACTTCGACCCAGAGGGATCTTTTGTGTCGACACTCTCCCAATAACGACTCCCATAGATGTTCATGGCAGCCGGGACCAACGGCTTAACGTGCTTTCCGAGGCACGGAGCAGGCGATTATTGTCAATCAATACGCACATAATTTCGAAAAGTCATATAACTTCCGAAAGTCAGAGGTGCGCGACGTGAGTTCGAACCCGAGACCCTCTGCATTGCAGTCTGTTGGTCTCCCCACTGAGCTATAGCTGCTCACTGACATAAGTAGCTGAAGGTTAAACAAATTCATAACAGTATTCTATGAATAAAAAATTACTAATTGTTGTTCAACTGTAAGTAACAAATTATGAGTAAAATAGCTGTTCTTTAATCATATTAGAATGTTAATCGCCTTATGTGGCCGTCTGTTATTATATCACAAGTTGAAAATGATCCCTAAAGTCTGATGTACTATGCCCTCTAAGATTGTGTTTATCGCATGGTGAGCCAACAATCACCCCAGATCAGGGACTTCGAGCTTTAACATGTCAAGCAAGTGCATGTCATACATTGGTCAAACCAAGAGATGCATGTTTGATAATTTAATGTAAAACACTATCTTGTAATACTTTAACATGTTATTATTTTTGTCCCTAATAAACAAAATAAAAATATTCTTTACTGAATGTATCATTAATTTTAAAATCATATGTTTAAAAGCTTATTCTCAGCAGGCAGAGACAAAACAACTGAAAAAATATTAAGGTATTGTGCTACAGGTGCTGTTTACAAGACACAAATGAGTGATGTATATACATTACTCATTTGTGTCTCCCTGTATTGTTTGCCTCCCATACCTCACATTTTTTTAATTATTAAGTCAGTCGTCTAACCATGCTAATATTTGTCGTTTACAGATAGTGGAGCGTGCGATAAAGCAGAAACCTTTGGCCGACAAACTAGAGGTGAAGACAGACGATCACAAATCTATATTGTTCCCTGAAGGAACTGAGACATTCGAAGATTTCGAGACTGAACTGTTCTGCAGTTAAAACTCACTTATACTCTTTATAAAATCGATATTAAAGTCGTAAATTGCATATTTTCAAACATTTTGAGACGTAAAGTCAGTCTTAAAACTGTTCCAGTAAAGTTGTAAGTTGTGTAGAGGTGTTGAAACATGCGTATTTATGGATGTACGTGACGTAGTGCTCGGCAAGATTGTGTTGGGCTGTACCGCTACTACATTTGTACTACTGGCCTTCTGGATCAACACTTATCCGTTCATTGACGAAGGTGAGTCCTGTTGTCCTGTTGATTATACGGTCCTACGATACCAAACGTTCTAACTAAGCGCAGTGGGACACAAATATTTACCACACGACGAAAAAATATAATGAAAATAATAGATAGTTGAAATTAGATATTTTATTTAAATTCTGACAAGTATTGTTATGGGTAGTTATAATATCTTTGTTAATTATTTCCTTAAGAGAGTTTGACCATTGACCATTGACCATTTTATTGTGAATGTGCCTTCCTAGTAATTTATTCACTTCGAATAACGAGGTTCTATATTTGCTGTATTATTCGTTTCTTACATAAAATCTGAAGACCCCATTCTGGACAACTTTTTAAAATGTTCTAGTTGTTGTTCATGTGCTCAAGTTATTTCTAGAGTTTTTTTTTCAATACATTACTAAGTTACAAGTCTATACTTTATAAAAGCCCTTAAGCATTTCAAAGTCTACTTTATAATCGTGAGCCGCATTATTGTACTACCTACTTATTATTGTGTTTACGTCTGCAAAAGAAACACCATGTCAGTTATCTATTGGATTATCCTGCACGCGAGTTTGCGAAAATAACTTTGACTCGAAAAATACGTCGCCTTGTCTTTGATAATATTATAATATCAATCCTGTATATAAACTGACCCACTGCGCTCGTAATGGGCCAGCGGGGAAGCCATTATCACGATGTTTTCCTTCAACGTTAAAGCGAGAGATATATAACTATATAATACGCATGTCTTATATCTTCGCAAAGTCAGAGGTATCGAATTCCTCGGGACGAACTCGAGATCACTCGCCTCCAATGGTGTTCCACTAAGCTATCGCTGCTTTGGCTAAAGTGTTTATTAAAATACGATAGATTCGTTTGTAACCACAGAGCCGGTATTAGATCAGACAGATTTATTAGTCAATCGATAAATAAGAACGCATAATATAATTTAATTTATTTACGATTCGGATGTCAAGGAATTGATAACAATATGGTGCCATAAAATCTCTTTTATTTAGACAAACGCTACTATAATTGTCCGAGAACAAGACTCAAATTGCTGTGGCAGTATTAAACGAGTTTAATATCAAAACGCGGTTTGTCTCGGTGCCTCAATAATTATGAACCGAATAATTGCGATTTATCTGTATTGTCCACGTTTAGTTACGTTTTCTCTGCTTCTCGATTATTACATAATAGTAGCTGCTTGTGGCTATGCTCGTACTTCGTACAGGCAAGTATACAAAATCCTATACAAGACAATCTATCTGTGTGCCAAGCCGTAGGTACTCAATACGTGTAATGTCTACGCATTGATGTAGGATTTTTATGTATCTAAGGTCTACGCGTAATTTTGTTAGAAACATCCAACTTATCCCTTTTACACCTAAAAGGGAAAATTAGTAGAATTGGTAAAATATAATTTTTTATTGTTTAGTATACATATACTGACCCCATGGCATAAAAATGCTACCGTTTCTGAATTTCCGGGTTGCAAAAGTGCAGTAGAGTTGTTCTGATAGGCAATTTAAAGTAGCAAATAACATATATTACAGAGAATAGAGATAATAGGGGAGTCTGGAAATTGACGACAATCAGATTGCTCCCTTACGTGATATCCTACAAATATTTATTAGGGACTAGTGCCTTTATCAAACCAGTCACAACTGATAGATTAATTCTGCATCATGCGAACACTGCAGCCTGAGCGCCATTACTACTAATGATTTTGCCAAAATATAATATATTATGTAGATTGACAAGATGACAATAGTTACGTATATGCAGGTGGTGCATGGCGGTATTCGACCAGTCTCCTAGCACCCTAGCCCCCTCCACTTTGGTCTGCTATTTATCAGATTACAAGACACTCGCTTATAAAAATATTCGGACTTGATGGGGTAAGTTCAACTCTATAGTCCGACAGTTTGTTAGTCCAACTCAGTCAGTGGCCGATACAGTTCTGAAGGCTTCTGACTCCACCCATAGGTACATTCCAATACTTTTATCTGATTACTAACTAATCAGCAATTGTATCAGTGAAGAGATTTTAAGTAATGTATACTTCCTATCAATTCCAGAATCTGGATTATATCCAGTAGTGCCGGACCCTAAGTGGTTTCTACTATTCTGCGGCACTTGGGGTCTATTCTTCATCGGAGGTCTCATGTCATTCACTCTTTACCACGTGTACCCGTACCTCTGACGCGTTTTGGGTTCAAATTGAGATCCGTGGGTCAAGCATCAGAGATGCAGCACAAGGACGAATGGATAATAATCGGCGTATCGGGAGTAACTTGCGGAGGAAAAACCACGTTGGCTTTGCAGCTGAAAGAAAAGCTCTTTCCTGTGTATCTGTTCCATCAAGATAAATACTTCTATCGTGATGATAGTCCACATCACATCAAGTGTGAGAATTTAGATCATAATAACTATGATATCCTGTCGGCGCTGGATATGAACGCGATGCACCATGACATCAAGTCAACAATGGAAGGCGTAGACAAGTCACACGCGGCAAGCCTGGAAGATGGGCCGGACAAATTCAAAATACCCGGCAAGAAGTTCCTGGTTGCTGAAGGGTTTACGGTACTGAATTTTGAGCCAATTATCAACATGTGTAATTTGAGGTAAGAATATTTCCTACTAACTATTCCGTACGGTTTCACCTACGTTCATGATGTATGCTCTGCTGCCGTAGCTAGCCACCATTCCGGAAAAAGAATTTTTAAAATTGGTCCTGTAGTTTTGGAATTTATTTATTCATGATTACATATAAAAATACACATGTTTCCTCTTTATAATATCAGTATAGGTTATATATTAATTGCACAGGCAAACTTGTCTACGATAGGAAGATCCTGTATCCTCGACTCGACCCTATATCATGCAATATTATTAAATAATTAATTATTATTAATCCTCAATGGTAGCACGTGCGCTCTGGTGATAATCATGCGACAGATTGTAATAGACTCGCCTCTGACACGTGACGCCTCACTATGTAATGCTGGGAAATAAGGAATCAGTTAATTAATTAACTGATTCTTTCAACATATTTCTTTAGTTTGTGGTCTGTTATTAATTGCCAGGATTTTATCCCTAAAAAAAGATATTAAATCATTATTTCTCTAAAAATGACGAGTTTTATTCATGGCTGGCAACATAGATTTTCAAAAATATAATTATATCGTTTTAGTTTTTATCAAAATTGGCTCTCTTCGAATCAATTTAAATAAGTCTTTTGTTACTGTTTCGGATTTCGTCATTTACGCGATATATTTTCACCCTGTATAGATTATTAATACTCTGTGTATGGGCAGCTACTACTTCGTGCTGGAGTACGGTGAGTGCGCGGCGCGGCGGTGCTTCCGTGTTTACGACCCGCCTGATATCCCCGGGTATTTCGAACAGTGCGTGTGGCCCGAACATCTCAAGTACCGCGCGCAGGTAACACAGATCAAATCAAAATATCTTCATTCATTTAGGTCACAAAGTAACACTTATGAACTTCAAGGACAACACTAACTAAACAATAATATGAATTTACATTTACCTGTTGTCACATTCAGCAAAGCAAGGGCGTAGAACCAATGAAAAGAACAGGCAAGAAACTCACGGCCACTCTTTTTAATTGCCAAATTTGGCAATTTTCGCAAACAATAAAGATAATTTATTTGTAAAAAAACATGTGTTTACTACAACGTTAAGCATGCAAGATGAAATAGATTTAGGCCCGGCGCGGCGGCGCCCACTATCGGTGGGCATCGGTGCGGCTCGGTACAGCTCGGGCGCCTTACGGCGGCTTCGGGAGGCTTCGGGCGCCTGAGAGCTGCCTCGGCAGTCGTAAGCATACCTAAGACGCCGAGGCTAGTTTCAGGTAGCTTCGGCAAAATTAAGAATAGTTCGGGTAGCAGACACGTCGCAGAGCAGTCGTAACGTTACGTGAAAACAGTTGTGCGTGTGTATTACAATGGTGGATTGGGACTTAGTTCTCATTGTTCGTCTTGCTGAAGAAGAAGAGAAACTTGGAGCCTTAAGGCAAAACAGAAGATTTTGGGTGAATAAACTTTAGGAGCAAAGATGTACTTTCGGTGAATTTCATAACTTGTTTAATGATTTACGACATGATGTTATACTGAACCTTATTACCTAGTAAACATGTCACTATTTTATACAATATAATATAATAACAATGTAAATTCAATTTATTTAACTGTCAAGAATCATTAAAAATTAAACACCCAAACAAAATACAATTATAATACGTATACTCGTATATAAGTACATAATTATGTTCATGTTAGATCTTATCAGTAAAGAAGTCACTTATATTATAATATATTATAATAACATTTGTCTGTTCATAAACCTCGCATCTTTTTTGAATAAAGTTATATTCAGACTTTTGTAACTTTGTGGTATATTATTATTAGTTATGGAAGCCATACAGAACACGCTTTTCCTCATAAGTGCAGTTTTTGCAGTTTGCAAGCAAAGTTTGCTATTGTCACGTCTGTTACGGATTACACTGTCAGCTAATCGTTGGAACAATCCAGGATCTGCCTTAACAAACGTAGCGATTTCTAGAATATAAAGTGACGGTAAGGTTAATATCTTATATTGTTTAAAGTATGGCACGCAGCTATCCGTCGATTTCAAATTAAACATAGCCCGTATACATCTCTTTTGAGCCTTAAAAGCTGTATATTTGTCAGTCGATTACCCCAAAATATAATATCATAGCGCAGCACCGATGCTATTAATCCATGATATGCATTTATTAAAGAATCTGGGTTTAGTTCTGGAGAAATTTTGTATAATGCATATGCAGATATACTTTTACTCAGGTATACAATATGCGATTTCCAATTTAATTTTGAATCTATCTTATCGACAAGAATTTTTGTGAACTTCATTAATAACTGTCATTATATAAAACTTGAATGTCTGGCTCCTTCGCTCGCTGGCTAAAGTGCATTATAGTAGTCTTATTTAAGTTTATTTTGAGATTGTTTCGGTCTAGCCATGTTATTATTGATGTCAAAGTTTGATTAATGTCAAATTCATGCAAGTTTTTATTATTACAAGAAATTGTAACTGTGCTATCGTCTGCGAAGAGAGTCATAGGGTGGGTAATAGTTCTGAGCAAGTCATTGATATACAGGATAAATAATAGCGGTCCAAGCACGCTACCTTGAGGAACACCATATACAGGTGAGCGTGCTTCTGATGGGTAAATTTGCTCTCTCTTTCTCATAACATTTATTTTTGTAATTTCTGTATATTGCTCTCTATTACTTAGGTACGACTGAATGAGACTTAGTATATTTCCTCTTATTCCGAAAGATTCTAGTTTCCGAAGTAAAATGCTATGCTTTACGTAGTCGAAAGCCTGCGTCATGTCGAAGTAAATAGCGGATACCGGGATTGTTCTATCCATATTCAACATTACCTTATGTAAAAAGGCAAAGATTGCCGAGTTAATTGACATCTTATCTCTAAAACCCTTTTGTTCGTTGCTTAATATATTTTTCTCAATATAATATGTGTATAGTTCCTTGTATGTATATGTATTTTTCGAAAATGTTTGACATTATAGGAAATAATGAAATTTGTCTATAGTTAGCAATGTGTTCTTTGTTGTTTTATTTTAAATATTGGTTTTATAATTGATACTATTAATGCATCAAGATATACACCCGAATATATACACAAATTGATAATGTAACTCAAATGAGAACATATATCTTTTGAGACATATTTTATGACTTTTGTAGAAAACCCGTCGTAACCTGTACTATACGTGGTCTTTAAAGATTTTATAATTTTTAGGGTTCCGTACCTCAAAAGGAAAAAAACGGAACCCTTATAGGATCACTTTGTTGTCCGTCTGTCTGTCAAGACCCTTTTTCTCAGGAACGCGTGGTGGTATCAAGCTAAAATTCATATCAAATACTCAGGTCTACTGTCCCTAGGAGCTGTGAAAAAATCAAACTTCTAAGCCAACGCAATCAAAAGATACAGCCGTTTATGCTGCAAATTTTCAACACTCGCAAGGGAATCAAAACCTACAGGGTATTTATTATCTTCCATGTGGTTTTTGATGAGTTACTTGAAATTTTTAATAGAGTAATTGTTGTGAGCGCGTTTAGTTGCCGTATAATGTTTTTAGTAATTTTGTATAGTTTTAAATTTATTCTTGTTCATAATATTTGGGTGTAATCTATAACGCCACAGTAACTAACGTTTATTTTTGCTGCATATCTTTACACCTTTAGAAATCTATTTAGGTTTATTAATTATGTTAATAGTTATCAACTTAAAACGGAAACAGAGGTTATATAAAAGCTTAAAAGTATCAATAAATATGTTATACGCATTATTTGGATCATCTATTTCGTACAAATCGGAAAAGGACAGCGTAAGCAATTCCTGAATTTATTCATATTTTCAACAATGTAATCACGTTGTTTCTTGCGCCAATATTTTAAAGCACATATCTTTTCTACTGGGCACTTTAACACTTGAGCTGTATGATCAGACAAGGCAAATTCAATAACTTTAGTTATTACAATTGTGTGCGAAATTATCTATGCAGGTTTTGCTCTGTATCCTAGTGGGTTGCCTTAAAGCTAGGCTTAGATTACAGTTTAGTAACAGACATTCAAATTCTAAAGTCACATTATTTTTCTTTAGTGCGCCAATGTTAAAATCTCCTGCTATAATAAGGTACTTACATTTTTTCTACTTAGATTTTGTAAAACGTTTTCTAATAATTCAAAGAAAATATGCATTGTTTTTAGTGTTGGTACTCTGTAAATACATAAGATAATAATGTTATACTGAACAAGTTCTATGCCACAACATTCAACTACCCCAGATATAGATGAGCTAGCTATTTCGGGCAGAACCTGCCACTGTATTCCATTTCTTATTAAAATACAATGCTGCTTATTTTACAAATTATATTAATTGTAAGAAGCTGCAACCAATATACCAAATGGTATATTGTTTAAGTATGTTCAATTCAGTAGTAGGCAAATGAATTGAACATACTTATGCTTAAAATTAAAAAAGAAAACCGAATAGAACTTTTTTATTTTAGATTCTAACATCAAGCAAGGCAAAATAGAAGCATCTACTCACATGAACATAAGGTAACAAAAACGATAGTTAAGCGACCATATTGTAATCCGGGTAAAACGTGATTTCTACTATTTTAATTAGTCATAAAAAATAACCAAAATCCACAAAGCCAAGGCAAAATATTGTTGGGAAACGACTTTGATTTTTAAGTATATGGTGTCAGCCCTGTATCAAACTGTTCCACTGCTGGGCACGGGCCTTTTCTCAGTGGGAGAAGGATTAGGCCACAGTCCACCACGCTGGCCCAGTGCGGGTTGGCAGACTTCACATATCTTCGAGAACATTGTGGAGAACTCTCAGACATGCAGGTTTCCTCACGATGTTTTTCTTCACCGATAATTAACTATTTAATACGCACATAACTTCGAAAAGTCAGAGATGCGTTCCTTGGAAAGTCGTGGCAGTTCAAGGGTCTCCCAAGAGACTACTGCTGCCTTTTTCGGTAATGTATTAAGAACTAAATATGAACCCCGCATGTATACGCAGCGCACTCTGACACGTCACAGCCCGTGTGTGCGTAGTCATTGCGCTCAACTGCTGATTGCGTATATTCGTGTGTTATGGGTACGTTTGCGTCGAGTCGAGGCGCGCGTTGTACATCGCACTTATTCATTTCAAAAGGTTATTTACTGGGCAATATCAATAACGTTGATTACGTTTATTTAGAAGAAAGTATTGTTTTTACATTTGTAACTGGAGTTAGTAAAATCCTAAAATAACATTTTGACTTCGACCTTCAATATCTTCATAACCATTCAATTTCATTTCAATTTTCGGCTCAGTCTTGAATTCGTTCTTTACTCGTGACACCACCAAATGACACCCCCAGTGGTGTCAGGGGGAATTTTCATTACCTATGGCACCACCAGGAGTGTCATAGGTAATTACCTATGATGAGACCTATTCCCTGTGACACCACTGAATGCTAGTGATGGCCAAGAGCTTTGTAGGCTTGAACTAACTATGACTGAATACATCTAAACTGTTCAAAAAACTGTTTTCCGTTGGAATCCAATGATTCCTTTAAAAAGCGACCTGCGACCTATCTGATCTGCTTTTCGAATATCGCAAATAAAACGAAAAATATGTAATTTACATGTGTAAATGGTTTACATAATATACATACGTAATTTAATACGATAAAGATTTTTCTCTAGTTTATGGGAATGGACAGTGAGTCACCGCACAGTAAGATGCTGTGCACATCATTATTTCCAGTATGACACACATTTATGTTTCTTCTCTGTCTTTCACGGACAAGACATGGAGATGTATAGCACAAACACCAACCGCCTTTTTGGATGAAATAATTATAGTTTTTAATGAATATGTAATAATAATAACAATAGACAAAAAATGTATCACAAGGTCAACTGAAAAGCGCACAAACCGCAGGGCAGTTTGTGGCGAACTGGATGTGAGTGGACACACTGCGGTTCTGATGCTCCAGAGAGTCGGTCAGGGCTTCGTCTCCGGCTTGCCTTTATTGGATGGATGGTGTGGAATTTCAAGAGCGCCCACAGGACTCTCAACTCTGGCTTGCCTTGATCGCCGGTGCCGGCTAGAGGGTCTGCCTTTCTAGCAAGATTAATGACAGTATTCTTGGCAGAAAGTGTTATTCATTATTATTATATATTGTAGAGCTTCTACAAGCGAGCGTTTTTTGGTTTTATAAAACCACAATCTGATGTCATATTAAATCTTAGAAACTATAATTATCAAGTGCCAACATGCATGGAGTTTATTATACATTAGAACTTATTATAGTTGTTCACGCATTGAGTATCTTATCTTATCTTATGTGGGGGCCAGTCAGCGCAGACCGGCGACACTTCGACCCAGTGGGATCTTTTGTGTCGACACTCTCCCAATAACGACTGCCATAGAAGTTCATGGCAGCCGGGACCAACGGCTTAACGTGCTTTCCGAGGCACGGAGCAGGCGATAATTGTCAATCATTACGCACATAATTTCGAAAAGTCATATAACTTCCGAAAGTCAGAGGTGCGCGACGTGGGTTCGAATCAAGTCAAGTCAAGAGACCCTCTGCATTGCAGTCTGTTGGTCTGCCCACTGAGCTATCGCTGCTCCACGCATTGAGTAACCACGGTTAATAGAAGAAGAAAAACAATAATTCCAATGCTCATCTTCAAAATGCTACTGTTTTTTGAGCAGTAGATATTGACTTATTGTATTCAGTCGTAGTCAGTTCAACCGTACAAAACTCTTGGCCATCACTAGCATTTGGTGGTGTCACAGGGAATAGGTCTCATCATAGGTAATTACCTATGACATGGTATGGTGTCACGGGTAAAGAACGCTTGAAACACGGTTTATAAGAGTCTAATTCGTATTAACAAGCTTTTTCTTTGTCGAAACACTTATTAGTTTTCCAACAAGTGAGTGGCCTCAAGCGCCTCAAACAGATAAATCAGAGATGTAGTCATACAAAGTCAGGGGTCATCATGCGACGATTTGGTCTAATTGCTTTTATCTATATATGTGTAACTAAAAATGTTCCAGATCGAGAAGGACCATCGTGTGAAGATCATAGACGGCACTGCGGCCAACGCTCTCGACATTGTAATGACCGACCTGCAACTACTTACTGCAATTCCTTACTTCACGTAACAGAACATACCTCTGTGCTCGTTAATTATTCACACGTTAGACTTACTCCATTAGAGATGCGAGTTGAGCGAACCATAATCTCGATGGCGTAGTGGTTAGGGTAACCGACTGCCACGCCTGAGGTCGCGGGAGCGAAAGTTTATATATGTAGGTTTAGGTGTCCCATAGTACAAGCTCTGCTTAGTTAGAGGCTAGATGGTGTTGTGTATATGTGATATAATATTATTATTATATTATGATAGAATATTATTATATTTAGGTATTCACTAAAAACTGTCTTTCAAATATCTCAATACAATTTTTCACAAGGCATTTATTATTATTTCTGCATTATCGTTGAAGAACGGCCACCATATGTACCTACCTACCACCAAGCAAGTAGACTTTAGTCGATGTGGATAGAGGCGTTACGTATCGATTTGTCCGATTGTTATTCGATCAATCGACTAGACTCCCTAGGATTAATATTGAGCAATAAAATTAGACTATTTTTATTGACGTGGTTCGATTCGATTATAAATATTATGCAGATATTGGATCGTGGCTTATGCGCATGATGTTTATAATAATACTAGCTAAGTCATGCTCTTTATGAAGATTTGATGTGAAATTGATATCTAAATGCTATTTAAAAACAAAAATATGGTGTCCACGAATAATAGATCTGTCCACGAGTGATGTCGAATCTGTGCTGTAAAGTGTTAATTTGTGTCGAATTTATATCTAAAACTTGAAAGTCTTGTGATGAGGCCACGTCGTATCTCGTCGTATCGCGAGATGGATTTAAGCGCACATCACGTTAGAGCCCAGTCCTTTGATATTGGCACTAGTGCACGGACTGTTATAAGTGTTAGCTGTATCTAATACTAGCACATTTATATTTATTACTAGTCTCTATATTTTCGTACAATATTACAAGATTTTGGATTATTTTTGAAGTATAAATGTACCCTCATAAAATTCTTGCTCTGTAGGTCATTTAGGTATAGTTACCCAGCTTACAGGGCAGGGCTTTTAATGATATCGATTTGTCTCTCACAGTGAGGCAAAGATTTAAAATGGTTATATGTTACTAAAAGAATGTTGATGATGCTAAAATGACACACTATGTCTGGATAACAAGCATTAGGCGCGCGGTGTGTATTTAATGAATACAATGTACGTAGTGGTAGACACGCGTTTCTTGCTCGTCGTCTGATGCAAGTCTAGACGTATGGTATGAAAATTACACAATAAGTAGGATTTCTTAGGTAGATAAGTAGGTAACTTAATAGTCGTAATGAATATTGAATTACATCATGTTACAGCTGTTGGGATGAATTATCAGTTGATAGCATTACCTACACTTTTTTAATTTGACTACTTTGTAACATGGAAAACCCAATGATAATTACATAATATTTGCATTTTGTATATAATAGATACTATAATCTTTAAATTCCGTGCAATGTTTAATTGGTTTTTATTATTATTACTAATTTTTAATTTCTACTATTGTGATTATTCAATGGTAATGCATCCTAATTTTATTATTAATTTATATTTTTATTATTATTTTTATTTTATATCAATTGTGATGAATACTTTTATAAAACAATTACCAAAAAGTATCCTATTTCTGGGTGGAAGACGCTGACGACTGTAATACAATAGCACGGTCGTCAACGGCAACCTCTTAACAAATGTACCATTGTTCGGTTTTATTTAGAATCAGTTTAAGAGAAATTTGTAAAACTATTTGTTGAATAAACTATTATTATTATTATTACTGCTTTTTCGATGGTTATGTAAAACAACCGAGGATTTAATAAGTAATTACAAATCAAAATGGGCGGTAGTTAGTACGATTAGGGTACCTATCTGATGCGATTTAGAGGCTGTAAGTTCGATCTCCTCATCATCTCATCGCTTGTGTATCAACCGTTACACAGCGTGAATCCATTGCTGGTACTATTTATTCAGCTGAATGTCTTATAACACTGCTAGGAATTTGCAACCCAAAGATCATACTGAGACAGTGGATGTATATGAAATTTAATTGTGTAGTGTAATGTTGAATTCTTTGCTAAAGACCTCAGAGGTACATTGTAGTAAAATTAAAGTAAGTAGCATCTGTACGGGAAGACTCAACGTTGAATGTTCAAAATAAATCAGTTTATACAAACACGATATGCCTCGCTCGGTGCACGCTTGCAAGTTGTAGTAAGTGTTTATAGAACATATTTAAGGGCTCATAGGGAAAATTTAAATCATTTATTATATGTTACTCATAAATATGTTACACGCAAAATGTCGGCACTACATAGTTCGAATACCTAATGCAAAAACGTTTCGATGAACTATGTGAAGTTGGACGTAACCACAGTACATAAATATACAGTATTGTAACTCGGCCGTATCTTTGAAATAAAATGCCTACAGCCGCGCGGTACGTAAACATGCGATAGGGCTGCCCACCTACAGCATTTTAATTAAATCTAGCTACTTTGAGTTTCTATCTATTATTGTGATTATAAATATTTTTATCTTATTTAAACAAATAAAATACTTTGTGAATGGAATAGGAAGTGTTCAATAAAAATGCATGTTGTTTTTTGATTGGTAGATTTAATTAAAAAAAAAACATGTTTATGTTAGATTTAAGACTTAATAACAAATCGATCTTATATATTTGCGAATGAAAAATATTTGCGCCTCGACTGAGACGTACGGAATGCTTTATTATTATATTTTAAAGTATAAAAAGTTTCCAGGTAATCTAAAAAGTTATCTCTGGGTGCGTTATTGAGGAATTCATGCAACCAAAAACAGCACAATATATTCTACTTGTCATATTAAATAGGCTATTCTTGTACTTATTTTTGGTAAAAAAAAATCGCGCGGTTACTGTTTAAAAAACAACACACCGTCCGTTCGTCACTGCGGCGCATTCGCGACTGGTTGCGTGCCGAGCGCATGCCGACGCCGAGGCGCGTAGGTATGACTCGAGTTCCGACCGTTTGTATGAAGATAGGTTACTGTATATTTATGTACTGTGACGTAACACTGCCGCGCGCTCAAGTGTTGACACTAGAGCACAAAAGTGCTGATGGAAGCTGAGATGGAATGTTTGATTGTGAGTATTAGCGCTGTGTCGATCTAGCTACATATTTGTTAAATATTTTTTAAAATAAATTATATCATTATGTTTACATGTGTTTAATTTCTAATATTGAAGATTGTTTTTGGAGGATCGAATTAAACTGTTCAGTTAAATCAACAGGCAATGATTATTTATTTTTATAGTAGGTAGGTGCCGAAGTGCTAGTTTGTTTGACAAGGTTTATTTATGTATTGCATCTGAATGATACTTTTTGTTATTGTACCTATTATTATTTAATACGAAAATATAATAATTTATTAATTGAAAAGGATGTTGTAGAAGTATAAATTATAGACGATGTATTTGATTCTGAAATATCATTCATGCTCAGAAAGTTGAATTCCCATAATGTTGAATTCAAAACAAACAAAATGTTTAATTGCCGAAATGTTGAATGTTCATATTTGACATTACTACTATTTGTGTTGTTGTATAACAATTTTTTTTGTATTTGGGTTAGTGTCCGAACTTTCGGTTTCGGCCTAGTTCCGGCTAAAACGAGTTTCTGCTTAGTTTTGGTTTCGGCTGCCATCCAGCCGAAACTATGGCCGAAACCGAAACTGAATTCAGGGTTTCGCGCTGCGCTTGGCAATGCTCAGTGCACTGAGCTGCGAGCGACGTAGTGTAATTTTGCCGCGTCATAACTTGATGGTGTTTGCGCCGCGAACTTTGCGTTAGTTTGTTGCGTTTTTTATGAAATTACGAATGATAAGGTTATTTCGAAACAAGTAACTATTAATTCGCTATTGATGTGATTTAGTTCATGATAGTTAATGAATAACATAATTCGATTTCTTTAATATTACAGTAATGCGTAGGTTTTCGTACGTTATGTACTGGCAATAAAGGTTAGGCATCTCTTTGAATGTTTTGGTCAGTATAACTTTGTTGTTAATGATAACTAATATCTAAACTTTGGATATTTATTTTTGTATTATTTTTTATAAAAACTGAAATATAATAATAATATAACATAGATGCTGGTATTTCGACATTTATTTTAACATGTGTATAAGCGGTAGCTTATTTAAATTTAAATTATATGTACAATCATGATTTTATAAATGTATGTTCATTACTTAGAAAAAAATTGTGTTCATATAAACATTTTAGTATTGAGACCTTACAATGTATGTACATTGTAAGGTCTCAATACTAAAATGTTTATATGAACACTATTTGCACGTACTAATGTACTTTTTTTCTATTACTGGCATGTGCCAGTAATAGAAAAAAAGTACATTAGTACGTACATATATATTAAAAAAAGAACTCTTTATTTCAAAGAGCACAAATATTTTTTTGAAATAAGGATTGATAATATGTTATCACTCCTATACACTATTATTAATCATTAATCATTAGATTAGTTCAAATTTCAGAGTTTGAATAATAACACAGGTCTGCAATGGTTTTCCTCTCTGAGATCTGATTAACGTTTTCTATAGTTTCTAATGTGCTGATTACGAGAAAAATAATAAAAAAATTCTATCACGTCAGGATTCTTTGATATTGAATATTTAAGATTTTAACTAAAAATGTCTGAGCGCATACATTTTAAAATCTATAAAACGTCACTTAATTACTTCAGCTTAATTTTTATTGCATTTAATTAGTTTAAGACGACATAGAAATGAATGCAAATCAGTAATTTGTTAATTACTACATAATAAGTGTAAGTAATTCGCATTAACCATTTCGAAAACGGGTCATTTTGGCTTCATTTAGTAATGAGCTCATTAATACACGATGTTTAGGTGATATTGCCTAATTGTTGTTAATGTTGTTCAAAAAGGGTATAATGAAGAAAACAAAAGGTTTTTTTTGTATAAGTACCTACTCTGAATTAGAAAACTAACAGTCGAAGTGCGCATCTTGCAACCTAAACTTTAAAATGTCGTCGCGAAGTTGTTTAAACTCTTCGAATTGTTTTTGTTATATTTGCGGGAAATTCATGGTGATAAAACAACGAAACAACATTACAGACTATGTGAAAAATATTTACAAAAGTTATTTTGGACATTCTATAAGTAACCAAGACAAAACTTGGACACCTCAAAAAGTTTGTTCGACTTGTTTACTTGAACTTCGCAAGTGGTCAAAAGGACAGAAAAATAGCTTCAAAATCGTTTCGCCCATGCTATGGAGAGAGCCTAACAACCATGTTGAAGATTGCTACTTTTGTTGTTGTGACATAACTGGATACAATTCTAAAAATAAAAGTGACATAAGCTATCCAAATGTGTCATCAGTTACGCCTGCAGTTTTCGGAGATTCAGAAATGGTGCAGCCCCCGTATCCAGCTATACAAATTGAAGATTCTGCTAATGATACAAATGAACAGAATGCATCCCAATCTGATCCTGTATTTCAAGTAGATTCTAACGAGTGTCAGCTCTTTTCACAGTCAGATTTAAACGACTTGACAAGAGATTTGAATCTCCCCAAAGATGCAGCTGAGCTCCTCGGATCACGATTAAAAGAAAGAAATATGCTTGCACCTGGTACTTCATTTTCATGGTACCGTCACAGAGAAAAAGATTTCCTTCCATTCTTCGCTGAAGATCATGATTTGGTGTACTGTAAAGATATTCCTGGCTTGATGAAAATGTTCGACATTGAATACAATCCTAAGGAGTGGAGATTGTTTATTGACTCCTCAAAAAGAAGTTTAAAAGCAGTCCTTCTACATAATGGGAATACATATGCCTCACTACCTGTTGCACATTCTGTCCATTTAAAGGAATGTTATGAAAATTTGGAAAAGCTTTTAGCTACTATAGCTTACGAACATCACGGCTGGATGGTGTGTGGAGACTTGAAAATCATAAGCATGCTACTCGGCCAACAAGGTGGTTATACAAAATACCCGTGCTTTCTTTGCGAATGGGATAGCCGGGATAAACAACATCATTGGACCAAAAAGGAATGGCCTCCAAGAACTGAACTAACCCCAGGAATCAAAAACGTGCTTAAACAGAGTTTGGTTCCCAGAGAAAAAGTTTTACTGCCGCCTTTACACATCAAATTGGGTATAATGAAGCAGTTTGTGAAGGCTTTAAATAAAGATGGGGAAGGTTTCAAATATCTGCATTCAGTTTTTCCATCTTTATCAGATGCTAAGTTAAAAGAAGGAATTTTTGTCGGCCCTGATATAAAAAAATTGATGTCGGAGGAAAAATTTGATCAAAAACTCAATGATGTCGAGTTACAAGCGTGGAAATCATTTAAGGAAGTGGTAAAAAACTTTTTGGGGAACAATAAAAGCTCGGACTATAAAGAAATAGTAGCCAAAATGATAACGAATTTTGGTGTAATGGGTTGTAATATGAGCGTTAAACTTCATTTTCTGAATTCGCACATTGATTACTTCCCAGAAAATCTAGGAGCCGTTAGCGAAGAACAAGGTGAAAGATTTCACCAAGATTTAAAAGAGCTAAAAGTCCGGTATCAAGGAAGATGGAATGTCAGCATGATGGCGGACTATTGTTGGTTGTTGAAGCGTGATGATCCAAACCGGAAATATAAGCGAAAATCGCACAACAGAAGCTTCCAGGAAAAAAGGACCAGGTTCCACAAATAAAATTTAAGTGTATTTTAACCCAGCAATAAGTTGTTATTACGTGTTAATAGTTTTTTAAGTTAAAAATTAAGTACTTTTTTAAATATATAATTTTTTAAGTGAAAACTTGTCTTTTTTCTCAATTTTCTATCTGTAGCTTTTTTGAAAAATCAGGAGGTGATGGAGAAAAACTAAGTACATATTCGTAATCAGCGCATCAAAATACTCCAGAATCAGCTATCAAATTCCAGAGAGGAAGTTATGACCTTCATTTTGCAGGCCTGTGTAATTAATATGTGATTTAAAATAAAACTAATTATGACTTAAATTTTTTTCCTACGAAAACATGACCTTATATGGAAGTTTCGGTTTCGGCCGAAACTGAGACCAAAGTCGAAATTTGGTTTTGGTTTAAAATATGTTTCGGGTTTGGGTTGCCGATGCCGTAAAAATAAGTTTCGGTTGGACATTAATTTGGGTTGTATTATATTAATTAGAATATGGAAATTGAATCATCATAAGTTTGATCAACAATTCGTTAGCGATGTTGATATAAGTTAAGTGCTAGATGTGGAGATGTCCTTAGATGTGACAGGGTATTGCTTCAGAGTCGATGCCCACAGGTGCTTATACTTGCATTGGGCACTGCTGGGTGGATTGCTGAACAAGTTATAGTATTAGTGACCCAATCATTATTCAATGTAATGAGTTGTCAGTGCACACCGTGGTAGGTTTAGTCGGTAGGATTCGTACTTTGCCACAGATGAGCCCGACATATCCTTCTTTTCCCACGGAGAGGTATGCGTAAATGCATTTCAAAAATGACCAAAGTCATGGTTGTAAAGTTGTGTCTGCGATATAGAGAGAGAAAGGTGGGGCACTGGAGAACGAATGGGATAGCTGCGCATTAGAGAACAGCCGAAAAGGATACACAGCATAATGTAGCAAGAATACAGTAATATGCGTATACTCACACGCCGCCACCGTCACAAAACTTGCGGCTCTCTCGCGGCGCCTCTAGCGGTGCAGCGGCCCCCGCCGCGCGGTGCTCGGCGCGCAGCGCGTGCGACGGGATGGCGTCCGCGTCCGACAACAGCGCGCTCTCAGCCTCCGACACTGAACGCTTCACGCGATCCTCCAACCTGCCGCACACACTAATGTTTATACTATTGTCGGTTTCAATAGCTACCACACGAGACAAGCACTTGTGTGATCCACTAATGGTTGTTCCGAGGCAGGGTGTTCTTTGTGTCCGGTGTTTGAATGTTTGTAAAGTCCGTCGCGAGTGTCGCGACACAGCCATTATTCCTAATGCAGAAGTTATATTATTTCATTAAAAATACAAACAAACTCACAGACATATAGGTTTCCCCATTATGTTTTCTGTCATCGTAAAGCGAATAATTAACTATTTAATATGTACAACTGTGAAAAGTCATAGATGCGCGTATTGGGATCGAATTTAATGCCTCTGCGTGGCAGTCCAACGGTCTTCCACTAGATGAGGTTCCCAGACTTTTATTCTCATAGACCACTTCCAAAATCTAGCTGGTTCCGGTGGACCCCCTGCAGCTACATTTCTACCAAAAGTTTGATCAAATCTGCTGCTGCTGACCTTTTTTTTTAGTAATTTTCTAAGACCGATACATTGATAGGTGTCACATGTGAAGTCAAGCAATTTTAGTTCTTCACTATCGAAAGCAAATACATTTTCGGTGGACCCTCGCCCCACTTACGAATTGTGAATCACCATTTTTTTGTCACGCTGACGTAGAACCCCGTCGAGTCTCCCGTGGACCCCTGGGGATCCACCTGGACCACTGTGGGAACTAAGGCAAGATTATCGTCGCTTTTTTGCTTAAATATCTTGTGTCGTTGTTTGCTGATGTTTATAAAAGCTTGTGTTATTGGTGCAGTTTCTTGGGCTGCCTGTTCAGTGATACACATGAAGATACTAAACCTTCTAAGTTGTAGTGAATAGCGGTAAAGCCCCGTGTTATCATTAGCATCACGCCGTGTTGTTTGCGACATGTAGTGTTCTATCTTGTCGGTATTTAGATGACAACAACTAAACGTCCACACATATCTGCTGTCCAGCAGAATGCTCTACACGTGCACACGCGGTGGAACATACTATACCTACAGACAATCAGGTTCGTAATCTTTATCACATAGTTGGTGATTCAAACCTACCGCGCGTATGATCGTGTCAATTTTAGAATGACTTAACCTCTGAGTCTTCTTCGGAGAAGTTAATGAAAACACTATGTGGGTCTGTGAGTCTGTCTGTTAGTGACAGGCATAACTCCGGAACATCTGGACCGATTGGCTTGTAACTTGGTGTGCAGACACCTTGGGTTCATACCTCGGTCGAGTTTGAATATAGGTGCTGTGGGTCAAAAGACCCCGAGATATAGGGGTCATTATTTTCATTACTTTTACATTTAAGACGAAGAGGTTGAATCCTGGGTTTTTACACCCATCTCGTTATTTATACCGTTTTGTTGTAATCTGTTATACGAATACTCATTGTTTTTTTCTTATTTTGGCGCCAATTGGTGTTAAATGGTTTCGTGATATTAAAATGGAGTGGGATGATAAAGAAAACCGAATTGCTGTGATAGCATTACACAAAGTATATATGGAGCCAAATGCAATTCTTGAAACTCTCCATCCGCTTGGTATTAGTCGAATGTTTGTGTACCGTTGATAGGTACAATGAAACCTCCTCTGTTTGTGCCAGAAAAAGATGTGGCCGTCCACGTAGTATTCGTACGAAAGAGACGATCAAAGGAGTAAAGTATTATTTACGTCACAAACAACTGGAACAAATCCTGTCCGAAAGCAAATATGTTATCACGGAAAATGAATATAGCACCTAGAACCATACCAACCATGTCGCGTATTAAAGATGACTTAGAACATGCAGCCTATTAGAGACGCACTGCTCATATTTAACTAATAATTTAAAAATGAATAGGGTGGTCAAATTAAAACAACTTCTTTAGCGGTAGGTACGTAATGGGAGCTCACAGAAAAATTTATTTACTGACGAGATTTTTTTTACTATTGAGCAATGTTTTAACTAGCAGAATGACCGAGTTTTTGCTCAAAGCTCTTAAGAAGCTTCCCAATTAGTCAGCAAAGTACTAGTGGACATTATCCGACGTCAGTGATGGTTTGGTGAGGTGTTAGCTATCAAGGAGTGACTGAGCCATATTTTTGTGAAATAGGTGTCAAGACATTGGCACAAGCGTATCAAGATACGATTTTTGAGGAGGTGGTGAAGCCTCTTAACAACGCCATGTTCCGTAACCAAGAATAGTACTTTTAGCAAGACTCAGCACCGGCTCATAAAACTCGATCCACCCAAGCATGATTGGAAACGAACGTTTCGGACTTCATGAAAGCTGAAGACTGGCCGTCATCTAGTCCCGATCTTAATCCGCTGGATTATTATTTATGGTCAGTTTTGAAGAGTATGGCGTGCTCTAAACGCCATAAAAATTTCGTGTTCCTGAAACAATCCATAAGATTGTGAAGTGTCAGTGAAGAATTTTCCCATGGAGAAAGTGCGTGTTTCTATTGATAACTGGCCTCAACTTTTAAAGGACTGTATTAAAGCCAATGGAGAAGATTTTGAATGAGCTTCATATATTTTAAATGTTATTATATTAATGTATAAATTACAGTAATAAATGTTGTATGCAATAGAAAAACAAAAGATTTTTCCTTGTAACAATATTTATGGCAAAACTAGGCAGTTATGACGTTCCTATTTGCCTTTAGTCTCTTCTTGTTGCTCACTGGCAATATTGTGATTAAATATTAGTTATACATGTAGTCAGAAGAAGACGGAAAACGCGCTTTTCTAGGCAATAGAGCGCAAGTTGTTAGCTGCCATACGGTAGCGCAAATGTTCTGATATGATATGATATATATCATTTCAGGAAATGCATCATATGTATATATCATAGGCACATGCGCTGTTGACGAAGTGAGGTATACGAGTAGATGTGAGATTTGGTGCACTATGAATGAGTACAGGCGCCGCGTGCCTGACTATACAAAGTAGGTACTGCGTTGTACACAATTGTATTCGAATGTAATCGTGCGTGTTATAATGCGAGGCGTGTGGTGTGGGTGTAGCGTGATGCAGCCGACGGAGGCGGCGTGGCCGCCGGCGTGGTACTCGCTGTACCGGCGCCGGTGCACAGTGGGGTAAGATTATTAAAATGTGTCGTTAATTCAGAATGATGATTTGGAGTAGATATTTCGATGGTGACATGATACGAGTTGGTGAAAGAAAAAAGAAAATTGTTTGTATAAGCTTATATATATATATATATTATATGTACAAACAAAATCATATTTATAATGTGTTGCATGTTAAATATTATTACTACCCTAGGCAACGACAAAGAAAACAATCATAACAAAACTAATCACTATCAGCGCTATAGTCACTATCATCGTTACAGTCAGAATCACCTTCTGTATCATCATCCGTAGAATTTTCTCTTGGCGGCTGTAATGATGGTGGTATCAGAAGATCTAGAGCTTCTTTAGGCAGTGAAGTGATGATATAAGTAACAGATTGAAAATATCAGTGTTCGATTTCTCGCGACTACATTTACGAGAGTGGTGTTCTCTGAATTTTTTAAAGTCTTTATTCCGGGCTTCTTGGGCCTCTTCCGTTAGTTGGCCTATCGGCAAGTTATATTTAACTTTCATAGTGCGCCCATCTTGTTGTATGATAATTCTCTGAAGATTTTTATTTGGTGGTCGACCCTTTTTTTTTTGAAGTGAAACTTCTTTATCGACGTATGGGAGAAATTTTGTAGCAGTGTAAAAAAAATCGTCACGTTTTTCGGTTACGCGCCATGTTGCTTTTTTTATCAAGTTTAGTATAGGGACGTAAAGAATATAATGTAATATATTTATAATAATAACAACAATATATTAGTTTTGAAGTTTGGTTTGAAATAAGAATAACAATATATTAATTTGAAAGTGATAAAATAAAAAGACTTATTCAAATTTAAGTGAATTTACAAGAAAAGTGAGAGTGATTATATATTTCGTTTTATAAATTCAACACGTATGAGCATGATTTTAATATTTATTTGAGGTTAACCTTACTTTTTGATTGTAAGTATCAGTGAATGTATATAAATCTGTTAAAATTAGCAAGTATTAATAAATATGACTGTAAATCTAGTGAACATTATTAATTCTAAAAACAATAAAAAATATAAATTAAATAATAATTTAATAATAAAACAAAACACGATTAGAAAATAAAAATATGTATACGTACATCTTTTTTAATTATTCGTTTTTAATGATTTATTTATTCATTTTTAATTTTATAAAATCGTTGCATTTCTACAAGATTAACTGTCATCATATAATTGTATTACTTTGAAAAGATAATTCCAATTATTTATTCATAACTTGTGTAATTGATTAAGTCATTAAATATCTGCTTTGAATTATTTTTATTAAGTTATGAAATAAATATTAATATTAAAGTTAGTTAAATAATTTTTGTTAACTAATTAACTAATTAATGTCGTAAAGAAGTTTCACTTCTTACCTGTGTACTCTGGTACACACACACATTTTTCTTTTAATTTCTTCCACAGAAACTGGTGCTTTTTTTGACAAATTCTAATTTTAAAGGTCTGCATTATCTCGTCGAACTTGGTCTAGGGTTTTGCCAAATGACCTTAGATCCAGATGTCAAGCGTAGGGGTACAAAACATGTTATGAAAACAGCTGCATCATTGGCTTCAGGACCATAAAAAGCCTGTTTATAAGAGCTATGGCCGCTACTACCATCAAATCCCCATTTTGAAAATAAAGACATATTTTCTAACTCTTCACTGTTCAGTGTAAGCAACACCTCATTCTGAACTAAGACCAAACGTTCAGTGGTAATATCAAGCATTGTCTGCAAACCAACGTGTACAGAAGTTTCACTAACATGGATCTTATTAGGCTGTGGTAGCATTCTTTTTTTGCAATCTGTACAATTTTATAAGACGGGTAGATTTTTAGAGATTTTGATCTTAATATATTGTACTGATGACGAGATAAGTTCGCTTCGACTATGAGTGCTAGAGCATCCTCTCCAGACATCACCGTAACTATTTCTAGTGACTGCTTATAGGCTTTTAAATATTCAGTAGGCTTTGATGGATTAGATAAAACATCTTTAATTATTTTTGAAGCTGCACCTTGTCCTGAAGCTTTCAGTTTCATTTGCGTGGCATAAACCAGCTCAGGTAAAGGTGTATCTTTTCTCAAATCTTGAATCTTTTGTCGCTTCATCCTGTTTGTACTTTCGTCAAAAGGTATTGCTGAACGACCGGGAATACTTCGTTTTATTTTATTTGTAGGAAAAGAAAGTGACGTATCTAACCACGTATTATTTTTATTGCAAAATCTATCCTCCATGCGGTGCGCTGCTTCCCATCTTGATTTGTAGTCAGATTTAAAACGATTTATCGTTTGCAAAATAGCTGTCCGATGTTCACCGTCACATTTTGTTCTTTTTTCAATTTCCTTCTGAAGTGAATATATCTGATCTTGAAGTTTATTATGTCCAGAGTTCTTCATTATCATAAGCAACTCTTGTCTTGTCACAAACAAGGTAGTGGTGTTTGTACCTGTGTAAAAAATTAACAAAAGAATTTAATACAAAATGAGGTATTTTTAAAATAGCTACTTAACTCACTACTAATGGTATTTATTTCAAATCGGGCAAACATGTGCAAAAAACTAAGCAATAATCTTAAACTATAATAGCTACTGGTACTAAAAAAATCTAAACGTAACCCCGATCAGTTACGGAACATAATTAATTATCTAATTGATTTATTAGTTATTAATTCTGACTTCTTTTTTTATGCCATCTTTGACTCACAATTTTACCCATCAAAACAAATATTAAAATATAAATATAGTGTGAAATAATAAGATATATACCTGAACTTGACGCTTCCATAATAGCTTCTGGGGTTTTTATCACAAATATTTAAAAAATCTAATGTACACTTCGTTATTGCGCAAACGCACGAATTCACTTGTATGCTCCACGAGTGTTGCGGCTTGGACTGAGGGGCGTGGTAGGGAGCGGGGGTTGAGGGGATCGCGTCCTAATACCTGCGCTATCGTTCCACAAGTACTCGACTATGCCACAGCACACACAGTGACATGGTAAAGCAAAAACAAATATTTTTATTTAATGTATCGTTTTAAGTAATGTTGCCCCAGTGTGCGGCGCCTGCAGCACGAGCCGGCGCCCGCGCCCGCGCCCGCGCGCCCCGCGCCCGCGCCCGCGCGCCGAGCGCTCTACCACAACATCTTCAACTCCAAGAACTCGCGCAACCTGCACGTCATCAGGTATCTCTACACACACATGTAGCGTGAGCTATCACATATAGGTATATGGGATTTACTGCTTCATCATCATCATCATTTCAGCCTATTGCAGTCCACTGCTGGACATAAGCCTCCCCCAGGGTGCGCCACAAGGCCCGATCTCCCGTTTTCGCCATCCAGTCACCTCCAGCCACCTTTTTCAGGTCATCGGTCCATCTGGCCGGGGGGCGTCCTACACTACGCTTGCCGAGTCGTGGTCTCCACTCGAGAACCCGTCTGCTCCAACGATCATCGGTTCTGCGACAGATGTGACCAGCCCACTGCCACTTCAGCCTGCTACACTTCTGAACTACGTCAGTGGCTTTGGTTTTTTGTCGGATAGTCTCGTTCCGGACTTTGTCCCTTAACGAGATTCCGAGCATACACCTTTCCATAGCTCGCTGAGTGACATGCAATCGGTGGGCTAGTTTCACTGTCAGGTTCCACGTCTCGGCTCCGTATGTCATGACCGGCAGGACGCATTGATTGAATACCTTGGTCTTCAGGCATTGTGGCAAGGGTGACTCGAAGATGTGACGCAACTTTCCAAACGCTGCCCAGCCAAGCTGCACTCTTCTGGTGATTTCACCCTCAAAGTTGTCTCTACCCAGCTGTAACTTTTGTCCTAGGTAGACGTACTCCTGGACAACTTCAAGGGCTACACCTTCGACGGGAACGGGCTCAGGGACGATGTGCTCGTTGAATATGACCTTAGTCTTGTCCAAGTTCATCCCGAGCCCAACGCGTCTCGAGGCAGCATTAAGACCGGACAGCATTTTCTGCAAGTCTTGCAGCGATTCTGCCATTATAACTATGTCGTCAGCAAAGCGGAGGTGTGTGAGATATTCACCATCGACATTGATGCCCAGTCCATTTCACCGCAGGGTCTTGAAGACATCCTCCAGAGCATTGGTGAAGAGTTTCGGGGAAATAACGTCACCCTGTCTTACACCTCTGAGCAACTGGGTGGGTCTTGTTTGGTGGTTCTGCACTTGGACGGACATCGTCGCCATTTGGTAGAGACTTCTCAGCACCTCTACGTACCGCCAGACGACTTGGCATCGCTGCAAAGACTCCAGAACAGCCCAGGTTTCGATGGAGTCGAAGGCCTTCTCGTAGTCCACAAACGCCAGACACAGCGGTTGGTTATACTCTTCGGACTTCTGTATAACCTGCCGAACAGTATGGATGTGGTCTACGGTGCTATAGCCTTTACGAAACCCAGCCTGTTCCGGTGGCTGAAAGGCGTCAAATCTTGATGCCAGACGATTCGTGACGACTCTCGAGAATAGCTTATAGACGTGGCTCAGAAGCGTGATCGGTCTATAGTTTTTAAGGAGCGTTTTGTCTCCTTTCTTAAAAAACAATGCCACTACACCTCTGCTGCACGCCTTCGGGGTAGTCCCATTGGTTATTACAGAGTTGAAGAGTCTCTTTAACTTCCCAAGAACAGGTTTACCCCCAGCCTTGAGGATCTCAGAGGCTACTCCATCTTCGCCGGGAGCCTTCCCATTACTAAGCTGTTTGAGAGCCGCCTCGATTTCGTCGACATCTACGTCTGGGAGATCGTCAGTGAAGTGGCGGGTAAGTGGGGCTCTAGGGTCTCTCGCGTCAGGTGGATGCTTCGGTGCTTGCGAGGCATACAGATGTCCGTAGAAGTCCTCAATTTCAGCGAGTATTCCCGGGACTGATGTGACGGTTTCACCCTTCGAGGTAACTAACTTTGTCAGATGACTCCTCCCCAGTGTCTTGGTGAAGACCTTCGTCCCCCGATTTCGCTCGATCGCCTCATGTACTAGGCGAGTGTTCCAGCTGCGAAGGTCGCGTCTTACCAAGTTCCTGATTTTCTTGTGGAGTGACTGGGAATCTGACAAAGATTCCTCTGGTGTCTCACGTCTAACTCGCATCAGATCCAGGGTCTCGTTAGAAAGTTTGGACTTCTTATCTGATCGCCTTTTCCGAAAGTGCCTCGTTCCCACTTCGCGTATCACCCCAATTATGCCGTCCAGGTCCTCGTCAACATTTGCCGGGGTCTCTAGTGCGGCGAATCTATTGCACAATTCCAAAAAAATACCTACTGCTTCATGCAACCGAAGAAAGAAAGATCGCCAATAGGATCCGGATATGATCATTATTGTAAGTGGTTGCCTCACTACTGCACTGACAGTTGTGGCTTCGTGGCTTGTAGCTGCTGCTGCGGAACAGATCATTGTGTGCTCGAATATTTGTAAACACACTTGCGACATATGCATAATCGCTAGAGCAGTAGTTATATAGGTACATACGTGTTTACGTAATTAGATAAACTGTGCTGTACTGTAGCTACAGGCTCTTCGTTAGTGCTGTGTATCCTTTAGCCATGACTGTCTTGTTTGGTTCCAGGGTGGAGGACATGTTGGACAACATCGTCCAGCTGCCGACGTCGTTCGACGACGAGCTGAAGGTGTGGCGGCGACCTTTCGCCAAAGAAGATATATTGTGGCGCGCGCATATCTCACCTGAAGTTTCCAAAATGCATCGCAAGGTAATCTTATTACTCAAACATTGATTAGTTTCGTATACCTACTTTAAGTAGGGACTAGAGACTAGAGATAGACTAGAGACTAGAAAACTCCGGAAACGCTTTAACCGCGTATAAATAGAGCGCACGTGCACCGCCATGTCAGTTTACAATCGTATACAGTTAAGTATTTATCGAAGCGAACGGAAGCGAAAATACTACGGAGTTTGAAGCAGTTACAGTAGAAAAGTGTAGCAGGTAGTTATGCGTTCCCAAACCACACATCGAAGCATGTTAGTAAACTAAGAACGCATCACGCCACCAGCCTTACCAACTGAACTTGATCGTTGTTCTGTGTAACTCATAACATAACGAATTACCATAAAATTAATGATGACCAAATACATTAATCTAATTGCTTGTATCATGTCCAAGCAGGTCTGTGAGGTCTCACACAGACAGCACACATGCAATATATCACACCTTATTTAAACTCTTGTAACTTAGAAATAAACCATTCCTTTGTTATCCGCTGTAAAGACTGTATTGACTTGTGTTTATTAAATAAAGTATTTTTTTATTAATATAACCGAGTCTCTATATTTGACTGGCGCAGCCGGGTCGGATTTTCTAACGTCGCGAAAAGTCGGTCGTTTACGTCACGCACATCGGTCGTAGCGTCGCGCTTGCCGCCTAGACAAGGAGTCCGCAAAGAACCTCTTCAATAAATTCGTCAAGTAGCACACGGCACCAGCGAGCAAGGAATCGGCATGGGATCGAGCGAACTAATGTGAGTAGACCCTTTTATTCACTACCGTTCCTTTCCTGTCTATATTTGTGTAATTTGTGTTTAATTGGACTAGACATTGCCTACTAAACATTTGTAAGTGTTGTTCTACACAACTTGAGAACTCACTTTAGTTCAGATTAAGTTAGGATAGTTTTGTTCTACATAACTAGAGGACTACACTATATTAGGTAAAATTTTATGTGTTTTTATAATTTCTGAATTGTGTTATATTATAATTGTTTTAAACAATGAATCAAATCAGTTTTATTCCGAAAGAAATTCAAACAATCATCCCACAATTTGATGGCGATGAGAAATTATTGAATCTATTCATATCTAAGTGCGAGTATGTAATTAGGAGCTTTAGGGGAGACAATAATCCTGCTCAACAAATATATTTATATTACTGCATAACAAGTAGATTATTAGGCAAAGCCGCAATATTAGTTAGTGAACGAGAAAATATAACGTCATGGGAACAATTAAAAGAATTGTTTGTCCAACATTTCGGGGATCCTAGATCCGAGGCTTGTATTGCCATAGAATTAGAAAACCTTAAGATACGATAAGGAGAGTCTTATATCGACTTCTGTCATCGTATACAAAACATTAGGAGCTCTTTAATATCAAAAGTGAACCTTTTGATATTAAAGAGCTCTACATTCCTTTTGTCTGACGAAGGAATTAAAGCAGCTATATATAACAAAACATCGCTTAATGTTTTTCTATATAATTTACCGGAAGACTTATTAAAGTTCGTTAGGTTAAATAAATGTGTTTCGTTAGAGTCGGCATTAAGTATAGTCACAGAAGAAGTAAATTTCCAGACTAGATATAATGCTAGGAATGATACTAAACAACCTAGTAAAGCACAGCCACATAGTAACAAGTCGTTGCACATTCCAACGGAATTACCATTTAAATTCGGGCTACCAAACCCTCAGAATAAACTTTCCCATGTGACACACCCAACAAATAATATGTCACAAAATAGATTTAATATACCCAATAGTTTTGCACGAAATAATAATCCGAGATTTGGAGGTCCATCTCAGCCTCAAGCTCAAGGGTTTAGACCTAACTTTAATAATTTTAACAGACCATTAGGTAACCAGCCACAGCAGTTTCCTAAGACTATAAATAATTATAAGCAGTCAGGTTTTTTCAAACAGAATCCTAATGAGAACTTTCGCTTCGGCATAAATAATAAAATGCCACCGAAGCAAAATACAGACGTATCAATGAGAACAGTACATAATAATATGGTGTATAACAACGGTGATGAAACGTGGTATTTGCCAGAAAGTGTAAATGAACACATAGAAAATAATTATTGTTATAATTCTAATCAGGGAATAAATTTTCACATAGAAGCCTCCGAGGAAGGGCAAGTGAAATAATAAAAGTAAATTATAGTGATACCTTAAGATTACCTCACATTCAATTGCCTGAGATATGTTCTTATTTTTTAATTGATACAGGAAGTACACGTTCCTTTATAAGCCTTGAGAAAGCAAACAAGTATTTCAAGGGATATAAAATGTATAAACCTTTCGAAATCCATAGTACGCACGGTTGTAGCAAACACAACGAAGTTATAAATATTCCTTTACCAGGAACCTTTAACACAAACTTGTGTCATACATTTTATGTATATGATGTAGATAAGGCATATGACGGTCTTATAGGCATAGATTTACTAAAAGAGTTAGAAGCGAGTATTGATATGAGAAGGCAGGTATTGAAAACGAAATATACCAATATTCCAATTTGGTATAATCAGTTCCATAAGATAAAAATACCACCGCGATCGGAAACGCGTGTGAAAATTCCTACAATGTTAAAAAATGGAAGTGCTATGTTTAGATTTACGGAGTTTTGTGCAGGTGTTCGTATGCTGGATGCCATAGTAACTTGCGTAGATTTTTTTGCTCAAACGGTCATACAGAACGTTACAGATAAGTATATAACTATAACTTTCGATAGGCCTGTAGATGTAGTTAAGGTAGAAAATGAATCTTGCCATGTACATAATATTAATGTAGACATTGATATAGAGCAAGAATTACAAAATAATCTCTCTAAGTTAAGATTACATCACTTGAATCAGGAAGAAAAAACGTGCATACAAAATTTATGTGCGGAATATAAAGATATCTTCCATTGTGACAATATTCCATTATCTTTTACGAACCAGTTTAAACATAGGATTAGAACTAAGAATGCAGACCCTATATTTATACGTCCATATAGGAATTCTTTGAAACAGAATCAGGAAGTCCAGAAACAAGTAGATAAATTATTAAGTAATGATGTTATTAAGGAGTCGCACTCTCCCTGGAGTGCTCCTGTACATTTAGTGCCTAAGAAAATCGACGCATCAGGCGAACAAAAATATCGCGTGGTCATAGATTATAGACGTTTAAACGAGATAACTATAGATGATAAGTACCCTCTTCCGAATATAACGGATTTATTTGATAGATTAGGTAAAGCGAAATATTTCTCAACATTAGATTTAGCTAGTGGATATCATCAAATAGAAGTAAATAAGGAGGATCAGCAGAAAACTGCATTCTCAACCCAATCGGAGTACTACGAATTTAAAAGAATACCCTTTGGATTGAAAACAGCTCCAGCCACGTTCCAACGCGCAATGGACAACGTGCTGAGAGGTTTACAAGGCATACATTGCTTAGTTTATTTAGATGATATTATAATTTATTCAGTTAGTCTCCAAGAACATATAGAAAAGTTAAGAAAAATATTTGATAGATTAAGGGAAACGAATTTAAAAGTAACTTTAGACAAATGTGAATTTCTACGAAAGGAAGTTCTCTATTTAGGGCACACCATATCAGAAGATGGATTAAAACCAAATAACGATAAGATAAAAGCAGTATTAGAATTTCCATTACCGAAAACTCCCACCGAAATAAAAAGTTTTCTAGGATTAGTAGGTTATTATAGGAAATTTATAAAAGATTTTTCTAAGATTACTAAACCATTAACTAATTTTTTAAAAAAGAACAACAAAGTAAATATAACGCAAGAATATATCGATGCATTTGAAAAATCTAAAGAAATTTTAACTAATGCACCCATATTACAGTTTCCAGATTTTACGAAACCATTTTTACTCACCACAGATGCATCAAATTATGCTCTTGGTGCAGTCTTGTCGCAAGGACAAATAGGCAGCGATAAACCTATCGCATTTGCAAGCAGAACTCTTAATGAAGCTGAAACGCGCTATAGCACAATAGAAAAGGAACTTCTAGCCATTATATGGGCTTGCAAATACTTTAGACCTTATTTATACGGAAATAAGTTTAAAATCCTAAGTGATCATATACCACTTGTTTGGTTACAATCATTCAAAGAGCCAGGTAGTAGGTTAACTAGATGGCGACTAAGATTAGCTGAGTACGATTACGAGATTGAGTATAAACCCGGTAAACAAAATAAAAACGCGGACGCATTATCGCGTATAAAATTAAATGTTTTAGATGACGAAAACATGTCATGATAGTGAATACGCCGGAAAATGAGACAATTGTAATTTCATCAGATGATGATAAAACTCAACCAGTTAAGTGAATTAGTAAAAGTTCACAGTACGATTACCCCATACGCTCAGTGAGTAGTGGTACTATCACTGCGTCGGAAAGACCCGATTCACCTGTAGAAACGATTCATTCTGAAGAGAACACAGATTCCTCAGATATACCCATTTTAAAGGAAGCTATAGATACAAAACCCAATCAGATACTGGTATTGACGTGGAATAGAGACGAATGTAGCGTAAAGAACTTTTCAAGGGATAGACAAAAAGTACTGGAAGTACACTTGCCTACCAACAACCCTGAATTAATAAAACATTCTTAAAATAATATATTCGTCCTAAAGTCACTCAATTTATTTACTTTGAAGACAAAAGACATCGCGAACAATTCTCTAATATAGTAACTAGTATTTTTAAGAAAGAATCTATTAAAATTAGTGAATGTACAGAACGAGTTATTTACGTAGAAGACGAGAATGAACAACGCGAGATTGTATTGAAATACCATGTAGGGAAAACATGCCATAGAGGTATTTAAGAAACTTTAGCACACTTAAAACGTACTTATTATTGGAATAATCTAGAACAAACCATAGCCTGTATTATAAATTCATGTGAATTATGTCAACGTATGAAATATGACAGAAAACCTTTAAAACCGGAGTTACAATTAACTCAAACTCAGAATAAACCATTCGTAGAAATATTTATAGATATTTTTTCCATAGAAGGGAAATCCTTTCTCACACTTATAGATGCATTTAGTAAATTAGGACAAGCTTTCGAGGTACCAAATAGGTCAACGCCGGAAATAGTTAGGGCATTGCTTAAATATTTCTCAATATACGGAATACCAAGTAGGATTAGTGCAGACCCAGGAAGCGAATTTAACAATAATTTACTGAAGGAAATGTTAACTTTCTACAAAATAGAATTGCATATTGGCACACCTCACAACCCAAACTCAATGGGCTTAATAGAAAGATTCCATTCAACATTTTTAGAAATTTATAGGTTAGCTAAATATGAACGAAAAATATCAGACTTAGCTTCTGTTATGACATATGCCATTATGTCCTATAATCAATCAATACACTCAACGACTGGTCTCACTCCTTTTGAGGTAGTATTTGGCCATACTGATTCTTCTAATACATTTGATGTTGATTTTAACAAAAGTTACACTCAACAGTTAGTCGCTGAACATGTAAAGAGAACGAAATATCTGTATAATTACCTATCTGATAAAATGTTAGCATCTAAAATAAAAATAAGAGAAAAACGAGGTGGTGAAACTAAATTCAACATTAAGAAAGGCGACAAAGTTTTTATAAAAGGAGTTAATACAAGGCGAAGTAAAGACAAACCTCGCTATAAAACTGCTCAAATAATAGATGACATAAATAGAAACACTGTTACAGTCAAAACACAAAGTCGTAACACGAAAGTTCCACTAAAAGATATCAAACGTCCTTCACAGGTACGTCCTACTGATAGTGACGCAAGTCCACGCCCTTCAACTTCAAAAGATTGAAGAAAATCCAGGAATTCTCCCTGTCAAAGAAAGCATAGGACAAATAAGCCTCTATAACTGGCATATTATTAAGATTTTAGATTTAGAATTAGTAAATAACAATTTGAATTATAATATAGATAAATATAACAATATAATGAGTTATATGGAAAGTAAGTTAAATACGTATATTTTAGATGGTAGTCTCTTAGATGCACAGTTACAAACCCAGTATATCATGAATATTACTCTAGATAGATTTAATCAATTAATTCCAAATATTAGAGTCAAGAGAGGAATTTAACCCCCTTGGAACCGTTATTAAAGCTATTACAGGAAATTTAGATAACAAAGACGCATTAAGATATGATGATTTATTAAATAAAATACAATCAAAACAAAATGCACTTGTACACAAAGTTACTTTGATTTCAGAAATTGTAGAAACTTTTGTCAATTTAACAAACTCTACCAGAAATAATTTTATTGTGTTGGATAAAACTATTAGAGAAATTGAAGAAATTCTGAATAAAACACAGTTTCAAAGGAAGAAAGACCTTATATTAAATACATTTAACTTGTTGACCCACAACTTCCAAGTATTATTAACTAGAATAGATGAGGTAGAAACAGCGATAGCATTTAGCAGAATTAATGTTTTGCATCAATCAATTTTAGACTCTAGTGAACTGTTTAATATTTTAAAAGATATCGAGAAAACTGACAAGTTAGTTTTTCCAGTTACTATAGAAAATTTAATAAATATAGAAAATTGTATAGATATTAAAGCATATGTTAAAGCCAAAAGAATTACATTTATAATGTTAATTCCGACAGTCCAACTAGATACATATAATTATTACAAATTACATCCTTTCCCGATGTACAACGCTCATCTAAACCTTACCTTCCTAATAACCTCCAAACATTCCCAAATCCTCACAAAAGGGTCGAAAATATTACCACTCTCCCAGCCTTGTGAAGAAGTCGCTGATGGAAAATTCTTATGCTATGACAACCACATATCATTTGAAGAAGAGAGTAAATGTATAGAAGACTTGATGAAATTCTCTACGAGGATAACTTCTTGTTCTCCATTATCTGTTGAAGCTACCGACGTCAAGATTAAGACAATACAGCTAGACTCATGGATAATCTATTCGGGTTCCCACACAATTCTAACGGAAACCTGCGAAAATGATATAAGCCAACACAGCATCATGGGTACATACATCCTGACGCTCACCAACGCCTGTGAGATAGACGCCTGTAAAATTGGAAAACTTACCTTGAAGAAACGTCGTGTCTAGACTGGAGAAGCCGTTTTCACCAGCACACCAAAGATACACCTACCAAAGATAGATACACCACGAGATGTCCTAGGCAAGAAATCAGTCAACTTGGATACGATTGATTTAGAAAACCTGCAGTTCCTGTCACATGTGTTAAGTAAAAGTGAAGTGATAAACAGTGAAAATGGGCAATTTGTGAACGTGCATAGCATCAGCTTAGGAACTCTAATCATTTACCTGATATTTACCTGATATTGATAATTATATTCATTGTATTTGTGTACCGTTAAAAAACTGTATTTTTATGTAAAAATCAAAATCAACATCCTCAGCTTCCTAAACCGGATGGTGATTTTGAACTTATGGAGGGAGGAGTTATGCGTTCCCAAACCACACATCGAACCATGTTAGTAAACTAAGAACGCATCACGCCACCAGCCTTAGCAACTGAACTTGATCGTTGTTCTGTGTAACTCATAACATAACGAATTACCATAAAATTAATGATGACCAAATACATTAATCTAATTGCTTGTATCATGTCCAAGCAGCTCTGTGAGGTCTCACACAGACAGCACACATGCAATGTATCACACCTTATTTAAACTCTTGTAACTTAGAAATAAACCATTCCTTTATTATCCGCTGTAAAGACTGTATTGACTTGTGTTTATTAAATAAAGTATTTTTTTATTAATATAACCGAGTCTCTATATTTGACTAGGTATAGTGTTTGTTGTGTTTTAAATTTAATTGTGAGCTAGAATAAAACGTGTTTTAGTCGGTAATATTGTTTACATTCTTATCCCTCGAACCCAGCACGTAACAATATATTTATGTAAGGGCACAGTCCGCACTTGACTGCACTTGGGTAGTTCCTTTCTTCTCCTAAACTTGTTTGTCCGAAAATCATTATCCATAACACGCATAATTGATATATATTTGATAATGTAACGTGTAATTGATATATATTTGATATATATCAATTACATACTCATTAATTATAATTTATATATATATATATCTTACGTATGTATTTTTTATTTCTTTTATTTTTTGAATGTGGAAGATGTTAAAGAGTAGCTGATTTACGTCCGGCGTCACTTGGGTTACCACATAACATCAGGGTTGGTTTGAGGTATAAACCGCAAACCAACAATAAACCTCGTTTTTCATTATGTATGTACTTTTTTTTGCTTTTTGCTGTGCTATAATATTTGTCTGTATTTTGTGTACCTATATTTTGAAAAATAAAATTACTTACTTACTTACTTACGTTTGCCATAAATTTCAGTAGGTAACCATAATGTTCAAAAATTCGAAAGTTTGTTTTACATAATTATCTTCACTTCTAAAACTATTCTGTCATAAGATCGTGTACTATAATAATAATTAAATCTCATAATTTTGCATGAAATAAAGTCATATGTCCTAAATATTGTATTGTTGGGAATCGGATGTGAAACAGCTTAAAAAAAATACCAGACGCACTTTAACCTTTAAATAATCATTGGCTTATTCAAGAAATGCATTAACAAATAAAGTAAGAGATAATTGATATCACCCAACAGCGATCACACAGCATGTCCGTTCCGTCCGCCGCTCGATATCAAAGTGAGTGATTGCGCGCCGAGCGCGCTTTTATAGCACGCTCGATCGGATGATTCGTGACGTTACTTGTTTACGTCGCATTCCGCAACTAACACGGCCTCTCCTGACCCTCTGACGTCCTCGTCAGGTCTGGAAGATGAACCTGTCTAACCTGGCTGGCAGTCTCAGTGTAGTCTGGATCTTCATTTTCACTTCAACCTAGTAGGCCTAGGCTCAAAGTTCATATACCTCATTTGTGATAACAATAAACAGCCCCGCGTCACAACCGTAAGCGTGCACTCAAACAGCCATGACCGGTGCATGAACATTGCTATCTAATAGTTTCACAAAACATATTCAGAAATCATAACTAATGAGACGTCCCCCATAGCAACGCTATGCCAGCTAGTATAGTTTGCCAACATATACCACAGGTAGCTGCAGTGAGTTAAGCGCATGTCGTTGCGAGGTACGTAACCTCCCTTAAGAAATACTGCTCACGCCATAGGTAGCTGCCATCGGGCAAGCGCACGTGGCATCTAAACAACAAAGCACACGCCATAGGTAGCTGCCATCGAGCAAGCGCACGTGGCTTCTAAACCTACGAGGAGGGCGCTGGTTCCGATTGACATGCTGATCTTGCTGAATTTGATTTTGTTTTAGCAACACAGTTGCTTTACTCGATTCATGCGTAACCGTTCGGCCGTCCTCAATTTTCTCTTCAACCACGATCATGCCTATCACGTGACAGCCTCACGTAGTTAGACCTAACCTCAAACAAGAACGATGTGATGTGTTCATTTTATTTGTAAACGCCAGAACCTAGTTCTATTACTTGTGAGCAAAGGAATCTTTATCCCACTTCTGATGTTAGGAATCGGATGTGAAACAGCTTAAAAAAAATAACAAACGCACTTTAACCTTTAAATAATCATTGACTTATTCAAGAAATGCATTAACCAATAAAGTAAGAGATAATTGATATCACCAACAGCGATCACACAGCACGTCCGTTCTGTCCGCCGCTCGATATCAAAGTGAGTCATTGCGCGCCGAGCGCGCTTTTATAGCACTCTCGATCGGATGATTCGTGACGTTACTTGTTTACGTCGCATTCCGCAAGTAACAGTATTATATAATGTGTATTATTCCGAATGTTCATTTATAATAAAATTGTTAGTCGTAAAACATTTGCTGAATTAACTAGGTTTAATTAGGTTTTAGTGACCGAAACGAATCGCTGTGAATCCGACATCACGCAGTCTTGTCTGCCCTACCCCTAGAGTGTAATGTAGAATCGCTTGGCGCGTAGGGGGAGGCGGCCCGCGGGCTGAGGAGTAGGAGGCTGTGAGCGAGCCCCCGCAGACGATTAGCACGCGTGGGACGGCCGCAGACCCGCAGCGCCGGCGCCGGCCGTGACAAAAGCCATATTGCGTTTGCATCTAGCTTTGTAATACAAATTTGTTTTAAAAACATTATTAGGATAAATAAACATTAAATAATTTGAATTTAGGACTTATAACTTTTATTGAAAACGGTTTTAAGTCTTTTGTATATTATTGATTGTAATATTTATGACAAACAAATTTAGGAAATACTGTATTTAGAGATTTAAATTTTATGGCAGGTGATATAATGTGACATTAAGTTCGGGCAAGTTATCATTCGGACAAAATAAATGATGATTAGGACAAAAAAAATGATGGCACTTTAAATTATGGATAAAAAAGTTAGGGAACACAATAGGGAACCCTGCACTTGCTATAAATCAACTAAGTTTTTGTATTATATTCTGGAGTTTACACGAATGGAAAAACTATTATAAAGTAGTAATTTCAAAGGATTTTTTCAAAAATAATTAGATTATAGTTAAGTTTTTTATTATTTTTCTTAGCACGATCACCCAGTCATATAAAACATCCAACGAGGTTAACTTTATTTGACGTTCACAAGCTGCAAAGGCGTCAAAAAGATCCGCATATTTGTATAACAGCAAGACTTTGGACAACGTGGATTTCTGAGAGAGCAATTTTGATCTTAAGTGAAATATTATCCTTTGTTTGACCTTACCTCAACACCATAAAATGATTTTGAGTCAGATAGGTGGAGCCAAAGTTTAATATTGTAATATTTATAGTAATACAATTGCTTGTCCGACTTTGCTAACCGACCAATTTCCAAAGCTATACGACCAACATTAGTTTATGTGCATTTTCAGCTTATGTCTGTAGATATTTTCACCGTCACTAGTAATGCCCGAAGCTGAAAGGACAGTTATCTTTTCAGTAGTGGTCTCAGGCCATCCTGCGGACAGGTATATAGTAAGTGCAGAGTGGGTGCTTACCAAAGATACCTGATAGCTGACCTCACTAGTGTGTAGATATTGTGCGATGTTGTAGAGACGCGCCTAGCGCTGGCGTACGCTGCGACATTGCACACGCCGCCACATACATATTGTACTTGTAGGAGCTCTTTACTATATATTATTACAATTGTATTGTCTTGATCATTTACATTTTATAATAAATTTTGTTTTCTTGATGTTGTGTTTTATTAGTGCCCGGTACAGTTTATGATGAATTTATTCGCGAGTTGTTATGAACATTTCAAGTTTTAAATACTTACAAGTTCTTTGTAACTCCTTGAACGACTAAGGGCATTAAATCGAATAACTAGAAAGAATCAAATAATTTAAAATTTAATTCATATAATAAGCGTAGAGACTGATCATATTCTTAAATCATGTAATTATGGTTCTACTATCGTCTTCAACGTCTAAAGCGATCCAAATCTATCAATTTACTAATCGATTTTTATAAATTATCTTCAAGAAGATATTACTTATAAAATTTTATTGATTATAAAAATAGAATGCAAATTCACGCTTTTCATCGATTTATAGAATTGGACAGATGAACAAATAACGCCTTTAACTATTTGACCTAGCGATTCTATTGTTTATTGGCCTTAAGCTAAGGGATATTGGATAACATGACAAAGAATATAACTTATTGTATTCTATACAAGATTGCCATACATTCCACTTTGTAAAGGAGTTATTGTATATAACATTTTACACTACAATTAATTTAGAATCGATGTCACGAAATATGTCCCACCACGGCGCTAGTGTCGCAGCGAACTTTCTTAGACATCTTACTGTAATAAATTAGTTCCACTAACTGCCGCAAGTATACCGTGACGTGAACTCTAGCAGTAGACATTGGCTTTGTAAATAACGCATATTTTATTTTACTTTGTTTTAATACTATTTATCTTGAATAGTTTAGTTCAGAGGCCATACTATCATGAAATTACTTGCTAGTCTCTAATCGTTCGTATATTTAATTTCTTTTAGTCCTTAGAACTTATATAAATGCAGTATACTATCGAGAATTGCATTGTATTCTAGACTTCTAGTAGTATTGCTAGTACATATATATATTTTACTAGATGTTCCCGCGGTTTCACCCGCGTTTATCGTTACTGCGCCGCCCCCGTGAGTCATAGCGTGATGTTATATAGCCTAAGCCTTCCTCGATAAATAGGCTATCCAACACTAAAATAATTTTTCAAATCGAACCGGTAGTTCCTGAGATTAGCGCGTTCAAACCAACAAATAAACAAACAAACTCTTCAGCTTTATAATATTAGTATAGATAGCTGACCCGCACAACTTCGTCTGCGTCACATAAGAGAGAGAGTGGGTCGTAGGCACCTATAATACAATTTTAAAAGAGCTGAAACTTTCTTTGTTAAATCCACGAACTACATAAGCACCATTGAACAAAATTTTATAAATATACTTACCTACAGTGCTAATTTAAAATCATAGTAGAGGAGACGTGGAAGATCGACCTTCACCGATCTGATAGCCCGATGAGACATATTTTTTATCAAGTATAATTTATAAACCAATATGCCTCTAATAACTTGCCTATCGAAAAGTATTCATAGCTATTTTTAATTTAATTAATTTTAATCAATTTTCTTTCATCACCTTCACTCTTTTGGTAACCGAATGAGTTTCATCTCAACTGATAATTTTTACCTATGATATCAATTTCGATTGGTTAACAGATCGATGTAGTTACCTATATTGATTAGCCATGCACAGAAATAAGTAGGCAAGCCTACCTAGGCATATTCTGCGTGTTAAAAACTATCAGTTGAGATGAAAATCATTCGGTTACCAAAAGAGTGAAGGTGATGAAAGAAAATTGATTAAAATTAATTAAATTAAAAATAGCTATGAACACTTGTCGATAGGCAAGTTATTATAGGCATATTGGTTTATAAATCATATTTGATAAAAATATGTCTCATTGGGTTATCAGATCGGTGAAGGTCGATCTTCCACGGCTCTTAGACCATCACGCAGAATAAAACAAGAGAAACATTGTTTGTATGTCTGTAATGGGTAATTATTTTGCGGCGATGTTATATTAAAACTGCGATATCTCCTAAGATATTCATTGAAATCGAATGATGTAAAGGGCAATTTTGTTTTAAATTAAATACTTGTGATGAATAACGTATTTATTTGGATAATGATTCTTCTTCTCTGTCGTCACACTCTTGGCAGAGTGGTCGTGGTCGTCATGACAGGGGTGATGGCAAGCTTCACAATTCGCCGCCATTCCTCTCGTACTGTTGCTTGTCTCGTGCATTCGTGGAGTGGACCATTTAGTGCAGTTTTGACTTGGTCAGTCCAGCGCATTGGTGGTCTACCGTGCGCCTTTGTGCCTTCAATTTTGCCCTGAACCACGAGTCGCTCCACAGACGTATCCTCTCGACGTGTAATATGTCCAAAGAAAGTGAGAATACGACCTTGAACGATGGAAGAAAGACGTTGTTTTATATCTATTTCTTCGAGGATTGAGACGTTGGTTCGGAGCTGTGTCCAGGCTATGCAAAGCATTCGTCTCCAACACCACATTTCTAAAGCGTCTATCTTCTTTCTCTCACTTTCTCTTAAAGTCCACGTTTCGGCACCATAAAGAAATATGGGAAACACTAGTGCCCTGACAAGTCGCATTTTAGTGGCCTTTGTGATGTTTCTGTTTCTCCATATCTTCCCAAGCCGATCCATGGCGGACCTGGTGATAGTCATGCGCCGTTTGATCTCTTCCGCGCATCCGCCATTGTTCGATATCAGTGCTCCAAGGTAGATGTATGATTGAATGACGTCACAATTCGCAATTTTCGTTACTTCGGGCGAGTTATTGTTGAGTAGATCAACAATCATAATCTTCGTCTTGCCGCGATTTATCTTCAAGCCGAAATCAAGGCTCACTTGTTTCATTTTGGTTAGCAGAGATTCCATATTGCCGATGCTTGTTGCAAATAGGGTAGTATCATCTGCGTAACGCAAATTGGAGATTTTATAGCCTCCTACAGTGATTCCGTCTGACCAGTTCTCGAGTGCTATTCTCATAATGAGTTCCGTGTAGATGTTAAACAGAAGTGGTGATAAGATACAGCCTTGACGGACCCCGGCACTTGGATGAAATTCACTCGATAACACGTCGTCTGTTCTTACCGATGCTGTTCCCTCTTCATAAAGTCTTCTAAGGAGATGGACAAGGTGTTTGGGTGTTCCCGTAGCCAGGAGAGTTTCCCAAAGTACTGGCCATTTTACCGAATCGAACGCCTTCGAAAAGTCAACAAAGCAAATATAGGTCGGCTTGTTAAATTCCCTAGCCTTTTCAATAATCTGTCGCACGTTTAAGATCTGCTCACGAGTACCCTTCCCCTTCACAAAACCAGCCTGTTCTGGAGCGATCTCCCTGGATAGGTAGGACTTTAATCTCTCATTAAGAATATGCAGCAGAATTTTACTTGCGTGTGATATTAAGGCAATTAAGCGGTAGTTACTGCATATTTTTGTAGAGCCTTTTTTATGTAGAGGCACAAAGACTGTGTGAGTCCATTCTTGGGGCCAAGTTCCTGTTTCCCAAATTTTGTTACACAGGGTGTGAAAAATATCGACACCATACTCTCCTGAAGCTTTGATAGTTTCAATCGGTATGGCATCCCATCCTGTGGCTTTTCCGCTTTTAAGGCGTTTGATAGCGGCTCGCACTTCATCCTTCAATATAAATGGCTCTTTCTCTTCGTCCTGGGGCTCTGTCGGGAGATAGTTGTGAGCTTGAGGATCTTCAAATAGCGATTGACAGTAGTCCCTCCACGTCTCAGATATCGCACCTATCTCGGTCAGTAGCTCGCCCTGTGAGTTTTCTATAGCCCATGTTTTGGAAGAAAGAGTTTTGGTGATGGCTTTGATTTTTTGATGCAGGTCTCCTGTTTCGTGTCTGTCAGCGTGAACTTCAGCTTCGGCACACAAGTGCTGCAGATGGTTATTGCGGTCACGCCTACAAGCTTCCTGTATACGAGCAGATATTGCGTTCAGTGTCTTCACGTCGGCTCCTCTAGCTTTCATTCTTCTTCTCTCTTCAACAAGGGCTAGAGTTCCTTCATTCATCCAGTGTTGACGTTTGCGAGCCAGTGTAGAGGGTTTGGATTTCAATACGGTACTCTCGAGCAGTTCTTTAGCCTGACTCCACAGTTGGTCCGGGGATGCCAATCGAGCATCTAGATCAGTCCATTGATGCCATTTTTGGTCAATCACAGCCAAGAATTTATGACTATCTATGGGCTGGATTCTTTTCTGGCTCTCAATCTTCCTAGCGGCTTTGAGCTTGAGTTGGACTTTTGCTATTAGCAGCTGGTGATCTGATCCACAATCAGCACCCGGAAGAGTGTGAACATTTCTCATGAAACTCTTCCATCTCGAGCCTATCATAATGTAGTCGATTTGATTTCGATAGTTGCCGTCAGGTGAAGTCCATGTATACAGTCTTCTTGGATGGTGTTGGAAGAAGCTGTTGGATATCGCCAGGTTATTCTCGGCAGCAAATTGGATGAGCCTCTCACCTCTTTCGTTTCGCTGTCCCAGCCCGAATTTTCCTACGCATTGGCTGAGCTGATCAGCATGTGATCCTATCTTTGCGTTGAAATCGCCCATTACAATCAGTATCTCCCTATTAGGAATTCTGGCTATAGTTGATTCCAGCTCGGTGTAGAAGTGTTCTATGTCAGTGTCGCTTGCTGCGCTAGTTGGTGCGTATAGCTGTATGATATTTAGATTCATCGGCTTCGCCTTTAGTATAATGATTAATATCATGTTTATAAAAATACCTTCGCAAATAATGCATTATTTTAGAACAAATTTGGTTAGCATAAAAATGGTTATAGTGAGCCAACCTTAAAAGATAGACATATGCTGTTGCGGATTTTTTTTAGAACTTTTAAAGGGGAACAATTCTGTCATAAATGATTTTTGCGAAACTTTAACTGTTTACGCAACGCACGCAGCGGAATCTCTCAAAAGGAAAAAATACCCTCCGATTTTGAAACATTCTTTATTGGTGCTCAGCTCCTATTGATCTTAGCGTGATGATATATAACCTATAACCTTCCTCGATAAATGGGCTATCTAACACTGAAAGAATTTTTCAAATCGGACCTGTAGTTCCTGAGATTAGCGCGTTCAAGCAAACAAACAAACAAACTCTTCAGCTTTATAATATTAGTATAGATAATAACAATGATCCTAAAAATAACTATAAACCTGAACAGGTTTTACTGTGTTAGTGAACCGTTTAATTTAATTTTTCATATTCATGAAAAATTATAATTTTTTAATTTTTTAAATGGTTTGAAAAAAAAATCTGTTCGGTTATATTATACACTAGATGTTCCCGCGGTTTCACCCGCGTTTATCGTTACTGCGCCGCCCCCGTGGGTCGTAGCATGATGTTATATAGCCTATAGCCTTCCTCGATAAATAGGCTATCCAACACTAAAATATTATTTCAAATCCGCGTGCAATATTTACTTTGGGCTAACGCTAACTTTAACCCGCGACTTCGTTATCATTATTTTGCTGGGATGTTATTTTAAAATTGCGATATCTCTTAAGATATTCATTGAAATCGAATGATGTAAAGGGAAATTTTGTTTTAAATTAAATACTTGTGATGAATAACGTATTTATTTGGATGTTTATAAAAACACCTTCGCAAATAATGCACTATTTTAGAACAAATTTGGTTAGCATAAAAAAGGTTATAGTGAGCCAACCTTAAAAGATAGATATATGCTGTCGCGGACTTTTTTTTAGAACGTTTAAAGAGAAACAGTTCTGTCATAGATGATTTTTACGAAACTTTAACTGTTTACGCAGCGCACGCAGCGGAAGCTCTCAAAAGAAAAAAAACCCTCCGATTTTGAAACATTCTTCATTAATGCTCCGCTCCTATTGATCTTAGCGAGATGTTATATAGCTTATAGCCTTCCTCGATAAATGGGCTATCTAACAATGAAAGAATTTTTCAAATCGGACCAGTAGTTCCTGAGATTAGCGCGTTCAAGCAAACAAACAAACAAACTCTACCCGCGACTTCGTCCGCGTGAAAATTTGTATAAAATGTTATATGTTTTAGGACAGAACTTCTGTGTAAACGATGTTAGATGTGGAACCATTGGGAACGTAGGTACACATACAGATTTTGGGGATTGCTAACGCGAGACAATGCGACATAGAGTTGGCCATGAGTCATGAGTAAAACAGCCCGTAGTGAGATCTACACCTGCAACGTGTAATTTCTGACCTTGCGCTTTATTTATTGTCATTGCATTACATAAACTTACTGGGAATTGAACGCGCTTAAAGCTGAACAGATAATTATTTGGTATGATGGGGTTTCTCGGAATAAAAATTATTTCACCGGCGCCACATCCTGTTAAAATTTCGGCTTCAACTAAGTTACGTTGCAAGATTTTTACTTTAAGTCTGGTTCCGTTACAAAGCCTAGGTGGATTTAAATTTCTTAGCAAGATTATGGGAACGCCCACTTGTAAAGAAATTTTATGGGCTGGAAGACCAGATGCGCGTCAAGAATTAAGAAACTCTACTGGATAATGGAGTAATGTCGTCTTCTGCTGTGACATTGTGAATAGACGTATATTCGACACTATCACCGTTAATTTGCCTTAGCATCTCAGAATTAATAGCTGTTGCTTGGTCGTTTCGAGGCGGCAAAGTTGTAAGTTGCAGCTTTTTTTTTTACTTGGGCTATATATTATGAAACGGCAGGCCACTATACGAAAAGACCTACCCTAAGGTCACCACTAAAAGAAATCCCTACTGTCCCCCTCCCCCTCCCCCTAGAGGGGAGACGGACACGACACAGAGGCGCGCGTGTTAACACGCACGCCGCTTCTCGGACCTGGTGCTGAACGAATGGCGGGCAGGCCCACAAAGTCCGCCACCCCCAGGTCAGACCTCAGGGTGGCTGGAGGTCGTCTTGGGCCCTCCGGCGCCTGGCTCTGCGGTTGGGGACAGGGATTTAAACGCACCCTCTCCCACTCTGCCGCCTCTTTGATGGAAATCACTTCCTCGGCGAGGCGACGGCATTCCACGACCTCTCGCTCCAGACCATAGACTGGACTACGGCCGGGAGCGAGAGGGCAACAAATCCGACTGCCGCGACCAACTCACGGCGCTGCGATGCCCAGGCGGGGCAAACCGCCAAAGTGTACAGCGCCGTGTCCTCAACAACGTCACGGCAGTCGCCGCAGTGGTGACAACTGGGCGTCTCTTGCCGGCGTATACGGCACAGGAACCGGCCAAAACAACCGTGGCCAGTCATTACCTGTGTCAGCCGGAAGATGAGGGCGCCGTGCCGCCTTTCCAGCCACTCCTCAAACACGGGACTTACCGCCACGATCGTGGCGTGCCCGATAGCCATGCAGCTGTCTGGTTTATTGTATCTGTAGGTGACCCATATACTGACGAAATTAAAATTTGCAACGATGGAACCATACAACATAAACTATCTGATAAAATTACCTTATTTTCTGCTCGCTGCTGAAAAGTACCGTCTCCTATTTTACAATAAACCGATTTTAATTAAATAAAGACTAAATGTTACCCGACGATATTCTCTATAGTGTTCTTACCGAGTCTATCGTATTAACTTTGTACTTTAGGCGTGATGAAGCAGACAGACAGATTTTTCTAAAATGATTGAAATGTGTTCAGTTAATTATTCTGAGTCCCCTTAATTCATTTATTTCGCAATATTCTAAAATGTACAGACACGTGAAATTTAGAGTTTTTATATTCCTATTGCCCAAAAAATACCAAAATCGAAGCGATTATTATCTCCATATACCGATCCGGTTTTGTATTAATCTAATAAACAAATTTTAGGAAATCGGATTACAACTTTTATTTACATTATATCTCTAGAACAAAGAGTGGTTGTTGAAAGCCAGCATGCCATACAAAGGCGTAAAACCTTAATATCACGATTTAAAAAATGACGTCATTTGCACAGTGCCATCTATCGTGATATATTTGTCTGTATTTTGTGTACCTATATTTTGAAAAATAAAATTACTTACTTACTTACTATATGTATAAATCATTACGTCGGGTCTAGTACTAAACACATATTACTAACAAATTAGAAATGTCATTGTCAATTAGTAAACATTCAACATTGTCTTAGAATTAATTATTATTTATTATTATAACAAAAATTACGAAATTTATATTATATCGTATAACTGGCTTTCTGTATACGATCCTGATCTGTAATCACAATCTATGAGCTTAAATTTAAGCAAATCTCAACCTTATTTGTAAAACATTACGGCGGATCTAGTACAGTACGATCACATTGCCTACATTAAAATTTAATTTAACTTCGAATGCTCATAACTTTTGATAGAGAAGACCGATTTTAATGAAATATAGACTAAATGTTACTCGAGGATATTCTTTATAGTGTTCTTACTGAGTCTATTGTATTAACTTTGTGCTTCAGGCGTGATGCGAGAACAAACAGACAGACAGACTTTTTAAAAAATGATTAAAATGTGTTTAGTTAATTATTCTGAGCCCCCCTAAATCATTTATTTTGCAAAATTCTAAAATGTACAGACACGTGATATTTACAGTTATATTATGCTAGATGTTCCCGTGGTTTCACCCGCGTTTATCATTACTGCGCCGCCCCTGTGGGTCGTAGCGTGATATTATATAGCCTATAGCCTTCCTCGATAAATAGGCTATCCAACACTAAAAGAATTTTTCAAATCGAACCAGTAGTAATCACGCAGAATAAACCAGGAGAAACATCGTTTATACTATGTCTGTAATGGGTAATTATTTTGCTGCGATGTTATTTTAAAACTGCTATATCTCCTAAGATATTCATTGAAATCGAATGATGTAAAGGGCAATTTTATTTTAAATTAAATACTTGTGATGAATAACGTATTTATTTGGACATATCATGTTTATAAAAATACCTTCGCAAATAATGCATTATTTTAGAACAAATTTCGTTAGCATAAAAATGGTTATAGTGAGCCAACCTTAAAAGATAGACATATGCTGTCGCGGACTTTTTTTTAAACTTTTAAAGGGGAACAATTCTGTCATACATGATTTTTGCGAAACTTTAACTGTTTACGCAGCGCACGCAGCGGAAGCTCTCAAAAGGAAAAATACTCTCCGATTTTGAAACATTCTTCATTGGTGCTCCGCTCCTATTGATGTTAGCGTGATGATATATAGCCTATAGCCCTCCTCGATAAATGGGCTATCTAACACTGAAAGAATTTTTCAAATCGGACCAGTAGTTCCTGAGATTAGCGCGTTCAAGTAAACAAACAAACAAACAAACAAACAAACTCTTCAGCTTTATAATATTAGTATAGATTAAATACTTGTGATGAATAACGTATTTATTTGGACATATCATGTTTATAAAAATACCTTCGCAAATAATGCATTATTTTAGAACAAATTTCGTTAGCATAAAAATGGTTATAGTGAGCCAACCTTAAAAGATAGACATATGCTGTCGCGGACTTTTTTTTAAACTTTTAAAGGGGAACAATTCTGTCATACATGATTTTTGCGAAACTTTAACTGTTTACGCAGCGCACGCAGCGGAAGCTCTCAAAAGGAAAAATACTCTCCGATTTTGAAACATTCTTCATTGGTGCTCCGCTCCTATTGATGTTAGCGTGATGATATATAGCCTATAGCCCTCCTCGATAAATGGGCTATCTAACACTGAAAGAATTTTTCAAATCGGGCCAGTAGTTCCTGAGATTAGCGCGTTCAAGTAAACAAACAAACAAACTCTTCAGCTTTATAATATTAGTATAGATTCTAATTTGGTTTAGAGCCCTGGCGTAAAAGTTGTTTAGATTGATAGATAGTCTAATGTAAAAAAGCCTCGAAGACACCTTATAGTTGTAGGTACATAGGGAAGTTCTTTTAATGTTCACCATGACAGTAGGTACTACTACCACACGTAGTTTTAGCCCAGAGTAATTATTATACTACTATACATTTATCATCAATTCAATAAAGTATAACATAACTACTCAAGCCAAAATCATATATATTCAAACTCCATTTTACATTCTGATTCATATATACATACATAGATATTTGATTCATCACCTATGCACATATATTTACTTGAACTACGATAGTGTTCGATGCGTCTATACCACCACTACTTCATATCGCTAGCATAAGAGGTAGGTAGGTATATCCTGTATGTCGTATACATCAATGTTTGTAAAGAAATTGCGATATGTGGCGCCCCGCCCTTCTGTTATCTGTTTCTAATAAAGTATATTATCGATAAAAAGAAACTATGATTAAAACACCATTTAAATTACTGTTTATATGGTTTATTTTTACAACTAAAACATACTAAATCTAAAGTTTAAATAAATATGAACTAACTTATAAAATTAGTTTTACACGTACAGTTACTTAATTATTTATTAAAACCATGCTTTCTGAAACTCTCGTTCAGTGATTATATTTTGAAGTATTATTCTGTAATTTTTATACTATTTATCATAGTAACTCGTAACACAATACACTAACATTTATTTCAGTTTAATACATTGATTTTCACTTTTTTTAAGAATGCAAAAGTATAAAATAAAGCCGGATTACATAATAAGGTAAGGTAAGATTTAGAAACTGGTGAAACACATAAGTATTTAAAACCAGACCTATGCTTAGCTGTCGACGAATACTTACTATGAATGACGATATTAGAACATTGCTACATAATACTTACAAACATGAAATAATGAATAGGTAAAAGAAAGCATGGTTGAGTATTTATAGTAAATCTTTACATAGTTACAAATATAAATGCAATTTGAGCTTCGATATAGGTAATTGTTCTACTATCTAACATAACGAGTATTTCTACAGGGATCGTATATTTGTTGCTAACAAGACGGATATGAGATAATAATTACAAAAATAATATATAATTGTTTATTAAATGCGCCAAAATATTATAAATGTGTGTTATTAATTTATTTTTTTACTTCTATAGTGGCAAACTAGCATACGCACCTGATGGTAAGCGGTCACCGTAGCCTATGGACGCATGCAACACCAGAGGCATCGCTTGCGCGTTGCCGACCTTTTAGGAAAGGAAGTGGGAAGGAATAGGAGCGGGAAGGGGGCAAGAGGGTGATTGAGCCTCCGGTACTCCTACTTCATATTTTCGAATGAATATATAATTCAATCCAAATGTTCTGGCATTGGTCATGTTGCCATTTTGCAAACCATATACAACATTTGTATATATAGCTTCATTTTGACATGCGAGCCATAGCCATAGCAATAGCCAGAATGAAGACAATAAATTTACACTTCAATAAAATAGATTATAAATTTGTTTCATTTCACTGCAATGCAAGATAGCGCGTTTGGCTTAAACTGATACAAATTAATTGCATGGTAGATATATCTACATGTATGTGGAGGGGTTCTTGACGCAAACATTTTAACTTAATCCATATTATTACTATCGCGAAGAGATCTCACCTCCTTCCAATATATTTTGGTACGAATATATCTACTTATGTAATACACAAATTATTTATTTAAATACAGTCTTAATGTCACAACATTCAAGTTAGTAGTAGCACCAAAATTAACACTTGAAGATAGATAGATTTTATATTTACTTACTCCCTTAAATAGTATATTGTTCGATTTTATTATATTGTCTTTGAAGCTAAATTACTATAAAATATTTCTGTGATCTAATGTGAGAGTTTAGATTTAGACATTATGTGTTTGCGTTATAGGAGATTTACACACAAAACATGTCATGGACCTATGAAGTGAATACGATCAATTATGAGTGTATTCACTATAAGGACAAAATCATAACAAACACAATTTTATCGAACACATAAATAATGAGATATTGTTTATCTTTTCTGAAATAGTGTAAATATCGAGTTTTATCATGTATTTTGAATTCTATCATGTGAACATTAATTTAGGTATATTTAGACGATGTAATGATTACCTCAAGGTCACCACACGAGCACGGGTCGTTTCATATGATATTCCATCGTACTAAGTTCATAGCCGTGATGGATATACGTCGTGTAGTCGTCCACTGTGCTGCTGTGTGCTGAGCCTGCACCCCCATGTGGCGCTTACAGCTCGTTGTTCTGTCGACGCCTGACGTACCTCGCGAAGTAGTCGGGCCGCCAGCACTTGCACGAGCCGGGGACCAGGAACCAGTCGTAGTATAGACGAACCTAGTGCAACGCGTTGTTATGATTAATAATAATTTACCATAGTCCTGTTTTCCTCAACAGATCAGAGATGTTATGGAAAAACAGTAAAGAGTACTCTCACGAATGAATAGGATAAGAAGGAATGCGGCAAATAAGGTAGCAATGTACGATACAAATTAAAATTATTCGACTGTTCGAGTGATTTGAACGAATTCGAATAATGTTGATCGTCATGTTGTGTTGTATCCTAATATTTTGAAACATAATTATGTATATTAAAAATTTGTGAATTCTTAATATATGAATTAAAATATACTATTATTCCTGTTAACGCATTCAGATAAGCCAATGAGTTAGTAAGCTATATGAGAAATGGTCGCTAGTACTGTCTTATCATTAAGATTAAATGAACTGGCCTTCATAGGAATCATAAGTGATGCGTTAAAGCCCATTAATATTCACAACTGTTGCCTTTTTTGTCATAATATTTTAAGTTTAGATACTATCTCGATAATGAGTTTGCTAATTTCAATAGGTCAACAATATTATGAGATTTTCAAAAATTTAATTAGCTATGTAGGTGAAATAGATTTAGAAGAATGTGTTTTACCTGATAACAGCCCATCTCATCGTGTCCATCGCAGTGCGGTGGCTTGTCTGTGCTCGGCTCAGGCTCCGACTGTTGGCCCGCGCGGTTCTGGAGGTATTGCTGGTAGTCCTGGAATATAAACGCAACGTTCATCATGTCCATGTGTTATTCGTATAACACTTGCAAAACAGAGGCAACAATTCAGTCCCATAAGTATGACCATTAATAGCTTAGTTGGCTAAGCGATGATACGATAGATCAATATAGCAAGTTCAACTTCTGCTTCATGGATTGTCTTATTCCTCGTTTATTATATTATTTACATTCTACCTCAGCATGGAAAATAAACCATAACTCTTTTAAAAAAAATCTATTCTCGTATTAGCACTTAATTCCTGCATCGCGAGAGCTGTACTAAACTTTATACAAAGAATGTGAAGGTTTGGAACATCTATTGGTAGATCCCACAAGTTTTTGTCTCATGAGCGCATCGAACTTAAAACACTCGGATTTTAAAATCTGTCTTTAGAATCAGCAGACTCGCTAATAAGACTAAGTTCACATATTCTCATATATCAAAAAGTGTGTAGATGAGTAGTATCTAGACGAAAAACTACTAACCTGAAGATGTGACTGCGGTTGTTGTTGTCGGGGCGGGTAGTGCAGCTCCGCGACCAGCAGCGACACCCACCGCGGCGAGCTCAGGCACCCGCCGTCCAGGTAGTGGCACCGGGACTGCATGCATCTGCACAAATATTATCACATTGTAGTTCTCTTCATTGAACTGATTACATATACCGAAAATATTCTTGTAAAGGACTTACATACATAATATCTTATGATCATATTTACAAAAAATTAAAATAATCTTTACTTGAATAATTCAGAAGCAGTGGATTACGAAAGGATGATAATCAGATTGAACGGATACATATTTTCTACTATTCAGTTGTACCTATATTATCATTTTACATCACACCAAAATCACAAAATTTAAACTTTCAAGCTCCTATCAATTACTAAGGCTTTTGTGCTAATCTGTAAAAAGATAATTTAGCGTTAGAATACTAACCTGGTGACTTCCACGGTCTGTGTGAAGTACCCTTCGTAAGGTATCTGCACCACGTAGCGCCACACGCCCTGGTAGTTGCGCGCGAACACTGGCGTCGCGTACTCCACGCGCGCTGGACACGGCGTGGGGGGCCCCTAATCGTGGACAAGATCAGATTCAATTAAAAACATACTCTGATACAAGACGAACTTGAGCTCTCCTTAATCTATATCAATCATACAAAGTCTATCACAAGGTATTTAAGACAACTTGAAAAAGTTGCTGTGACAACAACAACTTAGGAGAGAGACGCTTCTGATGATGTACGTTCTGTCAAGAAAGAATCGGGAAACGAGCATTTAAAAAATCTGTTTAGAAATTATTTTTCTTGCTAAGTGAGCCCAACTATCCTCTATACTCACGCAGAGCTTGAGCGTCATTTGTCATTTAGTTTGTTTACAGTGTCCATTTTGTCAGTTCAATTCAAGTGTGTTTTGAGATTTTTACGATGGACACAAATATCAAACAAGTTAATTAATTATCTGTCTAAAATGTTGCATTGCAAATGGAAATTCTTGTGCTGAAGCGCATAATACATATTTTGTGTTTAATTCACGAACTGGCTTTTGCCCGCGGCTTCGCTTGCGTATAAGTAGACTAGGTTTTATTAGTGACAGTCCTTTTTTTAAATAAATTATAGCCTATGTTACTCGGTGATTATATAGCTTTCTAATGCCGAAGTTGAGTAGTTTTTGAGCTAAATCCTTACAAACAACCCAACAATAAATCAAATATTTCGTCTTTATAATGTTAGTATATAATTATACAAATTCCAGATGTACAAAAGATTGCAGTTGAAAGCTTCTACCGGTGATTTTTTAACGTGTCATACACATCTTTGACCAGTGGCTAACAAGTCTGATATTATTTGCTTATTTTCAGGTAGTCTTCTTTTTATCTCAATTATTCGATTGTGCGATTACGCTGCTTGCTTTAGCGCATAAGCTGTTATTTCGAATCCTTTGTTTTAATATTTTGTAGGTGGATATGGCATGCGGCAAGTTTCCATCTTCCACCTTTCTTCTGCATATCTATAACGTCTTGATGTCATAGTCGCTGTCGACGTTGCACGTTGTCGTTGTCGTGACAACACAAATGGGAGTGATGGGCACAAAGAACAGGAGTGATGTAGGGGAGCTGACCTCGTATCGGTGCGCGTGCTGCGGGTGCGGCTGCACGCCGGGGTCCTCGCGCCGCTCCACGCCGCCCGCCGACTCGCTGTCGCCGTTGATCGCGCGGTACAGCATGCAGAACCTGAGCAATTTACATACAAGTTATTTATAGCACGGTTCTGACTTCTGCGCAAAATGGGTAGGTAAATCAACATGGTTATGTTTGTTATATAATCATTAAGTTCCTCCAGGAACGTAATAAACTTGTTTGGCACAGGCATTATGCTAGACAGTGTCGTAACAATAAAGTGTCAAAGCGGGCAAAACCCACAAGTCACGAGGGAACCCTTGACCCAAAAGTCTTTAAGGACTCTAGCATTTATAAAAATAATTTAAAACATTGGACATCCTATGCCCACGCCTCAGTTATGGGCTTCAGCAATGTCAGGACAAAGCAAAACGGTTGCCTACCGTGAAAGAAGAACTCTCTTTAAAACTCGTTTGAAGAAGGACATACCTATCATAGCGCTTGGAAAACACCGAAGCAGGCAGTTCATTCCAGAGCTTGCTCGTACGTGGGACAAAATAATGATCGCTGAAAGCGTATCGTCTTGAATTTTAACGCTTCCACGTGTTATGGATGAACCCTGCTTCGTTGTCAAGTGGTACGGTGATAGAAAGGGGCCGCTGGTACCAAATCAAACAGCTCTTCAGAGCACTCCCCGTGAAAGAGTTGGTAGAACACGCAGAGAGACCTAAAGTCTCTCCGTTGCTCCAACGACTCCAATCTATCCGTGAGATTGGGATCATCACGATTCGAATTGCCCGTCTTTGTAGGGAGTCAAGTGGGTCGAGCTGGTATTTGGGGGCCCCTGCTCAGAGTTGTGAGCAGTACTCCTTGTGCGGCCGGACCTGAGCTTTGTAAAGCACAAGACGTTGACCTGGTGTGAAGTAGCGCCTCGCCTTGTTTAGTACACCCACCTTTTTATTCGCCAAAGCTGGCAATCCATTTGCAGAGTCCCTGGGTATTCCATAAGATGGTAGTTTCAATAGAAGGGGCCTATGTCAGACCCTGTCAAATGCCTTAGCGATATCGAGGTTAACGGCCAGAGCCTCGTCCCCGCCCTCTAAAGCCTCCGCCCAGCGGTGTGTGAGCCGAACGACTATGGCGGAAGCCGTACTGGCGGTCACTAATCAGGTGATGATCTTCAAGGTACCGAAGCAGAAGGCGGTTTATTAACCGCTCCATAACTTTGGAGAGTAAGGAAGTAATCTCTATCGGCCTATAGTTTATGTTTATTCATAAATAAAAATTGTATCTAATTCATGTTCCCTAGAATAAACAAATCATATTCATATCGCAATATTATAATTCTATTCCAAATAATTTAAAATATTTTGATCAATGTAAAATGGCAAATTAAATGCGTTGGGGATTAATTCGTAGTAATAACTAAACGTCTATTCAAAGTAAAACTTTTTATAGCATTGTGTACAATTATTGTATGTACTTATTTTTCGAAGGAGAAAAAACGGAATGTAACTGACATGACAGACAGGCAGACAGGCTGTCAGCATTGACATTTGATATTTCGAACTTTGATTGATAGTTTTGATTTTTGTTTTAGATTAGAATTAGAATTGCCGTGTAAATTGTTAAATAAATGTATACTCAACATAGATTTGTGTTAAAATGTCTTCAGCGCTAGTGCGACAGGCTCTCGAACTAGTCGGACAAGAAGGTAAACATAGTAGACTACAGTTTAAAGTATTATTTTGAATGTTTCGAAAGTTCGTATCTGTATACTGCATGTATTAAGTTACGATGGAATTGGCATATACACTCATGTATAAAAATTCCTTATATAAACAGAAAAAAAAAAGAATACAATTGTGTATTTGTTGTCGTTCTAGAGTGCGTGGTGAAGAAGCGTGGTGGACGCGCGCGGCGGCCGGCGCGGGCAGGTCAAGGTTTGTGTTACGTCACACATTTCGTTCGAGTTTTATTCACTCGGTCATATCACTCGATATTATCTCCTGAATTTATTGTGCGTACTTTTATTGCGGCACTTGTATTATGATGGCTTACCTTATACCTATAATAAACCTGGCCGTTTATACATTTATATGCTTACTATAAGCAATATACTGAAATAAGTTTTCGGTTTATCAGATCATCGGCACCTGTTCAAGAACAAAACTAAAATAAATAAGGAGCCAACTAAGACCAAGGAACAAATAGCTGAAGAAAATATAAGGAAACTGTTGGCATTGTCAAAACCTACTGCTGATTCTAAGAGTACAGAAAAGGTAAAGCTTATAAATGAATGTTGTGATAGAGTGTGTGAATATTAGCAGCCTACTCCGTAGATACTGTAACTCATTGAGACTTACAATATCACATTTAAATAAATATACAATATAGAAGCTTATGACAGAACTGTGAAGGATAATACAGTTAGTTATTCACTTATAAGTTAACACATGTATGAATTAGCTGTTATATCAATGTACTTATATGTATACAAGTTAAACAATATTGTTAGAGTGGAGTAATGCATCTCATCATCACATCTGATTAGATAATGTGTGAGTGCGCTTCACTTAAGTACTAGTATAATGTTGGGCTATCTTAGTGCTAATTGCTTAAGTGTAGGATCTAAATGGTAACAATGTGGGTATTTCATGTGAATCCTGACTGAATAAAAATTAGAGGATCATGACTTATTGGTGTCCACACAGACCAAAAGGTTAGGCACATGCAAAGATACATTTATTATTGAAACCTGCCTGATACTGTTGCTTTACTTAATGTTTCCATCCTTATGTGAACATTTGTTGGACATTGTAGCAGGAGAAGCCTATGCCCCATAGTAAAGCTAATAGCACTGCTTATACAACAATTGACTGTTAAATGCAGAGGTCTCATTATACTATAGATCATACTTACTCAGTGCCTACTGTATCACTCGTATGTTCTTCCACTGCAGAAGGCAATGAATGACATTGGTAATCTATTGCCTTTCTGGAAAACTGGACATAGTGCAGGTTATTTAACTGACTATTTACTTATCTCTTGTCTATGTACAATGGTATGTTCTTCCACTGCAGAAGGCAATGAATGACATTGGTAATCTATTGCCTTTCTGGAAAAGTGGACATAGTGCAGGTTATTTAACTGACTATTTACTTATCTCTTGTCTATGTACAATGGCTAAAGGAGGATAGAAAAGAGGTTAGTGCAAAACACAAACCTGTGTGCAATGCAATAATTTTATAACTGCTACTAGTAAATATTTATCTATATCTATCAAGAACTATTTTATTTGAACACCTACAATAAGGACTCATAGCATTACCCCTACACTAATGATAATAAATTGACTGAAAAGCATAGGGTTTCAAGTACAACTACTAATCAAACAAAGTGTTGTTAGATTTATATGTAAAAAAATTCTAATAGCAATTCTTGGTTTGTCTTGCAAATACTAGAATCAGGTATACAGCCATGGCTCACCTAGAGCCTTATGAAACATGCACCTTCGTTGTAGCCCAGAATACTGCAAGTGAGCATTGAGAGTCCTGTGGGTACTCTGGATCGTCCAGGCTACTCAGCGCTAGTCAATGCAAACTGGCGACGAGGCAATGGCTGGGTCTTTGAGGCATTCAATACCACAATCTGACTTGCAATTTATGCGCTTTAAAGTTAACCTGGTGGTACAGTCAGTGACATAAGTATCTTTTCTAATCTTATGTGGGGGCCAGTCAGTGCAGACCGGCGACACTTCGACCCAGAGGGATCTTTTGTGTCGACACTCTCCCAATAACGACTCCCATAGATGTTCATGACAGCCGGGACCAACGGCTTAACGTGCTTTCCGAGGCACGGAGCAGGCGATTATTGTCAATCAATACGCACATAATTTCGAAAAGTCATATAACTTCCGAAAGTCAGAGGTGCGCGACGTGAGTTCGAACCCGAGACCCTCTGCATTGCAGTCTGTTGGTCTCCCCACTGAGCTATAGCTGCTCACTGACATAAGTAGCTGAAGGTTAAACAAATTCATAACAGTATTCTATGAATAAAATATTACTAATTATTGTTCAACTGTAAGTAACAAATTATGAGTAAAATAGCTGTTCTTTAATCATATTAGAATGTTAATCGCCTTATGTGGCCGTCTGTTATTATATCACAAGTTGAAAATGATCCCTAAAGTCTGATGTACTATGCCCTCTAAGATTGTGTTTATCGCATGGTGAGCCAACAATCACCCCAGATCAGGGACTTCGAGCTTTAACATGTCAAGCAAGTGCATGTCATACATTGGTCAAACCAAGAGATGCATGTTTGATAATTTAATGTAAAACACTATCTTGTAATACTTTAACATGTTATTATTTTTGTCCCTAATAAACAAAATAAAAATATTCTTTACTGAATGTATCATTAATTTTAAAATCATATGTTTAAAAGCTTATTCTCAGCAGGCAGAGACAAAACAACTGAAAAAATATTAAGGTATTGTGCTACAGGTGCTGTTTACAAGACACAAATGAGTGATGTATATACATTACTCATTTGTGTCTCCCTGTATTGTTTGCCTCCCATACCTCACATTTTTTTAATTATTAAGTCAGTCGTCTAACCATGCTAATATTTGTCGTTTACAGATAGTGGAGCGTGCGATAAAGCAGAAACCTTTGGCCGACAAACTAGAGGTGAAGACAGACGATCACAAATCTATATTGTTCCCTGAAGGAACTGAGACATTCGAAGATTTCGAGACTGAACTGTTCTGCAGTTAAAACTCACTTATACTCTTTATAAAATCGATATTAAAGTCGTAAATTGCATATTTTCAAACATTTTGAGACGTAAAGTCAGTCTTAAAACTGTTCCAGTAAAGTTGTAAGTTGTGTAGAGGTGTTGAAACATGCGTATTTATGGATGTACGTGACGTAGTGCTCGGCAAGATTGTGTTGGGCTGTACCGCTACTACATTTGTACTACTGGCCTTCTGGATCAACACTTATCCGTTCATTGACGAAGGTGAGTCCTGTTGTCCTGTTGATTATACGGTCCTACGATACCAAACGTTCTAACTAAGCGCAGTGGGACACAAATATTTACCACACGACGAAAAAATATAATGAAAATAATAGATAGTTGAAATTAGATATTTTATTTAAATTCTGACAAGTATTGTTATGGGTAGTTATAATATCTTTGTTAATTATTTCCTTAAGAGAGTTTGACCATTGACCATTGACCATTTTATTGTGAATGTGCCTTCCTAGTAATTTATTCACTTCGAATAACGAGGTTCTATATTTGCTGTATTATTCGTTTCTTACATAAAATCTGAAGACCCCATTCTGGACAACTTTTTAAAATGTTCTAGTTGTTGTTCATGTGCTCAAGTTATTTCTAGAGATATTTTTCAATACATTACTAAGTTACAAGTCTATACTTTATAAAAGCCCTTAAGCATTTCAAAGTCTACTTTATAATCGTGAGCCGCATTATTGTACTACCTACTTATTATTGTGTTTACGTCTGCAAAAGAAACACCATGTCAGTTATCTATTGGATTATCCTGCACGCGAGTTTGCGAAAATAACTTTGACTCGAAAAATACGTCGCCTTGTCTTTGATAATATTATAATATCAATCCTGTATATAAACTGACCCACTGCGCTCGTAATGGGCCAGCGGGGAAGCCATTATCACGATGTTTTCCTTCAACGTTAAAGCGAGAGATATATAACTATATAATACGCATGTCTTATATCTTCGCAAAGTCAGAGGTATCGAATTCCTCGGGACGAACTCGAGATCACTCGCCTCCAATGGTGTTCCACTAAGCTATCGCTGCTTTGGCTAAAGTGTTTATTAAAATACGATAGATTCGTTTGTAACCACAGAGCCGGTATTAGATCAGACAGATTTATTAGTCAATCGATAAATAAGAACGCATAATATAATTTAATTTATTTACGATTCGGATGTCAAGGAATTGATAACAATATGGTGCCATAAAATCTCTTTTATTTAGACAAACGCTACTATAATTGTCCGAGAACAAGACTCAAATTGCTGTGGCAGTATTAAACGAGTTTAATATCAAAACGCGGTTTGTCTCGGTGCCTCAATAATTATGAACCGAATAATTGCGATTTATCTGTATTGTCCACGTTTAGTTACGTTTTCTCTGCTTCTCGATTATTACATAATAGTAGCTGCTTGTGGCTATGCTCGTACTTCGTACAGGCAAGTATACAAAATCCTATACAAGACAATCTATCTGTGTGCCAAGCCGTAGGTACTCAATACGTGTAATGTCTACGCATTGATGTAGGATTTTTATGTATCTATAGGTCTACGCGTAATTTTGTTAGAAACATCCAACTTATCCCTTTTACACCTAAAAGGGAAAATTAGTAGAATTGGTAAAATATAATTTTTTATTGTTTAGTATACATATACTGACCCCATGGCATAAAAATGCTACCGTTTCTGAATTTCCGGGTTGCAAAAGTGCAGTAGAGTTGTTCTGATAGGCAATTTAAAGTAGCAAATAACATATATTACAGAGAATAGAGATAATAGGGGAGTCTGGAAATTGACGACAATCAGATTGCTCCCTTACGTGATATCCTACAAATATTTATTAGGGACTAGTGCCTTTATCAAACCAGTCACAACTGATAGATTAATTCTGCATCATGCGAACACTGCAGCCTGAGCGCCATTACTACTAATGATTTTGTCAAAATATATATTATATATATTATGTTGGCGAAAACGGGAGATCGGGCCTTGTGGCGCACCCTGGGGGAGGCTTATTATGTCCAGCAGTGGACTGCAATAGGCTGAAATGATGATGATGATGATGATATATTATGTAGATGTGCAAGACGACAATAGGTACGTATGCGCAGGTGGCGCGTGCCGGTATTCGACCAGTCTCCTAGCACCCTAGCCCCCTCCACTTTGGTCTGCTATTTATCAGATTACAAGACACTTGCTTATAAAAATATTCGGACTTGATGGGGTAAGTTCAACTATATAGTCCGACAGTTTGTTAGTCCAACTCAGTCAGTGGCCGATACAGTTCTGAAGGCTTCTGACTCCACCCATAGGTACATTCCAATACTTTTATCTGATTACTAACTAATCAGCAATTGTATCAGTGAAGAGATTTTAAGTAATATATACTTCCTATCAATTCCAGAAACTAGATTATATCCAGTAGTGCCGGACCCTAAGTGGTTTCTACTATTCTGCGGCACTTGGGGTCTATTCTTCATCGGAGGTCTCATGTCATTCACTCTTCACCACGTGTACCCGTACTTCTGACGCGTTTTGGGTTCAAATTGAGATACGTGTGTAAAGCATCAGAGATGCAGCACAAGGACGAATGGATAATAATCGCCTTATCGGGAGTAACTTGCGGAGGGAAAACCACGTTGGCTTTGGAGCTGAAAGAAAAGCTCTTTCCTGTGTATCTGTTCCATCAAGATAAATACTTCTATCGTGATGATAGTCCACATCACATCAAGTGTGAGAATTTAGATCATAATAACTATGATATCCTGTCGGCGCTGGATATGAATACGATGCACAATGACATCAAGTCAACAATGGAAGGCGTAAACAAGTCACACGCGTCGAACCTGGAAGATGGGCCGGACAAATTCAAAATACCCGGCAAGAAGTTCCTGGTTCTTGATGGGTTTACGGTACTGAATTTTGAGCCAATTATCAACATGTGTAATTTGAGGTAAGAATATTTCCTACTAACTATTCCGTACGGTTTCACCTACGTTCATGATGTATGCTCTGCTGCCGTAGCTAGCCACCATTCCGGAAAAAGAATTTTTAAAATTGGTCCTGTAGTTTTGGAATTTATTTATTAATGATTACATATAAAAACACACATGTTTCCTCTTTATAAGATCAGTATAGGTTATATATTAATTGCACAGGCAAACTTGTCTACGATAGGAAGATCCTGTATCCTCGACTCGACCCTATATCATGCAATATTATTAAATAATGAATTATTATTAATCCTCAATGGTAGCACGTACGCTCTGGTGATAATCATGCGACAGATTGTAATAGACTCGCCTCTGACACGTGACGCCTCACTATGTAATGCTGGGAAATAAGGAATCAGTTAATTAATTAACTGATTCTTTCAACATATTTCTTTAGTTTGTGGTCTGTTATTAATTGCCAGGATTTTATCCCTAAAAAAAGATATTAAATCATTATTTCTCTAAAAATGACGAGTTTTATTCATGGCTGGAAACATAGATTTTCAAAAATATAATTATATCGTTTTAGTTTTTATCAAAATTGGCTCTCATCGAATCAATTTAAATAAGTTTTTTGTTACTGTTTCGGATTTCGTCATTTACGCGATATATTTTCACCCTGTATAGATTATTAATACTCTGTGTATGGGCAGTTACTACTTCGTGCTGGAGTACGATGAGTGCGCGGCGCGGCGAAAATTCCGTGTTTACGACCCGCCTGATATCCCCGGGTATTTCGAACAGTGCGTGTGGCCCGAACATGTCAAGCACCGCGCGCAGGTAACAAAAATCAAATCAAAATATCTTCATTCATTTAGGTCACAAAGTAACACTTATAAACTTCAAGGACAACACTAACTAAACAATAATATGAATTTACATTTACCTGTTGCCACGTCCAGCAAAGCAAGGGCGTAGAACCAATAGTAATATGTTTTATTTTCTCTCAAAGGTACATACATGTAAATACATTCGTTACAAGTTGAATTTAAACCTTTGAGAGAGCTGGAGTCTGTACTAGGTTCAAGACCTGTATGACAAATCTCCAGGCCCTCTCCCTATTATATAGACATTATTAACAATATTAAATGTGGCTAAGGTTGCATGAACAAAGTAACGATAACTATTGTTAAGAAAACAAATATTTAAGCACCAAAATATAGTAACAAAAAAGGGTTGCATGCAGATGGTATGTAAGTGTGTATATGAGTATGCGTATGTGTGTGTGTGTGTGTGTGTGTGTGTGTGTGTGTGTGTGGTGTGTGTGTGTGTGTGTGTGTGTGTGTGGTGTGTGTGTGTGTGTGTGTGTGGTGTGTGTGTGTGTGTGTGTGTGTGTGTGTGTGGTGTGTGTGTGGTGTGTGTGTGTGTGTGTGTGCGTGTGTGTGTATTTTGTTTAAGTCTATGTGTGTCAGCGTGTATTATTTTCTTATTTTTATATTCTTATTTTATTTTATTTTATTTTATAGTGACAATGAGACTTTCAGTCTCCTCATAACTCAAACTATGTAACCAATCTGTAACTACTTTTTTACATTTTGTTCTACACATTGAATATATACAGAATATTTTATTTATATTATTGTAGACGTAGCTACTGAGGAAGTAGTAGTTTCGTTGCGCCAAACTAGAACTGGCCGACACCGACTGGCAACCATTATGTTTACGGCGGATGGTCGCAAATTTAGATGGTTCGTAGGGAGTATGTGCATGTGTTGTTAAAATGAGATTAAGTAGGAACAATTGTCGAACTGAAAATACGTTACATGTTTTGTAGAGTTCTGTAGTGGGCAATCGGAAAGGTAACTTCCATCCAACCTTTAAAAGTGCTCTCTGTGCGCGTTCCAGTTTCAATAAGTTAGTTTTCGAGGTTCCTGCCCAGGCCACTATACAATATTGTGTTAGTGAATGACAGAGTGCCAAAAATACCATTCTTAGAACCTTAGTATCTGCGACATGGCGAAGACCCTTAAAGACAAAGATCAACTTTCGCAATCTGGAGGCTAGTGAGTCAATGTGAAGATGGTATGTAAGGGTATCGTCAATCTGTACGCCCAGATATTTAATACAGTTCGTTCTAGTAAGGTTAGGGCAGATGCAACGTAATTGTGATGGTATATTGCAAGAGTGAGCAATCAGAGTGTAAGAAGCAGACGAAAGTTTACCCTGGGATGACAGTGAGAATGTAAGGTATTCGGTTTTGTTAACATTTAATCTAAGCAGATTTTGAGCTAACCAATTAGTAACTGAGTTGAGACCTACCTGTGCACGTTCAAATGCTAACTCTCACGATGGACCATGAAATATTAGGGCAGTATCATCGGCATATGTAAAAATAGAGCAATTTAAGAGCTTAAGATTGCAAAGGTTGTTTATATAAATTAAGAACAGAGTAGGACCGATAATACTGCCTTGGGGCACCCCGTAAGATAAAGACAGCTCGTCACTTACCCAATCACCGATCTTCAAACATTGCCGCCTACCACTAAGATAACTCTTAAATAGAGAAAGTTGCTCCCCTCGTATTCCGATTTTCTCAAGCTGATCGATTAATATGGAGACAGAGATCGTGTCGAACGCTTTGGCTAAATCTAGATATACACCAATTACTTTTGTTTTTTGTCTAAATTAGCGATAATATGATTTGTTAAGTCGAGAACAGCTGTACTAGTGGAAGTACAGGACCGAAAGCCTTATTGTGATGCAGAGAGTAATTGATTTTGTTCTAGGTATTTAATCAGTCTGGTATTCATAAGTCTTTCGAGTATTTTCGAAAGTGTAGGCAAGATAGAAATAGGTCTATAGTTGTTCGCAAGATCTCTGTCTCCCGATTTGTGGATAGGATGGACTATTGCAAGTTTAAACGCGTCCGGAAAAATTCCTGCGCGGAGTGCTAGGTTGCAGATATATGTGATAGGGGGAGTTAAAATGTCCCTAAATTTCTTAATGAAAGTGCCAGATATATTATCAGCGCCTACTGCACAATCACTTCTGAGGTTGGATATCAGTAGCTCCACTTCGGTTTCGTCTGTACCGAACATTACAAAAGAATTATGGTGTGTACGCTGAGAAGCTTGTAAATCTTCTGTGGTGGAAATCACTATATTTTCGGCTAGAGAGCGCCCAATGTTAGCAAAATAAAAGTTTATTTCGTTAACAGAGCGCTCTGGCTCAGATGGTGAAAGAAGCTCGCTTGGAAATGTTTTTTGTGTCATATTATAAGTAATGGTTTTGATGGCTTGCCAGAGGTTTTTATTATTATTTTGTGCACTATTTATTAAACCTATATTTGACTATAAAAGTCACGTTTATGAGTTTTTAATAGCATTGTGCAATAATTACGATATCTTTTATATGTTAATAGCACGATCTCGCTATCAGGTGTTTTCTTTAGTTTCAAATATAAATTATCTCTGTTACGTAAGCATTTTAAGAGTCCTGGTGTCATCCATGGTTTCTTTAGCCTCCGTCGATTAGGTATTATTTTTAACGATGAGTTTGTAGATATGGTTCTATTCAGAGTATTAATGAAATAGTTAGTGGCTTCATTTACGCAGTGAATATTATATAATGGAGTAAAGTCCATTTGACGAAGATCCAGCTCAATTTTATTATAATCGAGTGTTTTAATAGTTTTATTTTTACATCGATAATCTTTATTAATGTTGTAGGAGTGAAGAAATAATAATACGGTATCATGGTCGGTAAGAGAGGTGTTGGCAATTTAACAAAATGCCTTTCTTTTAGTTTTTAGGATAATATGATCAATGCAGGTGCGATTGTTACGTGTGGGTATGGTATGCGCAGGTAGCGTCCCGTGGTAAGCCAGCGTAGTCAGGTAATCTATCGCGTTCAGGTCGTTATTGTTATGAGACACATCAATGTCAATATCGCCCGTTAGGATAATGTTCGTGTAGGATGCGAAGGATTTTAATAACTCATTTAATGAATTAAGAAACGGAGTGAGATTTCTATTGGCAGGGGGGCGGTAGATGGCAATAACAGCAATCTCTTTATTTAAAGTTAGGGTTAAACAGTTGGCATCTGATAAAAAGGGTTCTGCAACAGTAATTTGAGAAAAATTACGGTAGTATATTGTAACACGTTCATTTTGAGTGCGGTGACGAATGGTGCTGACAGAAGTGTAGCCTGGAATTATCGGTATGAGCAAAGAGTTTAAAAGCCAACATTCAGTAAGAATAATTAAGTCCCATGATGTCTTACTTCGTTCAAGAAGAGCAGTTAAGCCGTCGAATTTTTTGTTAATACTTCTGATATTTTGACACAGAAGTGAGAAAGTATTTCTATGAGTTCTATTAATCAGATATAAACACTACGGGGACTATGTGATGATCGCGAGGAGTTACGATTTTTAGGTAATGGCAGTATGTAATATATGGGTACAGATTGATGGGAATATTTTTCACTTTTATTAGATATGTATATTGTACTAATGTCGTTGGGTGCTTCTCTAGACATATTTTTTTGTATAGGAGTGGTGAGTAATGTATATTTGTGTGTGTGGTGTAAAATCATGTAAATCACAAGTAGAATGAAATAATACATTATAAAATAATAACAAGGGCAGAAACTATAGTGAAAACATAGGTATAACAAATCTGGCAGATATTCTAGTCATATCACAATTTTTAAAAATATATATAAGTTTTTCTCAGAGTTGACACAAAAAGTGAGCGAACCTGCAGTTTTCTTGACGTAGATTTTCCCGTAGTTTGTCCAGCAGCTATCACATTTATCCTCTTTTTGGAGTTTACGCGCTAAATAATATACATGCTTACTATAAGAGGTAAGGGACTCTGTAATGTAGATCGGAGTCGCCGGGCCCGGTAACTGTATCGTAGCTGTAGATATCTTGGAACTCCTATTTTGTTTATTATAGAGCCGTACACTTTTCAAAACTTGATCTCTCATCGTGGGAGAATGGAATTCAGCAACTACGGAACCAGGAAGAGGGAAATCCCTCTTCGGCTTCACCTGTATACGTTTTTAAGGTCCACAGCCTTTATTGGTAGATTGATAGCTGTACCGACTGAAATCAACTTCTCGGTTAGTGTTTCTTTGTTTTCAGGGAAAATAGTGGGGAGATTGTTTATCTCGATCATGGCGGACCGGGTGTTTCGTTCCATATATTCGATTTTGGATTCCAAAGAAATGATTTTTTGTTTGAGTGATAAGTTTTCACGATCCGTGGAGTCCAGACGCTCCAAGAGTTCGTCGTACTTTTGCGAAAAAAACGTGAGAGATTCTTGTATTTTTGAGTTCTGTTGTAATATATCCATCATTGTAGTATTTATATTATCTAATTTCCGGTTTTGTTTGGCTTCAAAGTCTGAGAATAGTTTAGTAATTTCAGATAAAAGTGATGAGTTACTCGAAATATTTTGCTCGTAGGACTCCTCATCCAGTCTGCGCCGCGTTCTATGACCGACGTTAGCAAAGATATCTTTTATGCCGACATTGAGATTCAGTGTCGGATCGGAGAGCGCTGATTGCGTAGGGGTGGGTAAATTCTTCTTAGACGGAGGCGATCTTTGTAATGACATTTTGCCTAAGCAAGTGTAGTGTTATCGAAGTTCTTGCAAGGCTTTCTCAAACTGTTGTATATACTATTTATTTATAATATTTTGTAAATTATAGCAATTATATTCAATCTGTGTTAAAAATTAATTGTCGTGTGGCTAAAGACGTATAGAAAAACCACAAAAAGGACTTCTGAGAACCTGGGTTCGAACCGATAGTTGTTGACTTGTATCCGAGATCCTTAGCCGCTACGCCACGGGCCTATTCACGAGTCATGACGAAATAATGTTTCTTGTTCCTCAGTTACGGTTATTAAAGTACTTGTTTGTTCTGTTGTCCTGGTACTCTGCGCCGGCGATGTACTTAATAAAATAGGTTTGTCTCTCTCACCCGTGGGCGGCACTTCGCTGTAGCGCAGTGGTAGGTGGGGCTTCGGACAGCGGCCGTAGAGGAAGCTCTTCTTTACTTATGCGCTCCTATTTTTACTTAGTATTTTTGAAATATTTAAATAGTCTATTTATTATTTATTAAAACTGCACAGATTGTTCACACGTTTGCTCAATACCGAGGTCCGGGGGGAAGGGACAGGAATAGAACAGGCAAGAAACTCACGGCCACTCTTTTTAATCGCCAATTTTGCCAATTTTCGCAAACAATGCTGCTTATTTTACAAATTATATTTGTAAGGAGCAATATACCAAATGGTTTATTGCTTAAGTATGTTCAATTCAGTAGTAGCCAAATACCTACTACTAGTAGGCATATACCTACTACTGAATTGAACATACTTATGCTTAAAATTAAAAAAGAAAACAGAATATAACTTTTTAATCTTAGCCTCTAACATCAAGCAAGGCAAAATAGAAGCATCTACTCACATGAACATAAGGTAACAAAAACAATTGGTAAGCGACCATATTGTAGTCCGGGCAAAACTTGATTTCTACTATTTTAATTAGTCATAAAAAATAACCGAAATCCACAAAGCCAAGGCAAAATATTGTTGGGAAACGACTTTGATTTTTAGGTATATGGTGTCAGTCCTGTATCAAACTGTCCCACTGCTGGGCACGGGCCTTTTCTCAGTGGGAGAAGGATTAGGCCACAGTCCACCACGCTGGCCCAGTGCGGGTTGGCAGACTTCACATATCTTCGAGAACATTGTGGAGAACTCTCAGACGTGCAGGTTTCCTCACGATGATTTTCTTCACCGATAATTAACGTTTTTTTTATTTTTATTGATTAAAATGTACAATAATAATACCATGGCTTAGACCACTCGCTAAACCACGAGGGTTTTTATGCGAGTGGGAGTTCATGTTATATAATTTCAATTTTCAATTTCTACTCTAATAATAATTTCACAATGGCAGTACGAATCTGTCAATGTTATACAACAAATATCTTTTTAGCGTGGTTTTATACGGCTGCTTTTTAACATATTTATTTACTATATCGTCAGGTAAACTATTCAAGATCTTAGGAAGTATGTATCGACATATTTTAGTTCCATACAAGTTATTAAACCTTGGCAAAACATATTTCTTTGAATTTGGCAACTGTCTTAAATTATTGTTACGGCTATGCAAACGAAGTTGGTCCGTGTTTACCAGTTCTTCTTTCATTACGGCCATTTTGATTTTACATTGTATTGGTAATACCTTACAGTATTTAAATAGTTCGTTGTAATTTTCTTTATATTTATTTTTTACATTATAAGGAACAATCGTTTTTAATAACCTAATCGGGATATTATATATTTTTTCTATATAAGTTTTGTAAGTACGGCCGTAGCTACACAGACCATAACCGATAACAGAATCCACCAGTGCCATATACAATAAGCGCAGAGTTCTATATGTCATCTTGTACTTTAATGTGTACATTTTACTAAGTAAGGCTCTTAACTTCTTACATACATGTTCTATATGGGCACCCCAGTTGAATCTATTATCTATTATAAGACCAACATACATATGCTCATTAACTTTGTCCAGATTGGAACACATGCTATTATGCTTACACATAAGGTTGTTATGCAGACATTCGTGATCGTGTGCTATTATGTTAGGTGTGTAGCTGCTCTTATTATGCGATGATTCTATACACATGAGTTTCGTTTTTTGGGCGTTTATCATCAAGCCAACGTCATGCGCCCATTGACACATTTTATTAAAGTTTTCTTGCAGATAATATTCAGCATTTTTTAGGTCTCTGTCCGCTACCACCAGGCAGGTGTCGTCAGCAAACTGGTACACGGCGCCGTGAGTGAATAAGTTACACATTTGATTAACATATATAATGTATTCATTTGGGCCAATTATTGAGCCTTGTGCGGTTCCTTTACCTGTGGGTATGCTATCGCTGTACTTATTTCTGACTTTTACTCACGTAAACCTGCTTTGATGGTAATTTTTGAAGAGTTCTGGCAGTGGGCCTCGTATACCAGCCTGCTCTAGCCTCTGATACAATATTTTATACTGTAGCATATCAAATGCTTTACTAAAATCAACAAAAATAACGAGCACGTGACGTTTTTCATTCAGGTGCTCACTAATTTCGTTGGTGAATTGACTCAACAATTGAGATGTACTTCTCCCTTCTTACTTCTACCTATTTAATACGCACATAACTTCGAAAAGTCAGAGATGCGTTCCTTGGAACGTCGTGGCAGTTCAAGGGTCTCCCAAGAGACTACTGCTGCCTTTTTCGGTAATGTATTAAGAACTAAATATGAACCCCACAATGTATACGCAGCGCACTCTGACACGTCACTGCCCGTGTGTGCGTAGTCATTGCGCTCAACTGCTGATTGCGTATATTCGTGTATTATGGGTACGTTTGCGTCGAGTCGAGGCGCGCGTTGTACATCGCACTTATTAATTTCAAATGATTATTTACTGGGCAATATCAATAATGTTGATTACGTTTATTTAGAAGAAAGTATTGTTTTTACATTTGTAACTGGATTTAGTAAAATCCTAAAATAAAATTTTGACTTCGACCTTCAATATCTCCATAACCATTCAATTTCCAGGTATAGTAATAAAACACGTGATTTTCGGCTCAGTCTTGAATCCGTTCTTTACCCGTCACACCACTAAATGACACCCCCACTGGTGTCAGGGGTAATTTTCATTACCTATGGCACCACCAGGAGTGTCATAGGTAATTACCTATGATCAGACCTATTCCCTGTGACACCACTGAATGCTAGTGATGGCCAAGAGCTTTGTAGGCTTGAACTGACTATGACTGAATACATCTAAACTGTTCAAAAAACTGTTGTCATATTTAAGTGATCGTCAACAATTTACAAGCATTACCAAAATCTGCCCATATACAAAAACAGAAGCAGTATATAGCTCCAACTTAAGTAAAGCCCTATTCGGGATTCCACAAGGAAGTGTTTTAGGCCCATTACTCTTCAATATATATGTAAATGATATGCCAAAAATGACTACAAACCCGATGATTTTATTTGCAGATTATAGTACAATAATATTTAAAAGTATAAACAAAAAAGAAATTAACGACAGTTTAGAAAATATAATAACATGGCTAACTAAAAATAACCTAAACATTAATTTAGAAAAAACCAAATACATCTCATTTGAACAAAGGACAAATTATAAAAGTCCAAATATTCGATACGGTGACAAGATAATTAATGAGACTGGCGAAACAAAATTCCTAGGCATCACGATTGATAAACATGTGAACTGGAAAGCACATATTAATAATGTATGCATCAAAGTCAACCAATTCTCATACGCTCTTTACAATTTAAGAAAATCCGCAGATATAGCAACGCTTGTAACAGCATATCATTGATATGTCTCATCAATATTGCGATATGGAATTATATTTTGGGGAAACTCGACCGACAAGGAAAAAGCGTTTAAAGCACAAAAGAGATGCGTAAGGGCAATATGTGGCATACCAAGTACGGAAAGCTGTAGACCACTTTTCCAAAAGCTACAGTTACTACCATTTCCTTGTCTGTACGTATATGAAGTAGCTAAGTATGTCCGAGAAAACCTCCATTTATATGAGCACTTAAATAGCACACACGTCATAAAAACAAAATATGCATGAAACGCCATAAAAAAGATATATTTAATAAAAATTTTATGGGTAATAGCATCTAAAATATACAATAAATTGCCAAAAAGTATCCTAGAAATTAATGAACTAGAGGCATTCAAAAAACATATACATAAATATCTCAGTAGCAAATGTTACTATACAATTGATGACTATTTAAATGAAGGCAAATCCTAACAGATCCTATTTATTAAGTCTGATCAAATTAATTACACATCAATATAATTTATAATTTATTATGTATTACATTACCAATAAAGGGCATTGAAATATTGACATTGTATAATTTATGTGACATTTTATAATTTGTATGACATTTTAATTCAAGTATATGGCATTTTAAAGTTGATAATTATGTTTTTTGATTAATTAATGTTTATAAGTAAATATTAATTTATTGTTAGTTGAAGTTATTATTATTATTTTAAGAAATGTAAAATTTGTTGGAATATTATTGTTTTAAGCTTAATTACGGTATCAAATTTGTACGCTTCAATGCAAGACATAGACGGACATTTCCATTTATTGTAACATCCTATGTATTACCTATGTTTACAAATAAATATTTCTGATTTCTGATTTTCCGTTGGATGATGCCTTTAAAAAGCGACCTGCGACCTATCTGATGCCTTTAAAAAGCGACCTGCGACCTATCTGATCTGCTTTTCGAATATCGCAAATAAAACGAAAAATATGTAATTTACATATGTAAATGGTTTACATAATATACATATGTAATTTAATACGATAAAGATTTTTCTCTAGTTTATGGAAATGGACAGTGAGTCGCCGCACAGTAAGATGCTGTGCACATCATTATTTCCAGTATGACACACATTTATGTTTCTTCTCTGTCTTCCACGGACAAGACATGGAGATGTATAGCACAAACACCAACCGCCTTTTTGGATGAATTAATAATTATAGTTTTTAATGAATATGTAATAATAATAACAACAGACAAAAAATGTATCACAAGGTCAACTAAAAAGCGCACAAACCGCAGGACAGTTTGTGGCGAACTGGATGTGAGTGGCCACACTGCGGTTCTGATGCTCCAGAGAGTCGGTCAGGGCTTCGTCTCCGGCTTGCCTTTATTGGATGGATGGTGTGGAATTTCAAGAGTGCCCACAGGACTCTCAACTCTGGCTTGCCTTGATCGCCGGTGTCGGCTAGAAGGTCTGCCTTTCTAGCAAGATTAATGACAGTATTCTTGGCAGAAAATGTTATTCATTATTATTATATATTGTAGAGCTTCTACAAGCGAGCGTTTTTTAGTTTTATAAAACCACAATCTGATGTCATATTAAATCTTAGAAACTATAATTATCAAGTGCCAACATGCATGGAGTTTTATCATACATTAGAACTTATTATAGTTGTTCAAGCATTGAGTAACTTCAGTTAATAGAAGAAGAAAAATCAATAATTCCAATGCTCATCTTCAAAATGCTACTGTTTTTTGAGCAGTAGATATTGACGTATTCATTCATAGTCAGTTCAACCGTACAAAACTCTTGGCCATCACTAGCATTTGGTGGTGTCACAGGGAATAGGTCTCATCATAGGTAATTACCTATGACATGGTATGGTGTTGTCACGGGTAAAGAACGCTTGAAACACGGTTTATAAGAGTCTAATTCGTATTAACAGGCCTTTTCTTTGTCGAAACACTTATTAGTTTTTTTCCAACAAGTGAGTGGCCTCAAGCGCCTCAAACAAATAAATCAGAGATGTAGTCATACAAAGTCAGGGGTCATCATGCAAAGATTTGGTCGAATTGCTTTTATCTATATATGTGTAACTAAAATGTTCCAGATTGAGAAGGACCATCGTGTGAAGATCATAGGAAGCGTTACCCCGGCCGACGCTCTCAACATTGTAATGACCGACCTGCAACTACTCAAGGCGACGACCGACACCACGTAACAGAACATACCTCTGTGCTCGTTAATTATTCACACGTTAGACTTACTCCATTAGAGATGCGAGTTGAGCGAACCATAATCTCGATGGCGTAGTGGTTAGGGTAACCGACTGCCACGCCTGAGGTCGCATGTGCGATTCCCGTACAAGTCAAACATTTGTGTGCATGAACCTGGATGTTTGTCTTGGTCTGGGTGTTTCTATGTATAATATGTATGTATATACAAAAAAACTACCTATATAATATGTATGTTTATCCATTGTCTAGTACCCATAGTACAAGCTCTGCTTAGTTTGGGCTAGATGGTGTTGTGTGTATGTGGTAGAATATTATTATTATTATTCTCTTTATTCATTTTCTTTCTAATAGTTACATTTTAAATATAAATATATAAACTATACATATTTAAAAATATAAAAACTGAAATGACCCACCGACATCGGGAACAGGGTCCAAGCTGACCATTATTATAAATGCTATTTAAAAACAGAAATAATGGTGTCCACGAATAATAGATCTGTCCACGAGTGATGTCGAATCTGTGCTGTAAAGTGTTAATTTGTGTCGAATTTATATCTAAAACTTGAAAGTCTTGTGATGAGGCCACGTCGTATCTCGTCGTATCGCGAGATGGATTTAAGCGCACACCACGTTAGAGCCCAGTCCTTTGATATTGGCACTAGTGCACGGACTGTTATAAGTGTTAGCTGTATCTAATACTAGCACATTTATATTTATTACTACTATCTGTATTTTCGTACAATATTACAAGATTTTGGATTATTTTTGAAGTATAAATGTACCCTCATAAAATTCTTGCTCTGTAGATCATTTAGCTATAGTTACCCAGCTTACAGGGCAGGGCTTTTAATGATATCGATTTGTCTCTCACAGTGAGTCAAAGATTTAAAATAGTTATATGTTACTAAAAGAATGTTGATGATGCTAAAATGACACACTATGTCTGGATAACAAGCATTAGGCGCGCGTTGTGTATTTAATGAATACAATGCACGTAGTGGTAGACGCGCGTTTCTTGCTCGTCGTCTGATGCAAGTCTAGACGTATGGTATGAAAATTACACAATAAGTAGGATTTCTTAGGTAGATAAGTAGGTAACTTAATAGTCGTAATGAATATTGAATTACATCATGTTACAGCTGTTGGGATGAATTATCAGTTGATAGCATTACCTACACTTTTTTAATTTGACTACTTTGTAACATGGAAAACTCAATGATAATTACATAATATTTGCATTTTGTATATAAAAGATACTATAATCTTTAAATTCCGTGCATTGTTTAATTGGTTTTTATTATTATTACTAATTTTTAATTTCTACTATTGTGATTATTCAATGGTAATGCATCCTAATTTTATTATTAACTAGATGTTCCCGTGGTTTCACCCGCGTTTATCGTTACTGCGCCGCCCCCGTGGGCCGTAGCGTGATGTTATATAGCTTATAGCCTTCCTCGATAAATAGGCTATCCAACACTAAAAGAATTTTTCAAATCGAACCAGTAGTAATCACGCAGAATAAACCAGGAGAAAGGGTAATTATTTTGCTGCAATGTTTTATTTTATTTTATTGGGGAAAACAAACAATTGTACATTGTGTCTTACTGGCTAGTGGCTAGGTACATAACAGAATAAATTAATGTACAATCCACGGCGTTTCCACATATTACCTTCAGAAGTACAGTTAAACCTAATTGAAGCTTAGAGCTAGTATCTACTTAAATCTAAGTCTATGTATTTATACAAATGTTGATAAATGTTGGTACTATTGTTGATCACGAAGAGTATGTATTATATTATTTTTAAATTGATTGCGAGTAGAGGCAAACATATCTATATTAACGAACAATTTATTATAATTTTTAACTATTCTATGCAGGGGCGCTCGCTCCCCCGCATTCGTACGACTAGTAGTCGTAGCAAATAGCGGGTAGGCGCGCGTCTGTCTTCTTATTATAGATCTAGGTACTATATAATATAAAGCGTTAATAAGTTCGGTACAATCATACTTATTGCTAATAAGGTCATAGAGCATCATAGCCTGAAGTAACAGTCGTCTCGAGTGTAGGGTAAGCAAATTAAATTTTTGCAGAGACTCATTGTATGTGGAGCGCCCTAGACGACATTTAAACTGAGTTGCTCGCAGAGACTTACGCTGCACTCTTTCAATTGCATGGTCGTACTTTGCATAGTAGGGGTTCCAAATCATGCTGGCATATTCTACCTGTGGTCGTACAAGACAATTAAATAGGTATAGGTATGTAGTTGGGCTTTTAAAGTCCACAGAAGATCTCATCACTAAGTTATACATTTTAAAAGCGCTGGCAGTAATTTTTTCGATGTGTACATCTAAGTGAAGTTTACAGTCCAAGAGGATACCCAAATCGCTAATCATATTGTCTTTAAGTAGAGTTTCATTGCACAAAGAAAAATTAAACTTAATGATTTTTTTATTTTTAGTGAAATTTACATATTTGCATTTAGGTACCTATACTTAATATTAATTTATTATTGTTACAGTAGTCAGATAGTCTATTTAGGTCCTGTTGTAATAAATGACAATCGTCCAATGACTGAGTTTTTCTAAAAACTTTAAGATCATCGGCGTACAATAAGAAATTACTGTTACGGAAGCAGTTGCCAATGTCATTAATATAAATAATAAATAATAAAGGGCCCAAAATTGACCCCTGTGGTACGCCCGAGGTAGCTAGAAATGAGTTAGAAAGGTATCCATTACATACAACACTTTGGTTACGATTACTTATATACGACTGGAACCATCGCAACAAATTACCCCTGATACCATTGAACGCAATCTTGTTCATTAAGATTTTGTGGAATGTTATTTTAAAACTGCGATATCTCCTAAGATATTCATTGAAATCGAATGATGTAAAGGGCAATTTTGTTTTAAATTAAATACTTGTGATGAATAACGTATTTATTTGGATAAGGATTAATATCATGTTTATAATAATACCTTCGCAAAAAATGCATTAATATAGAACAAATTTGGTTAGCATAAAAATGGTTATAGTGAGCCAACCTTAAAAGATAGACATATGCTGTCGCGGACTTTTTTTTAGAACTTTTAAAGGGGAAATATTCTGTCATACATAATTTTTGCGAAACTTTAACTGTTTACGAAGCGCACGCAGCGGAAGCTCTCAAAAGGAAAAAATACCCTCCGTTTTTGAAACATTCTTCATTGGTGCTCGGCTCCTATTGATCTTAGCGTGATGATATATAGCCTATAGCCTTCCTCGATAAATGGGCTATCTAACACTGAAAGAATTTTTCAAATCGGACCAGTAGTTACTGAGATTAGCGCGTTCAAGCAAACAAACAAACTCTTCAGCTTTTAAAACAATTACCAAAAAATATCCTATTTCTGGGTGGAAGACGCTGACGACTGTAATACAATAGCACGGTCGTCAACGGCAACCTCTTAACAAATGTACCATTGTTCGGTTTTATTTAGAATCAGTTTAAGAGAAATTTGTTGAATAAACTATTATTATTATTATTACTGCTTTTTCGATGGTTATGTAAAACAACCGAGGATTTAATAAGTAATTACAAATCAAAATGGGCGGTAGTTAGTACGATTAGGGTACCTATCTGATGCGATTTAGAGGCTGTAAGTTCGATCTCATCATCTCATCGCTTGTGTATCAACCGTTACACAGCGTGAATCCATTGCTGGTACTATTCATTCAGCTGAATGTCTTATAACACTGCTAGGAATTTGCAACCCAAGGATCATACAGAGACAGTGGATGTATATGAAATTTAATTAAATATCGTATGATGTAATGTTGAATTCTTTGCTAAAGACCTCAGAGGTACTTACATTGTAGTAAAATTAAAGTAAGTAGCATCTGTACGGGAAGACTCAACGTTGAATGTTCAAAATAAATCAGTTTATACAAACACGATATGCCTCGCTCGGTGCACGCTTGCAAGTTGTAGTAAGTGTTTATAGAACATATTTAATGGCTCATAGGGAAAAGTTAAATCATTTATTATATGTTTCTCATAAATATGTTACACGCAAAATGTCGGCACTACATAGTTCGAATACCTAATGTAAAAACGTTTCGATGAACTATGTGAAGTTGGACGTAACCACAGTACATAAATATACAGTATTGTAACTCGGCCGTATCTTTGAAATAAATGCCAACAGCCGCGCGGTACGTAAACATGCGATAGGGCTGCCCACCTACAGCATTTGCCTACTTTGAGTTTCTATCTATTATTGTGATTGTAAATATTTTTTATCTTATTTAAACAAATAAAATACTTTGTGAATGGAATAGGAAGTGTTCAATAAAAATGCATTATGATTTTTGATTGTTAGATTTAATTTAAAAAAAAACATGTTTATGTTAGATTTAAGACTTAATAACAAATCGATCTTATAAATTTGCGAATGAAAAATATTTGCGCCTCGACTGAGACGTACGGAATGCTTTATTATTATATTTTAAAGTATAAAAAATTTCCAGGTAATCTAAAAAGTTATCTCTGGGTGCGTTATTGAGGAATTCATGGAACCAAAAACAGCACAATTTATACTACTCAAAACAAAATAAGGGCCACTAGTTTATTTACATTTAAGTGCACTTTAAACTGAAAGTAACTGATAAGTAGCATTATATTGATATTACGAACTCTTTGGTGTTTGATGTCTTTTATGCTGGTGTTCGTGTTCCTAATTTGAAAAGTATTGGCCATCATTTGAAGAAAAAAAATAATTGGAAGTTATTCTTATGTTTTTCTTCGATTGTCTTCTTAACTTGTTTCGGTTATTTTAGGAAAAAAGTTTTACTCTTTCAATTTTAATTGATTCATTTATCATCTCGCGTTAATCATGCCACCAGTACGAAGGCACATGGATACAATTACAGCAACCAGAGCCATAACTATGATTCAAGAAGGACGTTCTCAGCGTTACGTGGGTTGGGTTTTTCTCGAAGAGCTGTCCAAAATGTATGGAATCGCTTCCAAGAGACCGGCAGTGTTGCCAGGAGACCCGGTTCAGGTAAAGTTCGTGTAGCAACGGCGCACGAGGATCGGTAAGTCCAACTAAGTGCTCGTCGTGATCATACAGTAATGGCCCGTAAGTTACAACAACACCTACGGCTGACAACGGGTACCCGTGTCAGTGATCAAACTATACGTAATTGATTGCACGAAAACCAGCAAATGTCAAGACGACGAGTTGTTCGAATTCCTCTGACCAGGGTTCAACGTGCAAACCGCTTAAGATTCTCCCGTCAGTATTTGAACTGGGGGATTAATCAGTGGGGCAAGGTGCTTTTTACAGACGAGTGCAAAGTAAATTTTTTTAATGATAATCGGCGTCTTAGGGTGTGGAGACAACGCGGCGAGCGGTTTTCGGAGTCCTGCATCCACGAAGTTGACCGTTTCGGTGGTCCTAACGTAATGGTTTGCGGTGGGATTAGTTTACACGGTAAAACCGAGCTCACCATTTTAAATGCGGGTACCGTAACTGCAGAACGTTACATCGAGGACGTCATCAGGCCTCGAGTGATCCCATTTGCACAGCGAGTGGGGCCTGGATTCATCCTGATGCAAGACAATGCCCGTGCACACACAGCTCGATCGACCCAAACTGTCCTAGAAGGGTCTCATATTGAGGTATTACCATGGCCAGCTAACAGTCCGGATTTAAATCCAATCGAGCAATTGTGGAACCAATTGAAACGAAGGGTTAGAGAGAATGAGCAAGGGGTATACAACCAACAGCAGCTGATTGACGCTTTAAAACGTGCCTGGGAGGAGATTCCAGATGAAAACGTGCGGAATTTGATCCAGAGTATGCATACGAGGCTTCAGGAGTGTATTGCTAAGAGAGGAAGACATACTCGTTACTAAAAAGGAGAAACAAAAGTGACAAGAACAGTATTTTGTCTTTCTCCTGTGATTTCTTTTGTTCATGTTTTTCATTCAAAATGGCCAATTTCATTATGATCTTAAAAAAAACAATTCATGATCATTATTTTAAAGAATTGTTAGCCTATATTATAACCAATAACATTATTTTGTAGTTACATAAGTTAAACAATTTAATGTCTTTATTGTTTTCATGGTACAGCAAAAAATCTTAGTGGCCCTTATTTTGTTTTGAGTAGTATATTCTACTTGTCATATTAAATAGGCTATACTTGTACTTATTTTTGGTAAAAAAAAATCGCGCGGTTACTGTTTAAAAAACAACACACCGTCCGTTCGTCACTGCGGCGCATTCGCGACTGGTTGCGTGCCGAGCGCATGCCGACGCCGAGGCGCGTAGGTATGACTCGAGTTCCGACCGTTTGTATGAAGATAGGTTACTGTATATTTATGTACTGTGACGTAACACTGCCGCGCGCTCAAGTGTTGACACTAGAGCACAAAAGTGCTGATGGAAGCTGAGATGGAATGTTTGATTGTGAGTATTAGCGCTGTGTCGATCTAGCTACATATTTGTTAAATATTTTTTAAAATAAATTATATCATTATGTTTACATGTGTTTAATTTCTAATATTGAAGATTGTTTTTGGAGGATCGAATTAAACTGTTCAGTTAAATCAACAGGCAATGATTATTTATTTTTATAGTAGGTAGGTGCCGAAGTGCTAGTTTGTTTGACAAGGTTTATTTATGTATTGCATCTGAATGATACTTTTTGTTATTGTACCTATTATTATTTAATACGAAAATATAATAATTTATTAATTGAAAAGGATGTTGTAGAAGTATAAATTATAGACGATGTATTTGATTCTGAAATATCCTTCATGCTCAGAAAGTTGAATTCACATAATGTTGTATTCTCATAATGTTGAATTCAAAACAAACAAAATGTTTAATTGCCGAAATGTTGAATTTTCATATTTGACATTACTAGTAGTAATTTGTGTTGTTGTTTATACATTTTTTTTTTATTTGGGTTAGTGTCCGAACTTTCGGTTTCGGCCTAGTTTTGGCTAAAAACGAGTTTCGGCTTAGTTTTGGTTTCGGCTGCCATCCAGCCGAAACTGAAACTGAATTCAGGGTTTCGCGCTGCGCTTGGCAATGCTCAGTGCACTGAGCTGCAAGCGACGAAGTGTAATTTTGCCGCGTCATAACTTGATGGTGTTTGCGCCGCGAACTTTGCGTTAGTTTGTTGCGTTTTTTATAAAATTACGAATGATAAGGTTATTTCACAGAATTTTAAGAGAAACTATAAAGAAATATGTTCCCCTAAGCAAAGCAACGCGTCAAAAATACCCAAATTGGTACTCTCGTGAACTTATTAGTCTTTTCAAGGAAAAATACAAATATCATGTTAAAATTAAAAAATACAATAACCCTTTGGATCGTGTTCACTTTGAATTGCTCCGTGAAAAGTGCAGTTCTTTAAGGTTATCATGCTATAAAAAATACATTGACACTATCGAATGCACAATCACAAAAAACTCTGACCTTTTTCTCATTTATCAAAGTCAAAAGAAAAGGTAATAGCACTTACCCCTCACAGATGGAACTTAACGGTAAAACTGCCACAAATGGAAATGATATATGCAACCTCTTTGCTGAAAAATTTGCACAAGATTTCAGCGCAAGCTCATCAACAAATCGTAACTCTCTTACACCCTCATCCACTCCACTTGCACTCGGCTCATTATCCATCTCACAAAATGAAATCTACCAAGTCCTTAAAGAGCTCGACGAGAACAAAAGCGCTGGCAGTGACAATATGCCACCTCTATTAATTAAACGTTGCGCTAAAGCTTTAGTATCGCCTCTATCATAAATCTTCAACAAATCCATAAAGGAAGGCATCTTTCCTGATCTCTGGAAGGAAGCATTAGTCATGCCCATTCATAAATCCTTTCCGGTTCAAAAGAAATGATAACCAACTACAGACCTATATCAATACTAACTGTCTTCAGCAAATTGTTAGAAAAATTAGTTACTAAACACTTAACATGGCATCTTAGTCAGCATATTACTGATTACCAACACGGCTTTATGAAATCTCGGTCAACTGCAACAAACCTTCTGAACCTTGTGGCTTCTTTAACAGATCACCTGGGAAACCGCATTGCCGTTGACGCCATATACACCGACTTTAGCAAAGCATTTGATAAAGTCGATCATCTCCTTATCAGGAAGCTTGCTGAGGTTGGAATAGACGGTAATCTTATCAAATGGTTTGAATCGTACTTAACCAATAGACGCTATTCGGTTGTGATTAATGGCTACTCTTCTACAAACTACACTCCTACCTCAGGAATACCACAAGGATCACACCTAGGTTCAGTCTTATTTAATGTATTCATTAACGATATTGTAAAATGTTTTCAAAATTCAAGTTTCTCCCTTTTCGCCGATGATTTAAAATTTATGAAGTCCATCGAAAATGTACGAGACGAAGCTTTGCTACAAGAAGACTTGAATAGATTAACGCACCGGTGTCAAGAAAATAACATGGTCTTAAATATCAATAAATGTCAGTACATACAATTCACTCGAAATAATACCGCAGTCCCAAACACCTACCACATTGACGATGTTCCTCTCACAAACGTTAACAAACTACGTGACCTGGGCGTTCTTTTAGACAGCCAAATAAAATTTTATGCACATATTCTTGACGTTGCCACTAGGGGATTTAAAATACTAGGATTCGTTCTGCGTAACTGTAAAGAATTTAAAAACCATCAACCAAAATATTGCTCTACAGCACACTAGTTCGCCCAATCCTAGAATACAACTCTGTCGTGTGGAACCCTCATTATGACATTAACATCAAGCATCTGGAACGGGTCCAGAAGCGGTTTCTCTCGCTTCATCTCGCTTACCGGAATCACTCACTGCAAAACGTAAATAATTACGAAGGTCGCCTGAAACACTTCCGCATGAACACCCTATCTAACCGCCGTAAAATGTCTGACATTGTCTTCCTACATAAAACAATAAATAGAACTACTGACTGCAAACCTCTCTTAAATAGATTCAAAATTAATATTCCGACTCGTATTCCAAGACCTAATACATACAAGCTTTTCCATATTCCTCGCTCAAGAACAAATCTTGGACATTACGCAGCTGTAACCAGACTCTGTAGTCAATACAATGCACTTTCTGTTAACACCGACCTAGACATAAGTAACAATTTAATACAATTTAAAAAGTGTCTTCATAGATTGTTAACTTAGTTCTATATACCTCCACTTATTTTTTTCTTTGTAATTTTTTTTTTTTAGTAAAACAACTTTGGAGTAAAACAATAATAGCTTATTAGATATAGAGTTCTATATCTAATAAGCTATTATTGTTTTACTCCAAAGTTTACCCTAGAGGCAGAATTTTATGTTTAAAAATTTTATGTTTTCTGTTTGTTTCTTTAATTAATTAAGTTGTTAGTTTAGTTGTAATTATAATTTGCAAGCTGTGGTTTCCTATAATTGAGGGACTATACACGCTAAGAACTTTATTACTGCTCTAATAATGTATGTTATTGTATATTGCTTTGTTGGAAATCCTTAAATAAATAAATTTCGAAACAGGTAACTATTAATTCGCTATTGATGTGATTTAGTTCATGATAGTTAATGAATAACACAATTCGATTTCTTTAATATTATAGTAATGCGTAGGTTTTCGTACGTTATGTACTGTCAATAAAGGTTAGGCATCTCTTTGCATGTTTTGGTCAGTATAACTTTGTCTAATACCTAAACTTTGGATAGTTCTTTTTGTATATTTTTTTATAATAACTGTAATAAAATACTTAACATAGATGCAGGTATTTCGAAATTTATTTTAAAATGTTTATTAGCGGCAGCTTATTTAAATATAAATGAAATGTACAATAATTATTTTAAAAATTGTGTTCATATAAACATTTTAGTATTGAGACCTTACAATGTATGTTCATGCCAGTAATATAAAAAAGTACAGTAGTACGTATACATATATATTAAAAAAAGAACTCTTTATTTCAAAGAGCGCAAATATTTTTTTGAAGTAAGGAGTGCTAATATTCTATCACTCCTTATTATTAATTATTAATCATTGGATTAGTTCAAATTTCAGAAATTGAATAATTAATATGTGATTTAAAATAAAACTAATTATGACTTAATTTTTTTTGCTAAGAAAACATGAATATGGAAGTTTCAGTTTCGGTTTCGACCGAAACTGAGACCAAAGTCAAAATTTGGTTTTGGTTTCGGCCGTAAAAATTAGTTTCGGTCGGACATTAATTTGGGTTGTATTATATTAATTAGAATATGGAAATTGAATCATCATAAGTTTGATCAACAATTCGTTAGCGATGTTGATATAAGTTAAGTGCTAGATGTGGAGATGTCCTTAGATGTGACAGGGTATTGCTTCAGAGTCGATGCCCACAGGTGCTTATACTTGCATTGGGCACTGCTGGGTGGATTGCTGAACAAGTTATAGTATTAGTGACCCAATCATTATTCAATGTAATGAGTTGTCAGTGCACACCGTGGTAGGTTTAGTCGGTAGGGTTCGTGCTTGGCCACAGATGAGCCCGACATATCCTTCTTTTCCCACGGAGAGGTATGCGTAAATGCATTTCAAAAATGACCAAAGTCATGGTTATAAAGTTGTGTGTCTGCGATATAGAGAGAGAAAGGTGGGGCACTGGAGAACGAATGGGATAGCTGCGCATTAGAGAACAGCCGAAAAGGATACACAGCATAATGTAGCAAGAATACAGTAATATGCGTATACTCACACGCCGCCACCGTCACAAAACTTGCGGCTCTCTCGCGGCGCCTCGAGCGGTGCAGTGGGCCCCGCCGCGCGGTGCTCGGCGCGCAGGGCGTGCGACGGGACGGCGTCCGCGTCCGACAACACCGCGCTCTCAGCCTCCGACACTGAACGCTTCACGCGATCCTCCAACCTGCCGCACACACAAATGTTTATACTATTGTCGGTTTCAATAGCTACCACACGAGACAAGCACTTGTGTGCTCCACTAATGGTTGTTCCGAGGCAGGGTGTTCTTTGTGTCCGGTGTTTGAATGTTTGTAAAGTCCGTCGCGAGTGTCGCGACACAGCCATTATTCCTAATGCAGAAGTTATCTTTTTTCATAAAAAAGCATAAAAATGAAATAAATTAAATAAAAAAAAAGATCTCTTTTATTACTTGCCTAACATAATCAAAAAAGAAACAAGTGAGAAACGGCCATGAATTGCCGTAAATCTTAAGAGTTCGAAAAAATGGTACCTCGAAGTCACGTGATACCATTTTTGCGAACTCTTACCTCTGACCTCGAGGTCAAAGGTCATAGTAATTTCGGGAGTATATCGATTATGCTGAGTCGAATGGCGTTGACCGCAAGTCTCTAGCTTTTACGGTTCTTGATTTGAAAGATGTATAACAGACAGACTGACTGACGGATAAAGCTGTTGTATACCTAAGAAATTTTTCGAACTCTAAAAGTTAAAAATATAACTGCAAATTTCTGCATGTAATCCTATGTTACTTAAAAGCCAATATAAGTTAAATACATATTATATACATTTTCTGCAAGAACCGCGTTCTCAAAAGTGAAGGCTTCCTCCGAACACCCATTTTCCCGATCTTGGAGTAGCTAGCTACTTATTCAAACCAACTTGAACAACACCATTACTTACTTATAAATCTTCATTACTATTAAATCTGGAATTTTGTCAGACTTAATAATTACGGCGGTCTATGGTAAAACTTATAATGCATATTATAAGTTTTACTTATTGTTACCAATAATTATTATACAGAAAAATCAATTCTACAGTTTAAAAGAACAACGCTTAAAGAGAACTCCCATCTTACAACTAAAACAAGACTTATTACAAGACTGTGTCCGTACAAAATCTTAATCAATTAGTATTTTTTACTCGTTATCTTTCGAGAACAGTACATAGGTACTTTATTTCTGAATAAAAGATATCCTGCGTCCTTCTCTATACCTACCCCAGCTACGCGTACTTATACATGTTACAATAGTCAGTCTTTAGCGTAACAAACAAACTCACATACGCATTTAAAATATAGGTAACATTTTTACCTAACCTTGAGATTATAAATCTTACCTACCGGGAGCATGCACTGCCATACTGGACACATAGTGTGTAGTTGTGATGCAGTGGTACCTACCGGTTGTGCTGCACGTCCGGCACGGCAGCGGGCGCCTGCGGGAGGTGCGCCACGCGCGGCAGCGTGTCGTCCGCGCGCAGTACCGGGAGTGTGCGCGATAAAAAGCGCAGCGTCTGGTTGCGGATCAACTCGCTGCAATATTATAACAATTACATTTATTTATTAGACATCACACAAACGAAGAAGTTCCCCCTGGACACAACAGATGGCGCTTATAGTCACGCCCGCCATACAATCCTGAATCACGCTAGTAAAGTTTACACAGCGACTAAGTATATATACAAGTTCTCAATATCAACAGTCGGGACGGGTTGGGAGCCTTCTGCGCTCAGCCAAAGTCCGCGTAAAGTTGGGAAGGACATCTAAGGCCAACAACTAACACACAAAAACAAAATCAACGGTCAGGCACTGTCTCCTAGCCTGGTCAAAGGATCCTCCCTTTGTCCCGAAAGATAAAACCTCTAAGTATAAATGGCCTCTGCATTCAAGTTTTGGTACCAAGTTAAGGAAGAAGAAAGTAAGGAATATTTATTACTATAGACAATAATACATCATTGAACGACCAAAACACGGTAATACTATATATTTATGTACTGTGACCAAAACGTATACGATAAGGACATATCAATTAAGATTTAGATTAAACAAATGAATTAAAAATAATATAATATGTGTCTCACGGTTGTTGCAGAAGATGTCCAGCTCAGCATTGGCCAGACCGCTAGAGCTGGCGGTGGTGTTACACTGGACCCCAATGGGAACTCGCGGATGTTACACTATATAGTTATTTTACCAACTAAACTCGTAACTTACAACCAAAATACTAAAAACTAAAACTTACAACCAGTAAACCACCGAAAAATCATATTCGACGGATACACAGCTATCTATGTAGGTACTGCCGTTATTATTGTATTCAAGTATAATGTTTGAAATATTTAAGTAAAAGCAGGTTTTACAATGTGATTTAAAGAAGACGAAAAATGATGGCATTTGTAATGTTAGTAGGTAAGTACCTACCTATACTAACCTAACCTAACTGTCTCTGTGGCGCAGCAGCAGTGAATGCGAGGTCTAAGATTTTAATTCCAGGTTGGCAAATAAAAATTTATTGGATTTTTCTGTTAAGAAATCTCAATATCAGCCCAGAGTTGGCGGTGTTAGACACCCCCGTGCCTCGGACAGCACGTAAAGCCGTTGGTCCCGCGCTTGATCTCTCCGGTCGTGTCAGATTGCCGTCACATCGGATCATGAGAATTAGGGAACAGAGAGTGCACTTGTGTTTGCGCACATACTTGTGCACTATAATATCTTCTGCGCAGATGGCCAGTCTCCGTTAAGATTGGCCGCCGCGGCGGCGCCGTAACCGAATATCGATTTGGAGGTCATTATTATTATTATACTCACAATGGGTAAGGCTCGCCGTTTGGGTTCTGTCCCATCGGATTCCTTGGTATGACGCCCCTATTCAGGTCACCACATAGGTTGTTGGCGGATACGTGCGGCCGAGATGACTCCGCCTCGGCGCACGGCGACGCCACCTGTCGGTACGGCGGCGGACGCACCCTTGAACAATACATCTCTATGTTATACAACAGTATTGACATACTACTATAGGTACAGTGCCCTCTAATTTGCAAATGAATTATTTTTAAACATTTCTAAGCAAGCCTTCACACATAATTTATAGTAAGCGATTACTGTAGCCTACCAATATCAATGGAATGTCTAAGATATAAAGCATTGTTGACCCTAGGGGAAAAACAAAATAAAAAGGGAAAATCGAGTATATTAGGTATGTAAACGTCCGATACTCGTATACCTACTGGGCAAAACTCAGTAATTGTGTTACTACTGTAACGCGGTTTTCTATAAAACTGTAAGAGCCTGTTCCAGAACCTCCTAATAGTATTTAGCTATAAGATAAAAGTCTCGCCATCTCTCTTGTCTAATGTTTCTGTCCCGCTCTTACTTAATAAACTGGAAAGGCTTGGTATCCGTGGATCCACGCCTAACCTCTTCGAAGATTACCTTTCAAATAGGAAACAAAGGGTAAAACTAGTAGATTTGATAAGTAATGAGGCTACTGTCTGCTATGGCGTCCCTCAGGGCAGCATTCTAGGTCCTACACTATTTCAGCTGTATGTCAATGACCTCTGCACAATGTCTTTTCCTTATACAGATACTGACACGTATGCTGATGACACCGCAATTGTAGTGAGTGGTCCAAACTGGAATATAGTTAAAGAGAGAGCGGAATTCTCGTTAAAAAAAATCATGATCTGGCTTTCTAATGATTTACTTACTCTAAATTTGAATAAAAATCGATATCTTCCTTTCTACTTATCTAAAATTAATTCTCCATCCCAGGATTTCTCTATTAAAGCCCACACCTGTGCTGCTAATAATAACTGTACTTGTCCTGATTTGATAAAAGTAACAAACGCAAAGTACCTAGGTGTGCAGTTGGACAGTGGGTTGACGTGGAACATACAAGTTGAAACTGTTAAAAACAGGACAAGAAAACTTATACACCTCTTCAAAACCCTACGCGACCCTATCACCTCGCAAGAGAAAGTACGAATGGTATATCTTGCCCTATGTCAATCCATCGTTCAATACTGCATTCCGGTATGGGGGGGTTCCAGGATGACACAATTACTTGAATTGGAACGGGCACAAAGAGCTGTGTTAAAAGTAATGAATAAAAAGCCGATAAGATACCCTACTAAACAATTGTACGCTGACAACAAAGTGCTCACTATTAGACAGCTCTTTGTGCTCAGAACAATCTTAAGAATGCATAAAGTTGTTCGCCTTCCGGATCCTAATAAACGTAGCAAGCACTCGGTCTGCTCGAGCACTCGCTGTAGAACTGCCTTTGCCAGACGTCAGTATAAGAGCCTTGGTTGCAAACTATATAACGTACTTAACAAAAACCATAAGATTGTGGGACTCAACATCCATGAGGTTAGGTCGATCACAACCAGCTGGCTACTCCAGCTAGATTACGATAATACGGAAGTGCTCCTCAAGTTCATAGATTAAAAATACACTATATACAATTATACACACACACCTTTTAATTAAATTGTAAACAAAACAAAATGTTTGTGTTAACACTATCACACAAGCACCCTCCCTCACACACACACACATACACAAACACACACACACGCAACCTCACACAAACACACACACACAAACACACACGCGCGCACACCATCACAAACATGCACACACACACACACATCCTGCATATTTTGTAAAATTTTATTTTTTAGATATACAGTATGTTTATGATTTACCGACATCAATAAAGCTAATTCATCCACTGTGTCTAGCGCAAAACTTTTTGACTGAGCACTGTCTCCCAAAATACAGGCTACAGCCTAGTTTGGGAAACAGGACCAGTACCGTTTGTAAATATAAAACAACACTTTTTTGTAATTACTTGTTGGTAACTCATTATTTTTTTGTTCAAATAAACATTCTTTTATTTTTTTATAATAATAATAAGAGTGATACAGCATGCGTTTTATATTTGGAATAATTTTTACTTGATAGTTGTGAAACTGGCCATAATACTTGCAGACTCGTTAGTACTGTCACAAGTCATACAAATACAGATATTCAAAAAACACCAAAATTATCCAAAAACTTCGATGTAAAGGCTTATTCAGATTTATGTAGGTATATAACTATATGATGCACATTCAAAACTAGATGTTCCCGCGGTTTCACCCGCGATTATCGTTACTGCGCGTGTATCGATGTAGCGTGGTGTTATCTAGCTTATTGCCTCCTCGATAAATAGGCTATCCAACACTAAAATAATTTTTCAAATCGAACCTGTAGTTCCTGATATTAGCGCGTCCAAACAAACAAACAAACTCTTCAGCTTTATAATATTAGTATAGTAGGATTCAAATTTTCATGGAATTCTACAAAATCAGTACCTACGGGTTTTTGTCATTTATATGTTACTAGTTTTGCCTTTAGCTTCGCTCGCGTTAATGTAGATATGTCAATAAATTTACATCCCTCGGAAACAGTACTTTTCCCTGGATGATACATGTATCTGTTCTCCTGGCTACGTGTATGCGAATTTTATGATTATCGGTCGAGTACCTAGTTAATGGCAGAAAATGTAACAAACAAACTTACATTCGCATTTATAATATTAGGTTTAAACTTACATCCCTAAAGTATATACACAGCTTTCTGCATCGAGCTGTATAGAATAACTTTGCATCTATCTTATTATCTTGTTAGCTATTATGTTCAACAAAGGCTAAAGTAACCTGTGTCCATACATGCAAGCCTAACATCCGGCTGCATCCATTCATGCGCGGCGGCGCGGCGGCGCTGTCAAGTGTCAATACACGGATACTTGGTCAGAGACAGACAGTGAAAGTGGTCGCACATCTCGTGGCCACACACGCCTCTCATTAATGATCCTATTCATGCATCCTCTATGTCATGTTACTTGTGTGCAGGGCTGACAACTGTTCTCGTCAGAGAATCCTAACTTATTAGGTATTTAACGCATTACCAGCGGGCATACGCCAGGTCCGTAGCTGGTAACCGTTAGGGTTATATTGAAACACATAGGCTGATTCAACTAGGAATATATTTTCAGTTGTTACGCCTTCTTATATCCATTTATTGTTCATGCAAGTAACGCTAGCACTAATGTGTACAGTAATCATTTACACCAATCAGCGACAAGTAAACACAATTCTAACATTTACGAGGAGTTGTTGAGCGTGTGTGCGTGTGTATAATTACTGCCACTATAAAAACAGATGGTATCTTCGCGCGTCGCCTCTGACAGACACCGCTCAGCTCGTCAGTTTCACAGAAGATTAAGAGGCAAGCCAACTTTTAATTTATCGCACACTAAATGTTGCCTGCGGCTTCGCTCGCGTGAATGTAGGTCAGGTTAGGTTAGTAACGGTACTTTTTCCTGGATGTTAGAGACCCTATGTCCTCTTCTGTTTCCCTGACAACGTGTTACATGCGAAATTTTGTAATGATTTGTCAAGTAGTTCAGGCAAGAAAGCTTAAAAAACAAACTCACATTCGCATTTATAATATTTAGTTAGGATAAGCGCCATAGCCCAGTAAAAGAGCATTGGACTGCCACGCAGAGGTCTCAAATTCGAACCCAAGGCTTTTCTAAATTATGTGCGTATTAAATAGTTAATTATCGCTCGTTTTAACGATGAAGGAAAACATCGTGAGGAAACTTAAAGAAAGAGTTCTCCATAATGTTCTCGAAGATATATGAAGTCTGCCAACCCACACTGGACCAGCGTGGTGGACTATGGCCTAACCCTTCTCACAGTGAGAAGAGGCCCGAACCCAGCAGTGTGACAGATTAATACAGGGCTGATATTCTTATAGGATAATGTCGTATTACCTGGGTGGTGTGGCGTTGGGTGACTCGACGAAGGCGTAGTACCCCTCCGGGGGCTCTTCAGTGTCATTCAGCGTCTCATCACGTGGTTCTGCGTTCGCGTCCGTTCCCGCTTCCGAACTCGTTGGTGGTGGTGCCGTGGGCTCTGGGAGTACTGCCCGTGTGCTTATACATAATATCTGGAAAAGAATTAACATTTATTGGCTAATCAATATTTCAATATTTATTTTCTATTATTTACAAACTAAAGCAACAATCGTAATTTATAACTTTACTATCATCACTACATATTATATAATAAAGTTCCCCGTATCCGTCTGTCTGTCTGTTCGCGATAATCTCAAAAACTACTGAACGAATTTTCATGCGGTTTTCACCAATAGACAGAATTATTCATGAGGAAGGTTTAAGTGTATAATTTGTAAAGGTTAGTACTACCCGTGCAACGCCTGGGCGGGTCGCTAGTAACTGATATTAATCACATTTTTTTTGTAAATACATACATATTATACATAGAAAGACCCAGACCAAGACAAACATCCATGTTCATGCATACAAATGTTTGACTTGTGCGGGAATCGAACCCGCGACCTCAGGCGTGGCAGTCGGTTACACTAACCACTACGCTATCGAGACCGTCAATATGGCCTAACCCTTCTCAATGTGAGAAGGGACAGTTTAATACAGGGCTGATATATATATGTATAAGGCCTCATGTACTGTACGGATGCCGTAGTCGTTTAAAAGATGGCCTCGTCGTTATCACTGCGCCGGCGCCGTGTTGTCCTACGCATTGTGTTGTACGCATAAAATGTATACGATGCACAAATAGTTGCCCGAGTTTCGGCGTTCTTTGTGTCCATTGTGTCAATGTTTGTTAAGTCCCCCGTGACACAAAAAGATAACTGCCGCACTAAGAACAATTTCTTAGTGCGGCAGTTATCTTTTGAAAACAAACAACAAACTATGTAAGTACCTACTTACACGATTCGGTATCGATACGTACATAATAATATTAAGCAAAAGAACTATTACACAAAATTTTTTGTCATCAATCATGCAATCAATCAGCCTGTTTAACCTGCAGTGGCTTACCCACTGCTGGGCATAAATAGGCTTCTCCCAATTGGCACAACATCCAGTTTGCATTTTGCGGTCCAGTCCAACACTCGTTTGATCGATAGATAATAATATAGCTTGCTTAGAGCCGTGCACGCTGTAGGTACCTACCTAATGCATCATTTTATACAAATTCTATATTACTCGCATTGATATATATACATCAATGATTACGTTACTCGCTTAAGCTATGCTTTATTGTGAAATTCTGGTTTATTGGAAAGTGAAACATTTCATTACTTGTCAGTAGAATATCAATTTGTCAATTTCAGTAGGTCCTGTTGCTATATTAAAGTTTTCAAGTCGTTCGTGCTCAGGCGCATGAACTCGATTCTTAGTAATGCCGTTGGTCGTGGTGAGCGGGAGGTACACTGTATAAACACGTCGAACCTACGACAAGTAAACCTTGTCGGTAATTTAAATATGTATACCTAAAGCTCTCGTGATAAAGGTATATATGTGTGTTTAATGTACATCTACATATATAATATTTATATATAATTATTAATTATCCTTTTTTGTTTATTTAACGTATACTGTACGGGTTAGTTTAACTCAGTACATATTACCTATATAGTAAAGTTTATAGTTCTTTTAGTTAGCTGTTATCACGAATTCATCTTATAAAAGTGTTTATTGCTAGTTCGTTTTCACACTAATAATAATTAGGTGAGTCCCGTGAGTCTGACTCACACGCGTTATTATTACTCGCCAGTTAAATTTGTACTCAAAGATATGTAGCAAATGTCTTGTGACGGCGCTAGGTCACGCTTACTGCTTAGTGCACAAGTGCAGTTAATGTACGTCATCGTACCTACATATACAAATGTAATGTGACGCCCATATCCTTGAAGAGGTAGTCAAAGATGTAATACACCCACATAACAGCGGACGAGCCCTCTATTGAGAATATCTTGACAATAAAACCCAATAACAAAAATATTTGGGATAGAGCAAAAAGATAAACTATTTTAATGAATGCATCTCTTCAATCCAACATGTACATACAATCACAAGTTAGGCGAGCGTCTCACTTGCGTTCATTGTGCGGCAGCTCAGCAGGTGCGGTGCACACAAGTGTGCCACACAATCGTGCCAGTGGCACGCTCGGTTCTAGATCATCGCGCCGAATACCTGCGCGTGCGCTCTGCCGCTGTCAGCGCGCCATCTATGTAACCAATAGGGATCTAGGCTAGCTCTGTGCTGCCTATTCAAGCTAACAATGACCCCATAATTATTGTTATCAGATGGAGTATTTATCAAATAAAAATGAAAGATTTGTCGTGCTCGTGGTATGAATGTTGTGACGCATATACTCGTAGATTACTAGAGGTGCAGATGAATAAATAAATAAAACAACTTTTGCAATGTTATTCGGTGTCTTGACACTTGATATTTATGTTGTCGCAGGGCTATGATGATTTACGACTTTTGTTCAAAAACCTAGCGTATGATTAAACACAAAGATTTGCATCCAATTTTGTATTAGGTAGGTACTCAAAAGTTCCATATGATTCCATGTATACAATTATAAAATTAAATATAAATACAAGTTATTAAAACAGTTGTAACTTCGTGATCTATCTATAATATTTTTCTTTTCGTTGCACTTAATTTTGTCTAGATACCTATATAAAATAATAGATTATAATAAAAACAATCTCTGTCGTCCAAAAATGTATTTATATCTCTTTGTAATCACTTAAAGAAATACAGGCGCATATGATGCCTATCCTTTTAAATGATCACGGATTAAGTTTCAGTATTGAATAAGATCAATAAAATCTATTACCTATAATAAAATCTGTGCTTTTGGTCAAACAAAGATTTCATTATAACACAGCGGCTTATACAAAATTACAATTTGATTAGATAGCGGAATATTATACGAACATCAAGATTACTTAGAAATTTAAAACGAATAAAACTAAATGTACCTAATCAAAATTCTAGGGCAATGTCGTATCACTGGCGCCAGCATGCCGGAGAGACATTCATGCACCGGGTCATCCACAGAACAGAGAAATTAAGTTCCCTCAGATCTGTAAGGTCATCGGTAAACTAGACGCCTTAACTTAACACAAGAAGGTATTCCACAGACACATCTATTCAGATTAGAAACTACTGTCTGTGATTTACATGAATATGTATCATGTGCGGGAATCGAACTAGCTGCGCCGCCGCCGCCGGGTTAGCGTACTCGAGTCAGCGGTATGGCAATAGGAGACATTACAGTCAGGAGAAGCCTTAGCCTGCATAGATGGCGTTGTGGTCAAGTAGCCAACTGGCAACTGCCAGCACCTCAGGTGTTGTGGCTTTGATATATTATGTATGTACTAAAAATAGTGTGATCTTCAACTAGTTGATCATAACCTGAATACAAAAAATCTAATCTTTTTATTTTTTGTGTCTGTTGTATCAATGATCTTAAAGTGTCTGCACTCTATTCAGAAAAATACTACCTACGTATTAGATAATACTATACACCATCGTCTGCAGTTAGAATGATGTGTTTGTCACAAGGACACAGTATTATATTATCTGTGGCATTACCAAGAATACTAATGGAATGATTTTTATTACAATAATAGCTGAGCTGGCAAGCGTTCTTCTGTCATATGAGTTCACTCGACAGCGACACCCTAGTCACCTAGCGGTATGAAATATACTTTACGATCTATTCTCATACCTAGCAAATATACATAAAAATTTAATAAAAATTGGTCGAGCCGTTTCGGAGGAGTGCGACCGCAAACACCGTAACACGAGATTTTTATATAATAACTAGATGTTCCCGCGGTTTCACCCGCGTTTATCGTTACTGTGCCGCCCTCGTGGGTCGTAGCGTGATGTTATATAGCCTCTTCCTCGATAAATAGGCTATCCAACACTAAAAGAATTTTCAAATCGAACCAGTAGTTCCTGAGATTAAAGCTTTCAAACAAACAAACAAACTCTTAAGCTTTATAATATTAGTGTAGATATATAGATTTAGGGATAAATGGCACGATGCAGGCTCTCATCATCAACACATATTTAGCTAGCAACAAGGTACGAGCGCGTTTATCGTGCACGAGTGAGAAATGAAAGCGGTAGGACTTGTATAGTTTGGACTATTTAGTTAATATGTAGTTATTCCTAGCTATTCTGTGTGCGGTGCTCCACTTTCAAGTAGTCTATACTAAAGAGTGAAGTCGCGTGTCGCACGTTCCGCGGCGCGCGGCACCGTTAGCGGCGCAGGCGCTCTGCCCCGCATACCGAGCTGCGCCCGCGTCGACGGGCGGTGGCGCGGCGCTTACGCACTTCGTGATATCAATGTGTGAACATGTAATATCATATCGCAACTTATATCAGCTATGTTGCATACACGTGTTTGAGGAACTTTCGCCTTGAACGTGACCGGAACTTACAACCTTTGAACATGCTTTTAATGCATTGACATGCTGTGAGGATTCTTACTATTCAAACTACCCCGACATCAATATTGGTTAAGCGGTGGGCTGTGAAAACCTAACAAACGACAGCCTCGATGGCGTCGTGGTTAGTGTAACCGACTGCCACGCCTGAGGTCACGAGTTCGATTCCCGCACAAGTCAAATATTTATGTGCATGAACATGGATGTTTGTCTTGGTTTGGGTGTTTCTACGTATTATATGTATGTATCTACAACAAAAAAGAAGTATATATGTAGGTATGTTTATCCATTGTCTAGTATCCATAGTACAAGCTCTGCTTAGTTTGGGTTAGATGGTGTTGTGTGTATGTGGTAGAATATTCTTTCGCATTTTTAATATTAAGTAGGTACTTAGTACAAACAAAGGTCTAAAAGAGTCGTTTAAGGAATATAAAACCAGAAACCTTAGGTATTTCATAGACGGCAACACACAAAAGCAACAAGAAGGGAACAACCTTACCGAATATTATAATCATTAAATCGTCTGTATGTCAGCTATTGTCATTACATGTGCGTGACACACAACCATCAGTTACCTTATTTTCGTTTGAACATAGTTAGGTACCTATTAAGCGTAGCATAGACTAAGATAGTTAGGCATTAAACATAGCATAGTGCGTTTCATTCAAGTGAGTATATAAGTGACACTGAACCAGATAGAAGGTAACCGTTACAAGTGCGCGCGGCTGCGCCCGCGCTGGTTCGACGCGGACCAGTTACACTCACTTCATTATTTACGTTCAGTTTCTACTAATGTGCACGAATTTTCAGCGTATTCTTAGTAAACAAGTCTTTCTATTGCTTATATTTGAAGATCTCGCTGTCCTCCTTAACTGAGTTCTAAACTCTGAGCTCGAGTGTAGTTTAAAATAACTATAAAATCGCTGAAAGTAAAATAGCGGACGCATCACTTTATTGCCACTTCTTGAAACTTGGTTGGTAGTGGTTCTTCATAGCGATGTGAATTTCAGGTGTTGTTGGCTATTCATTTACCAACCAAATATTAGATTAATCAACTTAAGAAGTTTGGTTACAGAAGCTATTAAGCAAACTGTCTCGGCCATTCAAAATGTGGTTAACAACTAATTTATTCACTGTTTATTAACTTTTTAAATGTAATCACTTTTTACAAATACGCCTGCAATACACGAACAATGTTTACATAATACCCGTATGTACTGCAGGTGACTTTGCAAATATTTAAACTACGGACACAATAACACCCAGACTCTTAACAACTCTGGTTATGTAGATCATAAAAATATTAAGGATAAGCCTGTGTGCGTTAAACCCACAGCATTAGTAAAAAATTGTACCTCCGATACTGTTACAAACATGACGGTCCAACATACTATAAGTAATGATATGAGGAAGTCACATTATGAAGATCAAGAGCAAAGAGCATGAAAAAGAAACTGGTGCTTAAACAAGCGAAACCGAGCACAATTGAACCGTCGACTCGAACCTGGGAGATAGCATGAAATTGTCCAATTATGTGATTAGTTGCCGCGCCATAACTACTCGCGCATTGTGTTATGCTGACTTGACCGTGTCACTCGCTATGAGAGCGGAGACGGTGCGTGAGATTGCCCAGCGCTTATGTCAAACTGTATGTGACCGCTATCTTGGTCTCGTCGGATAAGACGTATGCGCAAGAGCTATAAGTGCGATTGGGTTCTCAAAGTTCTGTAGTTTTTCAACAGCAAATATCGCAATTTCATATGAAATCACGTATTATTTGAGTGATTGAACATATTATGTACATAGATATAACCGAAAGGTGCCACTTGTTTGTTAGGGACCACGTACCACATTGCTGCAGCTATGTCTTGAAGTCCAATATTCTAGAAGGTGAGCCGAGCGTATTTACGCCTGCCAGTTTGCTATGGTTCCAGATGATGTAATCTGTCTGATAGTCTAGTAAGTACTTTTAATAGAAAAGCTCAATAACAATTTGCTAGACCCTGGGATCAGATCCCAGATCTCATGTCTGATTTACATAATATTCTGGGTTCGAATCCTGGGTCTTATTAACTACCTCTGCAGTGGCAGTCTACCCCGGCTATATTAATTGAGGTAAGCAATAAAACTGTTCTGTAGCTTTTAATGCTATGATCAACATAAACAGAAAGTTATTTCTTAAATTTTCATTTCTCATATATGTCTAAGTTTTCTGCAACGGTGTTGGCAGAAATGTTCACGAAGTCACGAAAATCGTATTAATTTCACGCTTTCTGTGCTTGATGGTGCGTGGCCTACAATTTAGTAGGTATTTTAAAAATGCTAGATATATACATTCAAAACCTCGCAAGAGAAGCCCGGTACGTGAGCTAGTATGACGGCTTCATTATTATAATTAAGCTATTATTTTGATTCTGATGTGAATTCTATTGTTGTCTTTCATCACTAGTAGTAGTATCATTCTCAGAATCTGAAAATTGTTTCTATTTGAGAAAGGCCAATTTAACTTTCGTAATTATAGAGAAACAGCAATATGAGTTTTTGCTTTGATATTTTGTATGGTATTTGACTGCAGATATTATTTATATGAAAGTTAACTTCTATTTTTTCAATTTATTTTCTTGTTGCTGTGTCTTATTACATTATCTACGTGCGCATACATTGATCTTACCGGCTTTTGTACTTAACAATCATACATACCTACTGTTGGGCATAGCGTATCGGGTTCGATTTTCGGGTCGAGCAACGTATTATTGGGATTTTCTGCCAAAAATTTTTAGGTTTTTTCTACCGGGTGGACGGAACAGGCTCATCACCTATGGTGACTTGTGGAACCACATTTGGTTTCGTAACCAAATGTGGTTCCACAGCTTAACCGCTTAACCGTTGGGAGATATAAAATAATGCAACACAATTCATACGATGAATGTAAACAGATATACCTATTATTACTACTAACATATTTTCACCTGTCCAAATTAAACTATATATTATGTTAAAGATAAGTTTACAAAAGCTAATTTTAACGCGAGCAAAACTGCAGCCGTTAACTAGTAAACTAGTTAACATCAAAGTTTCAAATAATATTATAAAAAAAAAACGTTTTCAAATAAAACGAAGATTTTAATTTTTAATTCATCAAAACACTGAAATTAAAAGATTAAATTTCTTTGACAGCGACACACCTACTTTTACAGTAAAATTACCAGATAATGTAGGTTTCGAACATAAATTACGAATATTAATTAAAAAATGTTTTAATTCGGCTCTTGAGCAAAAAAACCAGCTCGAACAGACGAATCCAGATTAAAAGTACCCGAGTTTATGCTATTTTTACCTCTGCCGAACGACCAAAGCATGGAATTCTCTGCCAAGGCACGTGTTTCCTTCTTCCTTCAATCCTGGGTCCTTTAAGCGGGGCGTGAAAAAGCATCTTCTCAGGCCGTCAAAATAGAGACCTCAACATCGCCTCGGCTACTGTGGGGGCGATGTGGAGGTCACTGCTCTTAGACCACACGACTGCTTACCATCAGGTGGAGTGTGGTCATTTTGACGAGCAAAATAAAAAAAAATAAAAAAAATGGAAAAACATCTATGGTAAACTTTTACCATCAGTATATTTGATAGTAATCGTAATATAAAATATAAAATGCAGAATATATTGAATGAACCTATAGTTGCATACATAACACAGTAGGTACTACAGTTACTGAAGCAAGGGCTCTGGCTCTGGCTGTGTCCCTGACAGAATCCAGTCAATCACAACATTTTGCTAAACCCGTGTAGGTAGTAAGGGTAAGACAGTACAATCGGCACGTTGCACAGGCGCTTATCATTAAACCACTATGCCATCGAGGTCATTTTAATGAAAACTCGTTGTGATACATACATAATATAATTTATGCTAGCTTCAAGTGATTTCTACTGGCGAGGGAAAACTGAAAGTTCTGGATTTGTTGCTACCTACTAATACGTCTGCGTCAGTCGTTTGCGTCTTAATAGTTTAGTTAATTATGTAGGTAGAACGCTAATTTCAAGGAGACTAGAGTGACACTACAGATAATACAGATACAATCATTCAAATACCTATGTGGCTAATTTGCTAATAACAAATTGGACGTTGAATTCGAATTATGCTGAAGGTTTAAAGTTACATGATCTATAGTTATCTGGAGCCAGAATTTGCTTATAGTCAGGCATGTATAATTTTGACTTCTACGCAACGCAATGGCTGTGTTACTATTGGTGATTTTATTTCTTTAATGTTATCTGAATCTTAATGTCTTCTTTGCGATGCAGGTAGCCAGTGCAGACTACATACGAAAAGTACAAATTGTAAGTGATACAAGCTACGTAACCCTTGGTTATAGATATTCTGGTTGTCGTTATCGATAAAATAATTTCTTTATATAGGTATGTTCAATGACACGTTACTTAGAAACACAAGCTAAGGATCCTTTTGTTCCTTAGTAAATATAAGTAATCCATTGGAAACGTTATAATTTTGTAATAAAAAGGCTCATAAGTATAATAGAAAGTTAGTAAGTTTTAGTTATTCCTTTGCTGTATTACTACGTTAAAGAAGGACAAACCAACACAACTTTGCATTTATAAAACTAATAAGAAGTATTGATAATCGTCTGGCAATTAAAAGATCACAGTTATCTTCACCGTTACAGAGTCCGACAATATGTAGCTACGTATTTGATTTGTAGAAGCAGAATTACCTACTTTGGTCTAATGTTGGCGACGTAGACTATCTCAGCTTCATCAGATGAGCCCATTTGATATAGCAAAGTACGCTTGTAACACTGTCTCTACAAATAGCGCTAGACCTATTAACATTCTGAATGACAACAGGTTCCTTTCCTTATATATCCTTATAATATCCTTTAGATCGAATCGCACGATGATTTAATACGTTTACTGGCAAAACAGCTCACTGATCTTAAATCAGATTCTTGGAAATGGAAATGCGAACAAATAGGTGTAGCCTTTCTGAAATGTATCTATTACTGTCCTACTTGGCTTTGATCTTGCAGGAGATATACCTACTCAATGGCCGAAAGTCTTTTGTTCAATCAATCAATCATAATATATTTATTTGTAAGCATAGTTAATACAGAGTTGGTAATTGTGTTTTAGTGCACTGTGTTTGCCAATACCTGGGGTACTTACTGATAAAACCATTCTGATGCAGATCTTAGAGACGCTAGGACCTCGATTGAACTAATAATACTGCTTCTTATCTGGTTAGATTATTATTAGTCAGGTGTTGCCCTTTATATGTTATGGAAGCTATGCGATTTATTTTAACTGGTTTAGTATGCTTGAAGTTAAATACATAACACAGAGCGCGCGAGTCGCTTGTGAACCATTGCAACGGTATGCAACTTTTGCTACTGTACACCAAAGGTATGTATGTTTGATTTTATTTGGCTTCTCAAATTACATTTGATGCACAGTACTGCATATTAAGGCCTTGGTCATGAGACCAAGGAATGAATACATTTATTTTCAGTTTTACCTATGAAGATAAAACTGAAAATAAATGTATTATAATGTCTCACAGTGTTTACTTGAGTAACATTATAATTTAACTAGTTAAAATAAACAAAATGGCACGCCAAAATCTTGAGAGTACCTATTCTTTTTAAATAGTATTTTACTTTTAAAAAGTAGCTTAACTTTTTGTCTTTGTGGTTCTTAAAGGGTCAACCGGTTTGCCTTAACTGTAACTCTGGTGTAAATAATGTTGGTTATGGGGAAAAACCGCCCATAATACGCTTGACAATAATAAAGCTTGGCAGTAAAAACGCTTTGTTTCTTGCGGCGATTTCTTTCCATCATATTTTCGTGCCCTGATAACCCGCCTAAAGATGTCAACAGTGGTGGTGGCATCGCCTACATGCGCACGTAACTGTGAAGATCTGGTTGTGCAAGATTCGCCGGCGCCGGCGCAGCGTGAGCGCCCAGCTGTTGCTGTTGGCACATACGAGTAAGTGTGGTAAGCAGTTAGCGGCGGTTGCTCACACCACCGCGGTGTCATTATGCGGCTCGCTAGACCCGACAAGTACTGACTAGCATAACTATATAAAATTTAAACGATGCTTGTTAACCGAGATGTGGTTCCCTATACCAAAAAAGAAAGAAGCTGTACTTATAAGATCTTGTAGAGCTGTTATTTGTAACTGTATGACGTAGATAATTAGTAATAAGTATTCTTGGATACGAACAAATTGTCGATTAGTGTTATTTTAAAGCTAAATTATATAGTTTGCGTTTAAGAGTAGGTATATTTTATTTATTTATTTAGGCATATGTACAGGGTACACAGACATTTAAATATAATTGACAATTATCAAAGTGCATCGTTTATCGTATAAAGTATGTCGGTGTACTTAAAGGCTACTTCTAAAAAACATATTAAAAGTACTTATACGACCTAAACAGCATAAAACGGTAACTTCGATCTAGTCCCAAACAATTTATTTATGCTTCGTAAAAATTGTGAAGCAGATGAAGATCCCTTATTCCGCGAGGCTTGTTCGCACTTGACGAGTGTTATTGGTGTCATCTCGGGATGAGCACCGTCACTAGTGAGGGCTGCGGTGCGCGCTCCGGTGCGCTACTCGCCACAAAAACTGTCAGCTGTTCACTTTTACTTGCTCATTAGCCCAGACTAACATCACAAGTGATTACATATGTACTTGTCGTAGTAATGGCGCATGGCACTTGTGAAGAGAGGTTCTTTATAGATTGTTATCTATACAAGTAAACATCTATAACCGATTGCCGCAATAGGGACTGTCACAGGGTCCCGACGAATTTTACATAGCAAGAGACATCCAAATTAAGTAATTAATTTGTCGTTATACTAGTAAAGACCACTGACCCTTAACTGGAAGTAACGCGCACACTAGCAGTAGCGTTTATGATAGCCGGCGCCGGCGCCAACTATGGCATTACGCATTCAGTGAGGCGCAAAGTAAGTTGATAAGATCTTTCACTAACAACATCCCGTCCTGTCTTCGATAAATAATTGTTTCTAATGTAAGCCTTCGTTTAGTCGACGTATCAGGGCTACAGAGAATGTCAGACTCGGCGTGATAACTATTTATGACTACTGATATGCTCTTATAAATTACGTGCAGATTACTTCAAGAATATCATTTAAATACGTTAGTGACCAAATAGTAATGAGAAGTGTCATAAATGAAAAAGACGAGCTATGTCGTCATCGTTATTGTATGAGTATTTGCGAAAACTGTGACAAAAAGACAAAGTTTCTTCACTCTGGCATAAAATGTTTATTGTTCAAATGAGCAGTCATTTGTTGGGACGTAATATGTAACAATACCACCAGATATAGATATAAATTAAAATCTGCGTCTATAAAAGATATCTCAAAATAAAAAGAAGGATGCATTCAAGAACCACTTTAAGGGTAGAGAAATGTTGTGTTATAATAAGTTATCTGTACTTATGTATTCATTTTCTACTGGCATCTTCAGGCTTTGCGCTACTACCGAGAATTTCCAAATAGGAAACACTTTGCTCGACCTGAGATACGAAACTAGGCAGAATAGCGATAGTGATGTCATTGATTATACATATTTCAAATGAACTATTTAAAGTCACCCCGTTATGTTATACTAGCTTTTGCCCGCGGCTTCGCTCGTTAATTTAGAATTTGACAATCAATTCGGGTTGTACTCTGCTTGTAATAACATAATTCAATCATGATTCGAAAGACACGTGGCGCCATCTATTATCATCAAGAACGTTATTATTCATTGAAATTAAACTACTATATACGGATTTTATCGCGTTGTTTATTTGACACTGTTACAAATTTTTTTTTAAAACTGTTACACTACTATAATTACTATTAAACTTTACAAATTTTTAAGCTAATTAAATTATTGAAACTATTAAAACTATTTATACTATTACTATACTATTATACTATTTAGATTTATTTTTACACTTTCCCCGACGTTTCGGTTGCTTTTCAGCAGCCATGGTCACGGGGAGACTAAGATGGTACATCAGTACATCAGATGTAAAACACCAACGCTCGTTGAAGTCTGCTGTGTGTGAACATGTGCAACAGGGGACCAACCACTACCTGAGATTTGACAAACCACAGATGCTCGCTAAAGAACACCGATTCCTACCAAGGATGCTTCGCGAGGCTATTGAAATCAAGAAACATCCTAATTTCAATAGAGAAGATGGTTGGAGTGTACCACCAGCTTGGGATCCAGTAATTCAAATAGTCAAACCCAAGAAGAAGCAAACCACAGCTAGACTTCATGATACTTTGAGCTCATTCTGCGTAAATAGAAACACCCATGATTAAATTATGTTCGGGTACTTTGAAATAACTACACTGGAACATTGAGACAACTACCATCTTAGTCTCCCCGTGACCATGGCTGCTGAAAAGCAACCGAAACGTCGGGGAAAGTGTAAAAATAAATCTAAATAGTATAATAGTATAGTAATAGTATAAATAGTTTTAATAGTTTCAATAATTTAATTAGCTTAAAAAATTGTAAAGTTTAATAGTAATTATAGTAGTGTAATAGTTTTTCAAAAAATTTTGTAACAGTGTCAAATAAACAACGCGATAAAATCCGTATATAGTAGTTTAATTTCAATGAATAACATTCGCGTAAACAGAAGACAATATAACGTTATTATTGTTTTCCTCGGGCACAGTAATTTTTTTCGGGATGAAAGGTAGCCTATGTCCGTTTCTGTATACCTGACAACGTATATGCAAAATTTCAGGATGATCGGTTTAGTGGTTTAGGCGTATAAAGGTAACAAACAAACAAACTCATTTTCGCTTTTATATTATTAGTTAGGATATTTTATTGTAGACACGGTGAGTAATATCGGAAACGATAAACAAAATGCGTTCAAAAGCTGTTCTCTAAAATATTTTTTCTCTGACTATAATGGTACTTCTTATTCTTTCTTCGAAGAAGACAGCTGTACATTTCAGTAGTAACTCTACAATTAAAGAAGTAATTTCATATCAATTTGCGCGAACACTGCGAGTGGTTCTCTTTCATTTCGTCAGTGCGTTAGTGAGTCAGGCAACGGCCGGGTGAGGCGGCGGCGGCACCGTGACACACATTTTTTGCAAGGCTCGCACTAATTTGCACTTTCATAAAGCAGGTGTAATATGTATTTATAAAATGTTATAAAGGAAAAATATCATAAAAAGGCTTCACTCTTACGTGTCGTAAGAACGTAGTAACGTTTACGCGCTGGCCTGCCATGCTTGTAAGAAAGCTCGGCAAAAGCGTGTCTATTTTAGAGCATATCTTAGGGCAAACGTACTCGTATTTTGCCTCTACGAGTACCTATTATATAATTGTGTGAAGCAAATCAGTTTCTATAACAAACCCAGAATGTGCAACATGTCTCACTAAACTCTCAATGCTTGTTACGAGCACCGGAATTGTCATTCGGTAACTCAATATTTTGAATAAGTGAATAAGATGATAAAATCATCAAATTCTATAGATTTGTTTACTCCAATAATAAGTATCTAATAATAAAATAAATAGTTAGATTATGAACAGTTTGTGTAGTTAGCAGTGGCATCGACCAACGTGTGTTATTCATCTATGACATACTGTTTCGAATCAAAACATAACTTAGCGAGTTCACAGTTTGTTTCCAACTATTAACACGTCATTTGATAGTAGATATGAGTGAGCATTACGCTGGTGTTACGGCGCATGCGCGAACCACCACACCTGCGCCTACGCCGCGGTGCCGTTACGCGCCAGCGCGCGCAAGCAGAGCGCGACGGAGCGGCGCGACTCATAACTGGATCTTTTACCCAGCTAATAGCTAATAGCTAATAGCTTTGATTATATATTATATTGAATAATTATAAGAAAACTATTACGTTACAATAATTATGAAGATTATGAACAATGAGTAGCGTGGTCAATTACTAAAGAACAGTTATGATTTTATAAATATAAATTCTTCTTTTTTTTCTTTAGCCTTTATTATTCCCAAGTCACTTGGGGTCGGCTTTCTAGTCTAACCGGATTTGACTGGATATCAGTTTTTACACGGAGCGACTGCCATCTGACCTCCGCAACCCGAAGGCTAACGATACCCAAAGCTAGACCAGTGTCAGGATATTAGAGGGCACTGACTTCCCAATAACGACTGCCATAGATGTTCATGGCAGCCGTGACCGACGGCTTAACGTGCTCTCCGAGGCACGGATTAAATATAAATTGTTTTTTTTAATTCATATCGCTCATCCGTTTCTTTTTCTAAATCTCTCTTTATAAATAAGCGTACCCGTATCATAAAACTGTGATAGTCGCTCAGAATGTGACGACTAGGTTATGAAATCTGATCAAGCATTTATCTAATATTTGACAGATTTACTATGAACCTGCCGTACGGGCAACTATCATACTTGATAAACATATGTAGGTACTACAGATTAGGCCATATTGGGCATATTATTAATAGCAGTAGTGTGGCTACAATGAGAAGAAACCTGTCAAAAAATTCACACAGCTTTAGAGTACCTACTCGTATTGTCGACTAAGTGAACTAAGTTTTAGAGTTCTCGTATTGTCGACTAAGTGAACTAAGTTTTAAAGTACTCGTATTATCGACTAAGTTAACTAAGTTTTAGAGTACTCGTATTGTCGACTAAGTGAACTAAGTTTTAGAGAAAGTACTCGTATTGTAGACTAAGTGTACTAAGTTTTAGAATAAGTACTCGTATTGTCGACTAAGTGAACTAAGTTTTAGAGTAAGTACTCGTATTGTCGACTAAGTGAACTAAGTTTTAGAGTACTCGTATTGTCGACTAAGTGAACTAAGTTTTAGAGTTCTCGTATTGTCGACTAAGTGAACTAAGTTTTAGAGTACTCGTATTATCGACTAAGTTAACTAAGTTTTAGAGTTCTCGTATTGTCGACTAAGTGAACTAAGTTTTAGAGTTCTCGTATTGTCGACTAAGTGAACTAAGTTTTAGAGTACTCGTATTGTCGACTAAGTGAACTAAGTTTTAGAGTTCTCGTATTGTCGACTAAGTGAACTAAGTTTTAGAGTTCTCGTATTGTCGACTAAGTGAACTAAGTTTTAGAGTACTCGTATTGTCGACTAAGTGAACTAAGTTTTAGAGTTCTCGTATTGTCGACTAAGTTAACTAAGTTTTAGAGTACTCGTATTGTCGACTAAGTGAACTAAGTTTTAGAGTTCTCGTATTGTCGACTAAGTTAACTAAGTTTTAGAGTAAGTACTCGTATTGTCGACTAAGTGAACTAAGTTTTAGAGTAGGTACTCGTATTGTCGACTAAGTGCACTAAGTTTTAGAGTTCTCGTATTATCGACTAAGTGAACTAAGTTGACACGATTAACAACCATTTAACAAAAAGCAGTGATCACGGAGGTTTATAACCTAGCGGTGTCGCGCGATCCATGACACGCACCTGTGTCCTACAAGTTATGTGCGTATAAAATACTTAATTATCGCTCGTTTTAACGGCAGAAAGGAAACACCGTAATGTGATATATGTTTGCTTGGGAATTTTCCATAATATTATTAAAGACTAGATGTGCCCGCAGTTTCACTCGCGTTTATGATTAATGCGCCGCCCCCGTGGGTCGTAGCGTGATGTCGGTATTTACCGAGGAAGGTCATAGGCTAATTTATTTTTATAAATATTTCTGGCAATTTGGATTACTGATTTTTGTATGTTTGTTAATCAATTACACACAACCCATACACCGGATTTAGGTGAAACTTGATGCACAGATAGACAATGTATTGATTTATACATGGAATACTTTTCCCGACAGTATGTTTACGTAGGATAACAGTTCAGTAGCGCCATTCAGCGCGGTTGAAGCTGCCGACTATACTTTGTTACAACCACAGCAGTTTTACTAATAAGTAGATAACATTAAAATATAAAGGTCGTGCAAGGTGGTATGTTGTACACGGGGCGGCGGCGCCGGCGGTTCTGTCCGGGAGTTCCTGAGTCAACGCCCTGCACGTGCTGTAAGTGGGTGAAGGTCACCCGAGCTCCGGTAACGGTATCGCCGACCTCACGCCGGTGCCGCCGCCCAGCGTGACGTCAACATCGCGATATGTTCGCTCACCTATTTGTGTTCATACTTAGTACTCGTTAAATTCATATGGTTTCTTATTAAGTAGATGGTAGATCTGACTTGTAAAACACGTGCAATTATAATATTTTGGTGGCTGCAAAAGTCACCATGGGCTATTTGCAACAGCTTTAACGTTGATGTAAGTAATCTAAAACCTTACACGAAAATTTAAACGCACTAAAATATTATTTTGTACAAGTAATATGCACAAAAGAACAGATTACGACTTATAAGATTTATTTTAAAATGTCTAACATTATGCAGATTTTTGGACGTTTGTTACTTAATCTCGCGTAATCCGTTCAAAGTAGTTATTTGAAACTTGATACACAGATTTATTTATTTATTATAACGGTTGTACCTACACCAAGTAAAGATTAGAAGACATTAGACACATTAGACACAAATACAAAAATTAAAACAAAGATATAAAACAAATAAATAATTATATAGGTAATCATTAATTTTAACTTTGCCAAGTCTATACATCCTGGAGGTCGCATTATTTATTAAAAATAATTCTGAGTTGTTTAACTATCGTAAACGTATAAGACACGAGAACAAATAAAGTTAGTTGCTAGCAAGACTCATTTAATGCACGCAAGTATATTTTGTATAGCGTCGCGCATATTCAACAATATTCCGAGGGAGATCAGAATGGTTAAAGAAATAACTATGTTTAAAAAGAAACTGCATGATTTGTTAATAAATAAATGTTATTATACAGTAAATGATTTCATAAATGATAAATCTCTGCTCCATTACTCTATACCTCAATCATGACGTGTTCAGTAATCTCTACTTTTGCATTATTATTGCCTGTTTATAATTTCTGTGACATTGTGATCCATATTGACATAATTGATATTATTAATTAATGCATGTACAATTCTAATTATTATAACTTTTGTATGCCCAATGGGCGGGACATAGCTGAACTAAATGATGTGAACTATAACTTCTGTATTATGTACCTATGATCCACAATAAAGAATTATTATTATTATTAAGACAAACACAAACATCCCTTCTTCTCACAAAATCGCTGACACTCTAACAATATATTCTGCCATCCATCTGCAAACAAGTCACAGTCAGGATTGGCGTACAGGAGCGCGCTGAGAGCAGCAAGCGGGCGCGGTGCGGCATGCGGGGGACTCAGCGCGCGCTCCGGTGCGACAGGCTGGCACGTCAAACAACATGTGCCTTCGGTTGCGACGGTACTTATCAAGAACAAAAAATCGACACAGCTCGTCATGTGCTCGTCAGGTTTGGTGCATCAATGTTTTCCCTAAGAATTTTGCAAATGGCTACAAGTTGGTGCATCTCCCGTCTGACTTCCAATGAGTTATAACCTAGACAACCTAATAGAAACTTTGTGGGATACATGTATGGATAATACCCATAGACTCGCTTGTACAGGTATCTGAGGAAGGCTTTCTACACCTTTGCAAGCATAAGAGCGTATGTGCTCTCGTGTGGATTCCACACACACATACTGCTTTCAAGTTTGCAACGAACCAATGCTCCAAGATGTAACCTAATGACTCGATGGTTACTGAAATCGCGAGAATTTCTAAGGATGAAACCCAAACGCTGCTAAGACTCTCGTTATGCCGAAAAAAGAATATATGATACTTTTTACGTGCCCGTTTCGTTGGTAAATACGCGGATAAGAAACTAGTGCACAAGGAAACAGAAAGACTTCAATAAAAAAATAAAGAGCCGTCCAAGAAGGTTTCTTTATTAGCTGCTTTTTTAATATTCACTAATACAGAACATTTATTATCATTAATCGTACGCAGATTGAGATAACGATGTATGAATCAAAATAATTGCAGGCAGCAAATAATAATAACTATTATTTATAGTCAGCAAGCACGTTACGTATTAAAACTGAACAGTGTTTACGTCATGTCTTCACAAAACTTACAACAATAAGTGCACATAGCTAAAGTACGTAATATCTGAGTATTATATAAAGCAATTGTTCACAAATATAACACCAATCACACGAATATTATGTTTTATATACAACCTTCCTGTATACTTTAAATGTCAAGTTATGCAAACGTCGACTTCTTTGAGGTTGAACCGGCACTTGATGTCTATTTAATATAACATATAGATACACCATTATTATATAGAGTACTGTTTGATTTATGCACCCATGAATAAAGTTGTAACGGTAGCTGACTCAACACCTTACCAAACCCTCACTGTGGCCAATACACCTTTAGCTATGTTTGATCAGTCGTGTGAGTCTGCTCGACTAGCAGTGAGCTATCTATCCTCATCCTGGATATCCCGTCTATTTTTCGCCTGTTACCCTAGGACGCATGGTGCAGGCATCCCGAATTTATCTACTTAGGTAGGTAGGTTCTTGTCATATAATAGTCCGTATACAGTCCGTTACTACTAAGGTGACGATTGTTCAGTAGCAATCATAAAAGAAAATTATTAAGTTTTGAGTCTAAGGGTAATATATCCAGGTTATAAAGTTTCTAGTCTCCTGTTGACTCGGGTATGGGCCTCCAACGCATCAAGTCATCAATGTCGTTTCGGTAGTATTAGTGTGGAGGAGAAACTCCTGCCTTACTGGTTACAGAATACTTTATTAATTGACAGTATTGTGCGTCTCTGCTTACGCTCTCCGCTTGGCGGTATTATCTTAGCAATACCTAGCAGACTTCTACTATATATAGGAACTATAGAAGACTTCAGATACTGCAATTTTGATAGCAGCGGTTAATGTATAGCATTAATGACGCGGGCTCATCTACCATCAAAGAAAATCCTTATACACTTATTATTCATCGTATATCAAACAGACTTTCTACGCTACGAAATGACTTATCATGATCAGACAAAAGCTGCGCTTGCAAAAACAAACTTTTGAGTGTTGAACGATTTATACTATACTCTACTGACATTTTTATTCCTTTACCTACTCTTATTGGAGAGTGAGTTTCTACATGAAAAGTGACCTAAATCTATAAAATTCATAACACAGATCAAGTTGCTGGCAGCCTACAAACAAACAACCTTACAACGGTAGTGTTACAGTGGCCGGTTGTCGACCGGCGTGGGCGCAGGCGGCGCGAGGTGAAGGTCACGAACCCAACGGGACGCGCTCACGTCATCAAAACATGACGATTAAAACACGCATACATTTAAGTATTAGAAAGTTGTGCATGCGCATCAACAGCTGCACCTGAATTATCATTAAGTGGGTAGGTCAGATAACTTACGAGTTTGAGAACTGTCGAGCATACAAATGTTTTCAGAATGGAATGTTTTAGTAAAAAAACCTGTGATCGATTACTTTATTATAATAAAATTCCTATTGCGTATGGCATCGGCAATCTACAATGACATGAAATTCACGGAAACAAGCTGAAATTTATATGTAGAATTCATGTTGTGTTTATACGGATGAGCCGTGAATATAGGAAACTGACGTGTATTTACTTCTTAATTGCAATATTAGAACTTGTGTTCGTCCTTTGATAGAGGTCCAAGGAAGGAAAATAAGAAAGCCAGTTTAAGGCTTATAAGTGTCTACATGTGTCAGTTTGTTACGAGCAGTTTTACTCACGTTGTCTTACTCATAAACAAACTCTTAGAATTTATATTATATCGCAGAAAGGAGGATGTTGTTATCATTCAAGCCAACTTTGATATATACCAGACTTAACTTGGTGATATGGTTGGAATTTTCCAGAAAAACCTTCCAAAGCCGTTGTCGTGGTATGTCCATAAAAGAGAGGACAGTTTTATGTACGCACACTCGTGAAAGCGAAATCTCTCACTTCAGCTGTATATGTATAAAGACGTTTATTATTTATACTACCTTATTTATACTGGGACTGGTATTTTCATATACACCAAACAACATTTTACTCTTTTACGAGAACTAATTAATATTATAAACATGAAAGTGTTTGTTTGTGCTTTCTTTATGTGGGAAAGAACAGAGATTGAAACACATAGTTGAATGAACGGAGAAAACAAAGTTTCTTTTTATGGATAAACTCCAATGACCCCAGGGAATGCCTCAGCAGAGATAGCTAGCTTTTATTTCTGCTACGATTGGATGTAATTTATCGGCTATGGGAAGCCTTGGAAACTCAAAGAGAGATCCAATTATATGAGACAAGCCTGAAAAGCGCTTTCATGATCATTTTCGATATGCCTTGCAGGTAAAACCGTGAGCGGCAACTAGTTGTAATATATTTCTCGCGGCCATTGATCCCTGACTAAAGTCAACAATATTATTCTCGTGACACTCCATTTGTCATATTTAAATAATCATCGTGACAATGGACGGTTCGTGTTTTACAAGTCACGTACACAAAACATTTGTTATCTTTACACACAAACCGTCTATAACTTGTGTTAGTCAATGTCAGAGCCATTGCTTGTACTGATCGATAAACGATCGACGAGGTTACGCATACCTTGACATGGACAGATATGGATGGGGTGAAAGCTACGTGATGTATGAGTGAAGTGTACTTATTTCTGGTACTTTCAAGACGACACTGATCGTCATATTTGTATAGAGTCTTCTATCGGTAGAAAGAACTATTCTTGCTGTTATTTAGTCTCCTAAAATATATAATTATAAATGTACTTACCTATATGTTTAATGAATGCGTAACTCGTATACTGACTAATTAAGTTAAGTGATTGTATTTGGTGTAGTTTTAGTAGAGCAGTGACTAGATTCTCTCTTGTTGTATTGTCAAAGTTGCGAGAAAACATTCGGTCAGTCTTTGGTAATATGTAACTATTACCTATAGACACTAATTGCAAATCCGCAATTATTAAAATACGTATTATTTCTTTAGCTATTATCTATTGAGCTATTATTATTGTATCAATTTTAAATTATACGGCAAATATTAAGAACAGTTTTATTTTATTTATAATCTATACTTCCTTGAATTGGGATTAATGTGTCTTTGATTTGGTTTTATGTTTCTTTGACTCGGTTGAATGTTTCTTTAATTGTCTTTAATGGTAGGCCAGACTCGCTCTGAAAAGACATTATAAGAGCTATTTCGCGAATTCTTAAACTTAATAGTGATGCCCTTAATTCAAGTGATAGGAAAAAAATAGCATACTATATATCATGTTTTTTTCGTCATTTAGCTCATTAATCTGAGTGTGAACGTGGCCTTAATTCCTCGGCTGACGGTTTAGGAGTGTGTGGAGAAAGCCTAACGGAATTTGTCGTGTACGAATTATTCGCGTATCCTCAGGTAAGCGGCCGGCGTGCGTAGGTCGCGATTTATATCGAACCTTATGTGCGTTTGTGACCTACTTTATTTACCAGATTAGTAACATTTTAAGGATTGACTAAATTGCATTTGGTGATGTCCATCCGCGATTGGTGGTCAATTAAAGTGAAGTTTATATGGAGTGTTTTGCGAGTTGTAATAGACATCAACGCGTTATGTTGATCTGCTTACTACAAATATCTTAAATTTCAAAAATACCAGTAATCCAGATGATATGACGGCACTGCGAAGAGTTTTATAGATATTAAAATTTCATATACTCTCAGAAAATTACAATCCTGCAAATAATTCAAATACACTCGGCTCTTTGGGAATCTCGACGCTGGTATCTAGACTGCAATTGACCAAAACTATTGACACTACACTGCAACATTACTTTAATAAAAGCTTTAATACCACACAAGAGTGTTCGGCGTCCCTATATGTCTCTGTCTCAAATACTCGTCTCTTAAGAATAGATGACCATGTATACATTGCTATTTGTGGCTTTAAAAACTGCCTCACAAGCTTTATTATTATTTTTCGTAGTAGAATTGTATTGTATTATTTAAGAGAAAATACTTACACGCATCTAATAATGCTTTAATGTACTAATGCTTTAATGATAAACATAGTATCCTACATTCGCTAATCACGATCTAAGTGAATTCCTCGGATCGCGTTAAAAATAAATGAGCGATTTCAAAGCCATTATGTTTGGCGGCGCAGTGCGTGCGTGACGAAGCGACGCCGACGCACGTAATCAGAAATATTTTCATAAACCAATTGTCCTTCTTAACGAATAATGTTCACTACATTACATCGTATTCATCACGTCTTTTGTAATACAACCAAGGTGATAAACAAGCTAGCCTGATGGCAAGTAGTTACTGTAGATATGGATTGATGATACAAGAGAGGTAAGTATGGAGTATCAGCTGACCAGCTGACAGCTGACCTGAACCTGAATGATTATTATAAAATTAGTGTTATGCCGGTATTCTGTAAGAAGATGATGTCTATCGTGGCCAAGCTGACTTAATCGCACCGTCATTAAACGTCTCAATTAAAAAAATATTAGATTTCTTTTAATCGTAAATAGCAAATTGTAGGTATTCATCCGATTGTGACGGATGTTTTTCATGCGTTATTTAATAATCTATCTCGAGACCACACGACCTCTAATCGTGCCAGCGCAGCGTTTGCGGGGATGGACCAATGATGCCGAAACTGATAAAATATGTTGAAAAATAGCAGCAGGATTACTCTGCTTACAGAAACAATAAATGGACAGAACGATCACAGTGTTCTGTCCGTCAGGGCTACCATACACACGATATATTGCACATATAGACAGAATAATAATTGTGAGACAAATAACAAAAAAAAAAAAAAAATCCGTATAAATAAAAATAAATTGTTACATATATAATGGAGCACCACTTAAGAACGGCTCGACATATTTAGCTGTTTATTTATATGTTGTGTTTGTAATTGTCAGAACAAGGTTTGTATGAACGAAAATTTGTGAAGAATCCGTGGAAAATGTCAAAATTTAAATAGTATTTTTATAAGAAAAAAAGTAATTGACGCTTTGATATTGAATTTAAAACGTGAAATAGATTTTTGTATAGATTGACAAAACAACGAATTTCGGGTCAGCTAGTTGATAATAAACATAATGTTAAGACTTGTAATCAGCATTTACTCGTCTTTCTGGAAAATATCATCACAATCCCTTCGATAGCGGTCCAGTTATTTAGGAATTTTCGCATATTTTATTTTGTTCTAAGCAGAATGATAAAAATATAGAAAATTAAATAGAGCTACTCATAACCTTCAATATAGTTACGTACCCAGGCTTAACTACATGATGTAAACATACACTCAGACCTACTTATATATTTTCTACAGGTACGTGTATTGTACTCACAGTTCTCTAGCTATACTTAGTTTTACTTAATAGGGTGGCTAACCTCTTATCATCTTACCAGGGAACTTCCCAGGCTTAGAACATCTACTTAAATTTCTTAACAGTAAAAGCAAAAATTACATAACAATTCGTAAGACCGAATAAACAAAGGCTTATGTTTAACTTATCACCAGATATAGTAAAATATAACAGTCAAAAATAGTAAATGATCACCAAATTGCACAGAAAAATATATTTAAAGAGATCAGAATAAGTCGATGGACCCCCGCTTTGCGGGGCTCCTATTTTTGGGTGGGTTTAAGAAGGAAACTAACATAACCTAATCCTTCCGAGACGGAATGCAGTGATCTGAGGCGTATAGGTGCTCGTTATGATATATTTTAGTAAGCATATTTTGCTGCGCAATTAATATTTTTGGTGGTCATTATGTTTAATCCCATAAATAAATAGTGGGCATAAGAAACATGAGCACAAACTTTTGTCAGTCACGGGAGGTACGCGGCACATATAGAAGCGCGTGTTTCTTGTCAAACATTTGTTATTAAATTTTCTCGATTACAACACGTTTTAATTGCTTAAAGGCTGAGAAAGTAAGATGTGTGTAATTATCAAAATCTTTTCATGATTACATGAAGTTGTTGCTACTTCGGTGATAGGGCCCGGCGGCGTTGCGAGCGCACTTCACATAAAGTATTAATCGCTAACGGCACGTGTCGTGATCGACTCACATTGGCACATTCAATAGCGGGCATTACACACCAAATAAATAGCGTTAAGAATTATATTCCGTTGGGTTGTTATTCTACTAACATACATCAGTTACAACTATTGGCGCCGGGCCATACACCATACACCGGTGGATACTAAAGGCATCACGAAACACACGCACCCTGTTTTATGTATTAAATTATAACAACTGTATTATGTACCTACCTATGATCCACAATAAAGAATATAATTATGAATCTTTCACAATCCTTTCTTAAAATATCCCTATATGGCATAATTGTTAATTTTAACTACAGTTGTCTAAACTTGAAACAACTATTCTATTAATCAAATGACTGTCTACCTGCAATAGAGCTTAATGCATTTACTTAATTACATGTAAAACTTTTCTTAGCTTGCGTAAAATAATAGATATTGGCATCGATCTTTTACATGGATCGATTTAGTAAATCGTTTCTGAGCCCTCATCAAATCGCGATAAAGCAAATTGATCTCAAATCTTGGTGCAACAAGCAAAAATAAAAGTCGTCACGCGACAACTTAGTGATCTGATGTTTGTTGAGCTCACACATCTCGCTTTCTTGCCTATCAAGTCAGCCGTATCAACACCCGATGTTCAATTGAATGAACTGAATAATGATCTTTTAATGCTCGATTTAATTGAGAACCGAATATTTTGCTCACGCAGCTGAAATCAATCCGTAGGCGTCGCTGCGTCGCCGTCGCGTCGTTGCCAATGCAACAAATAAAAACTGCACTTCAAGCACATTTACACACTAACCTGGTCATTACTTTTTTATAATGACTACTGTATTTAAAAACTCAATTTAAAAGCGATAAACATCTGCCGACAATCTCGAATCAACATTCAATTTACGATTAAAAATCGCACAAAAATCTGCAATAAACTTAACTCGTTTTTTTAAACGTCCAAGTACAAAAGTGGAAGTGATTACAAAACGTTTGCACCAATTGTTGTAGGAGAAAGTTTGTTTATGTGTTCCGTTCTCCAAAACTCAGCTGATTTATATGCGACGATTTACAGTTAGGAGACTTGCCGTTACCAAAACAACTGTTCAGCTCGTAAAATGCTCTTAAAGGTCTATGACTCACATTCAAATACCTAGAACAGTCAATGTGCGTGGATGGTAACCATACACCATGGATTTAGGTGAAGCTTTTATGGAAAATACCACTTTAGGAACTACAGTAGTCTTAAGCAATGATTAAATTTGAGCGACATCGCATTTCAAAAAACACAATGTATGATAAAAAGGAGTAGACAAGTCGATATTGTAACGAGCACTACATGGATTTTTATGTTTCGAGCAATACGTCAGAGGCACTGCAATAATTTGCATTGCAGCAGAAAGAAAGCTGAGTATGTACGATTTAAACAAACTAAATATGTGCTGAACATCGCCGATCAATGACAGAAAGTGATTTAGCAACAGTGACGATCTCTTGATATGGTCGGTACTTTACTAGTATAGAGCCAAACTATTTTATTTGTTGAAAACATATTATAATGGCTTGCTTATAAATATGTAAAACACTATAAGTGCAGTAAGCAGTTAATCTTAAATAAATAAACATTGTATAGTAATCGTAGTAAAGTGGGACACCGTGGGATAGCTACGCAGAGATCTCGAGTTCGATGCCACAGAAAGCACGTTTAAGTGTTCAAAGTTATGGGCGAATTATATTGTTAATTATATCGTAAGGAAATCAGTATGACGTCTGAAAGTTAACTAGGTATATTGTTCTCGAGATGTGTAAAGTCTGCCAACCGTGACTTAACCCAAGCGCTCAAACGCACTCGCGGTTAACCGCGGGGGGCGGCTGTCCGCTTTTCCAGTTTTAATATGCAACCGCTTGTGATTTTGTGGCGGTTAAGTGCGTACAATCACAAGCGGTTGTATATTAAAACTGGAAAAGCGGCCAGCCGCCCCCGCGGTTAACCGCGAGTGCGTTTGAGCGCTTATTATACTGAGAAGACGCTCGTACCCAAAACCGCTATCTTATTTGTAATTGTATTCAGTTTTGTAAGTTGTTTGTTTCGCAGTATTTTAGCTGGTTAAAGCATCTTTGATATCATTTTACCTCTACTATTTACATCTTTTCAATTGGACTTTAAGCTTGTGTACGAAGAAGCTACAAGATTTGATAAGCAACTGTTAACACTTTTATTCGGGGTGGTTCACGCTATGGTCAATACAAATCACATAAATTGGTTCCAAAATGTGTATTGCAAGCAAGTTTTAAATTCGATAAACTGTGTACATCGTAATCTATACTAATATTATAAAGCTAAAGAGTTTGTTTGTTTATTTGTTTGTTTGAACGCGCTAATCTCAGGAACTACTGGTTCGGTTTGAAAAATTATTTTAGTGTTGGGTATCCCATTTATCGAGGAAGGCTATTAATAGGCTATATAACATCACGCTACGACCAATAGGAGCGGAGTAGCAATGAAAAATGTTGCGAAAACGGGGCAAATTCTCCTATATGAAGCAGAGGAAGTTGCGCGAGACAGCTAGTAAGTAAATATTTTGGTTGATACTGAGACGTGCGCTCTAAAGAGCATAGTTATGAAAATAATGGCACTAGCGAGATTGTTTCATTAGCTCACTTGTCATGTAGGACAATCGTCATCATTGTCGAGGGACCCCGAAAGTAAACTAACCATCACGAGAGCTCACTCGTCACCGAAGCGTACCGGTGACTGACAGCTCTCGCTCTACTCACACATCTTGAGCGCAGTTTAGTACAAGACTGATTTAATAAGGTTATTTGATAAGGTTATTTGCATTTCGATGAAGCAAAAAACGAGATAGAAAATTACCAAACTGTTTAAGTAATACGCAGAAGCAAGGAACGGAGGTCATCTAGCAGGCTATCTAACTTGCTGCGTAGGAGTTATATGAAGCGTTCAGAGCTACAGATGCGATGATAATGACATGGTTGCACAGCACAGTACGCGCCACATTTCCGTGATAAGAATGCTAGACAATATATTTTTATTTATTTATTTACTATATCTAGTTGTTTATATTGCAAGATATAAACAACTAGATATAGTAAAGTGTGAATTTCTAGAATAAGAGTCTTCATTAAACTGCTATTATGTCTGTCCGCGCGCGCCGCACGTCTCACAATGTTAAACGGAAGCACGCTAACCAGTATTTTACTAATTGTTATCATATACTACCGCAAAATTTGCCCATGATATATGTTATTCGATGGAATAATATAGAAGTAATCTTTGAAGTATATTTATTAACGTATTTGAGTTGCAGTGGCACACCAGCGGCCAGAAGCAATAGGCTTTTAATTATGTCCGACATTCTATCAATTGACAAGGTAATACATAGAATAAGTATAGTATAGTATATTAAGTATTTATTTTCAAAACATAAGTACACATTATTACACGAATATTTTAATACACAGAAAAAACAGAAATAATGTACATATATAATGAAAATGAGGTTACCACTCAGGATTATTGTTGGTTTGCGGCTTATGTCTCAAACCAACCCTTCTCCGTCGAAGCCTGTTTAAGTACTGCCCACTCTTAGCACAAGCAGTTAGCTTAAGTGGAACCGTTAATAAGCTTTCGATTTGTTATAAGGCTAGAAAATTCTAAGTAGGAAAGCTAAGTGCGGAAGGTTTCTAGTAGACGCCAATAGATTCGCCTCTATTAATTGTGTGTCCTGAAACTGGCTTAAACGAATGAATGAAATGTGGGTGCTATAAACTTACCAACTTGCGGACATCCAATAGTCAGTTTATGTATGAATATACAACCAGAGGACCTTCTATTATCATAAGATCGATTGGATATAAGTTTTTAAGATGAGCTAAACGAGGATTCTACAAATTTCACGCATGTTTAAAACATTTAGTACACCTCCCAGATTCTCAAGAGCATGTTTTCTTATGATAAATTCTAGTTAAGTCTAGTTTGAAGTACAGTTAGAATTATGTTTGAAACTAGTTATAATCATGTTTATATCACTTTGGCTCAGTTCAAAGCAACTATCTACGATCCATAAAAATGGTGTCTCGCGTGAGAATCGAATCTGCTTAGTATGGTAGTGGAGATAAATAATTTAAAATGCAGAGCGATGCGTGCGTCGGCGGCGTCTTTAATGTTTTTTAACTTCGAAGTGGTAAGTGAGTTATAATGTGGTGGCTTTGTAAAATCGGTAATATGTTCAGATATCGATTTGTCATCGCACAATTTCTCTTCGATCGCATATACCCAATGTAAATGGTTGCTTTCTATTAGAGGTGCACAAGTATGTGCATTCTGCAGTACTGCGTACGCACTTGCTATGTATGAGTATATTACAATCGACTTTCATTCGAAGAATTGATTTATTTTTTATATGGTCTTGTTAGCTGTGCCCGCGTCGTGTCCGGATTCGAGAACAACCCGGTTGTTAAATAACCATCGGATCTAGTTTGTTAATGTCAACTTGAATATATTATGTAGTGTTAGATCATCAATTATTTGAGTTATACACTCTCAACAGACAAAGTCAATTTTGTTTCACAACTTTTAAGATTATTTATGAAAATTCACTTTTGAGAATTGTCTAAGACCAGGGACAGCTTATAAAAGAAGTAAATTAATATTAAAAAATATTTTCATTCAAATAAAGGAAACTCACCAAAAATATAAGCGAATATCTCGCCATGTTGACCAACTTAACCGTAGTTACTGTACACACAACACAGGAAGAAAGTAGCACAATTCACATTTATAAAATTAAACGAAATAAACAAGATGTTTTAACATAAAAAATATAATTTGACAGGTGACTTTCGAATTGGCGCGTATGCGTGCGCAGTAGCGCGAGCGGATAAAACTTTTTAAAATATTTTTTTATAGAGGCGTAGTCGCGGTCGCGTTCGGCTAGCGCGTTCGGAAGTGCGGCGCGTGATGCACTGCTGCTTCTAGCGGGACACCGAGAGAACGGGATATTGAAACTACGCGGAGAGAGGATATAGTATAGAGCTGTTGATTTGTACAAATTAATGTTTAGTTTAACCTGCTGAGATATGCTGCTTGGGCTACTAACTATGTATATTGACCTTTTTCCACCTTAGTACAGATGCACTATATATACAGTCTATGTCTATCTGTACTAAGTTGGAAACAGGTTAAAAATATCTGGCAAAAAATTGATGTATGGGTTACACGATAATATGATTAGTGGTTAATAACAATAGTTTATTACAACACATTATTGAGGATAAGACGAATAACTAAACTTGTGTTCTATAAATCGCTTCATCCAATTAAAGTATATATTTGTACTTCAACTTATACCCCAGCTTACGCCAAAATTCGAGCTCAAAAAATTTGCTTAAACATTTTATCTGTTTTTAAGATATGACAAATATTTAGCTAATTTATAATTGTCAATTTGATAAATCTCCAATGAAGTGGATTTATCGTCATAAATGCGGTCACTTCTACAAATTGACAAGTGAGTAATGAAGATATCAATTAGAAATTGTAGGTTAGGGTGTAAGCTATTTTCATAGTAAGGAGTTAATGAGTTACTCTTTGTCATGTTTGTTGTGCTCGGCCAACAGCCTATGACTCGGAGTAATGACTCGGCTGCTATTGCTTGAATAATTATTATTAATACTACTAATTAGCCATATAGGCATGTCGATAGACAGGCTCAACCAAAATGTAATAGAAAGTTTAGTTATTTGAGCGCATAGATCTTAGGGACACATATTTTAATGAGTACTATCAATATGATTTTGTTTATCGTTACTTAGGTTTAATAACGACATAAATAGTTAAGATATAGAAGAATAAAACAGAAAAGTCTCTTTAGTTCTTACACATTTTCTTTGAGGTTTCGACCTAAAGAAGTAATACTGAATTTTTAAGACATTCAACTATGGTTTTAAGATTGCACGGATCTAAAATAAATCCCTATCGTCACTCCACACTACCAGCTAGGTGACAGCTAGGAGGCCAAAAAAGGTATTTATTAAATTCCACGCAAATTCGTCCGCATGCAATTTTACAGAAAAGCTTCTTTTTGGCGTAAATCTATTTTTTCTAAAAATAAAGTAGGCTTATGTTTCTCCTTATTACTTTGGTTATTTGCCAGCAAAATTCCCGTCAAAATCGTTCCAGCCGTTTCAGAGATTAGCCGGAACGAACAGACAGACAAAAAAGATTAAAATGTTTTTATGTAAATATGTAAATACCGTATCTACTTTCATAAGCATTTAGTAAATTATTTACTTACATAAAATTGCTGTTATTTACATAAGAAACAGACACTTAAATTTTATTGCATTTGTATAGATAAGCCACGTAAATTCGGTTCTTATTTTAAACCCTAGTCACGGATAAACGAAGTAAACCTACAGATCGACAGCTCTATATATATATATAAATGCAAGGCAGATGACGGCGTGCGGCGGGAATATTTAGTTTTTCACTCAACGAGGCGCGAGCGCTGCTTGCCGGTTATAGGCTGTCGCGCTATGATCAGCGATTTAACAAGATCAGAAGCGAACGTAACAATAATTGTTATACTACCGAGGTGACAAACCGCAGACTGCCTGAAGATAAGCGTAGTCTATGTGTATATATACAGACAACTCTTTATTTTAACCACTACCCTTCATCAACACCAAAACACTCAATATAAGCTAATCACTAAGCGGCGACATGATATTGTGTGTAAGTCCCACAAATGTAACCTTACATTCCTCAACGTTTTTTCTGTTATCTGGGGCCTCATCTTTACAATATGCTAAATAGGAAACTTCATATATATTCACTTTCAAAATACACATGCAAAGACGCAGTGATAACTTACTTATTATCGTTGAATTACCAGGATACGGAAGGGTTACTTGTATCATACCGATAAGTGATTTCCACACAACATAGCGCCCATCCAAAAACACCCACATACATATACACACACACTCTCTCTCACTCACATAAACACACACACACACACACACACACAAACGCGTGTACTAGTTCGCGCGCGCGCACATACACCTTTTTGTTAAGCATATTTATCCATCCCTATAAATTTACTTTGTTATCCATTCTATTAAAATTGTATCACAAATAGTACGTATTAGACAGTGTTACGGGCCTGGCCTCTTTAAAGGTGATTTTCCACCAGAGTGGCGAGACGAGGCGAGGCGAGGAGAGAATTGAAATTTGTATGGCAAATTTTCAATTCTCTCCCAGCGCATCTTTGGTGGAAACAGTGTGGATTGACGAGGCGAGGCGAGGAGAGAATTGAAATATTTGTTTGTGTAAAAATGAACCGTATTACTTCATACATAGAGTATAAATTGACTTTGCAACAGAAACACGCTTCTCGCGATAGGCTTATTGTTGATTGTTGCTACTTATCGCATTGGGTTATACATATAGCCTGTAAATCCTGTAAATGCCTCGCGATGGCTATTTTTAGTGGAAAAGGGCAGTGCGATTTCAATTCTCTCCTCGCCTCGCCTCGTCTCGCCACTCTGGTGGAAAATCACCTTGATACAAGTTGTTTTATAACAACTTAGCAAGGGGGCCGTCACCACTTCATGTGTGTCATTAATACAATTTTAGTTTATTTATTATGTCATTATGTCTGTGTACTCGTAAATCTATATCTATACTAATATTATAAAGCTGAAGAGTTTGTTTGTTTGTTTGTTTGCTTGAACGCGCTAATCTCAGGAACTACTGGTCCGATTTGAAAAATTCTTTCAGTTTTAGATAGCCCATTTATCGAGGAAGGCTATAGGCTATATATCATCACGCTAAGATCAATAGGAGCTGAGCACCAATGAAGAATGTTTCAAAATCGGAGGATGTTTTTTCCTTTTGAGAGCTTCCGCTGCGTGCGCTGCGTAAACAGTTAAAGTTTCGTAAAAATCATGTATCACAGAATTGTTCCCCTTTAAAACTTCTAAAAAAAAGTCCGCGACAGCATATGTCTATCTTTTAAGGTTGGCTCATTATAACCATTTTTATGCTAACCAAATTTGTTCTAAAATAATGCATTATTTGCGAAGGTATTATTATAAATATGATATTAATCCTTATCCAAATAAATACGTTATTCATCACAAGTATTTAATTTAAAACAAAATTGCGCTTTACATCATTCGATTTCAATGAATATCTTAGGAGATATCGCAGTTTTAAAATAACATTGCAGCAAAATAATTACTCATTACAGACATAGTACAAACGATGTTTCTCCTGGTTTATTCTGCGTGATTACTACTGGTTCGATTTGAATAATTCTTTTAGTGTTGGATAGCCTATTTATCGAGGAAGGTTATAGGCTATATAACATCACGCTACGACCCACGGGGGCGGCGCAGTAACGATAAACGCGGGTGAAACCGCGGGAACATCTAGTATAGAATAATTTGTACAAGTGTTATACAGTGGTGAAATAAACATTAATATTATTATATTATTGTGCTGTACTGACTATTGGGAAAAGGAATTAAATAAAGACATAAGAAGACATATTAAAGATTTTGTGTGCCGGAGGCTTAATCATCCTCTTTCCCCCTTCTCGCTCCTTTTCCTGACCACTTCTTTTTCTAAAGGGTCGGCAACGCGCAAGTGATGCCTCTGGTGTTGCAGGCGTCCATAGGTTACGATGACCACTTATCATCAGACGGGCCGTATGTTTGTTTGCCACCTTAGTTGAATAAACAAAATGAATGAACGTAAAGGAATAAGAAAGACAGGTCTGTGAGCCCAGCACCTCTTTTTCACCGGATGAAATACAGTACCAGCGTTACTACTGTTACGGCGGTGCGACAGATTCTTTCACTCTTAAAATATTGATATCTGGAGCTGTCATTACATGGCGAACCTATACGCATTACAAAAAGCTATGGTCGTATCATCGTGCATTCACAATTTCTTGTGCTTGTGCCTCTCTAATACTACATGTATCTATTTCAATCATTGGCAATTTGAAATATTCAGTTATAACCTAGGTACTATTAATAAATCATAAGATTCATAAGCTATGGGTATTCTTATATGTATGAACCAAACGCATTTAAATAATAGTTTCAAGTTTTGGTATGTAGTTGCTAGTGATGTGCCGGATAATTAAAAATGTAGATCCGCGGATACGGATCATTGACGTCAAGATCCACGGATACATGATATTTTTTTTTTACATGATATTTTCAGTTTTCTGATATGACAAGTTAGTAATGTCACAAGTAACAAGTTGAGTTTACCTTTTTATAATTTTTGTGGTTTTTCACATACAAACTCCACAGTGCAATATAATGACATTTGTATAGTGTTAGTATTTATTTATTTATTTATTATGGTTTATCAACAGCAAATGTTTACAAATTCACATCAACGATAACAAAGGAAGTATGGTGGCTGAAACATTTGCCAATTACAGATTAACCAGCATTCATCAATAGTTGTGACAATATTTATATAAAGAACTTAAATTACTATAACAAAGTAAGAAATAAAAATAAGAATTAAGGAGAACATAATGCAATTTACATTATATATGATTTTATGTGACAACGATATTGCTATTCTTGGAGACTTGAAGGGATTTAAAGATTTTGTATTTTAGTTTGTTTTTAGAATCATGGTGAATGTCAATGTCAGGTACGGATTTAGATATTGTATTATACTCTTGACAAAGTCTATATAGCGTAGAGTGAGATTCGATGTTCGTTTTAAATTTTGGTGTATGGTAGATCTTAGTTATCGGATATCTAGGTAATTTGCAGGGTACTTGAATGCCAATACGTGACATCAATTCAGCACAGTCCAACTTGCCATTTGCTAACTTATGTAAGAATGATATGTCTATGACTATACGTCGTTCACGTAATGAATTCATATGAAAATGCTTCAAGCGTTGTTGATATGGACACCTATGAGAAATCCCATTGCAAGAGTATGCCAGATGTCGAGTAAATGCGCGTTGTATACTCTCAACACGTTGAGAGTGTACCGCATACTGCGGACTCCATATCATGCTTGCATACTCTAAACGGCTACGGACTAGAGAATTGTAAAGAGTGACTTTGGTGTATGGTAATCGAAAACCTTTTGTACTACGAATTAAGAATCCTAGCATTTGAGAAGATTTCGTTACAATATTTTCGATGTGACTTTTAAAGTTTAATTTGCTATCAATAATAACGCCTAAATCACGGATCTCATTGACTCGAACAAGTGTGGTACTGTTTATGTTGTATGAGGACATAAATGAATGTTTTTTTCGGGTGTATTTTATGAAGTAACATTTTTTAACATTAAGTGTCATATTATTGTGAGAACACCAATCCACGACTCGATCTATGTCGCTTTGCATAAATTGGATGTCATCATCAGAAGATACCGTCTTATAAATCTTTAAATCATCTGCAAACAACAAGGCTTTACAATGGTGAATTTGAGCAATTATATCATTGATAAAAAGAACAGGTCCAAGATGGGATCCCTGGGGAACGCCTGAGCTAGCATAATACGGACACGATTGATATCCATTTAAAGCAACTACTTGTGATCTTTTGGAAAGATATGAAGAAAACCACTTCAGTAAAGAGCCATCGATACCATTAAATTGCAGCTTTAATATCAGTAGTTGATGATCTACTTTATCAAAAGCACTGGAAAAATCAGTATACACAGCATCTATCTCTTCTTTATTATCTAGGGCTATCGTTAAATCAGATGTAAATTCTGTTAAGTTTGTGTCTACACTTCGACCTGTTTTAAACCCGTGTTGACTGGGTGAAATCAATGAGTTAAAATGTTGTGATATAATAGGACATACCAGTGATTCAAATATTTTAGAAAAACAAGATAAGATTGAAATGGGGCGGTAGTTACTAACATCAGCGGCATCACCTTTCTTGTAAATGGGAATGATTCGTGAGTTTTTCCATATATCAGGAAAAATACCCTGTTCTAGCGAACGGTTGAAAATAATGGCCAATGGCCGTACAAGGTATTCACTGCAGCGTTTTATAAATAGTGGCGGTATAGAATCAGGCCCAGGACCCTTTGATGTATCTAGTTTTTTAAGTTTATTAAGGACTTCTTTTTCAGAAATTCTTATTTGAGTGAGAATATTATTATAATCATTTGGAATAAATGGCCTGCTGATGTTTTGCTCGCAATTGAATACAGAAGAAAACTGTTTAGCAAATAGGTTAGCTGTTTCAGTTCCACCGCTGACTATGGTTTCATTCATATACACCTGCGATGGAATGGAGCTTTGTCCAAGTTTTTTACTATTAACGAAGTGCCAAAATGCCTTAGGGCTTGCTTGGATATCCTTTGCTATGGTATGCTTATATTCATTATAACAATTATTTATAAGCTTGTGACAGCTACGAAGTATTTCGAAGCTGATTTTGTCTCGAGGATTTTTGGTTTTACGATACACTCTTCTAGCAAGCAAGTAAGATGCTATCATAATCTGCTTTAAAGAAGTTATAACCGGACCGCGGTTCGGGTTTTAAATACTGATTGCAGATGGTAAATGGTATACGTATTTGTAAAAGAGGGTGATGTGAATCTAATTTGCTTAAAGTATCTGTTGGATGTGTTATTGTGACGTTAGAGATGTTGCTAAGCACAAGATCTAATATTCTGCCTTCTGTATTTGATATATCGTTGTACTGATAGAGGTTATTCATAGAAATAAAGTCAATTAGAGGAAAACCTAATGGACATTCGTAATTAGATGGAGTAGAATAATTTGCTTTGTCGTCGCATGACCATTGAATAAATCCCATGTTAAAGTCTCCAATAATAATAACATCATTAACACTCTCCAGAACATTATTAACTTCATTTAAAAAATACGAAAGTGTGTCCAGTTTAAGCGGAGGTGGTAAATACACAGCACATACAGCAACTTTTTTAATAGAATTATTAACAGAGAGTTCTAATATTACCCATAAATCCTCAACATTACTTTCCCACTGTTGAATTCTAAATGATTAGTAAATAAATAAATAAATAAATAAATTCTTTATTGTAACAAAAAGTTTGTAACAATTAATGTGTAAGCCCTGATTCCCAAACTAGCGTGAGCTGTGTGTTGGAAATCTTAACTTTCTTACTCTTAGAAATAAAATAGTTTGAAATTTAATAGTATTTTATTGCTACCTAATCACCTACATATAGAATTGAATCTATGTATTAAAAATGAATAAAGTAAAAGATCCGTAAAAGATCTGTTAAAAATGTAACGAATACGGATACGGATACAGATCTTTTTTCTCCCGCGGATATCCGCGGACACGGATGCGGATACGGATATCCGGAACATCACTAATAGTAGCTGACAGAACCGTGAATTACAGAGGGATTCGTTTTGCGTCGTTGGAAATGCCCTAGAAACTTTAGATACAATCCGTGTATTTATATTCATAAGCACTAGGTAAAGTACTAATAATGAACAAGAAACACTTAACTGTTTTTAAACAATACTAGTATTTGTGTTACAAATGACTAGCATTCTTATTAAGTGGATATAGTGACAAGAATAGAAAACGGTATGCTAAGCTGGTTTGGGCATGTAGAAAGAATGGACGAGGAAAGACTGACTAAGAAAGTTTATAAGGCTAGTGTGAATGGAACAGTCGCAAGACGAAAACCTAGGCGAACGATTCTCGATCAGATCAGAAGCGTTCTGGACAAAGGCCAGGTTAAGAGCTCCTTGAACCGACGGGCGTGTATGAGGAATGTGATGAAAGTGAATGAAGCCAGAGAAGTGTGTCAGGATCCTAGCAAATGGAAATCCGTAGTCTCTGTCTACCCCTCTGGGAAAAAGGCGTGAATCTATGTATGTATGTATTATTAATCGCTCTAGCTCTGCCAAGATGTGGCTGTATCTAAGCGCCTACACAATTGGTATCAGCAATCATACACAGCCGTCCGTCTTGTACATTAATGTTCACAGTTGAACAAGGAAGTTACGTACCATTGACTCATTTCATCTATTCTGTATCGGCTCAGTGAGCCATTAAAAGTTTATTCTATAGTAGTTTTTTATTTAACATTTTACACGGATTCTAGTCCCGTACAGATTGTTTTGGGAGTGGGTTCACGTCGGTAGTACAGCCATTATACGTATTATGATGTAAAGCGCATTTTCTTGTTGATTTATTGTACCAATCGAAATCGAAATCAAAATTGTATAATACATATTTAATTAAAATGGTAACAAAATATATGTATAACTTAATATGCAGATAAATATGGAGTGTGCCTCGCGAACCTCACGTTAGGTGCTGAACCGAACGTTGCGGCTTCGATCCCGCACGCGACGAAACGTAATTCGCAAAAATACTTGTTCCGAGTCTGGGGTTTCTTTCTGTCCCTTGTTTGGATGTTTGCAAAGTCCCATACAAATCATCAATCATTAGGCCTAGGGAAGAAAATGTCTTTTAAAAGAATGACTTTAAAATAAATGTTTCATTCTAATAATAAAACAAATAATAAATCCTGAATCTAGCAACTACCCTAAATGTAGCTTCATTTACTTAGCAAACTCATTAAACTATACTTCGTGATCTAAATTAATAAATGATTTTGACGTGACAACGTCTAATAAATCGATAAACGCCGGCTGCACGCACGAAACAGGATGACTCATTGTCCCGTTACGCTCACTGTCCCGTTACGCTCATTGTAACGTTACGGGAAATAAATTTTGTTATGACGTTGTCACGTTAAACTATCGTCCGTAAACCGACTTTACAGATTTATGCATTAGAAGAATGAAAAGATTTTGTCTCTGGTGGTGTGCCATCTATTCTATCGCGCACACGCTTGATTGTCTTAGTTTAATTCCTTCAATGTGTGTATCGGCATACTACACATTATATATTTGAATCGTTCTCGTCACTGCTACATAAGGCAGATGTCCGTATATCTCCTGTATAAAAAGGGGGAAACATCAGCAGATACATTGTCCGCATTTTTATTTCTTATTATACTTTTAGGTACTTTGATAATAATAATAATAATAATCTTTATTTGCTAGAATATGGTTCAGGTATACAGGTGGTCATTTTTTTAATTTGTACTGCATATTCTGCCACATGTGGCGTGCAAAATTTAATTAATTACATTGATACAATTTTAAAATTACATGCATATTATTTAAATTACATATTGATATTCATTAATTAATTGTATATAATCCAGGAAAAATAAGATAATAAAATGAATATACAGCACGTTAAACATTCATTTAAAATATTAATTAGAAGAATATAAAACTGACAAACACATATCTTAATCTAGAATTGAAAATATTTTAATAACAGTAATATATTTATAATTATATTAATAACTAGATGTTCCCGCGGTTTCACCCGCGTTTATCGTTACTGCGCCGCCCCCGTGGGTCGTAGCGTGATGTTATATAACGTATTGCCTTCCTCGATAAATAGGCTATCCAACATTAAAAGAATTTTTCAAATCGAACCAGTAGTAATCACGCAGAATAAACCAGGAGAAACATCGTTTGTACTATGTCTGTAATGGGTAATTATTTTGCTGCAATGTTATTTTAAAACTGCGATATCTCGTTTTAAATTAAATATTTGTGATGGATAACGTATTTATTTGGATAAGGATTAATATCATGTTTATAATAATACCTTCGCAAATAACGCGTTATTTTAGAACAAATTTGGTTAGCATAAAAATGGTTATAGTGAGCCAACCTTAAAAGATATACATATGCTGTCGCAGACTTTTTTTTAGAACTTTTAAAGGGGAACAATTTTGTCATACATGATTTTTGCGAAACTTTAACTGTTTACGCAGCGCACCCAGCGGAAGCTCTCAAAAGGAAAAAATACCCTCCGATTTTGAAACATTCTTCATTGGTGCTCAGCTCCTATTGATCTTAGCGTGATGATATATAGCCTATAGCCTTCCTCGATAAATGGGCTATCTAACACTGAAAGAATTTTTCAAATCGGACCAGTAGTTCCTGAGATTAGCGCGTTCAAGCAAACAAACAAACAAACAAACAAACGTACAAACAAACAAACAAACTCTTCAGCTTTATAATATTAGTATAGATATCATCTAAATTATGTATCTATCATTAAAATAAGGATCAAGCGGGTGAATACTTAGCTGATAAAGTTCTTTTAAATTAAAACTCTTCTTCCGTTATCCTTATTATTTGCTCGTTTAAAGTTTGCGGTGACTCACATACTTAGCCGTATGAGTTCGCTGAGCTGCTATCCGTTGGGTTGATGCGCACTCCGTACGTTTCGCCGTAATACACGAACAGTTCGTAGCATGCTCGTACCACACACTCCACACACACGTATAGTTGCGTGCTTACATAGATCTCTGATGAAATAAGATTATATTTTCAGCCGGTAATGGCCTAACTTGAGTTATACGTACTAAGCCTTCAATGCATGCATGTAGTGATTGCGTCTGCGTGTTGGTTCGCGCGTTATTTTTATTTATATTCTATTTCTATACAACGTGTGCTCTTACAAACGTGAAGAGTGAGCACCATATGATATACTAGATGTTGCCGCGGTTTCGCCCGCGTTTATCGTTACTGCGCCGCCCCCGTGGGTCGTAGCGTGATGTTATATAAATAGGCTGTCCAACACAAAAAAAAAATTTGAAATCGAACCTGGAGTTCCTGAGATTAGCGCGTTCAAACAAACAAACTTCAGCTTTATAATATTAGCATAGATTACGTTCTACATACATGTTTTAGTGAGTAAAGGCTTAAGTACGTATCACGCTTCAATACGCTACACTCTGGCCTTGCAAAGGGAGTTCCCTCCATATTTTCCTCAACGTAATTTATTCCTTATCATGTTTCACAGACAGTGGAACACTAGTTGTTTGTTTACATGAACGTGTATTTTTATATTATCTGTTGCGAAACAGCTGACATATTAATAATTATAATTAGAATACGTCTAGGTCTAGCCTAGTCTAGAATACGTCTAGTCGTTAGGTAATGATAGTACGTGTTGTATTTGTACGCTTTATAACCATGAATCAGTTATCACTAATCAAGTTATCACCATAACTAAAACAAGCATGACTTTGCAATGTTGCAAGTGTTTTAACGTATTTTTGTGATATTTTAGGTATAACTATATACTACACTTACGTACTGTAAGAGATTGGTACTTCCCCGGGCAAGTACCGTCACCAAACGTACTGCATGTACTAGGCACACTATACTCAATAATATGAGAGATATGTTGCCTCGCCCGCGCCGGCTCAGTAGTGAGTCGCGTGCGCCTGCGCCGGCTCAGTAGTGAGTCGCGTGCGCCTGCGCCATGTTGTTTGTCGCATTGCTTTGTGTTGCTGCGTGCGCCCGGCAAGATCACCATCATTATCAAGACCATGGAGTTACAGGTAACTATCAGAAAAGCTTTCGAGATACTCTTAAAACAAATTGAGACGGCTTGACATATTTTTAGTCAAATAATTTGTTTGATTTAAATATATGTATTATACAGATATAATACAAAAATTAAATGCTTAGTTACACATTTTTTTGTTCAAAAAGAATGCACTTGCTCCGCGTAAGGATTGCTATCCCTAGTACATGATATCTGCAAATTGTCTCTTTAACAAAGGGTCGCTTCGTGGTCTTAATTAGGAGATACTAATAAATGAAAAATGTATAAAGATACTGTTATTTGTTGTAGGTCCCGCTACAACAGACTCGCCCATGGTGCACAGTGTGTCGGGCAGGTTCAGGGGCTCGTGGATGGAGTCTCGCCGCGGTAAACGCTTCCAGGCTTACCGGGGCATACACTACGCTCAACCACCTGTCGGCAATCTCAGGTTCCAGGTAAACAGCGAAGTAGTGTTCGATCCAGAAACAAATGTTAGATGCCAGAATAGTGTCCTTAGAAGATCACGTCAGCAATTTCTTCGCAAAAGCATGGCGTGGTAAATGGTGCAATATACTAGAGTTGTGCGTAATCGCATTCGAATATAACTTATTAAAATAAAATATAGAAACATAGAAGCATGTTTCAACGTATCCAAAAGCTATGCAACAGGTCGAAATTCTTAGTGTCATTTATTCTGCAGCTTGTTATTACGTCTAGTATCGAGTACGTCATATGCTTCTCTTAGAAGTTTTTTGTTTCAGCCGCCAGTATTGATAGAGAGCTACAGTTCCGATGTGGACGCCACACAAGACGGCCCGGTCTGCCCTCAACCGGTGTTGGGTGACTATCCAGTGGATGAGGACTGTCTACGAATCAACGTGTACACTCCAGAAAAGTAAGTTCCATTTAAACAATTGTTCCATTTAATTATACTTTTTATAAGCTGTTAGTAAGTGTAAATTAACATATTAGTTTTGGTAACCTAATAAATTCCAAAAGAGAGCTAGCTAAACAAATTTTACATTCTAAATAAAGTTTAGTTAGAGAAGTAGTTTTGTAATATACATAAAATAGCCTATAAACTAAAAAGAGATAGCGAATATCTGGCTGATTTTTCTCTCAGGCTCCAGGCATTTACTTTTGTGAACACGGCAGCATCAATGTGTTGCCGTGTTCACTGTGCACACCGTGATGTCTATCAATGACAGACAACAGTTCCGGGCACCAAAATGTATTTTAATTGTAAGTTTTTTGTGGCATATTTTATGTGGCAATGTATTTGTGGTAGCAGTGCGGTGATTGCCGAAAGCTTTGTTTCATTTATGAAGTCATTAATTACGACATGGAATATTTGTCTGTTGTGAAGTAAGAAACGCTTGCCGGTGGTGGTGTTCATCCACGCGGGCGGCTTCTACTCGGTGTCGGGGCGCAGCGACCTCGCCGGCCCGCAGCACCTGCTCGACAGGGACCTGGTGCTCGTCACTATCAACTACAGGCTCGCCACTTTAGGTCAGTACATTAACAGTACTTTAGTTAAATGATTGCTTATCTTGTCACTGAGGCATATATTGACAACTGGCATCTTATTACTTAGAATCGTAATCATGTGTACTTGTTGACTAGATAACGTTGTCTCTAAATGGATAATTTTTATAACATTATTATTTAGTCAGAAGATCTCGTAAACAAATGTTTCGGCGTTTTGTGTGAAAAGGTCAGTGAACCGTCAAATATGATTTGATTTTTTTAACATTTGGATAGCCTTTTGGATTTATCGAAATTATGCGTGGAAAATGTCGTAGAAACCAATCAATTCACAGGCAGTCTACAATCTTAGTTTTCCAATCCAATGTATTTCTCTATATTGTTTAATATTAGGTAAACACTGTCTATACCGAAATAGCTAACAGTAAGCGTTAAATAGATCCCCTGATATAAAATAATATCCTCCTACAAACCGAATTTCAGCCACGGCGGCCAGTCTCTGTGCACTCTCTGTTCCCTCTCATGATTCGATGGGACGGTAATCCGATACGACCGGAGAGAAATCAGGCGCAGGACCAACGGCTTTACGTGCTTTCCAAGGCACGAGGGTGTGTTACACCACCCACTTCCTAACACCGGGCTACTATTGAGATTTCTTAACTGAAAAACCCATAACTGTTTGTTGGCCCGACCCGGGATTCGAACCCGAGACCTTATTCACTACCGCTGCGCCACGGAAGCAGTATTTATTTTATTTTTATTTATTTATTTAGGACAACTTACAAAACATACACTTATACAGGGTTTACAAACATGATATACAAATATGTGCTAAGTGTTGTTTTACTTACAAGTCGCCACGACATGATAAGGGACAGTTTCACTTAGACAGATGAATAAAACATTTTATTATTACACTAATATAAACTAAACTTAAAACTAACAAGTGATTATATACCCATTTTTAAGAAAAACAATTATTTAAAATAAATTAAAACATATGTGAGCAAAATCTACAAATATAAGAAAAGGAAAACAATTTTAAAACATACAAAATAATTAAACACAGGCATAATTAAAACACACAGAAAATGGTTGAGATTACAGGTTGAGTGAAGCATATATTCTCAAGATATAGGGGGATTGAATTACGAAATAACCTTGCCTTTAAATTTCGGAAGACTGTTGGAGAAGATGTCTATATCAATGTCATGATTTTTCGTCAGCTTGTTATACTGAGTTAGTAATCTATTCATACTAGCGTTATGAGCCAAGTTCGTTTTTGACGTTTTTATCGAAAAAGGAGCGTAGGTATACACTTGCACGAGGTAACCTTGAGGGCGCATTTAAGTTTATTTTTTCAATAAGCATAGGACAGTCTAGGTCACCGTTTACTAACTTATATAGTAAAATCTGATCCAACAACTGTCTCCGATCAAATAAACTATGGAGATTAAAATTTTTTAATCGACTTTGATACGTCGGCAATTGTTTCACTTTATTACACTGATATGAAAGGTGCCAAAGAAAACGCTTTTGGATTATCTCAAGCCGCTTAATGTGTACCTCATAGTGTGGTGACCACACCTGAGCACAATATTCTAAACCAGATCGAACCAAGGCCGCAAAAAGTGTGATCTTAGTTTGCGGTTTTTTAAAATCTTTCGAGTTCCTTATGACAAACCCCAGCATTTGAAAGGCTTTTGTTGTTACTGTGTTGATGTGAGTGTGGAACCTAATTTTACTATCTAATTCGACTCCCAAGTCTCTGATAGTAGTTACTTCTTCCAATGTTTTATTATTGATAGAATATGTCTGCGAGTTCAAGTGAGTACTACGTGAGAATCGTATGTATTTACATTTATCCATGTTTAATGCCAAGCCATTTCCACCACACCAGTCGACTAAACGGTTCACGTCGTCTTGTAGAAGGAAAGCGTCATTTTTGTTTTTTATTTGTTTTGCAAGTTTGAGATCGTCGGCGTAAAGAAAGCATTTACTGTGTTTGAAAAGTGGTACGATATCGTTTATAAACATATTAAACAATATCGGCCCCAGAACCGATCCTTGGGGAACACCTGATTGGGTTAAAAATGATCGAGATGAGTGTCCGCTAACAACTACCCTGGAAATCCGATTGTTTAGATATGAGGCAAACCATTCTAGCAAGTCACCTGTTATGCCGAAGGTGGAAAGCTTATACATAAGGATATTATGGTCCACGGTGTCGAACGCCTTGCTTATATCGGTATAAATGGTATCAACTGGGATATTAGAATCAACAGATTCAGTTAAAAAAGTCACTAACGAAATAAGGTTGGTTGTTGTAGATCGAGCCTTGTGGAACCCAAATTGTTGTGGTGATATCAGTTGCTTTATATGCCAGGTAATTGTGGGTCTTATCAATATTTCAAACAATTTACCGAATACAGGTAATATAGAAATCGGAATACAGGTAATATAGAAATAAAAATGATAGCATAAAATAATAGCAGTACAATGAACGAGATAGTTAAAATTACAATAATTATGCGTTTTCGAATACAAATAAGTGTTGCAACTGATTGTTAAAATATCGATTACTGCAAAAATTGGTAACCGACAGCATATTCAAGATTTTTCTTTATGTAGCCTTTGGAGTTGCTTTAAATGTTTATAATTTTGGCAGGTTTCATAAGTACGGGTGACAAGTACGCTCCAGGTAACCTTGGCTTGAAGGACCAGGTGGCGGCTCTCAAGTGGGTGCAGCGGAACATCGCGAGCTTCGGTGGTGACCCCAACCTGGTCACCATTGCGGGGTACAGCGCCGGATCTTTCAGCGTCATGCTGCATATGGTGTCGCCTATGTCCAAGGGTACCTATGTAACTTATTTCCTAAAAGAATATGAAAAAAAGCCTAAGTTATACTAAGAATATTATTGGTCTATTAAATACTAGATAGTTATAGTTTTAGCTATGGTTTATTTAACGGGCTTCTGAATCGCATAAGATTAATTGAGCAATAGCTGGATTAATCATGTCTTATTTATTTTTCAATGATTATTACTTACGATACATGGTGATCTTTTTTGCCACATAATGAGATGCCCCATCATCGCCCTTAACTTTGCTTATATTCATACATGTTGCAGGTTTATTCCACCGCGCTATATCTATGAGCGGCTCTCCAATCTCTCAGATGGTGATTCCTCGACACCAGCAGCACCTAGCTGTCAGACAGGCGAAACTGTTGAACTGTCCCACGCAAACAACTAAAGCGATCATCGACTGTCTCAAAACCAAATCTTCGAAGGAGCTTGGAGATTCACGGAATCGTATGTTTGTGAGTATGGCTCATCTTGGCACAGCCACCCTCACAAACTGGAAATCTATTTACGTAGTTAATTAGTCGATAATTAGTCGAAATTGGTCGTAAAATAGCAGAATTGGTAGGTCCGCCGTTTAAAAGATACAAGGGGGTATTGGTGACTGTGCCAAATTGAGCGCTCATCTTGATACAGCCAACTTGTATTTCCAAAACCACAGCACCGAACGAAGATCTAACTATACCAATAATTTATCTATAATTAGTCGAAATTGATCACAAAATATCAGCATTGATAGAGTATCCGTTTAAAAGACATAAGTAGCTAAATATTAGTTCCTGTGCCAAGAAGAAAATTTCAAAAATTTTAGAAAATTTGTTTGCGTCCGCTTGGTGCGGCACCAATTAGATTGTAAGGTGTGAGAATGAAATCCCTGCCGAAGGCAAGCGGTGCGATGATAAAAAGTAGCTGAGGGCATCATCTCAAACAACTTCTCACAACACAATCCATTATATAAGCGGTAGAACACACAAAGGGAGGCAAAGTCTCTTCTGAGACTTAGTGGCTCAATACCGTGTGTGAGTTTGGGCTCATCGACAATTCTCAAGGCTCGTCTCTGTACTGCGTCAAAAGGATCAAGTTGGTATTTTGGTGCTCCTGCCCAGAGATGACTGCAGTACTCCATGTGAGGCTGGACTTGTGACTTATATAGAAGCAGTCTTTGCCCCGCAGTGAAGTACCGCTTAGCTCTATTGAGCACACCAAGCTTTTTGGAAGCCAGCACTTGACCTTACTCTCTAAATGACTACGGTCCTGTATATCACTTGAGATGTCGAGGCCAAGGATTCCAATACTCTTGGAAGTAGTGAGAGACGTGTTCTGAAGTTGTAAAGACACAGTGAATGGGGTTTTCTTAGCGGTGAACGCGCAGGCTTATGACTTATCTGGGTGACACAACTACTAAATTTAGTCTTGCCCTTTCGGATATTCTATCCAGAGTTGCCCCGTTTTCAGACACAAGCCGTTCGTGGCTTTCCTTCACTGTGAATCGAGGGATATTAGCGCGGCCCGTGCAATAAGTATCCCCAGTACTGTCATCCGTATAGCAATGAATGCCGTCAATTGACATCATATCATTGACATGCAGCAGGGACAGCGTCAGGGACAACACAGAGTCTTGCCGGTCGCCAGCACTTATGTCCATGCGGTTATAGCAATCACCGTCAACCACAGTTTGGATGCATCTGCCGGACAAAAAGCTGGCAACCCATTCGCATAATCCCTTGGGCAGTCCGTACGATGGTAACTTCGATAGAAGATCTTTGTGCCAGACTCGATCGAAGGCCTTCGCCATGTCCAGGCTGACAGGCAATGCCTCACCTTGGCTCTCTATGGCTAGTGCCCATCGGTGTGTGAGATACACAAGAAGGTCGCCAGTTGAGCGACAATGGCGGAAGCCGTATTGTCGGTCACTCAACAAATCATGACCCTCAAGGTGCTTCAGGACCCGAGAGTTGAGCACTCGTTCTATCATCTTGTAGAGAAGGAAAGTTTCGACTAATTCACTACGTAAATAGATTTCCAGTTTGCGATGGTGGCTGTGCTAAGATGAGCCATATTGTTTGTGTGTATAACACATTGTACCTACTTGTTACCACTGTTCTGAAAAGCTCCTAAGAGGTCTTGATATATGTGGGATAAGACAAGACTTTACCTGTTAAATAAAGTTTGTTTTGAAATCTTTAGTGTACTTTGAGACCAAACCTTATATTGCAACTGTGCAGGAATTCGGTGCTGACCCCGTCCTCCTCTGGATGCCGATCCAAGAAGAAGACTTTGGACAAGAGAGGTTTCTTATTCATCAGCCCCGCGACTCTGTATGTAATGGAGACTTACACCCGGTGCCGTACATCATCAGTCAAACGAAGGATGAGTTCTTCAAGAAGGCTTTTAGTTAGTATACTTATTGTCCTGTTCAACTTTGACATCTTCATAATAACGTAATTAAATTTTTATTACTTTTAGTTGCAGAAGAAAAGGCCACATAATTGATGGTCGAAACTGCAGCTCATGGGCACGACTGTATTTCTCAGGTCTTGGTCAAAAGCATCTACAAATAAAAACACAACCGAATCCCCGCTTATCGTAACAGGCACAATACAGCCATTACATCGTTCACTTTAACCATTGGAGCTGACAGTACGCTAGCATTACATCGTTCACTTTAACCATTGGAGCTGACAGTACGCTAGCATTACATCGTTCACTTTAACCATTGGAGCTGACAGTACGCTAGCATTACATCGTTCACTTTAACCATTGGAGCTGACAGTATGCTAGCATTACATCGTTCACTTTAACCATTGGAGCTGACAGTACGCTAGCATTACATCGTTCACTTTAACCATTGGAGCTGACAGTATGCTAGGATTACATCGTTCACTTTAACCATTGGAGCTGACAGTATGCTAGCATTACATCGTTCACTTTAACCATTGGAGCTGACAGTACGCTAGCATTACATCATTCACTTTAACCATTGGAGCTGACAGTACGCTAGCATTACATCGTTCACTTTAACCATTGGAGCTGACAGTACGCTAGCATTACATCGTTCACTTTAACCATTGGAGCTGACAGTACGCTAGCATTACATCGTTCACTTTAACCATTGGAGCTGACAGTACGCTAGCATTACATCGTTCACTTTAACCATTGGAGCTGACAGTATGCTAGGATTACATCGTTCACTTTAACCATTGGAGCTGACAGTACGCTAGCATTACATCGTTCACTTTAACCATTGGAGCTGACAGTATGCTAGCATTACATCGTTCACTTTAACCATTGGAGCTGACAGTACGCTAGCATTACATCGTTCACTTTAACCATTGGAGCTGACAGTACGCTAGCATTACATCGTTCACTTTAACCATTGGAGCTGACAGTATGCTAGCATTACATCGTTCACTTTAACCATTGGAGCTGACAGTACGCTAGCATTACATCGTTCACTTTAACCATTGGAGCTGACAGTACACTAGCATTACATCGTTCACTTTAACCATTGGAGCTGACAGTACGCTAGCATTACATCGTTCACTTTAACCATTGGAGCTGACAGTACGCTAGCATTACATCGTTCACTTTAACCATTGGAGCTGACAGTACGCTAGCAATACATCGTTCACTTTAACCATTGGAGCTGACAGTACGCTAGCATTACCCTGGTCGGGGCCAGCGTTCAATAATCTCAGCAGTTTGTTCGTATCATCCGCATCAACTCGTACACATAATGGTTATTGTATATTTCTTGTATAAGTAGTGAAATACTTTTACACGATTACTTTTTATATTTTAGGTTTATTATCTTCCCGATTAAATATATTTATTCTTCATGGGCGACATCTTAATTCTTACTAGTATTGTTATTCAGTTGAATCGGTCTCATTAGTCACCTCTGATAAACAACTGCTGCAATATTAAACTATTTATTTTCAGGTGTTCTTAGAAATGAAACCTTGTTCACTCAGATGCACGACGATTGGCACCGTATCGCACCCATATCCTTCTCTCTCACTGGTGACACCGACTCACAGGCAGACAGACTCAAGCAGGCGTACCTCGGCGGCAAGGATATAGCTAACGATACTGCAACCGCTGACGGACTGGGCAAACTTTATTCTGACGCTATTATTGGCTTTGGAGTTCACAGGTGAGAAATAAAAAGTTCAAATCGTAATTTATTAAGATTAAACCCTGCACACCATCCCTTAATATCCAAGATATTCTATTATATCTATTATATTTTTAATTCTAAAACGCCTGGCTTTCTACTTAGATATAGCTATGATTTATAGTTTAAATATAATTAAAATGTTTCACTTTTAATAGTACATTCTATAAAAATGAAAACTATAAGTTCCTATGGCATAAAAGAAAGGGCGTGAAAATACAAATAAAAAAGATTTTGTGCAAACACAGAAACACAGACTAATCAATTCAAAATGTAGTTTGTTGGACTTAATTATAATATTGCGGCTCATTCATTGATATTATTACCATAATTTGTTTATTTAGATGCTGTTGACAATAAATAAGTTCTTATTGGACTAGAGATTGATTTCTCTATAGAAATGTAATATTTGTTTTGTTCAGACTAGCGAACCTGCTGGCTCAGCACTCGCCACAACCGGAGTACTGCTACGAGTTCGCGTACGTCGGCAACAGCAGTCACTACGTCGATCCTGCCACCAAGAAACCTGTGGGTAACTACGTCACTTTAGAGCATTAGAAGCTAGCGTTGTGTTATGTACCGAAGCGATAGGTACATATGTATGACTGAAGTCAGTGAACTTGTTTAAAATATCCTCGGATTTACTAGATAACGATTTTTGTTGATTTGTTAATGCTATTGATTCTCATGCAGTTGTTAGAGCCATGAGATTATTTTATTGTGTCAGTTATGTTTAAAGCGACTTATTTGCAGACGTAATGCCCTTTGGAAATAGCTAGTAACTTCTTTCTCCCCAGGCCGTAATTTTACAAGGTAACAACCGCGACCAATCGCTTTACTGACAATAAATTTATTAGAACTATGTACATATTCCTCACTTACAGACATAAAGCATTCAGCGGTATGATGGAGCGAGTTACAGAGATATTAAGTTTTATTCTGTTCTTTAACCCTTGCCACAGGAGCAGCGCACCACGACGACCTGATCTACCTGTTCAATGTGAGCGTAAGGTTTCCTTCTATCCCGGTGTCGGACTCTCTCGACTCGAAGATGGTGGACAAGATGACTGCGATCTGGTACAACTTCATGAGATATGGGTAAGAAATTACGACTTTTCAAACTGTACGTTTATAAGAAGATCTTAAAGACTTTAGTCAAGGGCGTGCTAGCGTCATATATAGTCGCTAAATATATTAGAAACATGGTCTATTTGATACCCACTCATACGTTCCACCCCTTTAGCGCCACTGCGCACAGGTGTACCACGCACCTGGCCGAAATCGTGCGATTTCTCCGCGTTGACTAAAACTACGATATCTCTGAAATTACGTATCGTAGCTCGACAAACCCTGTGTCATGGAAATCGATAAGTTGGTAAAGATTTTAAATAATTTATCTATTTACACTAGAATGTTGCCGGTAATACGAGAAAATCTTTGGAATACCAGTGACGGTGGACATGCCACAGGACTCATTTCTTTAACCTTCACTACATATTATAAAACAAATTCCTTCGACGCGTCTGTCTGTCTGTTCGCGATAAACTCAAAATTACTGAACGGATTTTCATGCGGTTTTCACCAATAGATAGAGTGATTCATGAGTAAGGTTTAAGTGTATCGTTTGTTAAGGTTTTGTACTGCCTGTGCGAAGTCGGGGCGAGTCGCTAGTACATGTATAAATTATTAGAATTGACTAACTCAAATACCTACCTAATTGTCTGTCTTGAATTAAACTGTATTAACAAAACTGGATCAAGTGAATGCCATTATCTTTGTATCACTGTTTTGTGTCATTGTACTGTTTGTGGCACTTTACTGTTTGTCCCATGATATAGTAATGAATGCTCCAAAATCAATCACTCATAAAAGCTCGACTCAACAATTTAATTTTCCCAGCGATCCGAACCCTCGGGAAGACACTCCTGAATTGACAGGCTTACACTGGCCTGTGGTGAAGCCCAACAAGAGGCAATACTTGCAAATCGGCGAAGAGATCTCCGTTAAACAGAACTTGTTTGAGGATCGGTTCAAGATGTGGGAGGAACTGTATCCCATGGACTATGACAAGTGTCAATGAGGAAACATTACAGAATCTTCTCCTAGAGGCTCTTCTCAAAATGTAAATACAATATTTAATAAACGATGTTATAGTTGGTTTCTTTTTCTATTAATAAGCTTGTATAATTACATAATGGATTCTTTGTCTATATTGTAATAAAAAATAAATACAACGTAATACATGCGTTTTAATTTTTGTATTCACGAATATTTTCCTAACATCTGTCATTAATTCATTATGTATGTATTTCATATTCTTTTAGCAACGAAGAGGTTTTAAACAAAAATAAGTGCGATTAATAAATCAAGCTAAATAAGTACAGCATAAGTATGCTATCTCATGCCTGATCATAATATAGCAGCATGAAAACATTTGTTTGTAAGTTGCTATAGAACTACTACTATCCTAATAAAACAAATTATAACTGTTTTATTATGTTTCTGGAAAACGTAGTTATTACGAGGGCGCAGTGTATAATCACTACACCAAATAAAACGTTCTATATTAAATTTAGGGTTCGTGAATTTAAGCTCTTTGAAGGGGAGGAGTCATTCGGCTGTGAATGGAACGAAAACCTATGTGGTAAGGCTTCTGTACTTTTGTACACGTCCTTTACCATCCCGAAAATGTATTTGTAGATCGTAGATGATAGGTAGAAAGAAGATCGAAAGCGAAAGAAATAAAGAATATTATTAGCAAGATTTATTACAATTTATAATATACATAGTTACTGCTATATCTATAGAATTAAGCAGGATGAATATATAAACAAGCGCGCGCGCAAGCTAAGACAGCTGATCGTGGTGTGTCGACGGACGGCGGACGGCGCAGAGGTCGCTGCCGGCGCGGGCGGCGGACGGTACCCGCTGCGAGACCCGTATTGGATTTTACTGAAAAAGCCATTTTGGTCCAAGTTCGACACTACGAATTTCGCAACGGAGTGAAGTGGCGAAGTACGTGCACCACACTTACTTCAAATTGTACAGAAAAGTCTTTAAAGCTAGAAATTTACGTTTCACCACAAATATTAGCCACTGCGGCCACTTCGCTTGTATACCTATGCGAACTTATGAATAGAAAATGTTCTATTACTGTCTATTCTAAATCTATATTAACTGTAGCATTACCGATGGCAATCAAATACAAATTAATAAATATTATTAATAGACGCAAGTTTATCAAGCGAATGTCAGACTCGACAGCAGACGTAGACGCAACATCGCCAGTGCCGTTCGCGCTTTGCCTAAAGTCCATTACACTTATAAAGATATTCCTTTTTACTGTTATCAATATATGCTATGCATCAGATGTATGCTAATCTATTAGTAAACAATAACCTACATAAATTCACGCAGAATTTGCCTGTGGATTTAGCAAAAATGTAGCACTCTACATTGTCCACCCAATTATATTAAAACTTTACGTTATAAGTTTGTAACTTATAAGGGACTAAGTTGGTAAGGTGTTAGAAACAAATCACGAAACGGCTTAAATGCGAATCATTGAAACAATTTTTTATTTGTTTACTGCTCAGATGTTTACGAAAAGATAATAATGGAATATTTTATTATTATTGTATTTTTAACTGTAATCATTGAGTTCATGTCAAGTACCGGTTATTCATAATATGGAGCAAACTTTTTACATAACATTAAATGAACATCAAAAACATGTTCTTACAAAAACAATTTAAGCCGGTATAAATAAATTTTATGTTCATTAATTGGCAACTAGATAAGTATATGAATAATCAATTTTAAAATTGTTGACTGTCTGTCTGTTTGTTTTAGCTAATCTCTGAAACGGCTGAACCGATTTTTACGGGACTGGCAGATAGCTGATGTAATAAGGAGTAGCTTTGGCTACATTTAAGTATTTTAGAAAAAAATAGGGAGCCGCGTTAAAATACACGCGGACGAAGGCGCGGGTAACAGCTAATAATTACATAATTATATATATATATATATATATATATATATAATATGTAGCGGGTATTAACGCGATCATTCTCTTAACGTGATCATCATAACTAATAATCTTTATTAATTGCCCAATGTATTGCAATAGCTATTTAACCGATTATCTATTGTTTTCGACAAGTTAGTGGCTGTATTTGGCACAGAATGATGTTAGCGTATAATTAAAAGATTAGACGCAATCATACATCATACCGATCAGTCTTTCAAATAAGTAGTTTTTAATACCTTCATAACAACCTACCTTTATTATTGGCAAACATAATGGTTGGTAAGCGTTTTACATAAAATAAATTAAATGAGTACTTAGCGTATCGCCCGCGCCACCGCTATCGCTACCCCTGCACAATTTCCGATGATAGTTTATCACGAGTATGCATACCTAGTCGTTGTTGCCGCCTGAACAATGAACTCCATCTGAGTATCACTGCCACCCCACGGCTGCCCGTGTCACGGGGTGCACGACGCGCAACGCGACGCTGCGAACGCGACGAGCGCGATCAAAACAGCGGCCCGCCCATCTTGCGGCCTATGTGGTGCTTTAAGCGGGTGATCCATTGGCCAGCCGGCGAGCTATCGGTATAAATTGGCCAGCCGACGAGCTATCGGTATAAATCGTTGGCTCGTTGGCTCGTCGACTCGCGTTGGTGATCCATTGGCCAGCCGGCGAGCTATCGGTATAAATCGTTGGCTTGTTGGCTCGTCGACTCGCGTTGGTGATCCATTGGCCAGCCGGCGAGCTATCGGTATAAATCGTTGGCTCGTTGGCTCGTCGACTCGCGTTGGTGATCCATTAGCGTACCAAACAGTCTACTCTTATCCTTGGTGAAGTCATGGCGTGCTCCCAGACTGAGTTACTTTGTTACTTGGGTATACTGTTACACCAGGAGAAAGAAAAAAAGAAGAAAAGACGCCATAAAGTGTGGGTAAAAAATTGGCTGCAAGAAAGACAACGCTTGTCCCATTTAAATTTACTGTCAGAACTTATTGGGAACCAAATGACTATAGAAAATATTTGAGGATGTCGAAACGAGCGATGATGAAACGAGCGTAAATCCATTTGTGTAGGTAGCTACTGGACGTTGCCGCGCGGCGCGTGCGCTCGCCACCAAGTTCGCAAGAATACTGTCAGGCGTCGGCTCGACTGATCCACTGGCGGTTTTTTGCACCGCGGACTAGACCTTTGACTCGCGAGTTCGTTGGCACACCGGCGGCTTTACTCGCAAATGGATCATCGCCTTTAGTACTTATTCTTATCTATGGTATGCGGCGAGACGCGACGTAACGCGTACCTGTTTTGAGGGCGACGAGACGCGACACCACGAACTACGAAATGGTTGATTCTCAAATTCAGACTTAATAGCAGCAATAACGTAATCGAAAGTAGACGGTGACACGCCACAATATTGTTTAGATATTTTATAATTCGCCAATGGATGGAATTCACCAAATAATAATATGTTTCTTTGTAACAATATTATATTTGTTTTCTTTCTCTGTATTTTATTATATTTTTTTAAAAGTCTCTTCTTGAAGTATAAACTTTCAAGCAAAATTGCTCTGTACTTCCCCATGATGCGAGAAGCAATGACCAAAATCACATAAAACATTTGTCGCGTGCGTGTAGCATCGCGTCGCACTGCATCGTGTCGTGTCGCGTTGCATCGCGTCGCACTGCATCGTGTCGTGTCGCGTTGCATCGCGTCGCACTGCATCGTGTTGTGTCGCGTTGCATCGCGTCGCGTTCGTCGCTCACGCAGGACACCCCGTTAGATGTAGGTACATGCTTCGCATGATTGAGTCTGTATAATAATAATATAATATCAGTTCTGTATATTAACTCTGCCACTGCTGGGCACGGGCCTCTTCTCAGTGTGAGAAGACTTAGGCCATAGGTATAGCTCACCACGATGGCCCAGTGCATGTTGGCAGACTTCAAAAATGTTCGAGAACATTATGGACAACTCTCAGACATGTAGGTTTCTTCATGATGTTTTCCTACATCGTTAAAGCAAACGATACATAACTAATTAATACGTAAATAGTTTCGAAAGTCAGAGGAGAGCTTGGGGATCGAACCCGAGGACGCTGCGCGGCTGTGCACCGGTCTCCCGCTAACCGACATATATAAAGGTCTGTGTGCGTATCTATAAATTTAAGAATTTAATTTATCTGATTGCTACCGCCTCCTCCGATATGCTATGCTCTTTAGAAGTGCATATGAGTCGTTTGACCTGAAGTTGTTGTGAATAAATTATTATGTTGTCTACAAGGCACGCTACATTCCTTCCATTCACAGGGAGTTCCCCGCACGTTTTCCTCAACGAGAACGATTATCGAGTTTCAAAGACTGTGTGTCACTTTTTGTTTGTTTATGAAGCAGAGTTTTGTTCGTTATCTGTAGTACCTACAGCTGATAAGTTATTCTTTATCAACAATAATTACTATAATTACTAAGAGAGTACGACTGAAACGAAGTATGAGGCAAAGTAAATATACATACTTACACCACAGTAACTTATGTATATATATTATCAGCCCTGTATTAAACTGTCCCACTGCTGGGCACGGGCCTCTTACTGTGAGAAGGGTTAGGCCATAGTCCACCACGCTGGCCCAGTGCGGGTTGGCAGACTTCACATATCTTCGAAAACATTATGGAGAACTCTTAGACATGTAGATTTCCTCACGGTGTTTTCCTTCGCCGTTAAAGCGAGCGATAATTAACTATTTAATACGCACATAACTTCGAAAAGTCAGAGATGCGCGCCTTGGGTTCGAACTCGAGACCTCTGCGTGGCAGTTCAACGGTTTAGTAACTCATGCTGCTAATTAATAAAAAAATATTTATTGCTCTCAATCGAATTTAATCAATTTGAAATCGGTGACGATTTGTCCAACTTGAAATTTTTATTAGAGATCACAATAGCATATACATATACTATGGATTGAAAGAGATTACTTTCTTTAGTAGTAGCAAATAAATAATGTAAATAAAGTAGGTAACTACTTACCGTGGATAATCCACTTTACAATAAGACCTAACAAAGACGTGGAAATATATCAACCATAACTCACGATTTAAAACGAGGAAAATGTAAAATGCATCTACTGAAACTACTACGATAAGCTAAGAAAATTTTCAAAAGGTTGTTTTTATGGATTACAAAGGGGTATACGGATCGCCTGATGGTAATATTTATTTATTTTATTTATTTATTTAATCTTAGGAAGGCTTACAGACTAATATAATTCTGGAAAGTATACATTTACTGGGTACACATGTTGCTAATAACAAGCCTCCACATATGAATATTAAAACAACAAAGAAAAAAAAAACAATCAAAAACAAGAATAATCAAACAAAAGTACAAAAGTAAAGAAAAATATCAATAACAAATAGCAAACACAGTTTAATTACAGTTATTATAGCTTTACAGTTTGAGTTCCGCTACCCACTATCAAAGAAAGAATTGGCCAAGAGCCTACCTACTGTTCGAACACTTGTGCAATATAGGCCTATGTCCAATTCGACAGGCAATTGATTAAATGCCTTCATTCCTCGTTGAACGAATGCATTACGCCTATAGTTTGTCGTTGCCAAGGGTTCATTAAGTATAGGACGCCGCCTAAAACCAATTAAATTGGTACGTAATTCTAGCTTTGCTACAAGCTCGGGGCAGTCAATTGAGCTATTTGCGATGTTAATTAAATAACATATGTCGCTGATGTACCGTCTATATTCAAGAGGTAGAAAGTGATATCTTTTACAACGGTAATTGTAGTCATGTGAGTATTGTTGCGCTTTGTAATCTAAGTAATGCATGAATTTCTTTTGAACGCCCTCAATACGGGATTTATATATACCATATTGTGGGCTCCAGACCTGGGATGCATAGTCCAAGTGACTGCGCACAAAAGAGCAATATAATATTTTTATAGTTTTCAGAGAACGAAAAGCCTGAGAGGTTCTCATAATAAATCCTAGGGCTTTTGATGCCTTGTTTACAATATTGTCTATATGCTGCTCAAAAATAAGTTTGCTGTCGAATATAACACCGAGATCTCTAATACTTTCAACTTTTGTAACTTGCAGGTTATTCAACGTGTAGCCTGAACCAATAATTGATTTCCGACGTGTGAAGGATACGTGGTAACATTTAGAGATGTTGAGTTGAAGTTTATTGACAATGCAATATATTTGAAATCGATTAAGGTCTGCTTGTAAGTCATGAGTGTCAGATATAGTTTGTATTGTTTTATGTATTTTCATATCATCGGCATATAGTATTATATACGAATTTTGAAAGCAAGTACTGATGTCAGCAATAAACAAAACAAATAAAAGTGGCCCTAAAATGGAACCTTGCGGTAATCCTGAGGGGATAAAGGTCCATCCAGAAATGTAACCATGCAGTACAACCGCTTGAGTCCGATTGTCTATATATGAACAGAACCATCTATACAAATCACCATGTATTCCAACTGATAGTAACCTATGTAGTAGCACGCGGTGATCGATACGGTCAAAACATTTTTGGTAGTCGGTATAAATGACGTCAACTTGACCACCATTTTCCATACCTTCTGATATAAAGTCATGGGATAAAATTAGATTGGATGTCGTGGAGCGCCTTCTTAAGAATCCGTGTTGTTCGTTGCCAAAGTAACACTTAACAGCTCCGTAAACATCGGTATATACTATTCGTTCAAGAATTTTAGAAAATAAACATATCTTTGAGATAGGACGATAGTTCTCTACATGTGATTTATTACCCTTTTTTAAAACTGGAGTTATGAAGGCAGATTTCCAGATGTTTGGCACTAATCCCTCTGAAAGTGATCTCCTGAAGAGGATGCATATTGGTAATACCAGACTATCAGCACATTTAACTATAAATACTGGTGGAATATGATCAGGACCACCGGACTTTGAGAGGTCCAGGTTTTCAAGTAAATGCAATACTTGAGGTTGGCTAATGTGGATGGAGCTTATAGATGCTACACTATTGCAGCAAGGAATATTGTTGGAGCTTGATGGATCTGAAATTACATGGCCTGGGTCTTGAAAGGTAGTACTAAAGTAAGTAGCGAACAAGTTACTGATCTCCTCCTCTGTACTTGCGATGGTATCTTGGTATTGCATAACATTAGGAAATCTACCGGCATTTCTTTTACTTTTTACGTATGACCAGAATGATTTTGGATTTTGTATAATGGAAGCTTAAATTTTTTCCATGTATGCATTAAAACAGGTATTTTCCAATGTAATAGCTCTACTGCGCAGGAGAGAAAACGAATTATAATCAGAGATATTTCTATAAATGTTATACTTTCTGTGAAACTTGTACTTTTCTTTTAATAATTTAATGAATGCGGTACTGTACCATGGCGGGTGCGAGGATTGTCTAACTGACTTCAGCGGTATATATTGATCTCTAAGTTGGTATAGTTTATTATAAAACTTTGTGACGGCATCATCCAATGTATCCGCGACCAAAAACTCAGCCCAGTTCACTTGGTCAAGTTCGTGCTTTATGGCCCCATAATCGCCCCGAGAGAATATAAATTTTTTACCTAAATTAATTTTTAAATTATGAATGTCTACGAATTTGTATTCAATAATTAATGTTTTATGATGCACGTCTATAGGTAATGCTAAAGAGTTATCGCACTTAGTCACAGTCAAAGAGTCATTAGAAAATACCAGATCTAGTAATCTGCAATTTATGTTTCGTTCACCGTTATACTGCGATAGGTTACAGGTTTGGATAGTGTCAAAGAATTCAGTTAATTGTTGATTCGTGATATTGGATGGCACTAATTCTGTATCATGCCCATGGCACCAATCAACCTCGCTGCCAAAATTGAAGTCACCCATTATTATAAATTTGTCCAATGGATGTGTCAAGATTACCTCGTTAAGCTTAGTTGTGAAATTGTGCAATTGTATATTATACGGATGGCCTAAATTTTCCTTACATAGGTAAAGAGCGCATATATGAATTTTATAAGTTACCTGTGGTTTAGACCGCTTCAAAATGAGTGACACCCATAAATCCTCTGCGGAACTGCACCAATCTTGCCTCTCAACGACAGTGAATTCACATTTAACCGCTATTAACACTCCACCACCACGCTTTTGAGCCGTACGAGAGTAATCACGATCACGGCGCCATACGAGATACCGAATATCAAATATTTCACCATTACAAATATCATCCACTAACCACGTTTCCGTGAATACAATAATGTCGAAAGAACTAAGACACACTCTTCTGAATAAGTCATTTGTTTTTGTACGCAAACCACGCACGTTTTGGTAATAAATGTTAAGCGTAGTCATTGCAGTGATTTACTATAACACAATGAATTAAAATAATATAAATTACTAATAAAATGATCGTAGATAATGTAATATACGGTAAGTGTAAAACAAAAGCGATTATTGCCACCCATGGACAACTGCAACACCAGAGGGGTCACAAGTGCGTTGCCGGAAGTCAAGAAATGTCACAACCCGCACAACTATTTCATACAAACAATCAACCTTGTATTGTATCGATGTCATTAAGGAGGAGCAATGGACAACCTTGATCACTATGGCCTGTCATGTAGCATCATTATACGCCAACCTTTATAAAATAATCCGTCGGGCTCTTGTTACCACTGGATTTCAAGTTCAGCTTGAACCTCACGGCTTGTTACGTGACGATGGCAAGAGACCAGATGGTATGTCATGACTGGCCTGGAAAATGGATAGTTATTTGGTGAAAAGCGCGACTTGTGTAGATACACTTCCTCCATCGCATCGTCTTAGCATGCAGGTTTGTGCGCATGCTGCTTGATCAGCATTGACCCTCAGGTGGTGCAAATACCAAAACCTCAATAATGATTACGTATTTGAGCCATTAAATGCCGAAACGCTAGTGCTATAGGGTCTAAATTCTAATATAAAACCATTTATTTGATTGAATACGGTACAGAATTTTTTTACCTAAAGTAATGTATTCTCATTCTGCCCTTAATTTCGGCGTGAATGTGCTCGGTGTTTAAAGATCTAACAAAACGACTGTTTATTGACTCATAGACATTTATTGCATGTTTGGCCATTGACTTATTCAACAAATAATATGAGAATTATCCTCCCTAGCTAATGTATATAAGACGTGTGTGTGCGCGGCTCAGTAGTGAACCGCATGCGCCTGCGCCATGTTGTTCGTCGCGTTGTTCTGTGTCGCCGCCGCGTACGCCGGCGCCGATGCACGAAAACATCATCATCATCACGACCATGATACTAAAGGTGAATACCAGAAAATGTTATAAAGTTTTGTTGGTGAAGAATATTTCGTCAGTTTCTAAACGTCTGTTGTTACTAATATGTTATAATATAGTAAACTAGTTGACCCGCGCGACTTCGTCTGCTTCACATAAAGGAATTTTCTCCATTCTTGCAACATTTTTCATTGATGCTCCGCTCCTATTGGTCGTAGCGTGATGTTATATATAGCCGCCTATAGCCTTCCTCGATAAATGAGCTATCCAACACTAACATAATTTTTCAATTCCAACCAGTATTCCTAGGATTAGCGCGTTCAACCAATCAAACAAACAAACTTCAGCTTTATAATATTAGTATAGACAAAAATAAACAGTAAATTCTTCAAATTGTTCCAAAAAATAATGGTGCTTAATAATTAATAAGTAATAGTTTTTTACAAAAATGTTCAAAATAACTTACTTAATAAACTAGTTTGTGAGTGTAATTAAGTTAACTAAGCCTTTTATTTCGTGTGCTAAACAACATCGATCAGGAACAACAGATTGTGCGTACTTTGTCACGAATATTTCTGTTGCGTATTTGGAAGATGAATAAGTGTTTCATCTTACATGTATGTCACATACCACAAATATTACCTACATACGACTAACATCTGTATGTCTGATATACAGTTATATATTTGCTTAGAGTCGTGGAATTCTTCGTGTCCATTGTTTCAAGGTTTGCAATGCAGCGAATATCAGAGCCGTCTTATAAATAGAAAATGTTTTAGATGTTTGTGACTGTTAACGTAGAAGAAGATAGTGACTTAAGACTATATTACGATGGTTAATTAAGTGCCTAGGTGACGCAGTGGTAGTGAATGCGGCTGTTGGGTTTGAGGTCTTGGGGTTGAAGCCCGGTCAGGTTCGGTTTCGGAAAAATATGTGGGTTTTCTATCAACAAATTGTCAGTGGCAGCCCGGAGTTAGGAAGTAGTGCTGAACACTTCTGTGCCTCGGACAGCACTCACAGTCAGTCACAGGTGATGTCGCATACACGTCCTATCGAACTATGAAACTTACGGAATAGAGACTGCATTTGTGTATATTTTTTGTATTTATTTAGGAATTAAATATAATGACCACCAAAAATAGTAATTGCGCAGCAAAATATGCTTACTAAAATATATCATAACGAGCACTTATATGCCTCAAATCACAGCATTCTGTCTCGAAAGGGTTAGGTTATGTTAGGTTCCTTCTTAAACCCACCCAAAAATAGAAGCCCCGCCTCGCGGGGCTCCGTCGACTTATTTTGATCTCTTTAAATATATTTTGCTGTGCAATTAGGTGATCATTTACTATTTTTGACTGTTATATTTTACTATATCTGGTGATAAGTTAAACATAAGCCACTTATTTACTGTTATTTGTTGTAGCTCCCGCGACAACAGACGCGCCCATGGTGCACAGTGTGTCGGGCAGGTTCAGGGGCTCGTGGATGGAGTCTCGCCGCGGTAAACGCTTCCAGGCATACCGGGGCATACACTACGCTCAACCACCTGTCGGCAATCTCAGGTTCCAGGTAAATAAACAATTTGTTGGCTTAAAGCCATATACTAGCGGATCAGATGTCACTCTATATTTTATTTAGAAACTAAATTAGCCCGCCGCTTCGCTCGGGTAAAATGTACGTTACTTTAGGTTTGTAACAGCACTTTTTTCTGCTTGAAAGATACTCTATGTCTTTTTCTGATTCCCTGACGTGTATCCGAAATTTCATGATGATCATTTCATGTGAAAGCGTAACAAATAAACTCACATTCACATTTATAACATCAGTCAGGATTATACGAAATACTTAACAGCAGCACGAAACTTATAAGTAAGGCGTTATCCTTGATCCTATCCACCGTACGGCTGTTCCTACGGTGGATAGGAGTAACAGGTCGGAGTAGATTAGAGAGTTGGGGGGGAGTAGAACACCCCTATGTGTAATACCTAGGTCCGCCTTTTCCATATAGTAGGACCTAACATTAGCTTACTAAACATATACCCATAGGTACTGACATCTTGCATTTGTTCTAAGAAGCTCTTCTATTTCAGCCGCCGGTAATGATAGAGATCTACAGCTCCGAGGTGGATGCCACTCAAGACGGTCCCATCTGCCCTCAGCCGGTGTTTGACAACTACCCCGTGGGGGAGGACTGTCTTCGCATCAATGTGTACACTCCTGACAAGTAAGTACAAAACCATTATCATCTTTAAACTATATACAGATTTTGTATTATCTATCTGTATATTATATTGCTTATGAGTTATGAGTGATTGATTTATTTTAGAATCAGTAATTTAAATCAATTGCTTCCGTAAAGTTAGGCAGCACTGTTGGCTGTTTCTGGTATGCACAAAAAATATATATTTGTAGACTTTTGGTACCTAAGTGTTGTACCTATCATCATTTTCGAAGTTATGTGTGTATTAAATAGTTAATCATCGCAAGCTTTAACGGTGAAGGCAAACATCGTGAGGAGACTTGCTTGTCTGGGATGTCTCCATAATGTTCTCGACCAACCGGCACTGGGCCAGCATTGTGGAAAGGACCAGTTTAATACAGGGCTGATATTACATTATGCAGTCTTTAAGGCCATTTCGTATAAGTATGTGTTGCTGTGCAGTAAGAAACGCTTGCCGGTGGTGGTGTTCATCCACGCGGGCGGCTTCTACTCGGTGTCGGGGCGCAGCGACCTCGCCGGCCCGCAGCACCTGCTCGACAGAGACCTGGTGCTCGTCACTATCAACTACAGGCTCGCCACTTTAGGTCAGTACATCAGCATTAGTTGCTCCGACTTAATCATTATTGATCGTTGCTTTTATATAAGCTTAGGTATACACCCACACGTGAAACTACCAACGAATTATGACTGACAGAAAGATGCAAAATATTGTTTTTACTTTTGTGTTTTAGTTTATGGTGGTAATTAAGTAATCCCGCGAATATATTTAGTAGTACTTACCACTATAATCAGGAGAACATAATCTTTTTATTTAAATATGGAGTACCGAAAGCATATAGGATTGTTACTTTACAACGTACTTTTTCCTTTGTGTTATACCTAAGTCGTGGTAACACATCTTAATTATTTGGCAGGTTTCATAAGTACGGGTGACCAACACGCTCCAGGTAACCTTGGCTTCAAGGACCAGGTGGCGGCTCTCAAGTGGGTGCAGCGGAACATCGCGAGCTTCGGTGGTGACCCCAGCCTGGTCACCATCGCGGGGTACAGCGCTGGATCATTTAGCGTCATGTTGCATATGGTCTCACCTATGTCGAAGGGTATGTGACTATATTTATTTAAATGGTGAAGCTATCCAATGACGGAGTTATCTTAAATGTTACTAAGTATCGTTTCACTGTCGTTATAGCTATACTGATCTATCTGGTGCAGTCTTCAAGTACACTTGAGCAAAACAGTTAGGAGATTCTGAAATCAACTTCTGGATTGAACAACATAGGCTTTTAAAGGTGGTTCTATTAGAAATTGTGTATGTCGTCCAATATGAGCATTAAGTGTTTTCATAATATATAATAAGTGGAACTAAAAGTAAAAAAAATCTTTGATAAAAGCGACTTATAATCAAATTTCCACCAATGTCTGGCGACTAATGAGTCATATGACGACTAACATAATTATAATAAAATGCCATTATTGCAGGTCTATTCCACCGCGCTATTTCAATGAGCGGTTCCCCAATCTCTCAGATCAAGATCCCTCGCCACCAGCGTCACCTAGCTGTCAGACAGGCGGAACTGTTGAACTGTCCCACGCAAACGAACAAAGCGATCATAGACTGTCTCAAGACCAAAACTTGGAAGGAACTTGGAGATTCCCTGGACCGTATGTTTGTAAGTAATTTGTGCCCTAGAAAATGTTTAGAAATAATTTCTCCAAAGGTTTCAATTGTACGATCATAGATTTCGCAGCGCTTGAAGGGTTTTTTAGCTTCAATAGCGGATGTGAACAAATGTATGGCAATCATTTAGACCAGGGAATATTTTGATCTTTTTGGCTATAAGTTGGTTTTATCACTATTAGTACCATGACTTAAGCCATCTCAAAATATGAATAATTGAGATAAGGAAGGCTTGTGTGCAGCAGTAGGACATTGACATCTGGGGCTCACATTATATCGGGGCCGATATCACTCAGGCGTGATCGGCCTGCGATTGTCCACGTCTTAAATATCTATAATTCTATCTTTAACCTAATTCCATTGTATAGGAATTCGGCTATGACCCTGTCCTCCTCTGGGTGCCGATCCAAGAAGAAGACTTTGGACAAGAGAGGTTCTTAGTTAACCAGCCCAGCGAGTCTTTATGTAACGGAGATCTACACCCGGTGCCGTACATTGTCAGTCAGACTCAGGACGAGTTCTTCTGGAAAGCCTTTAGTAAGTATATTGATCGTGTCCTCGTACTCACTGGACTTCCTCGCACCTCAGCAGTGTCTAAGGATGGCGCCGGGTCAGGCTTCAGGAAGAACTAATGGAAGATTTCAATTCTGTTTTCATCATTTAAAAGTAGATGTTTGATAGTTACAGTATATAATAATAAAAGTATTTTACTTGTAGCTAATAATAACAGTGATTGAGCATTGTAGACAAAACTAATATCCATATTAGGATGTAACGTTATAGATGGTCTAACCTGCTTTAGAGGCGTGGTCGACTCAGGAATGAACTAAGAGGAGACAATTAAAATATTATTCAACACGATTAAAAGGTTCCTTATATTTCTGATAAACACTTGTACAAGTATATTTCCCGAATTATATAAAACAATCGACTAGAAGTTAAGTAGTAAATCAGGGCGTGGTGCGTAGAAGGCTGTTACGTGGTCTGGATAGCTCCAAAGACCACTTAACTTAGACAGCGCAGCGCAGCGGAAGCAGCATCTGGGTTCGATCTTGCTTATATAGGAGCTACCTCCGGGCAGGAGGGGAAAGAGGGGTGCCACCACCACATCGGCTCGCTCGAGCCGTCATGGCGCGAGCGGTCCTCGTGACAAGGAATAAATTTCCCTTAAAACCTAGTACAGCTAAGCCGCTTTTTTATAACAATCAATGCGAGTTTACAGCGTCGGTGTGAGCGTAGTACTTATATTCCTTCGTTACTTACACATCGCATTAATCATACATCTACGAAAAGTTAGGTAGACATGAATCACAATTACCTATGCCTACTTAGAATTTCCTGACAGAAAATCCCAAATGAGTTTCTTGACTTAGTTAATTGATTTGTCTACTAATTACTGATGACTGTATATATATAGCGGTATTTAACGGTGTTATCTTTTTTATACTCGGAGCTCGTAGTATGACATAGATAACACCGCTGAATAATTTTCACCGCTTTCCTAATTGAATAATTTATTTTCAGATGTCCTAGAAAATGAAACCTTGTTCACTCAGATGCACGACGATTGGCACCGTATAGCACCTATATCCTTCTACCTGACCGGCGACACCAACACACAGGCAGACAGACTCAAGCAGGCGTACCTCGGCGGCGAGGACATAGCTAACGACACTGCAACCGCTGACGGACTGGGCAAACTTTATTCTGACGCTGTTATTGGCTTTGGAGTTCACAGGTGAGAAATAAATTCAGGTGATGATTACTAATAGGTAATCTCAGTGGTAAACACTTATCTTTGCTCTTGTTAGACCCTTTGCGACGTATCGTCAGTATTCAACAGAAAATGAAACTGAGACTAATCAATACAAAATGTAATCGATAATACATAATTTTAAGCGTCAGCGATAGAGTATATATTTTCACTGATACAATAAACAAGTTCGATATAAACTTACGTATAGCTTCTTTTATAAGTTTAAGAGTTATATTGTATAAGTATGGTTTTCGTTCCATCCAGATTGGCAAACCTGATGGCTCGTCATTTACCACAACCTGCGTACTACTACGAGTTCGCGTACGTCGGCAACAGCAGCCACTACGTCAACCCTGCCACCAAGAAACCTGTGGGTAAGTTATCAATGCCAGCATTATGTGCCTGTAATAAAAATATAGAGCACATTATACTGAACTAGCAACCCGCTCCGACTTCGCACAGGTATTACAAAATTAAAATTAAACAAATTATACACTTAAACCTTCCTCATGAATCATGTCTCTGTCTATTGGTGAAAACCGCATGAAAATCCATTCAGTAGTTTTTGAGTTTATCGCGGGCAGACAGACGGTGACTTTGTTTTATAATGTATATGATTTCAATAGAAATCACTACAATGAACAATAATTTCTAAACAATTAAATTTTCGTAATGCTTTATCACCTGAACCATTGCTGTTAATTAAAATTATTCTGCTATACATGAAGACCTTATCTAGTACTTTAAGGCAAATAAAAATCTCTTGATGATACAGGAGCAGCGCACCACGACGACCTGATCTACCTGTTCAATGTGAGCGCAAGTTTCCCTTCCATCCCGGTGTCGGACTCTCTCGACTCGAAGATGGTGGACAAGATGACTGCGATCTGGTACAACTTCATGAGATATGGGTAAGTTAGTACGGCTTTAATAATGTACACTCAATAGCGATATTTTCTGAAAATGTAACAAACAAGCAACATTTGTTTAAATAATTACTTAGTGACTTAAAATTGCTGTATTTTATGATTAAATCGAATTAGGGAAAGTAATGCTATGCTTCAAAATATTTTTAATATAAAGCGAGTACGTTTTTTTAGATTGCCACTTACACTAGGCATGCCACAAGGTTCAAACTACTAAGTACTAAGACCTGATTGAATAGTTAAATTGAGCAATTGATGTATTTTAATGTCTAAAGCCAAATCTAAAACAACTTTCGATCAAATTGGAGGAACTAAACTCAATCAAACATATTTATCTGCATAAGAATATACTCTCCTGTATATCCTTGTTATAAGACATAGCTTGACGCCTATCAAACTGTGTTATATTACTGCTCCATAACTTACCATTGAGGTCACGCAAAAGCTTTATAATTTTACTGATTGGATTTTCTTTCCAGAGACCCGAACCCACGTGAAGACACTCCTGAGCTGTCAGGCTTACACTGGCCAGTAATTAAGCCTAACGAGAGGAAGTATTTACAAATCAGAAAAGAGTTCTCCGTCAAACAGAATTTGTTCCAGGATAGATTCAAGGTGTGGGAGGAACTGTATCCTATGGACTATGACAAGTGCAAATAATATAATACAAAAAGGAATCCTTCGGAGGCCATTTCTTAAAATGTAACAAATAAATTTTAAATTAAGATGTGATTTATTGTGAAATTCTAACTGTGCCTGTCTTTTATACATAAGTGATTAATTTGTTATTTAAAATAAATAAATTGTGGAAATATATGTTATGTATTTTTTATTATGCGAAATAGATTTCCAGTTCCTATGCCGGGTAATTAGCCAGGAGCAGCGAGTGAGAGTAATGGACCACAACAGTGATCATTATTGTAACTACAGCCTGTTTTGCCTCGGATGGCAAAAAAGGCTGTAGTCCTGGCTAATGATGATAGAGATGAGAGAGATGTTTTCGATATCATACTCACCGTTTGGTGAGTATGATATCGAAAACATCTCTGAGCGTTTGCTCAAAAAACGTTATCCTAACTAATATTATGAATTCGTTTATTTGTTTGTTACGCTTCCACGCCTTAACTAATAAAATGTCGCATGACGTTGTCAGGGAGAGGGGCCAAAATAGGAGGACATACCTTTCATCCAGAAAATAGTACTGTCCCCTAGGGATGGAAATTTATTAACAAAATCTAAATTAATGCGAGCGAATTTGCGGCAATATCTAGTCTATTCTAATATTGTAAAGAGGAAATATTTGATTTTTTGTTTCTTTGTAAGGATTTAACTCAAAAAGTACTCAATCGATTTAAACAATTCTTTCACTATCAGCAAGCAAGCAGCAAGCTATATTATCACCGAGTAACACAGGTGACATTTTATTTTAAATAAAGTAGGTATTGTTACTAACAAAGCCTAAACTACGTTTACGCGAGCGAAGCGCAAAAGCTATTCTTAAACATAGCAGTGGCCGCATGGATGCGTGCGCGCAGTGGTTTGTACGATCGCTTCGCCTCTGACACTGTCCACTGTTGTGAGTTGTCTTTTTTTAAGATGACAGAAAGAATATAAAATAAAAACAACGTTATCGCTCTACCGAGTATGTATTCGAAATGAACTGAATTTATTACAGTGAATTATCTTAAGTTTGTATACGCTAACATTATTCTATATATAGCTAACTATAACTAAGTGTGGCTGTCAAGGAAAATAAAATATGTTATTTAGTCTCAGATATAAGTACCTATATTAGGTATTTCTTTCTTTGGGTGCGGTGCTCCAAGTCTACGAAGCTATTAATTACTACTAAAGTAGTTCTAATGATCGTTATGTATGTTACTCAGAACAATGCAACTTATTGTCTTACTTTTAAAGCGAGTCAAGTAAATTACGAAATTAATTCTAAGAGTTATTTTTTTATATTATATTTTATCATAACACACAACACCATCTAGCCCAAACTAAGCAGAGCTTGTACTATGAGTACTAGACAATGGATAAACATACATATACATTTTTTTGTAAGTACATACATGCATATTATACATAGAAACACCCAGACCAAGACAAACATCCGTGTTCCTTGTGCGGGAATCGAACCGGCGACCCCAGGCGTGGCGGTTACACTAACCACTACGCCATCGAGACCGACTAATATTTGCCCGGATGGCGCAGTGGTCGAAGTGGTCGCATGTCCACTGCCACTCCGCACTGCGTTGTAGTTTCGATCCCTACGCAGGACAAACTTTTATCAACATAGAAAAATATATTGACCTTCATCATCATTATCATCATGTCAGCCAAAAGACGCACTGCTGGAGGCTTGCCCAAATGTTGACATTGTCAGAACAGTAGCTAATGGACATCCCTAGGCTACCTACTGTTCCTGGAAACAGGCGTGAGTCTGTGTATAATACAATAATCCCGATATTTGCAAGTCAGTGTGGAATGAAATAAAATGCGTCATAACCAGAGATCGGAATAGGTAGAGCTGTTTTATGTACTTGCCATAGGTTAGAATAATATGGATATTCCCCGAGTCCCGGGATTTGGTTTTTAAGTAGTAAAATCATAAAAAAAACTATTCTCGCCTTCGGGACTAATGAAAGATTACAATTCCTTTCTAACGGGTAAATATAAGAAGGACGGGATTAAGGATAGTATAATAAAATCTATTTATTATACTATCCTTAATCCCGTCCTTCTTATATTTACCCGTCAGAAAGGAAGTGAAACCACATATATTTTTTTACGTAACAATTTCTTATTCAAGAATCAACAATCATTTAAACATTTTTATTCTGAAGTTGTACAAAAACATATTACCATACAAATTATTTGTTCCTCAGAAAATCAAAACATTATCAAATAGAACAATATGTATTTACAATAAAATCTTAATTAAAATAATCAATGCGCTTTAACAATAATTTACTTATTTAAGCAAAAAATGACAATCTATTTCTTTTTACATATAACACCCATTTATATGTGGAAAACGAGCGTTCGACAGCTGTTGATATTAGTGAAGCGAATTTATATGACAAAATTTCGTCATTCACATCATTTTTCGATAATTTTCCTTCATATTCTCTGAGGATGTCAATGTTATAGCGTGTAATTTTATAGCGTGCTGTTGACGTAAAATTTACAACGTTGCTCATGCGCTTATTGGCTTACATAAACCATTTTTATACATATTGACAAAACGAATGAAGTTCAATAAAATCCCGTAGTATCAGTCGGAATCCCGTGGAATATCCATATTAACATCAATGTTTGCGGTCAATGAACCTAAATAGCTCTACCTATTCCGATCACTGGCATAACTAATAACAGATACACAGTGTGAGGACTATTGACGTGACCTTGTCTGCTTGACAGACAAGCGTCACCTTTAGAATATATACTAAATGATATGTTTAATCGTCAGGCTGGTGTCAGCTGAAGTTTAACCGTATGTTTCCGGCAGAATCGTAAAGTCAAGGCTCGAGTATATTGCTAGATTGTTAGGCAATTGTCAGTAACGGCAGCGGCACAGCGTTTGGAAACGTTTAACACACGTCAAACTCCCTCAATTGCGTGAAATTTAATATTAAGCGGGCCAAATGTGGGTGTTTTATAATTAAAGTTGCTCCTTTCTGCCTATTCCGTCTCTGCTATCCCTATTACCTACCCCAAACAGGCCAAACCAGGATACATTTCTTCCTAACCCTTAAAATTAAGTTTTTTTTAAATCATTTATTTTCTTTTCTTACACAAACAATACATTTTACACAAAAAACGCCAATCTGTGCACACAGTTTGTATACAGTATTTTTACTTTTTGTACCAAATACGTTTTTACGTATTTGGTACAATAAATACACATACCAGCTTGGTAACCATACAGTCCCCTAATTGAGGTCATATATTATCGTTCACCGTGTGTAGTTGGCAAATGTGTACTGATACCGAAAATGTACATTTTTATGGTATTTTTGGTATTGGGTAGAGCCAGGCGCGAGGCGCTCCACTTGCTGGTTATTTTTACTACTGTTTAACGATATTACAGTTTCAATGCTAAGAGAACTCATGCACGCCGTATAGGAAGGAGAAACATGAATGCCTATTCTGAGTTTTAAACGTCATTAGCTAAACCCAGGTCTTAACATCTGAGTCAGAGTGAAGTACTGTGGTCCAGAGGTTCTGACGCACGGGAAGACCTCAGGCGATTTCCCGTGATAGGATTTTGTGCGTTTGTAAAAATTAAGAAAAACCCGATGAATATATTTTCTAAGTAGTTAGGTCCGGTGTTTGCATATTATTTATACAAATAATTATTTTAAAGCTAAAAAATTATATTGTCTTACGTTACGTTAAAGTATAAAATCTGTATATTACATTGAAAAATTGTTTGTTTGTTTGATTGAATGCTCTAATATCTGGATCTAACAGTCAGATTGAAAATTTATCTGTGCATTTTTAAACGCATTTATTGAGGAAGGTTATAGGGCTCAAATGGTATAACATAACAGCTATATTAGTAACTAGCTGACCCGCGCAACTTCGTCTGCTTCACATAAGAGAATTTGCCTAGTTTTTGCAATATTTTTCATTTATGCTCCGCTCCTATTGGTCGTAGCGTGATGTTATATAGCCTATAGCCTTCCTCTATAAATGGGCTATCCAACACTGAAATATTTTTCTAATTTTTACCCGTAGTTCCTTAGATTACCGCGTTCAACCAAACAAACAAAATGTGAGTGAAGTCGGCGCGTGAGCGCCCCCGCCTTTTTATAAATGCAGCGGATGGCCGTTTCGCGCGTTAAACAACAATCAACCGTATAGCCGTACCCATACTGGCGCGGCGAGATTTGGAAGTTTTATTTCGTCTATATTTTGTGTGTTTATAAACCGATTCCTATATTTTTTTTTATAATATAAATATTAAAGTGTACTTTTTGAATATGGGAGTTTGATAAAGATATATCTATGTGAAATACAATATATTTATGTATTTTAATACACTTTGAAGAAATGCCTAACGATTAAACACGTTATTGTGGCTAATTTATAAAAGATAGATATATACTATTAAGGACTTTTTTGTAGATCTTTTGAAGACCATCATCTTTGTAATACATACTTTTGGTGTATGATCAACGTATGCGAGGATAAGAGCTCGAAAGCGCATTTTCGTCCGACTTGCTTCAAATTTATCGTCACTGCTCAGCTCCTATGTGTCTTAGCGTTATGTTATATAGCCTATAACCTGCCCAGGAATATGGACTACAATCGTACCAAGTTTGGTTAAAATCCCTTCAGTAGTTTTTGACCCATGCGTGCACATACAGACAGACAGACAAAAAATTTACTGATTGCATTTTTGTCATCAGTATCGATCACCATTCATCCTCCAATATTAATTTTGAATATATATTCAATGTACAGAATTGACCTCTCTATAGTTTTATTATAAGTATAGATATAGATATAGCAGATTATTTTATAGCAAGTAATAATATTACTAAAATACTATAAAAAAACTAAAGTCATATGAACCCGGCTTATAAACCATACGACTAGTGGGCAGGTACAAATTGTTACTATAAAAGGGGTTAGGCCAACTTACAACACAAATTTGACAAATCGCTAACTATTTACATCAAAATAAGAGTTTTCGGCTACGTAGTATTCATCGCGATATTTTCCTTCATCTTTAAAACTAACGATATACTAACGATACGTGACCATGGCGGCTGAAAAGCAACCGAAACGTCGGTGAAAGTGTGAACATAAAAATATAAATAGTTTTAATAGTTTCAATAATTTAATTAGCTTAATCATTAGTAAAGTTTAATAGTAATAGTAGTGTAACAGTTATCAAAATGTTATAATAAAGTGTCAAATAAACAACGCGATGAAATCCGTATATAGTAGTTTAATTTTAATGAACAACATTCGCGTAAACAGAAAACAATATTACTAACGATATATTTCTAAAGAATCCTTTCTTTCCTTTATATATCCCATTCACGCACTACATACCTATAGGAATGTTTTCTGTGTCGTGAAGCGTAACGAACATTGATGGATGATGGACACAGAGAATACTTTTGCTATGAGCAATAATTTGTGATTTATTCAATATCGCGTGTTCGGATTGAACCCATGACCCTCAGCGCGGTTTAATAGCGAGCTGAGCACTTAAACCATTGCGCCACACGTGCAGTCACCAATAACTTTATTAGGTCAGGGTTGCTAGGCGTAGTTTTAAATCAGTGACGTTGGACTTGTCTGTTTAACGGCCTTTTCACCTCTCACTATTGCAATTAAACTATTTAATTTTGCCCGCGGCTTCGCTCGCGTTAATTTAGAATTTGACAAACAATTCGGGTTTGTACTCTGCTTGTAATAATATAATTCAATCATGATTCGAAAGACACGTGGCGCCATCTATTATCATAAGAACGTTATTATTGTTTTCCTCGGGAACAGTAATTTTTTCGGGATGAAAGGTAGCCTATGTCCGTTTCTGTACACCTGTCAACGTATATGCAAAATTTCAGGATGATCGGTTCAGTGGTTTAGGCGTGAAAAGATAACAAACAAACAAACTCATTTTCTCTTTTATAATAGTTAGCATTTGCGCGCGGCTCCGCCCGCGTGGTACCTACATCAATAAAAAGTCTAGTAGCCTATGTCCTTCCCCAGGTTTTAAACTATATCTGTACCAAATTTCATCTAAATCGGTTGAGTGGTTTAGCCGTGAAAAGGTAACAGACAGACAGACAGACAGACAGACAAACAGACAGATAGACAGAAAGAGTTACTTTCGAATTTATAATATTAGTAAGAAAGTAAGAATTAGTTAGTAAGTTAGTATTAGTATAGTATTAATATTAGTATATCAAATTCAAAGTCCATAATCAATAATTCTTTTGGGTCATAGAGTACTACTTTTGAACGTCAAGGTCTATTCGTTACACTCCCTAAGATAGAGGTAACTTTAGTCAACTTGTAACCTTATAGATGGTCTAACCCGCTTCAGAGGCGTGGGTGACCCAGGAATGAACTAAGAGCAGATAATTAAAAATGTATACGACACGATTATGTAAATGGATTATATATTATAAATATAAACTTGTATAATAAAAATAACCCGAATTATACAATATAACAAACGACTAGCTTTAAGTAGTAATCAGGGCGTGGTTCGTGAAGGCTCATTACGTAGTCTGGATAGCTCCAAGGACCACTTCACTGAGTCAGCGCAGCGCAGCGGAAGGAGCGTGCTCCAGGGCGAGATCCACTTATATAGGCTGCCGCCACTCGGGGGGGACTAGAGCAGCCTAGAGATGGCACCTCCTCACTCGTCGCGCACGCAGACGTGCGCCACGAATCGATTACGTGACAAACTCTTACTAAAATATTTTTGGTTAGTTGGTACGTTCTGGTAAAGGGTTGGGCTTAATAACTGCTGACCTCATGAAGACCACTCTTTTAAAACGTTATTGAAAAATAAATATTTAGAGAACACAGAATACTGCACACCATGTTGATTCAAGTGGGCGTTATTTGGTTCCATGATATGGAAATTAATTTTTTTATTTTATTTTATTTAGTTGGTACAAAAACAGATAACAGATTAGCATATTACAAATAACTCTCTTAATTTTTTAATTTACAATGAGTAAATCTGGCATCCAGTTACATTTGTACACAACATTTGCAATATACAGTACGTACGTGTAAGTTTACATTAGCTTAAACTTTTAAATAACTAATACAAAAGTCTAAAAAAATAGAATACAAAAAACAAAAGATATACAAGATTGGGTACACTAACTACCTTCACACATAATATTAAGGAATATTATGTGTGAAGGCGTGGTTGCTCAAGGTGCGATCGTAAGCTCGCGGGTTCGATTCGCACAGTCGCACACATTGTACTGATGGCTTGGACCCATTCCTAACACAAGCAATTAACTTAGTTGGAGAGAATAACAATAACTAAGAATACATACCCACTAGTGATATACAACGCCTTGTTTAATACAAATAAGCATAAAATCTGTTACCTACAGATTGTTGTCGGTGTATCGAAAACAATAATATCTAGACACGCGGGAGCGTGTCAAGCCAAGTTCAAGCAAAGGAACTGGCTAGCCAGCACAGAGTGTAATATTACACGAACCACTTGGTGCCACTTTTGACCCTTCTATAACTCAATACCTCTATAACGTAAACACATAAAACTACGCGTCTTTAATTATATCCATAAGGACATCTAGAAGCCCAAATTTCATGAAGCTAGCTCAAACGGTTATAAAGATATGAAGGTCAAAAAGTCGTAAATTTTAGCACTGACTGACTGACTGACATATAGTACCTAAATCTAACCTACTTCCAGATGACCTAGAAGGATGAAATTTGGAATCCAGCTCGGTAATTGTGTGTAAGCGTAGGAAAAAATCTAAAAATAAAAAAAAAATTAAAAATAGGACGAGTCCCCATACAAAAAAAAATTATTGTAGCGTTGGAACCGTTACAATCAGATATTTGAAACTATCCCAATATATGTATTATTATATTTGCTATATAACAGAAATATAAAAATAAAGTTAAGTAAAAAAATAAGTGGTGTCCCCATATCTAGGTAGTCTAGGTACCATGTCTAGGTAGTAGAGCCAAGCTGGTTACAGCAGGAATGGGCCGGCTCGACCGGGGAAGTACTACCCTATCACAGAAATTCGACGTGAAACAACAGTGTTTCACTGCTGTGTTTCGTTCGGTGAATGAGAGCGCCGGAGGCCTAAGCATGAGGTGACGATTCTCGCAGCTTATGAGGGACCTGCAGAGTATCCGTAGAGTCATTGTGTGGGTGGCGCGAGTCGACCCGGCGGCCAGGGAGAGCCGTAGAAACGGTGCTCTGCTGGCCGCCCGCGGTATAGTCCAGAGGCCCAACCGAGTCTAACCAACTAGGTTGGCTGCCTTATCATGCCGCGCATAATCTCGAGGTGGCTCGTCGTGCCGGATGGTGACTGGAGGGTGGGTCCCGGCGACCACTTTCGGGAGGGTACGGGGGTCCTTCCGTCCGTCGGATCGGCTATCGCCATACCATACAGTTTTATGACAAAACTTGCTCTGCGCCTTGCCCCACTTTGCTGCGAGAATAGGCGCCTCTTTTTTTTCACGTCTCCCCTTCCTTTCACTCTATGGCAGTACGAACAAAGCATTGTCGTTCAACAGCAGCCAATCACCGTAACCCCACTGCTGCTTCCTGTGTCGTGGAGTTTATTAACATCAGAGGACTCCACGCTAACCTTAATGCCGTCCATCACCACCTGGAGACGGCTCGGCCGGCAATGCTTTTTCTAACGGAGACACAAATACGCCGTCCTGCAGACACGAACTACCTGCAATATCCCGGCTACGTGCTAGAGGAGTGTTTCCTCGCGAAAGCCGGGGTATGCTTGTTTGTTAGGGCGGATATTTGCTGTCGCCGTCTACAATGCCTAGAGGACCCTTCCTTCTCTGTCCTTTGGGTACACGTAGATCAAGGCTCTTTCAGCCAAATCTACATGTGCCTCTACCGATCCCATTTAGGAGACGCTGAGACAACTCGACTCTTGAATTACCTGAGTCAGGCGGCAGATGACGCGCAGGAGCGGTTTCCGAACGCTGAGTTGGTGTTCTTGGGAGATTTCAATGCCCACCATGAGACCTGGTTGGGTTCTCCCAAAACAAACCACGCGGGACGAACTGCCCATGCGTTCACTCTCACGCATGACCTGTCTCAACTGGTACTCCAGCCCACCCGGATACCAGACATTGCAGGTCAGGCGCCCTCTCTGCTCGATCTGCTGCTGACGAGTAACCCGAACCGGTACAGTGTGTCGATTCGTGCTCCTCTGGGCACCTCAGACCACTGTCTGGTTTGTGCCACAGCTGTTGTTGTTACGCCTCCACGACCCGAGGAGGCAAGACGACGACTGTGGCACTACTCGTCGGCAGACTGGGATGGAATGCGGGAGTACTTCGCATCCATCCCTTGGGCTCAACGCTGCTTTGAGAACAGGGATCCATCAGAGAGCGCTACTGCTGTCGCTGGTGAAATCATCCTGGGTATGGAATATTATATTCCATACAGTGATGTCACGAGCGGCGGCAGGAAAAGGCCCTGGTTCGGTCGTGAATGCGCTGATGCTGTTGAACGAAAACAGACAGCGTACCGCGCTTGGACCAGGGCTCGCACTCTCCACGACCCTAACGTGGATCACGTGAGCAACATGCATGGTTCATGGCAGGCACCATGGTGTCATCAGCATGGTTGGTGATCCACGTTAGGGTCGTGGAGAGTGCGAGCCGTAGGCATGTAGTGCGAAAATGAGTTTGTTTGTTCGTTTGTTACCTTTTCACGCCTAAACCACTGAACCGATCATTCTAAAATTTTGCATATACATAGTCAGGTGTACAGAAACGGACTTAGGCCTTGTTCAGACGACACGCGCACGCTAAGCGCACGCCACGCTCGTCATCACCCGCGTCGAACACGCTTTGATTTTTTTTGGACATAATTTGAGCCCTATTGTCACACCAATATATCTCAAATTGCATTAACCAAAGTCAATCCGCTCACGCCACGCGCCCGCCTCGCGCTAACTCCGCGCGCACCCCGCGCACGCGCTGCACATGCCTTGCGCCCGCGCTTCAGCTAGTGTTGTATTCCATTCACTAGCAGTACAAGCGGGTGCGAGGTGTGCGCGATGCATTACGCGTACCGAGCACGGGTCTAGGACGGGCTCAACGCGTATGCGTGCACGGCGCGGGTCATCTAAACACGGCCATAGGCTACCTTTCATCCCGTAAAAAGTTACTGTTCCCGAGGAAAACAACAATAACGTTCTTATGATAATAGATGGCGCCACGTGTCTTTCGAATCATGATTGAATTATATATTATTACAAGCTGAGTACAACCCGAATTGATTGTCAAATTCTAAATTAACGCGAGCGAAGCCGCGGGCAAAAGCTAGTAAGCTATAAAACTGCAATGTATTCTGTTTTATTTCATTCTTAATAGATAATACTCATAAATAAATTAAAATAATGTATAAAATGATATAGCACATATTTAATATAAATTGTATTGATGAGATATACGAAGAGTTGATAACCTTAAAATGCCAAGTTTTTTGTAAATAACTTCTTATGCTAATTAATGATTGGCATTGCTTACTATTATTATTATCATTAGCCTTTACAGGTGTGCACTGTGGCCCCGAATTACTATGGTGTCTTGGCATGCCCCTTTGCGTGTTTGACAAATAGTTTTCCGTGTCGGCGTATTCTCTGTGTCCGTTTGTGGATATATTCGGTTTTTTTTGTTTTTTTTTATTGCCATTTGTGGCAGACGAGCAAGTGGCCCACCTGATGGAAAGTGGTAACTGCTGCTCATGGACTTCAGCAATGTCAGGACACAGCAAAGCCGCTGCCTACCGTGAAAGAAGAACTCTCTTTAAACCTCGTTTGAAGAAGGACATATCATAGCGCTCGGGAAACACCGAAGCTGGCAGTTCATTCCAGAGCTTGCACGTACGTGGGAGAAATGATCGCTGAAAGCGTACCGTCTTAGAATTGAACGCTTCCAAGTGATATGGATGAACCCTGCTTCGTTGTCGAGTGGTACGGTGATAGAAAGGGCCGCTGGTACCAAATCAAACAGTTCTTCAGAGCACTCCCCGTGAAAGAGTCGGTAGAACACGCAGAGAGACCCAAAGTCTCTCCGTTGCTCCAACGATTCCAATCTATCCGTGAGATTGGGATCATTGACGATTCGAACTGCCCGTCTTTGTAGGGAGTCAAGTGGGTCGAGCTGGTATTTGGGGGCCCCTGCCCAGAGATGTGAGCAGTACTCCACGTGCGGCCGGACCTGTGCTTTGTAAAGCACAAGACGTTGACCTGGTGTGAAGTACCGCCTCGTTCTGTTCAGTACACCCACGTTTTTACTCGCTAATTTAGCTTTGTCCTCCAAGTGACTCCCAAACTGGACTTTATTTGAGATTTCCACGCCGAGGATCCCAATACTTTCGGAGATACGGAGAGTAACTCCTTGGAACTGTGGCGCCATGATAAAAGGGTCCTTCTTGGCAGTAAACGCGCACACTTGTGTCTTCGAGGGGTTGAATCGAACTAAGTTCTGTTCACCCCATTCGGAGGTCCGCCCAAGAGAGTCCTCGACATCAGACACAAGTTGTGTTCGTCTTTCCTGTATTATGCTCTGTTACTGCGTTCCATCGCGCCGGGCCGCTGCGCCACGAACGCGTTGGAGGTGACTTGGAGGACAAGCGACGTCGGCCGACCCCGCCGTCGCTCCGCGCATCGAGCCACCGATTCATTCGCCGTGCGACCGACTCACTCGCCGTATATTGCACTGCGCACATGCAACGACGATTGTTATAACATCGCCTTTTGGAAATACAGTTATTGTACCAAGTATCGAAGCAGTTTTCATTAGCCAAGACCACCAGCATCACAACTGGAGCTAGGCAGTCATACATATGGTCCTTCGAGGGAAACGATCGCCGTCTTGAAGCTGTGTATTCGTGCAAATTTTTATTTCTTATGGACATCGGATTGCCGCCGGCCGCTTGCGCAACGAACACGTTGGAGGTCACTTGGAGGGCAATCTCCCCTGAGGAATAAAACTTTTTTCTGAGTGAGTCCGTTCCATATCCTTCTTATTTGTATTTTCTTCTTTACTCCAGTAATTTAAAATAGTGCTATCGCGGGTCAGACATGTCATGATCTCTTCATAGTAGCCTATTCTTATAGCTTTAGATCATTTTCGTTCTCAAATACATAATAGCAATCATACAAATATTGCAAAAATATTAAAATACATTTGTCATACATTCGCTTAATTACTTTGTTTACGTATAAAATTGTTTTAATTCTTAATGATTTTATTGCACTTCGTCGGTGACCGTCGCTTATCTCTGATCTATTGTGTTAACCGGTGTTACGGCCTGTCTATTGTTCTCGCATCAGCTGTGAATCACCGTTAGCTTTGCAAACATATGTCATTTAGTTATTTAATTTTATTATAACATTATTTTATGTTGCTTTCGCTTTGTTTTGCACTTTGGACTTTTAGTTTCACTTACAACTTTTAAATATGTCTGATGCTAAACTGAGGGATCTTGTAAGGAAGCGTGGTAGTTATAAAGCTAAGCTAATGTCTTTTATAACTTTTCTTAAATTCTTACCAAGTACCGACTTAGATGTTTTTCAATCGTCCGCGCTTCAATGCCGGCTTGATCAAATGGAGGTATTATATAAGGATTTCGATACGTTACAGATGGAATTGGAGATGTTGTCGGATAATGCGGACGACCAGTACATCGAGCGTGAACAGTTTGAGGGTCAGTACTATGCGCAGTTGGGCCGTGCAAAGGCAATGCTTGCGCCTTCGCGCTCTTCTACGCCAGCCTCAGCCAACGGTGCAGATGACACAATCTAACATGACTCTGGTTGCAAGCATGATTTCGTCAGGCTACCCAAGATAGACTTGCCTCATTTCAGCGGGGACTATCAGCACTGGCTTGAATTCCGAGATACGTATATTGCCTTAATACATAACAATAGCAGTATACAGTCAATTAATAAATTTCATTACCTGCGTGCTGCTTTGACAGGCAGCGCGTCTTTAGTAATCAAAAGCATAGATTTTAAGGCTGACAATTATGCCATAGTTTGGCAGTTGTTACCAGAACGTTACCATAACGAAAGGTTGCTAGTAAATAACCATTTACATGCATTATTTAATGTTAACGTTATTCAAAAAGAATCCTGCAACTCTTTACGTAGCATGATTGATAATATTAATAAAAATTTAAGAGCACTTGACACTCTCGGCCAGCCCACAGAACATTGGGATACTTTAATAATATACATGATGTCTAAAAAATTTGATTCTGTTACTAACCGGGAGTGGGAAGAACACAGAAACACTTTAGATACATTTCCAAATTGAAAACATTTTACTAAATTCTTATCTAACAGAGCAGACTTACTAGAAACCTTATATGACAATAAAAACTTAAAATCTATTTACAACACAAACACTAAACAAAAACTACGATACAAATACAAAAACAAATTACCTTACTAATACAAAACCTATTTACACTAAACCTGACAAAGTAACATGTCCTGTATGTTCTCAAACTCACTGTTTGTTTAGTTGTCAATCTTTTAGAAATCTTGATGTTGACTCAAGAGTCAAAACAGCTTCAGAAAGCAATGTCTGTATGAATTGTCTACGTCCTGGTCATACAGAAAACCGTTGCAAACTATCACATTGCAAATATTGCAAATGCAGACACAATACCCTTTTACATAAGGATACAGCATCAGACAATAATCAAAATATTGCATTGTCTACCAACACAGAACCACAAACTAATCAGGCGTTCGTACTATTATCCACAGCTTTGGCAAAGGTGGCAGACGTCAATGGGAGGCTTCATACAGTCCGACTTCTACTGGACAGCGCTAGTTTTTCCAATTTTGTCACTGAAAGCCTCTGTGAAAAGCTTGGTGTGGTAAAACGAAGCACTAGCGCAACCGTCTCAGGTATTAACGGTCTTATTTCTAGTACCTCCGAGAGTTGTATTCTTACTGTGCAATCTTGTTATGGTGGTTATCGGGCGAGCATAAACTGTCTTATTTTACCGATGATTACGCAAAGGCTACCTGGCTCTTATGTAGATAAAAACTTATATCTATCCCGCCAGGTCTTCAGCTAGCAGACCCAACATTCAACATACCCTCAGCAATAGAAATTCTTGTTGGTGCCGAGGTCTTCTGGGACGTCTTAGGTTCCGATTCAGTTAATTTAGGTAAACATCAACCTAAACTACATTCATCAAAGTTAGGTTGGCTTATTTCGGGCTGTGTATATCAGTCTTGCCTTCATCAACCTGCTATATGTAATTTCTTAACAGACGAGGAGTCTGAGCAATTTACTCGCTTTTGGGAGCTTGAATCTGTGTCGAGTAAGAGCTGTTTCTCTGTAGAAGAGCAAGCTTGCGAAAAGCTGTTTCAAGAGACGACACAACGTAACCAGCTTGGTCAATTCGTCGTCACCATCCCATTAAGGGAGTTGCCTGAGTGCTTAGGTGACTCTTATGCGATGGCCAAGCGTCGATTTATATCCTTAGAACGAAGATTTGATCGTCTCTCCACCTTTAAAAACAGATATTTACAATTTATCAAAGAATACATTGACCTTAACCACATGACAGAAAATTCAACATTAAAATATTCTAAATTTAATTATTTCATGCCTCATCATGGCGTTGTGCGAGAATCCAGTACAACTACAAAACTTCGAGTAGTTTACGACGCATCGGCATCCAGCACCTCAGGCAAGTCCTTTAACGATATACAGATGGTAGGTCCCACTGTTCAGGAGGATTTATTGTCCATACTTTTAAGGTACAGACAGCATCAATTTGTTGTAACAGGCGACATTGAGAAAATGTACAGAGCTATTTTAGTCAATCCTTCGCAGCGCTCGTTGGAGCAGATTGTTTTTAGGTTTGATTCCTCAGAGCCTTTAAGGACGTATACTCTGAACACCGCGACGTACGGTACAGCATCAGCGCCGTACTTAGCTACCAAATGCTTAGTATCTCTTGCAGAACAATGCTCAGATTCTAAAGTAAGTGAGTCCATCAAGCGAGACTTCTATGTTGACGATTACTTAAGCGGGGGCAATTCAATTCAGTCAGTCAGAGTTATGCCAAGGTGTCGTTACTACTCTCAAATCAGCTAAGTTTCATCTCCGCAAATGGCAATCAAATAGTCCAAAAATCTTAGAGGCGATCGCCAACACTGACCCAAACAATTCAAATAAAACCTTGAATTTAAATGACTCATCTCCTTGTAAAACGCTCGGTATTTATTGGGACTGTAAATCAGACCATTTATTATTTTCAGTTAACTTAGATTATTCAAAAATTAAAATTACAAAACGTAACATATTATCTTTAATCAGTCAAGTTTTTGATCCACTTGGTCTCGTCGGGCCATGTATAGTTAAGGCCAAATTATTATTACAACAGTTATGGATTCTTAAATGTAATTGGGATGAAGAGGTACCTTTAAGTATACAATCACAATTTCTTGAATTTATAAAATCACTTACTTGTCTTAACTCTCTTCGTATTCCTCGTTGGATTTCCTGTAGCAGCCCGTCTGTAGTTGAGCTTCACACCTTCACGGACGCTTCCGAACGCTGTTACGCCGCCTGTGTCTATGTGAGGACAGTGACAGTAGATGGAGCAGTTTGCGTTCGCCTTTTAGCTTCCAAAAGCAAGATTTCTCCTATAAAGCCCATAAGCATTCCACGTAAAGAGCTTTGTGGTTGTTTGATTGGTTCACGACTTTTTATGAAAGTACTACAATTTCATAATTGCTTCTTTTGGTGTGATTCAGCGATAGTTCTCGGCTGGCTCTCTATGCAAGAACCAAACCAACTTGAACAATTCGTTCGAAATAGAATATATGAAATACAGGAGACTACAACTGGCTATAAATGGAGTTATGTACCTTCCAAAAGTGATCCCGCTGATCTCGCAACTCGGGGGGTGAAGGCTGATTCCATCAGCGCATCCGCTCTCTGGTGGTCAGGTCCAGAATTTCTTCACCAGGTCAATATACAATTTCCTATAGTACCTAACACACAACATCATTTATTACCAGATACATCTTTACATACAAAAGTGGATAATAGCATAAATAAAAGTAATAATATAATCTTAAATTTAATACATAATACATCATCATTTACAAAATTAATCAGAATCGTCGCTTATATACACAGATTTATACATAATTGCAAGAAACAGAATACAAAAAGACTATCCTACCTTACATATACAGAATTACAAACATCACAGAACTTAATATTACAGATCTCTCAGTAGGAAATGTTCCCTGAGGAATACACAATTCTTAAAAACAATCAGACCTTACATAAGAAAAATAGATTAATTAGTTTATCACCATTTATTGATTCAGCAAATCTTATACGTGTCGGTGGGCGTCTTAAAAACTCTTATTATAGTTTTAGCGTTAAACACCCAATCTTACTGTGCAGTAAACACCACTTAACAAAAATCATATTTCAAAAGAAACACAAATCACTTTGTCATGCTGGGCCTCAATTACTTTTAGCACATATTAGACTTTCTTACTGGCCTTTAGCTAGGAAAAACATAGCTAAGCAAATAGTGCGTAATTGTGTACGTTGTAGTCGCTTTAAAGCGGAACTTGTCCAGGTTATAATGGGTAACCTGCCTGGTGACAGGATGCACCTAGAGTTTCCCTTCTTAAACACAGGTCTTGACTACGCCGGGCCAGTGCTGATAGCCGACCGCAAAGGTAGAGGTTGTAGGCTACTCAAATCTTATTTTTGCGTGTTTGTGTGCTTCGCAGTCTAAGCTGTTCACCTCGAACTGGTCTCCGACCTTACTAAGGAGTCGTTTCTTGCAGCCTTCAGTCGGTTCATAAGCCGTCGTGGTAAGCCTCAGACTTGGAGGACAACCGACGTCGGCCGACCCCACCTTCGCTCCGCGCATCGAGCCACCGATTCATTCGCCGTACGACCGACTCACTCGCCGTATATTGCACTGCGCACATGCAACGACGATTGTTATAACATCGCCTTTTGGAAATACAGTTATTGTACCAAGTATCGAAGCAGTTTTCATTAGCCAAGACCACCAGCATCACGACTGGAGCTAGGCAGTCATACATGCTCCGAGGGACATTCTGATAGCTGGTATAACGCGCATCACCCGTGCTGTCATCCGCATAGCAATGTATGTTCTCGATTGACAACAAGTCATTGATATGCAGGATGAACAGCGTTGGGGAGAGCACCGAGCCTTGAGGAACACCAGCGTTAATGGTTTTGGTTTCGGAGCTGCAACCATCAACGACGACTGTAATGCTCCGACCATCCAGAAAGCTGGCTATCCATTTGCAAAGTCCCTCGGGGATTCCATAAGATGGTAGCTTCGATAGAAGGGCCCTATGCCAGACTCTGTCAAATGCCTTAGCGATATCGAGGCTAACGGCCAGAGCCTCTCACCTTCCCTCCAAAGCCTCCGCCCAGCGGTGTGTGAAGTACGCTAGAAGATCACCAGCTGAACGACCATGGCGAAAGCCATACTGGTGGTCACTAATCAGCTTATGATCCTCAAGGTACCGCAGCGCAGCAGAAGGCGGTTTATTAACCGCTCCATAACTTTGGAGAGCAAGGAAGTAATCGCTATCGGTCTATAGTTTAAAGGATCCGACCGGTCACCCCTTTTCGGGATCGGGTGAACATGAGCAACCTTCCACGAAGATGGAACCCTGTTGGAATTGTAGGAAAGACGGTATAGGTGCGTTAAAACAGGGGTCAACTCAGGGGCGCACGTCTTAAGTACCACTGCAGGGATGCCGTCAGGCCCACTCGACTTATGGATGTCCAGGAGTTCGAGCTCACGCCTAACCGCACGCTGCTTGATGCGGATTTCAGTCAAAAAGCTCTCACACCTTGGGATGGTAGGTGGTATGACTCCCTCATCATCCAAAGTCGAGTTTGAGACAAAGAGTTCTACTAAAAGATTGGCCTTCTCTTTTGCACTATGGGCCAGACTGGCATCAGACTAACGCAGTGGTGGGAGACTGATCTGGCAAAAAATTCCTTGCGCAGGCTTGGCGAGCGCCCAAAAAGCACGACTCCCTGAAGGATGTCTTCCAAAGCGCTCGACAATTCTAGCAACGTGTTCCGCCTTAGCCTTGGCAATAGCCTTCTTGCTGGATCTAGAAGCGGCATTAAATTCTCGCTTTCTCTCCTTCACACCAGGATCCCGACACTTCCTAGCCCTATTCCAGGCTAAGTATGCCGACTGCTTCTGGTGTGCAGGATCCCTGCTAGCGTTATTAAACCAGGGGCGGCTGCGGCCGCCCACAGGTATTTTGGCAGAAGGGATGAATAATTCCATCCCTTGGTGGAGCACATCTGTGATGCAGTCAGCACAAGTGCCAGGATCCCCGGATGAGAACCAAAGCCGCTTCCATGGGTAGGATGCAAGAAATTCTCGAAGTCCATCCCAATCTGCTGATTTGTATCGCCAGACTCTACGGTAACCAGTCACCAAAGAGCGATCTGGTCGCGTAACAGGGTCTGCACTGCGGATAAGGCAGTGATCCGATGATTCCAGAGGAGCAACGACCACCACACTGTATCCTAGTGTATGTGTAGTCAGCAGAAGATCCAGCAAAGAAGGTTCATGGCTCTCGTTGTCTGGGATACGGGTGGGAAGTAACACCAGTTGTGAGAAGCCATAGGCCGAAGCCATGTTGAAGAGAGCCCGACCCACGGAATCGGTAGTCCGGGATCCCAACCACTCTTTGTGGTGAGCGTTAAAATCGCCAAGGACCACCAACTCCGCGGATGGGTACCCCTCCAATATTTGGTCAGTCCCCTCTTGAACGTTCTCAAGTAGCTGAGTTGACTCCGAATCACTGACATGGGACCTGTAAAGGCATGCGTAAACTCGGGTAAGACCCCCATGGTCTACGCGTAGCCATAAAATTGACAGGTCCCGATGCTCGAGGCCCCGAAGGCGGCGGCAACAGATATCGCCCCTGACGAACACGCACACCCTGGCTTTACGACGGAAAGATTGCTCCAACTCGTAGCCTGGGTATTTTAAGTACGAAATGTCGTCCGGGGCGCATATCTGCGTCTCCGTTAAAAAGAGCAGGGCAGGCCGCACCGTCTCGAGATGGTGGTGGACGGCATCGAGGTTACTGTGTAGACCCCTGACATTGCAGAAATCCACTAGAAATGTGGAAGGGGTGTCCGCCGTAGAAAATTTGCTCTTTTTCTTACCTTTCATGGTTTTTATAATTTATCAGAGAGGGGATGTGGATTGATGCATGGTTTGAGGTCGAGGCGGTGCCCAAAGAAAGAGCAAAGTCATAGTGCGAGCTAGGCCCACTAGTTATGCAAGAAACCGATACGAAGCACGGAAGGGCCCCCGCACATAGCCGCCGGGTCCACTCCAGTCTCCCAATCCGGCACGACGACTACGAGACGGGATTTTCGCCGGTTGGCGGGACAGCCTCCCGAGCAGGATGTACCCAGGTTCGGGTCTCCTATTAACCGGCAGGTGGCCGATGGAAACCATTTCCACCGGGTCGCCCTGTACCCCGCACCGGCCCCCCACGCCCTTTGGACCCACCAGACATCACACTTCGCTAGTCTCAAGCCCCGCACCGACCCCGAACCACAGGAAGAAGAGATAAAGGAAGTGGAAAGGGGGAAAGAGGGTGTTTGGGCCTCCGGCACTCTCATTCACCGAACGAAACACAACAGTAGGAATACTGCTATTTCACGTCGATATTCTGTGAGAGGGTAGTTCTTCCCCGGTCGAGCCGGCCCATACATGCTGAAATCAGCGAGGCGCTACTACTATCCAATCAATACAATACAATCAATACATAGCTTAAATATCTTACTCGCTTACGTGCAACCTTCCGTCCATGAGAATGCATGCACACTCTGAATAATTAGCCGTTTGTAATTACAGGCATGCAAACTCTGAATAATTAGCCGCTTTTAATTACAGGCATGCACACTCTGAATAATTAGCCGCTTTTAATTACAGGCATGCACACTCTGAATAATTAGCCGCTTTTAATTACAGGCATGCACACTCTGAATAATTAGCCGCTTTTAATTACAGGCATGCACACTCTGAATAATTAGCCGTTTTTAATTACAGGCATGAACACTCTGAATAATTAGCCTTGCATTAATCGCTTATTATCAGGCAGGCTGTAGGTATAATGAATATGATGCGGTCATAAATAATAGACAGTAGACTGCCTTGCTGAGCCTATGGCATTGTGTAACGTAACCATTGTAACATAGAGAGCTGCAGGCTGTTCAGATACGGTATCTTAGTGGCAAGCCAGTAATTAACTGTCTGGAAAAGAGTGCACGGATGGCGCAGTGGATTAAGTGGGCGCCTCGCCACTGCCATTGTGCATGATTGTATATTGTGAGTATTGTGGGTTCGAATCCCACACGTGACAAAACTTTGTGTGATCCACAAATGGTTGTTCCACAGTTGTTTCGAGTCTGGGTGTATATTGTGCCCGTTGTTTGAATGTTTGTAAATGTCCTCCGCGACACAGGATTTATTCCTAGTGCGGGAGATACCTTTATTAAAAAATATATAGCCCGCGTTTTGGGAATAAAATTTATAATTTTTTAATCGTTAATTATTGATTGATGACGGTCTCGGTGGTGCAGCGGTACAGAATGCTACTCATGCACTGTGCATCAGATCTTGGGCTTCATCTCCGTATCGAGCTAAGTGTTTTTGGGTTTTACTGACAATAAATTTGGTCGTAATATGGAGTCTGTACAATCCACTATACACATATTATATGTTACCAAAAATACATTTTAAGAGGATTCTTACAGATAAGTCATAAAAATGTGAACATATTCATTGCGGAGAGAGGAAAATACTACGCATCCTGGGATTGCCCGCACCAACCAACCAATCTGATCTCCTGATGATAGCCGGCAGCGTCGTGGAAGCCGTGCGCACTGTAATGTTGGGGATTTTTGGATATTAATAAATAGACAACCACCTCTATAGAAAGCCGTATATTGCATTGAATTAATTATTAAATACAGTGCGCATTGGCGTAAACTACAAACTAAACAAAATATTTGATACTTACAAACTAAAAGAGCATACCTATTACATATTCTAAAGTAAAGAAGCTTAGCCAGAAAGAGCTCGGAGCAACTGTTCGTGGGCCCTGAGCCATTCGTGGGACTCTCTGAGAGCACCGTAAAGGCAGCTTAGAATGCACATGGCAATGAGAAACACAGGCTAGAGTGGATGGCCCTTAGGGGTCTGGAACACTCCAAGAAATTCATTGCAAACGGAGCCACCGGCTTCACCCGGAAGTTCTGCGGGTATAGCAAGAGCCAAATGTGCCTGCTCACAGGAGCGTTCACTGGCCATTTCGGCACCACCGACTTCCTGTCCGACGAGTCCATATCGCACCTACTGTGTGAATGCGACGCGTTGGCTGGACATTCATAAAGAGATAGCTAAGGGATGAATATTGGGGCTGACACAAAAGATCCCACTGGGTCGAAGTGTCGCCGGTCTGTACTGACTGGCCCCCACACACAAGATAAGATAAGATAAGATAAAGAAGCTTACACTCTTATACACACACTTTAGTACGCTGCAAACTCAAGATTTCCCTAGACTCGTGCCTCGCCTCTGCGCAAGGCATCCTCAGAACAGTTTGAAATGTAAATAGAAATGCATTTTATTTAAGTTTGCAAAACATTTGTAAGAATTTTTGATGAATGCACATAAATAAAATAATTATTACACACACAAGATTGCGAAAACGTCTGTTAATGGAAAATATTTGGAGGGAGAATGCCGAAATTTAGTAACATTTAGTAACATAGTAGATTAGAGAGATTGCGACAATCACGCGGGCGGAGCAACCTTCGCGTGTGTCGCGGCGCGCTCAGACAATCGCAGTGTGCGCTCCACGTTCTGCGCGTCGACGTCGACTCGACAGTCGCACACCACTTGCTCGACATTGTAACGCAATATTTGGTAATAAGTGAGTGCATTTTTTGGTCTATTAAGGTAAGTGATAATTGTTTGTTTTTGTAGATATAACCTGAAATTACTATCAATACTACTCTCTGAGTAATTTGTTTTGAAAATCAGTCAAATTCATACTTCAGGAATAAAGGGAAGATTTTCATAACAGATACAGGAGCGCCGTCCCGTATCTGTTATGAAAATAAAATAGCAATATCACATATTTACCCATCGAGTCTTGTTCTGAAATATTAACGACTAGCTTTTGCCCGCGGCTTCGCTCGCGTTAATTTAGAATTTGACAATCAATTCGGGTTGTACTCTGCTTGCAATAATATAGATCAATCATGATTCGAAAGACACGTGGCGCCATCTATTATCATAAGAACTTTATTATTGTTTTCCTATGTCTAAGGTAGCCTATGTCCGTTTCTGTACACCTGACAACGTATATGCAAAATTTCAGGATGATCGGTTCAGTGGTTTAGGCGTGAAAAGGTAACAAACAAACAAACTCATTTTCGCTTTTATAAATTAGTTAGGACTAGCTGTTACCTGCGACTTCGTCCGCGTAGATTTTAACTAAAAAGAGCCTATCTCCACGGAACCCGTTTTTTTAATCAAAGTAGCCTATGTTACTCTTTATAACGTCAGCTATGTGCCAGTGAAAGTCCCGTCAAAATCGGATCAGCCGTTTCGGATATTAGCCGGAATAAACAGATAGTCAAAAATTTTAAAAATAGATGTTTTCGTATCTACCTTATATACTTTCATATGCATTAGATAAAAAGCTGTTATTTTGACATTACAAACAGACACTTCAATTTTAATTATTTGTATAGATTAGGATATCACTATACAGCACTGACATTCAAAGCTACAGCCTGTGTTTGTTTACTGTTGGTGTATTTATCATACTTTGTTAAAAACGTTTACAATCTAAAAGAAGGCTTGTAATGTACTAATTTGATAACCAGACATATTGGTTTATATAACAAAACGAGTATTTTAATTTATTTATTATTATTTATTGAATCACTAAGAATAATATTATAAACAATTGGAGATTTAAAAAAACTGTTTTCAATCGCCTACAAAGACGATGAGACATGAATTTCTTGCCAGCTACTTCTCTTGAGAGTCTAGGCATTTTCAATTATATATATCTATTTCCTTTTTATTATATTATAATAAATGTATCTATTATCGCTTGCCACGCTGAGGAGAGGCGCGTGCCCAGCAGTGGGCCAGTTTATATACAGAGCTGATATTATATTATAATAAATATTTCATGTAATATGTAAGTTAATTGACAAAAAGACGTGTCCATGATATGTTTAAACATTGTTATAGTTATAAAGAGTGTATAGTTTATCTTGAACGTTGAACAGTAATATTCTGGGAAAGCAGTTTTTTCATAACTGTGTGTAGTAACTAGTAACACCTGTTTTGGTGGTTGTAGATGTTCGTTATTATTGTGCCGAGCATTCTACGTGTGCGTGCGTGCGTGCGTGTGTGTGGCAGGCAAACAATCTGCATGCTATAGTTAATTTTAATAAATTAACTATAGAATGCAGATTGTTTGCCAAACGATACAATTAATGTAATCATTAATAATAATAATAACTTTATTTCCAAGAATATGGTGATATATAGGCTCTTAAATTAAATATTGTACAGCATATTCTGCCATTACAGGCGTGCAAATATAGTTTGTTCAGACAATCTATAAGCAAATCAATCAAAATTAATTATTTATTACTTTCTTATTATTATCATGCAATTGTAGTAAATTACACCTAACATTTATTTATATTTTACAATTAAAATTTAGACAGTCATATTATTGTATTGATAATGTCCAAATTTAAAATGTCATAAATATATATATAATTGTATCGTTTATGTTTTGCATATTACCTATATAGGTTAAATGTTTATAGAACTGCCCACAACACAGCTATTACTTCTAGACTGGGTAGCGGTAGGTTTCAGGATAGAACCGATAGTTATTATTATTTTAAAGACAGCATCCGCGTTATGAATAATTCCTGTATCGTGGAAGACTTTACATAGGTACATTTAAACAACAACACAAAGGACATCATCATTTGTGGATCACACAATTTTTGTCCCGTTTGGGATTCGAACCCACAACAGTCGGCGCAGCGGCAGCGGCGAGGCGACCACTTAAGCCGCGCGCTCTGTGATGAGTTGTGCAAGGAATGCTGAGAAGCTGCAAGCTGCTGAGCAGATAGTTTTAAACGGCTTATTCATTTTATTTTTTTGCATGGAAGTGAAAGTTGGGTATGGCAAAAGAAGCATGAGAGCAGAATAAATGCTGTAGAAATGAGAGCTCTGAGAAGCATATGTGGTGTGACTCTGAAAGATAGAATAAGGAATAGTGTGATTAGAGAGAGATGCGACGTGAAAGTGGATATAGTGACAAGAATAGAAAAGGTTATGTTAAGCTGGTTTGGGCATGTAGAAAGAATGGACGAGGAAAGACTGACTAAGAAAGTTTATAAGGCTAGTGTGAATAGAACAGTGGCAAGAGGAAAACCTAGGCGAACGTTTCTCGATCAGATCGGAGGTGTTCTGGACAAAGGCCAGGTTAAGAGCACCTTAAACCGGCGAGCGTGTATGAGGAATGTGATGAAAGTGAATGAAGCCAGAGAAGTGTATCAGGATCGTAGCAAATGGAAATCCGTAGTCTCTGCCTATCCCTCTGGGAAACAGGCGTGAATCTATGTATGTATGTAATATCATTTTATTTTCATTATTGTCAAACTTAAAAACCATAACATTTTGAGTTCGATGAGCCAATAAATATTTACTAAGCTATAACAAACACTAAACATTTTGAAATGTAATTATTGTTTTGTTGTCAATAATTAATGAAACATCTATTGATGATCGTGTAGTAACATTTAGGTAAAGCGTTGGTTCTGGCTACCTGTTACGCGAGTTGCAGTATTCGCTTCGAAAAGCTTTAGGAACATTCGAAGCGAAACATTGCAATTAAAGAAACATGCGAAGGCCCATGACGCTTACATCTATCAACAAATGTCGGTATTGACAACCTCTTTTACAGCTTGTGCCTGCTGTGTTCCTCTTTCCAACGATGACGTCACTACTCACATGTAACACCTGGTTTAATACATTTTCAGATGTATCAAGTACGTGATAGCGATGTGGAAGCGATCAAAACGTGGATCGATAAGGAGCCGTACTTACCAAACACTTTCGGTAAGTATAGATTACTTAAAATTAACCTTTATACAGATTTTATTAGGGTTTAGTTTAAACGCATACTTGCTAACGAATTTTATACTATTTTAAAGTTTTACATTTTCCTTAAGGTCTTGATTGCTTTGCAGCAGCCGTTGACACGGAGAAACAAAAGCGCTAATAGTTTAAAATAACATTAAAGTTAAACGTTGTATTTGTAATAAAAAGCCTAAAAATCTGTTTCTATTTTCTTTTTATTTTATTATAATAATAGGTATATGAGATTGACGTGTCCAAGAAAAACAAAATAATTTTTATCAAAATATTGATTTTAGGCGCTATCAGTAGCGGAGAGTCTAATCTTTGCTCCTAACGTGTCCTGAAAGGACAGCGACTCTTTTTATCAAAGGTATTCTTAAGTCTCTTTTTCTTGAAAGATACTTAAGTATTTTCAACCTAAAACTAATGAGCATCTACTATTAAACTACCAACGGATACTACCACTCTTGAAGTACTCACTCAGGAATGAAAACGTTGCAGATGATGCGATGCTAAAGAAGTTCCTGTTCAGTTGTGACGGCAGCCTGGAGCGCACGAAGCGCTGCATCGCGGAGTTCAGCACACGGCGCGCCGGCATGCCCGAGGTCTACACCGGCAGGGACCCGCTGTCGCAGCGCATGCAGACTGTCTTCAGTATCACGTGAGTACTGCCACCTTCTCTTCTCGAAGACTTAGCGTCTTTATATGTGTACACACAAAGTTAAGACCGACATCGACAGTGTAATTAAAATAGGTTATTGAAATAAATGCCGCTACTCAAGCCTGTCTCGATAGCGCTGCGGATAAGAGAATGCGACTGCTGTGCATGAGTTCTCGGGTTGGATTCCCGACTCGGGCAAAGAAGTATTGGGACTTTCTAACATGAAATTCTGAATAACACCCTAAACTCCCCTCTTATATCTTAAAACCATAACTTAATAAATTCTCTAGCTCTTTGGAGATATACTTAGACGTGAGAAAAAATATTGTTTAAAGCGGCGGCACCCAATGGATAAGGCATCGTACTTGCGATCGAGAGGTCGTAGGTTCAAATCGCATCCATTGCACTAGCGACGCCGACGTGAACCCACTTAGTATAGCTAGACAAGCATATTAGCATAGCTGGGTCTTAACAAGAACAATATTAACCTTTTTTTTACTTAATTTCTAGCAATTTGTAATTCCTTGTAAAATTTAAAAACAAAATACATATATGTAATTATTTTAAACGTGAATAATTAAGACTGCGCCGAGCGTAAGACAGATAATGACAGAGCTCGTGCGGCACATATTCAAATTTTTTATTTTTTTATTTTGCTCAACAAAATGACCACACTCCACCTGATGGTAAGCAGTGCGCGCAAAATCGGCGCTCGGCCGCCATTCTAAAATTGTATAAAGGATTCCGACTCCATTAATAACAATAATTTAATTATTCACAAGAATATGCAATTATTTATTAACTTTTTGGTGCATTTTAAGTTTTAGAATATTCTTTATTGCAGTCGGTTTTCATTATTGTTAAAATTTTGTTTATAATCCAATAGGTAATAATTATTATTTGTATATAAATAATACCAGCTCTGTTTTAAACTGTCCCACTGCTGGGTACGGGCCTCTTCTCAGTGTGAGAAGGGTTTGGCCATGTTCCATCACGCTGGCCCAGTGTGGATTGGCGGACTTTACATATCTTTGAGAACATTATGGAGAACTCTCAGACATGCAGGTTTCCTCACAATATTTTCCTTCATCGTTAAAGTAAATGATAATTAACTATTTAATACGCACATAACTCCGAAAAGTCAGAGATGTGCGCCTTGTGATCGAACTCGAGAAACCTGTGCGTGGCACTCCAACGATCTCCTACTAGGATGTCGCTGTAATGCATTATTAGATTCGTAATTCAATTTATGTAAAATGATATAATAATAATAATATTCTACCACATCCCTACACACAACACCATCTAGCCCAAACTAAGCAGAGCTTGTACTATGGGTACTAGACATTGGATAAACATACATATATACTTTTTATTTATTTCGCGCGAAGAACAGACAACTGCTGGGGTAAGCGTGTTCTTGAGTGGAGACCGCGACTCGGCAAACGTAGTGTAGGACGCCCTCCGACCAGGTGGGATGACGATTTGCGAAAGACTGCAGGCAGATGCTGGATGCGGCAAGCTGAAGACAGGGCGCTATGGCGCTCTTTGGGGGAGGGCTATGTCCAGCAGTGGACTATCATAGCCTGATGATGATGATGATGATGATGATTTATTTGTAGATACATACATATTATACATAGAAACACCCAGACCTAGACAAACATCCATGTTTATGCACACAAATGTTTGACTTGTGCGGGAATCGAACCCGCGACCTCAGGCGCAGCGTTCGGTTACACTAACCACTACGCCATAGAGGCCGACAAAACATTAAGTTTGAATTACGAATATAAAAATGCAGGTTTTCGACATTAATTCAACAATAGTAAGAAATATCTAGTCACAAGCGGTATAACCTTGTACGGAGGGTAGAAGAGGCCTCACCGTTATTTAACACACTATTTCTTTATCACAGTTATTACCTACCATTCGCCTTGAACACTTGATCACATTATATTCCAGTAATTATCTTCATTACGTCTGATAATGCAATTTTACCAAATAACCTTAATATCTATTCACTACAAGTGGTCCTGAAGGAGATGCAACCAATAGAAACGAACCAACTTACCTACTCGTATATATACACGCAATATATAGCTAAGTTTAATTTTAATGTGTGACATTCGTAAAAAAGTAATAATTATAATGCAATCTCTGAACAGACTGTCGAAGGCTACGGCCTTCCATTTGTTACAATCCCGGCATATTAGCTTTCTTGTATTAATCAATCTCATTAAATTCTTCATGCACTAAACCAAGCCTTTATCCAAAATATATTGGAACTTAAAAAGGAAACTACATTATGCAAATCCCTACACCCTACTTATATTTTAAATGCGAAAGTAAATCTTCTGTCTGTCTAGTATAACGCTTTCACGCCTAATCCACTGAACCGATTTTGATCAAATTTGGTACAGATAGACTAGATCTTGGGAAAGGACATATGTTACCCTTTGTCGTAAAAAAGGGCGTAAAGGGGTTGAAATCAGAGATGTAAGTTTGTATGGGAGTTCGTCGTTATCGAAGATATAGCCATGAAACTGTATATTAGGCACTTGACAACAAGTAAATAAACATTTGTTTGCAACTTCACGGTTTTTTTTTATAAATCTTGTTTATTTTCAGGACGTTTTTATTTTAATAATAAAATGTCAGCCCCATCGTTCCCTACACTAATCTAACTATCAGAGATAGAATCATTCGTGCAAAAACATGTTATAAATAGCTACAGCTGGTTTTGATGTAGGTATTCTCATTATTATCAGCCATGTAGAATATCTAGACCGGATATTATGAGTGCACGGGTGGCGCAGTAGTCGCCGCGCCGCCGCCACTGCGCCGAGTGTTGTGGGTTCGAATCCCACACGAGTCAAAACTTTGTGTGATCCACAAATAGTTGTTCCCAGTCTGTGTGTTCTTTGTGTCCGTTGTTTGAATGTTTGTAAAGTCCCCGCGACACGGGAATTATATCTAGTGCGGGTGTCGAGGTCAGTAAAAAAAAACGTAGAAGCGTTTTGTAAATGTTGAGCTACATGGGGATTAAATAAGCGATGAAAGTCCAAACAAACCATTCTTTGTAGACTATACGTATACTTCTCGGAAACATGGCTGAAGTACCGTCAGCAGTTTGTATAATATAATAATAACATTCATCACACACACACAACACCATCTAGCCCAAACTAAGCAGAGCTTGTACTATGGATATTAGACAATGGATAAACATACATATATACTGTTTTTTTGTAAATGTATATACCTATATTAATTATTATACATAGAAACACCCAGACCAAGACAAACATCCATGTCCATGTACATAAATGTTTGACTTGTGCGGGAATCGAACACGCGACCTCAGGCGTTGCAGTCGGTTACACTGACCACTACGCCATCGAGGCCGTCAATAATTATATTTTAAAGGCAATTCAGGCACTCGGGATAATTCCTATGTATCGGGGGACTTTACAAACATTTAAAGAACAGGCACGAATAACATCTAAACCAGGAACTAATATATGTGGCACACAAAGTTTTGTTCTGTGAGGAGGTCGAGCGCACAGCTCTCAGCTTAGTCGCGACGTGGCGACCTCTTACACCACTACGTCACCCATGCACTCCCTTCATTGTGATGTTGCCACTCATTACAGGCCACATAGCTTTTAAAATCACTAATTGTTATTTTGTCAGAACTGTGACAACATACATGGCTGACAAAGACGAAATACTGATCCACCAGCTGTCGTGCGCGCCGGAGAACTTCGACTTCTACGACTGCGTGAAAGCCTTCACCATCCAGGCCGACAACTGGCTCATGAGGGACCTGGACGTGCTGCCAGAGAACCACATCATCGTGCTAGACATGCAGTATCACACACTCAAGATTATAACCAAGTGTAATATATTCTATCTGCAGAAGTTTCTTATTTTCATGTTGGTAAGTTTATGAATTTATTTTTCTGATATGTGTGCGTGTGTGTGTGTGTGTGTGTGTGTGTATGTGTGTGTATGTGTGTGTATGTGTGTGTGTGTGTGTGTGTGTATGTGTATGTGTGTGTATGTGTGTGTGTGTGGTACACCTCTGTATCCCTCCTATATATGCAATAAATAATAATTCATCATCTCAGCCAAAATACGTCCAATGCTGGACAAAGGCCTCCCCCAAGGTTTTCCGATGGCCGTTGGGGCAGAAAGGTTCTAGAGTGGCGGTCACGCATCAGAACATACAGCAGGGGTAGGCCCCCCACAAGGTGGACCGATGAACTGGTAAAGGTCACGGGAAGCGGTTGGATGCGGGTGGCCCAAGACCGGTCTATGTGGAAAATAATAATTATTATTACTTAATTGTTAGTAGCATAGGACGTTGAGAAATGTCTGGTATTATGTGAACAACATAATTGACAATAAAATAATTGGTAACAATACAATTGACAAAATGTTGGTGTAGTACTGCTCTGCCTACTGGTACAGTCAGTCACATAAGTAGCTGAACAGAAAACAGTAACAGTATTTTTTTATTATATTAATGAAAATTTACTTATTATTGATAAGTAAATAGTAATAAACCCTCATTACATTAACTATCATTTAACTGTTACTGAAGTAAAACATGATAAAATATACAAATGTTTATAACATAAATGTTTATTGATTGATGTTATTGTCTGCACTATCAGCGCAAGAGATAAATACTAATGGTACAATACAGGAGGTATTGGAGCTTAAAAATCCCTAATATCTGCTCTAGCAAATATTTTTTTGATTATTTTACCTCCTGAAGAAGGTATTGTGTTCTTACACAACACAATGCAGGATCTGAAACTCGGAACGGAGACCTGGTGACCTCTAACACAGGTTTCTGCCTATCTTAGGCACCAGTCCTCTACAATATTATTTTGAGTAATTGTATAATGTTTGTAAATACCTGAAATATTGTGGTGAGAAATAAATATTATTATTATTACTTCTGCATGTCGCACCTGAATAAGCTGCAATCTTAGGAGGTGGAGAATCCTCTACACCTGTGTGCCAGTAATACCGTGTTGTAATTATTCATGCAGATATATTAATTACAGGAGAGCATGCCAGTACGACTGAAGCAAGTGCACTTGATCAACTGCCCGTCGCTCTGTGACTACGTCTACAGCCTGGTGAAGCCAGCGCTACCTGGCTACATCTGCAACATGGTACGGATCTGTACATTCTATAAGTCAGTAACAACCGATTTCTAAAAGGGTCACCAGCAACATGCAAACGCATGCCAAGTGATTTGATTGGCTATTGTTAACATGCATTTGAGTGTCCTTTAACACATTGTTGTGGTGATCTGGCTTTCAGAAACCGGAGGCTGGTCCTATCTCGCAAAACTACCTGTTAAAATGTTTGTATTGACGAATAGGCATTTAAAAAACTATAATTATCTGAATATATTTTACCATTTTAGTTCATTGCTGCCATTTGTCGATCTATCGTAGTATCATTTTCGTAGTAAATATCGCTAAACTTCTTTGAAAGAGGCACTTTACTATATTAGCTAAATAGGCTCGCCTCCAATTACTTGGGACCTAAAACCATACTTGGTCCATATGGTGTAATATGTCGCTTCTATAACATGTCCGAAGGGCTGGACAAGACTGTCTCTTAACATCTACGTACTATTAGTGAAACTGATCATTTAAACCACTATATATATGTACGTACTTACCTGTAATTATTATCATATTCAATGAGTTATTGGTAATGAAAGTTATCTTTCCTATCTCCTTAGCTCCGTGGCGTAACTAAGTCTATTAAATGAATACTTAGGGCGACACTTGCTATCTCTCTCGGAACAGTAGGTACATCCTCCTCGTCCTCGTTGGTAGTTGCAGAACATAGCGCGCGATTTGTGACCTCAACCAAAATAAACCTTTGCCTACTTCTTCAGAGGCATAGGTATAGGCGTAAGGTCAATAATTAATGTTTGTAATATAATTTCAGATTCACTTTCACCAGGACCACACAGGCCTGTACAAGTTTGTAAACAGGAAGTACCTTCCGAAGAACTACGGAGGTGACTGTGAGAGCCTGGCCGAGCAGAACACAGTTTGGGTCACAGATATTGGTAAAAAAAGGTATTTACTTTACCTAATATCTATACTATAATAAAATTAAAGGGTTTGTTCGTATTTTGTTTGGACGTGCTATCTCTGCAACTACCAAATTTTTTTTACATTTGATAACTCAATTCTTGAGGAGAGTTATATTATATACTAGCAACGCGACCCGCATCGGCTTCGCACAGGTAATACCGAACCTTAACAAATTATCATCATAAATCACTTTGTCATTTGTGAACACCGCATGAACATTTGTTCAGTAGTTTATGAGTTTATCGCGTACAGACATACGCGGCGGAGGACTTTGTTTTATAATATGCAGTAATAGTGATATATATATATATATATATATATATATATATATATATATATATATATATATATATATATATATATATGTATATATATCTTTATATAATATTATATATGTTTAAAGATATAGTATAGTAGCAATCATAAACTTGGGTGAAACCGCGGCGCACAGCTAGGTTTTAATGAGTGTCCCATTATTGATTACCTTGTTGGTCACATGGCATCATTTTGCATCACGTCTCGTACTTATTAGATTAGCACAGCCAGTTTCAATTAGAATTATTGTTAGGCAACATACAACATAGTTGCTTTTCCGATTGCATTTCTTTTAAAGTGGATCATGAGTTTATGACAAGCTCTCAGTTGTGGATGCAGTGCGAGACGACAAGACCTTAAGTCTTGAACAGAAACGTTAAAGATAAATGATTTCAAACGGATATTATCGCGTACTTATGTAGTTTATTTACAACTTTATGAATTTATTCTGACACTGTTGGTTTGTTTGTTACGTTTTTACGCCTTAACAACTCGACCAGTGATCATAAATACACGTTGTCTGTTGACAATCGTCAACACCAGCGCGGCGGCGGCGCGGCGGCGGCGCGGCGGCGGCGCGAGCGTGGCTTTTGTAGACAACTCCTATAAGGTGACTGGCCGACGCGACGGCGCCGGCGCAGGCTGCTCGCGATGACCGATTTCGTCGTCCCGCTCTGGCCGCCGCCGCGCTGGTGTTGACGATTGTCAACATTGTCAGTGGTACAGAACAGGGCATGGATTACCTTTTATCTAAAAAAGGTAGTAGAGCCAAGCTGGTTACAGCAGGAATGGGCCGGCTCGACCGGGGAAGTACTACCCTCTCACAGAAAATCGACGTGAAACAACAGTGTTTCACTGCTGTGTTTCGTTCGGTGAATGAGAGCGCCGGAGGCCTAAGCATGAGGTGACGATTCTCGCAGCTTATGAGGGACCTGCAGAGTATCCGTAGAGTCATTGTGTGGGTGGCGCGAGTCGACCCGGCGGCCAGGGAGAGCCGTAGAAACGGTGCTCTGCTGGCCGCCCGCGGTATAGTCCAGAGGCCCAACCGAGTCTAACCAACTAGGTTGGCTGCCTTATCATGCCGCGCATAATCTAGAGGTGGCTCGTCGTGCCGGATGGTGACCGGAGGGTGGGTCCCGGCGACCACTTTCGGGAGGGTACGGGGGTCCTTCCGTCCGTCGGATCGGCTATCACCATACCATACAGTTATATGACAAAACTTGCTCTGTGCCTTGCCCCACTTTGCTGCGAGAATAGCCGCCTCTTTTTTTTCACGCTTCCCCTTCCTTTCACTCTATGGCAGTACGAACAAAGCATTGTCGTTCAACAGCAGCCAATCGCCGTAACCCCACTGCTGCTTCCTGTCTCGTAGAGTTTATTAACATCAGAGGACTCCACGCTAACCTTAATGCCGTCCATCACCACCTGGAGACGGCTCGGCTGGCAATGCTTTTTCTAACGGAGACACAAATACGCCGTCCTGCAGACACGAACTACCTGCAATATCCCGGCTACGTGCTAGAGGAGTGTTTCCTCGCGAAAGCCGGGATATGCTTGTTTGTTAGGGCGGATATTTGCTGTCACCGTCTACAATGCCTAGAGGACCCTTCCTTCTCTGTCCTTTGGGTACACGTAGATCATGGCTCTTTCAGCCAAATCTACATGTGCCTCTACCGATCCCATTCAGGAGACGCTGAGACAACTCGTCTCTTCAATTACCTGAGTCAGGCGGCAGACGACGCGCAGGAGCGGTTTCCGAACGCTGAGTTGGTGTTCTTGGGAGATTTCAATGCCCACCATGAGACCTGGTTGGGTTCTCCCAAAACAGACCACGCGGGACGAACTGCCCATGCGTTCGCTCTCACGCATGACCTGTCTCAACTGGTACTCCAGCCCACCCGGATACCAGATATTGCAGGTCAGGCGCCCTCTCTGCTCGATCTGCTGCTGACGAGTAACCCGAACCGGTACAGTGTGTCGATTCGTGCTCCTTTGGGCACCTCAGACCACTGTCTGGTTTGTGCCACAGCTGTTGTTGTTACGCCCCCACGACCCGAGGAGGCAAGACGACGACTGTGGCACTACTCGTCAGCAGACTGGGATGGAATGCGGGAATACTTCGCATCCATCCCTTGGGCTCAACGCTGCTTTGAGAACAGGGATCCATCAGAGAGCGCTTCTGCTGTCGCTGGTGAAATCATCCTGGGTATGGAATATTATATTCCATACAGTGATGTCACGAGCGGCGGCAGGAAAAGGCCCTGGTTCGGGCGTGAATGCGCCGATGCTGTTGAACGCAAACAGACAGCGTATCGCGCTTGGACCAGGGCTCGCACTCTCCACGACCCTAACGTGGATCACCTGAAGGCAGCGTTCAACCAAGCCACAAAGGTCTGCAAGAGGGCATACTTAAGAGCGGATGCCCAGCGCGTCGCACGGTTCGGCCAGGAACTAATGGCGCATCCTACGGGCAGTCGTAGCTATTGGCGCCTGGCCAAAGCCGTGCAGTCCAACTTCTGCCAGACCATGCTGCCCCCTCTGAGGTATCCGAATGGATCACTGGCTCATCGGCCGCAGGAGAAAGCAGATCTGCTTGCAAATCTCTTTGCGGCCAACTCCCGAATCGATGACTGCGGTTCGCAGCCGCCTAACATTGCCAACTGCGGCTACACCATGCCTGATATATGTATCAGGCAACGAACCGTTCGTGCGATACTGCAGTCTCTCGATGTTCGGAAAGCCAGTGGACCTGACGGCATCCCAGCTGTGGTTCTTAAAAAATGTGCAGCGGAGTTGTCTCCCACACTTACGCGCCTATACCGGACGTCTTACGTCGCAGGCATTGTGCCTGAGGCTTGGAAGGAGGCGAACGTTCAACCGATTCCCAAAAAGGGGGACCGTTCCGAGCCAAGCAACTATCGACCCATAGCTATCACCTCGGTGCTTTCCAAGGTGTTCGAGCGGATTATAAACACCCAAATTGTCCGCTACCTAGAGGATCAATCGTTGATCAATGATCGCCAATACGGCTTTCGGTCTAAACGATCAACGGGTGATCTTCTAGCGTTCGTCACGCACCTCTGGGGTGAGGCTATGGACAAGCACGGCGAGTCTTTGGCTATCAGCCTTGACATAGCCAAAGCTTTCGACAGAGTCTGGCACCGGTCTCTTCTTTCCAAGCTTCCGGCCTATGGCTTGCCCCCTCAACTGTGCACCTGGATTGCAAGTTTCCTGCAAAAGCGTCGTATTCGGGTCCTTTGCGACGGTCGCGCTTCCAAATTTATGCAGGTCAATGCAGGAGTGCCTCAGGGTTCTGTCTTATCCCCTACGCTCTTTCTTCTGCATATCAATGATGTGTTGAATCTCGGCAACATACATTGTTATGTGGACGACAGTACCGTGCATGGGCGATATCTCGGACATCCTGGGGCCAAACAGGCTGAGGTTGAGGGGAAAAGGCAGAATCTTGTCGTTGAACTTGACCGGGCCTTGGACCGCATCTATGAATGGGATGCCAAGAACTTGGTCGAGTTCAACGCCAAGAAGACCCAGGCATGCGCGTTCTCAACAAAAAAGTCTCCGTTCCTTCCCCTCCCTTCTCTGAAGAACACTCCACTGGTGATACGTGACAGTCTCTCCATCTTAGGTATGGATCTTTGCCGCTCCCTTAATCAGAAAACCTATATCGAGAGCGTCATTAAGCAAGCTTCGCGAAAACTTGGAGTTCTGAACAGGGTGAGGCGGTTCTTCACGCCTGAGCAACTGTGCTTATTGTATAAGGCACAAGTGCGCCCTTGCGTGGAGTACTGTTCTCATCTTTGGGATGGCTCCGCGCAGTACTTGCTGGACGCTCTCGACCGGTTACAGCGGCGGGCTGTCCGTATCATCGGAGATCCAGAGGTCACGAGTTCACTGGAACCTCTGCAACTCCGTAGAGACATTGCCTCATTGGCATGTTTCTACAGAATATACCACGGGGAGTGCTCTGAAGAGTTATTCCACCTTATCCCGCCCTCCCCTTTCCTATCCAGAACAACGCGTGCTGGGCTCAGATGCCATCCTTACACGGTAGAGTCGATTAGAGCGCGTACCAAAAAGTTTGGGTCCTCATATCTCTGCCGAACGACCAAGGCATGGAATTCTCTGCCAAGGCACGTGTTTCCTTCTTCCTTCAATCCTGGGTTCTTTAAGCGGGGCGTGAAAAAGCATCTTCTCAGGCCGTCAAAGTAGAGACCTCAACATCGCCTCGGCTACTGTGGGGGCGATGTGGAGGCCACTGCTCTTAGACCACACGACTGCTTACCATCAGGTGGAGTGTGGTCAGTTTGACGAGCAAAATAAAAAAAAATAAAAAAGTAAAAAAAGTGGTACTGTTCCTGAGGGATAGAAATTTATTGACAAAATCTAGGTCTAACACAAGCCAAGCCACGCGCAAAATTTAGTATAATATAAACTTTTGTTGCTACGAAAAGACCTATTAATCGGTTTGAGTAAATTTTAATTTATTTTTGCTTCCCAGTAAATTGTTCTTAGACGACAATTTTTGGAAGGCAGACCTCAGCAAGAAACAAAAGGCCAGCAGCGAGAGCAGCGCGGACACCCAAATGACTGGATCCTTCAGGACCCTGGCCATCGACTAAACGTGCTACCAGTCACACTGACACTAGATCTGTAATCTTATTAAAGTATTCAAGATAAATAAAAATATATAATAGATATATATTTTTATACCGTGTTTTATTTAACCTGCCAGCTTCACCATATCGAAACATAATGTTAAAGCATTGTGTCTGAATGCCGGCGCCCGTATGCCAATGGACCAATTGAAGAGCTTTAGAGCTTCGTTCGCGATAATCCTATTGAAACCTTTTCGCTATGTGCTTGACTGACTGGCGCCGCCAAGCGGGCACAAGTTAAATGTTATATGATGTTATACAAATATAATGATTTTCTTTTTTTGTTAAATTTGAATAAAATTATGAATTTAATAAAAGCGTGTAAATAATGGATTTAATAATTATAAAACTGGCCTTGGACTAGGAATAATTCCTGTGTCGCGGGGAACGAACTATTTGTTTCATTGGGGACTATTTCTGTAACATTTCTGTGTAACTGTATACAAGTTAAGGGGTTTTACGTGCATGCATACTAGTAGGTTTGTTAAAGCGACTGCTATGATATCTTGGGTTCGACTCCCGGGCCGAGCAAAGCGTGATTGTTTTACTGTAGACTTTCTTAGCAGCAGCACGCGAAATCTATACTAATATTATAAAGCTGAAGAGTTTGTTTGTTTGTTTGCTTGAACGCGCAAATCTCAGGAACTACTGGTCCGATTTGAAAAATTTTTTCAGTGTTAGATAGCCCATTTATCGAGGAAGGCTATAGGCTATATATCATCACGCTAAGATTAATAGGAGCTGAGCACCAATGAAGAATGTTTCAAAATCGGAGGGTATTTTTTCCTTTTGAGAGCTTCCGCTGCGTGCGCTGCGTAAACAGTTAAAGTTTAGCAAAAATCATGTATGACAGAAATGTTTCCCTTTAAAAGTTCTAAAAAAACGTCCCGACAGCATATGTCTATCTTTTAAGGTTGACTCACTATAACCATTTTAATGCCAACCAAATTTGTTCTAAAATAATGCATTATTTGCGAAGATATTATTATAAACATGATATTAATCCTTATCCAAATAAATACATTATTCATCACAAGTATTTAATTTAAAACAAAATTGCCCTTTACATCATTCGATTTCAATGAATATCTTAGGAGATATCGCAGTTTTAAAATAACATTGCAGCAAAATAATTACCCATTACAGACATAGTACAAACGATGTTTATCCTGGTTTATTCTGCGTGATTACTACTGGTTCGATTTGAAAAATTCTTTAAGTGTTGGATAGCCTATTTATCGGGGAAGGCTATAGGCTATATAACATCACGCTATGACCCACGGGGGCGGCGCAGTAACGATAAACGCGAGTGAAACCGCGGGAACATCTAGTACAATATAGAATGGAAATGATTCGTAAAGAAATTAGCTTACAGTACAAAAATTACTTCAACTTTAATTATTTTCTTTAGTATTAAGTTACTAAAGAACATAATATAACATTGGGACGAAAGAAATATACTAAAGAAAAAGAAATCAATTTTGAAATAAAAGAATAATACAAATTAAATTAAATTAACTTTGGGTGATGAAAACTTACTAAAAAAAACAAATTAGCATTAGATGCAAGAAAGATACTAATTTTATTTATTTATTCATTGTTAATTGCAACGGTTAAAGAAACCAGTTACAATAATTAACATAGATTACATACTGACAACGATAATTACATAGATTAAATACAAAAACATTGCTAATAATAATAATTTATATATATTACACAATTATTAACTAATACGCCATCGTGGATTCTCTCGCATATTTTTTCTCGCAGAACTGGTGTTGCACAGGTGGAATTAAATGATGAGAGTGTGCTTGGTGGCATACTCTCATCATTTAATTCCACGTGTCAGCAAAATATCAAACTCAGGGTTGTGAACCAGGTGGGCGTTGAGCTCTTCTACAGTGCGACGCGCTGGACACGCGGCTCTGGCGACTGTGTGGCACGCCGGCTGCGCAAACCACCTGCGCCGACGGCTCCGGCAATGCGCAGTATAGTTGTTGGGCACAAATAAACGACTGAATATGTTATGGAGATCAGGACAGTCTATTCTTCCTCGAAGGGTTTTACAGCCAACCTAAAGCTGATCAAAGCCTCTTCTAACCTCCTCCTTCAATGAAAGACAGATACTAAAGAAAAATGAAATTATCTTTGGGATGAAAGAAAGATACTAAAGACAATATATTAACTTTGGGATAAAAGAAATATACCTACTAAATAAATGAGATGGCAGCGGTAGTAAATGCGACTGCTGTGAGGTCTCGGGTTCGAATCCTGGATAGAGCCAATAAAAAGATTATTGGCTTTTTCTACCAATAAGTAATAACACCGCCAATTTCCTAAAGTTGGCGGTGTTACGCAGCCCGTGGCTCGGCAAGCACGCAAGGCCGTTGGTCCTGCGCCTGGTCTCTCTCCAGCCGCACCGGATTGCCGTCCCGTCGGTTAATTAGAGTTAGGGAACAGAGAGAGCACTTGTGTCGGCGCACTCAATTGTGCACTTGTCAATTTTCCTGGGCAGCCGGGCAGTCTTGTTAAGATTGGCCGCCATGATCGTAATTCGGTCTGGCGGTCATTATTATCATTGTTATTATTAAAATATACGTACATACATACATACATAGATTCACGCCTGTTTCCCAGAGGGGTAGGCAGAGACTACGGATTTCCATTTGCTACGATCCTGACACACTTCTCTGGCTTCATTCACTTTCATCACATTCCTCATACACGCCCGTCGGTTCAAGGAGCTCTTAACCTGGCCTTTGTCCAGAACGCCTCCGATCTGATCGAGATACGTTCGCCTAGGTTTTCCTCTTGCGACTGTTCCATTCACACTAGCCTTATAAACTTTCTTAGTCAGTCTTTCCTCGTCCATTCTTTCTACATGTCCAAACCAACTTAACATACCCTTTTCTATTCTTAAAATATATATACAAGTATTTTAGTGTTATAGCTGTACGTAGCAGCTGAGCCGCGCAACTTCGTCTGCTTCACATAAAAGAATTTGCTCTGTTTTTGTAACATTTTTCATTGCTGCTCCGCTCTTATTGGTCGTAGTGTGATGTTATATAGCCTATAGCCTTCAAGAAAAGAATTTTTCAATTCGAACTAGTTGTTTCTGAGATTAGCGCGTTCAACCAAACAAACGAACAATCAAACAAAGAAACTGTTCAGCTTTATAATGTAAAATATGATAGATTAACTGCGCCGTAGCTAAGTGGATAATGGATATGTAAGGCCTAGCGCGCACTGCCTTGTGTTTTTGTAACGCATTTCATCTGTGAAGTATAGAGTGCCATAGAAATGCGCGCATTGCGGTGAAATAAACGCAATGGGTTAAGTCGTCGTTGGCCTCCCGCTGCAAATTTGCGGTGAATCTACCGCACATATTTTTGTATTGCATAGAGATCTCAACAAGTGCCGCGCACTGCGGTGAGAAAAACGCACTGAGACACTCAGTCAGGTGCTGTTGGGACGCGACACAGATATGTTACCTGGCGTTTCTCCGGTGATGGTGCAAAACTTTTTTGGATACGAACGTAGATCATTATATCTTACGAAAAAAAAGCCCTTCATAGGCCTTAAGGCCGTCAAGGAACGTAACCAATACCGTTTGGGTACCCTATTTTTACGCAATAATAAATACTAGCGGTCGCCTAGTGCTCGAAATTCGACCAAAATTTGCCTGTAAGATATTGCTAATATAATAGGTATGTCATTATATATTGTTATACATTATAACCATAGTTACGCGGTTCGACTGCGTGTGTCAAATGCATGGTTGTGTGCGTGTAGTGTTTTTTCATTAATTTAATGTATTTCTAATGTATATTTCATATAAATATTAGGAGTCGCCCCTCCTTCTCCATATAAACTTTAACTGTGCCAAATTTCACACTCCTCCGTCCGCGCAATTTTCGTAAAAAGGGGTAAAAAGATTTTGCTTCACGTATTATTTATAGATATACAGATAGCAACTCATGTATCGTAGTCCATAACGATGACGTGTATGCACCACAGCTGGAGTTCGAATGATAAAACGTGCGTGTTGTTCGCTGCAGTGCGCGGCCTCGTGAATGCGTTTATTCTGCCGCACGGTAGAATAAACACACCGCGTTCCACCGCAAGGCAGTGCGCGCTAGGCCTAAGGCACGCAGCTGTCTCATCGGCTCACATCTACTGCGAGGTTTTCCCAAACGTAGCGCATAAACTAGTTTTCCTCGTACAAGGTACAGATTCATAGTTATTATTTACGTTTTCTTATTGCATAACATTTTTGGTTGACTATATAAACTTTCGAGAGTCGAGACTAATCATGGTAATACAGACGTAATTCAAACATGACATAGTCATACATTCATCATCGACATTAGGCGTAGTTTTTCAATTAAAAGATTGAATAATCAGAAAATAATTGTAATAAGTAGGTCATGTTTAACCTATTCGGTGGCAGCGGCACACCGGTGGGTAGACACAAAAGGTTTTCAATTATGTGTGATCCTCAAAATAATTGGTTGTTCCGAATCTGGGTGTTTTTTGTGTCTGTTGTTTGAATGTTTGTAAAGTTCCCCGCAATATACGAAATAACCCAATTTACGAGCCGTGTTTTTAAAATGAAAACAATTCAATAGTGTTGTCCCCTAGTGGCGATTTCTTCAATATAAGTATTGAAATGATTGGCATGGAACTCTGAAAATGCGCATTAGCCACCAATTTAATCGCAAATCCAATCAAAACCCAGACAACTCTAAACACGTACTTTGTAAGTAGTGAGTAAGAATGCTGTGATTCATTAACAGATGTTATTCTGGGTTCTTAATGGTAGTCAACTATCGAATCATCAAACCAATATCATAAGCTAAAAAAAGTATAGAGTGGTGTTCGAAAAAAAATTATGGAATTGTTTGTGTATTTGAGTGGATCTCTGGATAATTGAGATTCACAACTGTTTCCGGTAGGTGGCGCTGTGATTCGACAGGCATAGTTTGTCAAATTTGGTAGTTTATATATAAAAATTCAGTTGCCATATTTTCTTGTCCTCAAAGTTCGAAAGTCAGTGGATTGATTTGTTTTTACACGTTACATTTCGATGTATCCATGAAATAGAATAGGTACTTTTATTTCATAGTAATTAATATTATACCGAGCCACATCAGGCGTGGTTGGGCTAAGGTAGTCATTAATAAAAATCGCGCATAGCTATTTCTATTAATGACTTAACGACAATTTTTTTACGACGTTAAATAATTCAACTATAATTCAATTGATTTGCCAGTTTTGTCGTTTTCCTTGTTTTTATTACCCTATGATTATGTTCTAGTAAATATTTGATGCGTATCAAATATTTACTAGAACACAATCATAGGGTTATATAAAATATGCACTATCGAGAATGAAAGGTGATTGATAACACTAAGTTCAAGGTACTTTGATAAGACGTGATAGGTAGACTGCAAGGAGGCTAAAGGTGACCTCGTCAGTGCCAAAGCGCCTCACCGAACAACATGTGTGACTCACTGTTGTGTGACTCACTGCTGACTCCATTCACGCTCATTATGTTTCCTACCTGTTACGTTAATTGTCATTCAAGATTACCAGATCAATAAACAACAGTTTCGGGATAAATTCCCGGTTCAGGCAAAATGCTATTGGGTTTTCCGACAAGGAGTTCTCAGTGACAGCAGTAACCGTACCTTGTGGGAGTTTGCAACAGCAGAGGAAACACTTCTGAAGTGCCATCAACATTATCGTTGCGCCGCTTACGCAAGGGAACCTCAGTAGCCTCGCTTCTGCTATTTCAAAATACTTTTCTTCTCTATCAAAATATGAGACTCTGCCAGGGTTCCCTACCCATATTTTTGTTTATCGTAATTATATTCACACATAAATATACATCATTTTTTTAAGCAAAATATTAAAGTTAAATTGTATTTTATCACAACTGGTCGCTTGAGGCGGCCCACAACCTAAACCTATTTTTGCGGTTGTCACTAAGATAATTATGTCAAAATAAACTGTATGCCAAAAACAATTATGGCAAAGTATTATTATGTCAAAATAGTTATAAATAAATAAATTAATTAATAAACGTTTATTGCAAGTTCACAAAACTCATAGTTGTTAGTAAAACTTAGCCTAAGTGTTAGTTTTTAATTATTTAACTCTTGTCGCTGCGACATGTAATGTTATGCCAAAGTATTAGGAAAACAAACAAACATTATGCGAAAAAGAGGGATCCCGTCTGCCAGCAGTAAGCACTGCGCACTTTCCGAGGCAAGGCCTCATAATTATATCTCTTTCAAGCCAGGAATCAAAACTGGACCTTGCCACAAATAGTCGTACAAACTTATGTTTACGAGCCACTACGGCAGGCAACTCTACTTTTAATTCCATTTGTGATACAGCGGATTAAGTGGTTACAACGATCCCAATGAGGCGCTCATAGCCAGTTGCACTCACTGATCGGTAAATGATTAGCGGGGCAACGTTGGGTGCGGTCAGTCTATAGATGGGTGACCGCTTAGTGGTACTTCATCTGAGCGTCTACGTGCTTCGGAGGGCACGTGATAAGTCGGTCCCGGTTGTTGCCAAATTGACAGCAGTCGTTAAGCCATGTCAGAGGCCTACGGGCGGCTTGAACAACTCTTGACAACATATTGGCCACTAACCACACGAAAAGAAGAAGAACGATCCCGATATGTGGCAAAATCGGTATTATTTACTTGGAAATCTTTTTACTACGGTTTTTATTCTAAAGTCAACTCTACACAGCACTGACGGCCTAGTGGGAGCCCGTTGGACTGCCACGCACAGGTCTCTTGAGTTCGATCACAAGGCGCGCATCTCAAATTTTTTGAAGTTATGTGCGTATTAAATAGTTAATTATAGCTCGCTTTAACGGTGAAGGAAAACATCTTGAAGGAACCTGCATGTCTGAGAGTTATGCACAATAGTCTCGAAGATGCGTGGTGGACTTCTTACACTAAGAAGAGGCTCGTGCCCAGCAGTGGGACAGTTTAATACAGGGCTCCTAGCCACGAGACACTCGACGGTGACAGGGCAGACCTAAACGAAGATGGCGGGTGATTTGAAAGTCCTAGAAAGCTTTTACCCAGCAATGCGGCATAGCATAAATTTAAAGAAAAAAAATAACATCAAACCTCGGATTAGGAATCCTGTCGCGGAGGACCTTATAAACATAACAACACCCAGACCCGAAAAATACCCTATTTATGGACTATACAAATTTTGTCCCCTGTCGAGATCGAATACTCGTCGCACTGGTTGTGGCGTGACGAGCTCTTGGATAGACTATTCTTCTCAAATTATAATAAATACGTCAAGTACCCAATGTTCATATATTAGACTAGTAGAGCCTGTGTTTCGTTCGGTGAGTGAGGGTACCGGCGGCCCAATCGCGCCCTTACCCACTTCCCGCTCCTTTTTCTTTCCACTTCCTTTCCTAAAGGGTCGGCAACGCGCTAGTGATGCCTCTGGTGTTGCAGGCGTCCACAGGCTACGGTGACCACTTACCATCAGGTGAGCCGTATGCTTGTTTGCCACCTTAGTTTATTAAAAAAAAACAACAAGTAGGAAGACAGTATACAGTAAGATAAAGTGGAGATAGGAAGGAGAAGGAGGTCTTTGCCCAGCAGTGGGATAACAAGTATTCTGGTAGTGACATATAGGGCAAAAAAATATCGCATTTATTTTACGGAACAAAAGATTCAATGAATTTTGTGAAGGAAAAGCTATGAACAAAACAAGTGATCCATACTGCAGAATATACCTACAATTTTCCTTATAAATAGTGGCGCGCAAGTGCGCATCGCGTTAGTCGTCAGTCGCGCCCCCTGTCGCCACCGACATGTTACTGCGGGTAGTGCTGTGTGTCGCCGCGTGCGCGGGCGCGTGCGCAAGTGTGTGTGCACACTGTCACGAGGGACATGGTCACGCACACAAACATGACCACGAACATAAAGGTTTGTTTATTTGTTATTGTTTATATGCATAGACTCACGACTATTTATTATTATTTCTAAAGTGAAAGACATAATATGTTTATTAGCCCATATTTCGTCCTCTGTTTAGAAGGGAGCAAGCTTATCGAGGTATTCCAACGCATTTCTCGAGAACGCCGTGCTGTTATAATATCTAATACTTAAGTTCCTTTTATTTTATTTTATTTTATTTTATTAAGAAAGGAACATCAAACAGCTACACTACATAATAAAAACAACAGAATCAACTTAAAACTAGGTAGTAATGTAACCCACGGCGATGTTCACAGGTTACCATTTGATTATGACTTTTCGTGTGGTTAATGGCTAACCTGTTGTCAAGAGTTGTTCAAGCCGCCCGTAGGCCTCTGACATGGCTTAACGACTGCTGTCAATTTGGCAACAACCGGGACCGACTTTTTGTAACAGAAAAACCAACAAGTATTGTGCCTAATCTGCAACTTATAAAATGTGTAGAAATATACCTACATCCGAAAAATGAATGCTATAAATATAACTAAACAAGGCAATTTTTTTATGAGAAAATTCTTAGCTTGTACTCGTGGCTTCGCCCGCGTGATAGCCGCTCATTCCGGGATAAAGAGTTACCGATTAGTACAATAGTATGTGTTAATCCAGGATATGGTCTCTTTGTGTTTGTGATGTGTTTAACGGTTTACGCATGATTGACAAACATCTCTAATATTAAACATTTATAATATAAGTAGCAAAATATGCTTGATTTGGATTTTACATTAAAATAATATTGATATCAAAAGCCTGAAACCTGTTTACTTGAAGTGTTTGCAAACCGGTCGCGATGTGCGATCGGCAAAAGAGCTCACGACCGTGCAAGGAGTTAAGGCCAGAATCCCTTGACCCAATAGCTAAATAAGAGATCACAAGGATATGGTTATAATAACTTACGAATGTCAAACCGCAGAGCTAGACACTTGAAAGTTTCAATTCAAAAAGTCTTTTCAGATTAAGTGTAGAAAACTATGTCTGTATATATTTTTAAACATTTGTTATACAAATGACAAAGTTTTAGGTTTTAGAATAACTAGCCATTTACATTTGGCAACTCATACCTTTAATCATAAAATATTGTTATTAAAAGTAATCAATCTTGACAAAAATTACAAAATGGAAACTGCTTTTTGTTATTTTACTGCGTGTTATTTAAGAACCACAACTTTTTGACTATGATTGAACTATTTATTTTATTCTTTACCCGACGTTTATTCTGCGTCAAAGAAACAACAATGATTGAAGGCTTCGCCATTGCCATTGCGTCAAGTTAATGGGTTCGATTCCCAATCGGGATAAAAAGTTGTATGCTCCATAAATAGCTGGTCCGAGTCTCGGTGTACTCTATTGTGTGAATGTTTGTTACGTCCTCCGCGACACACAATTTAGAATTATTGCGGAGGTTGTATATTTAAAAATAGGTGCGTAATCTTATTCTTATTTATTTTCTTATTTAAAACGACCAGGGACTTTACAAACATTGAAACAACAGACTCAACGAACATCCAGACTGGAAACAACCATTTGTGGGTCACAAAAAATTTTGTCCCGTATGGGATTCGAACTCACAGCCCTCGGCGCGACGACAGTGGCGAGGCGACCGCTTAAACCACTGCGCCATGCGTGCAGGAATGTTTGGTTTTAAGTAATAAGTATATTATAGTCTAACTAGTGATATATATTACTGTGAGTTTATTTTAGACGTATTTACCGTATGATTGCAATCTATTATATAATTAGTAATTATGACTCGTATGTTTGTATACACAAGCATATCAGCATTCAAAGGATGGGATGCTTTATGTGCGATGTGAGAGAGACGTGGAGTCCTTATATATTAACTAAGATCATAAGTGCGAATGTGAGTTCGTTTCTTTGTAACGCTTTGATTCCTTAACTACTCAACCGATCATCGTGAAAGTTCGCATACACATTGTCAGAGGTATAGAAACGGACATACATCTATACTAATATTATAAAGCTGAAGAGTTTGTTTGTTTGTTTGCTTGAACGCGCTAATCTCAGGAACTACGGGTCCGATTTGAAAAATTTTTTCAGTGTTAGATAGCCCATTTATCGAGGAAGGCTATAGGCTATAATATCATCACGCTAAGATCAATAGGAGCTGAGCACCAATGAAGAATGTTTTAAAATCGGAGGGTATTTTTTCCTTTTGATAGCTTCCGCTGCGTGCGCTGCGTAAACAGTTAAAGTTTCGCAAAAATCATGTATGACAGAATTGTTCCCCTTTAAAAGTTCTAAAAAAAAATCCGCGACAGCATATGTCTATCTTTTAAGGTTGGCTCACTATAACCATTTTTATGCTAACCAAATTTGTTCTAAAATAATGCATTATTTGTGAAGGTATTATTATAAACATGATATTAATCGTTATCCAAATAAATACGTTATTCATCAAAAATATTTAATTTAAAACAAAATTGCCCTTTACATTATTCGATTTCAATGAATATCATAGGAGATATCGCAGTTTTAAAATAACATTGCAGCAAAATAATTACCCATTACAGACATAGTACAAACGATGTTTCTCCTGGTTTATTCTGCGTGATTACTACTAGTTCGATTTGAAAAATTCTTTTAGTGTTGGATAGCCTATTTATCGAGGAAGGCTATAAGCTATATAACATCACACTACGACCCACGGGGGCGGCGCAGTAACGATAAACGCGGGTGAAACCGCGGGAACATCTAGTATAAAAATAAAAGGTTTTATCCAGAAAAACGTACCTACTGTTGCCGAGGGATAGAAATTCATTGACAAAATTTAAATTAATGCGAGTGAAGCTGCGGTCAAAACCTAGTTTTCTATAAAAGCGCCGAATAAAGGCATATAATGTGTGCGTTAGTTAGTAAACATAGAAAGAACCTTAAACTATCCTAAAACCAGCAATAGTCGTATCAGTAAACCTAACACTTTGTCCTCTTTGTAAATACAGGAACATCTCCACGTCCCCTTGCTTCTACGACAGCTTCCCCTGCAGACGGACCCTTAGTAAATGGTGTGTCGGGCACATTTAAGGGGTCCTTGATGGAGACTCGCCGCGGCAGACCCTTCCACGCCTTCAGAGGGATTCGGTATGCCGAGCCACCGGTGGGCGAGCTAAGGTTCAAGGTATGGACTTAAAACAGATTTAATAGCACTAATGGAAAAATCAAGCTTAACTTATTGAGTCGCAGTGGCACACCGGCGTTCAGATACAATCGATTTTTTATAATATCTGGTTTTCTAAGACTTGTCAGATTTAGGCTTGATTGGTAGCTTGCTGTATACAATATATAGGGTGGTAGGCAGGCTTCTACATCACACTTCCGAAGCCGCGCAATGATACGTGACGTAAACATGGTAGATAAAAGCTATGCTATTGCTATAGCGGATTTATAATTCTTTTGTGACGAATATGAGTAGCGATAGCCTAGTGGGAGAGCTTCGGAGTGCCGCCACGCCGCGCAGAGCTGTCGACTGTCGAGTTCAGTCGCGCGTCTCTAACTTTTTGAAGCTATGTGCTTATTAAACGAGATGAGGGTAAAAACCCAGGATTCAACCTCTTCGTCTTCATGTGACCTTGTGACCCCTACATCTCGGGCATCTTTTGATTCCCAGGCCCATATTTAAACTCGACCGAGGTATGACCCCAAGGTGTCTGCACACCAAGCTACAAGTCAATCGTACCTACTGCTGGGCATGATGCCCACAGTTGGGCCTCATGTCCATATTTGGGCATCTTGCCGACTTTTAGGCGTCATACCAACTGTTAGGCATTATGCACACTGTTGGGCATCATGTCCACTGTTGGGCATCATGACCATTGTCGGGTATCATGTCCATTGTTGGGCATCATGCCCACTGTTGGGCATGTTGTGTTGCAAAACACAGTACAAGACAAAACTCAACAGCAAACAGCAGCAACCAACTCGAATCAGCACACCACCACTCTGCATATAAATGAAGCCATTTTGCCATTTAAAATACATGTGACCTTGTGACCCCTACATCTCGGGCATCTTTTGGCCCACAGGGCCCATATTCAAACTCGACCGAGGTATGACCCCAAGGTGTCTGCATACCAAGTTACAAGTCAATATTTATTAATTTAATATATGTGACCCCTATATCTCGGAAGTCTTTTGACCCCCAGGGTTCATATTCAAACTCGACCGAGGAATGTCTCAAGGTGTCTGAACACCAAGTTACAAATCAATCGGTCCAGTGGTTCTGGAGCTATGCCTGTCACTAACAGACAGACTCACAGACCCACAAAGTGTTTTCATTTACCTCTTCAAAGAAGACTCAGAGGTTAATAATGCATGTTTTTCCAACCCGCTCTTGGCCAGCGAGGTGGGCTATGATCTAACCCTCCTCATGCTGAATAGAGGCCTGTGCCCAGCAGTGGGACAGTTTAATACAGGGATGATATTATTATATATTCCTATAGCCAATTTATTATACTCTTGTAACGTAAATTATATTATTATCTTTATGTTCACTCTTTTAAACAACTACATGGCAATTAAGTCATTTATTTTATTATCTTTATTGGATGAATTTAGGGTCATTGTACTCGTTAACTTACTTCATTAAACATATAAACGACATTCTCATGAATTACTGAACTCCACAATACCGAACAGTAAATTGAAATTAAATAATTACATCCGTAATCGGTTTTGTGTACTTACATTTCATACTTTTACTTATATTGTCGGTTAACACGACCAGTTTCAGTATCAATAAAGACCTTAAGCCATGAGCATAATGAGCAGTTGCATTAGTGGGACCTCCGTTAGAAAAGACATTATACGGGTAACAGGATGGGATACAAAATATCAGTTAATTTCTCAGCAGTATATTCCACTCTCACATGTCACCAACTACGATTACATCCTACGGTATACGAAACGAGCACATTACCGTCTGTCATGCACATTTTCAAACTTCATGTCGGTTCTGATAATTATCTAACAGTAAAACCCTAGTGGGAAACTGTTAGATTGCCACGCAAAGGTCTTGAGTTCGATCTCAAGGCGCACATCTCTGACTTTTCGAAGTTATGTGCGTATTAAATAGTTGTTTACCGCTCGCTTTGACGGTGAAGGAAAACATCGTAAGGAAACCAGCATGTCTAAGAGTTCACGATAACGTTCTCAAAGATAATTATGAGAAGTCTCCCAACCCGTACTAGGCCAGCGTGATGGGTTATGGCCTAATCATTCTAACACTGAGAGGAGGCCCGTGCCCAGCAGTAGCTCTGTTTAATACAGGGCTGATATATAATAAGTTTGCGGACGGTCGTTCGCAAGCTCATGCCACAATACCAAAAAGACAACTATTTATTTATACTATTTCTCAAGGCGCCGAAGCTGAAGCTGACATACGAAGGCGTGGTAGACGCTAGCAAGGAGGGTCCGGCGTGCCCGCTGCCCGTGCCACCCACCTACTACGTCGACGAGGACTGCCTCACCGTCAATGTGTACACGCCGAAGAGAAACAGGTAAGACAAACACACACATATGCTATTATAGACCACTTCCAGATTGCATACTTACTCTATTCCAGCATATAATGCATGACTTCACGGTTGACTGGGGTTAAGGCAATTCTATCTGGAGACCAGTACGGTAATAAAACGGTTAAATTATTTAAACAAGGGACAGATATACGAGTATGTATATCTTTAAGACGTTTAGGAGAACAGGACAGTATAATTATATCACACCTGACACATTCTTCTACCTGATCAGGCCTTATTCACCCATTCTTGGGCATCTTTATGGTATTTTCAATCGATATGATTTATCGCTACCATAGGTCTGAACCATTAGTTTGGTGACGTCATCGGCCCAGTGACCGAACAACACACCTTATCACAAGTGATATAAAAAGTAAAACTCGAGATCACTTTAACGACAAAAAAAATAACATAACATTCTGCCGCCGCTTTACGTATCATACTTACTTTATCTTAATGGTTGGACGAAGGATATTTTAATCAGCAGCATGGCAACGATACTATATTATTCTGTTTTTCCAGTTCAAAACTTCTACCAGTAATCTTCTACATCCACCCCGGCGCTTTCTACTCGATGACGGGACGCAGTGACCTCTTCGGACCACACTACCTCCTAGATAGAGATGTTGTACTCGTCACCATCAACTACAGGATTGGATCCTTAGGTACGACTTACATCCGTCAGCCAACTTCTTTTTGGCCTGCGAAACCTTTTCAACAGTGACGTATGTATATGCACTTAATCGTGTGCGCACCCAAGTAGGCTGCTGCAAACACAGCTTGGCAAAGTAGAGATTTCTAGATCCATTTCTTACCCAGTATAAGTGCAGTACGCTAGACCTGACTAAGTCTCATCCAAAATGTCCACACAATTGCCCGCACGTCTTCATGACCTGATGACTGCCAGCGTAGCTGCAATTAACGTGGCCACCTACAGTCCTGGACCCGAATACTGTAGGAAACCCACGGTACGGTTGGTGGTAGACCAACGCGAAAATAAGAGAAAAGAAATATACCGTTTGTCGCTTAAAATAGCTTTTCACTACAGGTTGGATGACTACGGGAGACAAGTACGCAACTGGTAACAACGGTATGAAGGACCAGGTGGCTGCGCTGAAGTGGGTGCAGAGGAACATCGCCGCGTTTGGTGGGGACCCTAACCTGGTCACCATCACTGGCTGCAGCGCCGGCTCCATCAGCGTCATGCTGCACATGATCTCGCCCATGTCGAAAGGTAGGAGGCATATAAACCGAATCTGATTGCTGATAAGATTTCCATATATGTTTATAGTGTTACTAATACAACGAGGTACGTATACTGCTCTATCTCTATCTCTATCTGTCAATGTCGACTCCCGCGGGTGCAAGTGTTAGAGCGATTAGGGATCACTAGCACTATAATACAATAAAAAGTGAGTAAACAACATTATTTTTCATAGCATATAGGTAAATACCGCACAAACTTTTTTATTACACAAAATTGATCTGTTCTCCTCACAGGTTTGTTCCACCGGGGCATTTCAATGAGTGCATCCCCCTTCGCCAAAGGACCGATGGTGACTCACCAGCGCCACCTGGCGGTAAAGCAGGCGGAGTTCATGAATTGCCCAACCAATAGCTCAGCTGCCATCGTTGACTGCCTCATGAAGAAACCGTGGAGGGAACTCGGGGACTCTCTTCTGAAGTTCTTTGTAAGTCAACTGACCTGTCATCATTATCTCTAACTGGTTGTAATTACCACTTTTAGACTAATGAAAAGACCTTTAGTCTGCTATAGGAGACGTTTAACTTTTATATAACGGCCTATACTTCAGACTTTTAAAGTTATGTGAATGAAAATGTTGAATAACCTTCATAATCTTTTTGAAGACGTGTCTGTCTACTAAGCCGCCCTTGGTCAGCGTGGTACAGTGACCAAACTACTCTAATCTTTAATAAGAGAATATCCGTGTTCTGCAGCAGGCCAGGTCATGAACACGTCTGCTATTTATATAATTACTTGTTAGTACCACTGGAACTGTAATAGACAAAGGTTCACAAAACTGACATCGGCTCACTTTTATACATAAATTTTGACTGGAACTATCTTATTCAGGAGTTCGGCCCGGGTGATCCAGTAGGTCTTTGGGGTCCAGTAGTAGAACCTGACTACGGCCAGGAGCGGTTCTTGGCCATCCAGCCTGAGGATGCCATCGCACAAGGCAAGATGCACGAGGTTCCTTACATCATCAGTCAAACCACTGACGAGTTCTTCTGGAAGGCTTTCCGTAAGTATTCATTTATTATCATCCTTACAGATATTTTACGGTCTAATCTAGAAATATCCATTTACAACTCTAATATGATTTGACTAGGTAATGTATCACTTGCAAGTTGTTCTCATATTCAATTGTAAGAAGAAAAAGATTGGAAGAGGTTTCACATCTCTTCCCAACCCCTTAGATACTCGCATTTTACTTGCCATGTTCAAATTTGGCTTAGTTGTGAATAAAAATATTCACGTCCACATTCTTATGTAGTGGAATATCCCGTGCTGCTAATTACATGGCGAAATAGTCATATGACACTTTCACTTGCCATATGGCTATGTGGCTATAGCTATACATTCTCATCAAGTAAAAGTATTACATGCTTTATTAATATTCTAGAAAACGCACCCGACGACGCTACATTTAAAAATTACCTCCCTTTCAGCTGTCTTCGAAAACAAAACTCTTATGAATACCATGAACGAGGAATGGGAACGCATAGCTCCTGTTTCTTTCTTACTGCCCAAGGAGAACTCTTCAGTTGCTGTGAAGAGGCTGCGAGAAGTATACTTCAACAATAAGAAGTTAGAGAACAACACGGAGAGCCTGAAGGCACTGCAGAGTTTGTACAGGGACTCAATTATCGGTTTTGGAGTTCACAGGTTAGTTAGCGGTAGAGATATTTGCTCTTGGAGTTTCCCTGCAGAAACTTATAGTTCGGTTGTGACGTCATTTTGTGGGTAACACGATAACACTGGTGTAAAACCAGTGTTTAACGGAATTGCGTTAGACTCGGCTTAGTTTTTAGTTTCAACGATTTAATTAGCTTGTAACTTAATTATGAGGACAGGATCAAAATTCATTAGTTTTAGAGTAATACACCAAACAGGACAGACATAAAAAAAATCGAAAATGCAATATTGTGTATTAGGATACCTCACAGTTATTGCAAATTTTTATCCAAAAATAACTCCAAAGTTAGGTAATGAGCTTCTTCTTTGTTGCTGTACTTGCAAAGATCCAGTTGGTTACCTTTTAATTAAAAATTAACATACAAAATCAAAATCAAAGCCTAAGAAAATGGTTTATCACACTCACATTTCACCAGCTACATATTTAGTCCTATTGCCGTCTACGAGCACAAACTTCGTGCTGGTGCCAAAACTATCTTAACAGGAAAAGATCCTTCCGCACTTTAAATCCCGTATATAGTCAATATACCTAGTCTCAATATGTAATGAGTCAGAATAACTAATGTTATTAATGTTAAACAGGCTAGCGAACATGATGGCCCGCTACTCGAAGATGCCAGTGTACTACTCCGAGTTCGCGTACATCGGCAACAACAGCTACTACCAAGACGCAGACGGCAAACCTCAAGGTACGTTAATAAAGTAAATTTAAACTTAACCATTACATCTTGCATTATCAAGAACATAGTTTAATACCAGGAACAGCTGTGAATTGGGTCTTACATTGATTTATGACTGATACTTATTAGGTGTTGGAAAAAGGTCTATGTCTTTGAACGTTGACCAAAAGCCGTACCTACTGATCACAAATAACCTAGATAAAAAGAGTTTTTAGTATGTTTGTCATATCCTGCTAAATATCTAAGGTCGCAACTGGCCACTGCCATTGAGCCATATGTGCTGCATAATTGATCCACCCACGGTTTAAAAAATATGCAATCGACTAATCTGGACATACTTAGTGTCCATTGCCTTGTGAAACAGTAACGAAAAACACCTTAACTCAAGCAGACACTGTCTAAAATAGATTAACACCAGTAATAATGATGTTTGTCGCACAGGTGCTTCTCATCACGACGATACGCTGTACCTGTTCTCGCAGAGCTACCAGTTCCCTACCATCGAGCCCTCCAGCCCCGACTCCCACGTCGTGGATGAGATGACTGCCATCTGGTACAACTTCGCCAGATATGGGTGAGCATTTTCTCTTCTTTCTTTTCCAGGCTACAGTTATTGACATTATATTATTATTATATATATATACATAAATATATCGGATAGATATACATTGACTTTATAATATGTTCCTTTTTTATTTATCGGTATAGTTTTTTGCCCTTTTTGTGGGACCAATGGGATTAGACCCACAAACGTTACACCTGCACTCCCTGCTCTGCAACACCTGTATAGCCAGGTTGAGCGGCGGAGGTTACAGCAAGCTCGGAGTTTTAGCACTCCTAAACTCCGAAGTAAATTAAAACCTGCAACAAAAGAATTGCACCTCTCACCTTAACAAAACGGGAGACGAGAATTAAGAGATATTACGAGCTAACTAACATATAGGAGTGAATCTATTGCTGGCTATTTAAATATTTCTTTCCAATTTACACATATGAATGTATGTACTTCCTTCCTCAGTGACCCAAATCCTCGCGGTGATACACCAGAGCTTGGCTCCCTACAGTGGCCGTTGATGAAGCCCAACATGAGGAACTATCTGCACCGCGGCAATCAGCTCACCATTCGCCAGAACATGTTCGAAGATCGATTCCGAGTGTGGGAGGAACTCTACCCTACAAAGTACTCTTATTAGATGTTGCCATAAGACGCATTTGGAGACTGATCCAAATGATATCAATGTTATTTTAAATTGTGAAATAAATAAATGCATTATAATTGTTTTTATATCGTTTTTATTTAGCTACTTCTAACAAAAAATGTTGTAATTTTAAGGCAATCAATAGGTTATCTCTCTCTCTCTCTCTTCCTAGCTATGTATCCCACATGGTGGTGGGGTCAGCTTTCCTTATTTTTCAGGTTATGAATAAAGAAAGATAAATAAAAAATACATATTAACATACCCTACCCAATACCTACAACAGGCTTTAAAAAAATGATTGAGAAATATTCTATTCATATTCAAAAAACGAAACACAATCTATACCTATAACACATTGTAAATACGAAAGTGACTGTCAATTTGTTACGCTTACACACCTAAACATAAAATCTATTTTGACGAAATTTTAAGCAAAGATAACTTTAAAGTTGGCATGGAAATCATAAGCGACTTCCTAATGAGAAATACAAAAAGGCAACATATAAATATCACCTTCCAAAGAAAAAGGAACTTTTTCAAGACCGGGCGAAACACAGACGCCATTCTGCGTTTCGCCTCCGTCTTTAAAAACTTACACATTTTTTTTATGGGATTTGTTTTCTCCAGGAATTAAACCCGGCTTTTTGGCATTGCATTTTAATAATTAGGCAAGCGCTATGGAATCTCTATGATACCTTACATATCCATGGTTCATACAATGCCTTATTTTCTCAACATGGGATATTATAAATGTCAACGTATCTCTGTCTACTACGTATTTACGCCAAACGAAAGGCACTAATTAAAAATAATATAAATCTGACATATGTTAGTCCTGACGTCGCCTTTAATCACTAACATTAGCAATATGTTCTAGGTGTTATGCCTGAGTCGCCGTCGAGGGGGACTTTACAAACATTCTAACAACGGACACAAAATAATCCAGACTCGGAAGAACCATTTGTGGATCACACAAATATTAGTCCAGTGTGGGATTCGAACCCACACCACTCGGCGCCGTGGAAAGGTGACCACTTAAACCACTACGCCATCCCTGCAGCATGCCCATTCAATCACAGTAGATAAACAATCCCTACTAATAAATCGTAAATGCCAAAGTGAATCTGTCAATTTGTTACGTTTACACAGTTAAACATAAACTTAATGTTGATATTTTTTTCAGGTTTAAGATCATTTATTTATCAGAAAGAATAACATTATTTACTTACATGAGAAAAACAAATAAATAAAACTTTTAATAATTTGGCAGCGATACAGAAAAAATTAAAGAAACTTACGATATTAATAGAATTAAGATAACAACAATTTCTTGTAAAATGTAGTGAGGGTATCCTAAAACAGACTATAACCATTTTTATACAATGATAATTTCTAAGCTAATAATTATAAGAACTGCATCACACATACGACAACACATACACAACTTATCTAATAGTACTGCACGTACTGGTCCTTGATAAGCGTCAGCGATGCCATCCATCTGCATCTAGCGAATTGTTGCCTTCAAATTCAAATTATTTTTATTTGTTAAACACAGGTTTATAAAAAAGATCTTACAAAAAAACAAATGAAAGTGCATAACTGTGTCTTGCCAATACTATCAGCGTACAAAAATATTATGATAAAAACATAAACACACAAATAAATCAATTAATATACAAAAACAAATCTAAGTAAGTATAAAATTTAACAAAACGTGTCATTCAGAAAATATTTGATAGACTAGTAGCATTTATTATACAAAAAGATATGTAACTTTTTTCTAAAGTGTTTTAAATTTAATTGTTTATATTCCTCCGGTACCTTATTATAGAGTTTTGGAGCTAAACAGAATATACTGTTCCACATGAGGGTAGTTTTAGCTCTTCGTATGCATAAATTATTTTTGCGCTTATTACGTAGAACAAAATCGGATAGACTGGGAAACAAATGAGGATTTGTTTTAACAAATATTGCGACTTCAAATATATATAAAGACGGAAGCATTAGAATTTTGTGTTTGATAAAGTGAGGTTTACAACTGTCAGTTACTTGAAGCCCTTTAAATCAGATAACGCTCAGACAGAGATTCGTTGCCATCTATTTACTAAGCATTCCATGTATAAAAAGTATGGCATTCTATGTAATATGGACAAGCACCTTGCATATCTTACAGATTCACGTATTCACGCCAGGATAGAGGTAGGCCGGTGCTGAATAAGCTTCGTACGCGGGCCCCTCCCCTTACGGAGACCCTCCCGCCCAACTTTCTCTCCGAGGTGGTCGAGGCACTTTTCCTGGCCGGGATGAGCACGTGCCCCCGATGATGGCCCCAATAGGACACCGAAATCGGGAGGCGGATTCTATTGTGCCCCCGGTTACAGACGCAGAGATGGGGGCCGTTCTCTTGCGGATCCGCTCCAAGAGGACTGCCCCCGGACCTGATGAAGTACCTGCGCGAGCCCTCGCGCGGGCCCTCGATCACCTGGATATCCGCCTTAGGGACCTCTTCGACGCGAGCCTGGTGTCGGGACGGTTCCCTGAGTGCTGGAAGGAGGGAAAGTTGGTGCTGCTGGCCAAACCGGGACGGCCTCCAGAATTGGTCGCGGCTTACAGGCCCATTGTGCTGCTAGACGAGGCGGGGAAGATGCTAGAGAAGATCCTCGCTACCCGCATCGTCAAGCATTTAAATACGGTTGGTCCCGACTTGTCGGACGCCCAATTTGGATTTCGTCAGGGGCGTTCGACAGTCGGGGCTGTTATGTGCCTGAAGGCCGCGGCTGAGGAGGCGGTCACCGATGGCGGTGTGCTGTTGGCGGTGTCCTTGGACATCGCCAATGCTTTTAAGAGTCTGCCATTCAGCTGTGTCCTGCGCTCCGATATCATGGAGTGCCCTTGTACCTGGATCGGCTGGTGGCAGACTTCTTAAGAGGAAAAAGTGTCCTCCTCGAAGTCAGTGGCGAAGTTTGGCGGCGGCCCATGTCGTGCGGTGTCCCGCAGGGCTCTGTTCTTGGTCCGCTCCTGTGGGTCATCGGGTTCGACTAAGTACTGCGTGGTGCCCTACCACCCGGGCTGAACGTCATCAGCTATGCTGACGACACTCTCGTCACAGCCCGAGGGGGTAACTTCGAGGAGGCAGCCCGCCTGGCCACTATGGGGGTCTCCCAGGTGGTCGGGCGTATCGAGGCGCTAGGATTGCGGGTGGGTCTTTCCAAAACGGGGGCACTAGTTTTTCATAGGCCCCGTCGCAAGCCACCCAGCGGCGCCTCGATAGTGGTGGGATCGGTTCATGTCCCAGTCCAGGCCCATATGAGGTACTTGGGCCTGGTACTGGAAGGGCGATGGCGCTTCGACGAGCACTTCAGCCGTCTTGCTCCGAGGCTCCTCGGCGCTGCGTCCGCTTTAGGGCAACTCTTGCCGAATTTGGGCGGGCCCAGTGTCGGCTGTCGGCGGCTCTACGCGGGGGTTGTCCGGTCTATGGCGCTTTACGGCGCACCGGTGTGGGTAGACTCCCTGACCGCCCAGTGCAGGACTCTCTTGCGGAGACCGCAGAGAGTCATGGCGGTCAGGATCATACGATGATACCGCACGGTGTCGGCGGATGCAGCCTGCGCATTGGCCGGAACTCCCCCGTGGGACTTGGAAGCGGAAGTGCTCGCCGAAGCATTTAAAGTCATGTCATCGCTAAGGGAGGAGACGGCTGTTCGTCCCCTACCTGAGATTATAACGGCTACACGAAACTGAGCCCACCAGGGCTTATTTTTAAAATGGAAGGCGCGGCTGGAGGTGCCCATAGCCGGATTTAGAACCGTTGAGGTCCTCCAGCCGGTGTTGGAGCGGTGGGCAGGGCGGCAGCATGGGACTCTTTCCTTCCGACTAGTGCAGGTGCTGTCAGGGCACGGTTGCTTTGGCAAGTACCTGCACATGGTCGCTAGGAGGGTACCGAGTCCCATCTGCCACCACTGTGAGTGTACTGAGGACACGGCGCAGCACACGCTTGAGGCATGTCCTGCTTGGGCGGTGCAGCGCCGTGAACTCGTCGACGTTGTGGGTGTCGACCTCTCGCTGCCGGCCGTGATCAAAGCCATGGTCGACAGCGAGAGGAACTGGATAGCGGTCGCATCCTTCTGCGAGGACGTTATCTCGCGGAAGGAGGCGGCGGAGCGGATCCGTGAGGAAAGTATTCTTGCGGATCCGAGCCGCCGCCGGCGGACCGGGCGGCGCAGACGCGCATATGCGCGCCTGATGTCGCCATAGTGAAGGCCGCGGGCGGGAGAACGGGGATCTAGCGCCCGCGAGCTATTGAGTCGGAGCGACGCCCTTTGTCGTGCCGGGGCGTCGCCCAGGAGTCTACATCGGGCACTGCTGGGTGGGTTGCTGATGTAGTTTTAGTTCCAGCGACTCACCCACCATTCAAGGCAGCGAGTTGGCACACCGTGGTAGGTTTTGTCGGTAGTACCCGGGACTTTCCATCTTTTCCCGGGTGAGTACGACATAACCTCTCCGCTCCCCCTTTTCCGCGGAGAGGTATGCACCAAAGCATTCCCCAACGAAAAAAAAAAAAAAAAGGATAGAGGTAGGCATTAAATAGAATATTACTCTGAGGAAGGAATTAAGGATAGCCCCATTTTTACTGTTACGTCCCGATGTCGCCTGTAATGACTAAAATCAATTAGGAGAAATTAATACAATTTAACCCATAATCTTAATTAACTGGATTGTTTATTTGCGTATACAACATTTTTACTCTCAAATATAAAGAAATGTTAGATTAAATTGATTACGACTAATAAATCAAGAATTGGATAGTTGTCCTCGTCCATAGATCTCTGATAACAACTTCTGACATTTATTTTTCTCCGTTATTGTTATTATTTTGTTCGCTGTTTAGCATTAATATTGTATAGCATAAGGGTCTAAGCTGTTTGCCCGGTATTAGTGTATTATCTATGTAAGCTGTCTTTATTAGTAGACAACATTTCTTAATGGTAATCTGTGGATAATGCCGTGGGTGGCGTATTTTGTACATTTAGTTACTAAGTACTATCATAGTAATGTTTAATACGCTGCTGTTTGTTATCCCTAAATAAATAAATAAAGGGTGGAAATTACCACAACGACAAGTGTAGTGCTCGTAATGACTGGATAAAACAGGAAAAGTTTAGGTACAAAAAATGCTGTATTTTGTATGTACAATATGTAGCCATTCCGTCTTAGCAGACCATACTTATTTAATTAATGAAATGAAACCACACGCGAACAAGCTGTGACTCCTTAATGAACTAATAGAGTTAATAAAACGATTTGGTTTTCCCGCTGACCGACCGAACCGATTTTCCTGTTAGTTTATTATTTATTTACTAGTTGTTTAAATGCATAGCTGCTACTGGGAAATACTTGATGATTAAGGTTAATATGATTTCCTGGCGCTGCACTGAAGCTCGCGGTCAGTCGCGCAAAGTGTGACAGTAGGTCTGTTTGTCCTTGACATGCTCAGTAGCAGTGCGAAGTCTAGCAAACGCTCGGTTTTACATACAATATGCGGCTATACCCACAATAGTGTGTCATTTTCCAATTTACAACATATATATTACATTAGATTATTATCATAAAAAGGCTAACGTAATGATACATTTACTCTGCATCAAAGCAAGAGTTCGATTATTTCTCCCTGTATCGTTACGGATTTTACAAAATTGATAAAACAATAACAAAGAAATCCCAAACTCGGTACTACCATTTTTGGATACCACCATTGATTTTCCTCTGGATTTCAAATCCACAATACTAAGCGAACTGGCAAAGGCGGGGTGATGTGAACATTTGAATAGTCCATTATTAAGTTGACTATCGTTTTCATCCTTACTATCTGCCAATTTTAGTATTGTCAGATTATATCTATAAGACTCTCACGACCGTGCATGAGGCATGACGGTTTTATTGTTAGGTCTAGCTAAGTCTTATTGTGATTTTCCATCACGAAATATTTAGTAACAGCACGAAGTCTGGATCTGGCCTAGTAGACGGCAATAGTCTACCATTACGTGGCACCTAAAACTATAGCTGCGCAAATGTGGGTGGAATACACCTCGGCCCTTTCAGAGATATAAGGCTTGAGAGTGGATCTACAACTGTTCGGTGTCACTGTCATTGCTTCCTCTTTAAAATGTGCACTCTTGTGTCACTCTTCTCCCTAGCCTTTATTATTCCCAAGTCACTTGGGGTCGGCTTTCTAGTCTAACGGGATTTGACTGGATATCAGTTTTTACACGGAGCGGCTGCTACCTTACCTCCGCAACCCAAAGGCTAACGATTCCCTAAGGCTAGACCAGTGTCAGGATATTAGATGGCACTGACTTCCCAATAACATCTATGGCAGTCATAGATGTTCATGGCAGCCGGGACCTACGGCTTCACGTGCTCTCCGAGGCACGGAGCAGGCGACAATTGTCAATCAATTCGCACATAATTTCGAAAAGTCATATAACTTCCGAAAGTCAGAGGTCCGCGATGTGGGTTTAAACCCGAGACCCTCTGCTTTGCAGTCTGTTGGTCTCCCCACTGATGAGCAGCTGTCACTATTTATCATAAATTGTATACCACAAAGAATGTATTATTTAAACTAGGGTTCTTCGGTACAGCTTGTGTACTGCTAATTCTAACGAATATTGTAAATGCGAATGTGAGTTTGTATGTTTGTTACGCTTTGACCTCTTAACTACTCAACCGATCATCATGAAATTTCGCATGTACTCGTTGTCAGGGGTACAAAATAGGACATAGGGTACCTTTCATGCAGAAAAAAGTATTGTTACTGACCTAACCTAACCCATACTTTCGCGAGCGAAGCTGTGGGCAAAATGTAGTATAATAATAATAGCAGTGTGCTTGCACATGTGGTCGCAATGAGATGCGCTTACAGTTTCTTCAGTTACAAAGTGCAATTAATAAATTGTGCGCTGGATATCTAATATTGAAGTATATAGAGTCAGTACATTTAACTGTAGAAGTCGGTGCCACTAAACAAAGACAGGACACTGGAAAATTTGGTAAGTCAAGGTTATAAAGCATGTATTAATTTGGTCACATAGTAACACTTGTGAACACCAAAACATCATCATCATCATCATCATCTCGGCCAAAAGATGTCCACTGCTAGACTTAGGCCTCCCCTAAGGTTTTCCCCACAGACTGGTCGTGGGTCAGCCGCATCCAACCGCTTCCTGTGACCCTTACCAGGTCGTCGGTCCACCTTATGGGAGGCCTACCCCTGCAAGTAATTCATATCAATACTGCGATTACAGTTTTCTTATCAAGATACTCAGGTCTTGTGGTACCCAGTGAAGAGATTACTCTAGGTGCACACTACAGGCAACTGCATGATCGATCAACAGGCGTGGGCTCATAACTGGTCTGCGCCTTTTACTATTATTTAACCAAGCTCCCCCACATGTCCTACTTCATAGTGGAATCTATCACCATAATAATAATTGCGAATATTGTATGAATTCTGTAGAGATACTTTTTAAAACATCAATGTTTAGCTATTTCAGTAAAGGACAGCTGAAGTAGTATTTCTTAGGCTATAACTAGTAAAGCAGCTAATGTTAATAGATATATTAAATGACTATTATTATTGCTTTACATTTGGCTTAAAAGTTATAAAATAAATAAAGTATAGGGAGCCATATAGATTGTCACTACATTATGATTATCCCACTACGTAACCAATCCCGCTCTTGCTTTAGACGACTTATATCGCCTGAAACTCTCAAAATTCTGCATAAATTAACGAAATTCCAATTAATGTTTATCATAAATGACATGTATTCAAAACAAATATGCTCATAAATAAGCTGTAACAAGTCACGCGAAGGTAAAACTGAATGATATTTTATGTTTAAATATTGGGGTCATTGCACTAATTACATCGTAGTAAATTTCCATATTTCATTATTCCATATCAGGTTCCTTGGCAAGAGTTGACCTAGCTTAAACAGGCTGCAAAGGCAGACATACCCTTGCTATTCTGATTTTGTTTTTTGTCTTAATGGATATGTAGGTAAATGTAATTGTTCGAAAAATACCGTACCGAGAATACCGTCAGATGTCTTAAAAATGTTTAAGGCAGCGGAATAAAAACAATACCTATACTAAAAAATAATCAAGGTACACATCTTTTAATAACTGTCGGTGTCGATCAAAAGTTGTAGTCGAATACGCAGAAAGACTTATCTTAGGTAACTATTGTTTATATCCCTGCTTACACACAGACACGAAATATACTAATAAACACAACTCAGATATAATATAAGCTGGTAGACTTATCGGCGCGCGCGCAGTGTTCTTGTCGGCGCGACAAGAAAATGTTGAAAATAATATTGCTTTGTGCGTTGTATGCGGCGAGTGATGGCTACCAAGGTCAGTTAAATAAATAATAACATGTATGTTTATATTGTGGTTTGTATAAACAAACGTCTGGTTTCCTTAAGAAAATAATTAGCGTTGGCTAATTGGCATTAATTAGCGTTCGATTCACAGGTTGTACATAATATGTCTTAGATATAATAAAGGAGTTTAACTAAAAGCAATAGATTTTAGATTGTTGTCTGTTTGTATGTTTTTGCCAACATAACGTAAAATTTACTAAACCAAATTTAATAGAATGATGTAATGATTTTAAACGCGAAGTTCCACTTTAAATTTTTGCTTTGTTTTGAAAACCTCTATATTATTGTACTTAGATATAAAGTTGTAAACAAAATTTCAATCATCATCATCATCAATAGGTGATCATCATAGCGTATGTTGATTGAAATTGTGTTTACAGCTTTGTATTTACTGATGTGAAAGACAAACAGAATATCAGCATAAAACAAACCAAAGTAAACGACACACAACAGCAAAGGGACATGACTTTTGAAAATCACTCATCAATTTAAACTGATGAGTGCACGGATAGCGCATTGATTTAAGCAGTCTCCTTGCTACTACGACCTGTGCTGTAGATTTGAAACTCAAACAGACCGAAAATTATATTAAAATAAAAATACAAATATTGCGTAAAAGCATTTATTCCGATAAGAGCCGTAACTAATGTTGATGATTAACTCTACCAAAAGCACTACGTTCTATAAAGGGATATAATTAGTTACGACACTATACTAACTAGCACTTTGTATCTTTAGAACAAGAAAGTGCGGCAGTCGATGCCCCAGTGACCCACAGTGTGTCTGGCACGTTCAAGGGGTCGTGGATGCAGACACGGCGCGGGCGCCGCTTCCAGTCCTACAGGGGCATACGATACGCGAGACCACCCGTGGGAGAGCTGCGCTTCCAGGTACACACCTCTTTAATGTGGTCCTAGTAGTAATGGCATCATTACTGCTACATTACAAAGCTACGTCCGATGACCTTCAAAGTGTTACAGGCTAAAGGTGTATCGCACCGCAGGACCGATATTTCAATCGTTAGATTGCATATTAGAGGGGAAAGAAATCCGAATGTTTAGAGTTCGATCTCTACATAAGATAAAAAAAATGTACGATTTTGTGTGGCTAGTTCATCTGATTTTAGATGTTCTTTGCTCGCTGGAAAGAAAGAAGAGATTTTAAAGAAGAGTCTTTAACTATCACAAGAAATGTAATAACAACAAATCAATAAACGCTCTTGATCTGAACATAGAGCCGATCCAAGCTGACTAAGATTGGTGGGAACCGCTCATAACGTCGAAATACCGAACGTGTTTTACCTTTTTTTACATCGAATACATGTATCTCTCAGCCACCGCAACCCATCCTGACGTACGAAGGTGTGGTGGACGCGAGTCAAGAGGGCCCGGCGGCGCCACAGCCCACCTCCCCGGGGTACTTCGTTGACGAGGACTGCCTCACTATCAATGTGTACACTCCCGCAAATGACAGGTAACCATTACTTCTTTCTTATCAAGTGTTCTAAAGTTAACCTTCTTTGTCGACCTCGATGGCGTAGTGGTTAGTGTAACCGACTGCGACACCTGAGGTCGCGGGTTCGATTCCCGTACAAGTCAAACATTAGTGTGCATGAAAATGGATGTTTGTATTATCTGGGTGTTTCTATGTATAATATGAATGTATTTACAAAAAACAAGTATATAAGCATGTTTATCCATTGTCTAGTACCCATAGTACAAGCTCTGCTTAATTTGGGCTAGATGGTGTTGTGTGTATGTGATAGAATATTATTATTATTATTTTATACACCGATCAAGTCCTGTTATGCCGTCAAGAGGATAATTTTATTTCTCCTTGCCTCAATCTGTAGAGTATTCTGTCAAAAAGCTAGTTATATTTTTCGTGGTCTCAAGCTGACTGGGACAGCTTGAGACCAAATCCTGTGGTAGCTACCTATCCTGTGGTACATCTGATGGTACACGGTTCTTTGATCGAATGCAATTCCAAGGTATGACTCGCGCATTGCCAACCCTCAAAAATTATAGAAAGGATGAAAGGGTGTATGGACAAGGGTGTGGTATGCGAGCCTTCGGCACTCAAACTACATTTTTTGCTAGATAATAAACACAATAATCGAATGACTAATTGCGATTTTCCACAGCTCTTGACCTTTAGGTTATTAAATAATTAAGTAACAATAAAACTCGTCACATAAAGGAAAATCAACCACAGTGATATCTAAAACTGTTAGCTACAGGTGATTAAATTATGAGTCAAGTAAGACCACGTGCAACCAGGTCAGAAACTACTCATTATTGTACTTTATACAGACATACATTATCCTCAAGTTTGAGTAAGTGGCAGACATGTGACACCCACATTCTAGCTGCTACGTGAACAGAGAGCGATGAAGTTATCTGTACATTGAAAATATTCTTGGAAACTAATTGTAGTCTAGAATTTAAAGACGTCTAAAACTAATCTTTTTTTGCATGTAGTTTGTAATTGAGCCCAGTAGACGACAATAGATGCACCTTCTACTCTGTAGGCTTGTAAAAGATAGTACACTGGACGAAATATGGCTGTACCCTTTCGAGGTTATACAGACGTAAGTCTACCTAGACGTCAGTTCTAGGTGTTCATTGAGTCCATTAGGGACGCTAAAGTGAGCATTCGTAAATGAAAATAAAACTAATTTTGGAACGGCTGTTTGAATTTATAATTTCTAGATGTAAAATTGCAAAATATGTGACGTCACTCTAGGGAGGGAGGAGACTCACAAATGTGACCAGCTGTGACAAGGACGGGGGAGGGGACAAAATCTTGAAATTTGTGTGACATCATTTATAGAAGGCCCCTTATTTCAATCATAAATAAATTTTACATGACACAGAAATCAGTTTTACATTAAGAGATATCGTTTCACAACTACCGTGGTTTCCTCTCCCGCAGGTGCGACCCTCTACCAGTAATCTTCTTCATACACCCCGGAGGCTTCTACTCGATGTCAGGGCGCAGTGACCTCGCCGGACCGCACTACCTACTGGACAGAGAAGTTGTGCTCGTCACGATCAACTATAGGCTTAGCTCTTTGGGTACGGACCATAAAATGACTAAAACTAAGACTAGAAAATTACAGATTTCGTCGAATAAAAAATTTGCTGAATATCATTATCATTGTATTCGTGTAGTTTGGCTATGTAGAAACAAAATAGGAATAATGTGATAAAAGATAGTTTAAGACAGACGTATTACCTTTATGAATTCGAAAAGTAAAGCATGGATAACATAACATTGCCTAAGAAAGTATGTTAAGCAATACATACTTTCTTAGACAATGTTATGTTATCCTTATCAGATAGACCTCTGTCTACAGAAGTCTATCGACTAGACCCTTAGTTCCCAAAGTGGTCCAGGTGGACCTCCAGGGCACACGGGAGACTACGTTGGCGTGACAAAAAAATGGTGATTCACAATTCGTAAGCGGGGGTCCACGAAAATTTATTTGCTTTCGATAGTGAAGAAGTAAAATGTTGGCTTGACTTCACCTATCACTGTAAGCAGGTAATATTTTAAGAAGCTCAGCGACTGTTACTTGTAAAATTTTGCATATTCCATATTCAGTACGAACCTACCGATTTTTCGCTAGAGAATTACTAAAAAAAATTAAAAGTCAGTCCGCCTACCATGGTAGGTTCAATATCGAGATTTAAAAAAAATAAAAAATATTGCCAAGTGCCAAATGCCAAGGAATATGGTAGATATGTTGCTGCAGGGGATCCACCGGCACCAGCTACATTTTGAAAGTGATCTATGAGAAAAGAAGTCTGGAAACCTCTGGACTGGACTAATATTCTTGGGCTATATTGGAGATCATAGTCCTGGGTATTTTCATACGACAAACGTGTGTAACGAAAACGATGAGAGTGAATAGAGCTAAAGACGGGGTTAAAAGATTGTAGTGACTAGAAATCCCTAATACTGCCAGTTCGAGATAGGCACAAAGGTCGTTGTTCCACTTTCCGACACAAAAATATGTTTAACGCTGAGTGAGATCAGAAGACACTGTAGCCTTCAAAAGAAAAATATTGCATCAATCACGCTGGAAAATAAATACATTAAAGCTTAAAGAACCAAACAAATACTACTGGTCATTAAGTCATCAACAAGATTAAGAGGTTCTGTTTGTTTTCTATTAGGTTTCCTATCTCTAGGCAACGAGCTAGCTCCAGGCAACAACGGCTTCAAGGATCAGGTGGCAGCATTACAATGGGTGCAGCGGAACATCGCCGCGTTTGGAGGCGATCCCAACCTGGTCACCATCGCTGGGTGCAGCGCCGGCTCCGTCAGCGTCATGCTGCACATGATCTCGCCTCTGTCGAAAGGTATAAACGAAGAGACTAACTATCAAATAAATAAGTTTTAATCTATCAAAACCATACTAACAGCCATAGATCTATTCTATACGACCATAAGAAGGTAGTATTGTTTCTCGAAGCTCAATCATCATTCTATATTGGCAATCTTTTTAGTGCGTTAAAGACGGTCACTAACGTGATAACACCAATAAACTACTACCACTAAATTACTAATGTAGTCACTATACCCATTTCTCATTGGTTGGATGCTCATGCTGAACGTAGCAACACATTTTTTACTTATTAATTATATTTCTTATTTGACTTACTTTACACTCTTAATCTAATTTATTTCTTTTTTTGAAAGGTAGACATCTTTCGCACTAGGAATAAATCCTGTGTCGCAAAGGACTTTACAAATATTCAAAAACCATTTGTAGATCACACAAAGTTTTGTCCCGTATTGGATTCGAACCCACAACACTCGAGTCGCTGGCAGTGGCGAGGCGACCACTTAAGCCACTGCACCATTCGTGCAGACACTATCAGCTTAATACCTCGAGTTGGATAATACATAACTGCATCATTGATCAATAATGTATCCATCCTCCAGGTCTATTCCATCGCGGTATCTCAGTATCAGGCAGTGCAACATCTAAGCTGCCCGACCCGCCACACCGGCTGGACCTGGCGGAGAAGCAGGCCAAGGTGTCCAACTGCCCCGCAGACAACACCACGGCACTCTACGAGTGTCTGAAGACGAAGCCTTGGAGAGACATACAGGGCTCACTGCTTGGCTTCTTCGTAAGTTGACACTGTTACTGGAGGAAATCACCAGGGCCTCAAGTCAGCTATTACAATAGTGTCACAATGATCTATCATTGATTTCATAATTGTTGATTTTGACAAGTTTGTTAATTTACTAATATAATGACGTCATTATGAATTTCTCCATTGAAAAAAATAGCATAAGATGGTAATCTCGTACAAAATGACACATGACTGACGTATGCAGTAATCTACTAAAATTTTGACAGTTCCTTTGATCAGATTGCTTTTAACACTAATAAATAATATATAAAAATATATATATATATGAACGAAATCTGGCATGAATAAATGTTTAAATTAAGTAGTAGTTTTTCGAAAATCCCTTCTACTAACGGGTTTTATAATAATGGCAATACCACATGTCATTCTACCACAATCCTATTAAGAGACCATTGACCGACCAATGATCGACCATTATGAATTTAGCAGATGAACTTTTAGCAAAATGACAATGGGATTGCAGTTACGTCGCGCGTCGTGTCGGAATGACGAATTTAAAAAAATAGCAGACTTGGGCCCCCGGCGACGTACTCGTAATATACATATAGCCTAAGTACGCAATGTAATTGATTTTATTATTATTAATATACCGTTTTGTAGTTATTTTAATAAAGAGCAGCCAAGTTTGACAAATATTTAAAGTAGTTACGGCAACCCCGCGGCCCCGGTTTGGTGTCAATTCTAGCGAGTAGGTATGTTCACTAAGTAGATTTTACGCAATATCTTTAAAAAATGAAGCTCATTTGCATTTTTATTTACCTAGACGTGGAAAAAAAAGGCAACTTTATTATCTTTATTTATATTTTGCTAGATATTCTTATTTTTGGTCATAATAGCCCCGGGTGACCTTATATGAAATAGACTACTGCCTGGCATGTATACATCCCGGGTTCGATTACTGAATCGGGTACCTAATTAGTTTTAAGGTTTTTCGGTCAAGAAATTCTAAGTAGCAGCACAACGACTGGCTCTGTGCCCGGTGTGCCCGGGAGACAGCTAGTGGTTGGTAGGGGCACGTGAGATATCAAATAATAGCCTGCGAAATGTAGGGTACATACACGTGTGATTATCCTTTCGGAGATATACACAAGAATAAAAGTTTTTGACTATAGCTATTTGTACACATACTTAGTATAATGCTAAATTCGTTCTTTCTTTTCGTGTGGTTATTGGCCAACCTGTTGTCAAGAGTTGTTCAAGCCTCTGACATGGCTTAACGACTGCTGTCAATTTGACAATAACCGGGACCGACTTTTTACATGCCCTCTGAAGCACGGAGACGCTCAGATGAAATACCACTAAGTGGTCACCAACTATAGACTGACCGCACCCAACGTTGCTTAACCTCGCTAATCTTTTACTAACCAGTGAGTGCAACTGGCTATATGTTAAATAACGGGTCTTAACGAAACCCGCACTTCACGAAGGCTCCGCTGAGCTCAGCTCACACCAGTCAACTCGTGACCACGATCGATGCCAGTCGGTCGACACGTCAGACATTCAATAGGTATTTATTACCTTTTAAATACTTTATCGTGAGTAAGACCCGTTATCTAGTATTATATTAAGTATATATACACGATTGAAATTAAACAAACTTTATACGGATTATATCGCGATAAAATCTGTATAAAGTTTGTTTAATTTCAATGTATAACATTCGCATAAACATAAGACAATATTATGTACATACTCGTATATACATATACAAAATAAGAATCGTGTTACAGAAGATTACATACAAAAACTGTAAGTACGCTTATAAAAAAAAGAACTGAATTGAATATTATAATGTATAGGTATATTGCTACGCAAAGAGAAAATTTAATCAAATATCCTCAAAATCAATCATGTAGCAGGGCTTGAACCCATGATATTTTATACCTTTTCGATTTAATAGTTCAATTATTTATGCAATGTTGCTCTCTAGCGCAAAAAATCATATTATTCCGTTTAGCCCAGGGAAATTAGATCAAGAAAAGGCCGTGCTTCCCGAAAAATCGTCCAAAGCTGGAAAGTATTCTGACTTCTGCTTAAGTTTTGCGGGTCAAAAAACTTTTTCAGTTTTGTGCTTATAACTTCTAAACGACGCATCTTACAGAAAAGTTTACTCGTAATGATTATAAAGAAAATAAATTCTGCGTCGAATGGCTTTTGGCCGGCAAAGTCGGCCCAGCCAGGTAGCCGCAATCGATTTTCAAAGATGGGACAATTTTACCAGCTTGGCTAAAACATTGATTGTTTGTTTGTTTGGTTGAACGCGCTAATCTCAGAAACTACTAGTTCGAACTGAAAAATTGTATTAGTGTTTGATAGCCCATTTATCGAGGAAGGCTATAGGCTATATAATATCACGCTACGGCCAATAGGAGCGGAGCATCAATGAAAAATATTGCAAAGACGGGAAAATTCTGAGAGGCAGACGAAGGTGCGTTGTTCAGCTATCTTATTATCGACGGTCATAGGCTCGCACTCGAAACGTGTATGCTTATGCATAGTGTTACAGTACAATATCTTTGTGCTGTATCTACAATCTACATCGCAATCTTATGATCTTTATCGCACGTTCAATATCTATTAAATGTTTCTACTATCCGTGATCAACACGTAGTCGTTAGTATATAAGATGCACCTTTGGATAATTATAACCAGACTATACTACAACTTTGTCTCATTTATACCTAATCATATACTGCCAAGAATTTTGGCAAATTGGTGACCCCGACGAACGAATACGCAGCAAGAAACATGGCACAATCACCATGCAAGGCGAACATAAATCAGCAAGGAACACTTGAAGTAGCTGCTGGCACCTCGGTTTTATCTCGCATTCCGGAATTTTGGAAAGACCAACCAAGATTATGGTTCACGCAACTAGAAGCCATATTAGCACCACAGAAGCAAGGAGACGAATACAAATACTGTACAGTAATAGCAAAATTATCCAAGGAAGAAATACTACAAGTTAGTGACCTAATCACTTCACCACCGACTACAGATAAATATAAAAACATCAAGGAACGTTTAATTGATTGTTACGAAGAAACAGAACAGCGACAGTTTCAAAAATTAATATCAGAGACAGAACTCGGTGAACAAAAACCTTCGCAGTTATTACGTCAAATGCGAGTCCTCGGGAGAGGAAAAATCAGTGACGAAACAATTAAACTACTATGGTTCAGGCTTTTACCAACATCAGTTACTACGGTTCTAGCAGTTACGGAAGACATGGAAATTGACAAACTGAGCCAAATTGCAGACAAAATAATAATGAATTCAAAAGTAACCGAAATATCAGCTGTTAGCAACGACACTTCAAACGACAACAATACAGCATGCATTTTAGCCCAGCTAGCAAAATTACAGATAGATATTGACGCAATTCAGCAAGGTCAATATGGCTATCGACCCAGCACGCACAATCATTTCAAGAAACGTCAACAATTCCCGATTATGAGGCCGAGAACAAACTATAGAGGAGCAAATCGATTTTGTTACTACCACGAAAGATTCGGAAAATATGCAAGGAACTGCATTAAACCATGCGGTTGGAAACCAATGACTTACGTACGGAACCAGGGAAACGAATAAGAGCACAGACAACGGCGAAACTCTGTGCAATCCACCCATCCAATCGCCTCACCATTACCGACCGAAAAAGTGGTATGAAGTTTTTGATTGACACGGGCGCAAATATTTCAGTCATTAGCAAGCAACAGAGATATTCAATTTTACAAAATGAACAATACACACTATACGCTGCAAATGGGACTAAAATTAGGACTTACGGCGGGAAGACGCTTACCTTGAATTTAGGACTACAACGATGTTATAAATGGAATTTTATAATCGCCGATGTTACACAACCAATAATTGGAGCAGATTTTCTAGAGCACTATAAACTATTAGTCGACATAGCAGGTCGCAAACTTATCGACAAAGTTACAGAGCTGACAACGCATGTAACTTCAGAAAAAGCGACACAACAAACAATTCGTACTATCGCAGTGGGAACGAATTCACGTATTACGCAACTTTTAAACAAATACGAAGACATCACGAAAGAGTCCTCTCTACGCAATGCGCCCAAACATAAGATTGAACACCACATTATCACTACAGGACCACCCGTCGCAGCTCGGGCAAGACCATTACCTCCAGAAAAATACGACATAGCCAAAAAGGAATTTCAAAATATGATAGAGCTCGGAATTTGCCGACCGTCAGATAGCCCATGGGCAAGCCCATTACATATGGTAAAAAAGAAAAATGGCGAATGGAGACCGTGCGGAGACTATCGAATGCTCAATAGCACGACAGTACCGGACAAATACCCACTACCAAGATTAACTGACTTTACATACATATTAGAAAATAAGAAGATACTAAGCAAGATAGATATACGCAAAGCATACCACTGTATTCCTGTTAAAGATATAGAAAAAACAGCCATCATCACACCTTTCGGACTTTTTGAGTACTTAAGAATGCCTTTCGGATTACGCAATGCGGCACAAACATTTCAACGATTCATGGATTCCTTATTTAGAGATTTAAACTTCGTATTTATATTTGTAGACGACTGTCTCATCGCATCGGACAACGAAGATTTGCATTATCAGCATTTAGAAACGGTTTTCAAACGTTTACACGAGAATGGAATAACCATTAATCTCGAAAAATGCGAATTTCTCAGAAGGGAAATAGATTTCTTAGGTTATCATATAACGAGCCAAGGAATACAACCTACCGAAGAAAATTACAAAGCAATCATGGAATTTCCCAAACCGAAAACAATTCAAGAATTAAGACGATTTTTGGGCATGGTCAATTTCTACAGAAGTAATATTCCACGCGCAGCGGAAAATCAAAGAATTTTAAACGAATATCTACATGGTTCAAAAAAGAACGATAATTCACCTGTTCCTTGGACAACGGAAGCAGACAAAGCTTACGAAAAATGCAAGGAAAGCATGAAAAACGCAGTGTTAACAGCGCATCCTTCCCGCAACGCATCACTAGCGCTCATGACCGACGCTAGTGCTACTTGCGTTGGTGGAGTTTTACAACAAAAATCCGGACGCAATTGGGAACCATTAGGTTTTTTTTCACAAAAATTGAGCGAAACTCAACAAAAATATTCTACGTTTGACAGAGAGCTGTTAGGAATATACATGGCCGTCAAACATTTTCACAGATTAATCGAGGGAAGAGAATTTACAATATTTACGGATCACCGACCTTTGACATACGCATTCTCCCAAAAACCATCATCAAACGATACACCGCGACGGGTCCGGCAGTTAGATTTCATTTCACAATACAGTACCAACATTCAACACATAAGCGGACGTGACAATATTACCGCCGATGCCTTATCTCGAATAGAGGAAATATACGTGCCATCACCTATCGATTACGCTGAATTGGAAAAATGTCAATCAACAGATAATGAACTAAGTAAATTACGTGACAATAAAAGATTAAAATTCAAAAACATTACGCTTCCGGGTTCCACAATAAACATCACCTGCGACACGTCTACTGGAAAAAGCCGCCCCTACTTACCAAAGCAATTTCGCAAACAAATTTTCGATACCATTCATGGTATGAGCCATCCAGGAAAAAGAACTACGAGAAAAATGATAACCCAAAGGTATTTATGGCCGTATATGAACAAAGATATCAATAATTGGTGTAGATCATGTATAGCCTGCCAAAAATCAAAAATACAACGACATACGATATCACCTCCTGGTACATTTATGACAGCGCAACGTTTTGAACATTTACATATTGACATCGTCGGACCACTTCCGATTTCACAAGGGAAGAGATATTTAATCACAATCATAGATCGTTGTACGTCATGGCCCGAAATATTTCCGGTAGAAGATATAACTGCAGAAACAGTAGCCAAGACACTTTTCGAAGGATGGATTACTCGTTTTGGATGTCCATTGCGCATTACTACGGATCAAGGCCGACAGTTTGAATCAAGAATATTTGAGTCACTCTCACAATTTTTGGGAATACATAAAATTAGGACAACACCTTATCATCCGCAATCCAATGGAATGATAGAGAGATTTCATAGAACTTTAAAGGTGGCGTTAATGACAAGAGAATCCAACGAAAATTGGTTAAAAGAAATTCCAACAGTTTTACTCGGGTTGCGGAGTAGCTTGCGAGAAGACACAGGTTATAGTTCAGCAGAGATGACATATGGAACGCCAATACGACTCCCTGGAGGATTTTTTGAGTCATCAGCAGCACAGTTATCAACGTACGAAGAGTTTGTAAAACAAATTCAAAAGGACATCACACAAATGACATCAATTCCGAAAAGAAAAAACCACAACCAAGCTATATTTGTGCATCCCGAACTCAAAGAATGCTCACACGTATTTGTTCGGTGTGATAGAATTAAGAAAGCCCTGACACCGCCGTATGAAGGACCCTACCCAGTAATTAGTAAAACAGATAAAACATTTTGCATTAGAATTAGGGATAAAGAGACAGTGATATCAATTGATAGATTGAAACCAGCATTCATGATCAATGACGAATCAAACTACGTGCCAGATTCAAAGGATTTCTACAGACATTCACACACGTACACTACACGATCAGGACGTAAAGTAAAGCCAGTAGTACGTCTATAAAAAATCGCTGATATAAGCAAGCTATTCGTATATATATTAACATAGATCTTAACATATACCATTAATTCACAACTACTCGTAACAACAAGACATCTAAAATGGGAAATCAAAGTTCTAAGGACCAGATAACATACAATACGGACAGTTGCCTCAATCAAAACGAAGCGGACAAACTCCGTAACCTGATCCAGGAGGACTTACGGTGGACAAGAAATGTTGCAATGGGACAGATTATTTTAACAATCGGCGTGATCCTACTTTACGGCATAATGAAAACACTGGACAGAAGAATGAAGAGTTTAACGGAAAAAAATAATAAACACTCGTGCAACAGCTAAGTCAAAATTACATACGTCAGCAAATCACACCACAACAGGCGTCATCAAATTCCACCGCGTACAATAGCATTATTATTTATATACATCAGCAAATAACTAGTAAGGTCTAGGTCAAATTTATATTGTAAACACTATTACCATAATAATATTTTTTTTTTTTTTAAAGGGGGGTGTACTGTTACAGTACAATATCTTTGTGCTGTATCTACAATCTACATCGCAATCTTATGATCTTTATCGCACGTTCAATATCTATTAAATGTTTCTACTATCCGTGATCAACACGTAGTCGTTAGTATATAAGATGCACCTTTGGATAATTATAACCAGACTATACTACAACTTTGTCTCATTTATACCTAATCATATACTGCCAAGAAGTTTGGCAAACATAGCATACACATTTCGAGCGGTGTACCTCTGCTTGCCCTTTCAGTCGTGACTCTATGTATGTTATGTATTTTGTCCAACTACAGGAGTTCGGGTTCGACCCGCTGAGCCTATGGCGTCAGGTCGTGGAGCCTGACTTCGGTCAGGAGCGGTTCCTAGACATTCAGCCGATGGACGCCATCAGGCAGGGCAAGATGCACGAGGTGCCGTTCCTCATCAGCATGACCACCGATGAGTTCTTCTGGAAGGCTTTTAGTAAGTGAAAGTATTCTTCTACTTAAATACATCTTTATTAATTCGCAAATATAAAGTTTCTATAAAAAGAAATTGAGATTATAGATAGTTTATTTGTCATAATTTATTATTTTCTTCATTAGGCTATTAATCCTTACCACCCTGACTGAAATAATACAGCAATTTCTAATATGTACCTACATTTTGCTAAGCGATACTACGTAACAAAATATTAGCTCCTTACAAGAGTAACCTATCCTAGTTCTAAGTATCAGTGCCGTAGAACGCCTGGTACAACTTCCTGTGATAAACTACCACGGTTGCGATTCAGCAATTGGCCTGCCTAATGATAAGCACTTAGGAAGTCTATAGCTGTTTGCAATACCAGGGTTTCATTTGTGCTTTGCTAATCCAAGCGACAAGGAATTCTGATGAAAGGTATGCGATGTGAGCCTTTATAACTGGTACTAGTCCTTCGCTGGTTTTCCATAAGAAGATAGTACCCACCTAGACGAACTGACTCACTGGTAACATTACCGAATAATTGGCTACGGCGGGCTCATCCACTCAAATACTCGGAAAATAATGTATGCTGATACTTTTCTGCCTATCTTCAGTTAAAAATCTTGATATTCACAGCGATCATCAAGAACAATACTTTAATGGACACAATGAACAAGGAATGGGACCGAATCGCCCCCATCTCGTTTGGGCTTCCACGTAACGAGTCACATGAGCGCCTCGCGAGGTTGAGGCAGGCTTACTTCGGTGACAAGCCGCTGGTTAACGATGAGTCCACTGTAGACGCACTGGGGAAGATTTATGGAGACTCGATCACTGCATTCCCTGTGCACAGGTAATTGTGAACCATATTTTTTATGCTAAGATAACGTTAATGATGAAGAAGAAAAAAAACCTCCTTGATGGTAAACAGTTGCCGTATCCGCTTGCGTTAACTAGGTTACGTTACCAACTGTTTAAAACAATGTTTCCTAAAGGAGCCTGAAAGGCATAACAACCACATGGTTGAAGGTTATAGGTAGATTTGTGAGTGTTAGCTGGAAGGCTAGACGTATCATTACACCTAGTCTTGCTTCATTGCATAAAACAGTTATTACTGTAATGTCTTAGTTTATACATTAATATCATAACATTAAAAATATACGAGTATGAAGCTTAGTCAAAATTATCTCCATTGGCTTTAATACAGTCCTTTAAACGTTGAGGCCAGTTATCAATAGAAACACGCACTCTTTCTATGGGAATATTCATCACTGCCAGCCGTATGGATTGTTTTAGGGACTCCAAATTATCATGGCCTTTAGAGCATGCCATACTTACTAAAACTGACCATAACTCATAATCCAGCGGCTTAAGATCGGGATTAGTTGACGAACGTTTCGGTTTAGCTGAAGACTGGCCTTCAGCTCTGATGAAGTCTGAAACGACGCTTGAGTGGATCGAGCTTTATGACCCGGTACTGAGTCTTGGTGAAAGGAATTGGAATTCTTGGTTATGGAACATGGTATTGTTAAAAGACTTAACCACTTTCTCAAGTTTTGTGTCTTGATACACTTGTGCCGATGTTTTGACACCTCTATTCACAAAAATAAGGCTCAGTCACTCCTTGATAGCTAACGCCCCACCAAACCATCACTGAAGTCAGATAGTGCCCACGTTGTACTCTGCTGACTAATTAGGAAGCGTCTATAGAGCTCTGAGCATAAACTCGGTCATTCTGCTTGTTAAAACATTGCTCAATAGTAAAATTATTTCTCGTCAGTAAATATTTTTTCTGTGACCGCCTTTGCGTATCGCTTAAAAAGTTGTTTTGATTTTACCACCCTATTCATTTTTAAATTATATCAGTTAAATAATGACCAGTCTCTTAGTGGCTGCAAGTCCTAAGTCATCTTTTAAAATTCGTGACATGGTTCTAGGTGCTATATTCATGTCCCGAGATAAATTCTTTTGGTTTCGAACAGGATTTCTTCGAATTTTTTTCTATCACTGCCTTGATCGCCTTTTTTGTACGAATACTACGTGGACGACCAGATCTTTTTTGTCACAAACAAAGATCGTATCATTGTATCTAATGTATCTATCAATAGCCCGGTACACAAACATTTGACTAATACCAAGTGGATGGAGAGTTTCAAAAATTGCATTTGGCTCCATACCTACTTTGTGTAATGCTATCACAGCAATTCGGTTCTCTTTATCACCCCACTCCATTTTAATATCACAAAAATAATTAACACCGATTGGCGCGAAAATGAGAAAACTCAATGAATAATTAATCATATAAAAAGGACAGATTCCAAATTCAAATGTAATATTATGTTTGTTTTAATTGTAACAGTATTTATGGGCAGACTAAGTATATTGTATATAATATACTGTACTGAGTTCGCAAGGACTAAATGCACACCTTGCCATTACCACTGCGCACAGTGTTGTGGGTTCGAAACCCACACGGGACAAAACTTTATGTAATCCACAAATGTAAATATATGTAATCTACATGTCCGTTGTTTACAAGATTTATTCCTGAACACAATAAATACATAGTATAATTATTAGCAACCACACATCTCCTTCACAGGATGGCAAACTTGATGTGCCGCCACTCAAAGCAGCCCGTATACTACTACGAGTTCGCGTACGTTGGCGATCACAGCCATTACGAAGATCCTGTCACCAAGAAACCAGTCCGTAAGTCAACAAACGAACATTACATAAACAAAATTAGTTCTTGACTAAAGTCCTAACTTAAAATATTATTAATGCGAATGTAAGTTTGTTTGTTTGTTACGCTTTCACGCCTTAACTACTCGACCGACCATCATAAAGTTTCGCAGACACGATGCTCGGAAACAGAAAAGGACACAAGGTACCTTTCATCCAGAAACAAGCACTGTTACTAACCTAACCTGCACTTACGCGAGCGAAGCCGCGGGCAAAATCTAGCTTGTTAATAATATGAACGTGTTTTATATCTAGCCCACTGCCTTACCGTGTCACTGTCTATCATAAGTTCTCTTATATCTTCTCTCTTGCAGGTTTCTTCTCATAGGCTCAACCCTTTGCCTGAACCTAGCAACTAACCTAAATGTAGCTTCAGTAACTTAGTAAACTCACTAACCTATATATTATGTAGTTCATAAATGTTATTTAGTTTCCAAAGTGGTCCAGGTGGACCCCCAGGGGTCCACAGGAGACTCGACGTGGCTCTACGTCATCGTGACAAATTTTTCGATTTTCTATAGAGAATTACTGAAAAAAAAGGTTCAGTTTCATAGTCAACTATATTAGCTAAGTACAGCCTAATACACTTTTCGCACCTTCGAGAATATTATGCTCTCAGGCAAGCAAGTACTTTGCACGATTGTCTTTCCAATACTTTAAAAATGTCACTCACTCAGAATTTTCGTTTTGACTACATAGTGACGTAGAAGTGTAAGTGGTCGCCTCGCCACGGCCGCTGCGCCGACTGTCGTGGGTTCGATTCCTACATGTGACAAAACTTTGTGTGATCCATAAATAGATTCCTCTGCGACACAGGATTTATTCGTATTGCGCAAGTTGTGTTATTAAAGCAAACAATGGAATGACATTGTTGTGGCACTACCGCTGTTTCGTTTAAGAATTAAGCACTACCGCTGTTTCGTTTAAGAATTAAGCACTACTGCTGTTTCGTTTAAGAATTAAGCACTACCGCTGTTTCGTTTAAGAATTAAGCACTACCGCTGTTTCGTTTAAGAATTAAGCACTACCGCTGTTTCGTTAAAGAATTAAGCACTACTGCTGTTTCGTTTAAGAATTAAGCACTACCGTTGTTTCGTTTAAAAATTAAGTAACTACAAAAAGTTAGACTAATTATGTTGTTCTCCCCCAGGAGCGGCGCACCACGACGACCTGATCTATTTGTTTACGTTGAGCTACCGCTTCCCGACGATAGATGTCGCTGACACGCCCGACTCGCGCATGGTCGACAAGATGACCGCCCTGTGGTACAACTTCGCACGATACGGGTAGGTACTACACAGTGTGCTAATTATTTGACTAGGCATATTACTATGATAACTTAATTGGATCCTGATATTCACGTATGTAAAGAACGAGGCCCTACCAATACGATAATAGAAGTAAAGAAGAAAGGATATCATCACTTGACACAGAGTAGGTACACAATCTTATGGATTGTATTAATACAACACAACACAACATAGACAAAACAGTACCTTCGATATAATCTTAAGTAAATCAATAACATTAGTTAACATCTTAACGTTCAGTTTGGAAAAAGCAGTAACAGCTACGCATCTTTTTATCTTTATGTATGTACACTAACGGGCACATTCGTTCATATTGATCATTGTGTTCCAGTGATCCGAACCCTCGTGGCGACACTCCTGAGCTGACATCCCTGCAGTGGCCGGTCATGAAGCCAGACCAGAGGAACTACATGCGAATTCACAATGAGTTCACACTCAAACAGAACTTGTTCGAAGAAAGGTTCAAAATTTGGGAGGAACTTTATCCTATAGAATATTAAAATCGAGGGAATAATTTATTAGATTTTGTATGTTTAAAATAAACCGCTTTATACTGATTTTGTCGCGTCATTTTGAAAATATTACGGTACCATTACTACTGCAAGCTACTTTAAATTATTAAAAGCTCTTTAGATTTAAATGAACACTGTGCCCGACGGCTCGGCTGTCAGCAGCCATGTTGACTAAGAAGAACTGTCCGCGAAGACTAAAAGCAATCGAAACGGCGCGGCGGGGAAGGTATAAATTTAAATCTAAATAGTTTTTTATAATAATTTGTTGTTACGGACATGTTTCTATTAGTGAATCATACAATTTTTTCCACCGCGTGAACATAGAACCTAAAACGGTCAGGAACATTCGCGATACTACCACAGAAGCGACATTTGTATAATATTAGTAGAGCCTCGCTGATTTCAGCATGAAGCCCGCCCGGCTCGACTGGGGAAGGACTTCCCTGTCACAGAATATCGACGTGAAATTTTAATAGCAGTATTCCAACTGTTGTGTTTCGTTCGGTGAGTGAGAGTGCCGGAGGCCCAATCATCCTCTGTCACTCTTCCTGCTCCTTCTCCTTCTTCCTTTACTAAAGAGTCGGCGACACGCTAGTGATGCCTCTGGTGTTGCAGGTGTCCATAGGCTTCGGTGACCACTTACCATCAGGTGGGCCGTATGATTGTTTGCCAGATTAGTTGAATAAAAAATTTTTAAAAGTAATTATTTACAATTGTTTATATTTTCAGGCCGTCAATGACCTCAACATCACCTCGGCTGCTATGAGGGCGGTGTGGAGGCCACTGCTCTTAGACCACACGACTGGTGGAGCCAGAGCTCTTAAACCACCATCAGGTGGAGTGTGGTCATCTTGAAGAGCAAAAAAAAAAAATTATATATTTTTTTTTACTTCTTCCGCACTAGGCATACATCCTATGCCGTAGGGGGCTTTACAAGTATTGAAAGAACGTAAACAAAGTACAGCCAGACTCAAAGCAATGATATACACAAAGTTGTCCCGCGCCGCGCGCCGGAGCGAACCTGCGACTCGGCTCAGTGGCGATGTCGAAACAATGATATACACAAAGTTGTCCCGCGCCGCGCGCCGGAGCGAACCTACGACTCGGCTCAGTGGCGATGTCGAAACAATGATATACACAAAGTTGTCCCGCGCCGGAGCGAACCTACGACTCGGCTCAGTGGCGATGTCGGGAAGACCACTTACATCAGTACGCCATCGCTGCAGTCGTAGTCATAACATTGAGTCTATACTTACTCATATTAATGCGTGAAGAGAAAACTATGAACCTCTTAAAGTGCATAATAGTTAGTTATTGTTTATATAAAATACTATATTGAATTAGTTATGGCCGAATTTCTACTAAAAGGCTCTACTACTTATCTATACCAATATTATAAAGAGGAAAGATTAGATTTTTTGTTTGTTTGTTTGTAAGGATTTAATTCATAAACTACTTAACCGATTTTAAAATTCTTTCACCTTTAGCAAGCTATATTATCACCGAGTAACATAGGCTTTATTTTGTTTAAAAAATAAATACTGTTACTAACATAACCTAACCTACTTTTACGGGAGCGAAGCCGCGGGCAAAATCTATCATAGATATATCTACCTATAACTAGATGTACCCGCGGTTTGACCCGCGTTTATAGTTACTGCGCCGCCCCCGTGGGTCGTAGCGTGATGTTATATATATAGCCTTCCTCGATAAATAGGCTACCCAACACTAGAAGAATTTTCATATCGAAACAGTAGTTCCTGAGATTAGCGCGTTCAATCAAACAAACAAATAAACAAACAAACTCTTCAGCTTTTATTAGTATAGATGAGCAAAAAGCGCCTGAGAACGTATATACAGCAATATTTGTCAATTTTATAGTATTATCAGATTGTATTGCATCGGATTCGATTCCTGGGGCTGGCTAAGTCTTATTATCATTTTCCGTCACGAAATTTTAATAACAGCACGCGGTCTGGATTTGTTTGTAGAAGACGATAATACACGCCCGCTATTACGTGGGAGCTAACAGTATAGCAGGCTATAGCTGGGCAAGTGTGGGTGTTAGCCACTTCGGCTGCTTCAGTGACATAACGTGTGGGAGCTTATCTGTAACTGCACAGTGGTACTATCGGCGCTGCCTGCTAGCATGAGCAGCTGTCACTATGTATCATGCATTGTACACCACGAACAATTTGATATTGTTAAAGCCTGTGTAATTTTATTTTATTTTATTAGGGACAACAAACAACAGTGTATACAGTATACATTACAACAATTTTAGGACTATAATGATAGAATTAACAAACACACTGCTCACGACGTTATTGACAGTTAAGACAAACCAAGTGCTATAAATATAAATACTTACTCGTTACTCAAGTATGTCTTCACGTTAAGAATTGGATAAAGAAGTAAGACATTCGCCATACAAATAATTGATAAAAGCTCATAAAGTAGACATTCTAGGTTACTCTTTAAGATTCCCACAATGCCATTCTTAACAGGTTCCCTGTCAGATGAATCACATATGATTTTTTTTTGTACAACTAATGTGGCACGGCATACGACCCACCTAATGGTAAGCGGTCACCGTAGCCTATGGAAGCCTGCAACACCAGAGGCATCACTAGCGCGTTGCCGACTTAGGAAAGGAAGTGAAAAGGAGAAGGAGCGGGAAGGGGGTAAGGATGTGATTGGGCATCCGGACTCACCGAACGAAACACAACAGTAGGAATACTGCTATTTCACGTCGATATTCTATGAGCGGGTAGTCCTTTCCCGGTCGAGTCGACCTGTTCATGCTGAAATCAGCGAGTATACATAACAATTGATTTTCAATTGTGTCTATCACGGGACAGCGAAAGGGTTAAACATATTCCTGCTCAAAAATATTATATCGACAGAACTAAACTGTTTGTTGTAAGTGTCGACTAAACGATGCGTGGGTGAGCGTACGCCAGAGTTGCTACGACATAAGTTGATGACAAACAGATGTCTTGTGCGAACTTCACGGTAATACAATAATAATAGCAGTGTCCTTGCACATGTGGTCGCAATCAGATGCGCTTACAGTTTCTTCAGTTACAAAGTGCAATTAATAAATTCTTCGCTAGATATCTAATATTATATATTAGAGTCAGTAAATTTAACTGTAGAAGTCGGTGCCAGTAAATAAAGAATGGACACTGGAAAATTTGGTAAGTCAAGGTTATAAATCATGTATTAATTTGGTCACATAGTAACACTTGTGAACACCAAAACATCATCATCATCATCTCGGCCGAAAGACGTCCACTGCTAGACTTAGGCCTCGCCTAAGGTTTTCCCGACGGACTGGTCGTGAGTCAGCCGCATCCAACCGCTTCCTGTGACCCTTATCAGGTCGTCGGTCCACCTTATGGGGGGGCCTACCTCTGCTGCGTACTTCAAAACATAGTGGCAAGTAATTCATATCAATCCTTCGATTACAGTTTTCTTATCAATTATCATCTTGTGGTACCCAGTGAAGAAATTACTCTAGGTGCACACTACAGGCAACTGCATTATCGATCAACAGGCGTGGGCTCATGACTGGTCTGCGCCTTTTACTATCATTTAACCAAGCTCCCCCACACGTCCTACTTCATAGTGGAATCTATCACCATAATAATAATTGCGAATATTGTATGAATTCTGTAGAGATACCTACATTTTAAAACATCAATGTTTAGCTATTTCATTAAAGGACAGCTGAAGTAGGTAGTATTTCTTAGGCTATAACTAGTAAAGCAGCTAATGATAATAGATATTATATTAAATGACCATTATTATTGCTTTACATTTGGCTTAAAAGTTATAAAATAAATAAAGTATAGGTAGCCGTATAGATTGTCTTGTCACTACGAAACCAATCCTGCACATGCTTTAGACGACTTATATCGCCTGAAACTCTCAAAATTCTGCAGAAATTAAGGAAATTCCAATTAATGTTTATAATAATTACATGTATTCAAAACAAATATGCTCATAAATAAGCTGTAACAAGTCACGCGAAGGTAAAACTTAATGTTATTTTATGTTTAAATGTTGGGGTCATTGCACTAATTACATCGTAGTAAATTTCCATATTTCATTATTCCATATCACGTTCCTTGGCAAGAGTTGACCTAGTATAAACAGGCTGCAAAGGCAGACATACCCTTGCTATTCTGATTTTGTTTTTTGTCTTAATGGATATGTAGGTAAATGTAATTGTTCGAAAAATACCGTACCGAGAATACCGTCAGATGTCTTAAAAATGTTTAAGGCAGCGGAATAAAAACAATACCTATACTAAAAAATAATCAAGGTACACATCTTTTAATAACTGTCGGTGTCGATCAAAAGTTGTAGTCGAATACGCAGAAAGACTTATCTTAGGTACCTAACTATTGTTTATAATTATATCGCTGCCTACGCACAAGACACGAAACATATAATAAACACAACTCAGATATAATATAAGCTGGTAGACTATGCGGCGCGCGCGCAGTGTTCTTGTCGGCGCGACAGGAAAATGTTGAAAATAATATTGCTTTGTGCGTTGTATGCGGCGAGTGATGGCTACCAAGGTCAGTTAAATAAATAATAATATGTATGTTTATATTGTGATAAACAAACGTCTGGTTTCCTTAAGAAAATAATTAGCGTTGGCTAATTGGCATTAATTAGCGTTCGATTCACAGATTGTATGTGTCTTAGATATAATAAGAGTTAAACTAAAAGCATCGGATTTTAGATTTTTGTCTGTTTGTATGTTTTGCCAACATAACCCAAAATTTACTGAACCGAATTTGATAGAATGATGTAAGGATTTTAAACGCGAAGTTCTCCTTAAAATTTTTGCTTTGTTTTGAACTTCTATATTATTGTACTTAGATATAAAGTTGTAAACAAAATTTCAATCATCATCATCATCAATAGGTGATCATCATAGCGTATGTTGATTGAAATTGTGTTTACAGCTTTATATTTACTGATGTGAAAGACAAACAGAATATCAGCATAAAACAAACCAAAATAAACGACACGCAACAGCAAAGGGACATGACTTTTGAAAATCACTCATCAATTTAAACTAATGAGTGCACGGATAGCGCATTGATTTAAGCAGTCTCCTTGCTACTACAACCTGTGCTGTAGATTTGAAATTCCACGTAGGCTAAAATAAATTATTGTAAAAATATAATAAATTCGTTTCAATGTCTAGAAAGCCGTACGGAACTCAAACATACAGCGAAAATTATATTAAAATAAAAATACAAATATTGCGTTTAGAACGTTAGTCTGTATGTGTTATGTGTGTTCTTAGGTACTGTGTAAAGAGGAGCGTAAATGATAACACTAAACAAGAGTTCAAGTTGGATGCTTTAATGCGACTAAACTTATTATATGATTGCGGACGCAGCCGCACGTAGGCACACACACTAATGCATTATGCATTACCTATTAAATGCTTAGATAGCAATATCAAACATGTGTCCCTACATGCGTAAAAGCATTTATTCCGATAAGAGCCGTAACTAATGTTGATGATTAACTCTACCAAAAGCACTACGTTCTATAAAGGGATATAATTAGTTACGACACTATACTAACTAGGACTTTGTATCTTTAGAACAAGAAAGTGCGGCAGTCGATGCCCCAGTGACCCACAGTGTGTCTGGCACGTTCAAGGGGTCGTGGATGCAGACACGGCGCGGGCGCCGCTTCCAGTCCTACAGAGGCATACGATACGCGAGACCACCCGTGGGAGAGCTGCGCTTCCAGGTACACACCTCTTTAATGTGGTCCTAGTAGTAATGGCATCATTACTGCTACATTACAAAGCTACGTCCGATGACCTTCAAAGCGTTACAGACTAAAGGTGTATCGCACCGCAGGACCGATATTTCAATCGTTAGATTGCCTAATACCTATATTAGAGGGGAAAGAAATCCGAGTGTTTTGAGTTCGATCTCTACATAAGATAAAAAAATGTACGATTTTGTGTGGCTAGTTCATCTGATTTTAGATGTTCTTTGCTCGCTGGAAAGAAAGAAGAGATTTTAAAGAAGAGTCTTTAACTATTACAAGAAATTTCAAAATTCGAGCTAACTAAGATTGGTGGGAACCGCTCATAACGTCGAAATACCGAACGTGTTTTACCTTTTTTACATCTAATACATGTATCTCTCAGCCGCCGCAACCCATCCTGACGTACGAAGGTGTGGTGGACGCGAGTCAAGAGGGCCCGGCGGCGCCACAGGCCGCCCCCCCGGGGTACTTCGTTGACGAGGACTGCCTCACCATCAATGTGTACACTCCCGCAAATGACAGGTAACCATTACTTTTTTCTTATCAAGTGTTCTAAGGTTAACCTTCTTTTAGACACCGATCAAGTCCTGATAAGCCGTCAAGAGGTTGATTTTATTTTTGATGTTCTCCCTGCCTCAATGTGTAGAGTATTCTGTCAAAAGCTAGTTATATTTTTCGTGGTCTCAAGCTGACTAGGACAGCTTGAGACCAAATCCTGTGGTAGCTACCTATCCTGTGGTATATCTGATGGTACACGGTTATTTGATCGAATGCAATACCAAGGTATGACTCGCGCATTGCCAACCCTCAAAAATTATAGAAAGGATGAAAGGAAGTGTATGGACAAGGTTGCGGTATGCGAGCCTCCGGAACTCAAGCAACATGTTTTGCAAGAAAACGATCACAATAATCTATGACTAATTGGGATTTTCCACAGCTCTTAACCTTTGGTTTATTTGATAACAATAATAAAGTCGTCACATCAAGGAAAATCAACAACAGTGATACCTAATATCGTTAGCTACAGGTGACTACATTATGAGTCAAGTAAGACCACGTGCAACCAGGTCAGAAACTACTCATTATTGTATTTTATACAGACATACATTATCCTCAAGTTTGAGTAAGTGGCAGACATGTGACACCCACATCCTAGCTGCTACGTGAACAGAGAGCGATGAAGTTACCTGTACATTGGAAATATTCTAGTCTAGTAGAGAGTAAACTAAACTATTCTAAACGTTGTTCGTAGGAGTGTAGATTATGGTTGAGCCGATGTTTATAACATAATATTCTTGTCATTCTCCTTTGAATTCTTTTTATCCTGTCTGTGTGTATAGAAAGTGTGGGCATAGAAAGGCGACCACTACTTGTAGTCTAGAATTTAAAGACGTCTGAACCTAATCTTTTTGCATGTAGTTTGTAATTGAGCCCAGTAGACGACAATAGATGCACCTTCTACTCTGTAGGCTTGTAAAAGATAGTACACGTGGCGTAATATAGATGTACCCTTTCGGGGTTATACAGATTATACAGACCCAGTTCAGGGTCTTCATTGAGTCCATTAAGGGCTATTTATAAATTACTTCACATGCTAAAGTGGAAATTCGTAAATGAAAATAAAACTAATTTTGGAACTGCTGTTTGAATTTAATAATTTCTAGATGTAAAATTGCAAAATATGTAATGTCACACTAGGGAGGGGGGAAACTCACAAATGTGACCAGCTGTTACAAGAACGGGGGTGGGGTCAAAAATCATTAAATTTGTGTGACGTAATTTATGGAAGGCCCCTTATTTCATCATAAATAAATTGTACATGACACAGAAATCATTTTTACACTAAGAGTTATCGTTTCACAACTACCATGGTTTTCTCCCCTGCAGCTGCGACCCTCTACCAGTAATCTTCTTCATCCACCCCGGAGGCTTCTACTCGATGTCAGGGCGCAGTGACCTCGCCGGACCGCACTACCTACTGGACAGAGATGTTGTGCTCGTCACCATCAACTATAGGATTGGCTCTTTAGGTACGGACCATTGAAAATATTACTGGACTAGAACAGTGAAAGCTTGACTAACAGAATATAATTTCAGTCAAATTTACAAGTTCTTAAATAAAATTACTTTAATAATAAATAAATGTATATAGTTTATATGTTACGTCTGGGTGTTGTTTGTACTTCAATATATGTGAAGTTCGACAAAAAGAATGAATCTCTAACATAAAATATGGTTATAACAATAATATAAGAAAAAAAAGGGCGAAAGATTGGCAGATAATATCCTAGCGAAAATACAATTAGATCAGGGTATTTTGGCAACACAAATTAGTCGTAAAGGTATACTGAATTCTTTTTTTCTACAACCAACGGATGAGCACGAAGTGCAGTCATTAATCCTCTCCTTACAAAATACGAAAGCACCAGGTATTGACGGCCTTACTAATGCCCTCCTAAAAGAGATTATGACCGCAATTTTGCGACCCCTGACGGGCATTTTTAATCACAGCCTAGAATCTGGTTTATTTCCCGACAGCTGGAAAATAGCCTCTAATGTACCTATTTTTAAGGTTGGAAACAGGAATGCCATAGACAACTACCGCCCCATTTCACTATTGACTGTCTTTTCCAAATTACTTGAGAAGATTGTAAACAGGAGACTTGTCAGGTATATTGAATCAAATGACCTTCTATCTTCCAGACAATTTGGTTTTAGGAAGGGTATGTCCACGGAGGAAGCCGTCACATTATTGACGACAACAGTATGCAACCATCTTGACAGAAACAAAGCTAGCATAGGCATCTTTTTGGATCTGGCAAAGGCCTTCGATACCGTATCAATACCGATATTGATATCGAAACTGGACAATCATTTTGGTATCAGGGGCATAGCACTAGACTGGTTTAAGAGCTATCTGTCTGAGAGGAAGCAGTGTGTCAGAGTTGGTGACTGTGAGAGTGAACTTCGGACTACAACCTTCGGTGTTCCTCAGGGCAGCATTCTGGGGCCTACCCTATTCATAATGTACATGAATGATATTCATGATAATATCAATTCGGAAATAATATGTTACGCGGATGACACTGTTATTCTGTACAACGGATCTACTTGGATGGAAGCCTTCTCAAACGCTGAAAAGGGAATGAAGCGAGTAACTACATGGCTACAGAATAATTTGCTTACTTTGAATGCCAAGAAAACTAAATATATATGTTTCCACAAAACCTCGATTTCAGCTCCAAAAAGTAGCAGTGTTATCCAAATTCATGAATGCTCTGGACGAGGCCGAAGGTGCGACTGCGAAGTATTGTCAAGAACAGACACGGTTAAATACCTTGGCGTAACAATAGATCAAAATCTAAATTTTAAAGCGCACATTAGCTCCCTGTCAGGCCGAGTGCGAAAAAGTGCAAACATAATTAAATTGCTTCGTTCTTCGGCGTCGCTTGACACTTTAAAATCGGTATATTTTGCCTTGAGTCAGTCACTGATCTCGTACTGCATTACCTGCTGGGGAAGCGCTGTAAAGACTGTAATGATTTCAGCAGAAAGAGCACAAAGATCAGTTTTAAAAACAATGCTTAGGAGACCATTTCGTTACTCTACAAAAAAGCTATACGAAGAAGCTAAATTACTGAATGTACGACAACTATATATCTCAAAAACAACTCTTGTTGTGCACAGAAAAGTACTTAGTTCAAACGATTACAGCAACTTACTAATGCGCCGGGTTTTTAAGCTACCAATACCATCCATTAACACAAGTTTCGCTAGGCGTTTTAGTCCATTTGTAGAACATTATATTTATAATAAAATAGTCAGTGCATGTGATATTAAACTATGCTCCATTAAACAAGCTAGGCGTGTGGTTACAATGTGGCTAATGTCACTGTCATATAACTTAACCGAGAACCTTCTGGTACATTTGTCTTGAAAAAGATTGTATACATGTGCATTTATAAGATAGTACTATAAGTTGCTTTTTTATTTTTTTATTTTTGTGTTATTATTATTTTTGATTTATAATATTTAGTTACTTATTGATTATATTTATAATATTGTCCTGCTTTATTTTAAAATCATGCTCTATTTGTAGTAAAGTATCTATTATTTTGTTACTATGTTTAGTTCTATAGTGTTTAAGCCTAACCCATCTTTTATGTTAATGACAAAGTCGATCGAGCGCAATGTATGCACGTAACCAAAATGGCAATCGTTAGCGGCACCCACAGGACAGGCTTGCCTAGTGTGGGGCCACCGGGTAATGCTCAAAATTGTAAACTAAATTGGCAATAAACAGTTTTTTTTTTTTTTTTTTAATTATAATAATAATAGTCGGCCTCGATGGCGTAGTGGTTAGTTTAACCGACTGCCACGGCTGAGGTCGCGGGTTCGATTCCTGCACAAGTCAAACATTTGTGTGCATTAACATGGATGTTTGTCTTGGTCTGAGTGTTTCTATGTATAACATGTATGTATTTAAAAAATTGGTTGTCTATAAAGTCGGTTTACGGACGATAGTTTAACGTGACAACGTCATAACAAAATTTATTCCCCGTAACGTTACAATGAGCGTAATGGGGCAATGAGCATAACGGGACAATGAGCGTAACGGGACAATGAGCGTAACGGGGCCATAAGCGTAACGGGACAATGAGCGTAATGGGCCAATGAGCGTAACGGGACAATGAGCGTAACGGGACAATGAGCGTAACGGGACTATGAGTCATCATTTTTCGTGCGTGCAGCCGGCTTTCATCGATTTATTACACGTTATCACTTCAAAAAAAAATTGGTTGTCTGTAAAGTTGGTTTACGGACGATAGTTTAACGTGACAACGTCATAACGTGCCTTTCGCTCGCTCGTGTTGCGCTCTCGCTCCGATCGTAACGTTACAATGAGCGTAACGGGACAATGAGACATCTTTTTTTCGCGCGTGCAGCCGGCGTTCATCGATTTATTAGACGTTGTCAGATCAAAAAAGTATATATGTATGTTTATCCATTGTTTAGTAACCATAGTACAAGCTCTGCTTAGTTTGGGCTAGATGGTGTTGTGTGTATGTGGTAGAATATTATTATTATTATTATATACGTCAAACAAGTCAAAAGAGTAGCCTTATCTTAACGTACAGCTACTAAGATATCTATGGCCTAATCCTTCTCTCACTGAGAAGAGGCCCGTGCCCAGCAGTGCGATGGTTTAATACAGGGCTGATATTATTAGTTTTTAACAAAAGAATGAGGTAACGCATGATCAAAGAAAATGTTAAGTACAAGCTAATGGAATATACAAAGGTATACTAAGATTGTTTGGGAATGTTAAAAGAAAAGATCACAGAAAGTTACTAAAGAAATTTATAACGCAAACTTGAACAGTTAGTTTCTAGGAATAAACCAAAGCAAATTAATTTTAAAAATCACCGCTAACTGTAGCTTCTAACCGCACATCAAAACTAAACGAGCAATGTTCTTCTTCATTAGGTTAAACAACAAGATTAATAGATTGTTTGTATTCTGCCAGGTTTCCTATCTCTAGGCAACGAGCTAGCTCCAGGCAACAACGGCTTCAAGGACCAGGTGGTAGCATTACAATGGGTGCAACGGAACATCGCCGCGTTTGGAGGCGATCCCAACCTGGTCACCATCGCTGGGTGCAGCGCCGGCTCTATCAGCGTCATGCTGCACATGATCTCGCCTCTGTCAAAAGGTATAAAGGAGGAGACTTTATTAAAGACTCTATCGAAAATCTATCTATCTATCGAATATATGTACATATATCTATCGCAAATGCGCCTAAAGCCATAGAATATATTTTAAATATTTATTTCGTTTTAACCATACATATGCTTAAGTTAGTTTGTGGAGTCTCCTTTTAAGCATTTAATGCTTGTGTTAGGAGGAATGTTCTTCTTGAGTTATGTTCTTCTTCATTAGGTTAAATTAATAAGAAGGTAATATTATTTCTGGGGGCGCCGTTTTCTATTAAAGATTAGATTGGAAGAGAAGACTGTAATGAACGTGGTTTGTTTTTTGAATTGCTAATTAAATAGTTATTTTGCGCTTTTTGAGTTAATTTGATTATCTTTTTAAATCTTTGCGAATAGGAATAGAAGATATTTTTATTATCGACTGTCGGTTTCAATCTTTTCTGCCATAGTAACTGACGTTGTTTTTACTGCATATTCGGATGCCTCGTGTTATCCAGTGAATTCTTTTCTCAGCTTTGGCTGTTATTGTTTTAAAGAGAAACCATAAATTATAGAGCAATAAAAATAAATCAATAAAATTATCGTCCTCAGTATTATATTATACTTCTGAAAACGTTAAACTTTGAAGATAATTGTAAAATTTTATGATTGTCTTGCGATGTATCTCTGATTGTTTTACGCCAGGATGCAATGTTACATGTTTTAATTACTTTAAATTGAAGTAGGCACGTGAGCGGCGTGATCTGATAGAGCTCAGATATTACCTCAGATTGACATGTTTGTCTAGAATTGTGAGCAAAGTTATCTAAGCATGTATGACTATCGCATCTAGTTGGCTGATTTATGTCTAGTTTAAGCCCATAGCTCATGAGAAAGCATTCAAATTCCATTGTGTATTTGTTCCTTTTTAGAACATCTATGTTAAAATCACCACATAAGATTACTTTTCTGTTATACTTTTTACATACATTGTTTAATATAGACTCTAGATTTTCATAGAATTTGCATAAATTACACATCTTCGGAGCCCTATAAATACAAATAATAATTAAATTATGCTTAGTAAGTTGTACACCACAACATTCTATAATGTATGTAATCGAGCAGCTCATTATATCTGGCAATTCTTTATATTCATGATTATTTCTAATAAAGATACAGGCTCCACCGCGTTTAATGTTCTTTTTGCATAGCAGGCAACTAATTTAAAATTGAGTAAATATAACAGTTTTTCATGGCCAGACATTATGAAGTGTTCGGTCGCAAATATTATATCTAAGTTGATCTATTGACCTGATAATTCTTGAATATGTACACTTAATATATCAGCTTTATTTACAAGACCTGCAATATTTTAGTGCAAGATATTAGAATATCTAGATATATAAAAATATATAATAATAGATTGAAAAATCTCCTCGGGTATGTTTTTAGGCGTTATAGTTGTTTCATTTAATTCTAATTAACTACTTAATTGTTTGCATTTTCAGTAATTGATACTGAAAATGCAAACAAGTTATCTTCAATTATAGTCAAAAGTAAGTTGTGAAAAATATATTGTATGCCACGGTCATTTAATTTACCACTATATTTAGAGAACATATAATAATCGCATGTTAATTCCAAGTTTGAATCTAGTAAGGTAGCGTAATTATATGTTTGGAGATCGAGATATAACAAATTATTAAAAGTTTCTATACGCCAGCTAAACATTGCGGAATAATTACTGAATTTATAAGTAGGTAAACATAGGATAATATTTGTGGGTTGTAATCTCATTAGTGTATTTCTTAAAGGGATTAAATATAATGACCACCAAAAATAGTAATTGCACACCAAAATATGCTTACTAAAATATACCTTATCGAGCACCTATACGCCTCAAATCACTGCATTCCGTCTCGGAAGGGTTAGGTTATGTTAGGTTCCTTCTTAAACCCACCCAAAAGTAGGAGCCCCGCTTCGCGATGCTCCGTCGATTTATTTTGATTTCTTTGCTGTGCAATTAATATTTTTGGTATTAAAATGCGGTTTTAATTTTGGTGATCATTTACTATTTTTGACTGTTATATTTTACTATGTGATAGGTACTGATAAGTTAAACATAAGCCTGTCTTAAATCTATTATCAGATCGAAATAATTACTTATTTGTTTTACGAAAATCGTCTTCTCCTATAAAGATAACACAATAGTGGTTGTTAGTGTAGTCTATTATCTCTTTATGAATATTACTTATCAACTGTTTTATGCCACTATTGGGTGTAAGATGATGACATATTTGTGTGCTTAAGAACGTTTCTTGAGCTATTGACAAGATTGTATTTGTTTTATTTGCGCTAGTAATACCTATCCTTTTGGACACCTGTTGAGTGCTATAGTTTGCAGATCTCTTTTTAACTGACGTGAGCGATCCTTGCGTGTTATTTTCGAGATCCATTGCGGTTTTTTTGGCAGCACCATCTACTGGAGTCGGTTCACCTTGAGCTGAAGACAGTTGCTGTTCGTGATTGTTATTCGGTTTCTGAGTGTTGCTATAAACGTTAACTCATTTATCCTCCAGGTCTATTCCATCGCGGTATCTCAGTATCAGGCAGTGCAACATCTAAGCTGCCCGACCCGCCACACCGGCTGGACCTGGCGGAGAAGCAGGCCAAGGTGTCCAACTGCCCCGCAGACAACACCACGGCACTCTACGAGTGTCTGAAGACGAAGCCTTGGAAAGACATTCACGGCTCACTGCTTGGCTTCTACGTAAGTTCACACTGTGTTACTCTTCAGTAACACTAGGCATAATCTCTAGGCGAAATAATATATAGCCTAAGTACGCAATGTTAAGAATCGAATGTAATTGATTTTATTATTATTAATTACCGTTTTGTAGTTACTTTAATAAAGAGCAGCCAAGTTTGACAAATATTTAACAGTAACGCCGCGGCTCCGGTTTGGGGGCAATTAATATAATAATACTCTATCACATACACGCAACACCATCAAACTAAGCAGAGCTTGTACTATGGGTACTCGACAATGGATAAACGTACATATATACTTTTTTTGTAAAATTGTAGCTAGTATTCTCACTTAGTGAACTTTACCCAATATCTTTAAAAATGAAGCTCATTTGCATTTAAATAAACGTGGTCAAAATCAGCTTTATTATCTTCATTCGCTTTCATTCGCATTCGCTTCTGTACTTAAGAGGCAAAGAATATAAACTCCATATTGAAAGAGTTTCTGTCTGACTTTTGTTCACCACTTTGTAGAGTGCACATTTATCACCCAAATCCCTAAAAACATATTAAAACCTAAGTGTTATTATTCTTTACTTCTCAGCTACAGAATTTTGTCCTATAATCAGTCACTGACCTTAGAAAAATAATAGAACCGGTAGAGATATGTAGGCCCTCGGCACTCTTCTCACCGAACGAAACGCCGTAACAGGGTTACTTTTTATACACCGGTTTCATATAAAACTGTCACCAAATAATCTGCAATAGCGTCTCATCTCGATTAACGAACTCACTCGAACGACTCAAACATATAAACAATTTGAATCAAGATCCAGAACGCACTATAATAACCCAAAAATACCACAATTTTAGTGTACTCGGTGGAAAGCAGTAATGTATGCTACTACGGCACATGAGTTCTCAGATTCGAAGCCCGGCTCGTAAAGATTGTTCATATTCTTTTCTGTATCTATACTAATATTATAAAGCTGAAGAGTTTGTTTGTTTGTTTGGTTGAACGCGCTAATTTCAGAAACTACAGGTTTGTATTGAAAAGTTGTTTTATTGTTGGATAGCCCATTTATCGAGGGAGGCTATAGGCTATATAACATCACGCTAAGCCCATGAGGAGCGAAGCATCAATGAAAAATGTTGCAAAGACGGAAAAATTCTCTTATGTGAGGCAGACGAAGTTCATAAGCTCGCACTCGTACTCGAAACGTGTATGCTTATATGTACATAGCATACACATTTCGAGCGGTGTACCTCTGCTTGCCCTTTCAGTCGTAAATTCTATGTCTGTTATGTATTTTGTCCAACTACAGGAGTTCGGGTTCGACCCGCTGATCCTATGGCTTCAGGTCGTGGAGCCTGACTTCGGTCAGGAGCGATTCCTGGACATTCAGCCGATGGATGCCATCAGGCAGGGCAAGATGCACGAGGTGCCACTCCTCGTCAGCATGACCACCGATGAGTTCTTCTGGAAAGCTTTTAGTAAGTGAAAGTATTCTTCTACTTAAATACATATTTATTCATTATTCGCAAATATAAAATAAAGTTTATATAAAAAGAAATTGAGATTATAGATAGTTTATTTGTCATAATTTATTCATCAGGCCATTAATCCTTACCTTCTTCTGCAATTTAAGAGCCAAGTTCTTGTCGGTGGAGATTCTTCCATAATTTCCTATCTTCAGCCAGCGCTTTGACTTCTTGATACGACGTAACTTACCTTTTCTTTCCCTTGATCTATAAACGTCCTCCTTGGCCTTCCTCTTCCCCTTCTGCCTTCTATTTTTCCTTCCAAGATGTTACTTATAAAAGTGTCATGCCGTATCAAGTGGCCCAACATTTTCCCTCTTCTGTTCTCTATTGTTTTTAGAATATATTATGTCTCTTTTCCTTTACCATATTTAGAACTTCCTCATTTGTTTTTCTTTTAGTCCAACTTATTCTTTCCATACTACGCCAACATCACATTTCAAATGCTGCTAATCTCTCTCTGTCCCTTTGTGTCAATGTCCATGTCTCTGATCCTTACCACCCTGACTGAAACAACAGCAATTTCTAATATGTACCTGTCTACCTTCCGCTAAGCGATACTACTCAACAAACTATTAGCTAGAGTTTATGCAGATGTAGACCTATCCTAGTTCTAAGTATCAGTGCCGTAGAACGCCTGGTACAACTTCCTGTGATAAACTACCACGGTTGCGATTCAGCAATTGGCCTGCCTAATGATAAGCACTTAGGAAGTCTATAGCTGTTTGCAATACCAGGATTTCATTTGTGCTTTGCTAATCCAGGCGACAAGGAATTCTGATGACAGGTATGCGATGTGAGCCTTTATAACTGGTACTAGTCCTTCGCCGGTTTTCCATAAGAAGATAGTACCCCCCTAGACGAACTGACTCACTGGTAACATTACCGAATAATTGGCTACGGCGGGCTCATCCACTCAAATACTCGGAAAATAATGTATGCTGATACTTTTCTGCCTATCTTCAATTAAAAATCTTGATATTCACAGCGATCGTCAAGAACAATACTTTAATGGACACAATGAACAAGGAATGGGACCGAATCGCCCCCATCTCGTTTGGGCTTCCTCGTGACGAGTCACATGAGCGCCTCGCGAGGTTGAGGCAGGCTTACTTCGGTGACAAGCCGCTGGTCAACGATGAGTCCACTGTAGACGCACTGGGGAAGATTTATGGAGACTCGATCACTGCCTTCCCTGTGCACAGGTAATTGTGAACCATATTTTTTATGCTAACATAACGGTAATGATAAAGAAGAAAAGAAACATCCTTGATGGTAAACAGTTGCCGTATCCGCTTGCGTTAGCTAGGTTACGTTACCAACTGTTTAAAACAATGTTTCCTAAAGGAGCCTGAAAGACATAACAACCACATGGTTGAAGGTTATAGGTAGATTTGTGAGTGTTATCTGGAAGGCTAGACGTATCATTATACCTAGTCTTGCTTCATTGCATAAAACATTTAATACTGTAATGTCTTAGTTATACATTAATATCATAACATTAAAAATATACGAGTATGAAGCTTATTCAAAATGATCTGCATTGGCTTCAATACAGTCCTTTAAACGTTGAGGCCAGTTATCAATAGAAACACGCACTCTCTCCATGAGAAAATTCATCACTGCCAGCCGTATGGATTGTTTTAGGGACTACAACTCGCCAGTAAATTTTTTTTCTGTGTCCGTCTTTGCGTACCGCTTAAGAAGTTATTGTGTTTTGATTTTACCACCATATTCATTTTTAAATTATCATTTAAATAATGACCAGTCTCTTAATGGCTTCAAGTCCTAAGTCATCTTTTAAAATACGCGACATGGTTCTAGGTGCTATATTCATGTCCCGAGATAAATTCTTTTGGTTTCGGACAGGATTTCTTCGATTTTTTTTTCTTCACTACTTTGATCGCCTTTTTGTACGAATACTACGTGGACGACCAGATCTTGTTTGTCACAAACAAAGAACGTATCATTGTATCTAATGTATCTACCAATAGCCCGGTACACAAAATATTAATGATTCCACAAATCATAAAAAACAGAGTTCCGAAATCGACAAAATTAAAATCAATACTATAGTATATGAAGACCCTCATCAGATCTGCGATATATTTAATAAATACTATATTTCGTTGACAAATAACCATAATCCAAATAGAAAGTCAGATCCCTCCCGAATACCACAAAATAAAAACAGCATCTTTCTTACACCAATTAATGAAACAGACGTATATAGAACTATCTTAGCATTAAAGAACACGAACTCAACGGGATACGATGGCTTAAATACCAAGTTACTAAAGCATTGTGCGTATCTTTTAGCAGTACCACTAACACATATATTAAACCTATCACTATCGCAAGGTATCTTTCCGAATAGATTAAAGAATATGATAAAATGAAATTATGATAAAATTTGACAAATATATTATTAATACGGCAAACAAAGGACTTAAGCTGGTTGGCTTCATAATAAGAAACAGTAAAGACTTTAAGCAGCCATCTACAAGTATAAGACTGTTCAACGCGTTAGTTCTTCCTATTTTAGAATATAATAGTGTTATCTGGAGCCCCAACTATGACATATATATAAAATTACTGGAACGAGTGCAAAAGCGATTTCTTTACCATCTATCATATACCGACCGCAAATTAAAACGATTGACATCTTATAAAGCAAGACTCGATCATTACCACATGTGTTCACTTGCCAACCCACGAAAGTATCTAGATCTCACTTTCTTGCACAAATTATTTAACGGGAATGTAGACAATAATGAACTCACATCTAAACTTCTAATCAACACACCATCTGGCCTGCCACGTGTAAATGCTTATATCTTATTTCATATACCAACATCAAAAACTAACCTCGGTCACCTACCAGTCTAAATCAACCTACCAGACTCGCCAGTGGAACTTGTATAGACAATTTTGCACACAATATTGGAAAAAAATCTAAGTCAGATGTTATTGAATTCAGTTTATCTGATCACACTGCACAATTACTAAAATTTCCATTAGATAAAACTTATTTAATTAATAGATGGCAAATAACGCGCAGGGACTTTAGCACAGAAAACATAGTGAAATTTAGAAATTATTTAAAAAGTCTTTCATTTTCTGAAATCTACGACACGAATGATGCAAATCAAGCTTACAAATTATTTATGGATGATTTCTTATTGTTGTACAAACTATGTTTTCCACGCGTTAGAATCAATATTCAGGTTTTGAAAAAACCAAAATGGTTATCTCGAGGAATAAAAAAATGCAGTAAGAAGAAAAGAGAACTATTATGGAATTACAGATTAAAACGTAATGAAGCAAATAAACTTAAATTCAAAAAATACAGTAAACTCTACAAAAAAATCATTAAGCTCACACAACGTGCCCAAAATTGCTACAAAATTAAAACATCTACTAATAAATCAAAAACTACTTGGGATATTATAAATAAAAATAAAACAAACATCCCAAAAGGCACTGTTGATTCCTTAAAAATTGACAATAAATACATAAATAATCCACAGGAAATAGCAAATTCATTTAACGACTACTTTGTTGATAAAATACAACCTATAAACAATTCTGCCAACAACGTGACTTTTAAAATTAACAAATGCAGTAATTCAATATTTATGGCACCAAGCACTCCACATGATGTGCTAAAAATTATAAAATCTTTAAAAAATAGTAACAGTGTAGGTTACGATGAAGTGTCAACAAAGATAGTCAAATATGTTGCTGATATTATCTGTGTTCACTTAAGTTATATTATAAACATATGTATTTCAACAGGCACATACCCAGATAAGTTAAAAATTTCTATAATTAAACCTTTGTTTAAAAAAAACGACAAGGAATCAATGAGCTGTTATAGACCAATTGCCCTTATGCCTATATTTTCAAAAATTATTGAAAAATATATTTATGAACAAATTTATAATTTTCTAGAACGACATAATATATTAACGCATGAGCAGAAAGGTTTTAGAAAAAATAAAACTATAAATATGGCCATTTTTTGATTTTTTAAAGAATATTATGAATACAGTTGATGCAAGAGTGCCAATATGTGCAATTTACTGTGACATGACCCAGGCCTTTGATTATGTTAGTCATGACATATTACTTAATAAACTGAAAGCCTATGGTATTAGGGGCAATGTACTCAAACTAATGGAATCGTATTTAAAAAATAGAACACAGTACACAGAAATCAGCAGAATAAATACAATCAAAAAATGTGAGGAAATTTTAAATTCCCATGAGCGTAAAGTTCTGTTCGGTGTGCTACAGGGCAGTGTATTAGGGCCGCTGCTTTTTATTATTTACATCAATGATTTACCGCTAATGACTAATTATCCAATAACACTTTTTGCCGACGATAGTTCAGTTACTGTAGATTCTAAAGGAAATGCTTCACATGAGGATGAAATTAATAATACTATCCAATCATTAATACAGTGGATGAATAATAATAACCTCAAGATTAATATAGCAAAAACAAAAATAATGTATTTCAGTCAACGCATAGCTACTCCAAATTTTAAAATAAACTATCAGGGAACACCACTAAGTACCGTTGATACGACAAAATTTCTAGGTATAACTATTGACAAAAATATAAACTGGAAGTCACACACAGAGGAACTCACAAAAAGAATAAGTTCCTCCGCATATGCTCTGTACAAACTATCAGCTGTAATCAATACTGATGCCCTCATTACAGCTTACCATGGCATAGTTCATTCCATCTTAAGATTCGGAATCATATTTTGGGGAAACTCAACCAACAAAGAAATTGTTTTTAAGTCTCAAAAGAGATGCATTAGGGCAATGTTTGGTCTTAAAATTACTGACAGCTGCAAACAATGTTTTATTAAATTCAAAATACTTACTTTACCCTCCCTGTTTATATATGAGGTAGCAGTTTTTGTAAAAACGAACCCTAAATTATTTAGTCGCATTGCAGACATAAACAGTCGCAGTCGTAGGCATAAAGACCAACTGTGCATTGTGCCATGCAACACTGCACTAATGCACAAAAGTGTATTTTGCCTGGCACCTGTCATTTACAACAAAGTACCTAAATCAATAAAGCAGCTTCCCTTAAATAGGTTTAGATTACAATTTAAAAGATTTCTTGTTGCCAAATGTTTTTATAATATTAATGAGTACTTGAACGATACCTGATTTTATGACGTTTTCAATTTAATTTGTATAAAATATTTTGTACGCCTGTACTAGGCAAAACATGTATGGGTCTTTCTTTTATTATTTTACATCTTATGTTGCATATTTTCTATTTGTAAACATACACCCATGTTTTTAACAAAATAAATTATCTTATCTTATCACTTCGCTGCGTTGCCCAGACTCTGTAGACAATACAACTCACTATCTAAGACATCTGATATAGATATTTGTAGCTCTTTACCTTTGTTCAAAAAACAGCTGTATTGTTACCTGACTGATACCATTGATTGAGCCTATTTTTATTTAAAAATAATTAATAATACTAATTATTTGTTATTTCATTATTTGTAACTCATTATTTGTATTTCGTTATTTGTAATTTATTATTTGTATTTCATTATTTGTAATTCATTTTTAATTAATTATTAATAATCTGCTATTTGTAACTTTGTCCAATTTCGCTAACTGTATATGTACGTTTTTACTTTGCATGCTGTGGCCTACTGTAAGTGAGGGTGCACACTTAATCTATTGACCTAACACTTTTATATTTAGCTTTAAGTTGTGTGTATCTTTGTAGATGGTCCAATAAATAAATAAATAAAGAAATCCATCGTCAAACCGCTTTACAAAAATGGTGACAAATCGCTAACAAGCAATTACAGGCCCATCACCGTTTTACCAGTAATAGCAAAAATATTTGAAAAGATAATGGTAAATAAATTAGAGAAATTCATAACAACAAATAAGTTAATAAAAAAAGAGCAGTACGGATTCCGTAAACAAAGCAGTACCTCCCTTGCAGGCTTTTCTTTAATTAAACATATAACCCAGAGCTTAAATGAAAAAACTAGGATAGCATGTGTTTTCCTTGATATGTCGAAAGCATTCGACTTTGTCTGCCATAAAACACTACTGTCAAAGTTATATAACTATGGTATACGTGGGACAGCCAACAACTGGATAAAAAGTTACCTATGTGAAAGAGTACAATGTGTAGAAATTACAAAAACAATTAATTTACAGGAAAAGAAAAAAAAAAAAAATTCTTGCTGTACATTAATGATCTGGCAGACGCTATTAACCATGATTCTGTACTATTCGCCGATGACACAACGTTAATAATTAAAAGCAAAAATGAGCTAACTCTACACAACGAAATACAAGAGACATTGAAAAAAACTATGACATGGCTTGATTATAATAACCTAAAATTAAATATGTCTAAAACGAATATAATTAAATTTCAAACATACAACACAAATATAACGAGCCATAGTATAATCTACAATAACGAACCTATACAGATAATTAACGATTGTGTATTCCTAGGTATTAGTATTGACAAACAATGTAACTGGAAGTCACATATAGAGAAGACCACCAACAAGATAGATCGCTACGTCTACGTACTAAGACGGATCAGAGAGATCGTAAACTTCCAAACCGCTATAATCGTGTACCACGCATATGTATCTTCCGCACTAAGGTATGGGATTATTTTATAGGGAAACTCTGTAGATGTGAATATACTGTTTCGTGCACAAAAAAGTGTATGAGAGCAATGTGTGGCGTAAATTATCTCGACAGCTGTAAACCATTGTTCCATAATCATAAAATATTACCGTTACCATGCCTATACATATTTGAAATTTGCAAATTTGTTAAAACACATCCCGAACTGTTTAATAAACTTGGCGACACTGAAGGTAGCCGTACGCGACATAAATTTAGATTAAAACTGCCCCAAATTAGAGTCGAAGTCTTTAGAAAAAATGTATACTGTATGGCCATAAGGGTATATAACCATCTACCCAATGATCTCACTAGGTTACCAATGACATTGTTTAAGCGTAAATTGTTTAATTTATTATTTGATAAAAGATATTATTCGGTAACTGAATATTTTAATGATAGATTCATAATCTAGATGATATTATTAATATAATTATAAATACATTACTGTTATTAAAATATTTTCAATTCTAGATTAAGATATGTGTTTTTCAGATTTTCTTTCTTTTTTTTTCTAATTAATATTTTAAATGAATGTTTAACGTGCTGTATATTCATTTTATTATTTTATTTTTCTGGATTATATACCATTCATTAATATATATCAATATGTCATTTAAATAATATGCATGTAATTTTAAAATTGTACCAATGTAATTTAATTAATTAAATTTTGCACGCCACATGTGGCAGAATATGCAGTACAAATTTAAAAAATGACCACCTGTATATCTGAACCATATTCTAGCAAATAAAGATTATTATTATTATTATTATTAAACATTTGACTAATACCAATCGGGTGGACAGTTTCAAAAATTGCATGTGGCTCCATATATACTTTGTGTAATGCTATCACAGCAATTCGGTTCTCTTTATCACCCCACTCCATTTTAATATCACAAAAATATTTAACACCGATTGGCGCGAAAATGAGAAAACTCAATAACTATTCATATAAGAAGGACAGATTCCAAATTCAAATGTAATATTATGTTTGTTTTAATTGTAACAGTATTTATGGCCAGACTAAGTATATTGTATATAATATACTGTACTGAGTTCGCAAGGACTAAATGCACACCTTGCCATTACCACTACGCACAGTATTGTGGGTTCGAATCCCACACGGGACAAAACTTTATGTGATCCACAAATGTAAATATATGTAATCTACATGTCCGTTGTTTACACGATTCATTCCTGAACACAATAAATGCATAGTATAATTATTAGCAACCACACATCTCCTTCACAGGATGGCAAACTTGATGTGCCGCCACTCAAAGCAGCCCGTATACTACTACGAGTTCGCGTACGTTGGCGATCACAGCCATTACGAAGATCCTGTCACCAAGAAACCAGTCCGTAAGTCAACAAACGAACATTACATAAACAAACTAACTTAAAATATTATTAATGCGAATGTAAGTTTGTTTGTTTGTTACGCTTTCACGCCTTAACTACTCGACCGACCATCATAAAGTTTCGCAGACACGATGTTGGGAAGCAGAACAGGACACAAGGTACCTTTCATCCAGAAACGAGCACTGTTACTAACCTAACCTAACCTGCACTTACGCGAGCGAAGCCGCGGGCTAAATCTAGTTTGTTAATAATGTGAACGTGTTTTATATCTAGCCCACTGCCTTACCGTGTCACTGTCTATCATAAGTTCTCTTATATCTTCTCTCTTGCAGGTTTCTTCTCATAGGCTCAGCCCTTTGCCTGAACCTAGCAACTAACCTAAATGTAGCTTCAGTAACTTAGTAAACTCACTAACCTATATATTATGTAGTTCATAAGTGTTATCTTGTTCCCAAAGTGGTCCAGGTGGACCAGCAGGGGTCCACAGGAGACTCGACGTGACAAAGTTTTCGATCTTCTATAGAGAATTACTGAAAAAAAAGTTAGCTCGCCTATAGTAGTAGGTTCAGTTCTGAGAATTTCTAATAGAGATTATTTGCTAACAATTACAAACCTGAATGATGTAGATTGAGTGATCTAGTAGATTCACTAACGTATATATTTTGTAGTTCATAAGTGTTATCTTGTGACCTAAATGAATGAATGAAAAATAGTTAGAAATGCATAATGACGATGTGTACGATGGTCTCGGTCTTTCAGATATTTTACCAGAATAAGAACTATTTAGGATTCTAGGCCATAGTCAACTATATTGGCTAAGTGAAGTCTAACACACATTTCGCACCTTCGAGAATATTATGCTCTCAGGCAAGCAAGTGCTTTGCACGATTTCTCTTTCCAATACTTTAAAAATGTCACTCAGAATGTTCGTTTTGACTACATAGTGACGTAGTGGTGTAAGTGGTCGCCTCGCTACGGCCGCTGCGCCGACTGTCGTGGGTTCGATTCCCATACGGGACAAAACTTTGTGTGATTCATAAATAGTTGTCCCGAGTCTAGCTGTTTTTGTATCCATTGTTTGATTCCTCTACGACACAGGATTTATTCGTATTGCGCAAGTTGTATTATTAAAGCAAACAATGGAATGACATTGTTGTGGCACTACCGCTGTTTCGTTTAAGAATTAAGCACTACCGCTGTTTCGTTTAAGAATTAAGCACTACCGCTGTTTCGTTTAAGAATTAAGCACTACCGCTGTTTCGTTTAAGAATTAAGCACTACCGCTGTTTCGTTTAAGAATTAAGCACTACCGCTGTTTCGTTTAAGAATTAAACACTACCGCTGTTTCGTTTAAGAATTTAGCACTACCGCTGTTTCGCTTAAGAATTAAGCACTACCTCTGTTTCATTTAAGAATTAAGCACTACCGCTGTTTCGTTTAAGAATTAAGCACTACTGCTGTTTCGTTTAAGAATTAAGCACTGCCGCTGTTTCGTTTAAGAATTAAGCACTACCACTGTTTCGTTTAATAATTAAGTAACTACGAAAAGTTAGACTAATTATGTTGTTCTCCCCCAGGGGCGGCGCACCACGACGACCTGATCTATTTGTTTACGTTGAGCTACAACTTCCCGACGATAGATGTCGCTGACACGCCCGACTCACGCATGGTCGACAAGATGACCGCCCTGTGGTACAACTTCGCACGATACGGGTAGGTACTACACAGTGTGCTAATTATTTGACTAGGCATATTACTATGATAACTTTATTGGCTCCTGATATTCACGTATGTAAAGAACGAGGCCCTACCAATACGATAATAGAAGTAAAGAAGAAAGGATATCATCACTTGACACAGAGTAGGTACACAATCTTATGGATTGTATTAATACCACACAACACAACATAGACAAAACAGTACCTTCGATATAATCTTAAGTAAATCAATAACATTAGTTAACATCTTAACGTTCAGTTTGGAAAAAGCAGTAACAGCGACGCATCTTTTTATCTTTATGTATGTACACTAACGGGCACATTCGTTCATATTGATCATTGTGTTCCAGTGATCCGAACCCTCGTGGCGACACTCCTGAGCTGACAACCCTGCAGTGGCCGGTCATGAAGCCAGACCAGAGGAACTACATGCGAATTGACAATGAGTTCACACTCAAACAGAACTTGTTCGAAGATAGGTTCAAACTTTGGGAAGAACTCTATCCTATACAATATTAATATCGTGTGAATAATTGATTATTTTATAATGTGTTTTGTATGTTACAAATAAAATGCTTTATACGGATTTTATCGGGTTGTTTATTAACTCGTTTATAATATAATTTTGAAAATATTGCGCTGCTACTGAACCTCTACTACCTACTATTTAAGCTCTTTAAAAATATTAAATACTATTTAGATATTGTCTTCTGTTTACGCGAATGTTATTCATTGAAATTAAACTACTATATAGTAGCTTAATATCAATACTATTTAGATTTTCAGGTTGCTTTTCAGCAGCCGTGTTCACGGGGCGACAAAAAGCAACCGAAACGCCAGAGAAAGTTAAAATTTAAATCAAATAATTTTTTAATAATTTTAGGAGAATGGCGAGAGAGAAGAGTACCATATTTTATCCAGCCTTTATTCTCTTAGTGGTCTGGGACATGTACTATCTGTAAATCACAAAATTTTTCTCCGCGTGAACATCGGACCTAAAACAGCCAAAATCATTCGCAAGACGACCACTGAAATAATGATTGCTAATAATATTTTTTTATACTGCTACCACACTAGGAACAAATTGTATGTTGTAAGGGGCTTCACAAACATTCAAACAAACACCCAGGCTCGAAACAACTATTAGCGGATCACACAATGGTTTACACCATGTAGGCATCGAACCTACTACACTCGACACAGTGGCGATGGCAAGACGACCACTTCAACCTAGAGGTTTAAGTGCTCGTCCATACTTACACATGTAATTTAATTCACTGTTTTCCCGAAACGTATGTAGCCAGTCAATGATATAGAATATTTCTGCATTGTTAATTATAAAAAAACACTTAAGGAAAATTAATCATGAATAGACACTATCATTTTTGTCGAAAACACATGTTTTTTATTTTAAACATGACTGCAACACAGTTATGCATAACAATAATAAAGACGTCTCCATACGTGCGCCCGCCCGAAAAAAAATCAGCTGTTCCATTCATTTTGTCGAGGTGAATGTTCAATTTTGTATGGAACAGCTGTTTTTTTCCCCGCGATTTCGGCAATGTCCCAGAACAAAAGTTGTTCATAATAACAAGTACATATAATCACCCCCTGACAGGTTTGCACTATACTAAGAACCACATATAGATAGCGTTTGCAAAAAAGTAAATAAATTTGTTTTTGCCTTAAGAAAGGTTAAGGATGTGGCTTCAAGGCAATCAGCATTGTTGGTTTACCATGCATACGTTTGCTCCATAATTCGTTATGGTATATTAGTTTGGGGCTACTCATCAGAAATGACCCGGGTATTTATAGCTCAGAAAAAATGCATCCGTGCAATATATACTATGCAGTGGTCTGACTCATGTAGGCAAATATTTAAAGCAGAAAGTCTTTTAACTGTGCCTAGTATATACATTTATGAAGTAGCGAAATTTGTTAAATGTAATTTAGAATTGTTCGAAGTTAAAGATAATAAAAATAAGCGTAAAATTAACCATAACTATTTAAAAATGCCCATACCTCGATTAGAGATGTTTAGAGTAAGTTGTGTGTATATGGCACCACTTATTTTTAACGCGATACCTGAAGATATAGTAAAACTACCGTACAATAAATTTTGCCCTGCACTAAAAAAATGGCTGATTGAAGAAAGTTTTTACTCTGTTAACGAATTTCTAAATAAATTTGCCTCAGGGTCTTATCATTTTAGAAATACTTTATGTTAAGTAATAAATATTAAATTTTGTAAATGAAACCTTACTAGAATTCTACAAATTGTACTTATTCAATATTTGCATGCTATTATAATATGGCGAAATGTGTTTTGTGCTGTTTGTTATTTTTGTCATCTTTGTATCCACCACATTTTATGCAAATAAATTTATTATTATTATTATTATTATTATTACGTTGTATACGAAGACACCTCGCGTCGTAGCGCAGTGAAATATTGATTTTGATGAAAAGACCGGATCTGAAAACAATTTTTATTATGAAGAATAATTGCAATGGAAAGCTTCTATATCATAGACTGAGTACATACTTTTCGGGAAAACAGTAAATTAGATTCCATGGTGTATTAATACATGAAGAATATTCTTTGAATCTCTTTTTACTCCACTGTTTTACTCATTAAGCGCCAGAAGAAGTTGTGTGATATTTGGCATAGGTAAAGTTTATATGGAGGAGTGCAGAAACGAAAAATATTAAAATATTATGCTTAATTAATTATGACCGAATTACGACCAAAAGGATGTACTCCATTGGATATATATCTGTCTATAATGAGCAAAGAGCGCCTGAGAACATACATACGGCAATATTAGTCAGTTCGTATTTTTAAGTATATTGTGTCTTGTGCGACCGGCAAAGTAGGCGCCACATGGACCTACTAGGGCCAACTTACAAACATAATATAGATACCTGGACCCATGGGCCCGAATCTATAGGGCCTGAGGGTGCGAGGAGCCCACTAGGACAAAGCCCTTCAATATTTTATGGCTTTGGATAACAACTCTTCTCCCTAGCCTTTATTATTTTCAAGTCACTTGGGGTCGGCTTTCTATTCTAACCGGATTTGACTGGATATCAGTTTTTTACACGGTGCGACTGCCATCTGACCTCCGCAACCCGAAGGCTAACGATACCCTAAGGCTAGACCAGTGTTAGGATATTAGAGGGCACTGACTTCCTAATAACGACTGCCATAGATTTTCATGGCAGCCGGGACCGACGGCTTAACGTGCTCTCCGAGGCACGGAACAGACAATACGCACATAATTTCGAAAAGTCATATAGCTTCCGAAAGTCAGAGGTTCGTGACGTGGGTTCAAACCCGAGACCCGGCTTTCGTTTTTTATTCCATAGTATGATCTCATAGTTGCCTAATTATGAAAGTGTATCATCACATGTAATAGAACTGAGCCTATTTATGTCTAGACGAAGAAATCTTAATTCGCTTGAGACATGGTATACAAACAAGGCATTACAAGTTTTAAAGGTTCAAACACGTCTCACCATCAGTGGACATGCGAAAATTTTTAATTTAATAATACTTTTACTAAATTACATCATTATACTTATATTATACTTATTTTTATACATTACAAAACTTAAAATATCTCATAATAATGCACGTTGTAGTTATATTTAAAAATTAACATGACTGGACATATTAATTTTTAAATATAACTACAACGTGCGTGCTTCTGTATGTAATAACACACATGTTTTTAACAAATAAATAATAATTATTATTATTATTATTATCGGTAACATTTATACATATTTTCTTTTATAGCTAATAAATTCTTTAATATTGTAAAACTATTTCTTAGTTAATTAATATATTGGCAGTCCGTGCTGGTACTGAGAATCACTAGTCCAGAATACTTAAATAACACTACCGACTCAAGCATCGTACTTGAGACCTCATGCATCGACCTCATGTATAAATGCGAATGTGAGTTTGTTTGATTGTCACGCCTTAACTCGACCAATCATCATGACATTTTGCATACACGTTGTCAGGGATACAGAAAAGGACAATGACATACAGTAATTTTCATCTAGAAAAAGACCGGCCAAGTGCGAGTTGGGCTCGCGCACGAAGGATTCCGTTCGAATCGAAGAAAACGAAGAAATCACGTTTGTTGTATGAGAGACCCCCTTCAATATTTGTTTTATTTTAATTTAATTACTTATTTATTTTTAAAGTGAATATATATATAACTAAATATTCTGTGAATATTTCAAGCATGTACCTGTTGCCTTTATCAATATCAAGCAAAAACGAGCAAAAATATCACGTTTGTTGTATGGTAGCCCCCTTAAATATTTATTTTATTCTGTTTTTTAGTATTTGTTGTTACAGCGGTAACAGAAATACGTTTAATTAGAAAATTTCAACTGTCTAACTATCACGGTTCATGAGATACAACCTGGTGACAGACGGACAGACAGACGGACAGCGGAGTCTTAGTAACAGGGTCTCGTTTTACTCTTGGGTACGGAACCCTAAAAAATACTATCCCCGAACAAGCAAAGGTAAAAATAAGCCAAAAGCTAAGCTGCTGGCTACACGTGACAGTAATATCTGTCTTTAAGCCTCGTTAAAGAAGGACACGTGACAGCCAGCGGTAGGCCATCACCGCAGTAGTACCTTCAGTATGGGCACTAGGTACTATAGTGTTATATTATCTGTGGTATGGGTATTCTATAGCAGTACTCTGGTTGGAAGCTGTTAGGCGATGTAACGGTCAGTTATTATGTGCGTTATTTAATATACGTACATAGTTTCACGACTAAATCTCCGAAGAGTGGGGCAGAGATGTATTGTAGTCACATTTCACCAGCAAAGAAGCAGTATTTCCTATAAGCACCACGTAATAGCGGCCGTATCCTGCTCCTCGCTCAATCTCAATCTCGCTTTTTGAGCAGTAGAGCCTCGTTGATTTCAGCATGAATGGGCCGGCTCGACCGGCGAAGGACTATCCTCTCACAGAATATCGACGTGAAATAGCAATATTCCTATAACTGTTGTGTTTAGTTCGGTGAGTAAGAGTACCGGAGGCCCAATCACCCTCTTTCCCCCTTCCCGCTCCTTCTCCTTCCCACTTCCTCCTTTCCCAAAGGATTGGCAACGCGCAAGTGATGCCTCTGGTGTTGCAGTATAGGCTACGGTGACCACTTACCATCAGGTGGGCCTTATGCTTGTTTGCCAACTTAGTTGTATAAAAAAAAACGTTAACAAATTATAGAACTAAACCATCCTCATGAAACACTGTCTATTGGTGAAAGCCGCATGAAAATCAGCTCAGTTTTTTTTTTATTTATCGCGAACAGACAGACAGACCCGTCGAGGGATTAACACAACTAACTCTCTTATGCTCTCATTTGTCTACTAATGTAAAACATACTGTGCACACAAAATTTTTAGACCTACAATCTAGATTTGTACTATTACTCAACTTTTTATGATTGTAGCTTGATTTGTAAGCTAAATAAATTAATAAATAATAAGAATTACTTCCACCTCTAATATCAGTGATAGGTACATGACTTTCATAACTTACTCAATTTACAAGGTGTAAATGTATTCCTTGTATTTTCTACCCCATTTATCTTTATAACACGACATCAAAACATCAAAACGCGACCCTTAAACACATTTATACATTTTACTGTAACGAACGAGGCGCCTGACACCAAACGACCAGCAATATGTCTTCGCATTCAAGTTCAGGTTCACACCATGACTCATCATCTTTCGACTCAAAAGAATATAGACCTTATGTGTAACTAATAAGGTACTTACAGACCTCAAGCGTCCTCGCGCATGCGTACGGCCTCCACTTATTCTCTCCCCTTTTTCAATAGTGTTGTGGTTAATGCACGAAATAAAGATATCGAAAATATGCCTATCGCAGCCTCGAGTGTCGTATACAGTAGAATTGCAACATCATTTGAGTTTAAGTTTCCTTTTAGAAAATTCAATCTCGCTTTAGAGTAATGCTGAATATTGTGTCAGTTTTAGAAACCATAAACATAGATGAAATATATCCAGATTCAAGACATACCTAATATCATAGTCGGCCTCGATGGCGTAGTAATTAGGGTAACCGACTGCCACGCATGAGGTCGCGGGTTCGATTCCCGCCCAAGTCAAACATTTGTGTGCATGAACATGGATGTTTGTCTTGGTCTGGGTATTTCTATGTATAATAAGTATGTATTTACAAAAAGAATGTGTATAATATGTACGTTTATCCATTGTCTAGTACCCATAGTACAAGCTCTGTTTAGTTTGGGCTAGATGGTGTTGTGTGTATGTGATAGAATATTATTATATTATTATTATTATCTATGAATCACATCATTTTATAATGTAGAACACATGATTCACAGATAATGGCACAGTGGTTAGGTACATTATGACGGCGGTTAGGTACATGAGTACAAGGTAGATAAGTTGGTAGGTAATTATAATATCATAGTACATCCTAATTCACAATTAGGTAATATCAATTTGCCTCATTGTTATACTTATACATTTAGTTTAGTAATAAACAAATAAATCGTAAGTAAACTTTAAGATTAATTAATTCATTGTTTCGTTAATATAGTGCTCTTGTTTTGTCAAAGCGCAGTCATTGAATGAAATAGAGCGTTGAGAAACGAAACACTCATTCATTTAACTACCACAACAATCAAATGGACAACAATGCAATTTCACATTATAAATCGGTCATCGACCGCAACAATGCGTTGAACGAAACACAATAACGCGCTCGTAGTGAAAACAACGCGCATAACAACACGCACTGTACAACAAACACCATCGATACTCGCTTGTCGATGTCGATGCACGCGCCGGCGCGCCTCCCTCGCGCCGCCATGACACTCCGCGAGCGCGCCCTACGCGCCTGGCACGTACCAAAATAGAATATTCGATTTTTAAATTACAACCATCTGACCAGGAATATCCTGGATATTTCATGTGAGTTCATTAATTTATTTCTATTATGTCTAACTAAACTTAGCACATCCACGGGTTTATTGTTGTACGTAATCGTTAAAATAATTTTGAATTTTATGTTTTCATTACGCTACCCACTGAAACCCGCTGGCTGAAAAATGTATTGATTTACATCTTGTGATATGTTTTATTACATTGGCCCGTAATACGTGGTAATTTGTATTTTATCAGCAGGTAATAGAGCTATTAGACGAGAATGTAAAGCTTCATTCGACAATTGGCATAATTTATTAAAAACAATAAATTTTATTGTTTGATTGAAACACTTAGGAAACATTTTTATTTATTTTTATTCGTTTTAATAATGCTTCTTGCGATATGTGTATTTGATTGTATAATATGTATGCGTCTTTTAATTTTTACATACTTATGTAAATATTTGGTTTGCATGTAATTTCGATAAAAATTGTTGTAATATATTTTCGCGTCATCGACGCGCGATACTCGCGTGACCTTGCTCTTGTTGGTGTTTGGTCTACTTACATGAAATCATTCATTGTTTCAGTTGTCGCGGCGGCCCACCGGCCTTAATCGTTTAAGCTGGCGCACAATTGGTGGAAGGAGCCCGATATGGGAGGTAATTATATTTTTTATTATATTAGCATGGCGTAGTGGTTAGTGTAACCGATTGCCACGCCTGAGGTCGCGGGTTCGATTCCCGCACAAATCAAACATTTGTGTGCATGAACATTGATGTTTGTCTTGATCCGGGTGTTTCTATGTATAATATGTATGTATTTACAAAAAAAAGTATATATGTATGTTTATCCATTGTCTAGTACCCATAGTACAAGCTCTGCTTAGTTTGGGCTAGATGGCGTTGTATGTATGTAGTAGAATATTATATTATATATTATTAATTTCCATTAGTTTACCAAAAATATAGGTAATCTAATGCAGAGAGAAGTTGAAACAGTACATTAATCAATAAACCATAGACTTATTTTTTCTCTGTAGATAATTGTGTGACAGATAATATTATATTTGTCGGTTATGATGACATTTGTTTTTTTCTAATTTAGGGTAGATCTAAAATAAATTGACACAAACGTCATTTTATCACAATTAATTGTAATTAAAATATCTATATCATTGGTCTTAGACGCAAATCTTTTTATAAACACAAAGCGTTTCTATTTTGAACATTCACCTAGAGTGCATCATTTAGATTACATTGTTCTTTAGTTGCGTTAATAGATCGTTATTTAAATTTATGTCAATGAGAATTTCTCATGTGCTGTACTAAAATAACAACGGAGCAGAATAGTTATAAAGAAATCGAAGAGTTTTAATTGCAAATGTCTCAGAGAACAAGTGGTTTGTATATAATTTTGTTAATTACCCTGAATACCGGCTCTATTTGATTCTACATATTATACATAGATGTATAGATAATGATAGGTACTACATGATAAATTGAAGAAGATATTTTTTGTTGATATAGGTACACTGACCTTGCTTATTAAATTTTCAAAGGAAGGCCAAAATAAAAATCTTTGCTGTTAGTCTTTTATATCGAACGGCAACATCTAACATGTCGATTGAAGTGAGACCACATTTGTCTGATCTCGACACTGTCTCACATAATGTCTGATCTCGACACTGTCTCACATAATGTCTGATCTCGACACTGTCTCACATAATGTCTGATCTCGACACTGTCTCACATAATGTCTGATCTCGACACTGTCTCACATAATGTCTGATCTCGACACTGTCTCACATAATGTCTGATCTCGACACTGTCTCACACAGCTGTTATTCAATATGGCTCTTTTTTCAACATCTGAGTACTCCTGCTACGGTTTATTATGTACATTTTATAATATCGGTATTAGCTTATTATCGAGTCGGTTTTGTTTCTTGATTTTAGTATGTAGGTATGTATTGTAATAGATGCAGCTCTCTGAAACCGTCATTTGTAAATGATCACAATAAACAGCCAATTTCTGCCAATTTAAAATAAGAGAATGTGATATTCTTGTAACAATCATTGTCATCTCACGACTCTATGCTTTGTTTGAATCTATCAACTATAAATATAACTTGAAACTGACAAGTTCATCTTCTAATTTTATACATCTGATAGTTGGTGAAGATATTTGGATATTTGTCACGCGTAGACCGTTGAACGGATTTAAATGACACTTGGTACAGAGATAGACCATATTCGGAAGTAACACAAAAGGTATTTTTTATCCCAGTATGCGGTCCTATAGGATTTCTGCGGTTAAAGACGCGAGCAGCAAACATAGTACTTAATTTGATACCTAGACTAAATTATTTAATTTACTACATATTATAAAGAGTCCCGTGCGGCGTCTGTTCGCGATAAACTCAAAAACTACTAAACGGATTTTGATGCGGTTTTCACCAATTGACGGAGTGATTCATGAGGAAGGTTTAGGTATATAATTTGTTAAGGTTTTGTACTACCCATGCGGAGCCGGGGCAGGTCGCTAGTATGGTACATACGTCTAACATCAGCTGCTGCTAGGTACGTTAATGGAGGAAAGAGAACATTTTGTCATGTGTGTGTGTTGGTTGGCAGTGATGACGTGCCCCGTCCCCGCGGGGGAGAGGCAGGGGTGTTCGGCGATGCGCATGTGGCGCAACGCGTGCAACACGCTTGTCGCGCCCGACGCCGACGACGCGTGGCAGCAGGTCGTCGACGCCTCGCCGCCCGACTCGCTCTGGCACTCCCTGAGGAACTGCGTCGCTTACCAGGTAATACCACTCACGAGACTGTCTTATATTCTAGGTTTTACCTATTTTGACAGGCTTTTCCACAGGTCTTCTTGCAGGGGTATGCACAGCAATCTCTTGAGTAAGCTCATTCAACTAGTTCAAAAAATGACGATAGCATTCCCGTTTATAAGGTACGCGAATTGAAGTCTTTCTTAAAAGTGGAGCATAGGAAAAGAATTGTGTACCACTGTTCTTCTCAATACTTGTAGGTCAGCACTTAGCCGCGGTAATACCACTTCGGTCACATTGCCACCGCACAATTAGTAGCTTTCAAAATGTACATTAGTTTGGGCATCATCTATAAGCAACGTCATCATATTTATGTAAATCACGGCAAAAGCAAAGACTGCTTCTGTACAAGTTGCGTGCACAGAGACGTAGATACAGGCTTGTCTCTTGCAGCAGCAGCTACTGTCGGGACTATGGGGAGAAGCTCCTGTATACCAGTTTGGGCCTTGAGATTCATTACAACAGCCGCAAATGTACAGGTTTCTAAGGAATTTCCTTTCACGAACGTTTAGGTTATGCAATGACTCCTCACAGGCCTGACTTCCCTATCTAGCCCATGCTATAGTATATTACAACAGGAGCTTATTAATTAAGGTTTATGCGCAGGCGCCAACCTGCGAGTGATACCTCTCTCACAGGCTACGGAGACATCTTATCATCAGACTGGCTGTAAACTTGTTCGCCAACTTGGTGTTGTGTATGAAAGAATGTAGGATATGCCAAAATAAAGAGATGACACCTATTTTGACTCACTTTGGCTTTTATTAATTGACCAGTTGCATCTTTGAATTTGGTGTCTAGCTAGACGGTTACAAAACAATGTTTAGTACCACATACTAAGCTGGTGCTACACTCACTGATTCTTACGAGCACTACAAACATATCCGTCACATTTTAACCAACGGTGACTTCAATACAAGCAAAATACCTAATAAATAATTAAAAGATCCACTAGCCATCTGGAAAAGATAAGGACGAAAAGCAGCACTCTATTGAAGAGCGTAACCATGATGTCCTGGATCCAGAAGAAGGCTGTGGCACAATAACCTTTGCGGTAGAGAGTCTACCTGAACTAAACTTTTTAAAATTAATTGGTTGGTAACATATTTAATAAAGCCAATACCATGTCAACTGATTTTCACCATCATTATGGTATTAACATTCAGCTAAGATATAATCTTAGAACATCTTTAACTTCCCTAACAATATGAGTATTCAAATAAAATGACACACATAAAGACAGTTTTATTAGGTAGCTACCGTTATTACTGCTCTGTACTCTTTACTCGTTGCTGTACGGCATATAGAGCAATCTCTCAATAACTTCACAACGGAATCAAACAATAATACAATACAACGAATACCACTCATCCTCTCCACACATGCGTATCTGATTTCTCTTTTATCCCTTTATTTGTACACACACATGCACACTGAACAGGCATTACCGATCCCGACGGTCGTATAGACACGCTGCGATTTCTTAATTCGTTATCCATTGCGTGTTTCCAGGCGGGCGTATGGCAGAATCTGCTTAATAAAGGGATAGACGACGTGATCCAACCGGCTGCGTTCAAGCTCGCGATAGTGTTGCGGCACACGCCGTCCGAGCTAACTGTTCGGCTGCTATCCGACTTGCTGCGATTACACCCGCAGTCGGTACGTACTCGTTTGTTCACTTAGTTTTTAATGCGGTTTTGAACGCCTTTTTTATAGCGACAACGACGCGGTAAGTACGGAGGGGCTAACCAAAAAAACGGTCTGCTTTGGCGAAATTACTAAGAATTGTTGTGAATATTCAATGTGTAACCACAGTGTACCTGATAGCACACATATCAGTGTCATACTCAAGAATCATAATAATTTATGTCATTTTGTCGACATATCAATAAAGCAGTAGGCAATACGATTGCTGTGAATGAAGTCTCGCATCCGATTCTCAGTTCGGACAAAATGGTTGACATATTCTAGCTAGGACATCTCGGTAGTAGTGCGGTGTATGAACATTTGTCTGACAGAGTGTAAAAGACTTGCCCTATATTGTATGACTTCTAAAACTATACCTAACTGGCGTAAAATGGTTATAACGCACCACTGCTTGCCCCTTGGAGGATGCGTGTAAGGGAATGAATGCTGTTTACTTTATGTCCTTGACGACAAATATGGTAACTAACATGACGTTTTTATAAATTTTTATTAACTCTGTTAAAACCATATTTATTCCAAACGATGGATGTGTTATTAACTATAAGTTATTAACTTATTATAGGTAGCAGACAAATCTTTGAATGTTTATATAATATTTATTTTATTTTATATGTCTTTTATGCAAGTTCCAAATAGGGAATGTATGTCCATAGACATACAAAATAACTACAGATAATGATTACAGATTAGAGGCTATAATAATGTCTGTAAGTATGTAAATCCCGTTAAACAATTTCACGCATCGGAAGCCTCGGACACAGCGGTTCTGATAATGTATTGTAACTCTGAGCTCACGTAACATATTGTCTGGCAAATTCTATGTTATTTAGACATTATCTCAGAATGATGCTTTATTAGAGATTGTAGTTTTTGTATAACTAGCTAAAGAAGCCCAGAACTATTAATAATAAACTAGCGGTCGCCAAGTATTCGAAATTCGACCTTAATTGATTTAAATTTTAAGTTTGATCGTTATTAAGGTTTTATTGTCTATAACTATACCCTTAAAATCACATTTCATTTACTCCACATACCTACATATGTAACCATAGTTACGAAGAATTCTATGACATCAACCGAACAATGCCGAAATCTTACGAACGCGATTCATTTGACTGCGTATGTCAAATGCATGGTGGTGTGCGTGTAGTGTTTTTTCATTAATTTAATGTATTTTTAATGCATATTTTATGAAAATATTAGGATTCGCCACTCCTTCTCCATACAAACTTTCTGTTGCTGTGCCAAATTTCATACTCCTCGGTCCGCACAATTTTCGTAAAAAGGTGTACAAAGTTTTTGCTTCACGTGTTATTATATAGATACCTTATTATTAAGATTTCTGTGAACCTAGTTGTTAATTAGGTTATCGTGACATGAGTATATATATTTCATCACGCTTAATATATGCATTAAAAGTTAGACAGAGTATAGCTTAGTCAATTTATACAATTCGCAGACTATCTAACTAAGTCCTACTTCACAGAGCCTCGAGCCGGACTTAAAGACTTATAGACTCATAATACTATAATCAGATGAAGTCAGAATCCAGCTAGCGATGAAATATCGAAATTTCGAAAAAATTTTAATATCCTATGCAGGCCAGTCTTTGGTGATACGCGACTAAAGACTCTTTTGCCTTTCCTGAAATCCGACTCTGGATGAGCCTATTCTAGACACATTTTGCCAATTCCTTACATGCTAACCAAGTGACACTTTTTAACTAACTCAGTATCCAGATTCTCATGACGCATAGAATAAATAAATGTAGCGAATATTTAATTATCAATTTAAATTTGAGGAAGAAATAGCAACAAGTCTATATTTATAATACGCGTATGATATGACTGGTTTGAGTAAAAATAATCAACATAAACTCGATTGGAGTAACTATGTCCATTTTCAATTTATTTTATTTATTCATATTACATAACCTATTTATTTCTGATACAAAATGAAACAAAAATTTGGATTTGTAATTTGTTCCCCTAGTAGATATATTATGTGTTGCGTTTGTGGACTATGAGAAAGCCTTCGATTCGATCGAAACCTGAGCGGTGCTGCAGTCTCTCCAAAGGTGCCAGATTGACTATCGGTACGTTGAAGTGCTGAAGTGTTTGTATGAAAACGCCACCATGTCAGTCCGTCTCCAAGACAAGAGCTCGAAACCTATACAACTACAGCGAGGGGTGAGACAGGGGGATGTCATATCTCCGAAACTGTTTACCACCGCACTGGAAGATGTTTTCAAGCTCTTGGACTGGAAAGGACTCGGCATCAACATCAACGGCGAGTAAATCACTCACCTTCGATTTGCTGACGATATCGTGGTCATGGCTGAGACCATGAAAGACCTCAGCATTATGCTTGATGGCCTCTGTAAAGTCTCCCGACAAGTAGGTCTTGAAATGACCATGGACAAGACGAAAATCATGTCCAACTTCCATGTTATACCTACTCCTATTAAGGTTGGGCAATCTACTCTCGAAGTTGTTGACAAGTATGTATACCCGGGACAAATGATCCAGTTAGGTAAGTCCAACTTCGAGAAAGAGGTCAATCGTCAAATCCAACTCGGCTGGGCAGCGTTCGGGTAGCTACGACATATCTTCGTGTCCAACATACCGCAGTGTCTCAAGACAAGTCTTTGACCAGTGTGTGATGCCAGTGTTGCCATACGGATCCGAGACGTGTTCGCTCACTGTAGGCCTTATCAGAAGACTCAAAGTCACTCAGAGGGCAATGGAGTGAGCTATGCTCGGGGTTTCCCTGCAGGATCAAGTCCGAAATGAGGAGATTCGCAGGAAAACTAAAGTTACCGACATAGCTCTCCGGATAGCTAAGCTGAAGTGGCAGTGGGCAGGGCACATAGCGCGCAGAACCGATGGCCGTTGGGGCAGAAAGGTTCTGGAGTGGCGGCCACGCACCGGAAGACGCAGTAGGGGTAGGCCTCCTACAAGGTGGACCGACGACCTGGTAAAGGTCGTGGAAAACGCTTAGATGCTGGTGGCCCAAGACCGGTCTGTGTGGAAGACCTTGGGGGAGGCCTATGTGCAGCAGTAGACCTCTTTCGGTTGAAATAATGATGAGATATATTATTATAATTTATTATAACTCTTGAGCTTTGGTATTTTTTAAATAGGTGTAAAATTATCACGTGACAGACATTTAGTTTAAAACTAAACAATTTTAAACTAAGTTAGGTACTTACCTTCTTTTATCTATATTTGCTTGCATTTGCCCATAATTGTGACCAAGATTGCTGCAAAATTACCGACACGGTAGAGCTGAGTCATAAACAAGTTGAAAACATATTAAGTCGCTATAGAACTCATAAAAAGTAATAATTTCAATCTACAACATAAGCGTGAAACTACGTCACTACTTTTATATAAATAGTACTTAACATGTAAACGCCTTTTTAATCTTAATAACAGGGTTGCCAACCGTACGAGGTACCTCGTACAAATACGAGATTTCCGGTATCCCGTACGAGGTACGAGGACCCTGTCAGCCTCGTACAGTTATCTACGAGATTTTGATATAGTGAAAATAATAACAATGATATCAATAATAATAAAAGGCAATAATACGCAGACAATTAAAAAATTTGATTAATTCTCTACGGGCTGACCTTTATTTTTTATTTATTTATTTATGATTCACCAACAGTTACTACAATATCACACACACATAAGAGAAACATTTTGAGTCTAACCACTTGTACCTATAACTAATTACAGATGAATTCACCATGCATTACATTTTAAACATTACATTAATAATATGACATAAGAAACAAAGATAAATATTAAAAGTGAAGAAATATCAATATAAAAGTTTAAAATTAAATTATATCAAATTATATCAATTTTTTTGAAATTTTCGTAACTGCACCTAACACGGTAGGCGGGCTGACCTTTTTTTCTACCGAAAAATAGAATGTACGAGGTTTGAGATCCAAATTACGAGATTTTTGCCTGCTTTGAGAAATAAAGTTCTAAGGTTGGCAACCCTGCTTAAGAATAACTTAAATAATAAAATGCAAATACAAGAGCTAATACTATTCTATATCAGTAAACTATTACGTGCAAAGAAACAAGTTACACGATTTTTTATTCACTCCTTCGCTTAGGCGATAAGGCACACTTATAATGTAATAATAACTCTATCAGCCTCTATAGGCGCCTATTTTTGGATGTGACGTCACTTATTGTCAACAAGCTTTCTGTGTGTTTATCATTCTACGTGCAGAGTATGAGTCATTGCACAACAAAACCAATTTTATTTCCTTTCAACAAGTAGACAAACGACATCATTAATCAAACATAATACATCTGTTTATCCTCGATGATTTAATAAGAGGTCATTACACTCACATTTTGCCTGCTATGTCTAGGTCTCACGTAACAGAGTGCGAGACTGTCAACTATCGTTTCACATTCCGTGCTGCATCTGAGTATATCCTGACAGAAAAATCCGGTAATACATTTCTCTGTTTTTCTAGACGTGGAAATCGGACTTAGTAACATATGGCAGTCATATACTCAAATGTTTAGAACGACAGGGCAGTTATCATTTAAATAAATAGTATCCGATTTATATTTACACTAGCTGTGCCCGCGGTTTCATCCGCGTTTATAAGTACTGTGCCGCCCCCTAGGTCGTAGTGTGATGTTATATAACCTACCTAACCTTCCTCGATAAATATAGGCTATCCAACACTAAAATAATTTTTCATTTCCAAACTGTAGTTCCTGAGATTAGCGCGTTCAACCAAGCAAAAAAAAAACATAAACAAACAAACTCTTCAGCTTTATAATAGATGTCATGCCATGTTGCATAAATATTATTTATTAAATACCATTCCATGAAGGTATTGTGCAACCGTATTCGAATGGAATAATTCGCCTAATTGTATTATCTTTTGCAAACATACATGCGATGTCTAAATACTAATTATATAATTTGTGTGTTTACAGCAAGATTTAACGTCGTACATCCTGGCGCTGCTGACTGACGACGAGGCCCAGTGGTGCGGCGCCTGTAGTAGCAACGAGTCTTCCTCCCCAGGATCTCCAGAGAGCTCCAACGAGAACCCTCAAGCTGATGACGAGGATTCTGAAGAACCAATTATAGAATCCGATAATGAAGCTGAAGCAGTACCAATTCCAGACGACCCCACGGAGAAGCCTGCGCCTAGCGCACCGCGTCCGGACAGCCCAGACGTCTCGGGCCAGCCGGACAGCGCTACGGCTGATAATGGAGATGACGGTCCACAGAACCCTGACAGTGCTAGCGGGGTAGAGCCGGATAGTGCTGAACCGGACTCTGTGGAGCCTTTAGACCCTGAAGACGAAGCTGCTGGTGGTGACCCTCCCCCTGCGCCCTCAACTCCCGCGGGTCCCGCACCGCTGCGAGATCTCCAGCTGTTCGGGGATTGCGAGCTTGCAGTCCTAGCCGCCTCCCGAGAGGAATACGACGCCCATGCCAAATTGGTTAGAGCGGAGTATTCGAAGCTTACGCATGATAATTACGTCGAGTTGAGAATTAAGGTGAGTGCGTTAACGCGATCAACAGACCGCAGATAATGTTTAAGACGAGTATTGTCTGAAAGCTGTCTCAAATATACTTTAATGGGTAGGCGTATCGCCCTTCCCTATAAAAATATCAGAAATTACATTACGCATCACGGCGCGCCTTTTACTTTGAGATTACCTTTACCCAACAATACCACCTCACGACCATTCGAGTGATTATTACATGCTATGTGATGGTATTAGTTTAAGTACATGAATATGGGACCACGAGATATCCAAAAAGTATAGTAAATTTATGTCACCATTGCACTCTGTCTTTCGGGGCGCTACTCTGGAGAACTTCAATGCTGGCATACTTACCCTCGGTATGTTTGTTACGGTTCCCTATTTATTCTAATAAAATTATGTCATAATTTAACATGGCATACTTTTACTTATCCTAATAATAGTTACGCCCAATATTGATTTGGCACAATTTTTAAGCATAATTACTATAAGCATAATAATAATTGTTAAATATAATATTCTAAAGCATAAATTTGAAGTTTGGTAAATGTGTTTGCAAAATACTTTTCGTATATAAAATAAACATGTTGGTGGCTTAGCCCACGGGCCACCCCGCCGCACCATAACCTATTGTTACACTATGGTACCCAAGTTATATAATTATGCCTTATAACTTTTTGCCAATCAAAATTAGGACAAAAAGCATTAGCTTAAATGATATTTATGCCTACTGAAATAGTATGCCAAAAAACAATTATGTCAAAGTATTAGGTATTATTACAAAAAAATATGCTTAACTCGTTACATATGCTAAATTAAATAAGGACAAAAAAATAGTCGAAGCAAAGGGTACACGTTTGCTACGTACGTAGTATCCACACAGTATATTATAATCATTTAAAATACTGATCATGGCAAAAGTTCTCATAGCATTTTATCGAAATTTCCAGGTGCTGAACCAATTCTCACAGATTCCGAAGCTGTTCCACACGCCGGAGTTCGAGTGCTTCGAGGCGGCGGCGCGCGAGAACATCGAGCGCGAAATCTGCACCCTGCGGGAACACTTGCTCACCGGGAGAAAGGACTAGTGGCGCGCCTCCTGGGATTAAGAGAACTTTGCCTAAAATAGACATTGAGTAACGCGGCCGTCTCTAACCTGTTTAAATCCAAGAATTCCAAATATTTGGCAATCATTATCATTTTATTAGCCGTCCTTTAGTATAGTATTCACAAAATAATCAGGCTTTCAACTATTATTTGGGTTCCACCAGGTGCTATTCTGTAAGTTCTCACTAACAAACTCACTTCTGAAGACACAGTAAAATCGATGGTTTTCTCGGAGTGACATTTGAAAACGAGATGAAATCTTTTACATAGTTGGTTGGCTCGTCATTATATTAAAATTTATGTTCGTGTTTTCTTTTTGTAATAAATTCAGGTGGTCTGTTCGGCCGCTAACACGATGTCAAAAGTTTTAAGCAAAGTTCTTTTAATCGCGTGCTCGAACAACTTGTAACATAGATGCTTCTAATGTAAGAATTGAAAGCAGGTACCTATCTGGGAGTTTATTGATAAGTAACGTAAAATAAGACATTTCATCTGGGATTTGATCGCAACAGACGCATCAGTATTCGTTTTTGAGAACAGAAGCCGCTTGTTGTTCGAGAACGCAACACGGGCCAGTCGTTCTTTCAAATCATAGGAGTGCGGTTATACAGATGTGTTTATATATGTGTGTGTCGAGCGCTATATTATGTGTGTGTGTGTGTGTGTGTCAGCACACACACTAATGCAAAAGTGAGTTAAGGTTTAGTGATTTGCAAGAATCGCTGTGCGGTGTGAAACACGGACAAAAAGACATTATACAATATTAGTGTTATTCAATAGTAAAATCGGTGTTTGTTGTATGAACTTTATTTAATTTTGTGCCAGAAGATGGCGATGAGTTTAGATCAATTAATTTCCATATTTAATGCACCTACTTTTAAATGTCTGTAAAAATAAAATGATGTAATCTGCCGTACTGTAGAGTAGCCTCGTCTATGAATAACTTACAAACCTATAATCTGATTATATAAAATATCGACATTCCATTTAACACATAACCAAATAGGATTAATAGTTAAGTAAGTAAATACGCTTCAATGTTGTCATTATTTTTTTAATTATATCTTTTATTAATATTAATTCCTTTATGTAATTAGATTTAAAAAAATGACTGATGATTTGTTTTAAAATTATATATATTAATTCGCTGCTGAATGTAGTTAAGTAAGTATATTGAACTAGCTTCGTAATGGCGCTTTTGTTAAAATATATTTAGTCTGTTGTAAGTGTAGTTAATACTAGTTTTAGTTTAAATCTGCGCTTATTTTATTTTAGTTATTAGTTTAGTACTTACGTATTTAATTGTTTCCGTTTAATAATTTTATCGATTATCTAGACTGTAAGGTATGACATGGTCATTGAATAAATTTAAATACATTATATTCTGCTTGTTTAATTATTATTTGTCAGAAACTGCAACTATTCAGTGAGGTGACTATGTAAAATATAATAATTGTCATAGCACAGACATATGTATAATATTAAAATACGACAAAATTAGTTGAAAATCGTATTTAATATAATATGTAATTTGTTAAAAATCATTATCTGTTATCATAATACACTTAGAAAAGATTTGCTCGCGATGCATGCTGTTACATGACCGCAAATCCGGTCGATGCATTTTTTTTTATATACTACTTCGGTGGCAGACAAGCATACCTGATGGTAAGTGGTCACCGTAGCCTATGAACGCCTGCAACACCTGAGGCATCACTTGCGCGATGCCGACCATTTAGGAAAGGAAGAAAAAGGAAGTGGAAAGGAAAAGGAGCGCGATCGGGGAGAAAGAGGGTGATTGGGCCTCCGGTACTCACTCACCGAACGAAACATAACAGTAGGAATATTGCTATTTCACGTCGATATTCTGTGAGAGGGTAGACCTTCCCCGGTCAAGCCGGCACATTCATGCTGAAATCGGCGCTGCTCTACTACTCACTCTACACACTCTTCTAGGTACCTAGACAGCACAAATTACAAATTAAATTATGATCACGTAACACAATTACGCTTTAAACTTTAAAGTAGGTACCTATTTACCCTGATATAGGTAGTCAGTTGACATTATCGGCATTTTGTTTTTAAAGAATAACTTATATCGGTGGTTTAATTAAAATATATCTACTTAATGATAAAAGTTGAAGTTTTTAATTTTTCGTTCATAATTATGAATGCTGTGAAGAATGTTCCTGGATTTTATTTGTACCTAACATTGCACTATGTAGGTACTCATACTACTACTTATAATGCGTAAGCACTTATATACCTAGTAGGTAGGCAAGTATACTATTAAATTTAAATCAATGGGCGCACGCAGTTTAAATAAATATTAAAACCCATGGTAAATTTTACTCACAACAGTCACAACTAAGGAAGTGAGGTAAATAAGTACTCAGCATTAAAGTAACCATCTACATCTACTGACACCTCATGCCTTAATTATTAAACTGTTGTTATTTGTTTAAAAATAAAACCGATTATTTTAGGTACCTATACCTACTCCATTTGGTTAGGTACCTAAATGTAAACAATTTTGATGTGTCTTTTTATCTAAAAACTCAGTTTAAAAATAAAATGCTGATAAAGATCAATGTAAATACAACAATAACGATTACTAAATCAACTGAACCGTTAGTTTAAGCAGTAGTTTATTTGTTTAATATGTGTTTGTGTAAAAAGTCACATCAAGATTGTAATTAATATTATATTATGTTAGTCTTTGATTGTAGGTAATATACCTTTAGTACCTAACCAAAAAAACAGTCTCTATCAGATTAGTAAACTTACTATTCTGATCATAGACTAGTATATATTATCGGATTCTGATACAAATTGTTTCTTTTTAAGTTTTACTTTTTATTTTTTGCTAAATAAAACATCGACTAGAAACTCACTAGACCAGCTGCAACCATTGACATAATATATAAAACCTTAGAGCATTATGTTTAATGCTATAAGTATAAAACAATGGTTGGAGCTGGTCTAGTGAGTTTCTAGTCAATGTTTTATTATGCGATATAAGCTACTCCTAAATAAAATAATTATTATAGTATTATGGTTTAGAGCATGTTATTTACTTATTTTTTAATAAATTTTTATCTATATGCCCAATGCAGGCTAACGAGTTTAAATTAGTTTTATAACTAATTTAGTAATTCTGAATAAAAATCGACTAATAGTTTACAGTTTTAGTAGACAGTGTTGATGTCTCTATCGAAAAATCTATTTCGTGCTGAGAAAAATATGGCGTCTTCGAATTTTCTGTCAAATAATGTTTGAATCCTAGTTCTGTTTAAGTTAGATATTCACATAACAAGTTTTCAATAATAAGCGCGTGACAAGTGCCAATCGTGTGTGATTAAAGGCTTATATTATTGTACCAGTGATCACTACAGCAGGTAAACAATAGAACGGCGAGGAGAAAGGTTAATGAACGACGATTATAGGCCAACCAACATGGAGGATTCGGGACTGCGGCGTCGCACGGTTTGTGAGTACGGTCACTTTATTCGTACGGGTGATGTTCACAGGCGTTTGCGATGTCGTGGCGAGCCCGTGACGAGCGAAGCACGCGATGGGGCGACGACAACCGCTGGGCGGACAGACAGGCGGAGGGGCGTGCGCGCTCGCCCGTGTGGGAGCCGCGCCGGAGCAACAGCCCTGAGCGCCGGGAGCCGCAGCGCGACCGACATCACCACGAACGGTTCGAGCGCGACCGCCCCGACCGCTACGAGCGCGAGCGCGATGACGATCGCGACCGTCGGGACCGCTACGACCGTGACGATCGCTACCGCCGCGAGCGGTACGACCGTAATCGCGACCGCGACCGTCGCCGGTCGCCTAAACGGCATGATGAACGGGATAGGGACATTCCAGCGCCACCGTCACCGCCTAACATAAGTGAATCTGAGAGAAGGGCTAACTCTAGGTCGAGCAGCCGTTCTGGCAGCCGAGAGAGGGACCGTATGGACACAGAGTTTGAGACTAAATATGACTCTAGAGATAAACATGAGGACAATCAGTCTTCTATCAATGCATCTCCGGGGGATTGGTTTTGTAAGTGCGGTTTGTACAACTTCAAACGTCGCCAGGTGTGCTACAGACGTAACTGCCAAGGAAAGAGGTCTGAGGGCATTGTCTATGGTGGTGACAGTGAAAGAAATAGCATGACAGAAAATGGTGGGATTACAAAACGCTTGTTGTTTAGAAGATTAGATGCTTTAACTACAGAAGAAAAAATATTAGATGCTATCAAAGAGAGGTGCTCTAAGGCAGTTCTAGATTCTATAGCAGGCATCACTATTGGCAGGGAGACTTTGACAGGGGCTTCTAAATGTTTAGCATACATTAACTTTAACTCAATTGCTGATTCAACAGTGGCTCATTCTCAGTTAGTGGCTCTTCAGCCCTCTCTAGAAATAGATGGTAGGGAAGTGCTCATTAGTTTTTACAATGAACCTAAAAAGATTCAAAAGCCAATGAACACAGATTACTCCAACTATTATGCTCAAATGTCAAACTACACATCAACCACTTCTCAGGCAATGTCTGAAGCTGATCGAGTTAATGCAGCTGCAGCTGTTGCCCAGTCAGCTATATCTGCTGCTCAGGCTCGACACATGGCCTGGACACCTGTCAGTGTACCAGTCTTTGTATCTTCCACTGCACAAGCCACTCCTGCTATTAAAGCACCTACTGGTGATGGCAAAACTATTTATACAGCTCCTGATGTTAGGACTTTTATGTATGATGAAACTTCAGGTTACTACTATGATCCAGCCACTGGACTGTATTATGATGGCACCAGTCAATACTTCTATAATAGCCAGACTAATCAGTACATGTATTGGGATGCTACTAGTTCTACTTATATAGCAGCCTCACAGTCACAGCAAAATACTGAGCAGCCAAAGTTACCCAACCCGCCACAGGCCACTGTTGAAAACACTATAATTAAAGAACCTGAGGAAAGGAAAAAGAGAGATAAAGAAGATAAAGTAAAAGTAGCCAAAAAGATAGCCAAAGATATGGAGAGATGGGCAAGGACATTGAATCAAAAGAAAGAAAATGCCAGAAGCAATATTGTGATGGAACAACCTTCAGATACTGGTCCTAGCAAAGGCTCAGCCGATATTGGTTTTTCTGTCTTAGGGTCTGGTCCATCATTGACTCATGTTAGGGAACTGTCACCACCTCCAATGACTGGTGATGACTTCTTGATGAAAAGAGTGGCTGAAACTGAATATACTTTTGATAATGATGAGGGTATCATTGACTGGCCTAAACTAACATGCCTAATATGTAAGCGTCGCTTCCCATCTGCTGAAGTATTGAACAAACACAAATCACTCTCAGACCTACACAAACAGAACTTGGCTGAATACCGTAAAAAGAATGAACTAATTCCACAAACAAATGGGTATAGGGACAGAGCAGCAGAAAGACGCATGAAATTTGGTGAAGATGAAACACCAATCAGAAAGCGTTATGACCCACCCGAGCCAATGCCTGCACCAATCACAGCGCACCCACCTCCTTCTGTAGTTGATACAATTGGTGGGAAAATGTTACAGAAAATGGGCTGGTCAGAGGGTCGAGGTTTAGGTAAAGAGGAACAGGGAAGAATCGCACCTATTGAAGCTGAACAAAGACCAAGTTTAGCAGGCTTGGGGCAGAAGAGAGGCATCTACACACCAACCCCCGGAGAAACATATAGAGACACAGTCAAAAAGCTCATGATTGCCAGATATAAAGAAGTTGTTGGACAGGAAGAAGGGAAATAGGTGGGTTTTCACATTTATTCCTTTCTTCTCTAACATTTGTATTTGCAGGTTCTGAATTACAGGTCAGTTAAACTTTAAGTCAAATTATATCATTAATGTAGCACATTAATTATTTGGAATGACCTTAATTTCAAGGTTGTTCCATATACAAGACTGATATTGTTATAAATTGAATGCTGTTCCTTATCCAGTAAGAATTACTTGGTGAAACCAATTGCTATTTATGGACATATTATGTGAATTCTCATTACTCCTATAGCAGTGATATGACTCTCATTACGTGAATTCTTCAAGACAATTCCATGCAAGAAAAGACTTTATAATTCTGATTATAAGGTCCAAAGGTTGTGGTAATGTTGGGATAAAATGAGCCTGTTCTAATGGTTTGATTCTTATTTCACTACACTAGATGTTGGCGCTACATACTCCCATTGAAGGTCTGCACTCAGAACACTACTTCCCATATGGTAAGTATTGATTCAGCCTGAATCACAGTACTTATCTGTACCTTAATCATTATTTATTTCACAGCTCCAAACAGGTAAATGTAAAAACAATTTCAAGAGATGTGGATATACAAAACATATTTACAAAGTTTTGTCAAGAAGAATTCTGTGCAATATTGACATTTTATGGTTTCTCTATGCAATTGTTGACATTTTTAGCATGACAGTGAGTTCTTTGATGTCTGGTTATATAGTTCATTCAGGCTAAAATGAAAGTGTTGGGTCTATGTCTGATATAGTTTTACAAATCACTTGCCAGTTTGCATCTGTGCTTAAAAGTCTGACAGAATCATTAGAGTAATCTGTGGGCTTAAAAAGTGAATTGTGAAGTCAAGTGACATCTTTATTAATATTTGCCTTCCATGGTCATCATCTACTTTGTTATTAGTATTTTAACCTGAATGGTCTATAGATATAGTTTTTGATTGTCTACAATATTTTTAACATTCTATGTCTAGAAAAGTTTGCCCAGATAGGAAGATTTGGTAAATCTTTTCTACTATGAATATTTCTAGTGATTTGTATACCTATAGTACTAGTTTTGATGACTTTCGAAAACAAAACATTATTGACAGGGCCGATTCAGAACTACAAGATAATAATAATTCATTGATGTCTAACTGCATATCATCTAAATAAAACCTAAATCAATTATTAAATCAAGGACCCTTTGGTTAATTACTTTGCATTACTCAAAATTATATGTCATGACCATGAGACTTATGAGAAGAGGAATGATAAGCTATTGTGTCAATTTGGTTAGTTATCTACATAATACTTCTGAAACCGACTGCCAAATTTATTGCACAAATTTAGTTCCTTATAAGCTTGCTTCACAAAAGCAATCAAACCTTGTACTACTGGTACGCTACGTCCTGTACTGTCCTGGCAACTCTATGTCTGGGACTCTGGGTATAAAGCAAAACGAACTCCTCAGTCCTAACTGCTAGAAATGTTGACATCCAATATAGAAGTTGAAGCACTGAAGCCCAAGGAACTATGGACATAACGGAACTGTGAATAACTGACTTGGTAGTGTTGTGTACATGAAGAAACGGTGTATGTGTGTATCGGTGCCTTTACTGATGAGTATGACTATTTATATTACAGAGCCTCCCGACCAGCCGCAGCGAGTTGCCAAACAATTGTTACAATACTACGTGTATACTCATAGGCTATCAACATAATGTAATCAAAGATATAGAAACAGTCATCTCTATACCTGCTGGAAGGATCTTTGAACATCAAGCTGGATGGAGCTGTGCTAAGGTACTCTAGTTATGTTCTTACTAGAAACTAATATGGCCAAAAATAGGTATGTTAAATCACATAATTATGTCTGCGTTCATATCACATAGATCTGTTGTGCACAAAGACTGCACCTTAATTTTGGTATTTATTGTCTATCTATAATACATTTATTAGGTGAGAGCTGCTACAGCTTGATGTTGAATGATCATGTCAAAGCTTGATGGAAGCCAACAAACTTGATGAAATATTAAACTGCCGTGTGGCCTTTACAGTTTAACAAATAGGCTACATTAGTCTTATTATATCTTTTTACGTTAAATCGTAACAATTGGTGAGTTGCGAACAAGATTAAATATTTGTGTGATCTACAGACGCTTGTGTCATGTCCAAAAGATCTTTGTGTATGTTTTACAATATTTATAAAGTCATACATAGGCTGTATGTTCAATGCGACAGTGAGATAAAAGGCTATTGTTGCTAACTGGGTAGTTAAACAGGCACACGAAGGTATTGACAATATGGCTGCGAATGAATATTTGATGAGTACATGACTGTTTCTATTTATTAACTTAGAACACAGATGAGATTAAATCATAGTAATGTAGATAGTATAATGTTCGGTCGATATAAGGCTCCAATGCGCTAGCTACTTCTTCTATCGCGGTTATGATGGGTGCAGCAGGGACCGTTGCTTGTCAAACAGCGGTTTATCTATAGAGGGCGCTGTCACTTGTTAATATTTTTTATATTAATGTGACAAAAATAAGTAAAATTAAGTTTATCAGGATGTTTGTATGTATTTAAACTACTTATTTATAGTAATTGTCTACCTCTGCGGTAAAATGGCGCGAGTCTGTGGTTATAATAATATACTTAATGTAATTATTTTAAGAGCTCGTCACTCAGAGTGTACCTAGAGTACCTGTTTATGCGACCACCTGTAAATAAATCTGCGATTGGTAACCATCCGCTGTTTCCCCTGTCTTAACGTGTATTCTTGTATTCTTTCATAGGTGAAAATACAATACCTATTTTAAGTCACAATAGTAATACACCAATCTAACGAATACCAGGTACAAAATAGTAGTAAAACGCACGTATTTGATATAAAAAGAAGCTAGCTAGTTTGTTTAAGCCCTAATAGGATAAACAAGTTGGTTCTTTTTAAATTATTAGTCATAGAGACTATTAAAATTATTTTTTTATTGTTTACCTTATTAAATAGAATGTAACAATAATATGAAGACAATGAATGTACTGCATTTATTTTTAGTTGTTTAGAATTAAATTAAATTCTTGGCAGTCTGTTCCAGTTTATATGTGAGCGATAGCGAAAGCTGCAAATTCTTAGGATTTAATGTTAGTCTTTATATTTTAAATTCTTCCAATGAAAATAGTCTAAAACTTAGTGATTAACGAAGGAATGTTGTTGTGTAAATTGTTATAGTCTGTGCATGTTCTGGGTAACTTTGTCAATCCGTTTAACTTTGAAGAAATTGTAGTCTTACATAAGTCTAGAAAATTAAAATAAGATTTGACGAGTCGCACAAATAGTATAGGTGATCATCTCGCGGCCTCGCCACTAATATTATATGTATCGAGTGTTTCGGTTTCAATGTGGGATATACATACTGTGATCCAAGGATGGTTGTTCCAGGCCTAAGTGTAAGTAATAATAACTTTTAAGCCATATTTTATGGACATAAGCCATATTATAGACTGTTGGTATATATTGTGTTACATTACGAATTGCTCAAGTTACCCAGAATTACTTTCTCTATATTCTTATAGGGCATATTTGTAAATGTCCTATGTATGTGGTGTCGTGGTCTGCTCAACGATTAAATAATTAGATGTACTAGTGAACATAGGTATTAGGCTAATTTTAGTGCAATTTCCATATTAGATAGATGTTAATATATAGGTACTTATTTATAGTAAAGACCCTCGACGACTTATTGTAAATATATAGTTATTCAGGTAATTACGGAATATACTCATGATATCTACGTTATGCCATGTAAATATTAGATAATGAAATCTGTGTTGTAATTTTACGCTTGAGTTTAAAAGTGTTATTTAAAAAGTAAAATAAACCATATAGAATGCACATTGCCAGAAATGCATTTTAATTAAGTTACGATTGGTAATTACCACAACAACAATTTAATCATTTTTATAATTGATTCGTCTGCGGTTTTTACATGGCGTAATGTAATAATGTTCAGTTTCGTTCCTCGGCTGAATTCTTAATCGTATTATCAGATAATAAATTATAATCAGATAATTTACAGAAGTTTTATAGAGTGCTTAAGTTTTTATTGAGCGTCGGAATAAATATTGTGTAAAGTTATCACTGTTTTATTTGAACGTCCGTTTCCTGTGTCCTTTGCCAGGTGTTACGAATAGCAAAATGTAAGTACGACTCGTGGTGTGATCATATCGCCAGATTGAACTCGTAGGAGTTGGGCTGACCGTACATAGCTACACATAGTACGTGTTGTATTGGCTGAACAATAGCACATGCACTAACATCATAGGTATAGATTAATACCAGGCCAGGTATGCCTGGCCAAGGCTCTACACAGAAAATATCCTACATATCTAGGTACATACTGCTATTATAGGGTTTCAGTTCTTTCAGTAGTGCACCAACCGCACTATTGCCACTAAACGGTTCAGGCGCAGAACGTCCGATTCGCATAATGTCCTATTCTCAGAATGCGCGCTCCTCCACATCGACGCTTAACATCACGCGAGTCGGCGGCCAAGCGTAGACCTTTTCTAAAAAAAGTCCAATTTTCAATATGTCCTTTGCTCATATAACGGGTTGTTTAAAAAATACTAAAATCTTCAGCGGGCCGCAACGTGGCAAGATTAAATGCTATTATACCTTTGGTGTCAGCGCATATAATCCCAGATGCATGGCGTTACATAGTCGATATTTCACCGAGCTGTTACGAAATGAGACAATTTCTACGGTATTATGAAAACCAGTGGTATCCCAAACAGGCACCGGCAGTGATAAATTGTGCGGCCCAAAGACACCAAACTACGAATGCCCTTGAAGGTTGGCATCATCGCCTTAACCTTCGGTTACCGAAACACCCGAGTTTATAATTTATTTTTATATAAATAATAAAAAAAGAGTTGCCACTGTGACACGAGAATAAAGGATATTTTTTTTAAAACAATTAAAGGAAATAGAAGAGCGAAACATATTCATTTTGACAAAAATTATTGAAGAAATTAAATAGATGATTGTCCTTAACATTAATTAACAGAATTTATGCGCAAAATTATATATTTGCAACTATTTAAATAAATTGTTTTCTGAAAAGGTGATATTAATAATAATATCGTTGATTACCTACTAAATTATTTGGTTAATTGATATTAAACTGGGATTTATGAATGACTAAAGGACTATGAAGATACACAGATGTGATTGGTATTATTATTAATAAGGATTGTTTTTAAATGTTGATTTTTTGATTATTTACTAAAGAATTTGTTTAATAAGTTTGTTTTGTCGTAATTAAACGCACCCCAGCAAAATAATGTCGAAAATAGTAATATAAATGTTATAGATAATTAGTTGCCTAGCTTCTGTAATTGTTGCGCACATTTTTAAATTTGTTGCACGTACCTATAGTTTTTTAGTTATTTCACAAAAACATTTCCTGCTGGGGTAACGTTAGTAACGTTACCGCAGCCAGACATTTTCTTTTTTAATGTGAATATTGAAATAAATATTAGCTATATAATTAGTTGTCTAGGCGAGGTAAATTTCGAATTTGTTCTTTCTTCGGCTGCGAAGTTATTCGAGATCCTGCTGGAGTAACGCTTGTGCGTTTGCTGGATCTCTGAAACGGTTAAGCGGATTCTAATCATCTTTTATCCATGACTTCGTTATAATTAGTTGTCCAATAAAAAAAAAAACAAAATAATGCACCGTTTAAAGGTTATTTAATTACATATAAAAACGCTTCAATACGTCCTAACACTTTGACTAAGAGCTGTAAAGCCTTAGTGAAATGTCTGGCTGCGGTAACGTTACTAACGTTACCCCAGCAGGAAATGTTTTTGTGAAATAACTAAAAAACTATACGTGCAACTTTAAAAATGTGCGCAACAATTACAGAAGCTAGGCAACTAATTATCTATAAAATTTAAATGACTATTTTCGACATTATTTTGCTGAGAAAACGCACACTAATTAAACTGTGATTGATAACACAAAATAGATATTTTTATTTTTCCTCTTTAAAATGCACTTTTTAAAGCTAAGGACTTTTTGAGAATTGGAATTTTTTTAGAATAGGTCCTACGTTTAGCCGCCGACTCGCCTGATGTTGAGCGTCGATGTGGAGGAGTACCTACCTACGCATTCTGAGAATCGGTCATTTTGTGAATAGAACAATATGCGAATCGGACCTTTTTTTCTCACCGGACTTTCTGCGCCTGAACCTTTGTAATGCCATCTAGGTATATAAAAAAACCGTAATTGTAGCGTTATCAAACTACTAATCATAATAGTACCGGTATAACTCAATAGATGGCAGTAAATTTTAAAGCTTGCAATTTTAGGAATAGGTAATGAAAACAAGGCTTGTTTTGTATATTAAGTAGGTAAACATTAAAATAGTTTTATTATAGTCTTAGATTTAGTCGTTGGTCGTCAATATTCAGCTGCCTCTGTATGTCGTATAGCCGTAAGGACTTAGCAGAAGGGGTATGTGGTAGTGTTGTCCTTCTTTTGTGTTGAATGTGATCTGAAAAATAAGAAAGGTCATGTTAGATAATTAAATGGCTACTTTTGCTACTTACCTACCTATTATTATATTCAGGAAAATATGTTCTCATATTGTTATTTTCACTGACTAGGTACCTACTTACAGGTACCTACTTACAGTGTAGTAAGATAACGATCTATCATTGATGATAACGATCTATTTTACTTCATACTTTCTTAGGCCTGATATAAAACTTATACATAGCTAGTATGTACCTACACAATGAAGCAAATAAAATAAATACCTAAGTAGGTAGGTACTTGCCAAATTAAATTTTTTGTAATAAGAAAATAGCGTTGTGTTTTAGTTAAGTGGAGGCTGAACCAGTGTCATATACTTAAATTTTATAAAAATAATAATATAATGAAAAAAACATTCAGATAATTAAATTAAATTTGTGTGTTGCCTATCCAACCACGCAAGATAAAGAGGTCATCGACACTTGACCCGTTTGCGTAGGAAATGGCACACTGCCGCCGCGGCGACCATATTATGATATTATATTAATATTACACATAAACTATGTATGGTAGGTAGGTAGAATGTGTGCAATTCATACAAACTACAAACAAACACAATGAACAATAACTCGTTGGTGAAGGTTAAAAACTGCTAATTTATATTTTTAAATAACTGGCTGGCTACATTTTATGTAAATACCTATACTACCTATCCATAAAAATATTATAAATGCGGAAGAATCTCTGTTTGTTATGTTTTCACGGCTGACCACTTAATCGAATTTAATTATGGCGTGACCATAGCTTGAAAGCTGGAGAAGAAAACAGGCTACTTTTTAAAGAAATGGAAACAAGCTAATATTTTAAACCTAGTATGGTATAAAAAAGTAAATTGAAATGGAGTTGTACTTAACATTTTATCGTAGGATAAGCTCTAAGTAGGTATAGGTTTTCCAGAACATGACAAATATAACTAAGATTTATTTAAATTTAATTCCAATGCGCCTAAGTGACCTCATAAATAGGTAAGTAAAGATGCTTATGAGCATAATTATCATTTTGAAAACTGTCGCTCGCCATAGTTGATAGAAACCATAGATATCTACTTTTACGCTCTGTGGTATAAACTTTTTATGCCGGGAACCGTTTGGTTAACCGTTGGAATACCTACCTAAGTTACGGTCTGCTTGTTTACGTATATATTATACACAAGTATGTGGATTATATTATCAACTTGGAGGGATGTAATTCAAAAGATATAAATAGGCTGATTACAAATCTCTTAATAAGAAAGCAAATTACCAACATTTACATAATTATGTAGTTTATACGCTGACTGAACGAGTGCTGCGATATATAAATAACATTTAAATTAAAACATTTTTATTAACAACAACACGATTCTTCTGACATTGATTAGGTATAGATAACTAGCTACCTATTCCTCGTAGTTTCACTCACGGTTTCGATCACTACTCCGGTCCCGCAGTACGTAGCGTGATGTTATATGGTCTACAGTTAAGCTATCCATAAGTAACTTCTGGGTTAAGTAGCTTTCTACTGGAGTGGTAAATGTTTAAAATCAGTCCAGTTGTTTTTGAGTTAATTCCTTTGAAACAAAAATACTTATCTTTTGTCTTTATAATATTAGTGTCTGTTTATGATAATTTTCTAAATAGCTATGTGCTGTACCGATTTTGATGATATTTCTTATTATCAAGGGGAAACAGATATACCTACTACCTATGTTCTATAAAAATCTTGAATGGTACCTAAGCAGGTATAGAATTACAGCTAAAAACAATGATCACCTACCTATGTACCTATAACATTTTTGCTTTTCGTAAACTATTTATTCAATTAAAATAGGTAATCAAAATATTTACATGGTTAATTCGGTTTTGAATTATTTATCCATATATGTATGTACCTACACCATGATCATACTGACTGTATTCCCACGAAACATAATGAAAAGTACCTACTATTATATATATACTTAATGAAAAGTTACTAAACTATGTAACTATAAAGTATAAACAATAAAATTAAATACTGATACTTACCTCTACATGCGGGTATAACGTCTCCTTATCAAGCATTTTATAATAATCCCCCACTTTGAACAACAGTTTGTACGTTCCTTCAGCCATTGACTCCTGGGTGAAGGGGAAAGGCGCTCGACCATCACTCGTAGTCATGGTATTGTGCCATAATGTCCATGAGGAATCCTTTTTCTTGTACAATTCAACGAATAAACCAGCCGCGGGTCTACCAGTAGACGTATCTAGCACGTGCGTTGATAAAACAGGCCGCGACATTTCGACGTGTTTACGGGTTGAGCGGTAAAACACATCTGTGTGCGGCTTGCGTCATAAGATGCGTGTTGTGACTTGTGAGTATGTTGATGATTGTTTATACGACGAGATAGAGCACTAAGTTTGTGGAGATAAACAATAATTTTATACTGTTTCGCGATGTTTATATCAACGTTTTATTTTGTAGGCAAGTCTTAACCAAATCGATTGGAGCTTATGCTGATTGATTTTTATATACCTAGGTACAGTAAAATGTTCCTACTTTGCTCCCCTATGGGTAATTATGCTCCTCTGTTTTATCGCCTAATATGTAATCAGGAAAGCGTAAATCTGCTCCTAATACTTTGACAGTTGAGATTGATTGACAATTTTGTACCTTTCTAGGAGCAAAGATACGCATGTCAATGAGTAACTTTGCTCCTTATTCATTGTTTTATATAAGTACTAGATGTTCCCGCGGTTTCACCCACGTTGATCGTTACTGCGCCGGCCCCGTGGGTCGTAGTGTGATTTTATATAGCCTATAGCCTTCCTCGATAAATAGGCTATCCAACACTTACAGAATTTTTCAAATCGAACCGGTAGTAATCACGCAAAATAAACCAGGAGAAACATCGTTTGTACTACATATGTCTGTAATGGGTAATTATTTTGCTGCGATGTTATTTTAAAACTGCGATATCTCCTAAGATATTCATTGAAATCGAATGATGTAAAGGGCAATTTTGTTTTAAAATAAATACTTGTGATGAATAACGTATTTATTTGGATAAGGATTAATATCATGTTTATAAAAATACCTTCGCAAATAATGCATTATTTTAGAACAAATTTCGTTAGCATAAAAATGGTTATAGTGAGCCAACCATAAAAGATAGACATATACTGTCGCAGACTTTTTTTTAGAACTTTTAAAGGGCAACAATTCTGTCATACATTATTTTTGAGAAACTAACTGTTTACGCAGCGCATGCAGCGGAAGCTCTCAAAAGGAAAAAATACCCTCCGATTTTGAAACATTCTTCATTGGTGCTCCGCTCGTATTGATCTTATCGTGATGATATATAGCCTATAGCCTTCCTCGATAAATGGGCTATCTAACACTGAAAGAATTTTCAAATCGGACCAGTAGTTCCTGAGATTAGCGCGTTCAAGTAAACAAACAAACAAACAAACTCTTCAGCTTTATAATATTAGTATAGTACCTATATAATAAAATACTTCATAATGTTGATTTAACAATAAAAATGTGGTAGATAAAATGTTCTTCTTTATATAAATACTTCTGACTATATTTTATAATTAATAAGTTAAAAAATATTAATTATTTCCTGAATTTGGAGCAAAGTAGGATCATTTTACGGTACTTAAACAACGGATAATTACAACTTTATGTTGATCACACATTTTACTGTCCCACGTGAGAACCCACAACACTTGGGTAATGATAATTATGACGAAAACCACCTGACTGCCTCACTTTAGAATATTTTCTCATCAATTGACTGATAAACAAGAATAGCAAACTACTGAAATAACATTTTGATAATATTTTTAGTCAGGCGTCGTATAGTGCTATATTATGTGAATAACTGCTATAATTATTAATTAGGCAATAAGTTAGCGCTATTCCAATTTAGACCAATGGCGGCGGACTGCAGTGTTGTTGCACGTAGGACAGGTATCGTTTTGAGCACGGTTGGTTGTGGTTTTAATACAAAATCATTCGATCCGAAAACGTGCGGTCAGCGGGTCGACGCATGTCTGGTGGTAACTATGCCACATACTTTCATTGTTGTTTACTAGAGTAGTAAGCAGTAGTCTGTCATTGTACGAAATCACAAAAGTACCTACTTACTATCAGTTTGTGTTCTACTGCTTCGGCGCCATGCTGCATTACGAAGCACGGCCGTATCAGTTGCATAATAACCTTGCGACACAAGCTTGTAGCACCAACCGTCTAAATAAAAGGAGCTCCTATATAAGGCTCTATTTACCAACACTCCCATGACTTAGGTAAAAAAAGAGTAATGAAAGGTTTGTTCCAAAAACAAGTATGAACTTAAACGTTTATTCCTTCCTAAAATCATTTAACATTATTACCTAATCGATGGCGCCGGAGCTCATGTCAAGACCGTTCTTCCTGATGTAGTTCTTCTTTATGTACACATCTGGATGTAGGACGTCCTTCCTCGTTGCTTGTTGCATGATGTTCTCTCCCACGATCACGTTAGGGCCGGTCCTCACCAGCTTCTCGTTAAGTCTGTCGGGCTCGTAATCGAACATGTTCAAGGTCGGCTCCCCGTGCTTCATATAGTCTATCCTCCACACAGGTGGCTCTGCAGGTTCCACTTTGTAATTAGACCTCAGCCTTTTGTGCCCTGTGCTCGGTTCAGGAGTCTCCACAGACATCGAAAGCTTCTCATCAGAGTAGTCTCTATAGTTTGCCCTCGCCGCTTTTCCTGATTTATCTTTGTACTTTATCTTGTGAGGGTAAAACTTCCTTATCTTCTTCGGTCCACTGTATATGGCCTTCCTCTGACTCTCTCTTTTTTTGCTTTTTTTCTTCTTGCTGTCTTTCTGCTCGCCGTTGTTATTCACTACGCGCTTCTTGTGTTTGCGAGTTCTCGATTTGTCCGACTGGCCTTTACTGTAATATCCCGTTTCACTGACTTGTAGAAAGTTTGATAAATCTTCGCTGTTTATTGTAGGAAACAACGTTAGGTGGTAGCTGGGTAGGGGAGTAGTCTTATTTATTGTAAGTTTTTTGTACTTTAACTGCTGTATCGATCTCTCGATTAATGTTTTTAGTGTCTCGTCTTCTACGATCATGTCGCAAGGCACTGTGGGGAAGTTCTTGCAGAGGACATTCTGCATCAAGGAGAGAACGTTCTTGGGCTGCTGGTTTGGTCGCTGCGTCATCTCGACGGCTATTGTGTTGTCTTTCTGGAAGTCTGAGACCATCTTGGAGATGAGCGCGTCGTTCCTGATCATCATAGCTCTTGCGTCGATGAAGTAGAACGTCAGGAATAGTAGCTTCATGTACAGACGAGTCATTTTCGGCAATACCTGGACAGGACAAGGCATATTTTAAAAACCTGTAACATTTTGCAATGTAGCTTACATAACTATCCTTTTTAAATATTCTTTATAATTATTGCAAGTAAAGTTTTAAAATAATTGAATTGACTTTAAGTATACACATTTTGATTGCACTTACCTATCTGCTAAAGCTGGGTTGTTGGGGCCAGGCAGGCAAATCCTTGTGGTTATATTGGTAACCAGCTGCATTAGGTAACTGCCAACCTAATCGAGAAAAAAAGTTTATTGATGAGTATAAAAAAGTAAAATGTTATATACCTTCGTAATTTCACTTTAAAAAAGAAGCCGAACTGAGTAAACCGGAATAAACGCATGACAAAAATTGATTTCAAGAGTAAAATGTGTGAGATATCTTGAGCACGAATTGATTACCAATTTGGTCTTTGTTCTGTGAAACCTTCCACGTAGGAAGGGATTTAAAAATATGTTGCTAACCTTGTTCCCATGTATTTGTTACATGTAACAAATTCCTTAATTTTCAGGTAGATACAAGGCTCCGATTATTTAGGGGCAAAACATTGTCAAACAAGTCTTTAAAATATGCTCATAACATCTACTAATCCGCACTTGATCAAAGCAATTACTGAACTAAACTCTCTTGTGTGTAAATGCTTATAGGAACATGACTATCTCAATTTAGTTAAAGGGCTTCAGGAGTCACAAACTTACTTTGATCCGATACCTGGTCACCGCTCCGCGTTACTTATGAAATGAGGGTTTAGTTCGCGAGCGCGATGTTGCATTGTTGCTCCCAAGTTAGTAAACATGGCATTATGTTGTTGAGAGCTGCCAAGTGTTTGTGCTAAGTCGCAGAAATATTATGTTAGCGACACGTGACGAGGTGCCAAATTGCATTTGACGCGATTAGGATGAATGCTCGCGCTCATTGTTGTCAGTAGGTATAGCTGATAGGCTAGTAATTATATGGAAACCGAGAAGAAAGATTTTCATTGCATTTAGTTTTTGTATTATTTCTATTGTCTTTAAAGAGCCTGGGTTTCGTAATTAAGAGAAAAATAAACTTAATAAACTGAGTTTTCATACGACACCACATCGCCACAACGTTAATTTATAAATATTTCAGTTTGTGACGCTTCAATGAAATCTGTAGAAAGTTAAACATGTATGGGTTCTATTTCATATTTACTTATTTTTCTCCATATTGATATTTAGAGGCTCAAAATTTAAACAAGATTATGCTATGCCCCATTATAGCCTAAAATACAAGCGGCAAAGGAAGAGGAATATTAAGTATTTTAGACTTACGTTCTGTACAAATTACAAAAAAAAATATAAACTTTAATAGCCTCCTTGCTGTAAGGTCTCGACAAACATGTTGGGTGTCACTTTGTCTTTATAAACTGTGGAGCTGCTGAGCACGGGCCTCTTCTCAAAAAGTAGAGTTACCTAGAGGAAGATAGGGAATATAATTATCAAGTATGTACTAGGTAAGTAGGTACATACGCTGGCCCAGTGTTGGTTCACGCACCCTTGAGAACTTATAAATACATTTAACTTTAGACAAAAGTTACTGACAAGACTAAACGATGCAATTTAAAAAGCTATTAAATCTTTAAAAAAAATATTTTAATCTTATTTATTATAACGACATCTATTGGAAATACTTTAAAACATTTTTAGCTGTCATCTATTGTGCAATAGCAGCAGCAATATAAATGTTGATAGGCTAATATTGTTGTATTAATATTACTACTCTGTCATAGATGTCGCTACTTGATAGTTTCAACAGAAATAACTTATTTTTATTAAGTTTTGGGAAGAATGTTGTAATCTAATATGTAAGTATCTTCTATAAATGGCAATGTTTATTAAAAACTTGCCTGATCAATTCTTTATGTCAATAAGAATCATTAAAAATATGTATGCTTAAAATAACCTAGGTATGTAAACTTCGATAATATTTATAAACATTCTTTACATAGGTATGTGTGATCATACAAGAAAATCCCAAAACAGCCAAATACAGCAACGCTTGACTTCTAATCATGCACAAAACTTACGAGCACGGCACGCGTCACATACTTTACCGCCACAAAAAAAACCTTCAAACAACAAGCAGGGAAGGGTTGAGTTGAAAAAGCGGCGGCACTGACGGCTCTCGATCAAGCTCACTTGCAGTACAGAGTAAAAAATACGAGTTTATACGAGTATTCGAGTAAAGAACCGGCGCGGCGGCGTCGGCCGCTGCTGACCGAGTGCTTTCTGTTTTTGTTGGTCAGCTAGTCTCAGCGCGACAGAGTAGCGTGGATACGTTGACGATATAATATTTCGTTTGTAGAGGAAAAGGACCGAATATGGAATACTTAAACAAATTCTTAAAAAAATCAGTAAAAACGTTTTATTTTAATCAGTCTCATGGGTTACAAATAAATGCAGTCATAATCACTCTTGAAAAATAATCATAAAATGAACAAATAATCAACACTTTCTCTAAAATTATCATCTAAACGAAATCAACCAAAAACATGCTTCTTAAAAATGTGACTCTATTATGGAATAGGGTATTCCATAATAGGATCACATCTAGTTAATCAAAACAAAATACTTCTTTCTTCACTGGTGGGGCCATGTTGATCACAAATATATCTGTAAAATAGAGAAAAATATTCAGTCACCTTATTAAACTTGAGATTACGTTGAGGTCCTAATATGGAATACTATTCCATATTAGGACCTAGTCGATATTCCATATTACGACCAACATAAAAGCAGGAAGAAAATAAAAGTAACTTTTTTCATTATTAAATCTTCGCTCAATAACAATTCCATTCAAAAACTACATACTTTGGTTACATACTTATCAACTTATTTGGAAATATTCATGTAAAAATAATAAGATAACATGTAGGTAAAACTTACCTAAGTATCCAATCAATGTTGCGTTGACAGTGTCGCACGCTCTCCCTCACGTCTGGTGCCGCCGAACGCCGCACGCGCACGGGCCGTCGAACACGGGTAGCGGGAGGGGTAACATGTCACACGTTTGGGATACTCGTGGCGTTTAATTTTAGAAATATTACGGTATTCCATATTAAGCACATATTCCATAATTGGTACCTTTCCTCTACTTATAACAAAAAATTTACATATTTTATTCAGAGTAATATCATCAAAAATATCTCATACCTATCAGTTATAGGTATGAGATATTTCAACATTTATTTTGCCTTTGGTTCATGGTCTGGACGTAGTATCTACGCTTTTGCGGTGGACGCTGAAGTATTTTCCTTTTGGAGAATATAATAGAGGTCACTATTTAGATGATTATACCAATTGATGTGATCCACAGATAGTAGTCATGGTTTGAATCCTTACTAATATTTTTTTTTTATTCTTTTAATATTTATGGAGGCTTTTTCCTTACAAAGGAATGTCAGCCTCATCGTGCCCTAATCTTAATATATAATTACAATAATTATGTTACCTTTTATTTAAACTCAAGAAGAAGAGGTACGCATTGCAGCAGCAACCATTTTGTACAATAATTTAGCTTTTTGCGAGCCAGGCTCTGCCAACATGGCTACGAGAGCTCCCACGTCACTAATACTAATATTATGATAAATTCGAAAGTAACTCCGTCTGTCTGTCAATCTGTTATCTCTTCCTGGGTAAACAACTCAACTAATTTAAATTAAATTTGGTACAGAGGTATTTTAAAATCTGAAAGGACATAAGGTACCTTTTATGGATGTAGGTACCACGCGAGCGGAGCCGCGCGTACCGCCGCTAGTCTATACTAATTTTATAAAGAGGAGAGATTTGATTTTTTGTTTGTTTGTTAGGATTTAACTCAAAAACTACTTAATCTATCTTTTAAATTTTTTTAACAATTTTGAAAGCCATCGACTAATATAAGGTATATTTTATATAAAAGATGTACTGTTACTAACATAACCTAACCTACTTTTAAGCGAGCAATGCCGCGGGTAAAAGCTAGAATTCAATAAAATGTCTTTCGTAAGTAAATATCTGCGCTACTAGTCATATCCGTAGAACTCTTTCGTATTAGACGGTAGCGTCAGCATGACGGTGACACACGCCGTCATTTGTGCCGCTGCCGACCGTCCTGTGCACACACGAGCACTCGCTCACATGTGTGTCTGCGTGCGTGCGTGTGTGTGTTACGCTGACCTCAGCCCGGAGAAATGTTGGAATATATGCGACGCCGCGAAATAGGACCACGATCTTCGTGATATGCTTATTTTATAGTCAGACAACGTATGGCGTCTAAATATGTATATTTTGTTTATTTATTTGCACATATTGCCATCATTACAGTCAATGCTCAAAGCGATAGTAGGTATAGTTATACTTAATAAAAACATCGTTGTAATCATTAAAAGGTAATGTTTACATAACTGGTTTGGGCGTTGAAAAATTCGTCAACATCGCTGTCACCTTCATGCCCAGAAAACTGACAGCATTGCCTATTTGAACGGCAATGCTGACATGGTACCTATCTAACAATTAAAAAGATTTTCAAACTACTTCATAATATCAGCCCCGTATTAAGCTGTCCCACTGCTGGGCACGGGCTTCTTCTCAGTGTGAGAAGGCTAAGGCCATAGTCCACCACGCTGGCCTAGTGCGGTTTGACAAACTTTACATATCTTTAAGAACATTATGGAGCACTCTCTCGCATGCAGGTTTCCTCACTATGTTTTTCTCCGACGTTAAAGTAAGAGATTTTATTATAATATTAAATCGTTGTAAGTATTAACGTAAATTTTGTTTTAACTACCTACATTTAGTCAAGAACTACCTTTCCATATGTCACAAAGTGTAAGTGTATGCGTCCTCAAGCCATACTACTGTCTATTACAAATGACTACAGACAAATATTTCAAAATATTTATCTGTAGAAATGCTTCTTACCTAATATTATTAAAAAACGTATCCTTTATTTTTAGAATTTAGTTTTGTATGGACAGTGACATATGGCATAATGACTGCAACACTTGGTACATAAATGAGTTGTAAAATACTGAAATTATAATTTGATGGTGATTTAAAAGACTGGCCTAGAGTTTCTTGCAGGTATATTCTCATAGGCTCAACCTTTTGCCTGAACCTTGCAACTAACATAAATGTAAATTCAGTAAATGTAACAAACTCACTAACCCTTTTGACGTTCATAAGTGTTACTTTGTGACCTAAATGAATGATTTTGGACCATTGACTTTGACGGTACATATTTTGTCTATTCAGTTTTATCCCATCTTTAAATCCCCTGGGGTCGGTAGAGATACCACTAAGTTACCAAAAGCGATCATTGCCTTTGATTTAGGCAGGCTATATTATTGTCTGTGACTTTGATAGTATCACAAAAATACTCTGCTTAATTCCGGATTGGAAGTCAAGACCACACGATCGAATGCAAGTATGGCATCTAAACGAAACTAACAAGGTTGAACCACATGTAATTAGGCTAATTAGACAACTCTAATAAGCCTTTTTTGTGATTAATAAGACACTCCCGCACTAGGTGTAAATCCTGTATCGCGACGGACTTAACAAACATTCAAACAACGGACACAAAGAACATACAAGCTTGCAACAACCATTTCAGGAGCACACGAATACTTGTCCTGTGTGAGATTCGAACCCGCAATACTCGGCGTAGTAGCAGCGGCGAGGCGTACACTTAAACAACTACGCCATATGTGCAGTTAAGTCAATGACTTATCATTAGGCAAGCTATGCTCTTGTTTGCAACTTTACTAGTATCAAAAATATCCTGCTTAACTCGGGGTTGGTAGCCAAGAACATGCGATAGAATGCCAGCATGACATCTCAACTAAACCAACAAGGTTGAACTACAGACAATTAAGCTAATTAGATAACTTTAAAGGGAGTATTCCGCTTTTGGCACCAATTTTTTCGGCACCTATGGTTTCGGCACTTAAGCTATTCCAGTTTCAGCACCAATAGGTATTTTATTTCACATTTGGCACCAAGCAAAAATGCCGAAAGCGGAATACTCCCTTTAAAAAGGTTCTTTCTTGTTTTACCGTAACTTATATAAGACAGAGAAACATTAGCTGTTGATGCCTACCTACAGGATCTAGACGCAACAGTATCTACTTGTCGAAGGCCCTCCCACATCCCAGTATACCTATCCGTAAGTATAAACAAGTTTTTTCACGACATTCGCCTTAATGAAGTGGTGGGTTCGCCCCCGCGTCGACCAATGGGGCGCTTCGCTACAGTAGCGAGTGGCCCCATTGGCGAACAGTGTAGCAAGTCTGTTGCTAAATGTGCCCCGACCAATACGGACAGGACAAACTGTAGCCTATTTACGTGTTGTCTCGGCCAATGAAGGGGTTTACCTATCAGCCACGTAGATTTACGTAAACGTTACGGTTATTTATAGATATGTATTAAAACCGTAATCATACTTAACTACACGTTTAATACTTTCAATTACTGAACTTATTTTGATCGGTTGAGTAGATTAAGCGTAAGAAACAAACAAACTCACATTTGCATTTATAAGATTAGTGAAGATATAATTAAGAATAAGGTCTTTCAAAATATTTTCTCAATGGTATCGCGTTGTTTCGAACGGACACCGATAGATGCCAGGTAAGGTAAGTCACATGAAACACTAGAGTTAGGCGAGAGAGTAAGTACCGGATTAACGATATATCAAGAATGGTAGACTGGTGTGCATGTGGTCTCGAGTTCGAATCCCGGGTTGGAAAAACAAAAAGGTATTTCTAAAAGGGAAGTCTGTAGTTATATTTATACGTGGTCACATTAAATATCGTAACAGAAGCATAGTAGTACTTGAGTAGTAGGCTCGACCGGGAAAGGACTACCCTCTCACAGAATATCGACGTGAAACAGCAGTATTCCTAATGTTGTGTTTCGTTCGGTGAGTGAGAGTACCGGAGGCCCAAGCACCCGTTTTCCCCCTTCCTGCTCCTTCTCCTTCCCACTTCCTTTCCTAAAGGGTCGGCAACGCGCAAGTGATGCCTCTGGTGTTGCAGGCGTCCATAGACTACGGTGACCACTTACCATCATGTGGGCCGTATGCTTGTTTGCCACATTAGTAGTATAAAAACAAATAAAAAAATCATGGTTAAGAAAAGGACATAATTTATCTTTCATCCAGAAAAAGTATTGTTCCCGAGGAATAGCAAATTGACATAACCTACAATTACGCGAGCAACGCCGCGGGTATAATCTTACTTACTTCGCTGGCTCAACGACCCAAAGTGGATCTTGGCCTCGGACATTAAAGTGCGCCATTCTTTCCTATTTTGTGCCAAGTCAGACCAACCGTGTATAATCTAGTTATTTCTTCTTTCTTTTCGTGTGGTTATTGGCCAACCTGTTGTCAAGAGTTGTTCAAGCCTCTGACATGGCTTAACGACTGCTGTCAATTTGACAATAACCGGGACCGACTTTTTACGTGCCCTCCGAAGCACAGAGTCGCTCAGATAAAATACCACTAAGCGGTCACCCATCTATAGACTGACCGCACCCAACGTTACTTAACCTTGCTAATCGTTTACTGATCAGTGAGTGCAGCTGGCTATGAGCAGTATATATAGTGTAAAGAACGTACATCCTACACTAAAACTCCAGTGTACTCACTAACAATATACTGAAAGAGCTAAATTTATCCAAATGCGGTACATGTTCCTCCCACGGGCGGCACCGGGGCCGAGGCCGCAGAAGGGATGGGGTGGCGGGTGTACAGAACGATATTCAAATTGCGAACATTTCATTTTAACGCTTGCGAAGATATTCGCGCGCTCCCACGCTCTCGTAGAGATGGCCACTTGCGGACGACTTGTCGATAATATAACGCGATGAACTATATTTTCTTTTATGCAAAATGGAGGATTTACATGGGACTATGTGTGAATTAAGGTGAAAAGCAGCGATAGCCTAGTGGGAAACCGTTGGACTGCCATGAAGAAGTCTCGAGTTCGATCCTAAAGCGCGCATCTCTTGTCTAAGTTATGTAATATAAATTATCACTCGCTTTAAAGGGAAGGGAAATATCGTGAGGAATGCCTGCATTTCTAAGAGTTCTCCATAATGTTCTTGAAAAAATATGAAGTGTTCACTTTTGGTGCGAGAGTGTGTATGTTTAATATACGTATGTCATTGATATGACACATGAATCTCATTGAAGGTTCTTTACAATGAAAGAGATCAGAACTAGACTTGCACGTACTATTGTGCGACAGAGCAAATGGTGGGATAACATGTTCTGTCAGGCTACTGTAACATCAGCAATGTCTGTCGTGGGAAGAGTTCCATTCTTGTACCCTAGAAAGGCGATTAGTCTTCCTTTTCAGATGTTATAGTCAACGATAAAAGAGGATTCAGTATCTACTCTTGCACATGTCTTAATAATTGCTATAAGCAAGTCGTAAAGTTTTTTCATAACATCTTAGTTACTTGGACTCTAAGTGTGTTGTAAGTTGTTGGTACGTTCGACTTTTACTACTGACTCATCAGCAGTTATTCTGTCATTAATGGAAATGAGATCATGGTTCGAATTTTATTAGATAAGCAGCCTTTATGGATCTCAATCCGTTATTAGTCGTTCTATTTAATAATTTCCATTTGGGTATTCTTGCGCTTGGTTGAACTATGAGGAAATAATAAATATAGGCAAATTTATTATTTTAAATAAATTTACCTGAATAATTGGAATACTGAACGTCAGAACTACATATCTTCGTGGAGCTAGGTGTATCAGATTAGTGGAATCGTAATAGAGACAGAGAGAGAAGATATTACCTTAGGCCACATTTTACCAGTACCTACACTACTAACTGGTGAAATGTGAATTTAACACACCCCTTGCTTACTCTTTTGCGTATATACAGTATACCTATATATTTTACTGATCAGTCTCAAAACATACCTAGATATATTTTACTTGTCTCAAAATTCATAAATGCAATTTTACAAAAATATTTTATTTTGATTTTAGTCAGTAGATACAAACACAGATAACAGACTAGCATATACAAATAATAGTCTTATAGTACACAATGAGTAAATCTGACATCCAGTTACACAATCCACAACATTTGCAATATACAGTACACACATGTAAATTTACATAACCTTAAACTATTAAATAACTAACACAAAATTTAAAAAAATAACAAAGGATACATGATAAATTTAAAAATAAAAACAAAAGATATACAAAATTGGGATATCAGCATATCATCTAGTTTCAACGTATTTTTAATTCATAATTCATAATATAATTCATCCATAATTCATTTATTAATTGCGTATATGGGTATACATTCGCAGATGTTATTAGCTAAAAAATTATTGGTCTTTCACCTTATTCAACCATAAAGCAAAACAAAAGAAAAGAGAAAATACATTGTATTAACTTTAACAGTAATACTTACTACATATCTAAAAATAGCAAAAAAATTATTAATACTTAATGTCAGGCTGTCATAATAATTTCTTAATGTTTTTCAAATTTTTCGTTTCTATAATAGATATATATAATTTCTTAATGTTTTTAAAATTTTTCGTTTCTATAATAGATATATATATAATTTCTTAATGTTTTCAAATTTTTCGTTTCTATAATAGATATATATATATATAATTTATTAATGTTTTTAAAATTTTTCGTTTCTATAATAGATATATATATATAATTTCTTAATGTTTTTCAAATTTTTCGTTTCTATAATAGATATATATAATTTCTTAATGTTTTTCAAATATTTCGTTTCTATAATAGGTAGGTATTCTGTAATTTTGTAATTCACTACTATGCTACCATTATTTTGTAACATTATTTTGTGGATAACGGTGTTGGCTGTGTCATTAATTAAGAGAATATTTTACAAATAATGAATATTTTGTAGCCGCAATTGATTGTTGTCCTAAATAAAATAAAAATACAGGTGCTATCCTATGAATGTATTATATTTATAGGCTGAAAAAAAGTGTTAGCAAAACACAGAAACAAAATATCGCACATCGATATGGTCACCCCGTCCCTAGTCCAAGTTGAGACGTTTACGAAATGTTCACATTTCGCGAATTGATCGTTGCTCTGCGGAATTCTCATTTGCGCCTCGGTTCAATCCCCGCACCCCGCGACCCATACCCCCTCGCCTCGGGCCCGCTCCCGGCCACACCTGTATCTGTTCCGTTATACAGGCTGATATGAATAGTACATGACAGTTTTGGAGACCATCCAGGTAACTATAGGATTCTTGCACTGACAAAAAGTACAGGAATGTGTGTGTTCAGCGCTGTTAAAGTTTGTAAGAGGCGAGATGTTTTAATGTTATTGTAGCTGTAAAAAGCCAGGATATACATGTAGAAGCGACGAAAACCCAATGGATAAGGCATGGGCTTTGCTATGGTGCTGCAAGCTGAGTCCTAGCAGAAGCATTTGACCTTCGCTAAGGTCCCCCATCGCTGATAGGGGTTCGCAAGAATATAACAGCGCCAGTTCTGGTTTGTGACCGCACGTCTGCCGGGCTCAGTGGTACACTTCGCGCTGCTACTGAGAGTCACTTAATTACAAAACTCAATAACGTAATGCTCACTCGGGTATCAACATTGTAACCCAAATAGCTAATTATCCTACTTCTTTTAAAGTTGCTTCAGAAATCAGAATTCCAGTGATGTACTTAATACCTAATTAACTAATTAAAATTAATAATAATAATAATCTATCACATACACACAACACCATCTAGCCCAAACTAAGCAGAACTTGTAGACAATGGAGAAACATACATATATCCTTTTTTTTGTAAATACATACATATTATACATAGAAACAACCAGACCAAGACAAAAATCCATGTTCATGCACACAAATGTTTGACTTGTGCGGGAATCGAACCCGTGACCTCAGGCGTGGCAGTTGGTTACACTAACCACTACGCCATCGAGGCCGATGACTAGGTCGAAATAATTATAAATGTTGTTATAAATATCTGACTTGGTTTATAGGTTGCTTAATAAAACTTTGTGATGTTCCTATATAATCATTATGATTATAGCCTACATTAATTATTTACATGATAGGCATCATTAACCGCATTATTAGGGCACATAATAAAATTGAGATCAATCGTGCAAAATAATTGTCAGTCTCATAAACCCGTTCAGTGCAAATCAGGTCCCACATACCTTTATATGTACCTACACGTAGATCGGCGTCAAACAATGTAGACACCGTCTAACTTTAGACCACCCCTTAAGCTCACGCCTGAAAACAAAAAAGCTCGTAAAAACACCCCGTACAAAAATTCCCGATCGGCTTTAAACACAATACGCGCAGGTATTCAGTTATACATTGATAATTACTCCTACTTCCCCCCTCCTACCACCCCCGGTACTCCCCCCCTTCCCTCGGCCACCCACAGCCCTCTCATTGTAATTTAAATCGAATTCCCGCCGACAAGTAAATTGAAATATTTCAATTTGAACGCACCTTCCGCTCTGACGTTCGATATTTGAATTTAGAATTAAGATGGCGACGGTTGCCGTTAGATTTGATTTTTACAGACGACGACGGTACTTATATTAATTTATATCACAAAATAAGACTTGCGAATAACACAGTTGTATCTATCAACTAAATTATATTCGCCCCCTTTCGTAAGCAGTAGAACCTTTAGGTGAAGCACTCTAGCAGTAAACTTAAGCCCACACCTATTAAACAGCCAGTAAGTGTTTAAGTCTGCAAAATTGCAGGCCAAAACTGTTTATAAAATAAGTTTTAACAAAAAAACATGATTAACGTTTCCAAGAATATTATAGGAAAAGAATTTAGTAGAGTAGACATCGTGGTAGAGCATTGACTTGCACTTATATTGGAAGAGGAAACTACACTTCGCTCACTATTACAAGGTTCTATGTTATTTTTTTTACTATGGGGAAATGAGGTTTAAAATTTGCATATCAGTAAAAATAACTTAAAAAGTAACTTAGAACTATTTGCGATTTAATATTGTGAGGTGGTAAGTGCTTCTATCTATTACTATATTAGTCTAAACAAAAAGGAATTACATATAGAATGCAATATTCATAACTCATTTTTTTCAAAAATGTAACATAGAACCTTGTAATATTGGACGACTTGTGCAATAAAAGTGATCAATCTAATATTTAATATTTAAAAGAGGAAAGATTCTATTATTTGTTTGTAAAAATTTAACTTAAAAACTACTCGACCGATTTCAAAAATTCTTTCACCATAAGAAAGCTATACCTATTATCACCGTGTAACGTAGGCTATATTTCATTTTTAAAAAGTACTGTTACTAACGTAACTTAACCTACTTTTCTGCGAGCAAAACTGCGGGCAAAAGTGGTACAAACAGCACCTGCTAGCAAGAAAACACGAATGGATCAGTTAGTGCTACTACAAATTATAGGCGCGTTCATAGATAGTCAGTATTTGTGTAATGTTCCCGTAGCTGTATTATAGGCGCGTTCATAGATAGTCAGTATTTGTGTAATGTTCCCGTAGCTGTATTATAGGCGCGTTCATAGATAGTCAGTATTTGTGTAATGTTCCCGTAGCTGTATTATAGGCGCGTTCATAGATAGTCAGTATTTGTGTAATGTTCCCGTAGCTGTATTATAGGCGCGTTCATAGATAGTCAGTATTTGTGTAATGTTCGCGTAGCTGTATTATAGGCGCGTTCATAGATAGTCAGTATTTGTGTAATGTTCTCGTAGCTGTATACCTCTATTGTGTTCGCTTTACTTTCATTAAAAGACAAGACAAACTAATCTTCGTAGCTTAACAATAATTGCTAAATGACTTACTTTTATTGAACCACACCACTCGGCAAATTGATCGGTGCAAGTGATCGGTAATAAATTAAGCCATTCTTAATAATGTCTTCTGTTTACGCGAATTTTGTTCATGATACTTTGAGCTCATTCTGCGTAAATAGAAACACCCATGATTAAATTATGTTCGGGTTCTTTGAAATAACTACACTGGAACATTGAGACAACTACCATCTTAGTCTCTCCGTGACCATGGCTGCTGAGAAGCAACCGAAACGTCAGGGAAAGTGTAAACATAAATATAAATAGTATAATAGTATAAATAGTTTTAATAGTTTCAATAATTTAATTAGATTAAAAATTAGTAAAGTTTAATAGTGATTATAGTAGCGTAACAGTTTTTAAAATTATGTAATAAAGTGTCAAATAAACAACGCGATAAAATCCGTATATAGTAGTTTAATTTCAATTAAACCATTCTTCCAGTATTTTGTACTGTAACAGGCTTTGTACTAAAATAATACTAAAAAGAAGAATAACAGTGAGATAATAGAGAAGAGATTGTTAAGAAATAGACCGTTGAAGGCGTCGTACAAACTTCAGTTTTTCACAGAGCTAAGGTAGAAAACATATCTAGGAGTCGCATAGTAAGCGGTTATCATAGCTCATAGATACTGAAATACTAAAAGTATCTATTAAACAGAACCCTGAATAAAATAAATCTAAGATCATTTGTTTCTATGTATAATAAATATGTATTTACAAAAAAAAAGGAATATATGTGTGTTTATCCATTGGCTAGTATCCATAGTACAAGCTCTGCTTAGTTTGGGCTAGATAGTGTTATGTGTATGTGATAGAATATTAGGTATATTATATTGGCATGCTCCAATTTAGGAAGTAGTAAGTATTCTATCACCCTATATAATATCGCAGCTGAACAATTTAGTGTTCTTGCGGTGGGTAGTCAGGCTTCTTAAGAACGGTGTGTTCTCAGAAGAGGACCAATGTTTGCGCTTTACGCTGTCAGCACAAAGAACAATCATTCAACAGAGAACCTTTGTGGAGCCGTGCGCTAGTGAGGCGAGTCATACCTACCTATGCTACACAAATTTTAAAGAAAATACCGACCTTTGTTATCCTTATAATTGCCAATGTGAGTTTGTTTGTTACGCTTTCACGCCTCAACTACTCGACGAGTTATCATGAAATTTTGCATACACGTTGTCAGGAGTAGGTACATAAAAGGACATAGGGTTACTTTCATCCAGAAAAAAAGTACTGTTACCGAGAGATAGAAATGTATTGAATTAATCGATAACACAACCAAAGCCGCGGGCAAAATCCATCTAAATTTTTATGTGACACAATAAATTTTACTATTAGCGTCTAAATGCATGTACGATCATGTTCCAAGTAAGAGCTACGGTTTCGCGGAACAACGTTCTTTAATACCAAAAGCATTACGTGTCGTAGCTCTACGAAAATTGCATTTTCAGAAGCATTAACTTGATGAACTAAATGAATAAAGAGATGAATCTTGTGCTATAGACTCCGCTCTGTAAGCAGATATCCTTTTCTATTCGTCAAGATCCGTTGACCTACATTGTACCGTATCTGAAGCGCCGAGGAGCTCGCATACCTACTCTCAGTTCTTTTATACTTACAAATGTCTTTTAATTCATTGAAATGAAAAACAAATATTAATATCTACATATAGGTATGTTGTTCATTAAAATAAATATAACTCATCTTACTCGTTACAATACTTTATGGATTAGTAGTAGTTCGGAAATTGTAAGTTACATGGAGCATGTCTTTATATCTCTAAAAACAGTATACAGGAATGTATCTATACTAATATTATAAAGCTAAAGAGTTTGGGAACTACTGGTTCGTATTGAAAAATTATTTTAGTGTTGGATAGCCTATTTATCGAGGAAGGCTATAGCCTATATAACATCACGCTACGACCCACGGGGGCGGCGCAGTAACGATAGACGCGGGTGAAACCGCAGGCACACCTAGTTGTGTAATATACCTTGCCAATGCTACCCATATTTTACGTAACAGTAGGCGAGTTTTGGCCTAATTTACAGATCTAATGTTGCTACAGAAAATTTCTGTACAAAGAATAACCAATGGAGAAAGCATTGGAATTGCGATGGAGAAGTTGTAGGTTCGAAGAATATTCTTTGCACCACCGACGCGACCTGAACCAACTGCTAACACAAGCAGTTTAGCTTATCTGGAGGGCGAGGGGCTTAACATCAATTGTAACTAACTAGTTATTTTGTTAAGAAGATATAGGTATATCTAGGTATACACGACCTAAATCTAATCCTAGCGTTTGGAGACGATCGCAAGAAATAATATTTGCTTTTTAATCCCAGTTATTACAATATTATGGGAAATAAGGAAGTGTTCCTTGTTTTAGATAAAAGACCAAGACATACACAATACGTAAAAAGGGTCAAATCAACAAATACATTCATCACTGAATTCAAAACTAGATACGTCAGATAAACTTTATAACGTAAATAGCGTCGAAACGCATCACACGCCATAAAGCACTAGAATGCGAATAACAAAGCAATCTCGCCAACGTCAGTCTCATTATATAACAATCAGACCATATTCCACCACTAAATAACAATCAAACAATAGTCAAGAACAATAATAAAAATAAACGAAACGGAATCCTCGAATAACAAAATAATTGTGTTTTTTGTGCTTCATTCAATTCACTCTTTGTCCATACAAAAAAAAAGTGCTTCTCAAAAAAGTCACCTTTATAAATTAAGTTTCAGCATTTCCCAACCAATAGGGGCGCAGAGGCGGGGTCGGCAAGCGCCCCTATTGGACGACACCAGCCTCTCATCTTACAACATTTTATATAACCGGATGATACAACATATACAGTTAACACTACAGTGTGAGAGGGATGCAGATATAGCTTTTAATACAGTGTGTCGTTTCGCTCTCGTTCCGTCTCTGTCGCGCGCCGCCCCGGCAACAGTCGGATTGAAAATGAATCAACAGTGTCGGCAACAACTCGGTGGAGTGCGTCGCCTTAACTGTAACGTTCGCGGAACGAACTCGACTGGTTCTTTTTTTGAAAAATTAAAATTTTATATAACATTTCGGTGTGTTGTTGTTAGAATGTTATAGTTGTGTGTTGACTGTTACATTGGTTGTTGTATTGTTATTTGATGGAGATGTCCCTGCCGAACGGTGTCGATGTATCGCAGCTGGTGCAGCACCCGGTGCTGGCGGCGCTGCCCCCCTTCTTCCTCAGGGCTTCGGAGAGATACCAGGTAGATGTCTTTATATTTTCTTGAAAATTTCTACTGTTATTGTTGTTAAGGCAAAGCTTTTGATCACTGTGATAATAGGTAAATTAATGTTATTAGAAGGACAAGAGACATTGTTAGAGAATATGAAAATTAAAGCTTATTGGTTTAACTTATGAGCTATTGCTTCAAATAACGTTGGGTAATTTTTGTAAATAACGTATTTATTAAATATTCTTTGGGTAAATAAACCAAAATTAGGTATGAGTACCTAGGTGTAATTAATATAGAGTTACGTAACTGCTAAAAATGAAATTTTGCAGCAGCTTATGACAGGATAACGATAATTTAGAGCTCAATTGTAAAGAATTATAAAAAGTTTTCTTCTATAAAATGTTGTTAGGTATTATTTCGCGTGTTTTAAGAAATATATTTGGTTTCTTTGAAAGACTAACGTCTAAAAGATATCCATATTTATAAATTTATGTTGATGATACCTTAAAAATAAAATCAGCAGGAAATTTACTTCATATCAAAAGCTTTGACTGACATGTAGGTAAGTGTGATTTTTTGGTGATAGCCGTCGGTAGTGTAAGTATAGCGGCACGGCGGCTTATTATTTTAATTAGGTCGCTATCTGATCTAGATTTATGTAAGTAGCTGGAATGAATTAAATTGATTACTATTTCACTATGAAGTTGAACTAATTAAATGGCTACGAGATATCCTTCATAATTAGTAACAATTCCGTGATTTAGTTTAAAAACAAGCCGTGTATTTAACGTTTATGTCTAATGATGCTCTATTTTTGTTATCGTTTAAAAGCAATGTTCCCGCGGTCAAGGCTTAAATGGATGGCCATCTAAAATGGTATTAAGCTACCTTCCTAGGTACTTCAGAGAGTACGTGTCACCGTCGGTCTTGCTTGTCATAAATAATAATGTCATTGTTTTTTTAATTAGGTACCACTTTAATTAAGTACTTCTAATTGCTTTCCACGCCTAAATTCATATTTATTTATAATTTAGTTATTGTATTTTGCCATGACTTATCTCTACATCAACCACTGACTTACCCCAAATTATTTCAGCCGTTTATGCGTGATTGAGTACCTACTGGAAGATAAACTTTCATATGTTCTTAAGAAAAACCTTTATACGTAGTTATTTATAGGTAATTAACTTTTCATAGTACACTACTGAATTTCAAGAGTTGGTATTTCTAGCAGTGTACTGCTATAAACCAATATAAAATAATCTTATATCACACGCGATCTGCAGCGATAAATAATCGATTTAGCAACCGTGAGGTTCTCAAACCATTAAAAGGGGAGATACATTGTCATTAAGTAATTACTGAATGTTATTTTATATCATATTTGATCTATATAAAGCGAAAATGCCGATACTGTATTGGAATCTACAACTTCAAATAGATTTTCGGAGATAGGTCTTCCTTAATTAACGTTATGACTGACTCTAATACATTTATGACTAGACAGTGTTTCTTTTTAAATTCTGGTTATATTTCTTGTTGTAATCACTATTAAAATACGGTCAAATAAGTTGTTTCGGCCGATTCTGAAGTGTTACCTTAGATTAGCGGAGTGGGCAAAATTCTATTGGGATTTGTTTTTAGAAACATCTCTTAAACAACAATGAGTCTTAAAATATGCCCCGTAGGTAACAAAGTCTCGCCTCTTATCAAAGGACTGATAAAACATTTGCGAAATGGGGGTGTACATAATATTAAAAAGCTTTTAACTATTTTAAACTATGAACTATTTTTATATAATAACACTTTTCTCGACGTTTCGGTTGCTTTTCCGCTCCGCTAAAGCTTAACCTAACCTAAAACCATATAGGTAGGTCTACAATAACTTTCTCGTAGTTCATTGTTAATATAATTAATCATATTATCCATAAAACCAACAATACAGTTCAATTCAACAAAACAACAAAAGTATCAGTTTCAAATAACACTTCCTTTAACAATTCTTATACATATTATAACACTCGAGTAATTACACAAATTACGATGTTTCGAGTTCGCCCCTGTTGTATTTTACATTCTGTAATATAACACTATTAATTTGTAACATTGTTTGCAAATAACATGTTGTAATTTGTAATAGAATTATACCTAAATGTTATATTGTAATTGTAATTTGATATTTCTTGTTATGTTTATTGAATTAAGGCGGTAAGAAGGGGTAATTTTGTAACTGATACGTTTTGAATAATGTGTTTATAAAATATGGGGTTTGAGTAAGTAATGGTGGTGACTTCTGTTTGTAAGGTTCCGGGTTCTACTTCGGGTGCAGGCACACTAGATAAGATTTTTTTACTCTAGTCTATAATCAGTGCCGCTGCGACTATCGTAGGGCACACAATTTATTGTCCCGTGCGGATTAAACTCCAATAATCCTCGTATTCACAGTTAACAATTAAACTACTTTACAATTTGAGAAAGCAATTATCTTACCTATAGTCAAAGTCAAAAATCATTTATTCATTTAGGTCACAAAGTAACACTTATGAACGTCAAAGTATATAGGTTAGTGAGTTTACTAAGTTACTGAAGCTACATTTAGGTTAGTTGCTAGGTTCAGGCAAAGGGTAGAGCCTATGAGAAGAAACCTGCAAGAAACTCACGGCCACTCTTTTAAATCGTCAGTTAAATATAATTTCAGTATTTTACAACTCAGATTAACAAGGTGTTACAGCCATTATGCCATATACTACTGACTATAAAAAACTAAAGATAATAACAATAATAACTTAATAATATTATAGAGATGAAATAATTGGAGCTAAAATATATTTTTTAATAATATATAATTTGTCTATTGATTAATATTACATATGTTATTGTTTTTGAAGATGTTTACTACTTTCAAAACATTTGTTTAATCATGTGTAAACCGCTGAATGAATTTGGCTGAAACTGGACTCATAGACAGACTAGAACTCTCGATCGCTAGTCTAATTCCTTATCCATTAGGCTGGCGATTACTGTTGCTTTTTCAATCTTGGCGAGTTATGGTTTATGGTATTGCCAGTGTATTTTGGTCGTACCTTAAGGCGTCGGGCAGTAAGAATTTTGAAGTCGATAATTATTTGGTTACGTGATATTTATGGCATCATAACTCAGAGTCTACTGAATGGCATCTGGGGGCACGGCAGTGCCCCCGCCAAGTCAAGCAAAAAAGCGGCACGGCCCTACTATCTTTTCTCGAAACAGTTCAGGCCATTTTCGTACCCCTATAACTTCGTTGTGGATAAAACTAGAAGCATGAATTTTCAGTAACCAAGCAGGCATTGTATAAACACGATATATTTTATATTTCATTCAATTTGAACCAGTAGTTTAAGAATTATAACTAGACAAAGTTTCTTAATTTTGTCACTCACTCACTAACTGACCGATCATCAAAACTTTAAGGCACTTCTAGCAGACATTACTTATTTTTTTAAAGAAGGACGTTTCAGAATATCGCTGCGGATTGTGGAATTTTGTTGGTTGCGGTATTTTACTTCTAGTGCTTGTGTGATGCAAGTTGCCTGCAAAGGCTACATGCGCAAGCTATTTGAGCTGGCTACATGCGCGAGTTCACCATCAGGCTACTTACGAAGGTCCCTCGCGTCATTTTGTTGTCGTTATGTTTGCTTTGATACTAATAATTGTAACTTAGGTAATCATTTTAATGCAGGATTTATTTAAGAAATTTAGCATCTCACACATAAGCTACACAAAACAATTATTTCGTTTGAAATGTAATTGTATATTTCATTGGCTGTATGCATAGAGTAAAATATTTGGTTACGAAATCTTCCTGTATACAGTAAGCTGTGTATATATTTAAAGCTGTATAGTGGACCCTGTGTGTAACTTTACCAAATGTTAATCCTAATCCTAACTAATATTATAAATGTGAAAGTGAGTTTGTTTGTTTGTTTGTTACGCTTTCACGTCTTAACTACTCAACCGATTAACATGAAATTTTGCATACACGTTGTCAGGGGTACAGAATAGGACATAGGGTAACTTTCATCCAGAAAAAATAACTGTTGCAAACCTAACCTAACCTACATTTACGCGAGCGAAGCCGCGGGTGAAAACTAGTTGTTAATAATACAGCTAAAATATTATGAAAGTCCGGATAGAGGGAAATAATAATAATAAAAAAAACTGTGATTAAATTAGTAAAAAAGCAGAGATTTGGACATCAGATTAATGTAATAATGTGGTAATGAGTATCGAGGGTGCTGATATTATGACTGAGGACGACCAAATAAAAAAAAACTAATTTACTGATAATGTCATGGAAACATTACAAATTGTATTTAGAATAGTGTATCTCTGTGGCAAAACAAGTTTGTAGATGAAACAGGTAGGTATTGTAGGTAGCTATTTTCATATAATTACATATCCCAAACTTTTGACACAAAAGATCCCACTGGGTCGAAGTTTCGCCGGTCTGTACTGACTGGCCCCCACACACAAGATAAGATATCCCAAACTTTACAATTTTAAAATATATCTGCATCTTTATGTTATACGCTGTATAAATGAACACCAAATTATAGCTGGGATTTTAGCAAGCCGACAGCTGCGGTTTCAGAAAACAGATGTTAGTCTATAGAATCTATGTAAAAATATCAGAGAATACCAATAGGTACCTACTATAAATGTTTCGTTATTTCAGGAACGTTTGTAAGTGGTAATCGCATGTAATCTTTAATACGGCTAGTATTATCTATTTTGTTCTAGTTTGATTGCGCCGTTGGGCGTAGTGGTTTAAATGGTCGAATGCCTCGGGACGAAAATTAGTGTAATCGACTAATGGTTGTTTTCAGTCTGGGTGTTCTAATTTTTTTATGTTTGTAAAGTCCTCGTCATACAAGAATGACCAAGAAACTAAATATTTACTTATTTTCATGTTGCGTGAAACCTGACAGCTAGGAACTAAACTACGCTCGCGTAGAAGCGACGCGTAGAAGTCCGTAGCACGCATTTAGTAGGTATATTCTGCGCTGGGAACATATAAATAATTATATCATTAAGTTATAACATAGCTTTATTAGGTTGAAAGAAGTTGCTACATAATAACCAGTCTGCTTTGCCCCATCAGCGGACGCCGAAGTGCGCGCGCTGCCGCAACCACGGGGTCGTCTCTGCTCTCAAAGGACACAAGCGTTACTGCCGGTGGCGTGATTGCGTCTGTGCAAAATGTACGCTCATCGCCGAACGACAGCGAGTGATGGCTGCACAGGTACGTGGATTTATTTAGAAATAAGAAAATTAATTTATTTGTACCGTAAATAAATACTAACAGTCCCTCTGCAGGAACACGAGGATATACATATGTAAGTGATTGGGTTAAGTTACTCCTCAATCCTGTTTAATTTTTGGCGGGGATGATGCACAGCTGTCGCCCACCCCTTTATATATTGAATGTGATGGTGTCTGTGCAAAATGTAAGACGAGTGATGGATGCACAGACTTGTTATACATATACAAGTCACCAGTTGGCTATATGAACAAAGGTTTGTGCGAAATGTACAAAGACGTTTATTAATATTAAGAATCTCGACAAACATCTACATAAAGTTATTTCTTTGTATTTAAATATTTCTGAAACTATTTATTTTCGTTTACAAAGAGATATAGTTGTTTCAATGTTTATTTATTCGTCCTTAGGTCGCTCTGCGCCGCCAACAAGCACAAGAGGAGAATGAAGCGCGGGAACTGAACCTACTATACGCCAGCCAGACATCTACCGCGCCACACCATTACACAGACATGCCTGATGATTCACCAGGTAATAACTTAATTTTTTATTGAATGTAATACTTCTATCTTCATATAAAGGAAAAGTATTTCCTTTAGCTTTTTTCATGACTATTGTGTTTTAAAAATTTCACTGATCTAGTTCGTTTCGCGACAATGTAATTTAAGAGGGTTTAACACAGCTGTTGCCGTATACAGGTCACCTTTAGTGATTTTATTCAGAATTGATGCAAACATACCTAGAATTCATTTTATGCCCGAATGCATCTACATAGACGGACTATTTTACATTTAGCGCCTAAAGAAAAACGGGTTTTTATTTCTGGAGTAGGAATGAGATAGACAATCATACAGCAGCTATTACACTTGAATATTAAATGAATCTTAACATATTATATACATTATTTATTATTACTTCGCATATTGCTTTTTAAATGTTTGATTATATCAGTCACTGGAGGCTTGCTCCTTACGATTGAATGAACGAAGATTAACGGCGAGACAGTTTATTTAAATACAAATGAAAACTAACTATGCTGCATATTGCTTTAGTTATTTATTCATTATAGCTCAGAGAAAATTGCAATTCGTGAAGAAAGCGGCATTGTTCACTACGGTTGTGGATTCTAGTATTGTGCTATCTCTTTGTCCCGGTATAATATATGTATATTCTCTTCTTGATGTAACACTATATTCGATAAAACATATATTTATAGTTAATCAGTAAACAGCTACACTTATTACTTCTATAACTTGATCAGACTAGCACACGTGAATGATGATGACATGCTGATGATTCAAGTAGTACCTATTTCAAGATTCAAAATATAGGTATATATATACCTATCTACTAAAGCACATCATTACCAGAAAGTTGATGTTTTCGACGAATAAATTCGTGATGACGGATAAAATCAATATTTACAGGACATTCGAATACAATAGCACACAGCGTATTTGCTTTTGTGATCAATGATGCATTGGACTAACCAAACTGAAAACTTGCTTATCGAGACTTGCCTTGAAAAGAAGTCACTATACTGTCAGCGCAACCGCCAAAGAAGACACTAAATCCCTTCTGACAGTACAAAGCCTTTCTAAAAAGCATGAAAGCTTTTCACAATATAAACACAGCACAAGATTATTTCAATGTGAATTTCTGTAGCGTTCTTACTGTATAGTCTTACGAAGAGAGTAAGTCTTATCCCTCTTATCTTAGTCTTCCTCTTATACCTCTTATCCTAGTCCCAGACGCGACGGTTTAAATCAGCCCTCGCTCGGTGTAAAATCTGAATAAATGCCCAGCAGTGGGCTAACTTTAACTATACAGCGTTGAGTTATATATGTAAATGTCAGTAGCAATCACCACACGTTCATTATACCTCTCTATCAATTAGAGATTAACGGGTTAATGTGATTGATGAGCCGATCTAATCAACGGTTGACGCGTTTAGTGGGTCAATGATTGATGGCCGCGCATTTCAGTTCGTATCAATCAATTTACGATTAACCCTACTTTGTTAGTTGTATGTTAAGGTTAGGTTTATTGATCTAGGGTTAGTAATAACATAGCTAATAGTTTGCAGGCATCATCTCTTATTATTAAAATTATTGAATTAGTTTGACGACCAATTTAAAACTGAAAACTTTTGCATTAATAATGTATTTTTTGTAGAATTTCTATATAAAATATTACATAAACTTGTTTCTTTGTCTGTGTTAAATAGCAATTATGTTTTCGGAGGTCTCTATGCTTTAATTATTTGTAATAGCGTGGTTAAGGAGCCTAAATAAATAAATTAACATATTATTATTCTCACGTTTTTTAGCATGAAGTAGTTTACATTTGTATTCAAGGTTTGAAAATTGAAAACATTAAATTAATAATTCATAATAAAATAAATAAATATTTTTTAAGTGCAAGTAATTAATATTTTTTATATTTCTAAAATTCAATTCCTTTCCAAATAGACTACTACTTGAACAGATATAGAAATTATGAAGACTCACCGGCATTCAGTTTTTGGAGTAGTAGTCTCTGGGTCTGCACTCCAAAGACAGGAACTCTTTACAATGCGTGTCGTATCTAGATAATAAACTATTATCTACATAGAAGGCTCTTTCCATGTTCCCGGTCTACTGCGAGTTGGACTTAATCCTTAAGAAAGGCGTCCAGCTCATCCCGTTACCTCTTCTGGCTCGGCTTCAGTGCAGTTTTGCACTGATTAGGTGTCTATAACTACATATACAATAATATAAGTAACTACCTCTTTCCAGCAAATGGAAATCCGTAGTCTCTGCCTACCCCTCTGGGAAACAGGCGTGAATCTATGTATGTATGTATGTATGTACCTGTTTCCAGCAGCTTCGCTCACGTAAAAGTATGTTATATTGGTACCTAACAGTATTTTTAAAAATAAAATATAGCCTATGTTACTCGTCGATAATACAGTTTCCCAATTGCCATTTTTAGGGTGCCGTACCCAAAGGGTAAAACGGGACCCTATTACTAAGACTCCGCTGTCCGTCTGTCTGTTCGTCTGTCACCAGGCTGTATCTCATGAACCGTGATAGTTAGATAGTTGAAATTTTTACAGATGATGTATTTCTGTTGCCGCTATAACAAAAAATACTTAAAAACTGAATAAAATACATATTTAAAGGGGTTCCCATACAACAAACGTGATTTTTTTATTCGTTTTTGCTCGATATTAATAACGGCAACAGGTAGACGCTTGAAATATATACAGAATATTTAGTTATATATTCACTTTAAAAATAAATAATTAAATTAAAATAAAACAAATATTTAAGGGGGGCTCCCATACAACAGACATGATGTTTTTGACGTTTTTATAGATAATGGTACGGAACTCTTCGTGCGCGAGTCCTATTCGCACATAGCCGGTTTTTTTTAAATCATCCGTGTAGATTTTGAGTTCAATCCTTCTTATCTTATCTTATGTGGGGGCCAGTCAGTGCAGACCGGCAACACTTCGACCCAGTGGGATCTTTTGTGTCGACACTCTCCCAATAACGACTGTCATAGATATTCATGCCAGCCGGGACCAACGGCTTAACGTGCTTTCCGAGGCACGGAGCAGGCGATAATTGTTAATCAATACGCACATAATTTCGAAAAGTCATATAACTTCCGAAAGTCAGAGGTGCGCGACGTGGGTTCGAACCCGAGACCCTCTGCATTGCAGTCTGTTGGTCTCCCCACTGAGCTATCGCTCCTCTAGTTCAATCCTTAAAAAAACAAACAAACAAAAATCTAATCATTCCTCTTTACAATACTAGTAGGTATATATTAATCATTTAACTATCATATAGTTAGATTAATATAGTTAGTCTGGTTTCTGGAAGAGAGTCCTAAACTGTAACCCAACCGTCGTCAAGACCAGGGCCAGTGTCCCAAGTGCTCGTAAGAATCTAATCTCAGTTGGCCCGCGGCGCCGCGTGCGGCTGTTTCCTTACCCCCGTCAACAGATGTCACTCGCACTGATACAGTTCACCACAACTCATTTGGACAGTGAAGAAATGTCCTTTGTGACTCCTTGATTGAAAGTTTACTAAAGTGGTAAATAAACTATTAGGTATTTGCGTTATATAAACCAAACAGAAAGGATTCTTTGAAGTCAAATTTCCACATAACATTATATCGTGTTTCTGCGATGAGAAGCCTTTTTAAAGCTCATGGTAGTCCGTCATCTATATATTAATACGTGAAGCAAAAACTTTGTACCCCTTTTTAGGAAAATTGCGCGGGCGGAGGAGTATGAAATTTGGCACAGTAAAATTTTTCCATATAAAATTTAACTGTGCCAAATTTCATACTCCTCCAGAGGAGGGGCGAATCCTAATATTTTTATAAATTAATGAAAAAACACTACACGCACACAACCATGCATTTGACACACGCAGTCGAATCGCGTTCGTGATATTTCGGCATTGTTCGTCTGACGTCGAAAAATTCTTTGTAACTATGGTTACCTATACCTTATTTATATGTAATAGAAAAAACAGAAAACAAAGTAACAAGCTTAGGAATTTTGGTCGAATTTTGACCACTAGGCGACCGCTAGTTGTTCTTTATCCTTACTATGGAATCGTTGCCTTGTGTACGAGTCCAGGTGGGCACGGCATACCCTAGGATTGTCTGGTGCCCACACCAGAATGTTAGGTTACAACCCAAAATTCTGAGGTTGTGTCCATCATTGTTTGGAGTCTAAATAATTTGCGTAGATACACCAAAAGACGAAACAAAGGAATTGCAATACTGCTAGCTCGTTACGAGTTCTTTTATTGCAATACTTTAGAACTTTAGTGAATAAATGCATTGTCAACATTAGCCTTTACGGGTATTTTTAAAATAACTTCAGTTCAACACAACGAGTGGACTAACATCTCAGTCTCCACTTGACCATGGCTGCTGAAAAGCAATCAAAACGTCGAGGAAAGCGTAAATATACATTTAAGTAGTTTCAAAATAACACAAGATACGTGTTTTTTTAAGGATTGCGTTAATAATCTTTTATAGTTTAATGCCGAAATACCTTTAGAATTCAGAACATTTACCATTAAATTGGTCGTGTGGTAGTTTGTTATTTTACTTTAACTATCTTTAGCAAAAGATTTAAACTCAATAGTAACAAACATTAAAAATATAAGCCACCCAAGCGATTTAAAACACTCAAGTATTCATATCCTAACATTACATACCTCAACATATTTAACTGCCTAGAAACATTGCCAGCGAATAAAAACTCCCTGGAAACGAGGTAAAAATATACTGTAGAAGAAAATAAAAAGCGCAGTGGAAGCAATTAAGCTACAACAGTGTAAAGTGTTGCCACTCTCCGGCTGCCGTTAAAAAAGTAAAAAGAATAAAAAAACTGTCGAGACGTATTGTTAGACGGGCGTAACGACATGTAATGGTTCGGTTAGGCTTTTTCAGGAGGGGTGGAGTTGCCTTTTTTCTTGAAACGATTTTTTTGGCAAATTCCTTTTAATGCAAGGACTTGATTTTGCGATGATTTTAAGTTTAAATATTATATTTATTAATGTATTCCTAGTCCTGTGGGTTGCCTAACATGTAATCTGGTTCTATAACGTGGGACATATATATATATTAACTGCACGGATGGCGAAGTGGTTTAAGTGGTGACCTCGCCACTACCACTGCGCCAAGTGTGGTGGGTTCGAATTCCACACGGGACAAAAATTTGTGCAAATTTTTTTCCACCTTCCATTTGTCTTGTGTCCATTGTTTAAACCATTCGTATTAAATGTTTAAATATATTAAATTATTTAATTCCTGAATTATTCCTAGTGCAACACGTGTCTTATTTTTACAAAAGATTAAAATTATATTCAATGATGTGTTCGTAGCCCGGTAGGTTACATAACACGTAATTGATTTCTATGACGTAGGAAATACAGCTGGCAAAATGTGGGCGTATGCACAACAGAGTAGAGTAAAGCCTCGCTGATTTCAGCATGAATGGGCCGGCGGGGAAGGACTACCCTCTCATAGAATATCGACGTGAAATAGCAGTATCCCTACTGTTGTGTTTCGTTCGGTGAGTGAGAGTGCCGGAGGCCCAAGCACCCCCTTTCCCACTGCCCGCTCCTTCTCCTTCCCAGTTCATTTCCTAAAGGGTCGGCAACGCGCAAGTGATGCCTCTGGTGTTGCAGGCGTCCATAGGCTACGGTGACCACTTACCATCACCTTAGTTGTATAAAAAACATTCTATCCCTTCGGTTACCTAAATACGTGCATGTAGGTGTATGGTAGCTTTCATATGCATTTAGTAAATGTTGACACCTGAAATAGAGAAGGGCCATATAGGACGTGTGCTTGCTTCGGTAGCAGCCTGAAATAAGGCACAGCCGGATATTCTACTTTTGTTTAAAATTTATTTATATTTGTATAAAATAAAAATGTCTCGCGTGTAACAATAACATTAATTTTTATACTTAATATTCCGGCAGAGCGGAGTGTCCTATCACAAGCATAATTTAGCTTAAAAGGAAACACCGAATGCAATCTGTTATATCCTATAGAAAATTAAATAAACATTTTTATTTATATTTATATTATTTATTGGTCATTTTTGCACCAAAATGATGTTTCTCCTCGATATAAAGTACAAGAGCTCCATTCTCTCCCCTGTCCCATAGCGCACGTTACCGTATTTAGTCGAGAAAAGTCTCGCCCGAGCACTCACTCGATAGTCTCGCAATTAAACACAAGCCGTGTTATATTCTCGCTCTCGTCACACGAACACGAGACTTACATTCTTACCGTGTGGTTCAACTCATGAAAGGTAGAAATACCGTTATTATGACTGCTCCATTGTTCCCATCATCATCATCATCATTTTATTTTATCATCAAGCAGAAGATCTAATCTATTCGATAACAATTAGGTACATTATCAGCTTGCCATTTTCAATAGTCTAAGTAATATGTATCATTACTTTGTCTGTTAGCTAAGTTTGTTGTTTTGTGTATATTAGCGGTTTATCGGTCCAATAACAGATGTGATTAGACTTTTTATGTTATTATTGTTGTATAGGCTACCTAGTATAATGGCTACAACTTGCAAATATGAGTTGTAAATTACAGAAATTGTAATTTTCTTAATAATAATCCAAAATTAAAGTCTTCTTAGACGCATCAACCTAAACCTAGCCGTAAAAAATTTAACTTAAGTCTTCACTGTTATCACTTTATTTTGACGTTCATAAATGTTACTTTAAAACCTAAAAGAATAATTGACTTTTAATTTAATTTCCCTGATTCAGTATGCATATTATTTGAGCTACGTAGATTTCTTTGATTCGTCTTGGACGGCCTGATGTTCTATGAAATCGATACCATCTAGTTGCCACGAGTGACTTATGTCAAGCCTTGATACCCCTAATCAAAACACCTAAATTCAATGTGTAAATTGAGGGTATTACTTTGTTTGATACTCATAAGATTACTCGAATTCATTTCATTAGACGACCTTTCGAAACACCAAATTCAAAGAAGCTTCTAATCACCATACACATGTAGAGACAGATCACCACATTCGTATCTACAGTCACAAACAGTATCACCGAGCTTCATCTCTTCACTTAATCACCACAAAACTCTTATAAAACTAACGTTTAGCCGTGGCTCAGTCCGCGCTCAGTTCAAACGCGTTTCTTTACAAATAACATTTGCTTACAAAAGCAGTGTGCAGCTAGTTTCATATTTAGTGTATAATTCACATTAATTTAGAAAGTAAAAGAAATTGCGAGAAAGGACCTCTTCAGCGGTACGAATTTAACTAACAGAGTGTACTGTTGTAACTCGAAACGATCTCGTTTAAGACGCCCTTGTAATCGGGTCGACAGATTAGCAGCTGGGTAATTTCAACTGAACGAAGTTTGTAAGGAGTGCTGAGACGAAATAACATTCCTTATTGATATTATGTCTTGGTAGGCTTTTTATGCTTTTTAGAGTAGTAGAGCCTCGCTGATTTCAGCATGAATGTGCCGGCTCGACCGGGGAAGAACTACCCTCTCACAGAATATCGACGTGAAATAGCAGTACTTATTCTTACTGTCGTGTTTCGTTCGGTGAGCAAGAGTGCCGGAGGCGCTATCACCCTCTTGCCCCCATCCCGCTCCTTCTCCTTCCCACTTCCTTTCCTAAAGGGTCGGCAACGCGCAAGTGATGCCTCTGGTGTTGCAGGCGTCCATAGGCTACGGTGGCCACTTACCATCAGGTGGGCCGTATGCTTATTTGCCACCGCAGTAGTATAAAAAAAAACTAGAACTTTAGGGCACCATTCTATCAGTAATAGTAACATACTCTTGCTGGACCTTTGGAGTATTACTTTTAGTCGTCGCAATCTGGTGCTTATGGGTGAGACCTCGATTGCCTCAGAGGTAGTGGTGGTCGATGTGACTGCTATGCCTGAAGTCTCGGGTTTAATATCCAGGACGTGTAAAGTGTTTTGGGATATAATAATAATGTCCTCCAGACCGAATTTCGGTCACGGCGGCCAATCTTAACGGAGACTGGCCATCTGCGCAGGAGATATTATAGTGCACAAGTATGTGCGCAAACATAAGTGCACTCTCTGTTCCCTAACTCTCATGATCCGATGGGACGGTAATCCGACACGACCGGAGAGAGATCAGGCGCAGGACCAACGGCTTTACGTGCTTTCCGAGGCACGGGAGTGTCTAACACCGTCAACTTCCTAACTCCGGTCTTGTATTGAGATTTCTTAATAGAAAAACTCAATAACTTTTTTTGTTGGCCCGACCCGGGATTCGAACCCGAGACCTCATGCACAGCAGTCGCATTCACTACCGCTGCGCCACGGAGGCAGTTTTTGGAATATACACATCTGTCAAGAAAATACTTGTTGGTAGGCGTCAATACCTTCGCTTTTTTCGTGGGATCTAAGCAATGGCTGCCGAAATGTGCGTGTTATACAGCCTCTCCTACGTCTTCGTAGATATGTGTGTCCGTGTTATAATTCCGATCGAGTCCAATAGTAAGGGCCACACTTTGATGTTCCACAGCAAGCAAAGCGAATCAACAACATTTGTATACTCGTTCTGAGCAGCAATTAACTAACACACGCGAACTGAAACGACATTCAGCGCACACTGTGACCACTTCCCGACATTTCGTGCACTATGAATGCTCCTTAATTATGTTTTAAACGTCTACTTTTTCGGGTGTTTTGGCCGGGTTTGAGTAGGTTTTTAGAGTATTAAGGTGGCAGAGAAGCTTACGGCTAGTCTGATATTAATTTTTAGTTACTGATCTTAGAGATATTAAGGATGGGAAGAAAGGACAGGAGAGAGAAGTAGGTACCTATATGAGGATCCTGTATTTTCAGGTGAAAGCAGGAACAATGTTAAGAATCTTACGCCGATCTAGAAACTGTTTTTTTTCATTGTTTGAAATGGTTTGATCAACCATATAGGTCACAAAGTAACACTTATGGACTTTAAAGTTTAACGGTCAAAGTCAGAGTTTTCAGATATATTTAGTATACAAGGTTATTCTTATAAACAACTTTTGTTCTGAGACATTGACGATATCGCGAAAAAAAATCAGCTGTTCCATACAAAATTGGACTTTGACCTCGACAAAATGTATGGAACAGTTTCGGCAATGTCTCAGAACAAAAGTTGTTCATAATAACAAGTATAATCACCCCCTGAGAAGTTTGCACTATACTAAGAATAACCTTCTATATATATTAAAATATATGTATAGATAGATAACTACACTTATGTTTGTTTAGCTAGTGTTTACAGTGTCTTTACTGGTTTTTACTTAAAAATGTATTGCGGAGGCTACGTATTTTCACTTGTTTAAGCTATATTTATATGAAAATTTACGATTTCCGTTCAGGCCTACGAAAAGTTCTATGTCCCGTGAGGTCGTGACAACGACGTAATATTTTTCGGGATGAAAGGTAGCCTATGTCCGTTTCTGTACACCTGTCAACGTATATGCAAAATTTCAGGATGATCGGTTCAGTGATTTAGGCGTGAAAAGGTAACAAACAAACAAACTCATTTTCGCTTTTATAATATTAGTTAGGATTAGGATGAACGTCAAAGGGGTTAGTGAGTTTGTTACATTTACTGAATTTACATTTATGTTAGTTGCAAGGTTCAGGCAAAAGGTTAAATATTTATTTATTTATTTATTGACCATAAAACTTACATCTATCTTTACAGGCAAGCCTAATGCGATAGAGTAGCTGAATTAGACTATCTTATATCTATAGTATACATACACTTACTATACAGTATACTATACGCTTAAATTAAGCTAGTTACTGCAGTGGAAATAAGCAGCATTTGTGAATACGTTCAGTGGACATGTGAACAAATCTATCTGGTCAGACAGTGTGTTGAGCACACGCAGCGCCCGCACGAGCGGCGCGCGCTGCAGCAGGCTGGTGCGCGCGGCACTGCCAGCAGCGACGGCCGGCGCGACGACCGAGGTACTCGCTCGGAACGCACAGCTGCACCGCCTCTAAGATACCGGGATTGTGAATCTTACCGCGCATTACACTAAACACGTAGGTAGCAAGAGCTACTTCCCTTCTTACTTCGAGTCTGTAATATCCCACCATTCCTAAAACAATTAAAGTAGGATACAGCAGTGGGTACCCTGGGAACACGCCATACTGCTTCATATATAAAAACCTAAGAAATTTGTTTTGTATGCGTTCTAACATTAATTTGTACTTTTCTTCGTGTGGAGACCAAATGACCGCATTGCACTCCAAGTGGCTCTTTACGAGTGCTTCGTAAAGAGCTTATAGACATAGTTGTCAATCATGTGACTTTCTTCTTTCTTTCAATGTAGCTAGACAGAAATACAAAAGAGTATTTAATAGTGTTATATGAGAGAGCAATATAGCCGGAGTAATGTTTATTACTGTGATATAGACGAGGGACGCGTGACAGTTCTCGCCTCCCATACCGACATACCGCGCGGAAGCATTCGGTGTGAGGCACAAGCGCAGCGGTTATATGGAATAGCGCTTGTAAATGTTGCTGTTTGTACTTGTAGATTGTTTTTACTTTACAATGAAAAATTGCACGTGTTTTCTTTCTGTCTTCTTGTTGAAGTGAAAACTCCTTTGGGCGCGTTGAGCACTTCTTGGGTGAATAAAAATCATGGAACTTGCGTCATCGTCACGCTTCCACGCTTTATTATTTTTTTTAGAATATTAACAATATCTCAGAAATGGTGCGTCCTACGCAAAAAATAACGAAATTTTGACACCGTAACCCGACCCGCATTTTTTTAATTTTTTATTTAGAAAAAATTTTAATGATCAAGGATTAAAGTTTTCACTTCTATCGGCAGTCCCCAAAGACTGCCCTAATTTTGTTTTATTGTTAGGCAATATTTAGAATTTTTTTTATTTATAGCCTAATTCTTAAAGGTTTAAAACACGGTTCGGTTTTTGGGAGCAAGGCAAGTGAAACCATGAAACACAGCTAGTCATGATATAAAAAGATACTATTTTAGCACTGGTAGCAACAAAACCGGCTGGCGTGTGAAATGGTGTCTCATAGACCGGATGGCATAGTTTAAGTAGTCACCTCGCACATACAACTGACGAGTGTTATGGGTTCGACGCACACAATCATAATGTAGGCAATCCACAAGTGGTTGTTCTTTGTGTCCGATGTTTGAACGAGTGTAAGGTTACAGGAATTTTTTATAATAATAAGAAATACATAGATACATAGATTCACGCCCGTTTCCCAGAGGGGTAGGCAGAGACTACGGATTTCCATTTGTTACGATCCTGATATACTTCTCTGGCTTCATTCACTTTCATCACATGCCTCATACACGCCCGTCGGTTGAAGGTGCTGTTAACCTGGCCTTTACCCAGAACGCCTCCGATCTGATCGAGAAACGTTCGCCTAGGTTTTCCTCTTGCGACTGTTCCATTCATACTAGCCTTATAAACTTTCTTAGTCAGTCTTTTCTCGTCCATTCTTTCTGCATGTCCCAACCAGACTCTCTCTCTAATCACACTATTCCTTATTCTATCTTTCAGATTCACACCACATATGCTTCTCAGCGCTCTCATTTCTACAGCATTTATTCTGCTCTCATGCTTCTTTTGCCATACCCAACTTTCACTTCCATACATAAGTGTGGGCACTAATAGTCCTCTATGAACAGCCAAACGTGCCTTTCCGGATACATTTCGACTGTTCATAAAAGCGCGAAGAGCTTCATTCACTTTGTTGCCAGCAATCGTTCTCCTTTCAGTATCTCTCATGTTTACCATCCCCTGTAAATAAAGTACCCAAATATACAACCTCTTTCACTTGCTCCACTTTTTCTCCATCAATCATAATATTACATTATTTCTTTATTTCATTATCTTGCTTACATTTATTTTCATTCCTTTATTCTCAAAAGCACCATACATAATAGTAACCATCGCCTGCAACTCTTCTGCTGATGATGCAAGTATTACTTGGTCATCGGCATAAAGAAGACATTTGACGACTCGATGGCGTAGTGGTTAGTGTAACCGACTGCCACGCCTGAGGTCGCGGGTTCGATTCCCGCACAAGTCAAACATTTGTGTGCATAAACATGGGTGTTTGTCTTGGTCTGGGTGTTTCTATGTATAATATGTATGTATTTACAAAAAAAAAAAGTATATATGTATGTTTATCCATTGTCTAGTACCCATAGTACAAGCTCTGCTTAGTTTGGGCTAGATGGTGTTGTGTGTATGTGGTAGAATATTATTATTATTTATTATTATTATTTGACAAGTAACTCATTCATTCTTAATCCCCAATCTATTAAATCTTTCAAACTATTGTCCATGTATAGGTTAAACAGCTAAGCTAACAAGCTAAAGCTTTTTCGATGCTAAAGCATTCTGTGTGATAATAAATTTATTTATAAAAAGATAAATGTACAAAGACTGCAACTTTAACAAATTCCTTGTTATAAATTATTATAAACATAATTGTACACACTATGTGATCAATGACCCCTCCCCCCATGCTAGGATAATCCTGTGTTACAGTTAGTGCAGTAGTCGTTTTTCTTTTTTAAAGAAAAGCAACACGAATCTTGACATGGTTGTCATCAAAAATATCTCGCGATAACTTTTGTTCGTAAAACTATTCCATCTTACGTTATTATACAGAGAATGTAAAAATTAAGTATGCAACTTTATATAAAATATTTCTTTATTTTATACTAGCTGCCGCCAACGGCGTCACTGAAGCTTGGAGTATCATTAAACATAGCCTATGTTACTCAGGTATTGTGCAGCTTTCTTTATATTAGTTAAAAAGATTTTAGAATTATATTAGTTCGCGAAAATTTATAAAATCTGTCCATCGCACTGACTCAGCGAAGTAGACTATGACCTAATCCTTCGTGCACTGAGAAAAGGTCCGTGCTCAGCAGTAGGGTAGTTCATTATATACATAGGTACATACATAAATACACGCCTGTTTCTCAGAGGGGTAAGCAGAGACTACGGATTTCCATTTGCTACGATCCTGACACACTTCTCTGGCTTCATTCATTTTCATAACATTCCTCATTATATACAGGGCTGATATAATTTATATATATATATTTCAGTAGAGCTACATATGGGTTTCTACATACCAATCATATTTACGTCATTATAAATAACTAGCTTTTGCCCGCAGCTTCGCTCGCGTTAATTTAGAATTTGCCAATCAATTCGGGCTGTACTCTGCTTGTAATAATATAATTCAATCCTGATTCGAAAGACACGTTGCGCCATCTATTATCATAAGAACGTTATTATTGTTTTCCTCGGGAACAGTACATTTTTGCGGGATGAAAGGTAGCCTACGTTCGTTTCTTTACACCTGTCAATGTATATGCAAAATTTCAAAATGATCGGTTCAGTGGTTTAGGCGTGAAAAGGTAAAAACGTGAAAACAAACAATGAGTTTGTTTATTTTCACGTTTGTGTAATCAATTTCTATTCCTCGGAAACATTACTTTTTATGTAAGTGCCCTAGGTTCTATTCTGAAACCCTGACAACGTCTATGCGAAATTTCATGATGATCGGTCGAGTAGTAAAGGCGTGAAAACTAAACGAACAAACAAACTCCCTTTCGCATTTATGATAGTTATGATATTAGTATTTTCTATGAGAACTGACTCTAAGCGAGTAAAACAGTCTTTCCTTTAGGCAAAAGTTCATAATTGTCTCCATCAGTAGGTTCCTACTCGTATATAAAATTCGTTTATCGCTTCACGCTATGACTTGTGCTGCACTAAAGCAATACATTGCTACGATATTGCGGTGAGCGGGGGAATGTCACTGTCCCGTGACACTATGTGTTATATTCCCGTTTCATGAGCAGTGAGAGCAGTACCCAAGTGTGTCCCTTATCACTTTGTAGTGAGGCGAACGAATAAAATCGGTACTGTGCTATGGCCTTACTAGAATGACAAACTCATCTTGCTTTACTAAAATGCTCGATATAGAGTTTAGGTAACTGACTAGCTGTCCTCCGCGGTCTCAGCCACGTTTATGATTCCTGCTCCGCTCCCTTGGCTCGAAGCATGATGTTACATAGCCTATGTTAATCTATACTCATACCTCTGCCGAACGACCAAGGCATGGAATTCTCTGCCAAGGCACGTGTTTCCTTCTTCCTTCAATCCTGGGTCCTTTAAGCGAGGCGTGAAAAAGCACCTTCTCAGGCCGTCAAAGTAGAGACCTCAACATCGCCTCGGCTGCTTTGAGGGCGGTGTGGAGGCCACTGCTCTTAGACCACACGACTGCTTACCATCAGGTGAAGTGTAGTCATTTTGACGAGCAAAAAAAAACTAATATTATAAAGCTGAAGAGTTTGTTTGTTTGAACGCGCTAATCTCAGTAACTACTGGTTCGATTTGAAAAACTCTTTAAGTGTTGGATAGCCTATTTATCGAGGAAGGTTCTAGGCTATATAACATCACGCTATGACCCACGGGGGTGGCGCAGTAACGATAAACGCGGGTAAAACCGCGGGTACATCTAGTTCTAGATAAAGTACTTAGCTTTGTACTGGTGCTATAATTTTGAAACCGGTCCTGATTGTTTAAAGTCTATTTATTGCAAACAAATTACAAACATATACTAATACAAATCGTCCTCTTTATAATATTAGTATAGACAAAAGATATATTAGTGTACAAAAACGACGTATATCCATTCCTTTTTAAAAACAACTAAGCCTGCACTAAGGTGTAAGCCTTGTTTCACGGGGGACTTCGTTAAGGTACTGAGTCTCGAGGCAATAATTTGTGGAACACACAAATTATTATCCCGCGTGGGATTCAAACTGAACCCGCGAACGCTTGCCCGCTGAAATGCCCACTACTACGAATTTATTAATTTATTAAAAGTTAGTCAAAGTCAAAGTCAAAAATCATTTATTCATTTAGGTCACAAAGTAACACTTATGAACGTCAAAGTTTGACAATCAATTGACCTTTGCGCTGATTGTTTTATTGTGCGCAATGTTTGAGCTTAAATCTAAACTGAACCATTGATCTAACATTGCGTCGCAAAGCGCAATATTTGTACTAATTGACCTGGATCTACATTTTTTAATTTTTGTGTTTGTACTGTTTAAGAATTGGTTTGTTTGAGATTAAGTATAATGAGAGGAGGAGTTTTTAAGTTGAGGTTAAACATTCATTTGTATAAAGTGTTCAGTGACTGTCGAGATAGTATGTATCGAGAAGGCATAGTAACATTCGCATATTAAATTTAATATAACTATGGATTAGTATGGCATGTTCTCGGATTTGGCAAAATCCGAGCGGTTTTTCTAATGAAAATCCTCTAGGTATAGCAATGCGTATTTGGTGCACATTGGCTGTAATAACTTTTGTGTACCTAATTATTATAATTTTATATTTTAGGTCCATTATCCCTATTTTGCTCAAAAACAAGAGGAAATTAGGTTGAAATTACGATCCACCTGCTCGCAATGCAACCTTATGTTCAACAACTGGTGAGATCGCTTGTTGTAACACAAGTTAAATCTAACCTCGGTCATCAGAGTTCAATGAAAGCAAAGTCTCAAGAATCAATTCCGACACCTCACTCACAGTAGTCACAGAGGCAGACATGGTAATAACAATTGTTCTAACAATCGAAAAACCACAAGGATAAAACGTTGTTCCATGTCGAATCTCAACAAAAAAGAATGGCGCGGTACACAATGCCTTTTTTCCGTATCATTAACTTAATCGTATCAATGTTTCCGAGCATTGTACAACGTATTGATTTCAATTGCGATGTTGTCGGATTGTTTAATATACAAGTATTGACTACTAGTAAACATACAGACAACGATGTAATTGTTACTAGCTATTTTAGTTGCAAATATAATATATAATAACTTGCAGCTAAGTTTGTGTAAATAGCTACGCGCTTTATGTAGAGACAAGCTTTTGCTCGCGGCTTCGTTCGCGTAAAAGTAGGTTGGGATAGTTCTAACAATATCTTTTTAAATAAAATACCCAACTCGGTAATAATAGCTTTCTAATGGTGAAATAAGTTTTAAAATCGGTTGATTAGTTTTTGAGTTAAATCATTACAAACAGGCATGCAAACTAAAAATCAAATCTTTCCTCTTTATAATATTAGTACCTATAGAAAAAGAAGAAGACGTAATTTTGATATAAAATAATGAATGTCATTTAAAATCGTTTTAACATATAAATAACGTATAGGTAACCATAGTTACAAAGAATTGTACGGCGTCCGACGAACAATGCCGAAATACTACGAACGCGATTCGACTGCGCGTGTCAAATGCAAGGATGTGTGCGTGTAGCGTTTTTTCATTAATTTAATGTATTTCTAATGCATATTTTATATAAATATTAGGATTCGCCCCTCCTTCTCCATATAAACTTTAACTGTGCCAAATTTCATACTCCTCCGTCCGCGCAATTTTCGTAAAAAGGGGTACAAAGTTTTTGCTTCACGTATTAATATATAGATTAAAGTTAAATGTCTTATTTTGAAAGAATTATCATTCGTATTTTCCAATAATTGCTATAACAAGGGCAATAATATGAGACTTTAATTAGTGTGCGATTTGTCGCAGGTATCGAGTTACGCGACAACTGTCTCCTGGCGCTGCGACTATACTGACGTAATGCGATATTGTGCGCAAATGGCAACCGCACAAGTACAGAGCAATCTTTTGTTTGGTACTACGAAAAAAAAATTTGTGATTTTCTAATGATAACTTTCACTGTTGTAGATTTCTTAATAACATCTTCTTCCTAACCTTTATTATTCCCAAGTCACTTGGGGTCGGCTTTTCTAGTCTAACTGGATTTGACTGGATATCAGTTTTCTACACGGAGTGGCTGCCATCTGACCTCTACAACCCGAAGGCTAACGATACCCTAAAGCTAGACCAGTGTCAGGATATTAGAGGACACTGACTTCCCAATAACGGCTGCCATACATGTTCATGGCAGCCGGGACCGACGGTTTAACGTGCTCTCCGAGGCACGGAGCAGGCGATAATTGTCACTCAATACGCACATAATTTCGAAAAATCATATAACTTCCGAAAGTCAGAGGTGCGCGACGTGGGCTCGAACCCGATACCCTCTGCATTGCAATCTGTAACGTCTGCTTATCCCTAAAAGGGTGGACAAAGGTGAATTACTGCCACGCATATTATGCCAACTATGCTTTTAGCTGTCGTTTTTTTTTATTACGTACTACATACATACATAGATTCACGCCTGTTTCCTAGAGGGGTGGGCAGACTACGGATTTCCATTTGCTACGATCCTGACACACTTCTCTGGCTTCATTCACTTTCATCACATTCCTCATACACGCCTGTCGGTTCAAGGTGCTCTTAACCTGGCCTTTGTCCAGTTTTTTAATTTCGTTCTATTGCGTGAGATATCTAATTGGTATAATATACCTACCTCTTTCTACCATTTTGAAGGTACTCACAAAGTCAAAGTCAAAAATCATTTATTCATGTAGGTCACAAGTCACAAAGTAACACTTGTGTATCTTATCAGTTTTACTAACATAACTGCATGTATGTTTATGTTAGTTGTTAGGTTCAAACAAAGGGTTCAGCCTCTGAGAATCTTCTTAGAGGTACTTAGTACCTAGTATTAGTATCTAGTACTAATACGACCTCGATGGCGTAGTGGTTAGTGTAACCGACTGCCACACCTGAGGTCGCGGGTTCGATTCCCGCACAAGTCAAACATTTGTGTGCATGAACATTGATGTTTGTCTTGGCCTAGGTGTTTCTATGTATAATATATATGTATTTGCAAAAAAATAGTATATATGTATATACCCATAGTACAAGCTCTGCTTAGTTTAGGCTAGATGGCGTTGTGTGATGTGGTAGAATATTAGAATAGAATATTATTATTATATTATTACCTAGTATTAGAAGTTATACACATAGTCTTAATAGTTCATAGTCCTTCGTACTAAGTAAGCGAGTAACTAGAATTCGAAGCGGCTCTGTCGTAGATAACAAGTGAATCATGCAAGCGCCATAATAAATGACGTAACGCGAGATCTGTCTCAAATAGCGTTTGATACATTGTGTTGGAACCAAACCTGCAGGAAACTTACGGAAACTGTTTTAAGTCGCATGTTTATATTCTGTACTAGATTTTGCCCACGGCCTCGCTTGCATAAATATAGGTTAGGTAAGGTTCTTACCTAACCTAGTAATAGTACTTTTTCTGGATAAAAGGTACCCTGACCTTTTCTGCTGCCTAAAACGTGTATGTGAAATTGCATGATGATCGGTTAAGTAGTTAAGGCGTGAAAGCGTAACAAACGAACATACAAACTCACATTGGCATTTATAATATTAAGCAACATACTAGCTAGCGTTAATTGAATTCGTATCTATTTAATCAATTCAATCAACTCAATAACATGTACACTTGAACTAAACACAAACATATCAAACACACTACCCTCCGTCGATCGCTAAACCTCCCCTACACTGGCCATACGAAACAAAACAAATTAAACCTTAGCCCCTTCTAACAAAACATATATTCCTTTGTTACATATTGTCAAAAGCAGTACCATGTGTTACGGTAAAAAGTAGAAATAAGTAAGAATCCGAACTAACCAAGAAATCCCTAGCTGCTGTTGACTTATACATAAAGTGATTTTTAGGAATTTAGGCTTTTAACTAATCACGCCTGGCACTTTTTTATGTTTATCGATAGTAAATAATAATATTTCGTGTAAATCAGTGGCCAGTAGGTACCAACTTATAAGATCGAAAGCCGGTTTTGCCTTTATAAAACAATTCAATTTAGCACTAATATGGCTCCAATGAGCACTGGTGAGCTCAAACACGATATTTCAAAGAAATTGAAGAAATAAATGTATTTAAATTCATTTATTGTTAAAAACATAAATCAGGCGTCCGAAACGGTAGGCGCACGCTGATGTAAACTTAATGTCAATTGCCCAACGATGTTGCCAGAGACTACAGATTTGTATTTACCTACTATGATTTTAATATACTTTTTAATAGTTTTCTCCAAAAACTTCAGGAGTGCTATTAAGTTTGTGCCCGTCGGCTATGGTATAATCTGAATAGACGAATCTACTCTTTCGCACTCTAAATAGAGGCCAGTGTTCAGTAGTGGGACGGTTTCATTTAGGGATGATATTATTATATTCTAAAGCAACAGTTTAAGTTAATTATGTCCTTTTTCTAAGTATCTAAATTAATAGCAATAACAGGCTTTTTCAACTTTTACATTCTCTCAATTCTGGCTACTCTAATAACGCAGTCTGAATGTCATCTGTCGATATTTTTATTACAACTGTCCAAAAACTGTTTTCGTTCCTGTAATAAGAAAAAATTGTCTGAAATATAACAATAAAAAAGATTGTAAACAACGTTTCTATTACGATAAACAGCTGTAATGACTAGTTACTCTCATATCTTACGTATTTACATATTAACGGTAACACGATAAAAGTTGATTTGGAACTTAATATTACTAGAAATAAGATTCAATATCGAATGGTCAGTGATTGTTGTGAATAGGGTTGCCGAAAATGCTAAATTGAATTTCAATTCTATGACTTTGTATAAAAGTTGATTGTTGTTTGATAAACGTTTTCTAAGATATTAGGATGGCCACTTTAGTGATTCGAATAGAGGTTGTTTTTTGTGAAGGTTTCGAGTGTCGGTAAAATATCTCATTATTGAGTTATTCTATACTTTTGAAGGGCGCTTCTAGAAAAATTCAATAAAAGTTGTTAAACCTGAAGCGTTTTGAGTCAGTGTGTAATGAACACTGTAATGGGGAGGTCAAACTTGAGTGCTGATGACCCCCATGTCGGCAATAAAAGTCATACCTAACAACATCGCATTAAATGAAAAATATTACATTTCTATTGGTCCCGGTTAGTCAATTTTCATCACGGATTAATGTACAGGGGTAATACTAGCTTTTGCTCACAGCTCGCTCGGGAACAGTACTTTAGTTTGGATGAAGGTTACCCTATGTCCTATTCTGTATTTGTGACAACTACAACAAAAAATGTCATGATGATCGAGCGGAAAATTAAGGCGTGCAAGCGTAACAAACAAACAAACAAACAAATTCACATTCGCATTTATAATAATAAGTATTGTATTTAAGTCCTTCGTAATTGAAAAAAGTTTAAAATAGGTAGTATCCACCTAATACGGGGCAATCCACTAAAAGCATTGCCGAATTTAAGCTTTCAGCAATTGACAGAAGCAGCACGGTGCCTGGTGTACAGCATACAGCAATAGGCTTGTCCCATGAAATAGAACTTAAAACAAAACTGTCAAATATGGATGTAGTACCAACGCCTAACTTGTCGGGCAAATACAGGCGTGATTCCAAGCTACGTTTATTTTTCCCTCTTTCAACAGCTCAATTCACAAAATTACCATCTAAAAGCAACGCAAACCATTTTATTTTTACATTTACCATTAAACGTATAAAACACAAAATAATTCTCAGCATCAAAAGCTTACCCTTTCAACCCTTAAATTGAGCTCTCGTTATCCTCGTCTTATACAATAAACAGCCAGGTTGCATCCCTGACCAAAGTGGACGCGAGATAGCCATACACACTGTTCACAAGCTAAAGCAGGACGGTTATATGTTTCAAGTGCCACTTCAAATATAAATGGTATCGGATTGCCGAGGAATGAGACGGACATAACTAATACGTATGTGTGGGAAAGGAAGGGGGTTATTGAATGCGCTTGAGTGGCCACTGGTACTGTATAGATGTCCAAAGATGTTTCGAGTGGCTCGTATTAGTTTAACTATACTCGATAGCGCGGCTTTGCTTAAGTTTTTGGTAAATAAATGGTAATTAATTAAATAAATATGAGTACGTTGAACAGAGTCAATGGATTGCACAGTGAGTTGTTTATAACACAAATGCTTTCAGTGTCGCGTTTCGAATCTCGAACTGAGACATTCCTGTGTAACATACTAATTGTCTGAATCTGTGTTACTTAAAATACTTACGTATATAAAAACTGACTGTAGGTATATCGCGAATGAAGTTGGCATAGATATCATTGCCACTAAATTTCTTCAGCTACCTATAAGTTACTAAATTTGTAAACACGTCCGATATAGAACGTATAACTAGCCTGCTACCGTCTATCATAGTCATTTCAAGAAACTGTTCGGCTACTGATAATATCCTCACAGTAAAACGCTAATGACACTTCGCTCGACTCGGTGATCGAGTCTTTAAAAAGTTAATAATTAAACTTATTAATAGACGTGATTTCACGTGATTAGTATTCCTAAAAAGTTTCACATACCTAATACTGCTCTTAAAAATTCCTTCAACCTAATCTTTAAGTGACATTAGGGGATGAATTTTGAAAATATTTCTCTTGGTAGATGCCTAACATTGAATGAAGTCGTATGCGAAATTTAATTTTACTCCACAAAAAATTAACGAAATCAAATAAATTATTTTGCAATGCAGTTATTGCAAAAAAAAATAATTCCCGCACTAGGAATATTTCCTGTGTCCCGGGGGACTCTACAAACATTCAAACAACGGACACAAAGAACACCCAGACTGGGAACAACCATTTGTGGATCACACAATTTGTTCTCCCGTGTGGGATTCGAACCCACAACCCTCGGCGCAGTGGCAGTGTCGAGGCGACCACTTCAACCACTGCGCCGTCCGTGCAGTCAAGTATACTACAATAAACTAAGATGGTGGTCGGCACAATGTCATAAAGTGTACTTATTTCAAAGTACCCGAACATTAATGAATGAAAATGAGATTATTCTGCTTAAATAAACGGAATATCAATTTTAATACAGATTTTCTTGTTAAGCTCTGATAAAATCCTTTAAAAGTAATTAGTTTCAATCGTAAAACGTAGATGATAACAGGAAAACTAAACATTAAACAGATTCAATAGCATGTTTGCTTGACTTCAACCAGTTCGCGGGAATTTTTCGACAATTAAATAACAGTTTATTTGTTCATAATTATCATAACTCAAACTAAAATACATACACATTAGTTTAAGAAATCGATATGTATCTGTTAAATTTGTGCTTCGAACACGACGCTCGTGTTGATCGAAGTTTTTATTCGAACTGTTTGTTGAATGAATATTTAGTTAGGAATGTTTCTTATTACGTAGTTACCTACTTATTCAAACAAATTGTAGAGACGGGTTTTATTCATACGAAATGTACACAAAACCATAAAATACTAAGACCTTTTTTTACATTTTGTTAATTAGAAGATTTTATCCTTATTGGATATGGCAACCCTACCTCACCCTCGAAGGTGAATTACTGCAAGCATAACTAAATCAAGTGTGTCATAGCATCTTTGCTTCTTTGGATGTTGGTGACAAGATAACTTGTGATATACCTACCTATATGGGTTTAACTTCAATGCTTCCATGAGGTATTGCTTGTCTTTATTTATGGTTCATGGCCATCACAACATGAAGTACATTTTTCTCCATCCCACATATATTGCAACTAGCTGTTACCTGCTACTTCGTCCGTGTAGATTTTAACTAAAAAGTGTTTATCTCCGCGGAACCCTATTTTTTTTTTCTATAATCAAAGTAGCCTAAGTTACTCCTTATAACATCAGCTATCTGCCAGTGAAAGTCCCGTCAAAATCGGTTCAGCCGTTTCGGAGATTAGCCGGAACAAACAGACAGACAGACAGACAGACAAAAATTTTAAAAATTGATGTTTTCGCTTAGGTACCTTATATACTTTCATATGCATTAGATAAAAAGCTGTTATTTTGACATTACAAACAAACACTTAAATTTTATTTATTTGTATAGATTTGGAGAGTCTGCTTTATTTGTAAACATGTAAATTTGTTTGATGAAATGTCGTCCAGATTTTAATCTTGATATTATTTTAATAACACTAACCTAGCTATAACACACTGAAATTGATATTGTAAAGGAGACAGCAGATAAAATACTTACTGTGTGAAAAAGAGACACTGGTGCATTTTATATTAATTATCTCGCAAAAACAATAGATGCAAGTATTAAAATCAAAGGTCATGCGACTTTAAGTAAGTGTTAATAGTTTTAAATATAGTACCTAACGAAAGGTGCGTCTGCAATATTTAAATGAAAGCTTTTTTATGTATAAAGCATGCTGAATAATAAAGATCATGCATCACCATTTATACTTCAATATATCAACCGCCATAAAATAAAATAACTGATTAACTTATTTGCGACTGACTGTAGAAACTGCCAAATCTTTTAAGAATATGTTGGTTAAATGCATTCAATAAAAACTTTGCCAGTTTCATTCTGTTATAAAACAGTAAGTGACACATGCGTGTTATAAGCAATTTTTAAGGAATGCCAAGATGGTACCTATTGTATAATCTAAAAAGATACACAATCGAATTCTAAGTAACGGCTAATATATAGCATTAACTAACATTATAATTGCGAATACGAGTTTATTTGTTTGTTTGTTACGGTTTTACGCATTAAGTACTCGACCGATTATCATGCGATTTAGCATACACGTTGACAGGGATACAGAAAATGACATAGGGTACCTTTCATCTAGACAAAATACCATTCCCGAGGGCTGGAAATTTATTGACAAAATCTAGATTAAGCCGCGGGTAAAATCTAGTAATATACCTATAGTTTAAATTATGTGCTTTATTTTAATAATTGTTAACTAATCCACCCAGAAATATTCGCTCCGTCCGAGTTTGCACATTCTACACCCAGTTCAACTTTCACGTTTCCCTTTTCTTATTAGCTCACGTAACTGATACCTGTGTTGCTACACTCCACTCAATCGATGTATATTTGTTCAGATAGGGCGCGGCTCGAAGCACAGATGAGCCGACCGGAGCGTAGCGCTTTTTATTTATTCTTCTAACATGTTAAATAATCAAAATCAAAATCAAAAATAAATTTATTCAAGTTAGGTTACAAGGTAACACTTATGAATGTCAAAGTTACACTAAATTTTGACTGTGAATTTACATTTACTGCCACGTTCAGCAAAGCAAGGGTGTAGGGCTCATGAGAAGAACGGGCAAGAAACTCATGGCCACTCTTTATAATCGCCAAGTTTACAATAAAATTTTATTTACAAACCATAACTGTAAAATGCTGCAACCATTTCTCCATGACCTTCTACTGAACATACTCAACCATTTAATAAAATTTCATGGTAGCCTCTAAAGCAGCAGTATGATAAACAGGAGCATCCACTTACATGTACATAAATAATCATTAATCTGCCTGGTAGTATGCCTATGATTGCTAGCAAAACTAGGGGAAATACTTCTTGTAGTGTACGATGCCATTGCACTGCGCGTTGCCGATAATGGAGAAAAGGCAATTATGAGTTTTAACCGGTCTTTAACTTCTTATAGTCGTTCGCATTAGAAGCATATGAGTTTCCAGAATTATTTATTAGTATTACAACTATTACGGCGGTTGTATAGTAATGGTATCATTGAGTATTTTTTTAGTGTGGTCGCTCCCACTGTGAGGTGAGGATCGAACTAACGTCCATTCAATTGCAAGGATCGTTATAATTTTGTATTACCACTGCTTGAAATATTTGACCAATTGATATTATTTATGTATACACGGCTACACATCAAGTTAGACACCTACATACGCATATCTACGCTACATACAAAATAGAGAATTGTCGGTGCGGGACTGTGCATAGTGGTGTCGATGTAATGGTAAGGATAGAGCGTAACGAAACTATAACGCACTCTCTCGCACGATTCGCAGCGTTCAACTTCTAATAGTTCAAATTCCAAACAGTCTAGGTTGATGTGTCGCTGTGTGTACTTATACGTAATGTTGACCGACAGCCAAATGCGCTAGACGTTTTCTTGACGACGTCTGTTCGGTAGACAATGTTGGTTGTAATTTCTAACATCAAAACGATGAAATATCCGTCGCATTAAAACACCGCTCATCTTTGCAAACTGTCTGAGCTAAGCGGCTGTACGCGAGCATCACATTTCGCCGTGTAACCTAACCCTCGTGTTTCACGGGCTTCTTGCTATATTTTTTATTACGCCGAGTGTACAATGTACACATTGGAGTATTTTTATCTGCGATTGATTAAAGGAATCGGGTTACGTTTAATATTGGAGTACTGTTTGTGAGGGCAGTTCGACTTGTAGGTATATTGGAGGTGCCCGATTATTTGATATCTGTTTTCTTTTATTCTTTGGTAAGGTAGCAGGGTTTCCTTATGGACATTGTTTTAATGAGCGATAATATATTACTGCTGATATCGCGAGTCGTCGCGACGTTTAGTTGATAAGATTTTAACAGCGCTGAAGACACGATTGATTTTAGCTAGTATAGGGATTTTATAGCAGTTTCATACAGAAGATGTGATTTTAACAGGAAATTTGGTCGGATTGTACCAGCAGCTTGAGATTTAATTTCTTTACTCACACAAGAGAAAGTTAATGATAATAAGACTTCATGATACTTTGAGCTTACTCTGCGTAAATAGTAACACTATTGCGTGTTGCTTTATGAACCAATTAAAACGATGATGTGGTGATTGAATATTGACTGGTTTATTGTTACTTAATTAAGGCTTATATACTAAGTTATTATACATACGTAGTACGGACCTATATAGGAAAGGGAAATTATGATGTTTACTTTATTTGCATAATTAACAATATTAACTATTATGTATTACGGCACGTAGTATTTTGCTTTGCTAATAACAAGTTATATATATCACGTTTGCATGTACTATACTATACTATGATATACTATGGCTTTCGCCATAAACACCAATAAATAAACTGTTTGAGTACTCAAAATATAAAGTACTTCAAAACATCAAGAGTCGTGACAACAACCCGTAGTCATCCTGAAGCTAGGGCTGCTTAAAAGCAACTCAACGTAGGTGACAGTTTAAGTTTAACTAAATCAATAACAGTTTCAAGAATAACGTGTTATAAATAAAACGCGATATAAGCCGACAAAGTACTTTAAATTTAATATATAATACGTATGCCATTATAATTTTACCCTTTTCTAAGAGCTGTTCAATACTAACTACCCATTTTTGCTTGTGTTTTGCTTGTATTACCATTTGCAGTTTGATTGTCTCCTGCCTATTAAACATAAGCACGACAATTTTCCAAAAATAAAATTTCTTAAAATTTTAACGTTATTAAAACCCAATCATTGTTAGATACTATTATAAAGTGTACTCAACAACAGAACAATATGTTTCTGGTCACAACAATATCTGCGATGCCCCTCGACGATAAATAGCGGCTGTACTTACAGGCCACTACTCAATGTACCCGTTGCAGACGGCTAATTAGAACTCATCTACATCAATGCACAGATAGCACTGCAGGGGGACGTCCAACACATACTAGACTATAGACAGTAGTTTGACAATTACTCTTAAGATACTTATAGTATCTTACAATAAAAACATAAAATGAGCCGTCACTGGACGCCTGGTAGATGTGAAACATCGAAATTATTGTGTACAAGTAATTTGCATAAAAACAGATTACGACAGGACTTAATGTAAAAATAAAATATAACGAATTTTCCAGAAATGATGATTGTTTATTTAATAAACATTTATTTTCATTAAATACAAAACACACACTACTACATATAGACTGTATATAATATATACACTATCATATACCGTGGCATGCATTCGCCACGCCAGCAATCGGTTTTACGTGCGGCTATAGATGTTTCACATCACAACAGCCTTATTGATGAGTGTTTGCGTTTACTGCTTGTCATAGCACCCTTCGATTGCTTTCTTTAGGTAAATTCTTAACTGCAGCTTGACGCTTAGAGCTGTGCTCGCAAAACTAAACTTTTCATCTGGTAATTTGTCTATCACTTCGTGAATGTTGAAACACATGTAGTACTGTGTAATGTATTACAAATATGCTTAGAAAGATAAACACATTCCATCGGATTTCTCTGCTTCCTACAAAAAGCTTTCTTAGTAACTAATCGTTACTGCTAAGCTTTCATTACTACAACAATTAGACAACAGAGTCGCCTACAAAATTGTCTGCAAAGCTATGTTGACGGGATGAATAAGATTCTCGTTCGTCCCGTTGACATTTAAGCAACTTCTATTTCGAAGGATCGGCAGCGCAGAAGTATAGTTAATTGCCAAAGGCAACAACAAACTTCGTGAACATTTTTGTTAGTGTAATAATTATATTTACCAGTAAGAAAAGAGCTAAACCGAACTTAATAAAACGGGAATATTGAATAGTACCTATCAGGATAAGTTACTCCACACAGAACATCATTAGAATCGTGGTACGCGTAGCATTTGGTAATGGCAGTAAAGGTATATTATAAGTCCGGCATAAAAAGATGTCTCGTATAGATACAGCGAACACATAGCTCAATAGATTCTGAAACACGGATTACCTCTGTTTAATGTAGCGACGAGATACAAAAGTGATATAATACGGACGGCGGTAATCAATCAGCTTACATTAAAACCCGATCCAAACAAACTTCAATGGCACCCTAACATTCTGTAAAATTTATTAATAAACCGTGTCAGTGCACAGCGGAGGTTATAAACAAGTATTAATAGTATTACTCGTATATTAAATTCGCAATATACTGATAGACACAATGGACGACTCTGCATCATATTAAATACTCTTTGTCATTCGATTCTGCGTCAAGGGTTGTCGCTGCGTAGCAATTTTATTTATTTGTTACTTTGATTAATATGATTTATTAGATTCAAATGTTGTATTTAAACATTCACTGTCTATTGCAATTAACAAATATTTTATTCATATTTATTGATAGAGCTAAAATATGATTTGGAAACTATATTACCCGAATCGATTTACCATTTAGGTAAGCAAATGCAAATAAGATGTTTTATTCTATATTCTACAATTATATAAGTACATCGGTGTATCTTTTTAGAATAAATACTCATACCTTTTTTATATCTCCTTAAAGCATTTTTATGGTCATCTTATCTCAGCATAATGATTATTTTTGTTAGCCTTGTCATGTAATATTAACATAACATAAAGCTATATATTTTCATCGCCTGTTTTTATGATGATATTACAGATATTATTGTTTCATACACGTATTTTTTATTCTTCTATAATATTACAATTTAAGAGGCAGATTCAAAATGAATAACTTACTAACTTCAAATTGCACTCTATGGATATCAGCAATGACAAATTTATTTATAACAATAAAATTAACTACATGCGTGGCAAACGAACAAAATAATTAAATCAAAAATACAAATATAATAACCGCCTACAGCGCAGCCCTGGCTGATTGCACAGCAATAGAACACTAATACCTCAATCGAATGAATAACCACACCCAAAATCTACGCAACTAAATTGAACTTTACACTCTTGCAATAAAAGCCAATTTGGATTAATTCCAAAGTAATAGACTTCACTAACAATTGGTCTTATTGTTACCGCCCGCCGATTCAAAGTTACTCCGTTCGGTGATCATTATAGATTAATTTAGACTTTATTTTATAACTTATAGGGTATAGATTTGTTTGATTACTTGTGGGGCAGTAAATAATAGGTGTCGTGAACAATCGTAGCGGGTAGTCGGATGCATTCAGGGTTGCTAATCACTCGAGAATGGACTAAACTCGAGGGTACAAATTAAGGGTCACGGGATTGGGGGTGTTTTTATTAAATTTGCAGTCATTTGGATATTAATATCGACAGAGGGTGGCTTGTTTGTGTGATCGACGAATGTTGGATTCAATGATATGATTACTGGCTGGGGTCAAAATTTGATTAATTTCTATTTATTGGAATTAAACTATTTTTATATCCATATTCGATAACGATTATCTCGATTTACATACTAGGAAAGTCGAATCAATGTAATTACTAATTAAACTTTATTTGTAGTTAACAATTAACTGGCAATTAGAATTAACTCTTTTTATTTATAAATTTATTTATTTATTTAAGGATTTCCAACAAAGGAATATACAATAACATACATTATATAGCAGTAATAAAGTTCTTAGCGTGTATAGTCCCTCAATTATAGGAAACCACAGCTTGCAAATTATAATTACAACTAAACTAACAACTTAATTAAAGAAACAAACAGAAAACATAAAATTTTTAAACATAAAATTCTGCCTCTAGGGTAAACTTTGAAGTAAAACAATAATAGCTTATTAGATATAGAGTTATATAAAAAATTAACAAAGAAAAAAAAAGTGGAGGTATATAGAACTAAGTTAACAATCTACGAAGACACTTTTTAAATTGTATTAAATTGTTACTTACGTTTCGGTCGGTGTTAACAGAAAGTGCATTGTATTGTCTACATTTCTTCTACATTTTTGTTGTAGAAGTTTGCATATCTAATTACTGTATTATATGTATTGAAATCATTTGACAAAAGTCACGACCCACAACGAAATATCTTTAAGCCTCGGCCACCAGATCTGTTTTAAGATAATTCATCTATAATAAAGAATCATATTAACTGCTAAGTAATTTGTATGAACCAATCGTATAATAAAATCAAAGAGTCTGGGACATGCCTGGTCGTGTTTATTGAGTTTCAATGTAAAAAATGGACGTGGGCTTGACCCTTTTTACGCATAACTTTAAAAAAGCTGGCAAATGATTGCACTGACGGTTTTGGGCGCCTCAAACTTGCCAATGCATCAAGTGTTGTGAATTCAATCCCCACACAGGGCCATGTTCTTTATTTCACAAGTAGTTATTAGAGTTTGGGCGTTATTTGAGTCCGTCATTTGAAAGTTTGTAAACACGAGGCGAAGGTGCTAGGGCTGGTCTATGTACCGCATAAACGGATATACGAAGTTACTCTGGAGGAAAAAATAAGAAACGTCACTATAAAGTATAAAATATAGCTTATGTCTTCGGAGAATATAGAAATAGTACATTTTAAATACGGATCTGTAGTTTCAGAGATTACCTCTTTCAAACATACTTACAATCTTTAATAATACCAGCCCTGTAATAAACTGTCCCTCCCACTGCTGGGCAGAGGCCTCTTGTCTGTGTGAGAAGAGGTACCTAAGCCATAGTCCACCAAGCTGACCCAGTGCGGGTTGGCAGATTTCACGTATCTTTGAGAACATTATGGACAGACAGACATGCAGGTTTCCTGACGATGTTTTCCTTGGCCAAAGCGAACGATAATTCATTCAATTCAATTTAATTCAATTCAATTTAATTCAATTCAATTTAATTCAATTCAATTGTTATATAATTATTTAATACGCACATAACTTCGACAAGTCAGAGATGCACGCCTTGGGTTCGAACTCGAGACCTCTGCGTGGCAGTCCAATGGTCTCCCACTAGGCTATCGTTATTTTTTTACAAACTTTATCTCTATATTATATTAGTCTAGCCATATTGTAAAAAAGCGTACAAAATAAGCAGAACCAAAGCTCAAAACTTCTCATGCCCACAAAATATTTGGCAATCGTTAGCCAAACGATTACTTTCCACGACAAAAAACATCACAAACGGGCCCCTGAGCTACCAGGGGCACATAAAAACAAAAAGTTTCAATATAGAAGTTCTTAATTGCGTTATAATAACTGAAATACGAGAGTCGGTAATTAGCGTCCACTCGGCCGTTAAATACTTGAATGAACTCTGTTCCCAATGGTGGGCTCAAACGATTTTAAAAAGAATATAGATACAACAGAACTATATATACGTTGCAATTTTATTTTTAAGTAAATTTTATGAATTATATTCAAAGTCGCTATTACTGCTTTTATAAAATGACTAGCTTTTGCCCGCGGCTTCGCTCGCGTTAATTTAGAATTTGACAATCAATTCGGATTGTACTCTGCTTGTAATAATATAATTCAATCATGATTCGAAAGACACGTGGTGCCATCTATTATCATAAGAACGTTATTGTTGTTTTCCTTGGGACAGTAATTTTTTTTCGGGATGACAGGTAGCGTATGTCCGTTTCTGTAGACCTTACAACGTATATGCAAAATTTCAGGATGATCGGTACAGTGGTTTAGGCGTCAAAATGTAACAAACAAACAAACTCATTTTCACTTTTATAATATTAGTTAGGAAGTTAGGATAGTACCATTCGTATAGTTCTAGACGTAAGGCTGTCAAAAGAGCTTATTACATTTTTATATTAAAAAGGTGAAGCGCAGGTTTTGGGTCATGTATCGGTCAACAGTTACCAACGTCTAGCCTATCTTACAGCAAAAGTATATTCTCGCCACTGATGCTGGGACTACATTAGCGGGCTACGGCGAATATTCATGTTATCGCGATGAGTGTGTCCAGCTAGATCATTGCAACGCGTGGTATCCGAGCGAAGACGATGTATCATCGGGGCACTGTCGCTAAAATGGCGCGCATCAAAGGGATATGGCACGCCAATATTCGCTTGGGTGGCCACACCTACGTTACTTCAGTGTCGTCCAGATTTTGAAGCGGGACGAACGTGCTTGTGTTTTTTTGTACATTATGGAGTGGAGTAACGAAAAACTGTTGGAGTTCATTCTATTTTATGAAACTGAGATTATTATATGGAATCCTGATATGACATAGTGCAACGCCACTGCCTTCATTTTGAATTACTGCCTACGTCTCGGCCGCACAACAAGTCGAACAACACGATGTATCGCGACAACACGACACGAATCTTCTCCCGCTTAATGTAGACAAGAACATCGCCCGTACGCGATATTTTTAGCGCGTCTACGCGACGCGAATCTTCGCCCGCTAATGTAGCCCCAGCATTACAAATAAGCAATTGTAATGTACACCCTAAGAGACAATTAGAGTGAATCGAATATAATATAGTTCTTATGGGTCTTCGTTTAGGTAGTTTAATGTTTAAGGCTACTCTGGTATAGTAATACACCGTATTGCGAGCTGAAAAATAAACTTTTAACGATATTAAGACGTCTCAGTCTCTTACAATATACATATATGATAAAAAGGATTAAAAAGTATGGCTTACTCGATAAAACATCATACACAAAATAAACTTCTTCTATAAAATCAGTTAAATTTAAACCATTTTCATAAACACTGTATTCGTATTGCCGAACATAACCGAACATTCACGAAGGGCATTTTAACTAAGCGCTTCGGAGTTCACAGCGAAGTAACACAAATGAATAGTAATGCAGTCAGCGGCAGGGCACTAAATCTCGAGCACAAAGCGTAGCGAGCGGCGCCGGGCGGCGACACACGGCTATTGTCTACAGATTTACGACCAGCATACGCTGTTTCAGTGTAAACATTATGTGGTTTGTGTTGCCAACTTATGGCGGTGAGACAACTGGCTTAGAGAAAAAATCAAAAATTGACTTTGTAAAATATGGATGTTCCAGGACTTTCTTGGTGATGATGAAGTATGTATTGCCTTTTTATGTACTATTAAGGTGATGCTTCCGTAGCATTCCGTAGCACTGGTATCAAATGCAAGTTCTGTGCATGATGATCTCCTTCATGGGCAAGTCTTTTTGGGTTTTACTGACTAGACATTTTAGCAGTAGCACGGTATCTAAAACTGTGCGTGAAACGGCAATATTGTCCTCTTTAACGGGGGGCCTTAAACTATAGTTAGTCAAATATGGGTGTATTACTCCGCTGCCTGCCCCTTCGTGGATGAAGGCTGAAAAAGAAATATATAGTGTCCAAGATGGTAAGCAGTTACCGAAGCCTAGCCTATATATATATTCGACTGGGGAAGGACTACCCTCTCACAGAATATCGACGTGAAATAGCAGTATTCCTACTGTTGTGTTTCGTTCGGTGAGTGAGAGTGCCGGAAACCCAATCACCCTCTTTTCCGCCTCCCGCTCCTTCTCCTTCCCAATTCCTTTCTTAAAGGGTCGGCAACGCACAAGTGATGCCTCTGGTGTTGCAGGCGTCCATAGGCTACGATTACCACTTACCATCAGGTGGACCGTATGCTTGTTTGCCCATTAGATGTATAAAAAGAAAAAAATCGTTGTAATTTTGGTATAGGATACATATTGATGTATTCTGTGCTATACGTGTAAACAACGAATCTCACTTGTGGGTTGCTAATCCTTCATAAAAGGAGTCGATTTGCTGCCAGTGCAGGGACAAAGACCGCCTATTGATGATGACCAAAGGAATCGGTTACTATTTTTTATCTCAACATAACTGTAGCTAACATCTAATTACTTTAATAGTCTCACTTTACAAAATCTGGACATGAGTTGTCTTGGCTGACCTAAAAGTCTTTGAATTGATTTCGGATCCTTCGATCCGTAAAACAAAAATAAAAGCCGTTAAAAAGGTATTAAATTAAACTTGTCGCGGAGTGAAAATCTGTGCTATTCCGCAACGTATACCCGGCGTATTCCAATACCTAGACATTGATGAATCCTATTGACGCTACGGTAAATGCAATAGTCGTAGTGAAATTCTAAACTGACACAACTTTCTTCAACTGTCTTCAATACGTTTAGAGTTTATTCGAAACCCACCAATATATATTTACCAAAACTACACTACCAATCTAAAAATTATGTATACAATACAATAATTATTGTAAACTTTAATGACAGAGGTTCATTTAAAGAACAGTCTAGTATATCACAAATAAACCTGTCCAATATCGTCTGTGTATATTTTTTAGATAACTTGCCATAGCATTGCTACGGTCACTAGGTAGCTACGCCGTAGCGCGTAGCAAGTACGGAATGAACGCTTTTTCGCACCACAACAAAAACTTTACACAAAGGGACTAATTATCAGAAAATCTAGTACTTTTAAAATAGAAAGCATTAAAAATAATCACTTGAAATTGCAACAGATTTAAACCTTTCTAGGGTTGTAGTCATTTGCCACACGTACACAACTATGTGGCAAGCATTTAGGAGCCGGCTCTAAAATGGTTCAAATATACCAACATAAAAAAAGTTCTTAAAAATCTACATGGACACGATATTTTAATGATGTTATACAGTTAATTAAACAACGATTTTTATGTGCTGCTGAAATTCGGTGAGTTTGCGTCACATCACATTATTATACACATTGTTCACCAGCAGGGCTTATTCCTTTGAGTTAAATTAATCAACAATCTAATAGTTGGTGATGGTTCAATATTTCTCAAGACACGGTACGCTTTCAGCGATCATTTCTCCCACGTACGTACAAGCTCTGGAATGAACTGCCAGCTTCGGTGTTTCCCGAGCGCTATGATATGTCCTTCTTCAAACGAGGTTTAAAGAGAGTTCTTATTTCACCGTAGGCAGCTGCTTTGCTGTGTCCTGACATTGCTGAAGTCCATGAGCAGCGGTTACCACTTTCCATCAGGTGGGCCACTTGCTCGTCTGCCACCAATGGCAATAAAAAAAACATTTCGTTAAGTCAGACGAGGCAGCAGCTTAAAGAATTCTGACATTAGACTATTTACTGACCACATTAAGAAGGCTTCTACATACATATTTTGCCTAACAGCTGTAAATCCGACAGATGCCTATTCTAGACATAATTACTCTGTGTTCCGGAGCGAAACATCCCTGTACTGCCCCAAACAATAGTTGCGGCGTTGCAGTGAAATTACTGCGCGCACACAATACACTGCCGCCTTTGTTCTGTACAGCGGCCAGTGTTATAAACAGGCGCATAAATCAACACGAAACATTGCGGCCCGACCGACGCATGCATGCGGACATAGTGCGGATAGAGAACAGTTATTGTTTAAACCTCTTCACTTCTAGTTAGTTATCTTTGTTTTGATAATCCTAACTAATATTATAAATTTGAATGTGTTTGTGTGATTGTGACTTTTTGTTAACTATTCAACCAATTATCATAAAATTTCGCTGTCACAACATAGGGTACCTTTCATCCAGAAAAAGATACTGTGTTCGAGTTAGCAAAGCCGTCGGCAAAAGCTGATTAATTTTCAAATCAGTGGTACTTTCTTCGAAAGGAAACTGTCTTTATAGTTCTGCGTCATAAGTTTGTGTTTAATTTACCGTGCAATCGTGGGCTCCGAATTTAATGCCGGTCGATAAAAGTGTTGTAGAGTTTTACAGTTAAGAATTTTTAGTAGCAACATGTCCAACCAGAATGGTAATAGACCCAGTTGATGACAATAGCTTCGCTGTCTGTTAGATGACGATGATGATGAGGATGACGAATGTAGATATAGGACACTTTTGTTTAACTTTTCGGGAATATAGGCGTGGTATGTCTGTATATAAAAAGTTAGCGCAGTCTTTGGGGACTGCCGATAGAAGTAAAAATTTAATCCTTGATCATAAACACATCTTCATAAAAGAAAAAAAAAATAAACAAAAAGGGGCGCGTCGGATGCTAGTTCCTGATACTCTCTTAGGGTTTATTAAGGGGGTCAAAATTTTTTTTATTGCGTAGGACGCACCATTTCTAAGATATTGTTATTATTCTAAAAATAATAATAAAGCGTAGAAGCGTGACGATGACGCGAGTTCTATGATTTTTGTTCAACCAAGAAATGCTCAACGCGCCTAAAGATTTGAGAAAGAGAACGTGGAGACCTTAAAGGGGTCTAAAACTCTACTTATTACAGAAACAGGGTTATTTAGCCTTAATATTCAGTATTACGAAGAATGTGCTAAAAACGAGATGCCCTATAGGCTTCCAACAAGTGACCGTCTCGTTTTCACTTAATCCTATCTTGTATTTGCGTTGTATTCTTTCGTATTGGCCTTTTCGTAAAAGGCCTAACTTTAAGCTTACTGCTACGATTTATGTTTAACATAATATAGACCGTCTGTATATATAGGTAGAGTGCGTATTAGCACTATATGTCACCCAACGTAATAAGGGGCGATTGCCGTCTTCTGGGCACATCATACCTGCTACTATTAAGAATTTACAACCAACTCAACTTTACAATACTCCCACCGATATTTAACGATAGCCCACATGTTTTTTTACACAATTGTGTCAGTAATGATATTAAATAGTAAAAAGTTGTCAGTCCAATTCATCCACAGTTCATAAAAAAGCTATTCTGCCCATCCCCTAATATAAACAACTATAATAATATGTATTATTAATTGTATTCACCATTTCAATATGCCAAACATGGTTGATACACAAAAGCGACGAAACACGCGTCCACAGCATCATTTACCAACAGATGTCTATATTAAATTCAATGCGTCTATTCATCCCTTTCTCACACATACGTAACAATATATCCATCCCGCTCGCTCCCACATAATGATATTCAGAATGGCCAGTCTACGTTCATTGTAAGTCTATAAAAGTTTCTATACTTAGGGTATTATTTTAATGAAATTTTTTCGTTTCCATTTTCTTTTGCGAGGGCGTGCCTTTATTATAACACACAAAACGACTGTGTTTTTATCGCATTCACGAGTTCTTTTCTCAAAGAACGGTATACATTGGCGATTGTGTTCAGTGAATCGTTGAGGTACACTCAGTGACTATTCAATGTAATTCGTTTTTTATGTTCGAGTTTCGATTACATTTTAATGGTGGTTTGAATGAGTTCACTTGAGGCTTTTATGGTTTTTAAATTGACGGGATTCGAATCGTTTTTTATATATTTAAATATGGATGATATTTTATTAATAAGTCTGTTATCTGTGGTTGTTTATCTGAGGCACTGGCTACGGGCACAGCATGGTTAAAAGCTTAATATCATAATATATATATGAAGATCTTCTCACAAATAGAGGTGTTCAGACCGTATCTTGTTGTAAAAGACATTTATTCAATATCTTCATTTTCTTTATTTCTATCTTGTATGACCGAATATCTAATAACTTATTAGTAAAACAACTTCTTTGTCATTATTTATAATTAGATATTACTACATTTAGATTACAAGTTTCTAGTGATTTATGATCCAGTCCGTCACTGCCACACCGCATTGGCCCAGTGCGGTCATGCGGTGTGCCACACTTTACATATCTTCAAAAACTTTATGTAGTCTCTAACACGCAGGTTTCCTCACGACATATTCCTTCACAGTTAAAAAGCGAGCTGTAATTAACTATTTAATACGCGCATAATTAACTATTTAATACGCGCATAATTAACTATTTAATACGCGCATAATTTCGAGAAATCCAATTGTAATCCCAAAACCTCTGCGTGGCAGTCTAACTAGGCTATCGCTGCTAGCTTGCTGATTAAAATACAATCAGACATCTCGAAATTAATAAACAGATTCGCACACCGATAAAACCTTCACACGTATAACGATACACAACCAAATTATAGAGCCCGAACTCTTAAAATTCGACTCTCGATAGCGCCCCCTACCGCCCCCACCCCGTACACCCCCCGGTGTTTAAAAAAACAATAACTTGGACCATTAAATTCGCACACGCGACTGATGACGAGTTGCTTTCTAATTGCGCTCACAATCACTTTTATATTACACTACGTATAAAATAGCTGCAAACTTTGGTATTGTAGGGACCGCTTATGGCTGGAAAATACATGGGTTGCTTTCTTTCTATATGTGTTATATTGTCTGGTTAATCATCTTAAGAGTTCTTAAATATCTGTTAAAATATGTGTTGTGAACTAGTCTGACCTGCTGTACCAGACTATCAAATATCATACATGTAAAATCACTAACTACACTAAACTTCCTCTTTTTCTTCTCCCTAGCCTTTATTATTCCCAAGTCACTTGGGGTCGGCTTTCTAGTCTAACCGGATTTGAATGGATATCAGTTTTTACACGGAGCGGCTGCCATCTGACCTCCGCAACCCGAAGGCTAACGATACCCTAAGGCTAGACCAGTGTCAGGATATTAGAGGGCACTGACTTCCCAATAACGTCAGTCCCGGCTGCCATGAACATCTATGGCAGCCGGGACCGACGGCTTAACGTGCTCTCCGAGGCAAGGAGCAGGCAATAATTGTCAATTAATACGTACATAATTTCGAAAAGTCATGTAACTTCCGAAAGTCAGAGGTGCGCGACGTGGGTTCGAACCCTAGACCCTTTGCATTGCAGTCTGTTGGTCTCCCCACTGAGGTATCGCTACACTAAACTTACTAACTCATAAAATTAGACGTTTATTATATAAGTGTTACTTTGTGACTTAAATAAACGATTTTGACTTTAACTATATTGGCATCAGACTGCTTCGGCGGTGCAGCGGTAGCGAATGCGACTGCTGTGCGTGAGCACTTAGTTTCGACTTAAGCACTTTTTTATAGTCTTCCTGTAAATAAGTTTTTAGTAGCATCAGGGATTGCGGAATTATGTTCCGTTGACGGCAATACTTGTCCTCTATTAGGTATACTCTAACAGCATATATGAGGAGTATAGTTTCAAAACCTGCCAAAACGATATCAGAACAAAAATAATGTTCCGATTGAATACGAAGCTCCTTCGTTGCTTCTATCGCACAGCGCTAATAGTTTTCAACAAAACCCACTACAATTCTATTAAATCAGCTCACAAAAGTAGCAGTTTGTTGCAAACACCGCTAAAATAGTCCATTTATATTATGTCTTAAATGGTTTTTTGTGATTTACCATTATTTTGTGAAAAGTATTTTAGAGGATTCAGAAACTAAACTACTCATATATGTACATACCTCTTCGAGAATACCAAAATATTTTCAAGTACTTTCAATTTTAAAAGCCATAGATAGCTTAACGATATTATTATGTACAATTCTATCGGATTTATATTCGAAAATTATGTTGGACAACACATACGCTGTGTCGTTGAGCAATAATTGTTCTTCAAAAGTAATTATTTGAAGCTAATAATACGCATTATTGATATAGAAACGGGCCCCTGTTTTATTAGCGAAAGCAAGGTTACTATCTATTTCTATATTAGTTAAGAGTCACGATTACTTTAGGTAGGTGAACACTACTACCAAACAAAAAGCACGAACCTCTTTAAGCTGAATTCTATAAAACAGTACCTAAGAAACATATTAAATGCTCTTTCTTACACTTAACTCGAATTACACAACACTAACAACACGTTCCACCCATCTCTTAAAGAACCCTCAGCCTGTAACAACCCCCTCCACTCAGCGCGTGCAATACGCGAGCCTTTTTGTTCCACCATTGTTAGAACTTTTGTTCTCGACTGTATTATTTCTCGTTTAAGCCTGTGTACTTTGAACGGTGTGTTTTTGATGTAGGCATACAAGACGCACGAAATGTGTTTCAAGAATTTGCTGTTTGTTTTTATTTGTAATTGTTATTTTTGTTGAGGAATACTTGGTTTTTGCACTTGCATTGTGTGGTTTGAGGTGAATGTATGGTTAAATAATTTAAAGATAAAGAATAACTAAATTTCGGACAGTTTCCACCTATTGGAATAGGGTTCTGGATGCTATTATTGGGTTTTTATGGTATAGGACTTTTTCAGAAACGCCTAATACCTCGCCCTAAATTTAAGTGTGTCGTATGTATAGGACACACTTAAATTTAGGGCGAGGTATTAGGCGTTAGCATCTAAAACCCTATTCCAATAGGTGGAAAATGTTCGAAATTTAGTGATTCTTTAAAATCTTTTACCATACATTTACCTCAAACCACACAATGCAAGTGCAAAAACCAAATATTCCTCAACAAAAATAACAATTACAAATAAAAACAAACAGCAATATAAATATATGTAGTTGTTTAAATGTTGGTGAGGTAGCCTCCTACTTTAGCTGTAAAGGATAGACAAATTTGAGTAGATCATGTAACGGTATGTATTAGAAGATATCATGTCATTTAACTAATAGTTTCTCTTTGTCAACAGTTCAGAAGCGCGCTCGCATCACAGAAGTGTGTTCCAGTCCCTCACCGCCAACCGAACAGCAGCAAGATCCCAAAACCCCCAACCCTACACCACCACTAGTTACACCACCCCCTCGCTCGCCCTCCGACCATGAGCTCAACGTTGAAGAAGAACTTGATGAAACGGAACCCTCACTCACTCCCGAAAACCTATCCATGAAAGAACAGAGAGAGGAGATCCCAGTCAAGAAAGAAGAAGAAGACAAATCTTGGGAGAATTCTGAATTCAAATACAAAATGTTCAGACGGGAACGGAAAGAAACAGTTGAGACAGCGACAGAAGATTCATCTCCATACCAAAAGTCACCGGTCGACGTCTTAATAAAGGTCTTCCCGCGACGCAGTCGTGTTGAAATCGAAGGGATTCTAAACAGATGCAAAGGTGACGTGGTAGCAGCCATGGAAATGATGATCAACGGGGAGAATTCCACCCCGTACCAAGTGACTCAAGAGTCTCCTCCGTACATGCAGAATTACCAGTCAAAATCCGCCTTTTCGCCGCTGTCAAACCAGAGCTTTAAGTTCTCACCTTCTCGAAGATTCCTCACTCCACCATACAGTGGTACGGGGTACTTGCCTACTGTGATTCGACCGCCACCTGAGTATCTATCCTCGTTCATGCCACCTTCAGAGCTGATCTATGGACGACAGCTTCAGGTTCCTTCGCCAGGTACTTCTCCAACGTCAGACAATACGAATAACGAAGGCTTTTCCGATTAGGGGTACCTGAAGTACTGGACTGTGCTTTAAAGATAGCGCCCGTGACTTGTAGACTTTTGATTCTTCATTAGGTTTTTATATGCAATGAACTGGTATAGTGTGTGATATTATCTCAAGTGGAAATATGTGTGTGATCAGCAATCAGTACAGAGCAATAGAATGTAGTCGTAAAGCTGTTTAGGTGTTAGTAGAATTATTCCATTTTATTCAAAGGAAAAAAATGCTAATCGTTTATAATTAATTCCAAATTATTTCACTTCTTTGGTGTTGAAAATTACGTCCAAAAATAGTAAAATATTTAAAATTTATAATGAACAATAATATAAGAAAATAGAGCCAGTTACGAATAATTTTGCTATATGATGTCACAGCGATATTCCAAACGCCACATATTATTATAAACACTTATAATAATTATTGAAGAATACTATTATTTCCATTTAATAAAATACATCTAGAATTATATAAGCACTTTTTTTTAATACGGCATCTGTAATACCAGTAAATGTTGACTTTGATTAATAACTTGTCTCTATAATAATTATTATGGATCATTGTAAATACGCTTGCTTATAAATTATAAATATTTCTTATATACGTACTTATAGATCTAAATAATAATTCTGAATTGTGAGTAGAACTTATTCGACGTAGTATTGTAGAAAATTAACTAGATTTATTACATTTTGAAACGGTAGCGTACAACGCTGTACAAACATGTAAATACATATAATAATACTATAAGTACTATTAATAATAATGTCATGTATACGTTTTGATTCTTAGTTTTAGTTGAGAATATCGAAATTATAATTTGGTTAATGTTTCAATCTGAAATACGTACATAAACTGAAAAGAAATAATATGCCAAATATTATTATCAAGTATTATTAAAACAAAATTATATTTGCCATATTGTGCGATACTGTAGAATATTTTGATGAATATTTGTATAATTATGCATCAACATATTTTAAAATATCCAAAATAGTTTTACTGTAAGCATCTGACATAGTAAGTAGATCTGAGATTCTAATAGTAATACACAGAGTGATTTAGTTTTTAATATTACTATTTACTAAAGTACTATTAAATATATTTAGTATTAAACCAGTGTAATAATTGTAATAATTCGATGAAATACTCTCTATTATTTAGTGTTCAATAGTTAGATACAATCAGGTAATCATAAATGTAAATAATAGCAATAGTACAATATTTACCCTTAATATCTAGAAATGATAATAATAATAATTGTAATGTAAAATAATAATAGATAAACGTGCTCAATAAACAAATACATGAATGCGTGCCTTTTATTTCATAAAATATCAAAGCTAGGGTGTTTTAATAGTATACAGGCGGTAATTGAGTTATGGTGTAAATAATTATATTCCAACTAGGTTTTGCCTGCGGTTATGCTCGCATTCTTCTCCATAGCCTTTATTATTCCCAAGTCACTTGCGGTCGGCTTTCTAGTCTAACCGGATTTGAATGGATATGAGTTTTTACATGGAGCGACTGCCATCTGACCGCAACCCGAAGGCTAACAATACCCTAAGGCTAGACTAGTGTCAGGATATTAGAGGGCACTGACTTCCCAATAATGACTGACATAGATGTTCATGGCAGCCGGGACCAACAGCTTAACGTGCTCTCCGAGGCACGGAGCAGGCGATAATTATCGTCAATCAATACGCACATAATTTCGGAAAGTCATAATGATATAACTTCCAAAAGTCAGAGGTGCGCGACGTGGCTTCGAACCCGAGACCCTCTGCATTGCAGTCTGTTAGTCTTCCCACTGAGCTATCGCTGCCTTTTCTGCTCGCATTAATCTATATTAATTGGAAAATTTTCTATGATCAAAACAATACTTATTTTGGAATGAAGGATACCTTATGTTCTTTTCTTTAAAATTTTAATGATCGGTCGAGTAGTCAGGGCGTGAAAGCGTAACAAACAAATTCACATTCGCAATTTATAGTATTAGTTAGGGTACTTAGGATGGCCTAATATCCTAATTCAATTACCGTCGTACCTATAATGTAGTATATAGTATTCTCAATTTAGTTTCTTTACTCTAGCCTCATACGGATTACACCCAAGTGTATTCAATAGTTTATTGCCTAATCAGTTTTCGTTTACCGACGGAGTGGCTTTCATCTGACCGATGCAACCAAGAAGGCTGATGATATTTAGATTAAGATCAGATAGCGGCATAATTATGGTTAATAAATAATAATAATAATGTCCTCCAGACCGAATTGCAGCCACGGCGGGCAAACTTAACAGAGACTGGCCATCTGCGTAGGAGATATTATAGTGCACAAGTGTGTACGCAAACACAAGTGCACTCTCTGTTCCTTAACTCTCATGATCCGATGGGACGGTAATCCGACACGACCGGAGAGAGATCAGGCGTAGGACCAACGGCTTTACGTGCTTTCCGAGGCAAGGGGTGTCTAACACCGCCAACTTCCTAACTCCGAGCTCGTGTTGAGATTTCTTAACAGAAAAACCCAATATCTTTTTGTTGATCCTACCCGGAATATGAACGCGAGACCTCATGCACAGCAGTCGCATTCATAACCGCTGCACCATGGAGGCATGCTTACTGATTAATAGCATAACCATTTCATCATAGGTACCGTGCCACTAGTGAGAGTTTCCTAACAGAAAACTGTGGCTGAATATGATCTAATTTCTTTCATACCGAGAAGGGATCTGTATAGTAAAATGCTACTTTATCACGTTGCCTACTATTTCATAGATAGGTATAATAGCTACAGGCGAAAGTACCTACTCGCATACCTACCTCTGAAATAGTATACAGTGTTTTAGACTGCTATATCTTATGTCTTATAAATAGGTATCGACAGTGATCTATCTAGTGGCACATTTCTAGACTTCGAGTTCGTATTGAGAATATCCCAACAGAAGGCCACATTCTAAAGTGGCATCGAGGCTATGACCTCGCGATCGGCTACAAATATCAACGCAAACTTATCTATACTAATATTATAAAGCTGAAGAGTTTGTTTGTTTGTTTGTTTACTTGAACGCGCTAATCTCAGGAGCTAATGGTTCGATTTGAAATTTCTTTTTTGTGTTGGATAGCCTATTTATCGAGGCAGGCTATAGGCTATATAACATCACACTACGACCCACGAGGGCGGCGCAGTAACGATAAACGCGGGTGAAACCGCGGGAACATCTAGTCTATACTAATCGTGCAGCTACTATATTAATTACAATGTGTCCGACTCCATCTGTCACACAAACTGCTACGTTCTTCAAGGAAAAACCTGCGCCACCTAGTGGGTATAATAACAGGCCACTGCTCACTCATCAAACACCTATTCAACATCAGCATCACTGACAGCCCCTTATGTAGAGGCTGCATCGAGGCCGAGGAGGCACCGGCTCACGTGCTGCTGCATTGCGGAAGCGTGAGCGACCAACGGGCAAGACTACTAAACAGTCCAGAAACGATGAAGGAAGTACTGCGCAACACCGGTCCCCTATTCTTTCTGGACGGAGCTGAGGTGGTATGAGTAACTGAACAATATTTCGCGTCGGTTACTTACGCACAATGGCCCAATTGTGGGGCTAAGTGCGGATAACACACGTCCAACTAACTGGGTCCGACTCGAGATTCGAATACAGATTTATAACTCACAAACCAGTAGATGAAGAAAACACTAGCACGGGACGGCCGGGCTTTCAAGTTTCTTAATAAAAGAAAATTCGAACATTTAATTCAACCCAGCGATGAACATATATATACAGCATACCCATAGCAGTCAGTAGATGTGTAAAAATGATTTTTTAATAAAGTTTAATTACTAAGCAGCATGTCGTATAAAAACGTCCTAAAAATTTTACGATTACATTGCTTTTCCAGATTGAATCGATATCTACGCCATACATATAAACCCAGCATCGTACTCAGATCTACGACAAAGCACCCCACGCTGTCGGCTCGAGTCCTCGAGTCATTGTGACGTCGGACGTCGAGTTGACGTGTGACTTAGTGCGTGACATCACAGTGACGTCAGCATCGATGTCCGAGCTAGATTGTCTAGCTTATTGCACGTCACTAGAAGGCTCTTGGGAAACGTTTTTGACAAATGAAATGGCATATGCCTACTTCGTATTGCATCGGGATTTGGTGAAATTGCATTTTTTTTAAAGTTTAGGTAACGAAGGATAATCTTGGTTTTCGTAACTAGGTTATGGTAACCACTATGGTCATGTGAGCTGTTCTTTGCTAAGTTGGTGGTTTAACACGCATGCTTCTTGCTAAAGAAGTGGCTATAGCTAGCTGCGATACCTTTGGGGAAGATCGTTGGACTATCCCGCAGAGGCAAGGCATTTAAGGCATTAAATATTTTATTATTGCTCGCTTTAACGATGAAGTAAAACATTGTGAGGAAACTACATGTCTGTGATTGCCTCATTATATTTTTGAAGATGTGTAGTCTGTTAGCTATGTAGCCTTAACTCTTCTCATATGGAGAGAAGGCCCATGACCTGTAGTCACATTCACTACTTCTGCTGTAGAAGGCCCATGACATGAGTGTAGCATTTTTTTATAAACAGAGCTGCTATGGTTTTTAGTACTTTTGTGGTTTTTAAAACAACAAAAGGTTGGTTGAAAAGTCTAGTGCATTTATTTCAACCACCAATAATGTTTACCTCTTTGATTCCGTAAGGTGGATGGTGAATCATAAGGTGCAGAGTTTAATACCCTGATTGACTAAAAGTAATTCGGTTTTCCTATGAATAAATATAGTCAAAACTCGTTACATATAATATAACTGGGCGGCCAAACTGCACGGATGGCGTAGTGGTTTAAGTGATTGCCTCACAATTGCCGCCGCGCCCAGTGTTGTGGGTTCGATCCCCACGCGGGACAAAAAATTGTGTGATCCATAAATACTTGTTCCGAGTCTTGGTGTTCTTTGTGTCCGTTGTTTGAATGTTTGTAAAGTCCCCGCGACACAGGAATTAATCCTAGCGCGGAACAAATCTTTAAAAAAAATTTGTGGATAATAATCACTTGACCTTTGGAGTAGATATTAGTTGTGCTTGCGAATTACTTTTGTTACGTGGGAATTGGGTTTGTATTTATGTGTTTGTACTTTTATTAGTTATTTTACGCCTGAGATTTTGACTGCATGATTGGCGCAAAGGGCAATTAGTCATCTCGTTTCATCGCACTAAAAGTAGAAAGTGTAATTGTAGGAATAATTCAAGCACATAAAGAACAATCAGAATCGAAATAACTATTTGTAAATCAGAAAAAGTGTAAGGCCTCGGCACTGGCGAGGCGACCATGTAAAGAACTCGCCATCCGTGCAGTGTAAGGCCTCGGCACTGGCGAGGCGACCATGTAAAGAACTCGCCACCCGTGCAGTGTAAGGCCTCGGCACTGGCGAGGCGACCATGTAAAGAACTCGCCACCCGTGCAGTGTTAGGCCTCGGCACTGGCGAGGCGACCATGTAAAGAACTCGCCATCCGTGCAGTGTAAGGCCTCGGCACTGGCGAGGCGACCATGTAAAGAACTCGCCATCCGTGCAGTGTAAGGCCTCGGCACTGGCGAGGCGACCATGTAAAGAACTCGCCATCCGTGCTGTGTAAGGCCTCGGCACTGGCGAGGCGACCATGTAAAGAACTCGCCATCTGTGCAGTGTAAGGCCTCGGCACTGGCGAGGCGAACATGTAAAGAACTCGCCATCCGTGCAGTGTAAGGCCTCGGCACTGGCGAGGCGACCATGTAAAGAACTCGCCATCCGTGCAGTGCTTCCTTTGTTTGTACTTTGTGTCTGCTGATTGTATGTTTGTAAATACCACGACGCAGGCCTACATGCGGTAGGTGTTTCTTTCATAGAAAAATGGCCCACTAATATACTTTATTCGTCATTCAGAACACTGTCGTGTCGTAATTCCCCGTGTAATGAAAACAGTTATGAAGATCATGTATAGTGTATATGCGGGCGCAGAGATGTCCGACGCTAACCATGCTTAGGCCTGTCGGTGTCCGCTGGAGGGCGTAATTGTCCTGTCTCGGCCGATAACGCGCCATTGTGGGCGACGCATCGTACCACATGTGGGCATGCATACTATTGCTTAAGTGCATACATAACTACAGACTGCACATGCTTATCTTGCTTTTATATACTTATTAGCTTTTATTCGCAGTATCGCTCCTTCCGTTGTGAAGATTTTTTTCTTACAAGAACCATGAATATTTTCGGTTTAGACTATGTTACTTTATTCCAAAATTAATCATATTAAGCCACTGCACTGGTTTCCGTCAAAACGTACAGTATAAGAAATCAGAATCGTTTTGTAGACGAAATATAAAGAGCAGAAATATAGTATCTCTTTGTATACTCTTAGAACCGAATCTTGCTGAAAGGCAACGCAAAGCTTGTACCGATCCCATATTTGCCAGTAATTTTAACAGGTACTGACAGTTTCCTAACAGAAAGACCAAAAAATCCATATACCAGTCCTGGGTATCGAAACTTGAATCTTACAATTACTGTTAGCCTACGAATCAATCAAAAAGTTCACACATACATTATAGAAAACGCATACACTACATTACCAATGCATTCTAAACAATAAAAAATAAAGAGATTAAAAAAAACTGCGTTTGACAGTTGAAAATTCAAAATGCGAACGTCATGGTTACGTCAGAGCACATTACTCGCCCACCACTCGCGTGATCAGATTAAGACCGCGGCCTGCCGGACGCCACGCGACCAACCTTTAATGCGTTCTATTATTTCAATTTAACCGCTTTTTAATTCATTGTTTGGTACTTTTAAATGTTAAGGGGCGGTTCTTAAATAATTATTGCAGATGTAAATCGCGTGGGAATTGGGTTTTCTATTTGTGTTAGGTTATTACTGTTGATCGCATGATTAACTATGAGGCGAAGGGTTAAAATGTTTGCCAATTATTATAATACGAAATCAATTAATGTGTAAATTCCTCGAATCGATAGCACAATGATTATATCCTATAGACGGCCTCGATGGCGTAGTGGTTAGTGTAACCGACTGCCACGCCTAAGGTCGCGGGTTCGATTCCCGCACAAGTCAAACATTTGTGTGCATGAACATGGATGTTTGTCTTGGTCTGGGTGTTTCTATGTATAATATGAATGTATATACAAAAAAAAAGTATATATGTAATTATGTTTATCCATTGTCTAGCACCCATAGTACAAGCTCTGCTTAGTTTGGGCTAGATGGTGTTGTGTGTATGTGATAGAATATTATTATTATTATTATTATCCAATACGATATTACAGTACATTATAAAAAAAAATTATATATATGTATGTTTATCCATTGTCTAGTACCCATAGTACAAGCTCTGCTTAGTTTGGGCTAGATGGTGTTGTGTGTGTGGTAGAATATTATTATTATTCTCTTTATTCCTTTTTTTTTATAATTACATTTTTAAATATAAATATTAAAACGATACATATTAAAAAATATAAAAACTGAAATGACCCACCGGTATCGGGTGCAGGGACCAAGCTATCAGTAGTTAGGGCTCCAGAGAAAGGAACCTCCGCACTATGCGCGCCGTGTCGAGCAATCCTGCCTTCTGAATCGAGGACTTGACCCAGCTATTCAACGCGAGCCTCTTAAGATGGTGGTTGAGGCTCTTGGCAATTATTATTATTATCAATATCCACAAAAAATTAACTTTGCTTATTAGAGTAACAACAGTCACATCTCATTACCACGTAAAGTGAAATAAAATTATTTATATGAAGTATATAATAATATAATTAACATTTTACTCTGAGTGCTACGTCGTAGCATTTGCGTAGCTTTTGTACAGTTAGGAACATAGAGATATTTTTGTTTAGTACCTGAAATTTCAATTAAATTAGAATAGCATGTCGACTAATTATATACTACAGTATCCCACATAGAGATTTTTCTCTTTTGAGGTAAACCATTGAGGTTCTATAAATTGTCTATGTTCGGCACATAAGAAATAATACTTCAGTAGAAATAGTACTACTACTTAAAACTAATAATAATACTTGGCTATCAACCTAGGAGCCCGATACTTTTTTTGTGACGCCACCGGAGGACTATTCAACGTGACTACAGTGCATGAGGTCTCGGGTTTGATTCCCAAAAAGTGTTATTCGTGTTTTTGTCAAGATATTCTAGCAGCACCTTGGAGTCTGAAACTGTACCATAGACGGCAGACTCACCTCTATTACGTGGGATCTAAAACCATATTTAGCAAATATTTTGTGTGTATACCTCTGCCTTCTTCGGAAGTCGGAGTGTTGTAGGTTCGGTCTTCCACACAAGTAAAAAACTTGAGTGGCCGCCTTGTCATTGCCTCTGAGCTGAGTGTTGTGGGTTCGGTCTTCCACACAAGTAAAAAAATTGTTGTTCCTGGTCTGGGATTTCTATATTTAAATGTTTATCAAGACCCTCACGAAAAAGAATTCTGGGCGTGATTCTACGTATGTATCAGAAGCTGTTTCCTCAGGTAAGAAACAATAGTGTCTGCGTCAAAATGTATTTCGAAACAGATTTTTATCTAGATCAAGCATAAGCCGTATTTCTACGGCGCAAAACATTTAAGTTAGTTTAAAGAACATCCATTAGTAACCAGAATAATTGAATAAAAACGTCCTTTAATTTAAATATCAGTCCTCCCGCTTGATATATGGTACAGAGGTAGATGAGTTGAACCCAAAAATTGCGAACAATGATGTTCTGAACCCACAAGTTGGAAAATAACTCATTAGGACACTTGCGCGCGACAGATACTTGTTTAGCCGACTCTGGACGGGTTCATTCCACCGACACCAGTATGCTAACTAATATTACAAATGCAAATGTGAGTTTGTTAGTTACGCTTTCACGCCTTATCTACTTAACCGGGCATCACGAAATGTTGCATACACGTTGTCAGGGGTACAGAAAAGGTCAAAGTTAACTTTGCCCAGAAAATGTTACTATTCCCGAGTGATAGAATCACATCAACACGGAGAAGCCGCGGGCAAAATCTAGTAATAAAATAATAATATCAGCCCGGTTTTTAAACTGAACACAAACTTCTCCTCAGGATGAGAACTGTTCGACAAGAGCCCACTACGCTGGCCCAGTGCAATTAATAGACATTATACATCTTCAGAAATATAATAGAGACGGAGAGCTCTAGGTGGCAGTCCAAAGCTTACCCACTACGCTATCGCTGCTATGCCAGCAGTAACGCTAGTAGTAAATGTAATTTATTTATTCATTTGACTACACTGATTCAACGAAACAATTGTATTTTTTTTATACAACTAGGCAAACAAGCATACGGGCCCACCTGATGGTAAGTGGTCACCGTAGCCTATGGACGCCTGCAATACCGGAGGCATTACTTGCATGTTGCCGACCCTTTAGGAAAGGAAGAAGAAAGGGGGAAAGAGGGTGATTGGGCCTCCGGCACTCTCACTCACCGAACGAAACACAACAGTAGGAATACTGCTATTTCACGTCGATATTCTGTGAGAGGGTAGTCCTTCCCCTGTCGAGCCGGCCCATTCATGTTGAAATCAGCGAGGCTCTACTACTCGCAAAATATGTGCAGAATTATTCCTGCTTCCCGGAGATCTAAATCTTGAGGTTTGATATCAAGTTTGGACAAAGTGGTATTGGGCTTTTTTTAGAACCGTATTCCTGTACTCGTGTATAACGAGATCTCGGTTTACGTACTCAAGTTACTGCTAACCATCAGGCAGGTCATATACTTGTATGACGTATCTAAGCAGTTTGACATGTTATCTTCACGTATGACGTAGTGATTTGAGTGTCCGCCTCGTCATTGCCTCTGAGCTGAGTGGTGTGGGTTCAGTCCTCCAAACGTCAAAAAATTTGTGTGATCCACAAATAGTTGTTCCGGTTCTGGGTTTTCAATGTTCCCGATGTTTGAATGTTAGTCAAGACCCTCACGATACATAATTCTAGTGCGGGAGATGTCTTAACAAAAAGTAGCATGGAACAAAATTATTTGTTCTGAATGTCTCTTCTTTGCATAAACTGATCCATTAGAATCGTCCATAATTCAATACTTTCTTAACTTCGCTACCACTATTACAATAAGTTTGCTAGAGCGAGACGGACATACAAAACAGAACTACGAACGAAAGGGACGGAGGTTCCTTTGTTAAAGTTTTACCCGAATAAATGGATTGGCGCGAAATTGTAAAATTTTAACGATTAATTGCATACTGTGGTGGTATTGGTTTCAGGCTTTTAGAAACTCAGAGTTTGTTTCATCTGCGATTTATATCTAGTTATTTCCGTGGGGTTTCTCGCCTGTCTTAATTTGGATATAATGAAGACAGTTATTAGTTGATTAGTTAGGTTTCGATGGCAATATCTTTATACATCTTTATATCAGCCAACTCCTAGATATAAGGTCAAAGTTCACTGTATTGTCAGTAGGAAAGCCCTGATTCTTGTTATTGCATTATGCTTTAATATTACGCTCGAGTGATGTCTATGGTATTGTAAGCGATGATAGGCTATCAACTTTATATACACATTGTCGGTAGCCAGAAGTGTGAAAGGGCAGGAGTGAGCTAGGGCGATAGGCACCTGCAAGGTAAGCATTCCTTTTGCTAAACGTTGTGGTTCATAAGCTATAACGTCTTATTAAGCACAATGAAAGAGCTGAAAACCTAGGCGGACGTTTCTCGATCAGATCGGAGGCGTTCTGACCAAAGGCCAGGTTAAGAACTCCTTGAACCGATGGGCGTGTATGAGGAATGTGATGCAAGTGAATGAAGCCAGAGAAGGGTGTCAGGATCGTAGCAAATGGAAATCCGTAGTCTCTGCCTACCCCTCTAGGAAACAGGTGTGAATCTATGTATGTATGAAAGAGCTGCATAGAGTTTATGGCAAATGTATTAGTTTACAACATTTTGCCCGCGGCTTGGCTCGCATGTGTAGCTCAGTAACAGTACGTTTTTCTGGATGAAAGGTAACCTATGTCCTTCTTTGTTCCTCTGAAAACGTGTGTGCAAAATATCGTGATGACCAGTTAAGTAGTTAAGGCTTCAAACCGTAACAGACAAACAAACTCACATTGGCGTTTATAATTCATAGTTAGGATATCAATCAATCAATCAATCAATGAATCCTTTATTTGCATAGAATATGGTTACATTTTACAGTTTGTCAGTTTTAGATAGTACAGCATATTCTGCCACATGTGGCGTGCAAATTTTAAATAATAAACATTAATTAATATACTTAACAGCTAAATACAATTACACCATTAGTTTCTAAAATTATTATCACATGTATAAATATAGTTGAGGTCCAATTAGAATATTTAATAATGAAATAATTTAAAATTAATGGCCATGTTAGAACATGTTTAACAATTTGAAAAAGATAATAAAATTAAAATAAAGCAATAAAAAATGTCAAATAATAAATAAGAAATCATGTCAGAATAATATTAAAATATCATGCATGCATTATAAAATCACAAGTCAGTAATTATAATTTAAAATAAGTAATAGTCCGCTTTATGTTAATAATAAAAATAACATAGTAGTTATTGTGCCTTTATAGTTTTATCATTAAGAAAATCATCGATATTATAATAGCTTTTTTGTATTAGTAGTTTTCTAAGCGATTTTTTAAATTGTGTAGTATTCATATGCCTAATAGCTAGTGGAATTTTATTATAGATTTGTGGAGCTTTGCATACTATACTTTTATAGAGTAAAGCTGTTTTAGCGGGATGAGCACGAAGTCTATTATTATCACGGCGATTTCGGCTTACATAATCAGAGAGTTTGGGAAATAGATCAGGATTGTTCCTGACAAATAGAGCTGTTTCAATAATGTAAAGTGATGGAAGTGTAAGAATGTTGTATTTTATGAAAAAAGGCCGTGTAGGTATATCGTTATTGATGTGTTGTTTTCACCGTAACCAATAAGTTCTTTGTAAGGCAAGGTACACAGTACAAATGTACGTACCCACGTACGTGCAAGCTCTGGAATGAACTGCCTGCTTCGGTGTTTCCCGAGCGCTACGGTATGTCCTTCTTCAAACGAGGTTTAAAGAGAGTTTATCTTTCACGGTAGGCAGCGGCTTTGCTGTGTCCTGACATTGCTTAAGTCCATGAGCAGCGGTTACGAGTTTCCATAAGGTGGACCACTTGCTCGCCTACCATCAATGGCAAAAAAAATATATGGCAAATCATTATATAAATAAATCATCCCTACTTTTCATCAGCTGTTTTAAGTTCTACTCCACGTAATTGGGAGCGAGCATAATTATTATCGTTTACCGTGCACGTCAAAAGGATTTTAACAATCCAATAACCTTTAGCAAATACTACATAGTCGGCTGCTATAACACCTACGAGGCAGTCACATATAGTATGCTTTTTATCACGAAAAAAAAAGGCTGTTAAAAGGTTTTTACAGGGTCGGCGACGCGCTAGTGATGCCTCTGGTGTTGCAGGCTTTTATAGGCTACGGTGACCACTCACCATCAGGCGAGCCGTAAGCTTGTTTGCCACTTTGGTTGAATAAAAAAAACACAAAAATAATTATACCGCGTTTATCTGTCTGTTTGCGATAAACTCAAAAACTACTGAACGGATTTGCAAGCGGTTTTCCCCAAACAAGAGATTCATCGAGAGGTTTATAATTTCTTAAGGTTTTTACTACCTGTGCGAAGCTGAGGCGGGTCTTTGGTCTTTACATAAAATAAAAGTTACTATGTAATAACATTATGGTTTTGGCATCACATATAGGCTAACGTTAAATTGAGCTATGGCTCTACGAATGATTTAATTACGGTTTAGATTACAAGATATAGAAAGGTTTGAAGTATCTAATCGGAGAGAGCATGACTCACTTACTGACCGACTTATTAATAGCTAGCCTAAGCCCTTGGACCAAGAAAGCAGAAAATTTGCCGGCTCTGCGGGATTATTCGAAATACATAAGGATACAGAAGATTTTCGGTTACATTTTATTTGTTATTATATTATACTTACTTACTTACTTCGTTGGCTCAGCGATCCAAAGTGGATCTTGGCCTCCGACATTAAATAAATATTATAATATATTATATATATTATATTATAATAAATATTATTACTAGGCTTCAAATTTAGCATATTATGTGTATTATTTTATTTAGTTATTTATTTATTTATAAATATTATAACCACTTAATAACTATTATCAGGCTTTTTCGGTATTCTCCAGGTATAGACTAAAATTCACATAACATCTAAGTAAAACCCACGTGGACGGATGGCAAGTGGTTTAAGTGGTCGTCTCACCACCAGGCCCACCGCCTACTACTTTAAAAGGCGCAGGTTCGGCCTCACATGAAATACTGTTCTCATCTTTGGGCAGGGGCACCCCAGTACCAGCTTCTCCCTCTAGAGCGCATTCAACGGAGAGCGACTCGAATCGTCGACTGCCAGGATATTTCAAATCGACTAGACCTCTTGCCGCTGCGTATAGATGTGGCGTCGCTATGCATCTTCTATCGCTTATACTATGGGGAGTCTTCCGAGGAATTGTCCGGAATGATCCCTGCCGCCTCTTTTCGCCATCGTCCTACGCGACAGCATTTTCACTCCCATCATTTAGATGGTTGGAAGTCCACAACTGTGCGTTTCTCCAGGAATTTTCTGCCTCGCACAACAAAACTATCGAATGAGCTGTCGCCTACGGTATTTCCGGACCAATACGACCTTCGACACTTTAAGAAAAGAGCGTACTCCTTTTTAAAAGGCCGGCAACGCACTTGTAACTCCTCTGGTGTTGCAGGTGTCCATGGGTGGCGGTAATCGCTTACCATCAGGCGATCCGTCTGCTCGTTTGCCCCTTAATGCACAAAAAAAATAAAAATAATGCCTCTACGCTAAGTGGTAAGTTGTGGGTTCGAATCCCACATGGGGCTAAAATTTGGTTCAATATGGTAACAGAAACTAAAACTGTATTCGCTTATAAGATCTACAAATGTATACCCATAATTGCAAATAAATAAATTAATTATGTGTCAAGCATAAGTAGTGTCCTCCAGACCGAATTTCGGTCACGGCGGCCAATCTTAACGGAAACAGACCATCTGCGCAGAAGTTATGATAGTGCACAAGTGTGTGCGCAAACACAAGTGCACTCTCTGTTCCCTAACTCTCATGATCCGATGGGACGGTAATCCGACACGACCGGAGAGAGATCAGGCGCAGGACCAACGGCTTCACGTGCTTTCCGAGGCACGAGGGGTATCTTTCAACGCCAATTTCCTAATTCCGAGCTCGTATTGAGATTTTTAACAGAAAAGCCCAATAACTTTTTGTTGGCTCGACCCGGGATTCGAACCCGAGACCTCATGCACAGCAGTCTCGTTCAGTATCGCTGCGCTACGGAGGCAGTTAAAAGCACAAGTATACTGACGCTAAGATGTCAATGATACCTATAAACACGTACTAAGCACCTTGGAAGACGTGGCACCCCCGCGGGCGGCGCGCGGGGGTAGGGGGGGGATAACGGGTGCAACGGGCGAAGGGGTGCGAGGTGCGAGGGGGCGATCTAGTCGTGTTTCGATTAATTCGCAATACTTGTGGCACCGCGCACATTTTATGTTTAGACCCGAGCACGCTAAATAAGCGTGGAGAGACTTCCAGCTTTTGTACTTTTTAAACTTATTTACTACCCGTGGGTCGTAGCGTGATGTTATATAGCCTATAGCTTTCCTCAATAAATAGGCTATCTAACACTAGAAGAATTTTTCAAATCGAACCAGTAGTTCCTGAGATTGGCGCGTTCAAACAAACAAACAAACTCTTCAGCCTTATAATATTAGTATAGATATGTGATACCTTGGAAACGTTGAATTGATTTCAATGAAACTTATAGCCATGTACTGAATACTCTATATATTTATTACATTCCACATTGCTAGTATTAGATGCTACGTACAAAGGTAAGTTGTGATCATCGTGGTGCCTGTCGAGCACAGCAATTTAGGAGAGAGGAAGAAAGATTTCTTTAAACATTTTATATTATTATTTCAGAAGTTAATCACTGAAAACATTGTACAACAACGTGTATTAAAAACATTTTGGAAATAAAGCCAAAATAATAATTACATTAAAAAGCCTTGGAATTCGACACTTATTTGCGATTTCTAACAGTCCATATGGCGTAAATGCTCTGAAGCGATATGACTTATTTAATAAATATGTATGTTTGATTAAATATCTGCCTCGTTTTAAGCTGTTTTGCAACTAGTTAGGAAGTAATACCTATCTGTTTGTTTGTAGGGGATATCTAATCTGTATAATCTATATAATCTTTGAATTTTCTGAACCCTCCGCACAGACGAAGAAGTTCATCGTACACTTAACAGATGGCGATACAATCGCACTTCACATGACGTCATACTATTCTGCATCGCACAAGTGGAGTTTATTTACAAGCTCCCGACATCAACCGTCGGGCCGCGGCCCGCCAGGCATGATCAACCAGCCTGGTCAGAGGATCCTTCCTTTGTGTTAGAGGGACATCACACCCTGCTCCTCCACACCTTAATAAGATACTTTCCAAGCAAAGCTGCAGGTGGCAATTACTCTTACATAAAAACGTGCTAATAATAAAATATAAAGAAGCCGTCTCTATACCAGTTGATCGACCGCCGCTGTCACTTACACTGCCTCGGTAATTATTTTTATTATTGAAACACCTCCCCTCCCTCGCCGCCGCTCGGCGCGCACCTCACCCCCGCACTCGCCCGACCACATTTTGTTTTTGTTTTAATTCAATTATTTATTGCGATGGACATATGGCTATTTACATCAATATGGAATTTTTATATTATTTTTGAAGTGAAAACTTTAGGCGCGATGAGCACTTCTTGGGTGAACAAAAATCATGGAACTCGCGTCATCTTCACCGAACGCTTTCCATTTTTTAATTATTTTTGGTTTATAAAGAAGTCTTATGATCAAGGATTAAAGATTTCACTTCTATCGGCAGTCCCCGAAGACAGCCTCAATTTTTTTTTATTTATTGCCGGGTTTGTTTCGTAAGTATGAGGTTCAAGATACGGTTCCCAAGTCGGTCAGTGTGTTTGTTAGATATTTTTGGCAATAATATCTCAGGAACAATACAGAACTGCGTCTAAGATTCAGTGATATTTTCACAAGCTGTTATGTGGGACCTACGAAAGCTGATGTTTAGGTGATGAACACTTCTGATTAATCCATTGCCATCATCCCCTCACGTACAAGTACATACATATATTTAACATAGAAGCGTAATGTTTGTACAAAACGTTTGAAAGTCATCATAACATTATTAGTTTAGACGGCACGGGTAGTGTAGTGCAGAGGTTCCCAAACTTTTTATCTCATAGACCACTTTCAAAATTTAGCTGGTTCCAGTGGACCCCCTGCTAAATATGGAATATGCAAGTTTTTACAAGTAACAGTCGCTGAGCTTCTTAAAATATTATCTGCCTACATTGATAGGTGAAGTCAAGCCAATTTTATTTCTTCACTATCGAAAGCAAATAAATTTTCGTGGATTCCCCGCTTACGAATTGTAAACTCCCATTTTATTGTCACGCCAACGTAGACCCCCGTCGAGTCTCCCGTGGACCCCTGAGGGTCCACCGTCCAGGTGTCAATAAAACATGAGTCAAAAACTTTTATTTCCAACAAGCGCAGACCTAACTGCTTCAAGACTACACAGACAAACACATACACACCTTATTATTGTATAAAAATCTTCCATTGATAATACTGCAATACAATTGCGGTCACTGTACAAAAAACCAGACAAGCCCGGGAGGCAGAATTAGTTAAAACGTCAAATAATAGTCATTGGAAACCGTTCAAGTAATATCGATTACTATTGTTGAACCATTTATTGAATAAAAACTTTTTTGTTAAAACCTTTTATTGAATAAAGTTGTTCGATAGTTATGCAACAAAGACACATTATGCGTATAGAATTAACTCTATTTTATATACAATAAAGTTGATTATTCAATAAATTAAAACCTAATATAAAATGGTTTAAATTTGCGTGGGACGGGATAGAGTTGAATTAATATTTTTTGTTTACTTTTATTTTTATTGTTATTATTTGACATGGGTGTGGCAATTTGAATAGTTTGAATGGGTATTTAAACTAATATTGGCTTTTCTGTTGGTTTGTAAAGATATTAGTTGTCTATCAATTGATAGAGATGTATAAGAAATCTAAATTTTGCTGCGGCTTATTTGAATATGTCATTGTTGACTATTTAAGATAAATGATGAAGGTATGACTCGGTTTGTGGTAAATACTTACCCTTTACCGTATGAGTAGGCAAACACAAATATCATAGGTTGTTTCTTTATTACCTTTTTAGTTAGACTCTCTGCCCTTATGTTAAACGGTAAACACCGCTCATGGCAATGACTTGGCAGACCTTTGACATGACAGAAGTAACGCCAAGGAAATAGTCCAATGGTGGCCTACCGTAAAGGAAAAGGAATGAGGAAGAACTTTTCCCCCATCAGACGAAACGCAAGTCTATTGCAGTTAGGTACGTATTTTTTCTTCGCACAGAAAAACAAACATGGCGATACATACATAGTAATCTAGACACTGTAGACAAAAAAAAACTACATACATACATAGGCTTACGACTGTCTTTTGGAGGGGTCGACAGAGACTACAGATTGCCACTTGCGTTTATAATTATCTCTCTTGCTTCATTTCCTTACATAATATTCTTCATGCATGCTCATCGGTTTAGGGTACTGTTAAACTGGCCTTTCTGCAGAATGTCTTCGATGTGGTCACAAAACGTTCGCCGAGGTCTATCCTTCCAGACTATTTCAATCATACTTGCCTAGATTATCCTTCAGTGTATTTATAACAGATTAATAGCAGTCATTAACCACGCCAGACAGTAATCTTACTAATCTGTTCTCCCTGAATGATTGGTATGAGCATAACTAAACATTCTTGACAGGAGAAGTCCTAATAGTTCCTTTCGAAGACAGAGTATCTTTTCACTAAAGGCCTGTCTACACAATCTTTAAAGTAACAAATCAGGTGTCCACAGATCCGTGACGAAACAAATTAAGGCGAAACCACACGTGCGTGTGTGCGACCGCGCGGATAATCGCAAATTGTGCAAACAGCCTAACGGGGGCTCCACAGTATCAAGTGTCGACAGTTTTAATATTGTTAGAATTCGAACACTTTTTTGTGTAGAATTTTTCGGAGAAATCGTATACTATAGTTTCATTCATAAATTCGGCAAATAGTTACTGCAAGAAAAAAACACTACCTTTCAATAATTTTCGACGAAGCATGCTTGAATATTAATACTGCGTATATTGACTTTTCTTACAGAGTGAGTGTGTGGCTCGCATTCTAAATCATTTTATAAATATTGAAATGTTTCTTCAAGATTCTTAGAGACTAATATTCCAAAACATAATGTTTTCAAGTAATTTCTAACGCTAAGTATACATATGTACTTTACCAATAGCATAATAAAATAAAAGGTAAGCGAAAATTTTTACACAACAAATTTTAAATCCTTGCTTGTGACGGGGAGTCGACACACATAGGTCATATTTTGTTGACCGTGATAAAGAAATATAAACATTTTAACTACCTTGGTGGTCCAGCGATTGAATGCGACTGCTGTGCCTGAGGTCCCACGGTCGATTTTCGGATCGAGCAAAGAGTTATCGGAATTTTCTGTCAAGGAATTCTCAGCAGCAACACTGAGTCTGCGTCCAATACGCGGCTGTAGCTGCCAACAATCATACTTGGCCACATATTGGTGTACGCATGTATATTGTATACATTTCAACAAGTTTACAACTAATGCTGAAGCTACTAACATTTAAAAAGACGACTTCTAAAGTACACACAAAAGAGAAATCGCGGTATGTTGCGGGCGTGGCAGATCGATAAGCACACAAGAGGTTTTCACCAGTCGATATCAACCAGATACTTTTACAACCCTTGATAGTAATACATCCCCTAAACACCGATTTGGGGTTGAGATAGCTAGCGATCCATCGAGATCGGTAAACATACAATAGTAGGGTGATATTTTTTATACTTTTTGTCCAAAAAGATAGATTCCACCCTCAAACCGCATTGTATCAAGTTGAAATCCACTTGTTGTAATAACAAAGCTTCATCGATATTAGTTTAGCACAATTGCGCTAAATGTTCTCAGATCACGAGATAATAACACAATAGATATTTTTGAAGCTTTTTGGTAAAGGGATCTATCCGATTTTGTATCAGATTTAGGGAGTTTAGAAAAATAGTATAACATAAAAATGTATTGGCAAATATTTATGTAATGTGACTTTTTCATTGGCTTAGTAGCATAAGCGTTAGTCAAGAAGTGAAATGATTTCACACACACCTTGGTTATAGTTCTCAATGTGATAAAACAGGTAAAACAAAGCGACTTCCTTAACTAATCATATTAAAATGTATTCCAAATAATTAGCTGTATTGACTCTTTCACGAAAATGAAAAAGAAACGGCTGTATTAAATCATGATCCAAATTTAGTAGTACTTACATCCTTAACCTCTACAACACGGAACAAATAGTCATAGCATAAACCACACGTGCGAACTAAAGACGCCAGTCAAAGTCACAAGTTCTCACACAGAAAACAAATAAACAAAACAGCACAGAACAATCAAATACTCTGGCAAAAGCAACAACACACCCACAATTTCACCTCAACAACAGTATCACACAAAAGAGTATAAAAGAGTACCTTTGAGTCGATCGCCTGAAGCAACCCACTCCACTTGTAGATACATATCAGTATCATACTCCCACGGGCAAAGGATTGGTCTGATCGCAGGTGCTCGTCCCACGGGGAAGCTTATTATGTAGCGCAAGCTTTTGTCAACGAAGCTCGGTAATTGTGGTTTGATAGAACAGGCAATTAAGTGGCTTCTGGGTTGCAATAGATATTTAGATCTGTATATTAAAGAATCGAGATCAGGCAAAGGGTTGAGCCAATGAGACGATACATGCAAGAAACGCATGGTCACTATTTTAAAACGTCAGTTAAATATAATTTTAATATTTTACAGCTCATATGAATAATGTGTTGCAGACAGTAGCTTAATATGAGGAAGCATACACCTTCATTCTGTGACAATGCAAAGGTAGTCTGCCACTGAATGTGGATCAGCAAAAACAAAGATGGAAATTGCGGATGTCACAGGCATTATCATCCGAACCATTATGATAATCCAGAAAAGCAAGCAGCTGGCAAGTCTAACTTTTGTGATGATAACAAATAAATACATGAATCCCACTTCTGAGCTAGGCCATGACTTGTAAGATTCGGCGTCTTTGCTTATTAAAGACTAGATGTTCCCGCGGTTTCACCCGCGATTAGCGCGTTCAAACAAACAAACAAACTCTTCAGCTTTATAATATTAGTATAGATTTTTTACATAGTACTGTCGCCTATTGTGCTACTGCAGCCAGACCTCGTGTGCGTGCTATCTATTTCATCTAGTCAAAAAGCATGTACATTTTTACTAAAATCAAATTCCAGTCTTAATTTTCTACTCGAATATACATAGGTACACTCCAACACATTCTCAAAAACGTGTTAACGGTTGAACCAAACTAAAGAGTCGATTTGCTGCTGTTTCTTTCATCACCAAAAACACAATAAAAACATAAGTGACACATAAGCAATTACAGCAATTACTTCTACACGACATACACACAAAGGTATCAGCAGCTAACACAATCGACCACCAGTGCACTACACACAATGCCACTACATTAGACCACAAAATATAACACAATTGTTTTCGCCACACGATACCTATTGACTGCATTCAACTCAAGTACCTTAACGAGAGCACTCCACATTGTTTTTACTTCTATTATTATATTCAATAAATAATAGAACTCTCAAATAATTGTTATTGAATTAAGTATAACTTTCGAAAATTGTTTGTTGGACTTTTTGTATGTCCGCTGCACTAAAATATGCACTTTAGTGGCAAAAGAATAGAGTTTAAAAATAAAATGATTTATTGAGAAATAAAATTGGAGTGTGCTCAACAATTACTACTTGTACGTTATACAAAATGAATATCTAAATAGTATGCAATAAAGTCGATTTCTCATTTTTGGAGTTTCAAAATTGTAAATCGTTTTTGACAAATGGTTCTTATTGTTCGTTCATTGTTTAGGGCGTGGCTACTTTAAACCGATAAGTAATAGTTTTATAAATAAACGATTTATTACTAATTGGACCCCTCGCGGCTTTAAAATTTCACTGCTACTCGGATTGATTTCATCGGTAACGGAAGAAAACCGTCTGGTTATATTCGATAGGTACCTATATCAGAGTAATTCGTGTTCTTATAGTTTGGAGTTGATGTAGTGAATATTATAATATAATATAATATTCTACCACATACACACAACACCATCTAGCCCAAACTAAGCAGAGCTTGTACTATGGGTACTAGACAATGGATAAACATACATAATTATACTTATTTTTTTGTAAATACATACATATTATACATAGAAACACCCAGACCAAGTCAAACATCCATGTTCATGGACACAAATGTTTGACTTGTGCGAGAATCGAACCCGCGACCTCAGACGTTGCAGTCGGTTATACTAACCACTACGCCATCGAGGTCGACTATACTCTGTCAAGTGGTCCGAAAGCCTTTGTCTTAATATTCACATGAAAGATAGGTATGTTATGGATATATTTCAAGGATACTGACTAAAGTTTCCACGTTACGTCTGAGTCAGGTAATCTGTGGACCCCTTGGGCACATGCAACATTTGCGCTTTGCCACTCCTTGATATGAGTGGTCGCTCTGCTATTGTTACTTATATGACTGGCTCTGTAATAACGGAATCCATCTCCTCAAGAAGCCTGATTACAAATCCTACTTGTTGCAGGCACACAACACATGGTTGTTTGAGTACGACCCCAGTGTCATCAGTCTGTTTGAAAATCCAGGTTTATGTACAGACAACACTGTATCCTACTATTTCTTCATTCTTCTTGCATCGAAACCAATACAGCAGTCATTTATTAAAGTAATTAAAGGTATATTTATTTAAACAGATTTTAATCAATCATTGATTTACAACTTTATTAGCACTAATTCGCTTTGCAACATTGCAACCATCTTGACAGCCCTTCACAAACTGAAACATAAACACAGATGTCGTGTAAAAATCACTTGATATTCTCATTGCTATCCGTTGAATCTGAAGAAACCTTTCGATTGCATTTTAGTCCAGTTTTTTAGAGGCAAAATAAACTCGGGTTTCTTTTTCTACCAGACTCTCACACAACAATTTTGCTTTCTCTCAAACAAAGAATGTAGATTTTTTATCAAACTCACATTGTAGTAAATCTTCTATAATTACATATGGGTGGATAGTTATTGTACTACGTCGTGTTAAACAAAGATACTGTCATTTAATACAAGTGCAAGCTGGCCACGTTTGTGAGTACCATCATAAAAGACATGCGCAGGTAACACAACTTGACAACCATTGAGAACCCTTTGAGGCTTTTTTGGATAATGAAATAGTATAATATGTGTGTATATTTATGGCATGATGAAGATTATAATATTGTCTTCTGTTTACGTGAATGTTATTCATTGAAATTAAACTACTATATACGGATTTTATCGCGTTGTTTATTTGACACTTTATAGAGAAGATGGTTGGAATGTACCACCAGCTTGGGATCCAGTAATTCAAATAGTCAAACCCAAGAAGAAGCAAACCACAGCTAGACTTCATGATACTTTGAGCTCATTCTGCGTAAATAGAAACACCCATGATTAAATTATGTTCGGGTACTTAGAAATAACTACACTGGAACATTGAGACAACTACCATCTTAGTCTCCCCGTGACCATGGCTGCTGAAAAGCAACCGAAACGTCGGGGAAAGTGTAAACATAAATATAAACAGTATAATAGTATAGTAATAGTATAAATAGTTTTAATAGTTTCAATAATTTAATTAGCTTAAAAATTAGTAAAGTTTAATAAAATTATATCGGGCCTTGTGGCGCACCCTGGGGGAGGCTTATGTCCAGCAGTGGACTGCAATAGGCTGAAATGATGATGATGAATAAAATTATAGTAGTGTAACAGTTTTTAAAAATGTTGTAATAAAGTGTCAAATAAACAACGCGATAAAATCCGTATATAGTAGTTTAATTTCAATGATGAAGATTGTTGTAAGCAGTGTGTATCTTTGTCTTGGAAAACGGCATATCGCCATGAGTGAGATTCATGGGCATGGCAAAGTATTCAGAAGCTTTTCTGAAAGAATATTTTTAACAACAGTGCGAAGCGTGAAGTTTTTCCACAGGGACATCCGTATTATTTGGGTAAAATGTACTACATCACTGCCTAAGACTTCGAGATATGCAGTCGTGAAGATATGTAAATATGTGTATTATGTGTCTGTGGCATGAATACTTAATAAGTAACAAATTGTCATAGGGACCGAGGGTATCTACTAGATACATTTAGAGATTCTGTTCTGTTACTAGAAAGTTCTTTGTTTGACAGTTTTATTTTAAAAGACAGCGTCTATACTTGGATTAATACCTGCAAAACGTGGGCCTTTACGAACATTCACACAACAACGGACACAATGAAAACTCGGAGTCAGAACAATTATTAACTCACTCGTGTGGGAATCGAACTCACAACCCCCGGCTCAGTGGCAGTGACGACTACGTAAACCATTCAGATATCCGTCTATTCATTAAATTTATAACAAAAAACAACAACATTATATTTAACCTGGTTATATAATCCAGGATCTAAATTCATTATAAATTTAAACGAAAACCTGGGTAGTTCATATTACCTAGGTATTATTAGTTACTAGATTTTGCCAGTAACGTAGATTTTTGTCAATAAATTTCTATCCCACAGGAACAGTCCTTTTTTTCTGGATAAAAAGTACCTCATGTCCTTTTCTATACCCCTGACGTGTCTGCAAAATTTCATGATGATGGGTTAAGGCATGAAAGCGTAACAAACAAAAAATCTCACTTTTACATTGTTAATAATAATTATAATTGAAATTAAACTACTATATACGGATTTTATCGCGTTGTTTATTTGACACTTTTTTACAAAATTTTTAAAAACTGTTACACTACTATAATCACTATTAAACTTTACTAATTTTTAAGCTAATTAAGCTTAAAAATTAGTAAAGTTTAATAGTGATTATAGAAGTGTAACAGATTTTCAAAATTTTGTAATAAAGTGTCAAATAAACAACGCGATAAAATCCGTATATAGTATAATTTCAATGAATAACATTCGCGTAAACAGAAGACAATATTATATTAATTATAATTCCAAAATAATATATCGAGTTCAACCTGCCGTACCAACATACTAATACTTTTGTTATTAAATTGCTGTTAAAATTAAGGCTTTTTTTCTAAACCGGATTTACACAACGAAAACTATAAATATAAACAAAATATTCTAAAGAAGAATAAAATTATTCTCAGATACAATTATAAACGTATTACACATTCACGCACGGATACCTTATTTGCAAAATATTATTACAACAATATAATATTAACAATATTCTAAACTACTTATAGTTGAACAATGTATAATATCAGCTTACCCCACAAGTATCACGTTACCCCACTGTTTGGCAATGGACAAAGCGATGTTTTTTGCGGTTACTTATTCAATAGTTAATTGTGAAAAAATAGAAGACTGGCTCAATCGTTTTTAAAGCATACTATTATAATGATAGCAGTTATACCTAACGTTAATTTATAGGCGCTCATAGCCAGTTGCACTCACTGATCGGTAAACGATTAGCGAGGTTAAGCAACGTTGGGTGCGGTCGGTCTATTGTTACAAGCACCGGCTCACTCCTCTAACACGTCATATAAATAAGATATAAAATATAATAATATAAGATATGATATATAATTAATTATTTATTTATTTAATTAACCTTGAGCTGATATTATACTATTAGGATATATTTTGGTTGTAATAGACTGTTATTTGATTATTGTGACGCCATTACTAATTTTTGGTATAGAACGGGGTGTCACAGTAAAATCGGACTGACTTTTGTTATCGCTTGATTGCAATAAACACTAAATCTAACTTACTTGAGCTTACACGTTATTTTCGCCACCTGTAGTTGTGTTGTGCAACCCTACGTGTTTCATCTCAGAAGTGGGATGGAGGACAAGCTGCTCGGGCCATATTTTCATGGGCTGGGAAAAAGAAGAAGACAAAGTGATACATCGACAAACGACGACGTACCCGAAAAATGTGACGTTTTTTTTACATTGTAACGAATCGACTCTACCCAAAAAGCGAAGAATTAATCACCTAGAGGCTGAAGTTATACCGAAATTTGATCCAGGCAAGAAAACAACGAACGTGAAGGGCTGGCTTAACAAAATTGACCAGCTCGGTGACATGTATTCATGGGATGAAAGAGACCGCATTTTCGTCATGCAAATTCGTCTACGCGGCTCCGCTCGCGAATGGTATGACGATTTAGAGGATTATGCAGCCACATGGACGGAGTGGAAAGAAATTTTAACGCGCGCCTTCCCACGTTCTACAGACTACGTCGATCGACTGGAGGAAATGCTTGCTCGTACCAAGAACGATGAAGAAACCATGACAAGGTACTACCACGACAAAATGTCACGTCTTAAGAAATGTGGGTTGGAGGGTGACGCTGCCACTTCTTGTTTGATTAGAGGTCTACCAGTCGAATAAGAATAAGAATAGAATAAGAATAATTTATTTGCAAAAAAATGTGGTACATTTATAGTTGTTACATATTATAATATTCGTTCGCACATTTCACCAAAGTTGGCACGCAAATTTAAATTTAAAAACAAAAATGTATTATTGACAATTGTTGAGGTGACACATGACATCAAATTACACTATAATATTATTAACATTAAGAAATAAATACGCTTGAGGGAAGAAGGATGCTCGATATTATTACATTATTATTCAATTACATACACGGAAATTATAATAAAATCATTTAAATCACATGCTATAAAATTTTAAATTAATTACAAATCAGGATTAAAATTTTAGATTTCGAACATTCAGATCGAAGAATTCATTGATGTTATAAAAAGTGTGTTCTATAAGCCATTTTTTTAATTCATTCTTCATTTTTGTTAGTGGCAATTGGCGAATGTGCTTGGGCACTTTATTAAAAACTCTTATGCACATTACGTAACAGTTGTTTTGGAATAAAGAACTTCTACATGATGGCATTAATAATCTATTCAATCATAGGTAAAAGGGGGGGTCCCTTTTACCTATGATTGAATTGTCACGAGCATTGTTAAATTCTTTTGAGAATTTCTTTACATGTACGCAGATTTCCAGTATATATAAGCCTACAAGAGTGAGTATTTTGTTATGTTTAAACAGTGGTCGGCATGAATCTAGTAGTTCCACGTTACACAAGGCTCGTATGCATTTTTTCTGGCAAATAAAGGCCTTATTTATGTCTGTCGAGTGTCCCCATAATATCAATCCATATCGTAGTATCGATTCCACGTATCCGTAATAACCAATTTGCGCCGCAGGTTTTCCTGCAATGTACTGTAGGTTTCTGAGTGAACCGAATTGCGAGCGAATGCAAAGGCTTACAACGTGAGTCACCAGAAGAATTATACGATGGCTTCTTGTCATCTCTTGAAAACTATAAGAAGATCGAAGTGAAAAGTACGGAACAAAAATCTACCTGGCAGCGAGGTTCAAGTATAATAATAATAATAATAATAAGTATTTATTTATCTCTTTCACAAAGGTAAGTATACATACATAAGATAACTCCGTGAAGATTTAACAAATTTTAATCCTTTGTGGCGAGACTGGTGTCTATAGTAGGTAAACCTGTGTTACAGATCACCAGGCGCCCACCTCTTGGACGTATAGTAGATAAAATGTTAACAATTGCTGTATACAGGTAACCTCATATTTTATTTTGCGGATGAAATTAAGTAACAATTTAGTGTACGTGTGTGTGTGCGTGAGGGTGTGTGAGGGGGTATGTGAGGGGGTGTGTGAGGGGGTGTGTGAGGGTGTGTATGCGTGTGTGTGAGTGCAAGTGTGTGTGTGTGTGTGTTCGTGAGTGTATGTGCTAGAAGTGCAAGTATGTGTAAAAGGGTATATTTTTATTTGTGCTTAGTTTTGTTATGTTATCGGTAGAAGTAGATTTTCGGTCTCCGTATATGATAAATTCTGCAACCATGCTGACAGTGTTATTTTTAATTTGAATTTATTTAGAGAGTATATAGAAAGGAGAGAGTTAATTATCTTGTATAAATAAGGCCCCAGGAAACAATAGAATCTATGTGATAGTGTTGATCTATATATTGTGTCTTTTTGAAAAATTTTGTGTTTGCGACGTATTGTTGCATTCATTAAAGGGTCGAAGTAAGATAGTGAATGAGACCTTAGAACCATTCGAAAAATAAAAAGCTGTCGAATTGTCAGGACATTAAACTTCTCATATAGTTCAGACGTAGGATGCCGAAAAGGGAGAAACAGAGCTACCTTAAAAATCGCTCTTTGAGCACGTTCAAGTTTTATTATGCTAGTTTTGGCAGCTCCTCCCCAGGATGTGATGCAGTATGACAATATAGATTGACATAGTGCAAGGTATGTCATTTTTAGAACCTGTTTGTCTGAAACATGGCGCAAGTTTTTGAAAATGTAAATAAGCTTTCTGGTCCTCGATGTCAATAGCTCAACATGAGCTTGGAAGATTATATTTTTATCAATGATAATTCCCAGATATTTAATTGTATCTACTGGTTGTAGTTCCTCACATTTGCATCGAGTCAGTAAGCTGTCATTGTTATTGCAAGAATGAGCAAATATGGAAATCGGAGCTTCAACATGTGCTTTTTTATTAATTAAGCTAAATGCTATATATTTAGACTTATTGACATTCAAGGAAAGAACATTGGTAGTAAGCCAGTATGTAACGCGGTTCATACCATCCTGTGCATATCGATATGTGTCATCCCAGGAATCTCCTCGAAAAACTAGTGCCGTGTCGTCTGCAAAAGTGACAATCTTTCCATTAATCAGGTCTAGCTGGCAAAGTTCGTTGATAAAAATTAGAAATAGCGTAGGCCCAAGAATACTGCCTTGTGGTACGCCTATGTTGATTGGCAGGTCATCACTACGCACGGTATCTAACTGAACACACTGCGTACAATCCGTGAGATAGCTGGAGAAAAAATTCCATTGTATGCCACGAATACCCAACCAGTCCATCCAATCCAGTTTATCGAGCAGTAATGGGACAGAGACCGTGTCAAACGCCTTGGCCAAGTCTAAAAATATGGCAATCACTTTTTTCTTTTTATCCATACCGGTAACTATGGTGTTCGTGAGTTCATGAACAGCATCATCCGTTGACATATTTTTGCGAAAACCGAATTGTGATTTGGATAGTAGATTTTTCCGTTCTAAGTAGTTGACAAGTCTTTTGTTGACGACTTTTTCAATTATTTTAGAGAAAGCAGGAAGGACAGATATGGGCCGATAGTTATTGACACAGTCTCTGTCCCCACCCTTATGATTAGGGTGAATAAGAGCTCGTTTGAATGCCTTTGGGAAGATTCCAGACGAGAAAGCCAAATAACAAATGTACGCAAGCGGTTCAGCCAAAATATTTATGTATCTTTTGATGAGCGTGTTAGAGATGCAGTCTAAGCAGATAGCACAGTCATTTTTAAGCTTTGCTATAGTTGATTTAATTTCATCAACATCTGTTGGGGAAAGAACAAATGATTGCGAAGAGGTCAAAGTATGTGAAGGCGGTATAGGAGAGGTCGGTGAATTAGATCTCTGTAAGTTCTCTGCCAAGATCTTGCCGATACTTACAAAATAACGATTGACTGAGTTAGCTGACTCTATAGGGTCATTATTAGTTATTAAATCGGATGCTGGGGTTTTTGTTTTATTTGTACAAGTAATACTTTTAATGACCTTCCAAAGCTTTTTGGTGTCACTTTTGGCATTGTAAATTTCAGACTTTTCATTTTCTCTTTTTGCATTTTTAATCATTGAGTTGCAGAAGTTACGATAACGAGAGTATGTTAATTTAAGAGTTTGTTTTTTGGGTCTTTTTTTGTTTTTATGTGTAATTTATTCCTATTTCTTATACACCTTAACATGCCCTTTGTAATCCAGGGTTTAATGATATGCTGACGTCTGGGAGTAGGTGAAATTTTTGTGCAAATCTCTAGCTTATTATTTATAGTACTAATGAGAAAATCAACTGCCTCGTTGACATCTCTCATTGATAGAATCGGGTCAAGGTCCAACTTAGTAAAGTACATGTCCAGGGAGGCATAATTTACTCTTTTAATTATCCTGGCAGGTTTTACATGATTAGGAAGCATATCGAGGCTAAGTATAACGCTGTAGTGGTCAGTTATCGTAGTGTGTGCAATGAAACACTTCGCGGACAATTTGGTCTTAAGGTTAGCATGGTCAAGACAGGTATGTGTGTGAGTTGGGATATAGTGTGCAGGTAACATGCCATGTGCCGCCAGGAGATCTAAATAATTTTCAGCTCTACTATCCTTTGAAATTTTTGCAATATCCAGATTAATGTCCCCGGTTACAATTATATTCGTAAATGATGCTAGTTTGATGAGTAAATTATCTAAGGATTCTAAGAAATTAGTGGGGTTTCTTTCTCCGGGGCGACGATATATAGCCAAGATAACCATATCTCTATTCACCTTTATCATAAGGCAATTGGCATCAACAAGCAACGGTTCTGATATATTGTAACAATGTGTAGATTTATAGTATACCACTACACCCTCATTTTGCGTCTTATTGTTCGTTGAAGATGCATGGTTGTAGCCATCTAATTCCGGTATACGATTATTGTTATGAAGCCAACATTCAGTCAATATAAGTAGATCCCAGTAAATATTAGAACTATGTAATAATGTTTGAAAATGAGGCATGTTACAATGGATGCTTCTAATATTTTGAACAATAAAATTTAAAGACTTGCTGGTTGGATAAAGCATATCAGTACATATATTTTCTATGTCACACGTGGTACTACTGGCCAGTGTCAAATTATCTAAATCATTGTTAATATATTTATTATTTTGATCGAATGTTATTGTATATAAATTTAACCTTGTATAAAAATATGTGTGAAGGAACAGTGTTAGATTTAATATAGTGAGCTATGGTGTTATTTCCGGAGAATAATGCAAGATTTTTGTAATTTTGTAATGTATATATGTAAGTATGCCGAAGACATGCTCCAAATGCCGCAGGACTGGCCATGAGGCGCGGGAGTGTCGTCTCACGCGCTGCCAGATCTGCCAGCGCCTGGGCCACGCTTCCGCTGTGTGCTGGTATGCTACCGGTTCTACTGGTAGTGCAGGCTCCCGAGATGGACACTCATCACAAGCTCAACGTAACGTTGCTCAGGTACGGAAAGTTACATTTACCACATTTGATATTTTATCAGATGCGTATAGAAAGTATATTACTATCAACGGAGCAGTATTACTCGCTTATATAGATACAGGAAGTAAAGTTAATATTATTACGTTAAAACTGTACAAAGTTTAAAACTAAAGATTTTACATTCAAATGTTTTGATGAAAGGTTTTGGTGGCTCGCGAATCACATCACTCGGTAAAGTACAGTTTAATTTGGGCATTGATGACATATCTATTAACAGTGACGCCGAAATTACTAATACAGATTTGAAAGACAAACATGATAATAGGCCAACCGATTATATGTCGTCCGAGTCTGACACTTATTGCCAATTCTAAAATAGTCAAGTTAATAGCAAACAATGAGCAGTATTTTCAATCTACCCACGACTTGACGAATATTCAATTATCTGCCAATGATTTTATAGAGAAGGTTCCTTTATTTTTATCTCATTATTTAGAATTAAAGCCAGGAGATACATGTCTTATTTATGCATATGTTACGGACGAGATACACAAAAATAGTATACTTATAACCCGGTCCATTATTTTTGATTTCGGTAATGAGTCTTACTTTATGCCTCAATGTATTTTAAAAGATGGAAATTATTGTTTGCAAATAACGAATTTGGGTGAGTCGTGTATACGTTGCGGTGTAGGAAGATTACTTACACGAGCTGATGTATATGACCAGGCCAAAGTTTTCATAACCTCCAGTAATCAATGTTCTGATGTAAACATAAATCCGTTGCAAAGAAAAACAATTAATTTCTCAAACTTCAAAGTGGGTGATATTGGGGAATTTTATCGTAATAAGTTGGTTCATTTGTTGCACGAGTATAGTGAGTCGTTTGCCGAATGCAATAGCGAACTTGGGTGTACTAACTTGCTAGAGATGCGCATTGCTACAACAACTGATGTACCGGTGTATTGTAAACCATATAGGCTGTCTTATAAGGAATCCGAAATAATGGAGCAAAAAGTAGATGAACTTGTTGAGGCGGGCATAGTAAGGGAATCAGACTCTGAGTATGCTAGCCCAGTCATATTGGTTAAAAAAAAGGAGGGTGGTTACCGTTTATGTATAGACTATCGCGCGCTTAATAGCCGAACAGTTAAGGATCGACATCCATTACCACATATTGATGACCAGATCAATTGACTTTCTGGGAAACTGTACTTTACTGCTTTAGATTTGGCACAAAGTTATTACCAAGTGAAATTGTCAAAGGATTCGATACATAAAACTGCTTTTGTCACACCAACAGGACAGTACGAATTCCTTAAAATGCCGTTTGGTCTGGCCAATGCTCCCGCGGTATTTTCTCATCCCATACGAAAAGCTCTAGGGCCTCTCAATAACAAATTGGCCTTTTATCTTGATGATGTCACTATCCCTACCGTCACTATACAGGAAGGTATTGACTTGCTTGAAGAAGTTCTCAAACTTCTTAAACAAGCTAACTTAAAACTCAATTTACAGAAGTGTTCTTTCTTACAAACTAGTGTGAATTACTTAGGACATGAAGTCACTGCAGGTTTCGTGCGTCCAGGGCAGGCAAAAATAGATAGCGTATCACAATTTAGGCGTCCTCGTAATGTGCATGAGGTTAGGCAATTCATCGGTCTTGCATCCTACTTTCGTTAGTTTTTTCGTAGTTTTGCAGAGATAGCACGTCCTCTAACTTATTTGACCTAAAAAGGGGTAGAATGGGTGAGGGGTTCAGAACAAGAACAAGCTTTCGAGAACCTAAAAACCGCATTAACCATGAGGCCAGTACTAGCTATTTATAACCCCCGAGCTACAACTGTACTGCATACTGATGCCAGTAAGCTAGGTTTAGGAGGGATCCTACTACAGTACCAAGAAGACAATAATTTGAAACCGATTGCTTATTTTAGCCGTGTAACCAGCAATGAAGAACAATTTTATCACAGCTATGAGCTGGAAACCTTGGCTGTAGTAGAATCTTTAAAACGGTTTCGAATATACCTTACTGGTATTCCGGTCAAGATTGTTACTGACTGCGCAGCTTTACGTAGTACCCTAACTAAAAAAGACCTCATACCCCGAATTGCCCGTTGGTGGCTCACCATCCAAGACTTTGATCTAGATATCGAATATCGCTCTGGGGACCGCATGCGACATGTTGATGCCCTAAGTCGCAACCCTATAGATACGACTCCTGTCCTTAGCATAGATAGTGATGATTGGCGTTTAACCCTACAACTTAAGGATGACTATATGCAAAGTATAATAAAACAGCTAAGAGAAGGAACACAAAATCGAGACATCCTGAATAATTACGATGTAGTAGATGATTGCTTATTTCGCAAAACTGTCCACGGTAATAGATTTGTAATACCCAAATTGTCAAAGTGGAGTTTACTACAGAAATACCATGACCAAGTTGGCCATCCAGGATTTGATAAGTGTGAAAAAGCAATCAAATCTCAATTCTGGTTTTTAGGAATGACGAAGTTTATCAGGAAGTATATAAATGCTTGTCTGCAATGTTCCTTTGCCAAGGGTAACTACGGTAAACCAGAAGGTGAACTACATCCCATAGAAAAGCCACAAATACCTATACACACTATCCATCCCGACCATTTGGGACCGTTCCTCAAAACTCGCTGCGATAATACTTACATACTCGTAGTTATTGACGCCTTTACATAGTTTGTATTTGCTAGACCGGTGCGAAATGTTAGCTCCATAGAAACTATTAAAAATCTAAAGGAAATACTATCGGTATTCGGAAATCCCTCTAGGATAATAACTGATCGTGGAGTGGCATTCACAAGTAGATATTTTAAAGATTTCGTAATCGAAAAACAACTTAGACATATCCTGAATGCGATTGCCTCTCCACGCTCAAACGGCCAAGTCGAAAGAGTAAATAGGAGTATCATTAATGGACTTAATACTACAACAGAAACCTGGGACAAAAAATTAGCTGACGTCGTGTGGGGCATTAACAATACCCTACATGCAGTTACCGGACATACGCCATTTAATTTGATGTTTGCTCACACTAATACGCTTTTGCCTGCTTACCCCATGACTAATAGTGACCACCCGAATTCAATTAAATAGTTAGGTGAACGTAGACATGAGGCTAAAATACGTATTGATGACATGACAGTCATGAAAATTCGCTACGATAAAAACATAAAAGTTGTAGAAAGTATAATGTAGGAGATTTAGTGTTATGGAAAGGTGGAATATCTCGTGATCATACCACAGGTGTCACCAAAAAGCTAGGTAGTTGCTACCCGGGACCATATAAAATATCAAAATCTGATCATTCCATTGATCGCTACACCATTAACAGTATCAAGGGTATTAAAGGATATAAAAAGTTTAGTGCTGTTGTCCCTGGTGACGCCCTACGCCCGTATAAGTCATCTGTTTCCGATAGCTCCACTGGCTCCGACAAAGAAGTAGACCGAGATGATCTGATAGATTTACTGGAGAGTTGAATTAGAAAAATTAGAATGAATGTGAGCTTAAGTATATCAATATGTATGTTGAATAAAAACCTTTAGTAAGACAATTGTATTAAGAATTAATAATTGAATAACTAAATCATTTGATCGTTGATAAATGTAATCTTCTACATAAATAGATTTTGATAAATATGTACCTACCTTAATAACGTGATACTTAGACAATAAAGTTTACCTACCGGAACAACGAAATATGATATCTAACAAACTACATAAGCCAGATCCTGTATGCATGATAATACATACACATATATAATTACTTATCTAAAATATAATATCTAGCAACCTGAGCTAGACCTGTGTGACTTTAAATGTAACATCTAGCATTCTTAGCTAGATCTGTGTGACTGTATAAATATAACATCTAGCATTCTGAGTTAGATCTGTGTGACTACAAAATAATATAATATCTAGCAATCTGGGCTAGATCTGTGTGACTTTAAATGTAACATCTAGCATTCTTAGCTAGATCTGTGTGACTGTATAAATATAACATCTAGCAATTTGAGCTAGATCTGTGTGACTACAAAATAATATAATATCTAGCAATCTGGGCTAGATCTGTGTGACTTTAAATATAACATCTAACATTCTTAGCTAGATCTGTGTGACTGTATAAATATAACATCTAGCAATTTGAGCTAGATCTGTGTGACTACAAAGTAATATAATATCTAGCAATCTGGGCTAGATCTGTGTGACTTTAAATGTAACATCTAGCATTCTTAGCTAGATCTGTGTGACTGTATAAATATAACATCTAGCAATTTGAGCTAGATCTGTGTGACTACAAAATAATATAATATCTAGCAATCTGGGCTAGATCTGTGTGACTTTAAATGTAACATCTAGCATTCTTAGCTAGATCTGTGTGACTGTATAAATATAACATCTAGCAATTTGAGCTAGATCTGTGTGACTACAAAATAATATAATATCTAGCAACCTAAACTAGATCTGTGTGACTTTAAATGTAACATCTAGCATTCTTAGCTAGATCTGTGTGACTGTATAAATATAATAACTAGCATTCTGAGTTAGATCTGTGTGACTACAAAATAATATAATATCTAGCAATCTGGGCTAGATCTGTGTGACTGTATAAATGTAACATCTAGCATTCTTAGCTAGATCTGTGTGACTGTATAAATATAACATCTAGCAATTTGAGCTAGATCTGTGTGACTACAAAATAATATAATATCTAGCAATCTGGGCTAGATCTGTGTGACTGTATAAATGTAACATCTAGCATTCTTAGCTAGATCTGTGTGACTGTATAAATATAATAACTAGCATTCTGAGTTAGATCTGTGTGACTACAAAATAATATAATATCTAGCAATCTGGGCTAGATCTGTGTGACTTTAAATATAACATCTAGCATTCTTAGCTAGATCTGTGTGACTGTATAAATATAACATCTAGCAATTTGAGCTAGATCTGTGTGACTACAAAATAATATAATATCTAGCAATCTGGGCTAGATCTGTGTGACTGTATAAATGTAACATCTAGCATTCTTAGCTAGATCTGTGTGACTGTATAAATATAATAACTAGCATTCTGAGTTAGATCTGTGTGACTACAAAATAATATAATATCTAGCAATCTGGGCTAGATCTGTGTGACTTTAAATATAACATCTAGCATTCTTAGCTAGATCTGTGTGACTGTATAAATATAACATCTAGCAATTTGAGCTAGATCTGTGTGACTACAAAATAATATAATATCTAGCAATCTGGGCTAGATCTGTGTGACTTTAAATGTAACATCTAGCATTCTTAGCTAGATCTGTGTGACTGTATAAATATAATAACTAGCATTCTGAGTTAGATCTGTGTGACTAGAAAATAATATAATATCTAGCAATCTGGGCTAGATCTGTGTGACTGTATAAATGTAACATCTAGCATTCTTAGCTAGATCTGTGTGACTGTATAAATATAATAACTAGCATTCTGAGTTAGATCTGTGTGACTACAAAATAATATAATATCTAGCAATCTGGGCTAGATCTGTGTGACTTTAAATATAACATCTAGCATTCTTAGCTAGATCTGTGTGACTGTATAAATATAACATCTAGCAATTTGAGCTAGATCTGTGTGACTACAAAATAATATAATATCTAGCAATCTGGGCTAGATCTGTGTGACTGTATAAATGTAACATCTAGCATTCTTAGCTAGATCTGTGTGACTGTATAAATATAATAACTAGCATTCTGAGTTAGATCTGTGTGACTACAAAATAATATAATATCTAGCAATCTGGGCTAGATCTGTGTGACTTTAAATATAACATCTAGCATTCTTAGCTAGATCTGTGTGACTGTATAAATATAACATCTAGCAATTTGAGCTAGATCTGTGTGACTACAAAATAATATAATATCTAGCAATCTGGGCTAGATCTGTGTGACTTTAAATGTAACATCTAGCATTCTTAGCTAGATCTGTGTGACTGTATAAATATAATAACTAGCATTCTGAGTTAGATCTGTGTGACTACAAAATAATATAATATCTAGCAATCTGGGCTAGATCTGTGTGACTGTATAAATGTAACATCTAGCATTCTTAGCTAGATCTGTGTGACTGTATAAATATAATAACTAGCATTCTGAGTTAGATCTGTGTGACTACAAAATAATATAATATCTAGCAATCTGGGCTAGATCTGTGTGACTTTAAATATAACATCTAGCATTCTTAGCTAGATTTTTGTGACTGTATAAATATAACATCTAGCAATTTGAGCTAGATCTGTGTGACTACAAAATAATATAATATCTAGCAATCTGGGCTAGATCTGTGTGACTGTATAAATGAAACATCTAGCATTCTTAGCTAGATCTGTGTGACTGTATAAATATAATAACTAGCATTCTGAGTTAGATCTGTGTGACTACAAAATAATATAATATCTAGCAATCTGGGCTAGATCTGTGTGACTTTAAATATAACATCTAGCATTCTTAGCTAGATCTGTGTGACTGTATAAATATAACATCTAGCAATTTGAGCTAGATCTGTGTGACTACAAAATAATATAATATCTAGCAATCTGGGCTAGATCTGTGTGACTGTATAAATGTAACATCTAGCATTCTTAGCTAGATCTGTGTGACTGTATAAATATAATAACTAGCATTCTGAGTTAGATCTGTGTGACTACAAAATAATATAATATCTAGCAATCTGGGCTAGATCTGTGTGACTTTAAATATAACATCTAGCATTCTTGGCTAGATCTGTGTGACTGTATAAATATAACATCTAGCAATTTGAGCTAGATCTGTGTGACTACAAAATAATATAATATCTAGCAACCTAAACTAGATCTGTGTGACTTTAAATGTAACATCTAGCATTCTTAGCTAGATCTGTGTGACTGTATAAATATAACATCTAGCAATTTGAGCTAGATCTGTGTGACTACAAAATAATATAATATCTAGCAACCTAAACTAGATCTGTGTGACTTTAAATGTAACATCTAGCATTCTTAGCTAGATCTGTGTAACTTTATAAATATAACATCTAGCAATTTGAGCTAGATCTGTGTGACTACAAAATAATATAATATCTAGCAACCTAAACTAGATCTGTGTGACTTTAAATGTAACATCTAGCATTCTTAGCTAGATCTGTGTGACTGTATAAATATAACATCTAGCAATTTGACCTAGATCTGTGTGACTACAAAATAATATAATATCTAGCAACCTAAACTAGATCTGTGTGACTTTAAATGTAACATCTAGCATTCTTATCTAGATCTGTGTGACTGTATAAATATAACATCTAGCATTCTTAGCTAGATCTGTGTGACTGTATAAATATAATAACTAGCATTCTGAGTTAGATCTGTGTGACTACAAAATAATATAATATCTAGCAATCTGGGCTAGATCTGTGTGACTTTAAATATAACATCTAGCATTCTTAGCTAGATCTGTGTGACTGTATAAATATAACATCTAGCAATTTGAGCTAGATCTGTGTGACTACAAAATAATATAATATCTAGCAATCTGGGCTAGATCTGTGTGACTGTATAAATGTAACATCTAGCATTCTTAGCTAGATCTGTGTGACTGTATAAATATAATAACTAGCATTCTGAGTTAGATCTGTGTGACTACAAAATAATATAATATCTAGCAATCTGGGCTAGATCTGTGTGACTTTAAATATAACATCTAGCATTCTTAGCTAGATCTGTGTGACTGTATAAATATAACATCTAGCAATTTGAGCTAGATCTGTGTGACTACAAAATAATATAATATCTAGCAACCTAAACTAGATCTGTGTGACTTTAAATGTAACATCTAGCATTCTTAGCTAGATCTGTGTGACTGTATAAATATAACATTTAGCAATTTGAGCTAGATCTGTGTGACTACAAAATAATATAATATCTAGCAACCTAAACTAGATCTGTGTGACTTTAAATGTAACATCTAGCATTCTTAGCTAGATCTGTGTGACTGTATAAATATAACATGTAGCAATTTGAGCTAGATCTGTGTGACTACAAAATAATATAATATCTAGCAACCTAAACTAGATCTGTGTGACTTTAAATGTAACATCTAGCATTCTTAGCTAGATCTGTGTGACTGTATAAATATAACATCTAGCAATTTGAGCTAGATCTGTGTGACTACAAAATAATATAATATCTAGCAACCTAAACTAGATCTGTGTGACTTTAAATGTAACATCTAGCATTCTTAGCTAGATCTGTGTGACTGTATAAATATAACATCTAGTAATTTGAGCTAGATCTGTGTGACTACAAAATAATATAATATCTAGCAATCTGGGCTAGATCTGTGTGACTTTAAATGTAACATCTAGCATTCTTAGCTAGATCTGTGTGACTGTATAAATATAACATCTAGCATTCTGAGTTAGATCTGTGTGACTACAAAATAATATAATATCTAGCAATCTGGGCTAGATCTGTGTGACTTTAATTGTAACATCTAGCATTCTTAGCTAGATCTGTGTGACTGTATAAATATAACATCTAGCATTCTGAGTTAGATCTGTGTGACTACAAAATAATATAATATCTAGCAATCTGGGCTAGATCTGTGTGACTTTAAATGTAACATCTAGCATTCTTAGCTAGATCTGTGTGACTGTATAAATATAACATCTAGCAATTTGAGCTAGATCTGTGTGACTACAAAATAATATAATATCTAGCAATCTGGGCTAGATTTGTGTGACTGTATAAATATAACATCTAGCATTCTGAGTTAGATCTGTGTGACTACAAAATAATATAATATCTAGCAATCTGGGCTAGATCTGTGTGACTTTAAATGTAATATCTAGCATTCTTAGCTAGATCTGTGTGACTGTATAAATATAACATCTAGCATTCTGAGTTAGATCTGTGTGACTACAAAATAATATAATATCTAGCAATCTGGGCTAGATCTGTGTGACTTTAAATGTAACATCTAGCATTCTTAGCTAGATCTGTGTGACTGTATAAATATAACATCTAGCATTCTGAGATAGATCTGTGTGACTACAAAATAATATAATATCTAGCAATCTGGGCTAGATTTGTGTGACTGTATAAATATAACATCTAGCATTCTGAGTTAGATCTGTGTGACTACAAAATAATATAATATCTAGCAATCTGGGCTAGATTTGTGTGACTGTATAAATATAACATCTAGCATTCTGAGTTAGATCTGTGTGACTACAAAATAATATAATATCTAGCAATCTGGGCTAGATCTGTGTGACTTTAAATGTAACATCTAGCATTCTGAGTTAGATCTGTGTGACTACAAAATAATATAATATCTAGCAATCTGGGCTAGATTTGTGTGACTGTATAAATATAACATCTAGCATTCTGAGTTAGATCTGTGTGACTACAAAATAATATAATATCTAGCAATCTGGGCTAGATCTGTGTGACTTTAAATGTAACATCTAGCATTCTGAGTTAGATCTGTGTGACTACAAAATAATATAATATCTAGCAATCTGGGCTAGATCTGTGTGACTTTAAATGTAACATCTAGCATTCTTAGCTAGATCTGTGTGACTGTATAAATATAACATCTAGCATTCTGAGTTAGATCTGTGTGACTACAAAATAATATAATATCTAGCAATCTGGGCTAGATCTGTGTGACTTTAAATGTAACATCTAGCATTCTTAGCTAGATCTGTGTGACTGTATAAATATAACATCTAGCATTCTGAGTTAGATCTGTGTGACTACAAAATAATATAATATCTAGCAATCTGGGCTAGATCTGTGTGACTTTTAATGTAACATCTAGCATTCTTAGCTAGATCTGTGTGACTGTATAAATATAACATCTAGCATTCTGAGTTAGATCTGTGTGACTACAAAATAATATAATATCTAGCAATCTGGGCTAGATCTGTGTGACTTTAAATGTAACATCTAGCATTCTTAGCTAGATCTGTGTGACTGTATAAATATAACATCTAGCAATTTGAGCTAGATCTGTGTGACTACAAAATAATATAATATCTAGCAATCTGGGCTAGATCTGTGTGACTTTAAATGTAACATCTAGCATTCTTAGCTAGATCTGTGTGACTGTATAAATATAACATCTAGCAATTTGAGCTAGATCTGTGTGACTACAAAATAATATAATATCTAGCAACCTAAACTAGATCTGTGTGACTTTAAATGTAACATCTAGCATTCTTAGCTAGATCTGCGTGACTGTATAAATATAACATCTAGCAATTTGAGCTAGATCTGTGTGACTACAAAATAATATAATATCTAGCAACCTAAACTAGATCTGTGTGACTTTAAATGTAACATCTAGCATTCTTAGCTAGATCTGTGTGACTGTATAAATATAACATCTAGCAATTTGAGCTAGATCTGTGTGACTACAAAATAATATAATATCTAGCAATCTGGGCTAGATCTGTGTGACTTTAAATATAACATCTAGCATTCTTAGCTAGATCTGTGTGACTGTATAAATATAACATCTAGCAATTTGAGCTAGATCTGTGTGACTACAAAATAATATAATATCTAGCAATCTGGGCTAGATCTGTGTGACTTTAAATGTAACATCTAGCATTCTTAGCTAGATCTGTGTGACTGTATAAATATAACATCTAGCAACCTGAGCTAGATCTGTGTGACTACAAAATAATATAATATCTAGCAATCTGGGCTAGATCTGTGTGACTTTAACCCATTAACTTCAGACAGACAAATATGAAGCTGAGGTTTATTGCAGGAACTTATTTACTGTACTGCCAACTTTTAAACAAAGGACATTTACTGTTTTCTGTTATCCTTTCCAGGGGCAGAATCATCCTGAAAACCTTGAAGATCGCCGTGGGACACGACCGATGCAGGATGGCCGAGTGTTACAAGCACCGGCTCACTCCTCTAACACGTCATATAAATAAGATATAAAATATAATAATATAAGATAGGATATATAATTAATTATTTATTTACTTAATTAACCTTGAGCTGATATTATACTATTAGGATATATTTTAGTTGTAATAGACTGTTATTTGATTATTGTGACGCCAGTACTAATTTTTGGTATAGAACGGGGTGTCACAGTAAAATCGGACTGACTTTTGTTATCGCTTGATTGCAATAAACACTAGATTTATCTAACTTACTTGAGCTTACACGTTATTTTCGCCACCTGTAGTTTTGTTGTGCAACCCTACGTGTTTCACTATAGATGGGTGACCGCTTAGTGGTATTTCATCTGAGCATCTCCGTGCTTCAGAGGGCACATAAAAAGTCAGTCCCGGTTGTTGTCAAATTGACAGCAGTCGTTAAGCCATGTCAGAGGCCTATGGACGGCTTGAACAATTCTTTGCAACAGGTTGGCCTCTAACCACACGAAAAGAAGATTTTTTTAATAAATCTATATTACTATTATGAAGAAGAATGATTTGTTTGTTTGTAATCGATAATCTCTAAAACTACTGAATCGATTTCAATAATTATTTTACCATTAGAAAGCTACTTTATTCAGTAATAACGAGAGCGGAGTACTAATCATAAACGTGCGACTGCGGTGCATCTCCACATGTCTGTGGGTCATTTGCTGATGTGCCCCACGAGCCCAGAATTGTGAACGCTTGATGAAATATACCAAGCAATGCCTAATGCGATTCGCGTTGCCGAGCACTAGGCTAAAATCATTTAAAATTGTTACCATCGACACGATAGGAAGAAAGTAGGTGAAGCCACAGAGGACACCTATTCATACATACTAAAACTTAACTTACTGTTCCGCAGGTAAGCAAAGATGAATAACATTTGCATTTCCCTATCTATGTTTTAAAGTTCCATCTAATAACAGGCGAGCCTATTGCGGTGGACTGGGTGCTTTTCTAGACTCTGTCTCTTGTTAGGCTAAATAAGATTGATTGCGTGACATTTATTTTAAAATGATATGAAGGAAATCAAAAAAATATACTAAAAGAAACATCTCCAAAACTGACGGCTCGTGCCGTTGATACATCGAGCCTAGAATATTCTACTTTTTAATTTTGAATTCGCGTTCTCACTATTGTTGCGAGCAGCCAGCACGACAATTATGTGCCGGTAATATTGTGTATATAATATACTAGCTGTCTCGCGCGACTTCGTCTGCTTCACATTAGATAATATTTGCCCGTTTAAAAAAAACTATCCCATCTTTTAGTTTGGACCAAATTACAGGTGGTTACGAAGTTTGAATAAAATCGGTTCAGTAGTTTAGGAGTCCATAGCGGACAAACAACGGGACACGTAATTTATATACTATATTAAGATATAAACAGGCGTAATTATAAATGATAAAAATATCACCGTAGGTAGGTAGCATACAGCTATCATGGAACAAGCAAGAGCTTCTTATACTCTTTAAATATAAATATATCTCGTAAAACTCTGACAGCAGTGATCCGTACGCAAAGGTGTAGAGTTAGACCCGAGTCTTTTCTACGTGTCGCTTGCTTCAACCTTAAAGGAAAACATCGTGAGGGAACCTGTCTGATAGAACTCCATAATGTTCTTAAATACATCTGAAATCTGCCGATTCGCACTGAGGCAATCTGAGGCACTATGGCCTCGCCCTTCACATATTGCGAAAAGGCTCGTGCCCAGTAGAAGTTTATAGATAAAACTGGTATTCTTACAATTTCATTGAAATTTAACCAGTTGCTAATTCGTTCCTATATTAAAATATATAATTGTAAGGTTTTCTTACTATGAAAGGCACACGTTAAACCGATCAATCATTAAATCAAATATTTATAATATAAACTCCTCCATAGCAATTTATTTGCCATTATCTTAGACATTAATCATCCATTTTCAATCAATCCTTTATTCAATTAACTCTTGATGTTAAATAAATATTAAATTATGACTATACAACATTTCGAAAACAGAATTGGAAACTTGGAAAAATGTCATTAGTAAATCGTATGTTAAAAACTGTTCAAATAGTATTAGGAAACGTATTACAATGACAAATATATTAGCATTCTATTCCGACCTTATTCTAATGTAAATAAGACTTAAAATCACTGTGTTATTATTAACTATTTTGTTTGTACATACCTTCAAAAACCAACACGTAATTGGGTACACCAATAAAATATCGTCACAACCTTATTACGACCCTGTAGAGTTTAAATTAGCATGGCATTTTTAGTTTCCAACAGCAGTGTGCATCGGTTTTGAATTTCGGAGTTCATACGTGCCTACAAAATGGAGATGGTAAGTTTCTAAAGTGTCCAAACAGTATAGTATTGGTGGTGTGTTGGTGAGCGGTGGACGACAAACATTGGACGCAAACATTCGGTGTGTATGTATTGAGGCGATCAACCGAACTGGGATCTTGTTACCGCTTCGGGTACAGTCGCCCACACAACTTATTATAGTAATATATTTATTTATTTTATTTGTGGCTCTGTAGCAAATGCCGATCGTGAGATGCCAGGTTTGATTCCAAGTCTTGGAATGCTAGTCATAATTAAAAAACCTATTGTATCTAGCCGCCAGTGTGCCGCTGCAACGCAAATTATAAATTAGGCTTAAGCTAAGTATACATAATAATAATAATGTCCTCTAGATCGAATTTCGGTCACGGTGGCCAATCTTAACGGTGACTGGCTATCTGCGCAGGAGATATTATAGTGCACAAGCGTGTGCGCAAACACAAGTGCACTTTCTGTTCCCTAACCCTTAAGATTTGATGGGACGGTAATCCGACACGACCGGAGAGAGATCAGGCGCAGGACCAACGGCTTTACGTGCTTTCCGAGGCACGGGGTGTCTAACACCGCCAACTTCCTAACTGCGGGCTGCTATTGAGATTTCTTAATATATAAACCCAGTAACTTTTGTTGGTCCGACCCGGGATTCGAACCCGAGACCTCATGCACAGCAGTCGCATTCACTACCGCTGCGCCACGGAGGCAGTATACATATTATTATATTGATTAGATCTTATTAAAGGCAATAGTTGGTAACGCACAGGATTTAAAAATGTTTTCGGTGGACGGTAATTAGCTCGGCCCCTATCTGGTGTGACTTTAAACATTGCTGATGAAATATGAGTGTAATACGCCGGCTACCCTTTGGGAGTACAAAGGACAAAAAAGGAAAAGGGAGTGGTTATAAACTGATGGCAACCCTATTGCCATCAGTCGGTATAGTGAAAAGTTAAATGAAATGGGTGCCTTTTATTGAAGTGAAACTTCTTTATCGACGTATGGGAGAAATTTTGTAGCAGTGTAAAAAAAATCGTCACGTTTTTCGGTTACGCGCCATGTTGCTTTTTTATCAAAGTTTAGTATAGTGACGTAAAGAATATAATGTAATATATTTATAATAATAACAACAATATATTAGTTTTGAAGTTTGGTTTGAAATAAGAATAACAATATATTAATTTGAAAGTGATAAAATAAAAAGACTTATTCAAATTTAAGTGAATTTACAAGAAAAGTGAGAGTGATTATATATTTCGTTTTATAAATTCAACACGTATGAGCATGATTTTAATATTTATTTGAGGTTAACCTCACTTTTTGATTGTAAGTATCAGTGAATGTATATAAATCTGTTAAAATTTGCAAGTATTAATAAATATGACGGTAAATCTAGTGAACATTATTAATTCTAAAAACAATAAAAAATATAAATTAAATAATAATTTAAAATAAAACAAAACACGATTAGAAAATCAAAATATGTATACGTACATCTTTTTTAATTATTCGTTTTTAATGATTTATTTATTCATTTTTAATTTTATAAAATCGTTGCATTTCTACAAGATTAACTGTCATCATATAATTGTATTACTTTGAAAAGATAATTCCAATTATTTATTCATAACTTGTGTAATTGATTAAGTCATTAAATATCTGCTTTGAATTATTTTTATTAAGTTATGAAATAAATATTAATATTAAAGTTAGTTAAATAATTTTTGTTAACTAATTAACTAATTTTTATTTTTCTTAAGGCTTAAGCCTTATCTACCCCATTTTCGTGAAGTTGCAAATAGTAGAAAAATGATATGTCGTAAAGAAGTTTCACTTCTTCCCTGTGTACTCTGGTACACACACACATTTTTTTTTGTACGTTCACGACATGCGATCAAAGTATAAGAGAGTTATCTATGAGGAAGTTGTCAGCAGCAGCATGGTGTCTGGCAATGTATACACATTATATACAAAATATTTTATATTTCATCAAATATCTAAAAATCTATGAAGAATTTTCTGATATAGTAAATGGAAGAATGATAGGTTATTTTAAGATCTGTAATAAAAAATAAAAACATATCGTGATATTTTTGTTCTAAATAAAAATGTTAATTTTTTAAATAGCCGTAGAAAATTAGTATGATAAAAATCTTCAATTCTTCTTATAAAACTATTGATTTTAATTAAATTTAAAAAGTCTTATAAAATCTAATTATTAATAACCAGTGTTGCCACCTCTTATCTTACATTAATTACACATCGACATCGATTGTTCATACTTAAAATTAAATTGTCAATGTCTTGCTGCGGTATGAGGTCCCATGTTCTTTACAAGTGTTCATAAAGTTGTTGTTCCGTCGTCAAATTTGGCGGGAAATCTCCCAAAGCTTTTCGTTGTAACATGTCCCAGGCATGCTCGATAGGATTTAAGTCGGGCGACTGTGCAGGCCAATCCAAAACTTGAATATCGTGGTCTCGGAGAGCGGCCGACATAAGTCGCGCCGTATGGGAAGGAGCATTATCGTGCATGAGTAGAAATTCCTGGTCCATTTGGATTCTGTGTGGGACAATAGCAGGATCTACTACGTTCTCGTGGTATTTTTGTGCAGTCATGCTGCCTTGGATCCATACGAGCTGGCTTCGTCCGCCAAGACTAATTCCTGCCCACACCATGATTGTCCCGCCTTAGTACGAGTGGACCTCCTGAGAGTGCTGTATACGGATAACTTTCCTTAGAGTTCTCCAAACGAGTGTTATTCGTGAATCCGGATGAAATCCAAACCGGGACTCATCGATGAACAGCACCAAAGACCGTTGGTCGTCACTCCATGGTAAATGCTCCCGAGCCTACGAAAGCCGCCGATTGCGATTGCCACGTCACAATGCTGGAACACGTAGCGGTCTTCGAGCATGAAGACCAATTTAATGCAACCTTCTTTGCACAGTTTGGTCGCTTACCAGCAGCTGGTGGTCCTCCTGGCGCCTTTGCATAGTTGTGATATTGGGTTGTCATCTGGCGGTCATTTGGAGAAATCAATCCTGTCTCTGCGTAGTAACACGATATCTACCCGTGTGCCATTCAGCTACATCTCCAGTACTGCGATAACGTGACCACAATCTCGATATCACGTTTCGGCTGGTGTGTAGGGCCTCAGCAATGACGCGTTGACTAGCACCATTCTCCAACACGCCCACGGTTCGTAACATTTCATCGCGACTCAAATGACGATGTGACATTACTCTTAAAGCACGTTAAATTAAAAAAGAAAACAATCTAATCCCTTTTCATTAATTAATATCAATAAAACAATTTTAATTTTCCTTGTAACGAATTACTAACAATTATTCCGCCGTATTTTGTTTTTCTTTTTTAAACTATAAAGTCGTAAATAATTTAGGATTAAGGTATCCCTAGATTCTGTTGATGTGTGTTCTCATAACGTTATATTGTACAAAAATAAAAGCTATTACATTTCATTTTTCATATATCACTCGTGGTGGATATATGCGCAAGTGCATACTACAGGACCAAATAGGCAATTTCAGGCTTTTTTATGTAAATAGTTAGTACTAACACTTTTGCGTACACCTGTACAAAATTGGTGTCTTTGAAGCGGGTTAATTGCGAACAAACAGCGGAATTAAGTAAACCACACGGATTATAGTTGCGTCACGACGTAATACCACCACTACATACGCATCACGCACATATACCTGCGCCTGCGCATGTGTGCGTGAAGACTATAACAACATTTATGCGTGTGAAACCAGAGAAAAAACATAGCGTTACATTGTACTATTGATTGTATGTATGACTCAGTGGGTTGAGTAGTCATGTTGCGGGTTCGATCCCAAGTTTAAATGTGTATCATCATCAGGCTAGCAAGAACGTGATTAGATTATGAAATTCACAGATAAGTTAGGGTGTTAGCGATGATTAATTTATTCAGAAAGCTCGTAAAGCTGTTGGTGATCAATAGCTGGTGATGGATAGGCGTCCCTATGAGATGAGGGTGCGCACTCACGTTTACTCATAGACTCGTGTCCTATAATATCTCCTACGCAGAGAGCTATTAGTCCCCGCTACGGTTCATCACTCAAAGTGTGCCTAACGGTGCTCTGCACGGTTGGAGAAGCGAGCGAAAGGTCTGTCCTCACGGTCCACCACACCGAGACTTTTGAGTTTAAACCAGACGCGACATAATTTTGTATTTTATCTAATTGTACGTTGTGTCCGATAATTGTACCTATGTATGTTTGTAAAGTCTTTGCGACACAGAACTTAATCTGCATAGCGGCAGTTAATTAAAAAAAAAAGTAAAGTTTTGCTTACTGTCAAAGTGAGATCTGAGATCAAGATGAAAACTTATGTAGAATAGCACGATAGTTTGATATTGCAAAATGAAAGTAAGAAACTTTCATTCAAACAATAATATTTCACAATAATTACAATAATGATTTCACAATGCATATGTGTGTGTGCCAATGAAAACTAAGTTACGTCTGTGTGCAATATTTAATTGTTACACACTACATCTTGCTGTTGTGTGAGTAGATTGGAGGTGGGTGTGTCTGTGTGTGCGTGTGCGTATTGAGTTAACAAAATAAATGTATTTTCCAGTTCTTAGAGAGATAATGTTTTTCATTATTTAAGTATTGTAACGACAGTAGAAAAATAATTTAATATATAAGAAATAGGTAAATAATTTTAAGAGGATGATTTTTGCGCTAGATATACCTAATTTATGTGACGCGATGCCCTTTAATTTAGCAACGACCACTTCAACAAGTATACCATCAGAGCAGAATTAGCTCAATAATCTCACACGATCTTCACTACATTCAAATGTTGAAGGTTCGAATCTCGTTGGTGGCAAGCAGTGTACTAGCCAGCTGATCGTAAAAGAATAACCGTAGCCTATAGACAGGTAACCAATATATTTGGCCTTTGCCCTCCCTAAGAAGCGTCGCTATACTCTCAACATAAGGGGTAGCGATAACGGCGCAGTGGTTTAAATGGCAGCGGCCCCACTGGCACTGCGCTGAGTGCTGCAGGTTCGATCGCCACACGGGACAAACATTTGTATGATGGCTGTTTTGTTTGGTTTCCGTTTACTTTTATTTGTTCAGCAGCGATAGCCTAGTGGAAAACCGTTGTACTGCCATGCAGAGGTCTCGAGTTCGAACCCAAGGCGCGCATCTCTGACTTTTCAAAGTTATATGCGTAGTAAATAGTTGATTATCGCTTGCTTTAACGGTGAAGGAAAACATCGTGAGGAAACCTGCATGTCTGAGAGTTCTCCATAATGTTCTCGAAGATATGTGAAGTAACTGCCAACCCGCACTAGGCCAGCGTGGTGGACTATGGTCTAACCCTTCTCATAGTGAGAAGATGCCCGTGCCCAGCAGTGGGGCAGTTTAATACAGGGCTGATATTATTATTATGAAGGCTTATCCGTGATTAAGTAATAACAAAGAAATATACATCTTAATAAATTTTCAGAGTTATAGTATACTCGTAAGTAGGACTTATGTGCTACGAGTTAATCTCCTTGGCATAACGTAAAACTAAACAGCTTAATCCGTTATTGGTGGTTATCTTTTACCATCGACTGCTGGCTCATCTGCCACTAAAAACATTAACAAAATGAAAGATAAGAAAATAATTATACTGTTAGGAATCAAATGTGAAACAGCTTAAAAAAATAACAGACGCACTTTAACCTTTAAATAATCATTGACTTATTCAAGAAATGCATTAACAAATAAAGTAAGAGATAATTGATATCACCCAACAGCAATCACACAGCACGTCCGTTCCGTCTGCCACTCGATGTCAAAGTGAGTCATTGCGCGCCGAGCGCGCTTTTATAGCACGCTCGATCGGATGATAACTAACAATACTGTTTAAATTGTCGTATGATTATGCTACCACTACACGAGCGCGGTTGCATCGCATATCAAACAATTGAGTAACGATCGCGATGATCGACCTTCAGCGTGTACACCGATAGTCATGCTAATTGAGCATCTGATCACTGAATTAATATGATTAATGAATCATCATAGTATGACTGCCTGCAGTATAAAATGGATTGAAAAGACGTATATAAATTAACTAGGTTTTGTCCGTAGTTCTCGCGTTAATGATTTTGTCAAAGAAAATTTCAAAATCTAGAGAGACAGAACTGTTTTCTGGATGAAAGGTATGGTGGTATATCTACATATATCCCGTTCTATACCCCAGACAACGGGTATGCGCAACTTCATGATGATCGGTCTAGTAGTTAAGGCGTGAAAGCGTAACAAACAAACAAACAATTCACATTGTCATTAGAGCTAGCAGCTAGACTTCATGATACTTTGAGCTCATTCTGCGTAAATAGAAACACCCATGATTACATTATGTTCGGGTACTTTGAAATAACTACACTGGAACATTGAGACAACTACCATCTTAGTCTCCCCGTGACCATGGCTGCTGAAAAGCAACCGAAACGTCGGGGAATGTGTAAAAATAAATCTAAATAGTATAATAGTATAGTAATAGTATAAATAGTTTTAATAGTTTCAATAATTTAATTAGCTTAAAAATTTGTAAAGTTTAATAGTGATTATAGTGGTGTAACAGTTTTTCAAAATGTTGTAATAGTGTCAAATAAACAACGCGATAAAATCCGTATATAGTAGTTTAATTTCAATGAATAACATTCGCGTAAACAGAAGACAATATTATCACATTGTCATTTATAATATTAGACAGGATTTAAGAAGCTTGAGTTCGAGATTTCCTAGCGGGAGACCGTTGCACTACCAAGCAGAGACCTCAAGTTCGATCCCCAGGCGCGTACCTATCTTTGATTTTACGAAGTTATGTGCATATTAAATAGTTATATCTCGCTTTATCGGTAAAGGAAAGCATCGTGAGGAAACCTGCAGGTATGAGACTTCTCCATAATCTTTATCTATATATTAATACGTAAAGCAAAAACTTTGTACCCCTTTTTACGAAAATTGCGCGGACGGAGGAGTATGAAATTTGGCACAGTTAAAGTTTATATGGAGAAGGAGGGGCGAATCCTAATATTTATATAAAATAGGCATTAGAAATACATTAAATTAATGAGAAAACACTACACGCACACAACCATGGATTTGATACACGCAGTCGAAGCGCGTAACTATGGTTACATATATCAATATATAATGACATATATCAGCAATATCTTACAAACTTTGGTCGAATTTCGAGCACTAGGCGACCGCTAGTTTTTTAATTACAACCCCCTCTCTAATTCTCTAATCCCCGTGTCGCGGGAGACTTACAAACATTCAAACAACGGACACAGAGAACACTCAGACGTGGAACAGCTATTTGTGGATCACACAATTTGTTCTCCCGTGTGGGATTCGAACCCACAACACTCGGCGCATTGGCAGTGGCGAGGCGACCATTTAAACCACTACACCATCCGTGCAGTCAGTGCATAATGTTCTCAAAGATAGGTAGAAGTCTGCCAACCCGCATTGGGCCAGCGTGGTGGACTGTAGGCTAGCCCTTCATTACAAGGGCTAGGCTGTAGTGCGCCGTATTAACTGAGAAGAGGCCCGTGCCCAGCAGTGGGACAGGGCTGGTATTATTACTATAAACTGTGCCAGGCAATCAAAATAATACCACGATCAATTTTACGGCTACCATTTTCAAACTCGTAGACTTAGAAGTCTATTTGTTCTTCCGACATATCGAATAAAAACTAAGTCAATATTATAATTTAATGTATTTAGCTAATTCATTGTGTACATTATTAATTATAAAACATCACTATGCTCTCAGGCTATAACTGTAAAACTAACAACTTTTGTAGTATGAGCTCCGTGCGTGTGACCACTATAAAAGATATTTATATTTACTGTCAAATTAGTGTCAATGAGGTTCAAATTATTAATTACTAACTTTTCCGACAGACGTCATCCTGTACAAACGAAAAAAAATAAAAAAAGCAAATCTAATCCATTCTCGAATCCACTTGAACACACAAAAAATTTCATCAAAATCGGTCCAGCCGTTTAGGAGAAGTTTAATTACAAACATACGCACAGAAGATTTATATATATAAAGATAAAAACTTTGAGAGATAAATACGTGAAATACATATTTACATGTTTTAAATTAGACAACTTTACTATGCATTTTGTCGCGGTTTCTTTATGGAAGACTTCCTTTTCCTGTTTTTTCTTTTTTTTAAAGAAGACTTCACGCACGCCCAGCCCCAATTCTTGTGTCATGCGGCGGATTTTAAAAACATTCAAACAACCGACACAAAAAACACCCAGACTCGGAACACCCAATTGTGGATCACACAAATGTTTGTCTCGTGTGGGAATCGAACCCACAACACTCGGTGTGGCGGCAGTGGCGAGGCGACCACTTATACAACTACGCAGCGCAGCGCAGTCCATTACTTTTGAACTATTATTAAACTATTTTAATTTAATAATAAATTAATTAAATTCTCCGATTTTTTGGTTTGTTTTCAGTAAACCTTAGCCACGGAGAGGATTTATTAATAAATTCACAAAACGTATGTACAATATTCTTGTATAAAAAGAACCTCTGCGCAATATAAGATGTGTAAGGCCATATTCACCATGATGGCCGAAAACCAACGATCTCACATTTGGCATAGTGAGTACTAGTCTATGGACTCTTGCAGCCTTGCTTACCAGAGGACCAGAAGAATCGGACACGTGTGTTGCTACTTAAAGAAAGAACTTGCTGTGTTGCAAAGGTTTGGGATAAAGATCACACCCATTGCTGAGAGCACAGAGCCTCCAAGAGGCACCTAGTATGCTAACAAAATGTAACATTACATATATACAAGCTTGTGTATTCTTGGAAGAGTAGGCAGCCGAAGTACAAAGTCAACATAACGCAAAATTAGTATATAAAAATTCAAGAAATAATATTTTTTTTATTTCAGGCATACGAAACAGACTGCTCTTGGTCCACGTGACTGCTTACCATCAGGTCATTGATGTGGTCCATGTGCTCATTTTGAAGAGCAAAATAAAAACATACAAAAAGACTTGCAATTTGTAAAAACAGCTAAGTAGCACTTTGCCAGATACCTTCATTGAACCTAAGACCTCACGATATACAAATGCGCACGCGCTCTTAAACCACAGGACCAATATAGTGGTCAATAATGACCCTTGTTCACGGTACGACCGTCCACATATTTCACAAAAAGACCACAACATCAAAAAAAAAATACAAACGAAAAATTGAAAAAAATTAAAAGCCAAAAAAAGAAGATATTTCGTAAAGAAATATTGGACAATCTAGTTTTTTTGTGAGCTTGCGACCGTTCCCACTGTAGCCAATAAGTGACCAAATATTGTCACACTTGGATGTTGGCAGTGTCCCGGAACGGTTGTGCATCTCACTCTACTGCCGGATGGGAGAGTGAGAGGAGAGACACGCTCTGGAGCGAGGCACTCGGCGACAAAGCTGCCGACTAACAAAATACTAGCATGGTGGCAATGCAGGGATGGACTCGCTATAATTATATTTTCAATAAATACCTTTCTACCTTTAGGTTTTTTTTCTATAGAAACTAAAAAATGATCGACATGATAGGTATACCGTGGCTACCAAATCAAATTCAAAATCATTAAATACCTATATTTTAAGGTTAGTGTTGGTTAATCGAATAATCTGAACCATGAGGCTAGTTGTATATAAAAGCTATAATTCTGAGAACTGTGTGAACGTACAATGAACAAAACTTTAATTGCCTTTAATTTAATGGCCTCGATGGCGTAGTGGTTAGTGTAACCGACTGCCACGCTTAGGCGTGGCAGTCGGACCTTAGGGTCGCGGGTTCGATTCCCGCACAAGTCAAACATTTGTGTGCATGAACATGGATGTTGTACTTGGTCTGGGTGTTTCTATGTATAATAAGAATGTATTAAAAAAAAAGTATATATGTATGTGTATCCATTGTCTAGTACCCATAGTACAAGCTCTGCTTAGTTTGGGCTAGATGGTGTTGTGTGTATGTGGTAGAATATTATTATCATATTATATGAATACACGACTTCTAGAAATCGTAATTGAAACTTTACGAACTCCTCTATTAAAAGTTACTTATATTAAACAACGCGATAAAATCCGTATAAAGTAGTTTAATGTCAATGTCAATAACATTCGCGTAAACATAACACAATATTAGTTACTTATATATGTCACGAATTTAACTTTTCCTGAATACAATCATGTGGTGCTTAAAAATTAGTAATCAAATATAAATTAACAAACAAACCTGAACTTTGATACTTAGTACTAATCACTCAGAAGATTAAAGAAAACAGGCAGATATGGCTGCCTCGTTAACATTAAATACGTGGGGGTCATTGTGATGTAGCTAGATTTTTAAGCTTGTCAATCAGAATATAATTGTGAAGTGGCTCAAGTAATTAGTTTGACTATCACAGTTTATTTCATTTAATAAGCCAAGAACACTATATTTACTGATATATCGTACTTCACGAGTACTTAAAGCGCATGCGCCTACACAGAAAAATAAAATTAAAACATTCATTTGTAAGTATTTCAGAAGTGTGTCTAACTACGTATGTCTTGAATTAAAGTATACAAATTTAAATCAAAATAGATAGTAGATCATTAATGTAATTGTCAAAATGCTCATAGCATTTATGTAAAAGCAAACTATCGGGTCTTCTGACAAATGTGGCAGGCACCCAGTAAATATAATTAATATAATCTATACTAATATTATAAAGCTGAAGAGTTTGTTTGTTTGTTTGAATGCGCTAATCTCAGGAACTACAGGTTCGATTTGAAAAATTATTTTAGTGTTGGATAGCTTATTTATCGAGGAAGGCTATAGGCTATATAACATCACGCTACGACCCACGGGGGCGACGCAGAGACGATAAACGCGGGTGAAACCGCGGGAACATCTAGTAATTAATATAATCTAGAAATACAAGCGCAAGTCCGCACCAGTGCGCTCTCGTGGCACGGCCGCAAGTAGCGAACACTGTGGCTTTGAGCCGCTACACTCGCCGACTGACCACACTACACATACACACACATTTACATAACATCACGCCTGCATTACCCCCTAGAGGTAGGTAGAAGTATATTTTTTATTTGCTATTGTTGGCAGAGCCAGCGACTTACTAATAACTGGTGCTTATTATTATACGTACAATGTACATACATACATACATACATAGATTCACGCCTGTTTCCTAGAGGAGTAGGCTGAGACTACGGATTTCCATTCGCTACGACCTCCGCCTCCGATCTAACCGTGAAACGTTCGCTAGGTGTAATATGTATGTATTTACCAAAAAGATATATATGTATGTTTATCCACTGTCTAGTACCCATAGTACAAGCTTTGCTTAGTTTGGGCTAGATGGTGTTGCGTGTGTGGTGGAATATTATTATTATAGGCTTGCTTTAAAATATTACTTGGAACCAAAACTTTAGCTGACATGTAAGTAGGTATGTCATTTTTATCAGGCCTGAGTTTTTGATCGCATGATTGTGCCTATGTCTGCAGAAGCTATTGTGGTTAGATCAGACAAAGCGCAATATTTTCTGTTAAGAAATGATTAATGCACTAAATTACAGAAATGCAAATAATGTGTGAAGTGTAAAAAAATCATATACCTACCCTGTCTGGAATATTTAAGCAAGAGCTTGAGTCCAATCCCATCTTAGGTCCATGAATCAACAATTCATTGACAAATCATTCAGCAATGCAACATAACTGTAAATAAATAACGCATATTTAAAAAGATAGAACCAGAGATGTGCCCTCACCGTACAAAGGGCACATTAAAATATTTCCACACTAATAAGCTCACGATAGGGAATAATAATATAAACTAATATCAACCTCCTCTCAGTGTAAGAAGGGTGGTGGGCTTCGTGGGCCTGCCCGCCATCCGATCGGCACCAGGTCCGAGAGGCGGCGCGCGTGTTCCCATGCGCGCCTCTGTGTCGAGTCCGTCTCCCTTCTAAGGGGGAAACAGTAGGGCTTATAGTGAGTGAGTGCCTTTGCATAGGTCTCTTCGTGTAGTGGCCTGCCATTTCATACGGCGGGCCGAAACCTCGGCGAGGTCGCGACCGCATGTGCAAGTGATTCGCGCGACCCCACCGACAGCGGTTTTGTCGAGGAACACCGTGGTAGGTTTAGTCGGTATTCCGGGAGGTCCATTCTCATCGTTTCAACATCTTTCTTTTACCCCGGTGAGTCCGGCATAACCCCTCCGCCCGCCCTTGCGGAGGGGTATGAATCAATGCATTCCCAACGTAAAAAAAATAAAAATATAGTATATCTCTCAGAGATGCAAGTTTTCTTACGATGTTTTCCTTCACGCGAGCGATAAAAGTAAGCGCGAAAATACAATATTTAAAAGGATGTAACTCAGTTGTCGTGTTGGCATCGTGTGTTGGATGACAACTTAGCGTTCAGAAAGGTGACCGTATTGAAACCGAGTAGTAGATGTATAATAGTGTATGATTTAAATGTTTGCACATTTATCAATATTAACAAAAACATCTTAAGACTTAACTTAACCTTTCGCCATTGTATAATTTGTACAAAACCCACAACTAAATATTATGCAAATGTCGGCAATTTTCTTCACTTGGCGGCGGATTCCGTACAAAAATTAGGGTTCGCTCGGCGGGTGAATGGAACCCTTCTATTACTGTGGTTTTTATTGTGCCCTTGCATTTTATTACTTTTTTATTTCTTTTTAACAGCGGGGAGGTCAGTTATCGATATAATGCTAGGGCTGCCGACACGCCACCTGTTTTTAGCTTTGGGGTAATTTTGTTTGAGGAAAATGTGCACAAACATTTGATATTTGGTATAATAAATGTTTGTTTATGTACGGAGGTTAAATAATGCAAATTGTGTAATTGACTGCTTTCTTAGCTTACAATTTCTGTGGTTTGTAAGCGATGGAGAGGTCTCTGATTTGATTCTTAGATCGGTCAGTGTTACTAGATTTTTTATGAAGGAATATTCAGTAGCAGAACAGCGTTTTGCAATAGGTATGCCAAGTACTAGGTATAAGCCTCGCTAGAAGAAGGGATGAGTGGAAATGAGCGTACTGCATACTGGAATTCTTTCTTATTTATCGGGTGAAGCGCAACTTTGCATCTGTATTAATGCTAGTTTTCTGGGTTAACTACTGGGTTACTAAAAGAGTGGTTCATCTATTTAATATAATATATATAGGGATTAAATATAATGACCACCAAAAATACTAATTGCGCAGCAAAATATATATATCATAACGAGCACCTATCCTATATCATAACGCCTCAAATCACTGCATTCCGTCTCGGAAGGGTTAGGTTATTTTAGGTTCCTTCTTAAACCCACCCATAAATAGGAGCCTCCGTTGACTTATTTTGAGCTCTTTAAATATATTTTGCTGTGCAATTTGGTGATCATTTACTATTTTTGACTGTTATATTTTACTATATCTGGTAATAAGTTAAACATAAGCCATATATATATAACCCTGGGTGAGCTAGCATATTCGTAATTTCACGAAAATATTTTTTACGGCGACTACTTCTACTAGCAGAAACCTTTGATTACAAGCTTGGCGTAGCTGGCAAGTATTCACCTCGTCACTGCTACCGGTCAGTGTGGTAGTGTCAAATACCACACGGGACAATTTTTGTGTGATCCACAAATAACAGCTGTTATAAGTCTCAGTGAACTTGGTCTCCTTTAACAGTGTGTTTGTACAGTCCCTCGCGACATAGAGCTTGGTTCCTAGTGCAGGAGTTGTTATCTAATCATCTCAGAACGGACTTAGGCGAAACTTGACACACAGCTGGATCATGACCTAAATTTTAAGCTGTTTTTTCAGTAGGATTTACGCAGGCAAAGCCACGGGCAGAAGCGAGTTAGGACTAAATACGTATTTTCGCCAGCCCTACGTGTTAAAGCAAGGGTCATCTATCAGTAGCGTCACCCTTGCCCCTTGAATAATATCTCTTAGCGGTATTATTCCTTCACCGCTAAGGAATACCCCGTTTATGTCTTCAATATTTAAATTCTTTCACGGTTTAATAACTTTATATTTTTTATTGTCTCTCCTGTCAAGTGGTGGTGGGCGGCTGCTGGTCGCGAAGTCTGGGCATCAAATCTTAGAGGGCTACTGAGTTATTGTTTAAGGCAATTTTTCGGATACAGGGGTACAACAGTTTAAATGATCATCTCGCAATTGATAATGCCCTGGCTGTACTAGATTCGATGCCTGCCTGTGTATTTGTTTGTTATACCACACTTGGTCAGAGTTATGAATTAGGTAGTAGATTTTGGCCGTGGCTACTTTCGCGGTTATCTAGACTGTCAATATATTCCTATCTCTCGGGAAGAATACTTGATGAAAGGCTTTCCTTTCAATAAGTAGGTACTCTATGTCCTATTCTATGAAAGGTACCCGTGATAACATGTATCCATGCGACATTATATGATGATTGGTCAACTTGTTTAGGCTTGAAGCATAACAAACAACAACAAACCCGCATTTATAATGATAGTTATGATTTTATATACCTACCTATATTATGTACAAACATACTGACCCTGTATTCTTGAAGTGGCATGTATATTTCACCGTCGATATATTTAGGGCTCACGTAAGAGAGCGCAAGTCTATTGCCGTCTATCTACCACAGTTACAGACTCCGAGCTGCTGCTAAGATTTCCTAACAGAAAAACCCAATAGCTAACAATTTGCCCGCCGCGGGATTTGAATATAGGACTATCCATTCACACGCTTACATAAGTGCAAAATTGCCACGATCTCAACCAGCCAATCTTTCCCGTTCAAGATAATTGCCAAGACAAAATATTTTAGCATGAGTATCGAATCTTTGACTCTACAATGGCAAATATATAGTCTTTCATCCTTAAAACAATTAATACATAAACACAACACCCTATTACTAACCACAATCGAATAAAACAACTCGACATAAAAAAAGAAATAATTAAAAAATAAGAAAGCCTCGAAATACAGATGCGAACGGAAATCTCAAATTGGATTTTCAAAGAGCAAAACGAAAGAGATAAAAGTATGCATGAGTTCATATGTTAGAGGGAGAGAAACATATCCCCGAGATCACAAAGCAAGTAATTGTAGACAATGGGAAACTGAAAAAGACGTTTCCTTTAAAGATTTCTATCTCAAGAACATTTTGCCTTAGGACGTGAATGCCAACTTAACTCTACACTTGATGTAACATATACTTACACCTTATATCTATGTCATAAAGTACAATTTCCTTTGGCAGAAACATTGATAACGGTAAAGCTAAGTTTGCGAATCCTAAGCGACTGTGAAGCCATGTCTAGCGTAAAACAAGATTTTGTCAAAGTATAATTTTAAGCCAATGTACGCTGATCTCTGGTTGGATAAGATGTAGTGTAGGCGAGAGTTCAAGATTGTTTGGTGGTATCGTACGTTTGATAATTTAGTTGAAGTTTAATAAGTGCGATAATTTTAGTGTAATTGTCTGCGCTGATCGGTTAGTTGTTATAAAGTTCATAACAAGTCACTGCCTAGAGGTCTGCGGGACTATATCAAGGGAGTACACAAAATATGAACGGATTTTATAGATAAGTCTAGTTACCCGCGATTCTATTCGCATTTTGAATGTATGTTTAGTTTCTACCTCAGGCCGTCAGGTGCCAAGCCATCACACCAAAATTTATAATGTTCCCATAAATACATATTTGGATTTTGCATAGAACTTGGCACTCATTTAGATCTCCATTCTTTTTGCGGCGAAGCCCACAGCCAAAGATAATTTTTGTATTGAACTTGGCTCTCCTTTTTTACATTTATGTATCAATAACTTCTTTTAGAAGCAAAATTATTAACTTAGGTACTAGACTTTGCCCGCGGCTCCGCCCGCGTTAATCTATATTAGGTTAGGTTAATAACAGTATTTTTTTTAGATGAAATGTTATCCTATATTCTTTTATGTTTCTCTAACAACTTGTACTTATGCGAAATTTCATGATCATTCAAGGCGTCAAAACGTAACAAACAAACAAACTCACATTCGTATTTATAGTTAGGATTTTTTAAGATACTATGCGTTGCAGTATAAATAAAAAAAAAATGGACACAAGGAACTACAGTTTTGGAACAGCTACTTGTAGGTCACACAATTTTAAATTGAATGTTGAGTTTGAACCCACGACACAGCGCACTGTCGAGGCGGCCACTTACATGACTACGCCAGCTATGCAGTTATTTATCTAATTTGTAATCTATACTAATATTATAAAACTGAAGAGTTTGTTTCTTTGTTTGTTTATTTGTTTGTATGAACGCGCTAATCTCAGGAACTACCGATTCGATTTGAAAAAATATTTTAGTGTTGGATAGCCTATTTATCGAGGAAGGCTATAGGCTAGATAACATCACGCTACAATGATACACGCGCAGTAACGATAAACGCGGGTGAAACCGCGGGAATATCTAGTTTATAATATTTTCCATAAAGTGTCCAGTAATAATGCAAACAATAAATTAAATAATGCCGTTATTGGTACTTAACCTAAGTCTATGCTATGCCTATACGAGCGCATCTCGAGGCAAACTAGTCTAGAAAGGGTGAACACCTTAAAAATCTTTTATTCTCCTTTTCACGTACGAACATGCAGGTACTGAAATAAACTACCTGTCGTGATGTTGCCCAAGTGTTATTACTTGTCCTTCTTAAAACGAGGCTTAAAGTAAAGCGCTACTTTGATAGGACTCATGGAGGCAGCGGCTAAGCTGTATAGACTCCTGACATTGCTAAAGTCCATGAGCGGTCGTTACTACTTACCACCAGCTGAGCCACTGGCTCGTCTGCCGCTAGAAATATATTTATAATAGCAGGCGTGTGTGTAGGTAAACTGTAGAACTGCTGCGTACGGACCTCTTCTTAGTTTTGAGGAGGATTAAGCCGTAGTAGAGCCCCGCTGATTTCAGCATGAATGGGCCGGATCGACCGGGGTAGGACTACCCTCTCACAGAACATCGACGTGAAATACCAGTATTCCTACTGTTGTGTTTCGTTCGGTGAGTGAGAGTATCGGAGGCCCAATCACCCCCTTACCCCCTTGCCGCTCCTTCTCCTTCCCACTTCCTTTCCTAAAGGGTCGGCAACGCGCAAGTGATACCTCTGGTGTTGCAGGCGTCCATAGACTACGGTGATCACTTACCATCAGGTGGGCCGTATGCTTGTACGTAGTATATAAATAAAAACGCTGGCCCAGTCCGGGTTAGCCCACTTTTCTTTCTTTATTTGACTCCTTAAATACTTACATGCTTGCAGTGATTGCCTCGTGGGAGATCTTTAGATTGGTACGCAGAGGTCTCGAGTTCGATCCCTCGGCACACACTGATTCTGATTTTGATTTTGTTAATTAATCTCCGAGTTTTTGAAGTTATGTGCATTTTGAATACTTAGTTAATTATTGCTTGCTTGATAGTTTAAGTTTACGCTTATCCTTTCGCCCAGGAGTGAAGTAGGAACTCAAATTTCCTAACGTAAAATCCCAATTACACTTCGCGCTAACCGAGTAGGTATCAAACTGACAACGTATGTCGTAGTGGCGAGGCGATATTTAAACATTTTTATTATTTATTTACAGTGAAGTCCACGAGTTAAACCCATCATCTAATTTATGAAACAACAGCACCTTGTCATCTGTCAAACGCCGGGTACGAACCCAAACAAGTGAAGTGTTAAATTAGATTCTTTACACAGTCACGTGGCAAGGATTAACGCCGCGCCCTCTAGCGGGGGGAGGGGGCTGCTAATTGGAATAGCCAATTGACTACGATATTTTAATTCGGTTTTAATAGTTTTGTGGTGAGAAATTAATTTGATAGATTCCGTGTGATTTTTGGGTTCAATCTTGTGTGACCTACACTACATATCATGTGCCCGGCGACTTCGTTTACGGTTTTTTGAACTAGTGTTCTTATAACGTCTTTTATAGTTGAAGCTACCTACACATATACCGAATTTCATAAATATGGGTTTAGTAGTTCACATATGAACACGAAATAAATTAGGTATAATATTGTGTAACGTTTATTATACATGCACGTCTTGTTATACATTTAAATTAAATTACTTTTTATACCTAGATTTTATGACGTCACCATGCGGCATGGATGGTATAAACCACTGCTCTAAATGTTTTAAGTAATTTAAATAGCTTAAATACTAGTACATTTTAACAGTAGTAGTTTAATAATTAAAACTTTTAACAAACAATAACACCGACTTCAGCTAGATGACTAGACAAGTATAGTAGGTATCTATCTATATAAAATGAGAACATCATCAATGTAGTCAAAGTCAACCAAATACGCATTATTAAGGATAATTCAAAAACTACTGCTCAGTATTTGATAAAATAGGACCACATGGAAAGCAAGTAAAATAAATAAAATCATCAAAATCGGTTCACCTAGGAAAAAGTTCTAAGGTAACACACAAAATAAATAATATATTTTATTAACTATTATTTTTTTTTATTTTATTTAAATGATTGTATTGTCATCGGTCCTCGATAAGTCTACAACGTTTAAATGAAATCTGACCGTTTGAAGTGGGTCAAAATCGAGCACAAAGGAGTCGGTTACATACAGACAAACATACAAGTGAAACTAATAAAAGTGTGTTAAAAACAGTCAAATTGAGAACCTCCTCCTTTTTTAAAGTCGGTTAAAAGTATTTTAAATTAATCAACGCAATAAAATCTCTATAAGGTACTTAGTTTAAATTCAACGTATTAAATTATGATAAGACTACCTATACTTACCTAGATCATGCCCTTCGCCACAATTGAAACTACCGACATACTAAATGTAATTTAATCGACTTACTGGTTTATAAGAACGTATTTTCATGTCTTTATCGCCGAAAACTATGACAGAGGTGTTACTCTCACATTAGTTACTGCTGTTTAAGTGGTGTGATTCTAGGTCCCACATAATAGGGACCGACCGTATTGTTATCTACTGGATACCTACAGTTCCATAATTCATGCTGCTATTGAGAATATCTTACAAAACAGATAATCCTATCACCGCTGTTCAAGCCGGGGATCGAACTCGAGATCCGTTTCTACAGTTTTCCGTATTCCATTTATATTTCACAACTTTCCATATTCCATTTACTTTCATCATTTTTCTAAGTAGAGGTCTTGAGTCGATAAGATGGCACACCCATCTGACTTTTTGAAGTTATGTGCGTGTTACAATAGTTAATTTTATCGCTTGCTTTAGCAGTCATGAAGGTAATCATCGAGAGGAAACCTTATAATTTACTCAAATATAATTATGTGATATATGGCAACCAGCAGAAGCCTAAGGTGGTGGATAATGGCCTAAGCTTTCCATACCGAGAAGAGGTCCGCGCTGCGCAGTTTGAAAGGTTATTAATATAGCTGATAATAATTATTATCATGATGTAAAAATAATTCAATTTACGAAACACACGGCAGAGATTACAAGGAGAAAAAGAAGAAAGAGAAAATAAACAAAAATTGTTGGCAAGTACAAAAATCGATGAGCTACTAATGTCATAAAATTATTAATTGTAATAAACATATTTTAGTTTGACTGTGCTGCCATCTTTCATCGAGTAGATTGTATAAAGTGCAAAAATATTTACTCCTGCCGTAACGCTATCTAGCGTTAAATAGCGAAAGCTACTTGCCCGGTAGTATCAAAAAGGTCTACGTATGTAGTTAGTACAACATTAATGTGCATAGATGGCGTTGTACATAAATCATTGCAATTAAGTCAAAATTTATAAGGTAGGTACATAAAATAAATAACGCTGCTTAATGATATATAGTCATCATATTTTAGTTTTTTTATGGGCGAAGCATGGTTGCTTCGCCATTGCATCTATTGTTTTCAATATTTTATAACTAATAAATTTATTTTGTCGATTTACTGCTGTGTCCGTTTTAGATTGAATTAATGATAGTCACAAAAAAGTACCTACGTACATTTTTGTGACTCATGGTAGGTATATACATACCTACCATGAGTTTTCATAGTTCCTTGTTTCATCATCGGCATATTGTTAATCCATACACATTTTTATTTGTTTATTAAAGTACCCCTAGGAACGATATAATATTATCCTGGGCCGTAATATTAGCAATGCTTACAAAGGTAATTGAAATTAGGAATAATTTAACAATAAAAGTTATTTAATAAATTAACAAAATTAGTCGCAAAATAGTACTAACGAAAGTACCTAAAACTACTAAAAGTATAATTGTGATTTTATTATATTTACTTACGTTACATGTAGATTTATTAAAAATATCTAGAGGAAACTATCGACGTTTGGAACATTAAGTAAAGAAGTTAATCGCGCGTTGTATACCTATTTAAAAAAAAGAAATAGATAGTTATATCAGCGCAAGAAACAATAGCTTACCTTTGCCTTATTAACACTTTTAAACGCTGTTCCGTTTCATAAATGGTATTAATGTTGTCTTAACTTTTTTTAATCTGTCAATTGTTAGAATGCCAGACATATTTAACAACCTATTGTGTCTGATTGCCGGTGTGCCACTGTCACTCAATAGGTTAGGTTAACTGTCGGTAGCAGACGAAACTGCAGTCAACTTGAAGATGAACAACGGTTGCTCAAAGACATGGCTGTGTTTTTATCACAGAAGCAATTCTAAGGAACCAATCAGCTTTTACCGTAACCCAGAGATCGTAAACAAGCACACGTTATACTGCGTGATGGCAAGAAGATACCTATGTCAACGGTCGGGGAGAAAGGTGTAGGAGAAGGCATACCTTCTCCCAACCACTCGTTGTGATTCTTCTTTTTCTTCTTATACCTAAAAGACAACTCCCGCACTAGGAATTTCCTATATCGCGGGGACTTAACAAACATTCAAACAACGGACACAAAGAACACCCAGATTTGGAACAACCATTTGTGGATCACACAAAGTTTTGTCTCGTGTGGGATTCGAACCCACAACCCTCGGCGCAGTCGCAGCGGTGATGCGACCACTTAAGCCACTACGCCATCCGGGCAGTCAAATTGTTTTGTGTGATTAGGAGACGGTATGGGGGTTGAAGGTTTTGGTTGCCGATGTTCCCACTCACATAACGAAACACAACAAAACATATAGTGGTACTTCACGTGGATGTTCTGTGTCAGGTTAGCACTTCTCTGGGGGAGCCGGCACATATATGGTGAAACCAGCATGAATCTTCTACTAAAGTACAAGACACACACAAACTGGAGTGGACCCGTATGCACATGTATGGATCGAGTGCACCAGGAGGGGGGCGCAGATTTTTGACTTAGGTTTATATTTATATTTATTACTAACATAGTTTTAAGAAATTTGTATGTCTAACATTTATGGATAATAGTCTGAAATAAAAGTTTATTATTATTATTATAAACATACTTATACACAGTACACACACAGACACTCACAGACAAACACATACACTCCTCAATTTAGGCACAAAAATTCCTTACTTCCTCACTAATATTATAAATTCGAAAGTAACTCTGTCTATCTGTCTACCTGTCTGTTACCTATTCACGGCTAAACCACTCAACTGATTTAGATGAAATTTGATACAGATATCGTTTAAAACCTGGGAAAGGACATAGGCTACTATTTATTGATGTAGGGACCACGCGGGCGGAGCCGCGCGCAAAAGCTAGTAAACAATAAAATTATACCCTTACTAACCTTAGTTATTTAAAATATATTCGGATTTGGACGTTAATGGCTACGACACAATTGATACTACTGTAGTCATTATCGTTTAATTATTGTGAAAATGTAATAAGGTTTTTAAATAAATTATTATTATTATTATTATTATTACTAAAGCCATGTATTGCTTGTGCTGCAGTCTTCTGTAAGATAAAATAGTTCCCTAATCAACCTGCTCCTGCACACTGCTACAAATTTCTCTGAAAACTCGTCATAATATCTATTAATAGTTATTACATAATAATAAATCGTTTGTTATCGAATATCACTTTAAATACAAACTCTATTGTGTCACGAACACAAGTAAGTACATACCTATGTATAATTATAACATGTTGTCTGTCACGACAGCCGGCAGCCGTGCGATGGCCGACTCAAGGCTACAACCAATAAATTTATACACGAACACAATAATTTAATAAACTACATCAGCTTACATACTTAGTGTACTGAGACAATGGAAAGTTTTTTCTATATTACTTACTTACTAGGTAAATATGAATATGGCCCTGCATAAGCAGACTGAAAAAAGGCATAAGACCTCAGCTAGTGTAACCTAGCCGAAACGCCAACATTACTTAAGTTCTAATTTTCATAGAGAAGATTGTTCAAAATAGATTACCTATCTGGTATCAGCGTCATAGATATCACGAATGGTATCATTATAATATCAGCCCTGTATATGTGTAGCTGTCGTACTGCTGGACACGGGCTTCTCTGTATGAGAAGAGTTAGGCCATAGTCCATTACGCTGGCCCAGCATGGGTTGGCAGACTTCACATATCTTCGAGAGCATTATACAGAACTCTCAGGCATGCGAGTTTCCTCGTGATGTTCTCCTTTATCGTTAAAGCGAGCGATAATTACATGACCTTGAAAATTCAGTGTGCTTTGTGATCGATTTCGAGACCTCTACGTGGCAATCCAACGGTCTTCTACTAGGCTTCTACTTTCATCAAACCTGATATCAATGAGGTATGTAAATACCTAAGTGCCAATTTTCCTGGGAAAACTGTTCAAAATAGATTTCCAATCTAGAATCAGCGTCATAAATACCACTAATGGTATTCAGCAAAATCAAATTAAAGGTTAAATATAAACATCAATTGCATTTAATTCAATGAATTCTATGCTGAGGGACGTGTTTCCTTCTTTCTTCGATCTTGGGTCCTTTAATCAGGACGTGAAAAGGTACCTTCTTAGGCCGTCAAAGTAGAGACCTCGGCACCACTTGTGAGGTCGTGGTGTAGAGGGCTCTGCACGTGGACTACATGACTGCTTACAATCAGGCCTCCGCCTCAGTCATTTTAAGAGACAATATTTAAAAAATATCATGTCTAACGTTTATTAGTCTAGATCGGCACTCTGATACATGTCTAATGTCTATACTAATATTATAAAGAGGATAAATTTGATTTTTTGTTTGTAAGGTTTTAACTCAAAAACTACTCAACCTATTTTAAAAATTCTTTCACTGTTAGAGATCATACTTTTTTTCCTTTGTTAAAAAGCTATATTATCACTAAGTAACATAGACTGGAATTTATTTAAAAAAAAAAGGACTGTCACTAACAGAACCTTACATAACCTAAACAATTTTTACGCGAGCGAAGCCGCGTGCAAAAGCTTGTACAAATTTAATAATATGATTATACTTATCAAATGCGAAGTATACATTCCTCAAAAAAGTATTCAGCATACCCTCTTCTGATACATGACTAGAAACCACTCATATGATGGATGACATAGGTAAATGTTATTAACCCTTTCACTTACCCGTCTGTATAAAAATCTCTTCTGATAAGACTCTTCTCAGTTTTGAAGCTTTATCTTGTAATCATGAGTGATTGCCAAGTTTCTGATAAAAATGAATAAAAATAAAGTTGATGTAAACAAAAACAACTCAGTGTTGATATGAAGAGGAATGTTCTAGATCTGATAGGTTAACGATTAATCTTCGTACAATATAGGTATTCATCTATGGTGTGATTTGTGAAATATATCTATCTATATAATATAATCGAAGCATCGATAGCCTAGGGGCTAGGTCCTTCCTGGATGGAGGTCTCGAGTTCAATCCTAAGACAGCATTATGGCAATTTCAAGGTAATGTATGTAATAAATAATTTCATGTTTTCATTTTTAAAAAGATCTACTTTCATACCTTGAATATCGACGTGAAATATCAGTATTCCTACTGTTGTGTTACGTACGGCGAGTGAGAGTGCCGGAGGCCCAATCACCCTCTTTGCGCCTTCCCGCTCCTTCTCCTTCCCACTTCCTTTCCTAAAGGGTCGGCAACGCGCAAGTGATGCCTCTGTTGTTGCAGGCGTCCATAGGCTACGGTGACCACTTACCATCAGGTGGGCCGTACGCTTGCTTGCCACCTCAGTTGTATAAAAAAAAGGTCCTTCCTGGTTGGAGGTCTCGAGTTCAATTCCAAGACAGCATTATGGCAATTTTAAGGTAATACCTATATGTAAAAAATCATGGCATGTTTTCATTTTTTAAAATACCTACTCTCATACCTTGTATAATAGTTCCTGTGTCGCGGATGACTTTACAAACACTCAAACATCAAACACAAGGAACACCTAGACTCAAAACAACTATTAATTTTATGAATTACACAAATTTTGTCACGTGTCGGGATCAAATCAAACTACCATGTATCATTTATTTGCATAACTCAGGTGCATAAAGTTGATACATGGTAGTTAGGTATATAATATAGAACATGCTGAATTATAACCTCAAAAGAAGTGTGCAAATATTATAACATATTTAGGTACATGCAACATCAAAATCATAATTGTCTAATCCATTAAAAGTGTCATATCTATACTAATATTATAAAGCTGAAGAGTTTGTTTGTTTGAACGCGCTAGTCTCAGGAACTACTGATCCAAATTGAAAAATTATTTTAGTGTTGGATAGCTCATTTATCGAGGAAGTTACTGCGCCGCCCCCGTGGGTCGTAGCGTGATGTTATATAGCCTTCCTCGATAAATAGGCTATCCAAAACTAAACCAAAGAATTTTTCAATTCGAAAGATTAGCGCCTTCAACCAAACAAACAAACTCTTCAGCTTTATAATATTAGTATAGATATTACTAAATGCACCTTTTTTTCTTATACGGAATATGTATAACTACATAGGTATATGTCGCAGAGAAATGAGGATACCAGGGATTATGTAAAATTTCTAGGTATACCACGAAATCAAGGCAGATGTTGAATATTTTAGGCTGTAGCCTTCTCTTACTGAAAACATCTCGTGATATAACTAAATACTGCGCACATTCTCAGTGAAATGTCATTTGAACACCATCTGTCAGTGTGTCATTTAATTCTGTGTGTCCGTTATGTAAATGTTTGTAAAGGCCGTCGCGATGCAGGTTTTCCCCTAGTAAGGAATGAGTCTTTAAAAAATATTAATACCTAATGGTATAATAATTTATTTCCATACCAGATAAGGTACAATGTACATAGATTCTTAAAAGGTACATACAAACTGGCAAATTAATAACAAAATGTTGAAACCGCTGCTTCCCAAACTAGGTAATAACCTGTATTGTGGGAGTCAGTGTTCCTCCGAAGCATACATAGCACTTAAAATTTGGTATTGCGCTCCATCTGGATAAGAAAGCGTGCGTCAGCATCACTTGACTCACTATCGCGTCTCACAAATGTTAACGACCTTACAGTCACGGAATACATACATTGTCTCACGTCTTAAGAGGAAACACTGAGGGCGAGACAATTGAAAAATAGGTATTTGTAAAATGCTTCACTTGCGCGTTGCCGACCCTTTAGGAAAGGAAGTGGGACGGAGAAGGAGCGGGATGGGGGAAAGAGGGTGATTGGGCCTCCGGTACTCTCACTTACCGAACGAAACACAACAGTAGGAATACTGGTATTTCACGTCGATATTCTGTGAGAGGGTAGTCCTTCCCCGGTCGAGCCGGCCCATTCATGCTGAGAGCAGCGAGGCGGCTGCTACGGCATAGTATAAAATTCAATGGTAAACAATTTGGTGAACTGTGTCTATCTGTTCGCAAAACTGTCACTTCATCAGTTACAATTTTGGCTATATTCAAACAGATAGTAGATATGTGTGGTGCATTATACCATGAACTGTGACCAAAGTTATCTGTATATAAGGGGTCATTAGAGGTCATGTATACCAAGTTTTGACAGCTAAGTTAAGGTCCCGCGTAATAGGGGCCGAGCAGACTTCGTGCTACTACTGACAATTATCTACCAGATAAATTCAGAGACTCGGGAATTGAACCCGAGCCTCAGACAAATATAAACGTAAACTTATGCCACGGGACGAGCATAGTATGGACATACGTATAGGTACACTTATTTTTATATTACAAACCAAACATATTGTAATCTGTGAAATGTGAAGTCACGAACTGACGACGAGCACCTATTACATGTGTTAATGGACATTACAAAGTTGATAAGAACATCTTTCTAGATGTATTCTAGAAAGATCTTGCAATGATGTTTGTAATATTTTAGAAAAATTGCCATAGGTGGGTCAACGTGATCCTATTACTGTTTGAACAGTCTCAGAAATGAGAAGCAAGTGACATTAAAATAACATTTTGTAGCCCAGGAATTGAACTCTCCAGGTTACAAACAGAGGTAGATGTAAAAGGGAATGATTGAGAAAGTTTTATCCACAAATGTCATTATTCAGACGTGACAAATTTATTGCCAATATTATGAGATGAAAATAGAGGCAAAAAGAAAGAGAAGAAGACCAAGAAGAAAGTATATAGACCAACGCAAATAAAAAGAATAAGAAGAATTAGAATTAAAATTTATTTATTTATTGAAATTAAGCAATAAGTATTTATTTATTTGCCAAAAAGTGTTGGTACAGTTTATGTCTTAAAATTAGTAAGTATACATATCTAAAAACAGTTGTCATTATAGTGACATGCTAATAATGAATATAATAAAAATTTAATTTAAAATTTAAAGTAAAATGTAGAGACGTATGGAGAGTTGAAGGATTTGGTAACGGAACGAAAAAGATAGAAATAGTTTCACCGACAAGTGCACAGCGCTTAACGTTGGATGAATAATAATAAGTTTATTATCTATACAAATAAATAAAATTGAAGTGTCATATGAAAGTATATAAGGTACCTAAGATACGAAAAAATCTGTTTTTAAACTTTTTGTCTGTCTGTCTGTCTGTTTGTTTCGGCTAATCTCCGAAACGGCTGAACCGATTTTGACGGGACTTTCATTGGCAGATAGCTGATGTTATAAGGAGTAACTTAGGCTACTTTGATTTTAGAAAAAATAGGGTTCCGCGGAGATAAACACTTTTTAGTTAATATCTACGCGAACGAAGTCGCAGGTAACAGCTAGTTAATAATAAAATACATCATTACAAAATTTAAATAGTTAAAATAAATGAACAATTAGTGGAATAGTGACTGGGATTTACTAACACGTTATTTACCTACATAAGTTTGTTTGTCAGGAGACGTTAGTTAGTTGGTTAGTTGGACATGTGTTATCCGCACTTAGCCCCACAATTGGCCCATAGTGCGTAAGTAACCGACGCAAAAATTTGTTCGGTTATTCATACCACCTCAGCTCCGTCCAGAAAGACAACAAGGGACCGGTATTGCGCAGCACCTCCTGCATCGTCTCTGGACTGTTCAGCAGTTTCGTCCGTTGGTTGCTCACGTTTTTGCAGTGTAGGATCACGTGAGCCGGTGTCTGCCATTTTAGTGTTCGATCCCCTCTTTGCCAGTTGGTCTGCGGCATCATTGCCAGAAGAGTTGCTATGGCCGCGTATCCACTGCAGCGTTACTTGATTTTTTGTTGCAATCCTTTGTAGCTCACAGTGACACTTCAGGATGAGTCCACTGTTGAAGCAGTTGCTTCTAAGAGCTTGTAGTAGCGCGGCACTATCCGAGATGATGCGTATCGACTTATCGCTTATATACCTTGATGTGACGGCTGTTGCAGCCCAGGTGATTCCAACACATTCTGCCTGGAAGATAGTGTTGAGGTTTCCCAGGGTCGTTGAGTAATTGATGTTTCGGTCGTGGGAGAAGACTCCGACTCCTGTTCCTGAATTTGTTTTAGATCCATCCGTATATATTCTCACTTCATGTAAGCCGGAGCTGTCTTTGAGTTCTTCATGAAGTTGGACGTGGTATTTTTTGTCGAAAACAAAAGTTTTTAGGATTATATAACACGTCGCTTCTAACATCGGAATGCTTACCCATTTGGGGTAGACAGAGTTGATTCTATGTAAGTATCTATATTTCGTGTTAGCAAGATTTATTACATAGAATTGTTAATAAACCACTAACTACTAGTGACTACTTTATTTACGGCAGTATTGTAACGTAATAATTAATTATGCACCGAGTATTATCGAATTCCCCGACTCGTGGATTAAACCTTAAACATTAGAATAGACAGAAGCATATAGCAGTCAAGTTCAACTATATTAAAAAATAGATGTTCCCGCGGTTTCACCCGCGTTTATGATTACTACGCCGCCCCCGTGGGTCGTAGTGTGATATTATATAGCCTAACCTTCCTCGATAAATAAGCTATCCAACAAAAAAAGAACTTTTCAATTCTGACCAGTAGTTCCTAAGATTAGCGCGTTCAAACAAACAAACAAACTCTTCAGCTTTATAATATTAGTATAGATAGTGATATATAATCGAAACATCAACTTGAGACTGACTGTGGCAAAACAACTATTAAAAACCCTGAGCCATAGTCTAGTCATGCCCTTCGTCCCAGACGATTTTGACAAATGACACTGAACGAGGGCAAAACAACAACAGCCACTTGCTATCACGATAGCAGATAGCCGATAGCGATAGCATCTCATCTCGCGTTATCATTTTAAGTGACACAATATACTCAGTGCATTCAAGTAATCATCTCAGTTCAAATCTGTACTCTATACTGAACACAAGTGAGGTAATAAAACCTTTTTTATTTGTGTCCCTTTTGTATTTTGGAAAATTTTATAGTTACTAGTGCTTTTGTTGTGTTTATTTTCTTTTTGTTATTTTGATAATATTTTTATTTAGGTAAGTGATTATGTAAGTTTAATTGTTTTTTATCGGTTCGTTAAGGTGGGTGATATCGTCTTAAATTTTTTAAATTGAAGTTATGGTTTAGACTGATAATAAAACATACTTATTACGGATTATATTTGGAATGAATAAGGATTTAAAAACATATGCAGCTATGACTTTTAAATAGTATATTGTATTAATCATTACGTAAGTGTTGCAGAAATTTATATAAGTAACTTAAAATGATTGTCAAAAAACATAAATTTAAGTATCTTTAAATTAAATTGTTACTAATTATCCTAGCTAGATAAAAATACCTAAGCGTAAGAAAATGCTTCTCTCAAGTTTATTAATTAGACAGTAGAATAATAATATTATTTTACTTTAAATTATACTTTATGTTTGGTGTTTAATGGCTAATAATGTATTATTTACTACAATTACTAACTATTAACATAACAAAAAAATACCGGCAAATTGCTTATTTTAATATTATATTACATAATCTTCGATAATCAATAATATATTAAATTAACTTAATTAAACCTGTAAAAACTGTTAAATGTTAATAATAATTTCATACTAAATAACAATTTTCCATTATAATCGCCGGCAGAGCGGCAATCACATGACGTTAGTTCGCGTACGCGGCCGCATGACGTGGCGGCGCTAGTGTCGCGATAAAAATAGCTCTCTCTATAAAATTAACGTACTTAGGTATTCAGAGGTCTTTATAACTATTATATAATATTACATTTATGTAACGTAACACCTTTGCGAGCTTTGTCCACTCGCACATATGTATGTATGTCTAGCTATATTCAAATGTTATACAGTAGATGTATTATCCTTTTAAGAGGTTTTTATTTTGTTTGTATATTTCTAATATCTATAGTAGTAAAGTTATACGTAGGTCTTAAGCTCGATTTCACGACACGCATTTCTAAGTTTTCGAAGTTATGCGCGTACCTAGGTACTACTACTTGAATTCAATTAGTTTTTATAAAATACTAGCTGTCCCGATAGACGTTGTCCTGTACACACAAAAAAAAAATAAAAACAACAAATCTAAACCATTCTCGAATCCACTTGAACACACAAAAAATTTCATCAACATCGGTCCAGCCGTTTAGCAGGAGTTTTATTACAAACACACGCTCAGAAGATTTATATATATAAATATATACAATTCACAGAATGAGACAAAACGTTACAATTTTCTATTAGTTTGGATATAGATCGAAGTAACAAAATGTTAAGCAAATTATTTAACATACAGGAGCTCGTTATTATGTTATTATGGAAATATTTTGCATAATCAGACTGTGTAATTTCTAGTTGCTGAGCATTGAAAATCTTTCAGTATTTAAATCAGAAGAGATTGGATATTATTTGAAAAGATGACTCAGTATTCATCCCGGCTAGTGGGTGAGTCTCCGCGATGATTTGCAGACGTGTCGTGATGTTCATTCTGTACGATCTCTCCCTCCTTTACTCTCTATTGTGTTCTTTTAATGGGGTTGCCAAGCTTCGCGTCATGCTCGGGAATAAATATGTTCTCGGGCATGACTCGCGTTTGGAAACGTTAAATTGTGGTGATTGGTAATTGTGGACATTTTGTTTACATGTGTATGGTATTTACTTTTATTTCGTACAAGTACCTACTTACAAATTAGCATCAAGAATAACACAGAAAGAAAATCTTTTATATTACCTACAACATTATTTTGTAATTACTTTGTTGGTAAATCATTTTTGTTCAAATAAACAATTTTATTTATTAATTTTTTAATTTATTTATATCATGTAGTTAGAGAAATGAGTATAAGTACAAAGTATAAAATCATTAAAGTAAATAAAATATTTTAAGAGAATAATACTTAGAAACTACTTTTATTCTTTTAAAATCTAATCATAACGATATCAGAAGAGTAAAAGGGCGTAAGGGAAGTGAAGCAAGCAAAGTTGAATCTTATTATCAACAACCGAGTGTTTATTACTAACTAGTAGTTCGAGGGCTATAACGAAAATGCTGATATCAGTTAGAAAATCCTGTTCTGAGTAAACACATTATAAAATGAAATATATAATTATGTTAAATTAGCAATAACTAGGTACCTATAAAATAATAATAATAATATTCTACCACATTCACACAACACCATCTAGCCCAAACTAAGCATAGCTTGTACTATGGGTATTAAACAATGGATAAACATACATATATATTTTTTTTGTAAATGCATATTATACATAGAAACACCCAGACCAAGACAAACATCCATGTTCATGCACACAAATGTTTGACTTGTGCGGGAATCGAACCCGCGACCTCAGGCGTGGCAGTCGGTTACACTAACCACTACGCCATCGAGGCCTTCAATGCTTGTTGTATATAGAATCCTATTGATTCTTTATCTTTATGATGTGAAATGCGAGCTATCAGACATTGAACTTACACTGCATTCCATTCTATCTCTTTTAAAGCAAGAAGAACAGCAAAATGAACTTTGACACAATTCAAAATAACTAATTAAACAAACCACAGTAATCAAACCGATATTATGCAAGTATATAGTATACTCCAATATAACTTAGGTACTTGAGGTACTTTTGCATTATATTACTACACACATACAGCCCGTGCACGGACCTTAACTTGCATATGTTACCTGAAATTTATAAGCCATTACAGTATAGTATTTTGTGTCTGTAGTATACGTTACCCGAAGAAAATTCCCCTAAAACGTATTTGGGTTTTCGACTAACATGGAATTTAAATTATGTGCCAAATCCGAAAATGTATCAAGCATTTTTAATATAGATAAATAATATACTTTGAAATAGACTGAAATTAACTAGCACCGAACAAAATAATTCATTTATCTACCAATCTTATATATCCTTATATAATCTTATATATCTCTAATATATTCTGACACTGATCCAGCCTTAGGGTATCGTTAGCCTTCGGGTTGCGGAGGTCAGATGGCAGTCGCTCCGTGGAAAAACTGATATCCAGTCAAATGCGGTTAGACTAGAAAGCCGACCCCAAGTGACTTGGGAATAATAAAGGCTAGGGAGAAGATCTACCAATCTTAACGTGCTAGTAAAATCTATCTCTACTTTTTCAGATTCTTCTTACTATCCATAATATATGTTGCGCTGGTGTCATCTTCTATACATACCTCTATTTCCTTTCCTCAATAATTTTAATGTTCTCCATCAGAAATGGCTGCAACTACAGTGGAACCCGGCACGGTGATCCGTCCGATCATCGACCAGGAAGGAGTCAAGCTGCTAGCTGAACGTCTCTATGGTATCTCGGTGTTGGAGCTGACCGAGCTCAGTGGCTACGATGACAAGAACTACAAGATCATCGAGGACCCGAACGTGAAGAATCCGCTGATAACCGCCCACAGTGAGCACGGTTATGTGCTGAAGATCATGAATTCTCTTGACTCCCAAAATTCTGGGGTTGTTGAGGCGCAGAATGAGATTATGAACTTTTTAGGTGAGTGATTTTACTGCTTTATACGTTCTCAACTCTAATGAATAGGATACGCCCACGACATTTTTGGTAATTAAAACCTAAATTGTCTTTGAACAAATTTTTTTATACTTACTACCAAGCTTAGTCGGAACTACTGTAGCTAGCGACTACTTAAATCCAAAACTTAATCGGTATCAGAATGTATACGATCATTATAACTTAAAAAGTCAAATCAAGTTCAGACTTTGTTTCGAATGTTGATCGTTATAGGCCATATTTTTTGATTGTCATGTCAGATATTGTTACATAAAATACTACTTAGGATTAATCAACAGAAAATCCTTTACACAAATCGCACGGAAAGCTGTCAGCCCAGGCTATTATAAACATTTTCACTGATATAATTACACAGATATAATTACAAGTATGGTCTGACTAATAGTTCAAATAGTTACAATGAATTTGGTTGGAAAGAGAATAAGGTGAAAGTGACAAGACATTATTTATTATAAAATAACTTTTATTACCAGACTAAAACATACAAAGGATATTTACGTAATATCCTTTGGCCCTACACTAGGCAAGCCTGTCTTGCGAATACCTTTAACGATTTACAATGCATTTACATATTTGCTCGGTTGTAAAGTTTACTTAAAATGAAATTAAATCTTAAATTACACAATAACGAAATACAAATAATTGAATATTGTATACAGATCTTAATATCAATTGTAACGCTCTACCGAAAATGAAGAATTTCAATTATAACTGTTCCTGCATACGTAGTACCTCCACACATACATACACGTGAGTAAAGGTATTTTCCTTACAGCAACTCGCTCAGTCACCTGTCCAAAACCGATCCGTAACGTGTACGGGCACTTGTACTCGACCGAGACCATCGGCGGCAAGGCCCACGCGGTGCGACTCCTGGAGTACGTTCCCGGACAACTGTTGCATGACGTTCCCAAGTCTGAAGCGTTGTTGTACCAGCTCGGAGAGTTTGTCGCCAATCTGGACACCAAGTTGCAGGTAAAATATTGATGATGCTTTATGCCCAAATATATACACGCCTACGCCTGCATTCCCGAACGGGTAGGCGAAGCTACATCTCTAACTCGAAAGGGTCTTCGTGGATGTAGGTACGCGCGTAATACGCACTCACATTGCCAGGTATGGTTTAAGTATAGTCTATTACCATTTGACGGACAGACGGGACAGACCCCGTGTTGCCACTGAAAACTTCTTGATAAGAAACCTAATAACACTTTGTCCATTCCGGATATCGACCCAAGGCCTCATAGTCTTGATTTATCCGAATTCGGTAATTGGTGGATATCCGGTATTGGATAACCGGATCCAGTCAATGTGCATGAGTACAATATAAAAGTATGAGTTTCATAAAGCGTCATGCTTGTAAACGGATGCATACAGTCATAAACATTCTGCGATGAATACCTAAATTTCGTATATATTATATTATAAATATCTTTTATTAATAATAATAATAATAACTTTATTTCCAAGAATATGGTGATATATAGGCTCTTAAATTAAATGTTGTACAGCATATTCTGCCATTACAGGCGTGCAAATATAATTTGTTCAGACAATCTATAATCAAATCAATCAAAATTAATTATTTATTACTTTCTTATTATTATCATGCAATTGTAGTAAATTACACCTAACGTTTATTTATATTTTACAATTAAAATATAGACAGTCATATTATTGTATTGATAATGTCTAAATTTAAAATGTCATAAATATTGAAAAATAATACAGGATTTCTTCTTCTAGTTTGATGTCACACAGTTATACAATTCTATATAATTATTTATAGTATAAAAAACATTATAAATATTATAGACCTGAAACTTTAAGACATATTTAGATGCTTGTTTTTCAATTACGTGTAAACTGTTGAACGTATTTAGATATACCTTCACACAAAGATAGACCGAGACCTGGAATAACACATAATATGATGGACGCTTTTTATCGCAGTATGCGTTACCATGGCATTTATACAGGCGAAGCCGCAGGCAATAACTAGCTAACACTAATAGTATAATGACGATTAGGTAGTTAAGTGACATGCTATAACTAATAGCCGTGTCCAGTGACGGCGCGCGGCGTGACATATTGACAATGCGCGGCTGTCACCCATACAATATGATTGTGAACCTTGGACTACTGCCTACCGTGTATTGTGGAGTTATGTATGATGGCTTCTTGAATCCTAACTAATATTATAAAAGCGAAAATGTGTTTGTTTGTTTGTTACCTTTTCACGCCTAAACCACTGAACCGATCATCCTGAAATTTTGCATATACGTTGACAGGTGTACAGAGACGGACATAGGCTACCTTTCATCCCGAAAAAATTACTGTTCCGAGGAAAACAATAATAACGTTCTTATGATAATAGATGGCGCCACGTGTCCTTCGAATCATGATTGAATTATAATATTACAAGTAGAGTACAACCCGAATTTATTGTCAAATTCTTAATTAAAACGAGCGAAGCCGCGGGTAAAAGCTAGTTGTTAATATATTAAAAATGTTATGTTTGGTGTATAAAAGTGTCTCGGTTGCGCAGCGGTTGTGCGTGCGACTGCTGTGAATCAGGTCTCGGGTTCAATGTTCGATTGTATTACGTGAAACCCACCCCACGCTTTTTTACAATAAATGAATTATTTTGTTAATCACTCTATTTCTATTCTAAACTAATTCAAGATTATTTTTACTTCTAGGTTGGTTTTCTATTAAAGCGTGTTTTTTTAGTTAACTATTATTTTGTCTTACTACATGTTTGCATCATCTGTTATATATTTACCACTATATGTATGTTTCTATGTGAGAGAAAAATAATAAACTCTTTATTATTATATTATATTTATTTTTGACTTTTTAGTTAGTTTCTCGGACTTCCTCTCCGGAAAACTGACTGAACCATTTACTGATACGAAAAAGACGTACTACACCAGTCTTTTTTTGATGCCTTTGTAATACTGGCCAGGATACTGAAACAAACTTGTGAAATTATTGTATTGTCATCGAGCCTTCATAAGTAGACAGACTTTTAAGTCAATTCGATGGTTTTATGTAGGTAAAAATCGTCTTCAAAGGTTCCATTACATAAATAGTCAAATTAATAAAAGCGTTTCAAAAATATATTAAAACTAGCTTTTGCTCGCGGCTTCGTTCGCGTAAAAGTAGGATAGGTTGACAGTATTTTTAAAAAATAAAATATTGCATAATATATTACTCGCTGATCATATAGCTTTTCTAATGGAGAAAGAACTGTTGAAATCGGTTGAGTATTTTTTGACTTAAACCCGTACAAACAAATACATAATCAAATACTTGATGACCAAATTTCATACAGGAAGTATACATAGATAAAGAAAAAATAACAGTTAATATGTTTTGTTTGTCGACCAGAACTTCAACCACTCAGGGTTGGTCTCCCGCGAGCACATGTGCATGCTGACGAAGGTGCCAGACCTGGAGAAATTCAAGGACGTCATCAAAGACCAGGAGTATCTGGACTTGGCTGAGGAGGTACGTAGTAAATTTAGTAAACTCCCTGACCTTCATCGTTCCTTAGTGTTCTTTGTGAGCATACCTGATGAATAAATGGTTTTTGACTTTGACTTTATATGTAAATATTAATGGATAAATATATTATAAACACGGAAAGAAACAATCCACGAAACAGAAATTGAAGAAACAATCCATGAAACAGAAACTAAAGAAACAATCCATGAAATAGGAATTGAACCTGCGATCTCCTGTGATCCTGCGACAGAGCAAATTTTGAATTGTGGAGGTCGCAGAAATAAGTCCTGCTTTAATCATTGTCCTTGCCCGCGTTTGTTAATTATATTCTACCTCAGCATGGAAACTGCTTATAAAATAAATCTGTACGCCATACTGGTTCGAGAGTTCGCCTTGATGCTGTCACTGCGCAGGGTCGTGGGTTCGGTCGGCTCGGGACAACAATTGGTGAGATCGAGACGATCTCTAGTGAGGATGTGGTATTTAAAAACAAATATTAAAGGTACCAAGAGTATTCATTGAAATTAAACTACATTATACGGATTTTAATTCAGTTTGTTTAAAAATAAACAAAATTTAAACAAAAAAGAAAACCGGCTTCAATTATTTATTAACTTTTTATTGCATTTTAAGTTTTAGAATAGTCTTAATTGAAGTCGGTTTTCTTTTTTGTTTAAATTTTGTTTAGTTCTCGATTTTTAGTGAACCTTGCCAAATATGAGAACATCATCAATGTAGCCAAATACGCATTATTAAGTATAACTCGAAAACGAATGGTCAAATCTTGATTAAAATTAAATGGAACCACACGGGAAGCACCAGCTTTCAAATAAAAAAAGAATCATCAAAATCGGTTCACCCAGCCGAAAGAAACGAGGTAACAAACATAAAAAAAAAACAATACAGTCGAATTGAATACCTCCTCCTTTTTTTGAAGTCGGTAAAAAGGACCTTACTTTTAGTCTTGTAATATGAGTAAATGAAGCAAAAGAAATGTGCCAGGGTCCAAAACTAAAAATAAACTTAGTATCCGTTGTTACTGCCTACCCCTCCAGAAAACAAGCATGGGTAACATACTAATAACATATTAAATATAGACTCATGCCTATTTCCAGAAGCGATACGTATCTTGTACATTATTTTTAAAAATCTATATTAATAGATATTATAAAGCTGAAGAGTTTGTTTGTTTATTTGAACGCGCTAATCTCAGGAACTACTGGTCCGAATTGAAAAATTATTTTAGTGTTGGATAGCTCATTTATCGAGAAAGGCTATGGGCTATATAACATCATGCTACGACCCACGGGGGCGGCGCAGTAATCATAAACGCGGGTGAAACCGCGGGCACATCTAGTAATGTATAAAATGGCTGGTATTTTGTTTATTTGCAATCTATTTTCTCATTCTGTTTGGATATAGGTATTCAGAGTAATTAAAACTAGGACTACAATACAAAGTTCACTCAGTAACTAACATTAATTAAACAGAATTAATGTTGACGAGCTGGGATCAACATAAATAGATTAGCTATAGTTTGTAAGTGCCGAATGACGTCATACATGGTGAAGAAAAAACACAACACGGATTATCGTTTATTGAATTACGTTATTAATCCTAACTAATATTATAAATGCAAATGTAAGTTTGTTTGTTACGCTTTCACGCCTTAACTACTCAATTCTTGCGATGCGACGTCACACCGAAAACTGCAATTGCTGTTTAGACAGCGTCTATTTACGAATTAAAATGCCTCGATGCTGACAATTTGGATCACAAGGTTTAGCCGTTATTGTGTTAAGACCATTAACATATAAACTTATTGCAGGTCATTGAAGAGTTCAAGTACGCCGTCCTCCCTCGCTTGGATGAGCTGGAGAAGGGAGTCATCCACGGAGACGTCAATGCCTTGAACGTGCTAGTTGGACTCAAGCCAGGAGGCAGGTAAGTCTCTTTTGACATTAACTAAATAACAAACTAAAGGTCGTTCCTGGCGCCTGAGTCTTAGGGCCACTTGCACGACATCTCACAAAATAAGTTTAGCACTAAATAGATTTAAAACATCGTGGCATCTCAGTCACCTTCACACGGATGACTTTGACAACACGATCTTGTAAATGAGTTTAGCGTTGAACGTATAAAGCAAGTTGTCGTGCAAATGGCCCAGTGTTGGATTAATTTCTTATGTATTTATTATTTAAACTATCCGTTAGGCATAAGACGTCTAATTGTCTGTACTGAAGAGAAGCCTTCCAATATTGCATAGTGCGTGCGTTATATTTTTGATCATACTTAGGTATTGCGTTGTGGTAAATTCAAATTTCGTTTATCTTTTGAATGTAATCAATAGTAATCATGCGCATCAATCTATATCTGTTAAATCTTTTATATTAAATCCTTTAGTTATTGGAGAAGTGTTCAAACAGATTGATTAGTAGCGCACAGTGCGATCGCTTAAACCAGTATTTTCGCTTAAATTGACAAAAATGGGGCAGTGCTTACCTCAACTTTACAGTGGACTACAGCCAAGCAATGTGTCCCTATGGTGCATAGGGATTCCATGTGCCTTAATGGTCAATTCAGATCAGGCGGAAAAATGCTCGAGCATCTTCTAAGTGGTAATTCAATATCAACCTTATTCCATTTAGATATACCTAAAAATAGTATGCAACATTAAAATATTATCCAGTAAACAGTTGCATACTCTTTTAAGCGTTATCTAAATGGAATAAGGTTGATATTTATTACCACCTGAAAAATGCTCAAGCATTTTTCTGTGCTTAAAGCAAAGGACCCAGGAACGTGCTCTGTTTGCTTAGGTTGACGGTACAGCTACTTCGATGATTCTGATTCTGATTTCGGTAATGCTATCAGTAGGCCCAATACGATCTTAGCCAAAACAAAGATCTCAATGTGCTCTTCATATCATTATTTTTATTAAACACAGTCGAAATATCTAGGGAAACCGACATCTCTTTTCTGCTTGCACAATATGCAGCAAATACATATATTATGTTTAGACATTGACTCATGATCTGTGTAAAATTTCGTATACTTGACTATTTTCGTTAGGTTTACGTACCGAAACAAACATGTTCGGTTGTTTCTTTTATACAAGTTAGTTTTAAGATAATAATAATTATTTATTTATTTATTTATTTCTCTATTTACTACATTACACATTTTTAATTGGCAGCGGCTTCCGCACTAAGCTCGAGGCTTGTATCGCGGTAACCATACGTTATACATTAGTCGCTTAGCATCTAGAATATGCAGACATCGGTTTGAAAACAAATAAAATATAAAAAAAAATATATAATGTGAGTGCACTCTTTGTATCTTATCTACACGATGATGAGACTCGAAAGTTTCACAACATATACCTATGACACACGCCATTTAAGCGTATGCTATAAGATTAGGACGAACGTCGGCTAAGACAGACCACAGATAACTTAACAGTTAGATTTTAACACAGAACAGAGAATCCATGTTCTGTGGATTCTGCTATAAAGTATGCAGGTGATATAGATATAGATAGGTACAACGATATAAGTATTATAATATTGTTATGTAACCTAGTTGCCAGTGAGCAGAAATTAAATTAAATTACAGTGTTAGTTTTATTATTGTAGTTTTTTTGTTCTGGTTTTTATTTTTTTATTTTGTAATTTATATACTTTTGTTTTTTTTTATTTCTTCGTGTTTTGCCCTTGTGTGCCAAAATAAATATTTTTCTTTCTAGGTAGATAATTGTTAATTCTAAGGTTGCGAGTCGGGGTAGCGTGTACCGTGATCTGTGATTATGATATAAGACGATGGGCGACGAAGTGTGACGCCTGTCATAGCTACTGATTTTTAGATGTTGTGACTTTTTAACATTGCGTTTGAAATGCATCAAATTAGGTGTTATATTCCAATTTGGTAAAATTTTTTTCTTAATGCCGTTGTTTCACATATTTTTGAATCACGAGGGACTTTCCAAACGCCCTCGGCACAACCATTTGTGGATTATAATTTTTTTTGTGCCGTATGGGATTCGAAATTACAACACTCGGTGTAGTGACAGTAGCGAGGCGTCTTCTTAAACCACTACACCATCCGTGCAGTCATTTGTTGTGTTTGATGTTTTTATCCTTCTCTCTTACGAATCTCCTGAGTGCCCAACATGGCCACATCTCAATCATCTTGTCACTCGATTGCAGAGCAGGAGGCCTACATAAAGTCAATTTTCTGTCAACGTTTACGTCAGGTGTTCGAAATGACAGTTGACAGACGTTTTTGTTGAGCAATCAAAGTGAAATTCATACATTTTGATTTTGCAGTGGTTTAAGTGGTCGCCGTAGAGCGCCGAATGTTGTGGGTTCGAATTCGGGACAGAGCTTTGTATGATCCACATATTGTTGTACCAAGTCTGGGTGTTGTAAACCCTCTCGCGATACAGGAATTATTCCTAGTGCATAAACAAAAATAAAATTGTAGATGAGACTACTTAAAACTTTATTAGATTTTGACAATATATTTCGTATTGTATTGTACTCAATAGACGTACTTAACTAATTAATTTTATTAAAATTAGGCGGATGGATACATCAGTATTGAGGGTATGCACAAACATTCTTAACGGAGTGTTGTTGAGGTGAGCCAAGTGTTTGTACCTGTGATTAATAACTTCTTTAGAATGTTGTTCGACTAAAGCGAGGACGGGTATTATCCGGTAATTCCGGCGAACTTGTCCGAGCTTTTATAAAACTTGTATCTTGGCTTTTTTCAGCACGCGTTTGGGGATTCTAAATAAAAACCGCCTTAAATCTATTTATAACACGCTATTCCTTAAAATTTTTTGTTACTTGTATCTAATTTTAATAACTGTAGGTATATTTAAATTGGATGAAAAACAGTGCTAAGCAGAACTTATTTATGAAATAACAATATCTATTTTCTCTTTTTCTTTCAATAATTTAAATATCAGTGAAATCTGTTCTAATAAAAATTGCTTTAATAGAGCCTTCCACTTCTTTTTAAACTCTCTGCTAAATTAACAAACTTATAAATCTATCAAAATGCAAATTATTTCTTTTTACAATAACAATTAAAGTATAGGTAATACTTATTCTAATCTTATTACAATAGTATTATTGTTAGAGGAGTAGGTAACTCCTATGCCTCTATTTCAGTAAATGCACTTGCGTTTGTTGTACTTGAGTAAATAGAAATCCACATAGAAATATACATAGACGGTGTGTAGGAAACATAATACAAATAAAGAAAATATGTACTTATAAACAAATGATGCTACATAAACATTTTAAATATATAATTACATAAGTGACAAGAATAGAAAAGGGTATGTTAAGCTGGTTTGGACATGTAGAAAGAATGGACGAGGAAAGACTGACTAAGAAAGTTTATAAGGCTAGTGTGAATGGAACAGTCGCAAGACGAAAACCTAGGCGAACGTTTCTCGATAAGATCGGTGGCGTTCTGGACAAAGGCCAGGTTAAGAGCACCTGGAACCGACGGGCGTGTATGAGGAATGTGATGAAAGTGAATGAAGCCAGAGAAGTGTGTCAGGATCGTAGCAAATGGAAATCCGTAGTCTCTGCCTACCCCTCTGGGAAACAGGCGTGAATCTATGTATGTATATATATAATTACATAAGTAGCAATACATTATGTGCACACATTGTACTTTACGACTCCAAACTTGCTTACATTGGGTGAAATTTAGCAAACAAACGTGGTAAAACTAAGACAGAAGTAAGCCGCGGCACTGCGTAAGACAAGCGAAAAGCCTCATGCCCGTGCCAAGTATTGTCAATATAATTCATTTACAATGTCCCCACATATACTGTTGAAAGTAGATTGACGTTTACAACTCTTCAGCGCCACCTGTGCCTTTTCATGCTCCCATTCTATCTCACCACTCTGTCAATCTTAGGCTTCCACTTCTTGTATCTTACATTTTGTCTAAATAACTTATAACTGTAACTTTTAAACAACCTACTACATCATTTTCCTGTAATTCTTGTTATCAGCAACACCGACTACCGCGTGACCGGCATCCTGGACTTCGGAGACATCCAGTACTCGTACTATGTGTTCGAGCTGGCCGTCACCATGGCAAACATGATGCTGGCCACCAGCGACCCTCGCTCGGGAGGCTTTGTGCTTGCCGGGTACACGGTCAACAGGAGACTGCCTGATGACGAATACAGGCTGTTGAAGGTATACCTTATTTATTGTTATAATTTAAAGCAGAGGTTCCCAAAACTTTTCTTGTCATAGACTATTTTCAAAATTTTAGTTCTTCACTATCGAAAGCAGATAAATTTTCGTGGACCCCCGCTTACGAATTGTGCACCCCCATTTTTTTGTCACGCCAACATAGACCCACGTCGAGTCTCCCATGGACCTCTGCGGGTCCACCTGGACCACTTTGGGAACTAATGTTTTAAAGGAGCGACACAGGTTCCACGCTCCTCAACGTATTTGTTTCCCTGCATGTCTTGGAATGTGAATAAACTAATGGCTCACTTACACTATGTCGTCTGCCGACCTCGGTAGACGACTTCACTTCGAAGGTTGCTTGGTCGAAACGTTGCTTATCCATAGGCAGCCAGGTGCGATTGCCGCCTTCAATCGTTGTAAGCGTCCGTTTCGCTTGATGCCAAGCTTGGTCGACTTCGGCTGCGAACAGAGATATTAGGCGCTTATTCTTGATCCTGAACTAGATTTTTGGACGACTTACCTGCCTTAGCCCGCCGAAGTCATTCTGTCGACTATTAGGTATTATGCCTTTTACAAGCAAGTGAGCCTTAAGAACAATAAATGGAAGGACATGACGACGATCAAATATAGAAATTAATGGTAGACTCTACGTAGTGTTAATATGATGTCGATCACGAGTGATCAACGGTGACCTTTATTTCGTTGACGTAGTGATATTTGTGACAATGCAAATGACTTGTCACAGCGATGGTGACTCTGTTAACCACAGTTGAATACCTACATCTGTATCGGAGCTAGTTAGGTTGCGATCAAGAGATCGCGGGTTCGAATCCCACGCATTGCACTACCGACGGGAAGCCACTCCTAGTACAAGCATTCTAGCTTAGCTGGACTACTAATAAGAATACCAGTCATTTTTAACCCAAATTGCTGGTAATCACCCAGTGATACCCAAATCCGTTTAGGATTTTGAGAGACTCATCGTGTATCATATAATGGTAACTCCTGTATGCATTTATACAATTACTTTAGATTGTTTCTGGTCAAGTTTTCGGTATGTTCGAATGTTCAGCGACAATTTGACAGTGTGTTTTAATGTCATACATGTGTTTCAGACACTCATCTCATCCCGTTTAGTGCAAAACCTGATCCTGACCGCCTACAGCGAACAGCAGGAGCCGGCCAAAGCTGAATCTGCACCCAAGGTCAATGGATGGGAGCTCCTCAAAAAGATCCGCAAGACTAAACCTACGGAGCATGGAGACCCTTGCGATTGGAAAGAAATCGCCAACGAGTACTTGACTAGAAGCTAAATTCACATTTAAATACATTACCATTACATCTGATTTGCTGCAATTAATTTTTATATTAATTAGAAGTAAAGGAATAAATGTCTAAGTGTACATTTAGATATTTAGTTCAGAGCCATCTGTTATTAAAGGTCGCAACTTTAGTATTTTGTACCTGGGATGGATAATAAATACATTCCTCAATGCGAATGCAAGTATATAAAAAAAATACTGTTACTGTTATTAATATAGGTAGTATGTTAATAGTAGGAAACAAATTTATATATTGTAGGTATGCATAATCGAATCTTTCAAATTTTGACTCCTTTGTTGACTAGAAAATAACTTGAGTTGTACTTATTGCATTCTTTTGTACCATAGTCTGTTTTTAGTACCTATACTTAGCTGTTTTAAAATACGATTATCACGTAAGTAAATGTATTATAATTGAATGAATTGAAAATAAACTTATACTTACCTACTCAAATATGTAAAAGTATTATTTTTAGATACAAAATATTGTATAATTATTGTTTTGCTTTTATAGTTCTTGTTGTGTTACAATGTATGTATGTACTTAATAATGTTAACATTCATTTAAAGTTTGTTTAGTATTAAGTAGTATTAAATAAAGACTGTTTGTAAAAAGGCATTTTACTTTTTATTTATTTGCCTGTTCTCAGGTTCTCATTAGACTTGCGCAGGACTAGACGACCGGCAGCCGCAGGGGTTTGAGTCATCAACTCGTCATAATATATACAATGCACCGCGAGATGCGGGTTCTGCTCCAACACGAATCAAAAAATTGTACACCTTACAATAATTGTTAGATTAGGTGTTCACTGGCTGTAACATAATATAAATTATGTATAGCCTCCTGAGTGAAACTGTAGTAAGTATATTTACAACATAGAAAGAAAAAAATCCTACACCGCCATCTAATGAAATTTGCTAAAACTTTTACTTTAATTATATAGTCAAACTATCATCATACTGAACAGTGATTGGCTGAGGAAGTGGCGTAGATATTTTTTATTGTTCATTTCAAGTGGACGATGGCGTCGGTACCGGAATCACGTGGTAATTTTATTAGGATTTGCATATGAAATACTATGTCTTTTGTAAAGATTTTGGTAATTCTTTGTTTGTTTTTATGCATCTATCCTAATTACACGATTTCTTTATGTTTGAACTCACAAAAACGAAGAAATCATCAATAAAAGCTTTATGTTGTACTAGTAATACGTTGGTTCTCAACGACGAGTATGTACGAAGCATGCCCAGTGTAGTAACTGTACAACATAAGACATTTACAATTATTTTAATTTATTTTTTCTAGCTTTGCAGGATAGTCTAATTACAGACATCTTAGACGATTCAGATATTGATTTGTCGGATGAAGAAAATCCTATAGATTACGTCTATTCAGTGCAAAATCTTGACAGTAGTATCTCCGATCCTGGTTCTCTAAATTCTACGGACACAGAAGAAAGAAACCGTCCGGAATCTGAAATTTCTATTGGGCTCTTCTATTGCTGCTACGCGCGGTAGTCTTTCCATAACCAGGCGTGGGCCCCGAACGCGCGGTGGTCGATCCAGAGGCCGAGTAAGAGCCACAGGTGGTCGAGGACAAAGCACAACATCTTTACCATCATCGGCAACTGCTAACAATACTTGGACCGGTAATTTATCTCCTTTGGAAAAACCTATTTATCAGCCAAGATACATTTTATTGAATACGGATTCATGGACAGATGAAGAATTTTTCAAACAATATGTAACTGATACCAATTTTGAACATATGCTTGACGCCACAAACACAACATATTATCTAAAACATATAAATAAACGACCTGTTACCGATCTTAAAGTTGTGTTTTACTATACAATATACTAGATGTTCCCGCGGTTTCACCCGCGTTTATCGTTACTGCGCCGCCCCCGTGGGTCGTAGCGTGATGTTATATAGCCTATAGCCTTCCTCGATAAATAGGCTATCCAACACTAAAAGAATTTTTCAAATCGAACCAGTAGTAATCACGCAGAATAAACCAGGAGAAACATCGTTTGTACTATGTCTGTAATGGGTAATTATTTTTGCTGCGCTGCGATGTTATTTTAAAACTGCTATATCTCCTAAGATATTCATTGAAATCGAATGATGTAAAGGGCAATTTTGTTTTAAATTAAATACTTGTGATCAATAATGTATTTATTTGGATAAGGATTAATATCATGTTTATAAAAATACCTTTGCAAATAATGCATTATTTTAGAACAAATTTCGTTAGCATAAAAATGGTTATAGTAAGCCAACCTTAAAAGATAGATATATGCTGTCGCGGACTTTTTTTTAGAACTTTTAAAGGGGAACAATTCTGTCATACATGATTTTTGCGAAACTTTAACTGTTTACGCAGCGCACGCAGCGGAAGCTCTCAAAAGGAAAAAATACTCCGATTTTGAAACATTCTTCTTTGGTGCTCCGCTCTTATTAATCTTAGCGTGATGATATATAGCCTATAGCCTTCCTCGATAAATGGGCTATCTAACACTGAAAGAATTTTTCAAATCGGGCCAGTAGTTCCTGAGATTAGCGCGTTCAAGTAAACAAACAAACAAACAAACTCTTCAGCTTTATAATATTAGTATAGATAATTAACCTTTTATTCAGCAAATGTAACCAATAATACCTTCATTTAATAAAATATTTTTGATGTTGTATATATTTTACACATTATATACTACATATACTACATTGAGAAAATCTACATTTTCCAACATATATTTATTTTTCTATTTTTTGAGAACGTTTAGTTACCTTTCGATCCAGATAGATTTTATTGAAATTCCTGAAAAGAAATGTGGTTCTCAGGAGGATAGATAAGAAATTGGTCTTGCGATCGTGAGGTCGTGCGTTCACATCCCGCCCACTACCTAAACCTAACGCAATCCAGCTCAGCTGAAGAGGGTTCATAAGAATACTAGTCATTTGTCATCCTGAGAGCAAATAAACATAAAAAAATAAACATAAAAATAAACATAAAAAAATTAACATAAGAGTACAAATATACTTAAGTATTTTAAACAAAATGTGGATTTATATACACAATAAAACTATTTAAGCACTAACACAAAATATGTGTTATAAAAACTAAAACAGTCTTTGGGAACTGTCGATAGAAGTGAAAACTTAAATCCTTGATCATAAACATTTCCTTATAAAAAAAAATAAAAAATGGGGCGGTTCGGATTCCTGATACTCTCTTGGGAGTTATTAATGGAGTAATCTGAGATATTGTTAATATTCTAAAATAATTCAAAAATAGAAAGCGTGAAAGCGTGACGATGACGAAGCGTGACGCCGACGCGAGTTCCATGATTTTTGTTCACCCAAGAAGTACTCAACGTGCCTAAAGAAGTTTTCACTTCAACAAAATCGTGCAAGAAAAATTACAAGCTTAGCGTAAACAGCAGCAGCTGACACATTTCTAACGCCATAATTAAATCGAAGTCCGGGTGAAGTTCGACTGATCTTCAAATTCGGAATGTTACAAAACCGAACATTCGGCCGAGGTTCAACTTTAATGTTACCCGTTCGGTCCATAACTATTGAAAACTAAATAGAGCCTTTGATATTACCTATAAATGATGAGTGTTCTTTTTAGATGTTTTATTTCATTATCCTTTACCAGTATTACAAATTTATATAGTTAAATTAAATTTAAGTTGCTAGCCTGTGTTTATAATGGTGTAAATAGTGATATTTTTTATAAATAAAACTGTTTATATTCTTATACCCAGCATTAAGTCGATTACACGATTAATCGCTATCTAGCGGCAAATAGATGCAACTCTTGAGTACTGAGTACTGAACTGAATCCATAAATAGTAATTGCATATGTCAGAAGTGGCTATAAAGTTAGCTTAGTTTAGCACTATGCCGGTAGATGGCGTGTTCATAAAACAGTCACAAAACCCTGTCTGTTGAATAACAGCTGGCACAGTTTGTATTTTCTTCCGTTCGTCACCATCGTCGCTTCTGCGATGGTGACGAACGGAAGAAAATACAAACCTTTTATTTATGCCATCTGGATCGGTACATTAAATAACGTGTGTACATTACTAATATTTCCTATTTTCAAACTAACGCTAAAATATATTAATAATACTTATTTACTTATGGCGACCTCGATGGCGTAGTTGTTAGTGTTGTAACCGACTGCCACGCCTGAGGTCGCGTGTTCGATTCCAGCACAAGTGTTGACAACAAACATTTGTGTGCATGGATATAGATGTTTGTCTTGGTCTGGGTGTTTCTATGTGTAATATGTAAGTACCTACCAAGAAGTAAAAATTCTAAAACAAGATTATCTGATCACAAATATAAATCTATACTAATATTATAAAGCTGAAGAGTTTGTTTGTTTGTTTGTTTGTTTGTTTACTTGAACGCGCTAATCTCAGGAACTACTGGCCCGATTTGAAAAATTCTTTCAGTGTTAGATAGCCCATTTATCGAGGAGGGCTATAGGCTATATATCATCACGCTAACATCAATAGGAGCGGAGCACCAATGAAGAATGTTTCAAAATCGGAGAGTATTTTTCCTTTTGAGAGCTTCCGCTGCGTGCGCTGCGTAAACAGTTAAAGTTTCGCAAAAATCATGTATGACAGAATTGTTGCCCTTTAAAAGTTCTAAAAAAAAGTCCGCGACAGCATATGTCTATCTTTTAAGGTTGGCTCACTATAACCATTTTTATGCTAACGAAATTTGTTCTAAAATAATGCATTATTTGCGAAGGTATTTTTATAAACATGATATTAATCCTTATCTAAATAAATACATTATTCATCACAAGTATTTAATTTAAAATAAAATTGCCCTTTACATCATTCGATTTCAATGAATATCTTAGGAGATATAGCAGTTTTAAAATAACATCGCAGCAAAATAATTACCCATTACAGACATAGTATAAACGATGTTTCTCCTGGTTTATTCTGCGTGATTACTACTGGTTCGATTTGAAAAATTCTTTTAGTGTTGGATAGCCTATTTATCGAGGAAGGCTATAGGCTATATAATATCACGCTACGACCCACAGGGGCGGCGCAGTAATGATAAACGCGGGTGAAACCACGGGAACATCTAGCATAATATAACTGTAAATATCACGTGTCTGCACATTTTAGAATTTTGCAAAATAAATGATTTAGGGGGGCTCAGAATAATTAACTAAACACATTTTAATCATTTTTTAAAAAGTCTGTCTGTCTGTTTGTTCTCGCATCACGCCTGAAGCACAAAGTTAATACAATAGACTCAGTAAGAACACTATAAAGAATATCCTCAAGTAACATTTAGTCTATATTTCATTAAAATCGGTCTTCTCTATCAAAAGTTATGAGCATTTGAAGTTAAATTAAATTTTAATGTAGGCAATGTGATCGTACTGTACTAGATCCGCCGTAATGTTTTACAAATAAGGTTGAGATTTGCTTAAATTTAAGCTCATAGATTGTGATTACAGATCAGGATCGTATACAGAAAGCCAGTTATACGGATATAATATAAATTTCGTAATTTTTGTTATAATAATAAATAATAATTAATTCTAAGACAATGTTGAATGTTAACTAATTGACAATGACATCTCTAATTTGTTAGTAATATGTGTTTAGTACTAGACCCGACGTAATGATTTATACATATAGTAAGTAAGTAAGTAATTTTATTTTTCAAAATATACATAGGTACACAAAATACAGACAAATATATCACGATAGATGGCACTGTGCAAATTACGTCATTTTTTAAATCGTGATATTAAGGTTTTACGCCTTTGTATGGCATGCTGGCTTTCAACAACCACTCTTTGTTCACTCTGTGTTCTAGAGATATAATGTAAATAAAAGTTGTAATCCGATTTCCTAAAATTTGTTTATTAGATTAATACAAAACCGAATCGGTATATGGAGATAATAATCGCTTCGATTTTGGTATTTTTTGGGCAATAGGAATATAAAACTCTAAATTTCACGTGTCTGTACATTTTAGAATATTGCGAAATAAATGAATTAAGGGGACTCAGAATAATTAACTGAACACATTTCAATCATTTTAGAAAAATCTGTCTGTCTGTCTGTTTGTTTATTACTTCATCACGCCTAAAGTACAAAGTTAATACGATAAACTCGGTAAGAACACTATAGAGAATATCCTCGGGTAACATTTAGTCTTTATTTCAATAAAATCGGTTAACTGTAAAATAGGAGACGGTACTTTGCAGCAGCGAGCAGAAAATAAGGTAATTTTATCAGATAGTTTATGTTGTATGGTTCCATCGTTGCAAATTTTAATTTCGTCAGTATATGGGTCACCTACAGATACAATAAACCAGACAGCTGCATGGCTATCGGGCACGCCACGATCGTGGCGGTAAGTCCCGTGTTTGAGGAGTGGCTGGAAAGGCGGCATGGCGCCCTCATCTTCCGGCTGACACAGGTAATGACTGGCCACGGTTGTTTTGGCCAGTTCCTGTGTCGTATACGCCGGCAAGAGACGCCCAGTTGTCACCACTGCGGCGACTGCCGCGACGTTGTTGAGAACACGGCGCTGCACACTTTGGCGGTTTGCCCCACCTGGGCATCGCAGCGCCGTGAGTTGGTCGCGGCAGTCGGATTTGTTGCCCTCTCGCTCTCGACCGTAGTCCAGTCTATGGTCCGGAGCGAGAGGTCGTGGAATGCCGTCGCCTCGCCGAGGAAGTGATTTCCATCAAGGAGGCGGCAGAGTGGGAGAGGGTGCGTTTAAACCCCTGTCCCCAACCTCAGAGCCAGGCGCCGGAGGGCCCAAGACGACATCCAGCCACCCTGAGGTCTGACCTGGGGGTGGCGGACTTTGTGGGCCTGCCCGCCATTCGTTCAGCACCAGGTCCGAGAAGCGGCGTGCGTGTTAACACGCGCGCCTCTGTGTCGTGTCCGTCTCCCCTCTAGGGGGAGGGGGAGGGGGACAGTAGGGATTTCTTTTAGTGGTGACCTTAGGGTAGGTCTTTTCGTATAGTGGCCTGCCGTTTCATAATATATAGCACAAGTAAAAAAAAAAAGCTGCAACTTACAACTTTGCCGCCTCGAAACGACCAAGCAACAGCTATTAATTCTGAGATGCTAAGGCAAATTAACGGTGATAGTGTCGAATATACGTCTATTCACAATGTCACAGCAGAAGACGACATTACTCCATTATCCAGTAGAGTTTCTTAATTCTTGACGCGCATCTGGTCTTCCAGCCCATAAAATTTCTTTACAAGTGGGCGTTCCCATAATCTTGCTAAGAAATTTAATTTAAGTCCACCTAGGCTTTGTAACGGAACCAGACTTAAAGTAAAAATCTTGCAACGTAACTTAGTTGAAGCCGAAATTTTAACAGGATGTGGCGCCGGTGAAATAGTTTTTATTCCGAGAAACCCCATTATACCAAATAATTATCTGTTCAGCTTTAAGCGCGTTCAATTCCCAGTAAGTTTATGTAATGCAATGACAATAAATAAAGCGCAAGGTCAGAGATTACACGTTGCAGGTGTAGATCTCAGTACGGGCTGTTTTACTCATGACTCATGGCCAACTCTATGTCGCATTGTCTCGCGTTAGCAATCCCCAAAATCTGTATGTGTACGTCCCCAATGGTTCCACATCTAACATCGTTTACACAGAAGTTCTGTCCTAAAACATATAACATTTTATACAAATTTTCACGCGGACGAAGTCGCGGGTACAGCTAGTTATATATATTTGTAAAAGTTCTCAAATATTTTTAAATACAATTATTTACCAAAATAATTAATAACTAAAATCGAGATGCCGCTAAAAAGAACTCCTCCGAAAATGCCAGCTGAGCCTCTATATGACTCTGAGCCTGATTTGCGACAGTCTGTTACCGCATACTCACAGCCTGCAGCTAATATTACACAAAGATGCAAACGAAAACATCAACAAGGAGACGACCTTTTGGCATTTACTATGGACATTAAAAAGATGTTCAACGATTTCACTAAGCAACAAGAATTAAAATACAATACACTTTTAGCATCCGTCACCGAAATAAAGGCGCAATATAGCGAAATATATAAAACTTTGCAATTTGTATCCGATAAATATGACAATATTAAGGCACAATTTAACAAGTTGGAGTCTGAAAATCTTGAAAAAACAGCTTACATACAAAGTCTCGAGGAAAAACTCGAAAACATGGATATCAACAACAAGTCATCCTGCATAGAGATTAGAAATATCCCTGAAAGAAAAGGAGAAAATAAGTCTACCCTATCCGATATTATTGTCAATACTGGTAAAACCCTCGACATTCAAATACAAAGATCTGAAATTCGTGACGTTTACCGCCTGAAACCCAAAGTTCGCGCAAATAACAATCTGAGTACAATAGTGGTTGATCTGACAACGGTCATCAAGAAAGATAACTTATTGCAAGCATACAAAGACTATAATAGAAAACACAAAGATAATAGATTAACCTCTGGTGACATTAAGTTCGACGGCCCATCTAATCCCATTTTTATGTCCGAACATTTGACATACAAGAAAAAGCGTTTATTCTATCTGGCTCGAGACTATGCTAAGTCAAATGATTTCAAGTATTGTTGGACTTCATATGGAAAGATTTATATGCGGAAGCAAGAAGGTCAACGCGCTATGAAAATTAACACTGAATTGGACTTGCATAAGATCAGTAATACTCCATTGTGACTAAAGTTTTTGCCTGAAAATCTATTAATTGAAAGAGATTATCTTATTGTATTATACTCCTATAGTCAAACTTGCATGCTATTTGCCTTATCTTTTAATTTAATTGTAAACAATATTTTTAAGATACTTCAAATATTAAATATTATTTTAATACTTATAATAACAAATAACTCAATTTTCACACACAGTAACACGTTAACTCACTTACATAATCAATACATAAAACCACACACATCCTACTTACATACAATACATTCGCCCACTACATACTTGTCAATTACTTTTTATTACTACACAATCTCTACTCTACCTGCATATGCATGTAATAAAGGCTATGTGACGCTACTAAATGGCTCGAATAATAATAAACATACTGCATCCATACATATAATTGTTATATTATCGTTATATCTTATACACATAGTCTTGACCCTACAACGTTTATACACTAAAATTCGGTAATATACACGAATTATCTTCAGAGATCGATGACGTGAATGTATCTAAAGTATTTTCTTGTGACATTGATAACTGCCATAAATTGATACCATTTTCCCAATCAAAGAGGTTAGTTGTTCTTACACAGAATATCCGAAGTATTAGTTGTAATATTCATGGTTTAGAAACTATGTTAATGCGATTAAACATAGATTGTGATGTATTGGTTCTAACTGAATCATGGATATCATCGACTACTATCATTCCAAAGTTACCAGGCTATTGTTCATATGCTACTGTAAAAAATTGTAAACAAAATGATGGCGTTGTTATATATTTCAAAGATTATCTCAATTTCAAAGTCATAGAGCCTCAGTTTGTAGATGGTAACTGTTTGATTATGACTGACTGTCACGTAGCAATAATTTCCATTTATAGTTCGCCTTCAATAAAAAACACTGATGCATTTCTAACATCATTAAATGATGTCCTGTCAAAACATACTACTTTTAAAAATGTCATGGTAATTGGGGACATCAACATCCCTATCAACTTTGAGAAAATTGATTCCTCTGGTGAACGCTACCTTACTCTAGCTGCGTCTCATGGGCTTCTACCTGCGCATACAAAAGTTACACGTGAAGCCAGTGGGACTTGTTTGGATCACATTCTGGTTAAAACTAAATATCCTGTGCTCACTATCATTCCCCATGCAACACTTACCGACCATTACCCAGTTCTTACATGCATCGAATTTAAACAACCACGTCACTTTGCTACTACGTCCATAACTAAAATAGATTATGAGACATTAAAAATAACCATATCTAAAATTGACCTGAATCCTGTTTTTGCATCTCAAGATCCAGAGTTTTCAATGAATTATCTTATAACTAACATACAACTAGCTTTGAAACAATGTACTAAAACTACTATATTGTCGAGACGTAAAAAAATTATTAAGTCATGGATCACAAATGGACTCATACGATGTATGAGAAATAGAGATGTATTGCACCATAAATCTAAATTAGCTGCTAATAATGAAATCTTAAAGACAACGTACGTTCGTTACAGAAATTACTGCACAAAAATTCTCAAAAATGTAAAAAGGGCGTATGATAAATCCCAAATTGAAAAAGTCAGAAATGATCCTAAATCTCTTTGGAAAACAATCAAATCTTTGACCAATACCGGTAAGGACACTAATTATCATGACGAGCTTTTAGAACTACGTTCGTCACCACAATTGGCTGTAAATGACATAAACCATTATTTTAATACTGTAGGTAAACATCTAGCGGAGGTCTGTATTCTATCGGGTCATAATCAAGAATCTGATCCAGTTCATACAGGCTTCTCGAATAACTCTAAATCACTTATGATGTCAAGTATTGATGAAGAGGAAATTGAACGTCTAATTATTGCACTTAAAGCTAGTTCTTCAGTAGGTTGGGATAATATCTCTAACAAAATATTAAAAGAAAATAAAAGCTATTTGATTCGGCCACTTGCGTTCATTTTCAATACATGTCTCGAAACTGGCATTTTCCCTCAACAGCTAAAAAAATCTGTAGTACGACCCATATATAAAGGTGGAGACAAAAATCTAATAAGCAATTATAGGCCAATATCAATCTTGCCCGCAATGTCAAAAATTTTAGAAAAAATTTAACATATTGTCAAATAAACAATTTGGATTTCGTCGGGGTATGTCTACAGATCAGGCAGTGAATTCTCTCACCACTTATATATCTACCAACCTAGATAAAGGAAAGAAATGTCTGACTATTTTCCTTGATCTAAGTAAAGCCTTTGATACGATCTCTGTCTCCATACTAATAAATAAGCTAGAAAAAATTGGTATCAGGGGCACTCAACTCAAGCTTTTTAAAAGCTATCTCTCTGGACGAAAGCAGTGTGTACGACTAGGTACCCATATTAGTAGCGACCTGCCAGTCAGTTACGGAGTCCCACAGGGTAGTATTTTGGGGCCCACCTTATTCCTTTTGTATATTAATGACTTATGCAACCTTAATCTTTCTCAAGGCGAATTGATCTCCTACGCAGATGACACTGCTCTTCTTTTCTCCGCCGATACTTGGGAAGAGGTCTTCAATGCTGCACAAGGGGGGTACAATGTGGTGAGAAAGTGGCTCCGTAGCAACATTCTGACCCTAAATGTCGCTAAAACAAAATATGTTACTTTCAGTGCTCGCACTCATTTAATTAACGATAATCATAGCATCGTATCACATGACTGCTTCACTGGGGCGGTATGCTCTTGTACATCTCTTGAGCGTGTGAACAACATAAAGTATCTCGGTATCACTATAGATAATCACCTGAATTTTAAAAATCATATTAAACAACTTTGTGGTCGAGTACGGAAACTAATATATGTTTTTAAGAATCTCAGACATGTTGCGGATTATACTTTGTTAAAACAAATATATTTTGCTCTGTGCCAATCTATTATTTCGTATTGCATTTCATCATGGGGAGGTGCACCTAAATCTTTAATGATAAATGTGGAAATTGCCCAACGTGCTATTCTAAAAATAATGACCTTCAAATCTATTCTTTATCTCACCTCATTACTGTATCAATCTTGTAAAGTTCTTTCTGTTCGTCAACTCTTTATTCAAGGTATTCTGCTTAAACAACATGCTGAATTAATATACGACTACAGCGTTTCAAGTAAACGGAGACAGTATAACGTGTGCTTACGCAAGCATTCCCCAAAAACCTCATTTATTAGAAGATTTTTTGTTTTCCTTGGACCTTACTTATACAATAAAATTAACAAAGCTATTGATATCTATTCACTTAATGGCCTCTCGTATGATGGAACTGAGGCGATAATCAGTATTCCAGAGTAGTTTAAATATTATTGTTGTTGTACAGGACATACATGATCCACATGCACGCACACACACTCACACACACACACACACACACACACACACACACACACACACACACAAACACACACACACACACACATACACACACACACATACACACACACGCACACACACACACACACATATTATACATACATTATACCTATGCTTTGGCAACCTATTAATTTGTTATAAGTAAATACCATTACGTTTAGAAACTGGCTTTTAAGTTTGTACATTTTTTGCAAGGGGATGAGCTGCATACCGAGATACAGGTTACCACCTAGTTCGGTTGCAGTTGTTCCCAAGCTGTTTACAAAGTTTCACTGTTCCACTCAATGTTCACTTTTGTAACTGTTTGAACTTTGTAATTATGTATTTTATTATTATTATTAATAAACTTAATAAACTTAACCTATTTACAAAAAAATTAATGTTTAAAATATGTATGTTTATCCATTGTCTAGTACCCATAGTACAAGCTCTGCTTAGTTTGGGCTAGATGGTGTTGTGTGTATGATAAATTATAGAATATTATTATATACCTACGTATAGTTATTAGTGATCATAGCTACACGTTCAGCTGTCGGTGTGTCGGTTCATACATTTCGATTAGTTCATCGATGTTTTCGCTTCATATCCCGACGATTCAACGTTCCATAGACCCTTATTTCTTAGTAACTGCAGTGAATACATGTGCCCAATTTCTTGCTTTGTTAAGAAAATGAAGTCAGCAGACTTGTCAAATCGCCAGAATTTCATTTATCTGGTTTTACACAAATTGTAAAAGACATCTTTTTTGATGACAAACTTTCGTATTGTGCTCATTATAGCCATATAATATGTAAAGCCAACCAAATCCAAGGCTTTGTTTTGAGATCAACGAAAGGTTTTAGAAAGCTCAGCAGTACTTTGTACCTGTACTTTGCCCTGGTGAGGAGTATATTGGATTATGGTAGCCCCATTTGGTCGCCGAATTACAAGGTCCATATTGATGATATTGAAAACGTATTCAGAGTAAATTCCTTAAAATTCTCAACTACCGTGAAAACCCTGGTCGGTCTAGTTTAAATTACGAAAGCAGTAATACACTATATTATCGATTCTCCAGAGTTACTTTCTCAAATCAGCTTCAATATTAAATTTAGTGCCCGTAGGGCTAATCATACAAACATATTTGTACTTCAAATATATAAAAATAATATTTCTTATTATAATCCATTAACAAGAATGGCCTGTCAATATAATAATATGGCAAAACTCAATAAATTACTAGACATTTTTGATCGCAACTACAACAAATATGCTAAAATAGTGAAAGACATCCTCCATAGTGAGATGCATTAGGTAAAAAGCTGTTATTTTGACATTACAAACAGACACTTCAATTTTATTTATTTGTATAGATAAGTAGTAGTCGCTGATTTCAGCATGGCTCGACCGGGGAATGACTACCCTCTCACAGAATATCGACGTGAAATAGCAGTATTCCTACTGTTGTGTTGCGTTCGGTGAGTGAGAGTGCCGGAGGCCCAATCACCCCCTTTCCCCCTTCCCGTTCCTTCTCCTTCCCACTTCCTTTCCTAAAGGGTCGGCAACGCGCAAGTGATGCCTCTGGTGTTGCAAGCGTCCGTAGGCTACGGTGACCACTTACCATAAGGTTAGCCGTATGCTTGTTTGCCACCTTAATTGTATTTATATATTACTTACACTATTCGCTGCTAGATGTCGCTACCCATATTGACTAGAAATTTTTTTTTAGTAATAAAGTAATTTACGAATTTAGGATGTAGGTATGATGCTTACTGTTTTACCATTTTATTTCATTGTATGGGGGTTGTATGTATGTGCATCTTGCATCAGGTTCACAAAGATTTATTGCAATACCCAAAAGAAAGACGATCGTTTCTAAAATTAGGATCATATCAGCCTAAAATGGTGAAGTACGAGTTCAAGCAACATTAAGGCGCTCCAGATTTGACAATTGCTCAAAAATGTAGACTACGGATTATAGAGTGAGAAAGATATAAATAGAGGGAAAAGGAAGAGAGATATAGATTTATGATATTTTTTTATTGGCAGTCTTTATTTAATACTGTATCTTTCTTAATATTATTACATAGCATAGTTCTTACTTGAATAAATAGTTCGATTCATACCTGTATACCTAGAAGATACTACCGAAGAGGTAGTTAGAGGTAATTACACCCACATTTCCTTGTTGCCGCTACTGAGAACTTACTTTAACCTTAACAAAAAAACTCACTTTGCGCGATCCCGGAATCGAGCACAGAAACTCAAGCTTGACATTAATCATAAGCGAAAACTTATGCCACGGAACCAATGTTCAATATCCTAATATTACAAAATTGCTTTTAGGGAAACAGCACGAAAACTTTCACAACACATAATTGTACCGACCCTTTGGGAATGGAAATGATGTTAAAGCCATTTTGGATAAAACAATAGTTATTAATGTACTTATTGCGTTTTTGAAGGTTCATCGACCTGTACATTAAAAATAAAGACATTGAATAACGTAGGTATTTTTGAAGGTTCATCGACCTGTACATTAAAAATAAAGACATTGAATAACGTAGGTATTTTTGAAGGTTCATCGACCTGTACATTAAAAATAAAGACATTGAATAACGTAGGTATTTTTGAAGGTTCATCGACCTGTACATTAAAAATAAAGACATTGAATAACGTAGGTATTTTTGAAGGTTCATCGACCTGTACATTAAAAATAAAGACATTGAATAACGTAGGTATTTTTGAAGGTTCATCGACCTGTACATTAAAAATAAAGACATTGAATAACGTAGGTATTTTTGAAGGTTCATCGACCTGTACATTAAAAATAAAGACATTGAATAACGTAGGTATTTTTGAAGGTTCATCGACCTGTACATTAAAAATAAAGACATTGAATAACGTAGGTATTTTTGAAGGTTCATCGACCTGTACATTAAAAATAAAGACATTGAATAACGTAGGTATTTTTGAAGGTTCATCGACCTGTACATTAAAAATAAAGACATTGAATAACGTAGGTATTTTTGAAGGTTCATCGACCTGTACATTAAAAATAAAGACATTGAATAACGTAGGTATTTTTGAAGGTTCATCGACCTGTACATTAAAAATAAAGACATTGAATAACGTAGGTATTTTTGAAGGTTCATCGACCTGTACATTAAAAATAAAGACATTGAATAACGTAGGTATTTTTGAAGGTTCATCGACCTGTACATTAAAAATAAAGACATTGAATAACGTAGGTATTTTTGAAGGTTCATCGACCTGTACATTAAAAATAAAGACATTGAATAACGTAGGTATTTTTGAAGGTTCATCGACCTGTACATTAAAAATAAAGACATTGAATAACGTAGGTATTTTTGAAGGTTCATCGACCTGTACATTAAAAATAAAGACATTGAATAACGTAGGTATTTTTGAAGGTTCATCGACCTGTACATTAAAAATAAAGACATTGAATAACGTAGGTATTTTTGAAGGTTCATCGACCTGTACATTAAAAATAAAGACATTGAATAACGTAGGTATTTTTGAAGGTTCATCGACCTGTACATTAAAAATAAAGACATTGAATAACGTAGGTATTTTTGAAGGTTCATCGACCTGTACATTAAAAATAAAGACATTGAATAACGTAGGTATTTTTGAAGGTTCATCGACCTGTACATTAAAAATAAAGACATTGAATAACGTAGGTATTTTTGAAGGTTCATCGACCTGTACATTAAAAATAAAGACATTGAATAACGTAGGTATTTTTGAAGGTTCATCGACCTGTACATTAAAAATAAAGACATTGAATAACGTAGGTATTTTTGAAGGTTCATCGACCTGTACATTAAAAATAAAGACATTGAATAACGTAGGTATTTTTGAAGGTTCATCGACCTGTACATTAAAAATAAAGACATTGAATAACGTAGGTATTTTTGAAGGTTCATCGACCTGTACATTAAAAATAAAGACATTGAATAACGTAGGTATTTTTGAAGGTTCATCGACCTGTACATTAAAAATAAAGACATTGAATAACGTAGGTATTTTTGAAGGTTCATCGACCTGTACATTAAAAATAAAGACATTGAATAACGTAGGTATTTTTGAAGGTTCATCGACCTGTACATTAAAAATAAAGACATTGAATAACGTAGGTATTTTTGAAGGTTCATCGACCTGTACATTAAAAATAAAGACATTGAATAACGTAGGTATTTTTGAAGGTTCATCGACCTGTACATTAAAAATAAAGACATTGAATAACGTAGGTATTTTTGAAGGTTCATCGACCTGTACATTAAAAATAAAGACATTGAATAACGTAGGTATTTTTGAAGGTTCATCGACCTGTACATTAAAAATAAAGACATTGAATAACGTAGGTATTTTTGAAGGTTCATCGACCTGTACATTAAAAATAAAGACATTGAATAACGTAGGTATTTTTGAAGGTTCATCGACCTGTACATTAAAAATAAAGACATTGAATAACGTAGGTATTTTTGAAGGTTCATCGACCTGTACATTAAAAATAAAGACATTGAATAACGTAGGTATTTTTGAAGGTTCATCGACCTGTACATTAAAAATAAAGACATTGAATAACGTAGGTATTTACAAGACAGCTAAACACCTTTTTGTTCTTCTCTTCTGAACAGTCGTGTCTTGTCATCAATCTAATCCAATATTTAGAAGAATCAACTCCTAGCTAAATACTCATTGGCAATTCTTTTCCAATCACAAGGATCTTCGTCCTCCATAGTTCTAGTCTTCCAGATCTTTCTGAGGAGTTCCCAGCCGTTGGCCTTCTCAGTGGATGATACGTAAGTGTTATTCGGTTCTTGGTCCAAGGTGTATGCGCCCATAACCAGGCTTTGGACTAGGCGGGACGAAATGAGGGTCTGAAACACGGAGATGAATTTTATCAGTTATGTTTGTACCTTCATGGTACATGATGTGGATATCATTTGTTGAGCCGCTAGCCTGAGCTACTTGTTAACGAGGCGAGCCACCCGCGCAAGTAGTCCGTTTGACTATCTCGCGCATGTAACCCGCGCGAGTAGCTTACGCATGTAGTGCCCTCTAAGTACAAACCTTTATGTTTAATTTATTTATTTAAGGATTTCTAACAAAGGAATATACAATAACATACATTATAAAGCAGTAATAAAGTTGTTAGCGTGTATAGTCCCTCAATTATAGGAAACCACAGCTTGCAAATTATAATTACATCCAAACTAACAAACTTAATTAAAGAAATAAACAGGAAAAACATAAAACATAACATTTTTTAAACATAAACTTCTGCCTCTAGGCTAAACTTTGGAGTAAAACAATAATAGCTTATTAGATAATAGAGTTATATAAAAAATGTACAAATTTAATTCTACGAAGACACTTAAATTGTATTAAATTGTTACTTATGTCTAATTGAAGTCTACTGTCGGTGACTACTTCAAGGATATTAATTATTGCTGTATCCAATGTAGGTATTAATTTATTACCTGCAACTTCTTTCGCTGTTCCTTATTAGAGTAACTAGCCAAGATAATATCTCTATCGAATTGTGAGATGTAAAAATTCTTAGTCATCAAAATTATGAAGTTACTTTTGCATTTAAAATGCAAGCTAATGTCTGCCGCGCAAGTAATCCATATGATTACCACGCCCAGGAAGTGCAATGCGAATAGTTGTAGCACGCGAAGACCGCGTCAGCCATGACCAGCATCACAAAAATATTAAAAAAATACATACATAGATTCACGCCAGTTTCCCAGAGGGGTAGCCAGAGACTACGGATTTCCATTTGCTACGATCCTGACACACTTCTCTGGCTTCATTCACTTTCATCACATTCTTTATACACGCGCGTCGGTTCAAGGAGCTCTTAACCTGGCCTTTGTCCAGAACGCCACCGACCTGATCGAGAAACGTTCGCCTAGGTTTTCCTCTTGCGACTGTTCCATTCACACTAGCCTTATAAACTTTCTTAGTCAGTCTATACTTATTCAGTTTATATTTAAAAAAAGACTAACTAAAACATTTACTGATAAAAGTAACTAATGTTTTAAAGCCCCTCTAGTCACTTGAGCACCTAAATATGCTTTCGGGTACTAGACGATACAGCAGCCCTCTCTTATATGTAAAACCGGAAGTTAAAGAGGAGACGCTATCTATTTATACTAATATAATAAACCTTAAGGATTTATTTTATTGTTTATACGCGCTAGTCAGTGGAACTACCAGTCGGATATTAAAGATTATTTATGCATTTTAGAGTTCGATTCTCGAGGAAGGTTATGGACTATATAACATCATGCTATGAGTCACACAAACGGGGCAGTTATCATAAATATGGGTCAAACAGTTGGGACAGCTTATCCTAATTCTAATCCTAATCCTATCTTATCTTATCTTATGTGTGGGGGCCAGTCAGTGCAGACCGGCGACACTTCGACCCAGTGGGATCTTTTGTGTCGGCCCCAAGATTTAACCCTTAGCTATCTCCTTATGAATGTACTGCATAAGCCGCAGTGTACAATTCAGAGGGAGAAGCCTGACGACTTCAGGGCTTGGATATGCCACCCCCATCAGACCCGTCCTCAGTCCAGCCAACGCGTCGCATTCACACAATAGGTGCGATATGGACTCGTCCTGTTCACCACAGGCCCTGCAGATCAAATTGTGTGCCAATCTCAATCTGCACAGGAAGTCGTTGGTGCCAAAATGGCCAGTGAACGCTCCTGTGAGCAGGCGCATTTGGCTCTTGCTATATCCACAGAACTTCCGGGTGAAGCCTGTGACTCCCTTTGCAATGAACTTCTTGGAGTGTTCCAGACCCCTAAGGGCCATCCACTCCAACCTGTGTTTGTCATTGCCATGTGCATTCAAAGCTGCCTTGACGGTGCTCTCAGAGAGTCCCACGAATGGCTCGGGGCCCACAAACAGCTGCTCCGAGCCCTTTCTGGCCAACTCATCAGCCTCCTTATTGCCCTGCACCCCTGCATGTCCCGGACCCCAGACCAGTCTGACTGTGTTCTTCCTGCCTAGTTTGTTGAGGATCTTAACACAGTTCAGGATCAGTCTGGAGTCCACCCTACACGAGTCCAGAGCCTTGAGAGCAGCTTGACTGTCACTGAGAATATACACAGTCTTGTCAGTGACACCACTGTTGATATTCTCCTGAGCACAGGCAATTATAGCGTAGGTTTCCGCTTGGAAGACCGTTGCATATTTGCCCATGCTTTAGCTCACCTTACAGTCACTGGCATAGATACCAGCGCCTGATCCTGTTTCCATTTTGGAACCATCGGTGTACCAGATGAGACAACCCTCGTGAGGGGATTGTAGACCTTGTCTCCATTCATCCCTCGTGGGGACCTTTATTTTAAAATTCTTTTTGAATATGTGCAATGGTTGCATTTTGTCGCATCCCATGCTCATAATCCTAATCCTAACTAATATTATAAAAGCGAAAATGAGTTTGTTTGTTTGTTTGTTACCTTTTCACGCCTAAACCACTGAACCGATCATCCTGAAATTTTGTATATACGTTTTCAGGTGTACAGAAACGAATATATGCTATCTTTCATCTCAAAAAAAAATTACTGTTCCCGAGGAAAACAACAAAAACGTTCTTATAATAATAGATGGCGCCACGTTTCTTTCGAATCATGATTGAATTATATTATTACAAGCAGATTACAACCCGAATTGATTGTCAAATTCTAAATTATCGCGAGCGAAGCCGTGGGCAAAAGCTAGTATATAATATAGCGTTTCTTCTTCTCCAATATTATTAGTATAATATCATATTAATCATCAATCAGAAATCCAATGATTACTAGTGATCGATGGTAATTAGATGACCAAACACAACACAACTAAGAACTAATAAAAACATATACTACGAACTTTCAACAGTCCATATTCGTCGTCAGACAATTGCCTATTGACTGTGTATCCAGCGAACACGTAGCCACCAGCGCCAGGGTCTCCGGTGATCAGCATCATGTACGTCATCGCGATGGCGACCTCGAACACGTAGCACGAGTACTGGATGTCACCAAAGTCGATGATACCGGTCACTTGGTACTCAGTGTCTCTGTGAAGACGAACGCACTTTATGAGTAAGTACACGAAGCTAGCGGGTTGCATGCGCAAGATAAACGCGTCGATTACATGCTCAAGTTAATTGTATGGTTTACATGCGTTTACATGAGGCATGCAACCTGCAGACGTAATTTGCGCATGTTACCCGCGTCGTGTACAAAACCTATAAGAATGAATGAATGAATATAAATATCATGACAATGAAAGATCTTCGTACTTATACTACTTACTTATACTTTCTTTGGCGGTAAGGATCATATTGAATGGTCATGGTCATCTGTATTCAGCAACGTAACAAAAATGACACGAATGGTTTTATTAGAAAGTTTCATTTTTAATATTTTCTATGACAAAACATTAATATGTAATAACATACTTTTATGTAGGTCTACCTACCGGTTAAATGGCGCGTAACAAATGTGGGTTTACAATCAACATTAGGAGCAACCACCTAGTATGCCATATTTGGCCAATAAATTAGTATTTGTGTCGGCAGACGACGCGCAGGAGCGGTTTCCGAACGCTGAGTTGGTGTTCTTGGGAGATTTCAATGCCCACCATGAGACCTGGTTGGGTTCTCCCAAAACAGACCACGCGGGACGAACTGCCCATGCGTTCGCTCTCACGCATGACCTGTCTCAACTGGTACTCCAGCCCACCCGGATACCAGAAATTGCAGGTCAGGCGCCCTCTCTGCTCGATCTACTGCTGACGAGTAACCCGAACCGGTACAGTGTGTCGATTCGTGCTCCTTTGGGCACCTCAGACCACTGTCTGGTTTGTGCCACAGCTGTTGTTGTTACGCCCCCACGACCCGAGGAGGCAAGACGACGACTGTGGCACTACTCGTCAGCAGACTGGGATGGAATGCGGGAGTACTTCGCATCCATCCCTTGAGCTCAACGCTGCTTTGAGAACAGGGAACCATCAGAGAGCGCTACTGCTGTCGCTGGTGAAATCATCCTGGGTATGGAATATTATATTCCATACAGTGATGTCACGAGCGGCGGCAGAAAAGGCCCTGGTTCGGGCGTGAATGCGCTGATGCTGTTGAACGCAAACAGACAGCGTACCGCGCTTGGAACAGGGCTCGCACTCTCCACGACCCTAACGTGGATCACCTGAAGGCAGCGTTCAATCAAGCCACAAAGGTCTGCAAGAGGGCATACTTAAGAGCGGATGCCCAGCGCGTCGCACGGTTCGGCCAGGAACTCATGGCGCATCCTACGGGCAGTCGTAGCTATTGGCGCCTAGCCAAAGCCGTGCAGTTCAACTTCTGCCAGACCTTGCTGCTCCCTCTGAGGTATCCGAATGGATCACTGGCTCATCGGCGGCAGGAGAAAGAAGATCTGTTTGCAAATCTCTTTGCGGCCAACTCCCGAATCGATGACTGCGGTTCGCAGCCGCCTAACATTGCCAACTGCGCCTACACCATGCCTGATATACATATGTATCAGGCAACGAACCGCTCGTGCGATACTGCAGTCTCTCGATGTTCGGAAAGCCAGCGGACCTGACGGCATCCCAGCTGTGGTCCTTAAAAAATATGCAGCGGAGTTGTCTCCCACACTTACGCGCCTATACCGGACGTCTTCCGCCGCAGGCATTGTGCCTGAGGCTTGGCAGGAGGCGAACGTTCAACCGATTCCCAAAAAGGGGGACCGTTCCGAGCCAAGCAACTATCGACCCATAGCTATCACCTCGGTGCTTTCCAAGGTGTTCGAGCGGCTTATAAACACCCAAATTGTCCGCTACCTGGAGGATCAATCGTTGATCAATGATCGCCAATACGGCTTTCGGTCTAAACGATCAACGGCTGATCTTCTAGCGTTCGTCACGCACCTCTGAGGTGAGGCTATGGACAAGCACGGCGAGTCTTTGGCTATCAGCCTTGACATAGCCAAAGCTTTCGACAAAGTCTGGCACCGGTCTCTTCTTTCCAAGCTTCCGGCCTATGGCTTGCCCCCTTAACTGTGCACCTGGATTGCAAGTTTCCTGCAGAAGCGTCGTATTCGGGTCCTTTGCGACGGTCGCGCTTCCAAATTTATGCAGGTCAATGCAGGAGTGCCTCAGGGGTCTGTCTTATCCCCTACGCTCTTTCTTTTGCATATCAATGATATGTTGAATTTTGGTAACATACATTGTTATGCGGACGACAGTACCGTGCATGGGCGATATTTCGGACATCCTGGGGCCAAACAGGCTGAGGTTGAGGGGAAAAGGCAGAATCTTGTCGTTGAACTTAATCAGACCTTGGACCGCATCTATGAATGGGGTGCCAAGAACTTGGTGGAGTTCAACGCCAAGAAGACCCCAGGCATGTGCGTTCTCAACAAAAAAGTCTCCGTTCCTTCCCCTCCCTTCTCTGAAGAACACTCCACTGGTAATACGTGACAGCCTCTCCATCTTAGGTATGGATCTTTGCCGCTCCCTTAATCCCAAAACCTACATCGAGAGCGTCATTAAGCAAGCTTCGCGAAAACTCGGAGTTCTAAACAGGATGAGGCGGTTCTTCACGCCTGGGCAACTGTGCCTATTGTATAAGGCACAAGTGCGCCCTTGCGTGGAGTACTGTTCTCATCTTTGGGATGGCTCCACGCAGTACTTGCTGGACGCTCTCGACCGGTTACAGCGGCGGGCTGTCCGTATTATCGGAGATCCAGAGGTCACGAGTTCACTGGAACCTCTGCAACTCCGTAGGGACATTGCCTCATTGGCATGTTTCTACAGAATATACCACGCTACCTTATCCCGCCCTCCCCTTTCCTATCCAGAACAACGCGTGCTGGGCTCAGATACCATCCTTACACGGTAGAGTCGATTAGAGCGCGTACCAACAAGTTTGGGTCCTCATACCTCTGCTGAACGACCAAGGCATGGAATTCTCTGCCAAGGCACGTGTTTCCTTCTTCCTTCAATCCTGGGTCCTTTAAGCGGGGCGTAAAAAAGCACCTTCTCAGGCCGTCAAAGTAGAGACCTCAACATCGCCTCGGCTACTATGAGGGCGGTTTGGAGGCTACTGCTCTTAGACCACACGACTGCTTACCATCAGGTGGAGTGTGGTCATTTTGACGAGCACAATAAAAAAAAAAAACAAAGGTGTGTTTCAAAAATATTGAAATTACAAACACTAAGAACATCAGCACTCGTAATAATTATTAATTACTTAGGTTATTTATCGTCCCGTATCCAGGAATCCTACAACAGGTTAATCTGAGTTGTAAAATACTGAAATAATATTTAACTGACGATTTAAAAGAGTGGCCGTGAGTTTCTTGCAGGTTTCTTCTCATAGGCTCTACCCTTTGCCTGAACCTAGCAACTAACCTAAATGCTTCAGTAACTTAGTAAACTCACTAACCTATATACTTTGACGTTCATAAGCGTTACTTTGTGACCTAAATGAATAAATGATTTTTGACTTTGACTTGACTTTGACTGGTTCATCAATTAATTCTTCAGTAATGGCCAGTTAACCTCTTAAATTACTTACAAGGCCGTCCGTGCAATTGTGTATATCAAGACAGACCTCGTGTAAGACTCTTGCTCTAATAAATGGGACCTAAAACATTTTCCCTTTTACAATATACGTCAAACTATGTCATTTTGTTTAAATACATTTGTTTAACATATCGTGTGTGGATTGTGGAATAACTACGCTAGATAAGATAGGCTGTAATTAAATTGTGCAAAACAAACAATTACATACATTTTAGAATAGTCAATAACACTTAGTTAATTGATAGAAATGGTTAAACATATAACTGATGTTACTACTGTCGAAGACTACTTCGATGATCCAGGAAGCCCATCGCGTATATCACAAGCGACAATACTTCAGTATTATTTATAATCATCGATCGATATGATTGTAGACATATGATTTAATTAAACAGATGGAAATCGGTTGGATTCAAGAGACATGTCAATTATATTTATAATATTCAACATTCGCGTAAACCTAAGACAATATTAGGTAAGGAGTATGGAACATATACTGACCTGCCTCCCGGCTTCAGCCCGACAAGCACGTTCATATCGTTGACATCTCCGTGTATGACGCCCTTCTCCAGTTTATCTAAGCGAGGCACAATAGCGTTCTTAAACTCTTCAATAACCTACAACCGAATTAGACAATACTTAGTTTCTAAGAAGCAATCAAATTTTAAAGTTTTTCAAATGGGAGGCATAAGATACATTGTTTGGCTAGTCAATAAAATAAATAACTAAAGGTAACTAAGATGTTGTATAAAGTGAAAAAAAAAAAAACTGTCAAGGAAGAATAAAAAAATAAATAAACGCTGGTCTATTTTGGAGGACAGCTTTAAAGATTGGTAAGTGTTAAAGATTACCTCTTTAGCCAAGTCATATTTCTCCTGATCCTTGATGACGTACATGAACTTCTCCAGGTCCGGCACTTTTGTCAGCATCCACGTGTGCTCACGTTTTACTACACCCGAGTGGTTGAAGTTCTGAGGAAAAACATATTGAGAGTTGAATCCAAGGCAAATTACTTTTACAAAAATATTAGAAATTAAAACTGTATGCAAGTCTTCAATTTACGGACTAATGATTAGAGCGGAAAAGCTCACCATTGCCAATTAATTAGTGTCGGCACGTGTAAATCGACTTGCCCATGGAAACACAACTGCCCAACAGGTAACTGGCATAAGAGTAGAAACACAGTTACTGCGTTTCGTTCGATAGATACAACAGATTTCCTGAATCCCCTGAGGACCCTTTGGAATTCCTTCTATTTATTCTTAATATCTTTCTGTAGGACTGTTTGATTATGACAAGGACATACATCTAGGGGCATCATATTAAGAGACGTATGCCAAAAATACACTAAAAGCAATTTTTATTTTCCAAGTGATTGCCAAAACTCACGCTCCATTTACACAATCTGTTAAAGTCTGACCTGCAGCTTGTTGTCCAAATCGGCGACAAACTCCCCTAGCTGGTACAGAAGCGCTTCGGTAATAGGAACGTTTTTCAATAGTTCTCCAGGGATGTATTCCAGAAGCCTCACAGCGTGCTGTTTCCCGCTGATCTTCTCGATGGAGTACTGGTGGCCAAGCACGTTGCGGACAGGTTTGGGACACGTTGTCGACCGGTTGGCATCGAGTGACATAGCTGTGAACCGTGGCCTTCAATAAACATATATAGTCTTACTCCTATAACCTACACGTGCAAATCTACTAAGATACACTTGTACAATACTAAATGAAGTAGCTAAAGGTCCCACGTTTAGTGAAGGGGGCGAGGCTATTGTCGTTTACCGGACACAGTGCCCGACTCCGTGCAACTACATAGAATTTCTTGTCAGAAAATCTCAATAACTCCTAATCGGGATTCAGACCCGGGACCTAATGCCTCCTGAATCCTTCGCTGTGCTACCGAGTCAGTTCAGAAAAGTAAATTATGACAATGTTTGGATTTAATCCATTTGACGTTATATTATTAGGCAGCATTATGTCTGCTTATCCTATAAAAAGTAGGCTAAGATGACAAACATATTCCTCCAGTTATTTTAAGAACACAGAACTAAACTATTACCATCTACTATTATCCCCGCAGATGCTATAGGCTGGCAAGATGCTGTTATGCAACTTTGGATGCATAAAAATCCAGATGAACACTCACCTAGAAAATTCATTATCTCATTCTGTGCTTCTACAACAGCGGCGTTCTGCGTGTCAATTGAATTCATAATCTTCAGCACGTAACCATGTTCAGACAAATTGCTTATATATGGATTCTTCACATTGGTATCCGTGATGACCCTGTAGTTCTTATCGTCATATCCATTGAGTTGAATCAGCTTGATCACTGAGATGCCGTATAGCCGTTCTGCTAGTACCTTGACAGCATCATCGTCGATAATTGGACGGATTACTGCGCCTGGTTCCAGGGAGTCAGCCATATCTGATGGGAGAAAAATGACTAATTATCCAGTATTGTTTTATTTTTTATGCAACTAATGTGGCAAACAAGCATAAGGCCCATCTGATGGTAAGTGGTCACCGTAGCCTATGAACACCTGCAACACCAGAAGCATCATTTGCGCGTTGCCGACCCTTTAGGAAAGGAAGAAGAGACAAAGGAAATGGGAAGGAGAAGAAGCGGGAAGGAGGAAATAGGGTGATTGGGCCTCCGGCACTCTCACTCACCGAACGAAACACAACAGTAGGAATACTGCTATTTTACGTCGGTATTCTGTGAGAGGGTAGTCTTTTCCCGGTCGAGCCGAGCGCTCATTCATGCTGAAACCAGCGAGGCTCTACTACTCTAAAAATAAAACCATACAAATCCGATAACACTGTTTCTGACTCGAGAATAAAACAACAGACCTCATGTCCAGCAGTCGCATTCGCTATTGCTGTGCCACCAATTAAGAATGATGATGGTTTGAACTTATCAAGTCAAGGGTTTGATCTCCGCACGGAGTAAAAATTTGTTGTTCGTTAAATCATCCACGTCCTTGATACAGGAATGATTTCAAAAGCATTTTATTGAAACAATGTTTTTAAAATATTCCTTTAATTATATCATGTTAAATAATCGTACTATTTCATGAACGTTTGCGTAATTAATGAACATAACATAGATAGTATTAAATATGTGATGTTTGTCTGTACGTACCAGTCTGATAGCATATCAACGGCAAATTTGTGCCAATATTGAACACTGCAACGGGTGCAGTAGTCAAGTTAAATATTTGATAACAAAACAAAGGTAATTTGAGTATTTTTAGACGATCTATGAGTATGTCACAAGATATGTATTACAAATCTTTATTTGCATTATAAACAGACGTGCGATTGCGTGTAAGGCGATTGTCACACGACACCGCACACCGCCGCGGAGGGCGGTGGCGGTAAAGCGAAAGAGCACCGCTCGACCGCGCGGTCGGGCGGTGTACGTGTGTTAGGCATCAACGGATTCAGTATAGGCCAATGCGACATGAGATCCGCTTCACCGCCTACCGCGGCGATGCGCGGTACCGTGTGTTAATCACCTAACAGAAAGGTATGGTCATAATTATACGTCACGTAATATAGCCCCTGTACAATGGAAAACCGGGCAAAATTCCGATTCTTTTATCGGAGGAAGTATTTTATTAGGTTTTGTCCCTCGGCAGCAGTACTTTTGTTCTTGATGTAAGGTATCAGTGTCCATGTTGTTTTCTGTACCCCTGACAATGCGTATGTAAAATTTTATGATGATCGGTTTAGTATTGAAGGCGTGAAAGCGTAACAAAAAATCAAACTCACATTCGCATTTATAATAATAATATTAATTTAGGATTTAGTTTAATTTAGGAGAATATCAATTGTGATATTTACGACACTGAAACAGGATTGGAACTCTTTTCGCTTCCCTTTAAATAGATCTTAATAGACGGCATAAATTATTCATCTCCTTGGATTTATGCGATCAACGAAATAACCTATGAATTAATGGCACAATGGTTTTTGTAGTGACTTTAATATTACGCCGCGCTGAGTATTGTGGGTTCGATACACACATAGGACAAACATTATTTTCTGTAATACTCCAGTAGTAGTTTCGAGTCCCCTTTTGAATGTTTATGATGTACGCTGTGTTATATAAATTATTTCGAGAGCGAGAGTTGTCTTTGAAAAAGATTGTTATTTGAACTAAAATATCTTACAGTCACGACACAATAAATTACAATAACTAAAGACGTAACTCACTTAAAAATATTAAAATATCTGGCAACATGTTTTATTTAAAGCTTCTGTGCACATGTTGGTGTGCACTCTATCTCTATCTAAATGATATTACGTGGGGTATAAGTGCGATAATATTTAATATTATTATAATTTGGAATCCTGTGAGACAAATATACAATAAACAACAAAATTTTCCACAAGCTTCGCACTTGGGTCCAGTCCTATTTCTTTCATTTGTGAACAACATAACATCTCAAATTCAGTACTGCCAATGTCTTCTGTTTGCAGATGACTTAAAGATTTATAAAAAAATTACCGATCCAATAGACTGCATACATGTCCAGAGTGATTTAACAAACATTGAAAACTGGTGCATTAACAACAATATGATTTTAAATCCAACAAAATGCTTTCACATCCGTTTCTCTAAGAAAAAAAAATCCTTACCTACTACTTACAAACTATATAACACCACACTGGCAAACGTGAGTGAAATAAGGGATCTTGGGGTGATAGTCGACGATAAATTAAGCTTTAAGTCGCACATCAATGACATTGTCAAAAAGTCTGCTCAGACTTTGGGTTTTCTTAAACGAAATACTCGGGGATTCAAACTACCAACCACAAAAATACTTTTATTTAATACCCTGGTGCGAAGTCGACTAGAATACGCTAGTACAGCCTGGAATCCTTTTTACGCAGTGAAGTCTCAAAGAGTAGAGAGTATCCAAAGGGCATTCACAAAACATCTGGCTTTTATGTCCAACGATATCAGTCACCGTTCTCCATATCAGCAGCGCTTACAGCACTTTAAAATAAAAACCCTACGAGAACGTCGTTTATCCCGAGACTTAATTCTCCTATATAAAATTACAAACGGAATCACAAAATGCAATGACTTAGTTGAACGTGTCGCGTACTCAGTCCCTTCAAAACCTCCCAGACATCCAAACACCAGATTGTTTTACATACCACTCCGCAAAACCAATCTCGGTCGCAATGCACCCCTGCTTAGAATGTGTAGGGAATACAATGAACTTTCCAAAAGGTCAAGTATAGATATTCACGGTCTATCATTGAACAAATTCAGGAAAACCGTTTTAGAGGTGCAGGAACATAACGATGGCGCATAGTTTGTCATGATTTGTTGTATTGTTTCATTAAACTTTGCTGTATTTTTTGTTTTTGTGTTTTGTATCTTTTTTGTTTTTAATTTTTTATTGTTGCTTGAACTTTATTATGTGTTAGTATACAACTAGGAACAGATTGTTGTCTTAACGTAATTGCTGTGTATACCTGTAATAGGCAAGCATATCAGAACTGATTCATTATTGTAACAATAATTATGCAGATGTAACATGTAATGCTGTTGGTATACCAACGAATAAATAAATAAATAAATAAAATAAATAAAAAATGCTATTTTAAAAATTTAGGTTTGCGACGAAGCACACCATTGCAAAATATATTAATATCACCTCAACCTAATTGATTCACTTAATAAAAATTATTATAAAAAGAAATTTGAGAATCGGTTCATAAACGACGAAGTTATCCGCGAATACACATAAAAAAATATATACGGTCGAATTGAGAAACCTCCTCCTTTTTTGAAGTCGTTTAATCTATACTAATATTATAAAGCTGAAGAGTTTGTTTGTTTGTTTGTTTACTTGAACGCGCTAATCTCAGGAACTACTGGCCCGATTTGAAAAATTCTTTCAGTGTTAGATAGCCCATTTATCGAGGAGGGCTATAGGCTATATATCATCACGCTAACATCAATAGGAGCGGAGCACCAATGAAGAATGTTTCAAAATCGGAGAGTATTTTTCCTTTTGAGAGCTTCCGCTGCGTGCGCTGCGTAAACAGTTAAAGTTTCGCAAAAATCATGTATGACAGAATTGTTCCCCTTTAAAAGTTCTAAAAAAAAGTCCGCGACAGCATATGTCTATCTTTTAAGGTTGGCTCACTATAACCATTTTTATGCTAACGAAATTTGTTCTAAAATAATGCATTATTTGCGAAGGTATTTTTATAAACATGATATTAATCCTTATCTAAATAAATACGTTATTCATCACAAGTATTTAATTTAAAATAAAATTGCCCTTTACATCATTCGATTTCAATGAATATCTTAGGAGATATAGCAGTTTTAAAATAACATCGCAGCAAAATAATTACCCATTACAGACATAGTATAAACGATGTTTCTCCTGGTTTATTCTGCGTGATTACTACTGGTTCGATTTGAAAAATTCTTTTAGTGTTGGATAGCCTATTTATCGAGGAAGGCTATAGGCTATATAATATCACGCTACGACCCACAGGGGCGGCGCAGTAATGATAAACGCGGGTGAAACCACGGGAACATCTAGCATAATATAACTGTAAATATCACGTGTCTGCACATTTTAGAATTTTGCAAAATAAATGATTTAGGGGGGCTCAGAATAATTAACTAAACACATTTTAATCATTTTTTAAAAGTCTGTCTGTCTGTTTGTTCTCGCATCACGCCTGAAGCACAAAGTTAATACAATAGACTCAGTAAGAACACTATAAAGAATATCCTCAAGTAACATTTAGTCTATATTTCATTAAAATCGGTCTTCTCTATCAAAAGTTATGAGCATTTGAAGTTAAATTAAATTTTAATGTAGGCAATGTGATCGTACTGTACTAGATCCGCCGTAATGTTTTACAAATAAGGTTGAGATTTGCTTAAATTTAAGCTCATAGATTGTGATTACAGATCACGATCGTATACAGAAAGCCAGTTATACGGATATAATATAAATTTCGTAATTTTTGTTATAATAATAAATAATAATTAATTCTAAGACAATGTTGAATGTTAACTAATTGACAATGACATCTCTAATTTGTTAGTAATATGTGTTTAGTACTAGACCCGACGTAATGATTTATACATATAGTAAGTAAGTAAGTAATTTTATTTTTCAAAATATACATAGGTACACAAAATACAGACAAATATATCACGATAGATGGCACTGTGCAAATGACGTCATTTTTTAAATCGTGATATTAAGGTTTTACGCCTTTGTATGGCATGCTGGCTTTCAACAACCACTCTTTGTTCACTCTGTGTTCTAGAGATATAATGTAAATAAAAGTTGTAATCCGATTTCCTAAAATTTGTTTATTAGATTAATACAAAACCGAATCGGTATATGGAGATAATAATCGCTTCGATTTTGGTATTTTTTGGGCAATAGGAATATAAAACTCTAAATTTCACGTGTCTGTACATTTTAGAATATTGCGAAATAAATGAATTAAGGGGACTCAGAATAATTAACTGAACACATTTCAATCATTTTAGAAAAATCTGTCTGTCTGTCTGTTTGTTTATTACTTCATCACGCCTAAAGTACAAAGTTAATACGATAAACTCGGTAAGAACACTATAGAGAATATCCTCGGGTAACATTTAGTCTTTATTTCAATAAAATCGGTTTACTGTAAAATAGGAGACGGTACTTTGCAGCAGCGAGCAGAAAATAAGGTAATTTTATCAGATAGTTTATGTTGTATGGTTCCATCGTTGCAAATTTTAATTTCGTCAGTATATGGGTCACCTACAGATACAATAAACCAGACAGCTGCATGGCTATCGGGCACGCCACGATCGTGGCGGTAAGTCCCGTGTTTGAGGAGTGGCTGGAAAGGCGGCATGGCGCCCTCATCTTCCGGCTGACACAGGTAATGACTGGCCACGGTTGTTTTGGCCAGTTCCTGTGTCGTATACGCCGGCAAGAGACGCCCAGTTGTCACCACTGCGGCGACTGCCGCGACGTTGTTGAGAACACGGCGCTGCACACTTTGGCGGTTTGCCCCACCTGGGCATCGCAGCGCCGTGAGTTGGTCGCGGCAGTCGGATTTGTTGCCCTCTCGCTCTCGACCGTAGTCCAGTCTATGGTCCGGAGCGAGAGGTCGTGGAATGCCGTCGCCTCGCCGAGGAAGTGATTTCCATCAAGGAGGCGGCAGAGTGGGAGAGGCCAACGTTTAAATCCCTGTCCCCAACCGCAGAGCCAGGCGCCGGAGGGCCCAAGACGACCTCCAGCCACCCTGAGGTCTGACCTGGGGGTGGCGGACTTTGTGGGCCTGCCCGCCATTCGTTCAGCACCAGGTCCGAGAAGCGGCGTGCGTGTTAACACGCGCGCCTCTGTGTCGTGTCCGTCTCCCCTCTAGGGGGAGGGGGAGGGGGACAGTAGGGATTTCTTTTAGTGGTGACCTTAGGGTAGGTCTTTTCGTATAGTGGCCTGCCGTTTCATAATATATAGCCCAAGTAAAAAAAAAAAGCTGCAACTTACAACTTTGCCGCCTCGAAACGACCAAGCAACAGCTATTAATTCTGAGATGCTAAGGCAAATTAACGGTGATAGTGTCGAATATACGTCTATTCACAATGTCACAGCAGAAGACGACATTACTCCATTATCCAGTAGAGTTTCTTAATTCTTGACGCGCATCTGGTCTTCCAGCCCATAAAATTTCTTTACAAGTGGGCGTTCCCATAATCTTGCTAAGAAATTTAAGTCCACCTAGGCTTTGTAACGGAACCAGACTTAAAGTAAAAATCTTGCAACGTAACTTAGTTGAAGCCGAAATTTTAACAGGATGTGGCGCCGGTGAAATAATTTTTATTCCGAGAAACCCCATCATACCAAATAATTATCTGTTCAGCTTTAAGCGCGTTCAATTCCCAGTAAGTTTATGTAATGCAATGACAATAAATAAAGCGCAAGGTCAGAGATTACACGTTGCAGGTGTAGATCTCAGTACGGGCTGTTTTACTCATGACTCATGGCCAACTCTATGTCGCATTGTCTCGCGTTAGCAATCCCCAAAATCTGTATGTGTACGTCCCCAATGGTTCCACATCTAACATCGTTTACACAGAAGATCTGTCCTAAAACATATAACATTTTATACAAATTTTCACGCGGACGAAGTCGCGGGTACAGCTAGTAAACTTATAAAACGATTGATTGTGTAACTAAAACTCAAATTACGAACGACAACACATAATTACGAAGTTCAACACAACACAAAAACGAACTGTAACACTAAATTTAAAATATATTTATTACCTTACAAGTATTCACTGCCGCGGTCTAATCCCAATTGTGATGAACGTACTCTCCACATCGAACAGTCTTGTGTAATGTACAAATACAACGGGACGAGATGCCATCCCTATCTGCGATGTTGATAGCAAGTGCTCAACTATTGCTATTGTTAGCTAGTTTAGAATCAATAGAGGCAACGACAAATTGAACAAAGAAAGGGAATTGGACACTTTAACTGCGCAAATATATCATAACTAGATGTTCCCGCGGTTTCACCCGCGTTTATCGTTACTGCGCCGCCCCCGTGGGTCGTAGCGTGATGTTATATAGCCTATACCCTTCCTCGATAAATAGGCTATCCAACACTAAAATAATTTTTCAAATCGAACCAGTAGTTCCTGAGATTAGCGCGTTCAAACAAACAAACAAACTTTTCAGCTTTATAATATTAGTATAGATATGTTCTAGTGTACCATCTCACTGTATTAGTAACCTATGTTTAGAAATAAGGGATTCTTGATTATTTTCTTGGAAGTTTTTGCTGCAAATTAAACTTTTGCAGCTCTTGGCACAAACAAAACAGCTTTGTACAAATTAACGCAAGGGATTTACGAGTTTCAACCGTAAAATTTGCACACTTACCGCTACTTGTAAGTTTACACAAATTTACGCAAAACATATACACAATATAAAAACGTTAGATTAATAATTTACGCAACATGCTCTTTGCCTTAACCAAATTATATTTTAACGGTCACCAGAATTTATTTGCAAATTAACTGACAAAAATAACGGCAACAAAATGTATAAGCTTGGATATATTCTAAGATAAATAATTTGTTTATGGAACCCCAACGATAACTTCAATGTTCGTTCAACGACCCCTTCGTTGTCATGGTCACCCTATTTAATTATATTGATTTTACAAGGGGATGGCTATCGCACATATAGCAACAAAGACTAGATAGTAATAATGACTTTTACTTATTCAGTAGTTAATATTTTTATTATTAAAAATAATAATTAATACCTAAACTAAAACGATTGAAGAATGGGAATAAAAAGCATTAGACAGTTGGTTCCTTCTGCCTAAATACGTAGGTCTTTGTAAACATTAAGGAACAATCCCAAGCAAAAATTTTTGTAGTCCGTTTATATTCATCCAAGCAAATGTTACAAAAGTATCATCTAAGCAAATGTTAGAGTAGTAGAGCCTCGCTGATTTCAGTATGAATGGGTTGGCCTGACCGGGGAAGGACTACCCTCTCACAGAATATCGATGTGAAATACCAGTATTCCTACTGTTGTGTTTGGTACGGTGAGTGAGAGTGCCGGAGGCCCAAGCACCCCCTTTCCCCCTTCCCGCTCCTTCTTCTTCCCACTTCCTTTCCTAAAGGGTCGGCAATGCGCAGGTAATGCCTCTGGTGTTGCAGGCGTCCATAGGCTACGGTGACCACTTACCATCAGATGGGCCGTATGCTTGTTTGCCACCTTAGCAGTATAAAAAAAAGGTATATTATGCTACAAACATCATACTCCGAAGCTGGCTTACGGCACTTCTATTCTGTTCCTTTCAATCCATATTTAATTCTTTTCTCTTCATGTCAATTACCTGGGAGCAAAAGAAACCTATATAATTATAATATATAATAGTATCGGAAGCGACCATAGATATTACAATATGTATTACGGAGGTCGTATGCTTGTTTGATATCTTGTTGCTTAAAAATATTATCTCTCTCACTCTGATCTCTTTGCACTACGACTACTTACTCTATATAAATAAAAATTAATTGCCACATGTATGACGGAGCATCACTTACGTAAGAACGGCTTGAACGATTGGGTTGTTTTTTTTTGTTGCGTTTGTAGTCAGGACAAGGTTTGTATGATCGAAAATTTCGCAAAAATCCGCGGAAAATGCCGAAAATTTAAATGGTATTTTTATATAAAAAGAATTGTTTGACATTTTAATATTGAATTTAATTGCATGAAAAGTATTTTTATAGATAGACAGTACCACGACTGTCAGGTCAGATAGTACGATTTAAAAGAAAGACAATATCTTGGCATGTAGTTTCTATTAACATAGATACGTAATAGGTGCCATCAACGCTGACACTGTGGCTTTATTTTATCAGAAGTAAGCTTATATTTACTGATTATTTTGGACCACGTTTGTAGTCAAATACTTTCGTTTGAGGTGATTCGGTAGGTAGATAAGAGAGCGTTGACTTTAAAAGGTCAATAGGACTTTGCTGCTAGCCGTTGAGTTAAGATGTAGTGTACCTATACTAGAGGAGTGTATCACATGATAGAGTGCACGCTCTCTGACTCACTTAGTCTGAGCCATGCGCTTATTGTAATGACACGTTGAGTGCAACATTTTTATATTCAATACAAAATTTTCTTAACACACTTTTGTCTGAATGAAAGGGGTATCTTTCACCCAGAAAGAAAAATGTCCGTTTCTGTACTCCTGTCAACGTGCTTGCGAAATTTCATGATGGTCGGTCCAGTAGTAAAGACTTAAAAGCGTAAGAAACAAACAAAATGACCTACGTTCGCATTTATAATATTACTTAGGATAAGTTAAGCATTCACGTGTATTGCAGTACCTACTGCTTAATTAATTTAATTTGTAATTTTGTTGCACATAGAAGGTCTCGAAAATTCTAGCACACGGCAGGCACCTCTGACTTCTGCAGATTACTTAATTGTAGGTACATGATGACATACATACATAGATTCACGCCTGTTTCCCAGAGGGGTAGAGGGGTACATGATGAATTTTTAAAGGCACAATACCAATGCTATTACCTGCCCGACTCCGCTACTGAATGTCGAAGTTTGAAATGTCGACGTATGTTAGTTCTAAAGTACAGGATCTCGATGTACGCCAGTTCGAAAGTTCACTGGAGCGAAGTATGCAAGGCCGACGTATCGTTAGTTAGAAAGCACACGAGTGCGATGTACGCCAGTTCGAAATTACCTGCTACGAAGTATGAAATGCCTCCGTATTGTTACTGGTACTCCTACAACATTATAATTAGCTAATTTTTGTAAAAATAAATTTACTTCATTTTTTATATAGGGACAGACACGGATATTAATAGGATTAGAGCGCGTACCAAAAAGTTTGGGTCCTCATATCTCTGTCGAACGACCAAGGCATGGAATTCTCTGCCAAGGCACGTGTTTCCTTCTTCCTTCAATCCTGGGTTCTTTAAGCGGGGCGTGAAAAAGCACCTTCTCAGGCCGTCAAAGTAGAGACCTCAACATCGCCTCGGCTACTGTGGGGGCGATGTGGAGGCCACTGCTGTTAGACCACACGACTGCTTACCATCAGGTGGAGTGTGGTCATTTTGACGAGCAAAATAAAAAAATAAAAAAAAATAAAAATATTAGTAATTGTTTGTACCTACCTATTATTATGATAAATATATTTAAACGGAAGTTTAACGCAACAATGATAAAATATATTGTTAAATTTGTGTACATAATGATCATCACCATTCTTTCTTGTAGTTACCGTGGCGCCACAACTCGACGACTTTTTTCTCACGCAATTCCAGTAGAACACATTATCACACTTTTTATTAATCATATATAGAAACCCATCAAGAAACAAAAGATTATTATTTTTATGCGACATAACAAACTCTCATTTACTGTTCTCCATTTTTACGAATGAGTTAAAATGATGAAGCGATATCACTGTTGTAGGACAACACATTAATTAATGACACTTGGAAAAATACTATCTACCCTCACAATTTCTATAATTTTGCAATAAATATAGTAATGCATTGTCTATTTGTAATGTAAAATAGTAAACACATAGTGTCATTTATCATTGTTGCGTTAAACTTCCGTTTAAATATATTTATCATAATAATAGGTAGGTACAAACAATTACTAATATTTTTTTTTTTTTTTTTTTTTTTTATTTTGCTCGTCAAAATGACCACACTCCACCTGATGGTAAGCAGTCGTGTGGTCTAACAGCAGTGGCCTCCACATCGCCCCCACAGTAGCCGAGGCGATGTTGAGGTCTCTACTTTGACGGCCTGAGAAGATGCTTTTTCACGCCCCGCTTAAAGAACCCAGGATTGAAGGAAGAAGGAAACACGTGCCTTGGCAGAGAATTCCATGCCTTGGTCGTTCGGCAGAGATATGAGGACCCAAACTTTTTGGTACGCGCTCTAATCCTATTAATATCCGTGTCTGTTCCTATATAAAAAATGAAGTAAATTTATTTTTACACAAATTAGCTAATTAGAATGTTGTAGGAGTACCAGTAACAATACGGAGGCATTTCATACTTCGTAGCAGGGAACTTCGAACTGGCGTACATCGCACTCGTATGCTTTCTAACTAACGATACGTCGGCCTTGCATACTTCGCTCCAGTGAACTTTCGAACTGGCGTACATCGAGATCCTGTACTTTAGAACTAACATACGTCGACATTTCAAACTTCGACATTCAGTAGCGGAGTCCCAGTTAAATCCGGTTAGACTAGAAAGCCGACCCAAAGTGACTTGGGAATAATAAAGGCTAGGGAGAATCATAATTATGTAAAGTAGCTGTAATTGGATATCTGATACTCATTGAAATGTATTGTCAAACTATAAGAAGCTGTTGGACCTCCATAAATAAATAAATAAAATGAAATATAACATGATGACTGACAGACTGCAGGCAGATGCTGGATGCGGCAAGTTGAAGACAGGGCGCTATCGCGTTCTTTGGGGTAGGGCTATGTCCAGCAGTGGACTTTTATAGCCTGATGATGATGATGATGATGATGATGATGACATGATGTAATATTTTGAGTCTGATCTAACAATACGATGTGTATATTATTTAGAAAATATAATTCATGCAATTTGAAAGTTGTATGAGACAGCATGTGAATGATAATTAACTTGTCACTACTGGTTAAAGTTCGAATCATAATCGATTAATTGAAGCATTATTTGATAGTGACACATTTATGTTTACGTATTTTTAATGAAAATGTTATTTAATGAAAATTAATTAATATAGATAGGCATAGAACTAAATGTATGAACCTCTGATTCCTAAACTAGGTAAGACCTGTATCTTAGGAATCAGTAGCTTCAACCGTACATTGTGGCTAACATACAGTAAACAATTAATTACATTTGATAAGAAAAAAGTAGGTATTTGTACATAAAAGATAGAATCACAAAATAAAGAATTAAATAGAAAATAAAGAAATATGGACTTTACACTTTTTGTTTCCTTCTTTAGTGCAATGTGTATGTATGCGATGTGTCTGCGTGTGTATGTATGTGATGTGTCTGCGTGTGTATGTATGAGATGTGTCTGCGTGTGTGTGTATGTGATGTGTCTGCGTGTGTATGTATGTGATGTGTCTGCGTGTGTATGTATGTGATGTGTCTGCGTGTGTGTGTATGTGATGTGTCTGCGTGTGTATGTATGTGATGTGTCTGCGTGTGTGTGTATGTGATGTGTCTGCGTGTGTGCGTATGTGATGTGTCTGCGTGTGTATGTATGTGATGTGTCTGCGTGTGTGTGTGTATGTGATGTGTCTGCGTGTGTGTGTATGTGATGTGTCTGCGTGTGATGTGTCTGCGTGTGTATGTATGTGATGTGTCTGCGTGTGTGTATGTGATGTGTCTGCGTGTGTATGTATGTGATGTGTCTGCGTGTGTATGTATGTGATGTGTCTGCGTGTGTGTGTATGTGATGTGTCTGCGTGTGTGCGTATGTGATGTGTCTGCGTGTGTATGTATGTGATGTGTCTGCGTGTGTGTGTATGTGATGTGTCTGCGTGTGTATGTATGTGATGTGTCTGCGTGTGTGCGTATGTGATGTGTCTGCGTGTGTGTGTATGTGATGTGTCTGCGTGTGTGCGTATGTGATGTGTCTGCGTGTGTGCGTATGTGATGTGTCTGCGTGTGTGCGTATGTGATGTGTCTGCGTGTGTATGTATGTGATGTGTCTGCGTGTGTATGTATGTGATGTGTCTGCGTGTGTGTGTATGAGATGTGTCTGCGTGTGTGCGTATGTGATGTGTCTGCGTGTGTATGTATGTGATGTGTGTGTGTATGTGATGTGTCTGCGTGTGTGTGTATGTGATGTGTCTGCGTGTGTGTGTATGTGATGTGTCTGCGTGTGTGCGTATGTGATGTGTCTACGTGTGTGTGTATGTGATGTGTCTGCGTGTGTGTGTATGTAATGTGTCTGCGTGTGTGTGTATGTGATGTGTCTGCGTGTGTGCGTATGTGATGTGTCTGCGTGTGTGTGTATGTGATGTGTCTGCGTGTGTGTGTGTATGTGATGTGTCTGCGTGTGTGTGTATGTGATGTGTCTGCGTGTGTGTGTATGTGATGTGTCTGCGTGTGTGTGTATGTGATGTGTCTGCGTGTGTGTGTATGTGATGTGTCTGCGTGTGTGTGTATGTGATGTGTCTGCGTGTGTGTGTATGTGATGTGTCTGCGTGTGTGCGTATGTATTTATGGGCATGTGTGTGTATATATTAATGTGAACGCATTCGCGTATATATGTGTAATGTGAATGTTGTGTGTTTGATATTGTAGGGGTTAACCAATTAGCCTCTCTGTTTCCTGGTAATTTAGATTTTGTAACCAAGGTTTGATCTTTTTTATTACTTCAAACTTATTTAATTTAAGTAAAGAGGGGTGTATTGTTAATAAATAATCGAAAAATCAATCAACATCATCGATTAATACATTATAATATATAATAATAATAATATAATATTCTATCACATACACACAACATCATCTAGTCCAAATTAAGCAGAGCTTGTACCTACTATGAGTACTAGACAATGGATAAACATACATATTATACATAGAAACACCCAGACCATGACAAACATTCATGTTCATGCACACAGATGTTTGACTTATGCGGGCATCGAACCCGCGAGCTCAGGCGTGGCAGTCGGTTACACTAACCACTACGCCATCGAGGCCGTCACTTCGAAAAAATTAACATTTCAAATCATTCGAATCACTTCAAAATTCTAATGAATCTAAACATTATTCAGTAATCGAATATGGCTATATTGAGTTATGTATTTACTGAGAGCACACCACATAAGGGCCCCTCTGTTACTGACATTAACAATGACATATGGTCGGTTAAACAATAAAAGTGATACATGGGCTCATGACTCAACAAGTCAGGGGTCAAACGCCATCCTGTTGACTATTGTGGCGCATGCGTTCCCATCGAATCACGTATTATTATTGACGTTAGCGTGTTATGATTTTAATAGGGAATATACTCAAAAAGCGGCCAAGTGCGAGTCGGACTCGCCCATGAAGGGTTCCGTAGCAGCAAGTAACATAATATAAAAGTTCTTGTAGTTCGTTGTAACTTTGATCGATTATGACGTATTAAAAAAATACTACTTACTAGATCTCGTTCAAACCAATTTTCGGTGGAAGTTTACATGGTAATGTACATCATATATTTTTTTTAGTTTTATCATTCTCTTATTTTAGAAGTTACAGGAGGTGGACACACATTTTACCACTTTGGAAGTGTCTCTCGCGCAAACTATTCAGTTTAGAAAAAAATGGTTTTAGAAACCTCAATATCATTTTTTAAGACCTATCCATAGATACCCCACACGTATGAGTCTGATGAAAAAAAATTTTCAGTTCTAAGTATGGAGAATCTCCAAAATTTATGGTTTTTTTTTTTTTATTTTTGTGTGAAAATCTTAATGCGGTTCACAGAATACATCTACTTACCAAGTTTCAACAGCATAGTTCTTATAGTTTCGGAAAAAAGTGGCTGTGACATACGGACGGACAGACAGACAGACATGACGAATCCATAAGGGTTCCATTTTTTGCCATACGCATCGCCTACGGAACCCTAAAAACACTGATAGACTGACAGAATATTCATATTTATACACTCGTGATCTACTCGTATCCTACCGCTTGTTATGACCGCTCATTATACGCTCCCATAAAAATATAAGTCATTGTAAAGATGATGCGAGTAACACGTGCTGGTCAACCGACTGCAGCCTTCGTTTAAGACCACACAAGTCGCTCACGCATGTAGCCCATGCCAGATACCTACTTGCGCCGAGTGCAAGCATCTTCACATCAATTCAAATTGCATACAAGTCAAATTGATTTGATATTGTTATATCAATTGACATACCGTCGGACTACTTCAAGGAGTTTTATTGTTGTGTTGAATTTACACTCATTGAATATTTATAACCGGTGACTTCGTTAGCATTTTTATAAGAGTAATTTTTATAAGAGTAATTTTTATAAGAGTAATTTTTATAAGAGTAATTTTTATAAAAGTAATTTTATAAGAGTAATTTTTATAAGAGTAATTTTTATAAGAGTAATTTTTATAAGAGTAATTTTTATAAGAGTAATTTTTATAAGAGTAATTTTTATAAGAGTAATTTTTATAAGAGTAATTTTTATAAGAGTAATTTTTATAAGAGTAATTTTTATAAGAGTAATTTTTATAAGAGTAATTTTTATAAGAGTAATTTTTATAAGAGTAATTTTACTCATGAGACATGAGCAACTGTTAAATTACGTCCGCGTCAGTACCAATTTGTTCAGCGTAAAATAACTATGATTTGTACAAACTGTCTCGTTCGTTTTGCGGCATAAATTGCCGCTTACGTACGATTGTGCAGTCCTAGATTCTTATTCGGGTCGGTTAGAGGTCGGTTATTAGAGAGATTTTTCTTTTTTTAATTTCAGTAGCAGCACGCTGTTTGAAAATATTTACGGTGTACGACAAACGGCTGCTGTCTATTATGTGGGAATTATTTAGATTTGATTTTATTCAAGCGGGGTGTAATACTCTTCTGCTTACTACCTACCTCTTTAGGCATAATTATATAGGCGTGAGTCTATGTTTTGAGTCTATACTATTAAGAAATGCATAGATACAAAAATATTGCCTCATACTGGAACGTTTCTTGTGCTTTGGAACTTGTTGTATGGCACTTAAAACAGCGCTTTTCATATATATTTTCAATTAAAAAAATAATAGACCCAATGTAGGCATTACAAGATATCCTAATCTCCAACACGTCCTGTGTTCTTATAAAATTGAAGCCTCTTTGTAGTTGCCTGTGATTGTTTAACAGTTTAAGTATATAATGTTTTGGCTACTTACCACTAGATGGCGTTCAAACAGATTTTATACTTGTTTATCTATTTAACACTAGATGGCAGCATATTACAACTACTAGCCTTTTTTACAGCTGTTAATTTGTATCTGCATAAAATATTATAATAATTATTGTTATGTTGCACAAGATAACATAGCATAGCATTACTCGATCCCGAATGATTAAACAAAGACTAAGCCCAAATTTTGACCTCTATTTAGATTTTACGTTTTTGGAAGTTTACTTAAGCCGGTGTACCGGGCACAGACTCCACGATATTCTAATCTTAAGCGCACAATACCACTATGTCCAAATTTAGGTACCGTATTTGGAACCCTACGAATCGCAGTCTTGAAGCAAACGCTCACTACCTATATCATTCATTCCTCATTAAACGCCTTTGGTCCCTTTTTGCCCTTCCTTTTCCTCTCCTCTCCTTGCCAGCCGTTTCCTACACATGTGCTACGGTAACTGTTTGCCCATGGGCGCCGGCAGCAGGGTGCAAGGTGGTGCACTCGCACCCCCCAGTCAGGAAAAGAAATACATAGATAGTTTTCTTTTTCGATGTGCGAAATACATTAAATAATATAATCGCATTTGAATTTGACATTACATTTATCTACATTATACATGTATAATTCTATATTTTATATTAGTTAATAGTGTAATGTTTAGATGCAGATGCACCTCCCCGAAAGTAATTCTGGCGACCCCATAGTTTGCCATCAGGCAGACTGTTTGCTTTTAACTAGCTATGTGGATTGCTGTATGCATCGGCTCGTTTCTGTTTCTTTGGAATTGCTTCTGTAACGACAAGAAAACCACAGCCATGTCAATAAGCGGCGGTTGCCTTACTACCGGATGGGCCGGTGGCTCAGCGGTAACTAATACTACTGCTATGCATGTCGGTTTGAATGCTGGGTCGAGCCAACAAAAAGTTATTGGGTTTTTCTGCCAACGAATTCCCAATAATAGTCAGGAAGGTGACGGTGCTGCACACCTACGTGACCAGGAAATTATGATCGTACATCTTTTCTTTTGAAAAGTTCCAACTTGCATACTAAGTATGAATTATTATTTCTGCTTCGTTGGAGAAGCAATAGCGAAAGCAAGACGACAATCCATGAGGTCTCGAGTTTGATGCCCGGGTCAGCAAAAGTGTTATTGGGATTTTGTTTAAAAATCCTAGCACGCTGCGTGGATCTGTGCCGTACACGACAAGAGATACTCTTACAACTAAGTGTGACCAACATCAATTTTGAATGTTGTTTGTTAATGTTGTTACGCACCACTCCCTACCCATTCGGGCTTATACATGGACTTTTGTTAAATTTTAATAATTAATATTTTAAATATAAATTTATACTCCTCCCTGTGCCTTTACAAGCATTTAAACAACGGACACGAAGAATACTGAGACTAGCAACAACTATTAGCTGATCACAAAAAAATTTGTTCCGTGTAAGGATCGAACCGACAACATTCGGTGCAGGGCCAACTGCGACGCGACCACTTACCGCTACGGCATCAACAAATTAATTGTCACATAGGCTCCATGTAGGTCCACGATGACAAAAATCCTCGCTACGCCAATGACAGATACCTTCATATACGAACCATTAAGCATTCTACCATACAATGGCGCGCCGAACATCGCTACAAGAATTTAAAATATCACAAAACAGATGCGTCTCCAACTAATTAATTAATCATATATAGAAAAGATATGCCATTACTTTTTGGGAAAAGAAATCTCAATAAATTTTTAGGGTTCTTACTTGTCAGGCGTTTAAAACGAAGCTCTTTTACTGCCAGGAGGAAAGAATATAGTAAAGCATGAAATAATATTTTAGACTTTAAACAACATAGAATCGATCCCACAGGACAGGTCTTTTTTTTACGTGTGTTAATGCATTCACGCCTTTCACTTCGCGGAAAAAGCGGAACAGAGAGGGCATGGGAGGCTCACCCGAAGCGACCCAACCAACAGTGCCCCATGAAGGTAAGAAATGCGTGCAGGCCGTCAGGACAGGCCTAGTCTAGCGGGGAACCACACGTTACCTGGACACAAACTGGAACTACACAATGTACTTTAGTGTTAAGTGTTTGTTATAGTTAACAATAAAATGTGATCTTTTTCTAACTGAAATCTTCTTTAGGCGCGTTGAGCACTTCTTGGGTGAACAAAAATCATAAAACTCGCGTCATCGTCACGCGTCCACGCTTTCCATTTTTGAATGAAATGTAACAATATCTCAGAAATGGTGCGTCCTACGCAAAAAATAACGAAATTTTGGACCCCTTAATAACCACTAAGAGAGTATTCCTTCTTTTTATGGGGAAGTTTTTATGATCAAGGATTAAATTTTTGACGTTTTCACTTCTATCAGCAGTCCCCAAAGACGGCCCCAATTTTTTGTTACATCTAGGCGCTAAGCATTATTTATGTGGCACGAGGGTCTGTACAAATATTGATATGGTTCGAACCCGAGACCCTCTGCATTGCAGTCTGTTAGTCTCCCCACTGAGCTATCGCTGTTATACTTAGATAATACTAATTACATGTAACATAAAAATATTGTGTTACGCTTATACATTGAAATTAAACTACCTTAAAATGATTTTATCGCGTTGTTTATTTAAAAAATGTGACATAACGCTAGATATACGTTTTAACTGTAGGTACTGTGTTGTGGTCCACTTGTTGTAATAAATTAATAATAACCATAGTACGGAACCCTTTACACGCAACCTACACTAGCACTTAGCCAATCTTTCCCCTTATAATGTATGCTCATCGCACACCCGCAAATGAACCGTATTAATTACAACGGTTGCACAAAAAGCCTAATTAAATTCCATGTAATTATTTATCTGATTAAGTGATACGTATATGGGAGTTGGCCGCCGTGCGCCGGTAATAGCTTCCTCAGAACTGTTAGCTTTTGATGCTATTCATTTGAATCGAGCGGTAATTAAACATCTTATCGAGAGAACTAGTACGTTTATAGACAACTAGATTTTACCTGCGGCTTCGCTCGCGTTATCTATCTAGATTTTGTCATTAAATTTGGATACCCCGGGAATAGTACTTTTTCTGGATGAGAGGTAACCTATGTCCTTCTCTGTATGCGACAACAGGTATGCGATGAGGGTTATGGTATGCGGTACTCTTAATCTGGCCTTTCTCTATAACGTCTCTGATTAGTTGTATAGCTTAAGATTTTATTAAAGGGCTGCACGGTGGGCGTGGTGGTCGCCTCGCGCCTGTCATTACGTCGAGTGCCGTAGGTTCGAATCAACGGCTGGCAAGGTTGACCGCCTCGATGGCGTAGTGGTTAGTGTAACCGACTGCCACGCCTGAGGTCGCGGGTTCGATTCCCGCACAAGTCAAACATTTGTGTGCATGAACATGGATGTTTGTCTTGGTCTGGGTGTTTCTATGTAAAATATGTATGTATTTACAAAAAAAAAAGGTATATATGTATGTTTATCCACAGTCTAGTACCCATATTACAAGCTCTGCTTAGTTTGGGCTAGATGGTGTTGTGTGTATGTCGTAGAATATTATAGAATATTATATAATACGGGTGATCATTTCTGTGAAGCATACATGGTTTGCCGAGTCTAGATTTACTTTGTGTGCATTGTTTAAATGTTTGTAAAGTCTCTTGCAATGCAGGACTTATACCCTAGTGTGGGATTTGTATTACTTGTAAAAAAAGCCGTCATACATTTTCATACATTTTACTAATTACGTAGACATTTATGCGAACGATGTTTTTAGAAAATGTATGAAAAGACTTGCTTTCCTGCAATGTGTTGCAACGCGTCGAGACTTATAAAAATGTACGGAAGACCCCCTAGGCAACAGACAGCGAGTTTATTTATCTCGGCTAAATCAAGTTTTGCTAAATTATTCTTCTACAACCAGTTAGCAACTGTTCGAATGTCATACCCTGCATCTTACCAAGTAGCTTCTTATTACCAACCACGACACGATTATTATTATTATTTCAGCCTGTCTCACCGAAAATAAAAGCTGCCTCGCTTTGTCACATTACCCTGTTACGCGCTGCTTGGCACCAGTTCCTCCTGTTTAATTCGTCCTGCCATCGCCGCCTCCGTCTGCCACTTCCTTTCCTGTGCTGGTTGTTCATATTTAAATATAAATAAATATAATATTCTATCACATACACACAACACCATCTAGCCCAAACTAAGCAGAGCTTGTACTATGGGTACTAGACAATGGATAAATATACATATAGACTGTTTTTTTTTTAAATACATACATATTATACATAGAAACACCCAGACCAAGACAAACACCCATGTTCATGCACACAAATGTTTGACTTGTGCGGGAATCGAACCCGCGACCTCAGGCGTGGCAGTCGGTTATACTAACCCCTACGCCATCGAGGCTGACAATTTGCCTTATATCATTGAGCAGCGATAGCTTAGTGGGAAACCGTTGTACTGCCATAGGTCTCGAGTTCGATCCCAAGGCGCGCATATCTGACTTTTCGAAGTTATGTGCGTATTAAATAGTTAATTATCGCTAGCTTTAACGGTGAAGGAAAACATCGTGAGGAAATATGCATGTCTGAGAGTTCTACATAATGTTCTCGAAGAGATATGAAGTCTGCCCATCCGCACTGGGTCAGCGTGGTGGACTATGGCCTAACCCTTCTCACACTGAGAATAGGCTCGTGCCTAGCTCTGGGATAGTTTAATACGGGGCTGATATTATATTATGAAAATATATTTCTTGCATTTTCTTTTGTTGTATAGTCTTCCAACATGCTAAATCATCTTAGCACACCGTTCTCAATTTTTTTTTATTAATTAACTTTTTTTTATTGTCTCTCTTTCACAAAGGTAAGTATACATAAGAAAACACAGTATAGATATAAAAAATTCTCAATCCTTTGTGGCGAGACTGGTGTCTATAGTAGGTAAACCTGTGTTACAGGTCACCAGGCTCCCAGCTCTTGGACGTGTAGTAGGTATAATGTTAACTAATTGCTGTATACATAGGTAACCTCATATTTTATTTTGTGGATAAAATTAAGTATTTATAATATTTGTCGCTAGATATATCGTAGTCTGTTACAGGCCTGTGTGGTAATCCTTAGAGGACACCTATTTCTAGCAGTGTACGTCTTCCAGCTAATATTATACTAGGTAGGTATCTCATTTTGCACCACAGCGGCGACCGCTGTGGTGCAAAATGAGATACCTAGTTATAATACGGACGATAATACAACATTACAACATGGACTTATAAAAATTCTAAAGCACTGATTTTTAACAGATATTTAGGTAGGTAATAACTCTCGAGGGCGTTGATGTCAAATCTGAATATGTCCGGAAATGTCAAAATAAAAATAAGAAGCTTAATTCCTGATATTAGCATACAAGCAATATGAACTGGGTATCTCCATAAAAAATTTAGGACAAAAACAATATTGGAGAACCATACAAACATTATTTTTTGAGTTAGCGCTTCTATTAATTATTTATCTACGTAGTTGTCGACCCTACTATAAATATGCCTTAATATATGTACATATAATACATGTATGTCCCTCGCTGTTTATTCTATAAACATATTCCGGGATTCCCTGACATTTGACTAAATGCATGGAAAAGCCTGCACTTAGCAGTGCAGTGTAGATTGTTACATGCGAGCCTTGGCCTTTACCATACACTCATTTAAAACTGAGCAGTTTAATTAATATAAGTTCACAGTGTTATTGTAAAATCGATTTTCTTTGTAATTACACTTAATTGTAAGAATCTGTTGAAAACGTAACAGCAAGCTGTAAGATTGTTTCGTTGAACGTATACTTTACACAGAACGAATGCATCGTTGATTTTGTAGCTAACGGAAGATGAGATCTTCGGTTTGAGTCTTAGATCTGGTCGACAAAAACTTGTTGGGTATTTCTATCCAGATAATTCTCGGTAGCATCCAAAGCTTAGAAAGATCTATGCCTATGCTTCGAAAAGTGCGTAAAGCCTTTGGTTCCTGCGCCTGAACTTTCACCTGTTATTTCTGATATCCATCCTGTCGAACTATGAGAGAGTAGGGGCCCACCATCTTAATAGAACTATTCCTGGTGCTTATTATCAGAGATCTTAGCAAAGGTACTGATAGCATAGTGGTCGCCTTGCTATTACCTCTGCGCTGAGTGTTGTAGGTTCGATCCCTACACGATACTATAAACTGTGTGCTTCACAAACTGTTGTGCCTACGAACTGGTATTCTCTGTATCCGTTATTTGAATGTTTGTACTTATTCTTAGCGCGTTGTCCTTTTGAAAACAAAACAAACAGCTAGCCAAATTCTTTGAAAGGTTGATGTTGCGCTTCACAGTATCTAATACTTCATGCCACGCATGCATATAGCATATTCTGCTAACGGATCGCAATAAACTAGCAAGCAGACATGTTTTAAACAGAGTTCTTGAGGCTTGCATACGTAACTGAAGCAGGTGTGTATTTTTCCTTTCATCCCATCTTTAATTCCGTTGCATAGGGTCACCAACTCATGAACAGCACCATTATTAATGTGACACCGGTATTCATAGGCTACGGCAACCTGACCATCATCCGGACCGTAGGCTTGTTGCCTATATGATGGTATAAGAAACACAAATTCCTCTCGCCCATTAATCCTCACAATTTATTCCTAGTACATGACAATCTACTCATTTTGACCAAATGTATCACGACTTCACCTTATAGGGGCAAGCAGTGATGTCGACAGATTCATTTAAGAATACTGGGGCGACTCCCTGGCGTTTTATTTGCGACGCGCGCCGACGGCTTACACGATCAATAATTTACACAGACTTCGTTTTTGTACATAAATACAGTTTGTAGATAGAACTGCACTCAGATTTTGGCAGCTATGTACTAGGTCTCCTGTAGCCGATGACAAGCAAAAAAGATTACGTGCTGAATATTTTGAATAGAAACGTCTAGCAACTCTTTGTCGACTCGGGATTTTACCATCCTGAAATTAGCACAAGTTATTTCAAGAGGTCAATCAGACAATGGTCCTGCAAGAAAATATTATTATATGCAGATGACATCAAAATAATTAAAAAAATATCCACCCCTTTAGACAATTATTACAGGACGCTCTCATCTGCTTGCAAGACTATTGTCAGTTGAACAAACTAGAGCTAAACGTCGCTAAGTGTTACTTGCGTTACACGCGAACCTAGTCCCATGCACTATGATTATAAACTGCTCCGCACTTCCTTAACCCGAGTCCACCCCATTAGAGATCTGGGAGTGATGTTCGACTTTAAGCAAGACCATATTCCACCTCTTTATAGTTTCTTCCACTGCTTGGCAAGGATCTCTTTGACTAATCCCTACCTATCTCTTCAAGAATCCAGGCGTAAGACTATGTTCGTATGTACAATACAATATAATATTGTCTTCTGTTTACGCGAATGTTATTCATTGAAATTAAACTACTATATACGGATTTTATCGCGTTGTTTATTTGACACTTTATTACAAAATTTTGAAAACTGTTCACTGCTATTACTATTAAACTTTACTAAAAAAAAAGGTAATAGTAATAATATCAGCCTTGTATGTAAACTGTCCCACTGCCGCACATGACTCTTCTCACTGTGAGAATGTTTAGGCCATAGTCTACCACGATGGCCCAGTGCGGGTTGGCAGACTTCACATATCTTCGAGAACATTGTGGAGAACTCTCAGACATGCAGGTTTCCTCACGATATATTATTTCACTGTTAAAGTAAAGGATAATTAATTAATCAAAACGCACATAACCTTGAAAAGTCAGAGCTGCATTCCTTGGGTCCAAATCGAGACCTCTGCGTGGCAGTCCAACGGCCTCTTACTAGGCTACCGATTCTTTCTTCCAGTAGCCTATTGATACTACATATTACACAATCTATACTAATATTATAAAGCTGAAGAGTTTGTTTGTTTGTTTGTTTGCTTGAACGCGCTAATCTCAGTAACTACTGGTCCGACTTGAAAAATTCTTTCAGTGTTAGATAGCTCATTTATCGAGGAAGGCTATAGGCTATATAACATCACGCTAAGATCAATATGAGCTGAGCACCAATGAAGAATGATTCAAAATCGGACGATATTTTTTCCTTTTGAGAGCTTCCGCTGCGTGCGCTGCGTAAACAGTTAAAGTTTCGCAAAAATCATGTAAGACAGAATTGTTCCCCTTTAAAAGTTCTAAAAAAAAGTCCGCGACAGCATATGTCTATCTTTTAAGGTTGGCTCACTATAACCATTTTTATGCTAACCAAATATGTTCTAAAATAATGCATTATTTACGAAGGTATTATTATAAACATGATATTAATCCTTATCCAAATAAATACGTTATTCATCACAAGTATTTAATTTAAAACAAAATTGCCCTTTACATCATTCGATTTCAATGAATATCTTAGGAGATATCGCAGTTTTAAAATAACATTGCAGCAAAATAATTACCCATTACAGACATAGTACAAACGATGTTTCTCCTGGTTTATTCTGCGTGATTACTACTGGTTCGATTTGAAAAATTCTTTTAGTGTTGGATAGCCTATTTATCGAGGAAGGCTATAGCCTATATAACATCACGCTACAACCCACGGGGGCGGCGCAGTAACGATAAACGCGGGTGAAACCGCGGGAACATCTAGTCTATATATAAAACTGAAGAGTTTGTTTGTTTGCTTGAACGCGCTAATCTCAGGAACTACCGGTTCGATTTGAAAAATTATTTTAGTGTTGGATAGCCTATTTATCGAGGAAGGCTATAGGCAATATAACATCACGCTACGACCCACGGGTGCGGCGCAGTGACGATAAACGCGGGTGAAACCGCGGGAACATCTAGTACAATATAAAAACAGATTTCATAAACAAGTCTTTTGTGTCCAATATATAAATTGTAAATGTTTTCGTTTAGATTAAATATAGTTTTAATGTGAATTTAATACAATAAGTAGCCTGTAATGTGCTTTTGTAACGACTTTTATTTATTGAATAAAAGTTTATTATTATTATATTAGACCATGAATTATCCTATAATGAGTTTTGAACCCACAACTCTCAGCTTGGAAACACCACATGTCCGCTGCGCTATCAATGCTACTCACCAACAATCTACAACTTGGCCGTCACGACGTACCTTAACCCTATCTCAGTCATTCGATCTGCTCGGTAGCTCGTGCCCTACACCCAGTAATCTCAGTATCGGTGATCGGGTCCTTAGATATCATTGTGTACGGACCCTGGATCGTATAAGGCGAGTAAGCGGTACATATCATAGCCGATCTATTTATGTCTCCGATCGGCAGTCACTATTGTATGCTAATGTTCGATTGATACAGTTCATAAGCATTTGTGCAACGAGTCATATTAATAACCTACATAGAGTACAACCATTACGACGGTATCTTCAAAAAGATAAGCAGAAATGTATCAGACATTACTCTAGTCATGTTAGATCATGCGTACTAAGGTTATAAGGGAGCTCGTTGTTGTCTTTATTTTGTAACAATATAAATACATAGGACATGAATTCTGGTAAATAAAAGCAATACACGCTGTTTCATATAATAAATAAGTAAAATGATTGACGTATGACAAGAGAAAACGGGACGGAAAACAAAATATTCCACGGCATGGAGAAATAGGCTGGTGAGTAAAAATTATAAAGAGAGATGTTTCAGCGGTAAAATAAAAAGAAATTAGCCTTTCTTTATTTATACTTTCACAGTAGCAAAGAAGCATATTACCCAGCTGAAGCCAAGACTTGAACTATTTACTTGCAACACTAAGAACGTGGACATGCCCTAAAAAACATACTTTTGCTGTCAGCGACACGAGAAAGCACTCCCTTCTGCTCAAGGTGTAGCGCCTCCTCAAGAAGCCTGTAAACCTCACTCATAGGCACAATTCCTTGAGTCGTATGCCTGCTGTGAGAAGAGTTTCAAAACTGATTAGTCGTAGTGTTGCCTGTATAATTATTACTAGCGGTCGCCTAGTGCTCGAAATTGGACCAAAGTTTGCCTGTAAGATATTGCTGATATAATATGTCATTATATATCGATATATGTAACCATAGTTACGCGCTTCTACTGCGAAATGCATGGTTGTGTACGTGTAGTGTTTTTTCATTAATTTAATGTATTTCTAATGCATATTTTATATAAATATTAGGATTCGCCCCTCCTTCTCCATATAAACTTTAACTGTGCCAAAATTCATACTCCTCCATCCGCGCAATTTTCGTAAAAAGAGGTACCTACAAAGTTTTTGCTTGACGTATTAATATATAAATGCTGCTTAACTATCCTGAAACTGCACAGCGCAGCAAGAAGGTAATCGAACAACACTTAGTGTAGAGGCAGGTGCGAGGCGACCACTTAAACCACTACTCCATCCTTGCAGTCAAGGTAAGAAGAAAATAATCATCTGTAGATCATACAAATAATAGTTCTGATTGGGATTCGAATAGTGCGGGGACATGTGCGACTGCTTGTCCGATGCGCCGCGCGCCGTCCGTGCAGTTTATTTATGGCAAAGCACTGGCACAAAATATTAAAGAATTTATTCGATTTAATTGCCGGACTGAATTTATATTAGGTCTTTAACTATGACATTGCCGTTTATGTCCTTCATCTAATTTCGTGGTTTCTGTACAAAATGCAATGGTTGTTATAAAAAACATTTATATTTCGAGAAAAGACTATGTAATTATATTTATATAATTTGAAGTTATGTCTCTTAGTGTCCTCCTGTATTCATTATTTCAATCCGCCATAATTACATAAGAGTTGATGTTTTTGTTAATTTAAAACAGTCCATAGTGGCCAAACACAAGCAAATACACATTAAAAATAAATTGAATTGGCCATTCAAAAAGTTTTGATGAAATAGTTAGTATGTTAATCACAACGTTATTAATTATCTTCGTACAAAGCCCTAAATTAATATTTAAATCCCTATTACCTATATGACATCATGTGACACTATACTATGAACATAAGTTTATATCAAACACATTATTTGTGACCGCAATAATACCATCATGTATCACTATGTATGCTTATCATAAATCATTTTCAATACGTCTTTAAATATCGCATTAAAATTGGTTCAGCTATACTGTAGATTAGCATACACAAATACACAACACGCAATATTCTGTTTGCGATTTTATCATCACGTATGCATTTATATCGACACTGGATGACAAAAATAATTATTTTTGTCATTCAGTTGCAACTTGATTTCAACCTGTCATCGTAATGTTATGCCGTGATGTTTTAATCTTATGTTATTTAAATTAAATCTTTTATGCCAGGATTAAGATGGTCGATAGTGTCACATCACTACCAAATTTGGATCAGAGGTGCCGCTTTTGGAGCTGCATGTGAATTTAGTGATGGTAACTCAGCTGTCGATCATTTTAATTTGCATTGATTGATTAATTTATTAAGGTTGCGGGTCTATGCGGTTTATATATTTTAATTATTTGCCTGGTGGTTAGCCTTGCTGTAAATCATTCCATGAATGAGTAGAAAAACTTTGACGCGAAGTGACATCTGCTAATAAGGAGAGAATATAACAAGGAGCCTCTCTATTCTCTTACTTCAGAGGGAGATCAGGTCCAAGGCCAACGGCTTATCGTTCTTTACCGAGGCTCGGAGACATGGAATACCGCTAATATTCTAACGGCCGGTCTGCTATTCAGTATTTCTGGGCAGAAAACTCAAAACCTTTTTGCTGACATTAAAATCACTCACTACAGCTACGTTAGCCTTTTTAAAATTATGAATACTAAAGTGTATCTGTTATTTTTGTCTTTTTACGCAGCTACGACGCAATGACTCGGCATTGATTTATCGTGCAGAGATACAGTTCGTATAATGCATCAGTTTATCTTTCATATAGCTAATTTAAACGGAGATTTTAACAATTAATTATCAAAAATCGAAATCGGTTATTTTTCCTTCGAGCTATCCGAGGAAAGCAGCATGTAAAATCAGATTGTAATTTATCAATTTCACAAAACAAGTAACATTAAAAGAAAAACAGAATCTGTATACATGTAGTTATAAAACCAAATTGTAGCTCTAACTACATGCACACAGAATGTTTCAGGTAATTAAAATGCACGTCGTCAGAACATCGATGTTTCTCTGTCCCATCGCTAGCGTGTAGTGATGTTGTCAAGCCGGCGACCGCGAGGCGCGACTTTACGCGTAATTTGTCAGTCGCTGTCGCAGTGACGGACAGATAGAATTTATTAACTTTAGCTGTACGGTATTTAGGATTTACGGGTAGACAGGATTACAGGTTAGGTGTGCTGTAGTAGTGTTGTAATACTTTCAAGTGACCATTTTTAAGGACACTTTCGAGTCGATGGTTAAAATATATACTGCAGGCATGGCATTGAATTAAATTTTCTGACAATATTTGTGGGTATGTTAGTATGTTTGTTAGTTAATCACGCGTAACAAAGAAGAAAGAAGAAGAACAAGCAAACGGTAGAACGGATTTTATGATACGTGGCAGACAAATAGACCAAGTCCTATTTATTTCTGTAATAAATGACAACTCTCGCGCTTAGAATCAATCTGTGTCGCGGGGGACTCTACAAACATTCAAACAACGGACACAAAGAACACCCAGCCTCGGTACAACCGTTTGTGGATCACACAATTTTTTGTGCCGTTTGTGGGGATGGAACCCACAACACTCAACAACGGTGAGCCGAACACTTAAGACTGCGCCGAGCGAAATGTGCCAAAACAGGCGGTCACCGTTAAGTTGATAAAATCAACACTTTTTGTTTAATATAAATATAAAATATACATTTACCATAACAATGAATGTGTTTACAATTACTCCGTGTTAAAAACTTTAAATAATTAATATTTTCGCCTACAAAATTAAATTTGCACGAAAAATGCAAAAACGTAAGCTCGTATTACGTGATTTTTTAGATTATAACAGTAGAAATCTATCCTATTTTACAGCTTAAATGAAACATAAATAGTTATATTACAATTTGTCCGTCTCAAATATTTAAGTTATTGGTTGACAATAAAGATACATACTTATCAAAAAAGCACTTCAAATCCTCCATACAATTTTACTATGGCGGCCGCGCGCCGATTTGAATATCGAGCTCTGCCATTCAGTCCAACCGCGTCTTACGCTCGACGCAGTCTTAAACCATTACATCATCTGTGCAGCTAAACACTTTCATCTCTCGGTAATATGTTCCCATGAGATAATAGTTTAATATTATTATAAAAACACATTTAAGTTCTAAGTTCAACATCATATAGCATTGTTAAAAAAATCGCTACTATTCAACGCGAGCAAAGCCTATAGCTTGATAATACATTATCCAATTATCCTGTCCGTCCCGGGTATCAAACTCCACAAAAGGCAGTCACACATGCGTACATTCACAGAACTGAACTTACGAGGTAATTTAATATCTTAGCAAGTTTACGAGTATATCCTTAATTTCTTTGATTAAAATAAAGTAGGTATACCGTAATCGAAGATTTACGCGCTTAAATCGAGATCGGTAGTAAACAATACTCGAATATGGTGAAAACGTAATTTGTTGAAGTAATCGGTGCGCGTGCGCAATTAAAGGTTTAATTATTTCACTTTTTTACTTGTGAAATACTTGCAAAGTGTATTTCGTCAACATTAAGAAGGCAACCCAATGGTAGCCTGGTAGTCCTGTTCAATTTGCACAAAATATTGGTATGATGCTTATTTTACTCTGCTGAAGCTGCAGAAAAATGATATGATTATATCAACCTTGTATTAAAACTGTTCTACTGCTGGGCACTAGGCCATAGTCCACCACGCTGGCCCACGGGTTAGCAAACTTCACATATCTTCGAATGGGCCGGCTCGACCGGGGAAGGACTACCCTCTCACCAGTGCCGGATTAAGCAAGCGCGGGGCCCGTAGCAAATTCTTTCGGGTAAAAGTGCTTGCATACGTCAGATTTTTTGTACAGCTGGTTATTGGGCCGACTGAAATTCTACACATTTATACGAGCGACTTTCTGTAGAACTTTTGCGTTTACCGTATGCAATTTGTTGTATTATTACCGCCAAGGAAATAGTCAGTTACCGATTGTCTGACGTGGATTGTCTTAGTAGGAAAAGTTGTAACATTTCACGTTTTTGTGACATCAAGTAAATTCAATATACCACATCTTAAGTAATAAGTTTCACTCAAAAAATTACGCTCAGACAGAGATGAGTGGGTTAAAATATGCGGGGCCCCCTTTCGCGCGGGGCCCGTATCAAGTGCTACTCTTGCTATGTGGTTAATCCGGCACTGCCTCTCACTGAATATCGACGTGAAATACCAGTATTCCTACTGTTGTGTTTCATTCGGTGAGTGAGAGTGCCGGAGGCCCAATCACCCTCTTTCCCCCTTCCCACTCCTTCTCCTTCCCACTTCCTTTTTCTCCTAAAGGGTCGGCAACGCGCAGGTGATGCCTCTGGTGTCGCAGGCGTCCATAGGCTACGGTGACCACTTACCATCAGGTGGGCCGTATACTAGTTTGCCACCTTAGTAGAATCCGAACTAATATTATAAAAGTGAAAATGAGTTTGTTTGTTTGTTACCTTTTCACGCCTAAACGACTGAACCGATCATCCTGAAATTTTACATAATTATACGTTGTCAAGTATACAGTAAAGAACATAGGCTACCTTTCATCCCGAAAAAAATTACTGTTCCCGAGGAAAACAACAATAACGTTCTTATGATAATAGATGGCGCCACGTGTCTTTCGAATCATGATTGAATTATATTATTACAAGCAGAGTACAACCCGAATTGATTGTCAAATTCTAATTTAACGCGAGCGAAGCCGCGGACAAAAGCTAGCAAAAAGTAATTTAAAAAAATATATCTCAGTAACAGTATTTAGGGAATGACCTATTGCTATTGCGATGCTTGATCCCTATGACACCGAAAATATATGTAAATCGCCACCAATGGCATACAGGTGTAAATGGTGACGTCGGCGTCGCTACTGCCGCTACGCCGGGTGTTGCGGGTTCGACTCTACACGGGACAAAAAATTGTGTGATCCGGAAATGATTGTTCCGAGTCTAGATGTCCTTTATTTTTAGAATTTAGTTTTGTATGGACAGTGACATATGGCATAATGACTGCAACACCTGGTACATAAATGAGTTGTAAAATACTGAAATTATAATTTGATGGTGATTTAAAAGAGTGGCCTTGAGTTTCTTGCAGGTATCTTCTCATAGGCTCAACCTTTTGCCTGAACCTTGCAACTAACATAAATGTAAATTCAGTAAATGAAACAAACTCACTAACCCCTTTGACGTTCATAAGTGTTACTTTGTGACCTTAGTGAATAAATGATTTTTGACTTTGACTTTGACTTTAACTTTGTGTCCGTTGTTTGAATGTTTGTAAAGTCCACCGCGACACAGGACTTATTCTTCCTAGTGCAGGGTTATCTATTTAAGTAAAAGAAAATAGGAAAATTTAAGTGTAATACACTCCTGGTGACCTGTTCGAGGTTATGTAGGCGTGAGTGTACGAACGTATGGCTTACCGCATTACATCAAAACAAGTTTGTAATATGTTATGTTGATATTTGCTATACTAGGTAAACATATGTGTAAGTTGATGTTGTTTTCCGTACCATAGAGTGGTCCATGAATAATCTATGGAATGATTTTATTTAAAACTAGCTGACCCGTAAGACAATTTTCCCCGATTTTGCAACATTTTTCATTACTGCACCTCTCCTAGTGGTCGTAGCGTGATGTTATATAGCCTATAGCCTTCCTCGATAAATGAACTTTTAATTCCTGAGATTAGCGCGTTCAAACAAACAAACAAACAAACTCTTCAGCTTTATAATCTATACTAATATTATAAAGCTGAAGAGTTTGTTTGTTTGTTTGCTTGAACGCGCTAATCTCAAGAACTACTGGTCCGATTTGAAAAATTCTTTCAGTGTTAGATAGCCCATTTATCGAGGAAGGCTATAGGCTATATATCATCACGCTAAGATCAATAGGAGCTGAGCACCAATGAAGAATGTTTCAAAATCGGAGGGTATTTTTGCCTTTTGAAAGCTTCCGCTGCGTGCGCTGCGTAAACAGTTAAAGTTTCGCAAAAATCATGTATGACAGAATTGTTCCCCTTTAAAAGTTCTAAAAAAAAGTCCGCGACAGCATATGTCTATCTTTTAAGGTTGGCTCACTATAACCATTTTTATGTTAACCAAATTTGTTCTAAAATAATGCATTATTTGCGAAGGTATTATTATAAACATGATATTAATCCTTATCCAAATAAATACGTTATTCATCACAAGTATTTAATTTAAAACAAAATTGCCCTTTATATCATTCGATTTCAATGAATATCTTAGGAGATATCGCAGTTTTAAAATAACATTGCAGCAAAATAATTACCCATTACAGACATAGTACAAACTTTCTCCTGGTTTATTCTGCGTGATTACTACTGGTTCGATTTGAAAAATTATTTTAGTGTTGGATAGCATATTTATCGAAGAAGGCTATAGGCTATATAACATCACACTACGACCCACGGGGGCGGCGCAATAACGATAAACGCGGGTGAAACCGCGGGAACATCTAGTCTATACTAATATCATAAAGCTGAAGAGTTTCTTTGTTTGTTTGCTTGAACGCGCTAATCTCAGGAACTACTGGTCCGATTTGAAAAATTATTTCAGTCTTAGATAGCCCATTTATCGAGGAAGGCTATAGGCTATATATCATCACGCTAAGATCAATAGGAGCTGAGCACCAATGAAGAATGTTTCAAAATCGGAGGGAATTTTTTCCTTTTGAGAGCTTCCGCTGCGTGCGCTGCGTAAACAGTTAAAGTTTCGCAAAATTCATGTATGACAGAATTGTTTCCCTTTAAAAGTTCTAAAAAAAAGTCCGCGACAGCATATGTCTATCTTTTAAGGTTGGCTCACTATAACCATTTTTATGCTAACGAAATTTGTTATAAAATAATGCATTATTTGCGAAGGTATTATTATAAACATGATATTAATCCTTATCCAAATAAATACGTTATTCATCACAAGTATTTAATTTAAAACAAAATTGCCCTTTACATCATTCGATTTCACTGAATATCTTAGGAGATATCGCAGTTATAAAATAACATTGCAGCAAAATAATTACCCATTACAGACATAGTACAAACGATGTTTCTCCTGGTTTATTCTGCGTGATTACTACAGGTTCGATTTGAAAAAATCTTTTAGTGTTGGATAGCCTATTTATCGAGGAAGGCTATAGGCTATATAACATCACGCTACGACGCACGGGGGCGGCGCAGTAACGATAAACGCGGGTGAAACCGCGGGAACATCTAGTATTAGTATAAACTAGCGGTATTGATCTTGTCCTGTCCTTACGTTTTGGGTTATAACACGATCACAGCGGCCTCTAACGGGACTCTTTGTGAATCTAAACCATGCAGGAAACCATAGGGCAACTTGATTGCCGTCTATCGGGCTGTTTCCAGACTCCCGGCCCGAAACCGACACTTTATCTGTAGAATTGTCGGCCTCGATGGCGTAGTGGTTAGTGTAACCGACTGCCACGCCTGAGGTCGCGGGTTCGATTCCCGCACAAGTCAAACATTTGTGTGCATGAACATGGATGTTTGTCTTGCTCTGGGTGTTTCTATGTATAATATGTATGTATTTACAAAAAAAAAGTAGTATATGTATGTTTATCCATTGTCTAGTACCCATAGTACAAGCTCTGCTTAGTTTGGGCTAGATGGTGTTGTGTGAATGTGGTAGAATATTATATTATATTATTATAATGGCTTTCATTACCTCTGCACCAGTCATACGCCACCATCACTTAAAACAGTTAAAACATTGTTATTGCCTGCGCTAGTACAGGAAAAACGGCTTACTACATCATGCTATCCCGTTCTTAAGTATGATTTTAAAGATGTCGATAAGGTTCTAGCTTAAAATCACTTACAATATTGTCTGAATACTCAACAATATTGACAACTTAATAACAGCAAAAGGCACATAGTAATTAATTATCTTTTCAAAAACAGACAAGCAATGAAATTTAAATAAATGTCGACAATTAGCTCGGTGTAATTGCATGCGTTGAGCGTCCATAAGGGAACGCCGCTAGCGACATCTAGCGATTACTCAACGAAGTCAAACACGTGTGTTGATGAGTGAAAGTGCGTGAGAGTGGAATCTCCGAGAGTTTGTTTGGTTTTGTATAAGTTTATTACGTCAGGTTTATCTCAAAACATTTAGTAGTGATTGTATTTTTGCTGCTGGCAATCCTACCAATTTGTTGAGTTACGTTGAGCTAATGTTTATTCTTTGGTTCAGTGTTGAGATCTATCTTGTTACTAAATATTATAAAACAAACTGTCTGTTTGTGATAAACTCAAAAACGACTAAAAGGATTTTCATGCAGTTTTCACCAATAGGGGTTATGTCGGGCTCACTCTAGGAAAGATAGAAAGTCCTGGGTCGTACCGACTAAATCTACCACGGTGTTTCTTCACACGGTGTATGACCGGGGCGCAGGGATCGCTCGCGCATTCATCCTGCAGTACTAACATATTAACCTACTGGATTTATTTAATACCAGACCAAACACAGTTAAAAAATTAATGAATAATGTTTTCTTCACAAACAACCAGTCGTAACTCACGTTTTGAATTTGCCTGTGTAACCTAAGTTAATTGTAAGCAAAAACATAATTAGTTTATAGATCAAGTGAAAGCTGTAGGTATTATAAATATTGTATATCTGTGGAAGCTTGTTGTCAGCATGTATTCTGAACAATCTTATACCATATATGTATTATTTGTCTGTAAGCTTTCCGACAATAAATAAATAAAATAAAATACTTTTAAGTGAGCGAAGCCGCGGGCAAAAGCTAGTATACTATACAATACAGCTATGACATATGTATCTACATATTAGTAGATTGTCAAACTGACGGCTGGCTGCTCGGCGCCGTTCGTTCAAGTCATCAATATCTCATCATCAATTTTATTATTGATTGCACGGATGGCGTAGTGGTTTAAGTGGCCGCTGCCACTGCGCAGAGTGTTGCGGGTTCGAATCCCACACGAGACTAAAATTTTTGTGATCCGCAAATGGTTGTTCCGAGTCTAGATATTCTTTTTTAAATGTTTGTAAAGGAGAAAATAATGTCTGAATTATTACCAGACCCACTCTCGGGACGTGTCTTTTAAAGATACAAGAAGAAGAGTTTTATAAAGCCCCTCGCTGTTTTTGCGCCGGGCACATGCTTAGCTCTAGATGCCCCAATGTTGGCGTTGTCGCGTCCATCACATCACTCGTATCCTTACTTTTGTCTCCAGTAGAAGCGAGGCGTGTTCCAACTTCGGTTATAACTAAAAGTCGCACGATGTCAATGTCGGTGCGTGAATGAGACATAATAACCGCAACACGTTTCGAACTGACAACAAAAACTTAATACGATTAACACTTTCACTATTGAACAGGCTTGTATCATACAAAGATGTTCAGACAAAAGCGTAGCAAAATTGTATGGTCCTGTTAAGAGGTCGTAATCTAATAAACATACATGCCAAGTCTCGTGCATATATCTCAAAGGAGTTGGGCAGAAGTGTAGGTCCACGTAGGTCGTGTGAGACGACTCCGTGTACCTACTGAAAATTTCTTGACAGATAAACCGAATTAAACTTTGCCCGATCCGGCAATCTAATCTGAGACCTCATGCACGGCAGTCTTATGTATCTACTTTCGCTGCAGCACCAAAGCAGCTCTAAAGATTTTAATCAACTTAAAATCAATAGACTCGGTTACCTAATAGTTTGCGTTTACTCTTGCAGTCGATCTCAAAATCTCGGGTTCTTGGTTCGGGCTAATAGTCATTTGATTTTTCTGTAAGGAAATTCTCATTGGTAGATCAAAGTCTGGCAGTAGGTGTTAATTTATGACCTACATGGCTAATGGCCGCCTCACCATGTCCATTGCACTGAGTGTGGGAGTTTTTGAAGTGAAAACTTCTTTAGGCGCGTTGAGCATTTCTTGGGAGAGCATTAATCATAGAACTCGCGTCATCGTCACGCTTCCACGCTTTATTTTTTTAGAATATTAACAATATCTGAGAAATGTTGCGTCTTACGCAAAAAATAACGAAATTTTGACCTCCTAAATATCCCCCAGCAGAGTATCAGGAACTAGCATCCGAACCGCCCCTTATTCTTATTCTTTCTTTTTTTTGTTTTATAAAGAAGTGTTTATGATCAAGGATTCAAGTTTTCACTTCTATCGGCAGTCCCCAAAGACTGCCCCAAATTTTTTATATTTCAAATGCCTTATGTCGTACTAGGAATAAATCCTGTGTCGCGGGGTCTTTACAATCAGTCAAACAACGGACTCAGAGAACACTCAGCTTCGGAACGACTACTTGTGGATGCACCATCACTCGTCCCGTGTGGACATCGAACCTACAACACTGCGCGCGGAGTCAGTGGCGAGCGCCTACGCCATGCGTGCCGTCGTTATCATTATTAGTCAAAGAGCTGTACGACTTAGGTTCTGTGGCCTATTACCGCTAATCTTCCAGACTCCGTGCTATTTCTAAGAAGTATTTAACATTATGCAAAACGTATTATCTAATTAAAGATCTTCTTATTAGAATTTATTAATTTATTATTACTTTCTTTTTTCTTCGATGCTCCGATTCTTCACGACAAATGTTGCAGATTGTTTGTGTCAAACAACGATCGTCGTGGTAGAAAGCGCCGATTGCTGGCGGCTCCAGCGCGCCGTGCTGTGGCACGCTGGAACTCACCCATACCTCGGTCACTAAAGCAGCTTAACGCTCTCTTGGACTTTAACCCAGAAGTTGATATTTTTGCGGATGAATGACAAGTATTATTATTAGAATGTATGAGGTACTGTGAGCAGAATGCATGAATGCAAACTTTTTTTTTTATATATTATATTATTAAATAGTGTGTATTGTAGTGTTATTGGCGCAAGTATTTCTATTTGATGTAAATAAATAAATAAATTAGAATTTATATTTCTTATTATCATGCCCGCTGCGGGTGAGATGTGTTCGAACCTTATTAACATTTCTTGATTGTATGCCATGCCTCAAGTGAATTATTTTTCTATTTCTATTTGTTTGTATTTCTATTTGGACCGAACCCTCAAAATTCGCGTAGCTGCAGTGCGACAAATTGAACCACTGCGCTCTACAGTCTACAGAAAAGGAACAAGACAGCCTACCTTTGTTATTTTTACAGAGAAATCTGTCTGGGTATTGGTGTGTGAATTTTGTTTTTTTTGTTTCCATGTTATTATAACCCACTGCTGGACATAGACTCTCCCTTGTCTTACCAAATGGCTCTGCTGTTAGTTAATCAAATAGCTGTACATTTAAAAGCAATCAAAACATTTATAAAAACGACAATTTGAAAATGTTTTACGAAATATCTTAAGATGTATCCCCGTTTGTCAGTGAACGCTTAGATCTAACCCTCCCTCGCTAGTGTGACAACATACATGGCACGCTGCGCACGCGCCGACGAACAAGTGTTAAAAGTGAGAGTGACCACAAAATTATTTCCCTATTCTATGGGAAATTTTAATATAAATGAAACTGGTTTATGTGAACATATGTGTTGAAATAACTAAGTGATTTTAAGTGGGTTAGTAGTGACTTTGAATTTAATTAAGATTTTAAGATTGTTATGGTGTTTTTGGGTTCGCATATAGTTTCTTTTTGTTTACCATAGTAGATACATAGTTATTCAGGGGTAAATAGGTATATGAGTCAACAGATGGTAAGCTACCACTGTACCTAACATATAGGCATTACTCGTGATCCTGTAAAAAGCTTTTGCAAGTACCAAGCTGTGACTAGACATCTGACCAACTCATTTCAAACAAGTTTTTAAACAAATTTATATACCTACATTATATACCTACATTAGGTATAATGCGAAAATACTTATTTTGAAATAGTAATCGTTATTTCTATTTTATTTCAATAACGCGTCGTTTTAGTAACTAACAGTATAATAATTAATACCGTCTATAAAAACTAACCTTAAAGCAAAAACAGTAAAAATATTAAATATCTACTGCACTAGAAGTAAGAATACAGTAATACCTGTTATTTTACGAACTTTCAAACAAGGAACATAAAGAATCCATACTAGGAACAGCTATTTATAAAACACTTTTTTTTCCTCTGGGAATCGAAACTACTACACTTCTCGCCCTGTCCATAGTGAGGCAACCATTTAAACCACTGTGCCGTCAGTGAAGTCTATTAAATTACCTTTTATGCAAATAAAACCGATGAACGTATCAAAGATTTTATTTCCATAATATTAAACATAAATAACTATTAATTTATTTAATCTGTTTGTACAAAATAATCTCCGGAATGGCTGATTCATCCGCAATGCAACTTCGCAGGCTAATAAAGCACCAAGTGAAAATTTATTTAGGCAATAAAGTTTTTACGTCGACGAAGTCTCGATCAATCTTAAAAAAAAGTGAAATGTCCAGATATCTTATTAATGTCGGGTCAAAATCGCAGACGCAGTAAATAATTATTTTGTTGGTAGCTTCGTTTTATTATATTAATGTGTCATTAAGTAGGTATGTTTCGAAAGTAAACCAATAAACGGACAGAATGAGCCGAGGCTTTTTTGTAAATGTCTGTTTGGTTAATATCTGTTTATTTATTTAGGACCATCAGCGATTAATCCGTTGCACGTCCTGACCCCTACGGGGGAGTCAACAAAACTCGTTGTGATTGGTCGCGAAAAAATACCAAAGATTTTCTTGACTTCCCCATAGGGGTCACGGACGCGCAACGAAGTCAACGTCCATGACTCCACCGTAGGAGTCATGGACGTCTGAGAGGTGAGAACTTAGTGATTAAAAACAAGAAAGAAAGAAAAGGCAATGAGGATATCCAAAAGGTTACGTCATCTTACAAAATAGATAAATACATATGACGAAAAGTAAATATCGAAAGACAGTTTAAAATAAATATTGCATAACAAATCACAATTATTAAAAATAAAGTTACAATAAAATCAATATCATGTTAGTTCATTTTTTTTGACGAGCAGCGATAACTCAGTAGGGAGACCAACAGACTGCAATGCAGAGGGTCTCGGATTCGAACCCACGTCGCGCACCTCTGACTTTCGGAAGTTATATGACTTTTCGAAATGATGTGCGTATTGATTGACAACTATCGCCTGCTTCGTGCCTCGGAGAGCACATTAGGCCGTCGGTCCCGGCTGCTATGGACATCTATGGCAGTCGTTATTGGGAGAGTGTCGACACAAAATATCCCATTGGCTCGAAGTGTCGCCGGTCTGCACTGACTGGCCCACATAAGATAAGATAAGATAGTTCATATTTTTATACAAATCAATACAACAGATAGACCATAGATATTATGCTATACATACTTAATTTGCCAACAAGCATACAGGCAGCCTGATGGTAACCGAAAAAGCTAAAGTCAAAGTCAAAAGTCATTTATTCATTCCGGTCACGAAGTAACACTTATGAGCATCTAAAGTTACTTGAACCTAGCAACTAACCTAATGTAAATTCAGTAACTTCTGTAAACTCATAAACTTTGACGTTTATAAGTGTTACTCTGCGACCTAAGTGAATAAATGATCATTTGAGTAGTTCAGTTTCAAAATATAATAATACTAGCTGACCTGCGCAACTTCGTCTGCGTCGCATAAGAGAATTTGCCCCGTTTATGCAACATTTTTCATTGATGCTCCGCTTCTATTGGTCGTAGCGTGATGTTATATAGCCTATAGCCTTCCTCGATAAATAGGCTATCCAACACTAAAAGAATTTTTCAAATCGACCCAGTAGTAATCACGCAGAATAAACCAGGAGAAACATCGTTTGTACTATGTCTGTAATGGGTAATTATTTTGCTGCGATGTTATTTTAAAACTGCTATATCTCCTAAGATATTCATTGAAATTGAATGAGGGAAAAGGCAATTTTGTTTTAAATTAAATACTTGTGATGAATAACGTATTTATTTGGATAAGGATTAATATCATGTTTATAAAAATACCTTCGCAAATAATCTATTATTTTAGAACAAATTTCGTTAGCATAAAAATGGTTATAGTGAGCCAACCTTAAAAGATAGACATATGCTGTCGCGGACATTTTTTTAGAACTTTTAAAGGGGAACAATTATGTCATACATGATATTTGCGAAACTCTAACTGTTTACACAGCGCACGCAGCGGAAGCTCTCAAAAGGAAAAAATACTCTCCGATTTTAATAATAATAATAATAATTAATAATAATAATTTATTTGCCATAATTTTGAAACATTCTTCATTGGTGCTCCGCTCCTATTGATCTTAGCGTGATGATATATAGCCTATAGCCTTCCTCGATAAATGGGCTATCTAACACTGAAAGAATTTTTCAAATCGGGCCAGTAGTTCCTGAGATTAGCGCGTTCAAGTAAACAAACAAACAAACTCTTCAGCTTTATAATATTAGTATAGATTCTAACACATACACACAACACCATCTAGCCCAAACTAAGCAGAGCTTGTACTATGGGGACTAGACAATGGCTAAGCATACATATATACAATTTTTTTTTGCATACATATTATACATAGAAATACCCAGAACAAGACAAACATCCATGTTCATGCACACAAATGTTTGACTTGTGCGGGAATCGAACCCGCGACCTCAGACGTGGCAGTCGGTTACACTAACCACTACGCCATCGAGGCCTCTAAAATAATTTTCACAAAATAATAGTAATTAAATCTCAATAAACCATTTAAGAAATAATTTAAATGGACTATTTTGGCGGTGTTTGCAACAAACTGCTACTTTTGTGAGCTGATTTAATAGAATTGTAGTGGGTTTTGTTGAAAACTATCAGTGCTATGCGGTAGAAGCAACGAAGGAGCTTCGTATTCAATCGGAACATTATTTTTGTTCTGATATCGTTTTGGCGGGTTTTGAAACTATACTCCTCATTTATTGCGAGAGGGATTAATGATCCCCTGCTACCAACATACCGCCTGTTCAAGGCAAGGAGCTTAAAATTATGCTATGTAATATAGCGGTTTTTTAATTAAAGTTAATTGTTTCTTGCTTTAACGGTGAAGGAAGAAATCGTGAGGTTAATCTTCACTTCTGAAAGTTGCCCATGCAGATTTTTTTTTAGATTACTAGTAATATTATAAATTGCCAGTATCTTGTTATATTATTATGATTTAATGACTGCACGGTTGGCGTAGTGGTTTAAATGGTCGTCTTGCTACTGCCGCTGCGCCGAGTGTTGTGGGTTCGATGCCCACACGGACACAAAAATTTGTGTGATCCATAAATGGTTGCTCCGAGTCTGGGTGTCCTTTGTGTCCGTTGTTTGTATGTTTGTAAGTTCCTTCGCGACACAAGAATTATCCATAGAGCGGACGTTGCCTTTATTAAAAAAAACCGTCTTGTCAAGCTAAGATGCTTGTCTAGTGTTGTGTTAGAAATGGGTTCACGTTCTTAGGGCAAAGGTGGAATTCGAATCCATGGCCTCACGAAACCGACGCCTTATCGAGTAGGCTACGGCCGCTTGCTTTAATGGTGAAGTTAAAACTCTTGAGAAAATTTGAAAATTCTGTTTCCATAATGTTATCGAAGATGCGTGATGTCTATAAACACGCAGTTGGTCATTGTGGTAAACTAAGGTCTTCCTTCATCCATTTGTTTTGAACTATTATCAGTTGATCTATTATAAGTGGTTGTCTACCTTATAACTTGTCGGTAGTTAGATGTAAGTATGTCAAACCATTTTTTTTATTTCGGGCTGCATAGGCCCTTAGATAAATATCTTAACCTAAATATACATATATTATAAAATTGTATAATACATACACACAACACCATCTAGCACAAACTAAGCAGAGCTTGTACTATGGGTACTAGACAATGGATAAAAATACATATTATATATACTTCTTCCACCTTATCCCGCCCTCCCCTTTCCTATCCAGAACAACGCGTGCTGGGCTCAGATGCCATCCTTACACAGTAGAGTCGACTAGAGCGCGTACCAACAAGTTTGGGTCCTCATACCTCTGCCGAACGACCAAGGCATGGAATTCTCTGCCAAGGCACGTGTTTCCTTCTTCCTTCAATCCTGGGTCCTTCAAGCGGGGCGTGAAAAAGCACTTTCTCAGGCCGTCAAAGTAGATACCTCAACATCGCCTCGGCTGCTATGAGGGCGGTGTGGAGGCCACTGCTCTTAGACCACACGAATGCTTACTATCAGGTGGAGTGTGGTCATTTGACGAGCAAAATAAAAAAATTAAAAAAAAAAACTTTTTTTTTGTTTAATAAGTACATACATATTATACCTACATAAAAACAGCTAGACCAAGACAAACATCCATATTCATGCACACAAATGTTTGACTTGTGTATCTAGGGATTAAACCAGCCTATATATTCCATTTTGTGGCTTGCTTTAAAACGAGTAAAAGTGAAGTCACCGATGTCAGTTTCAAAGTAAAATACACATCGCGAATCACTCAAATGTTCAGCTATATAATTTAAAATACAATAGGTACATTGAAACAGAGATATTTACAATTCGTACAAAGACAAAAAGGAACTCATTTAACACATTTAACGCTTTGCAAGATATATAATAGACTATGTGAAGTTTGCGGTTTCTGGCGACCGGTACATACGTACGCACAAAATAATAAAAAAAAATTATAATAGTATTCTACCACATACACACAACATCATCTAGCCCAAACTAAGCAGAGCTTGTACTATGGGTACTAGACAATGGATAAACATTCATATATATATTTTTTGTAAATACATACATACTATATATACATAGAAACACCCAGAAAAAGACAAACATCAATGTTCATGCACACAAATGTTTGACTCGTGCGGCAATCGAACCCGCGACCTCAGGCGTGGCAGTCGGTTACACTAACCACTACGCCATCGAGGCCGACAAAATAATACATTTAATTAATCATAACGTAACGTCGTCTGCACGGATGGTATAGCGGTTTAAGTGGTCGCCTCACCGCTGCCGCCGCGCCGAGTGTTGTGGGTTCAAATCTCACGCGGGACAAAAAATTGTGTGATCCACAAATCTTTGTTCCCAGTCTGGGTGTTCTTTGTGTCCGTTGTTTGAATGTTTGTAGAGTCCCCCGCGACACGGGAATAAAACCTAGTGCGGGAGATGCGTTTAAAAAATAGGTTCGGCCGCTTGCTTTAAAGGTGAAGTAAAATAATAATAATAATAATAATAATATTCTACCACATTCACACAACACCATCTAGCCCAAACTAAGCAGAGCTTGTACTATGGGTACTAGACAATGGATAAACATACATCTACTACGTTTTCTTTTTATAATTACATACATATTATACATAGAAACACCCAGACCAAGACAAACATCCATGTTCATGCACACAAATGTTTGACTTGTGCGGGAATCGAACCCGCGACCTCAGGCGTGGCAGTCGGTTACACTAACCACTACGCCATCGAGGCCGACAAAATAAAATAAAATTTGCAGTCTGACAGTTCTCCATAATGTTATCGAAGATGCGTGATGTGTAACAATTCGCAGTGGGTCAGTGTGGCCTATGGCCTACCTCGTATCTAGTATTGAAACAGTTTATAAGCAAGCCAGATATTATTATATTCTAATTTTCGTCATAGATCAATCCGTGGATATGGTAATATCTAACGGATAACCAGTATATGACCACACTTTTCTGTGACACGCTGTATTTGTATTTACGTGTGCTCGTATACTGGTTACCGGTAGATATTACCATATCTACATAATTTATAGTAAAGTATTGTTTGAGGAGGTGGGTTGTACCAAAGCTTTACAAATATCATAAATTCAAAAGTAATTTTCTTTAGTACAATATAATAATTAAACAGATTTTTCGGTTATAGTTAAATTTGGCATGAAGATAATTGCACTCTGACGAAATATCATATCAACATATCGGTAACGGTTTCACAAAAAAGCTAATCAAATTTTTACTGAATAACCAGGTGTTCAGTAAATATTGTCTCATTTTTTTATTGCCATTGGTGGCAGACGAGCAAGTGGCCCACCTGATGGAAAGTGGTAACCGCTGCTCATGGACTTCAGCAACGTCAGGACACAGCAAAGCCGCTGCCTACCGTGAAAGAAGAACTCTCTTTAAACCTCGTTTGAAGAAGGACATTGTTTTTATGATATCTCCATTACTAGGAATGCTTCTTGTTTTGCAAGAGTCTTTACAAACATTTCAACAACAGTCAAGGAAAATCTTGATTTGGAACAACTACACATTTCTGGATCACACAACTTTTTTCTGTTAGGGGTAGAACCCTTCTTAGTGGCGCGGAAGTGGCGACGCGACCACATAAGCTACAACGCAATGCGTGCAGCCAATGTCAAAGAAAGCCAAAATATGTACCCTGTTATACTAAAATACTATAATATTCAAATTAAATTTACCGACATTATAAAAGGCGAAATGGAGGTCAAGAAAGAGAATAAGTAGAAAGTATACAGATCAGTTGAAAGGAAAGTCAATATTAACGAGATGGGTGTAAAAACCCAGGATTCTACCTTTTCGTCTTAAATGTAAAAGTAATGAAAAGAAATGACGCCTATATCTCGGGGGTCTTTTGACCCACAGGGCCTATATTCAAACTCGACCGAGGTATGACCCCAAGGTGTCTGCACACCAAGTTACAAGTCAATCGGTTTAGTGGCTCCGGCGTTATGTCGGTCTCTAACAGACAGACACACAGACCCGCATAGTGTTTTCATTAACCTCTTCGAAGAAGACTCAGAGGTTATTAACAGAATTGACGGATTTGGCCATACATACACTGACTGCACTTATATTTTGGTTGAATAGATTACAATACGGGGTATCAGAAACCACAGAAAGCTCTACTTATAGCGGCAGCGCCCATAACTTTAATGCTGAACTCTAGTGTAGCTTTTGTTAAACTGATTCGTGTCACTCAACTAAAAATGAGAAAGTGCTACGTACGCAACTTTAGCACAATAGAAGACTGTGTTACACCGTAATATACTTTATACCGTGACTTTGCTCGAACACAGAAACTGACATGGCACCGAGGCTATTTAATTTTTTTTATTTAGTCAGTCTTGTATTAATCTGTCCCACTGCTGGGCACGGGCCTCTTTTCAGTGTGAGAAGGGTTAGGCTATAATAATAATAATAATAATAAATAAATTTATTGTTTCAAAAATTGCCACAATACAATGACATAAATACAATAAAAACAATTTCTATATATTACTGTTTCATTGAACTCTGGTACCCAAGATAACTCACCACGCTGGCCTAGTGCGGGTTGGTAGACTTCACATATCTTCAAGAACATTATGGAGAACTCTCAAATATGCAAGTTTCCTCCCGATGTTTTCCTTCACCGTTAAAGCAAGCGATAATTAACTATTTAATACGCATTTAACTTCGAAAAGTTAGAGATGCGCGCCTTGGGTTCGAACTCGAGACCTCTGCGTGGCAGTTCAACGGTTTCCCACTAGGCTATCGCAGCTATATATTTAATTTTAAGCCAATGTATTACGAACAAATTAAATTTCAATAGGTTTAATAGGTTATCAACTTCTAAATATGATTCAAGCGATGTGCAAAATTTCATTCGAATGTTTTAACAATACTACACAACTATTCGAATATTCAAATGCTATAGGGTACTTGCCCATGTAAAGTTTTGTGCACATAAGTAAATAGCAATAACAAGAAGTCTTTTTGCGAAAACAACATCAAAATTAGTTCCAATATAAGGGGGTAATTAATATTTTAAATTTGGATATAAGAAAATGTGGAGCTTTCTCGCTATCTCCCTCAGGCAGCTGCATTTAAATAGCGCTTACGTCACATTTTGTATTGTACATCCTTCTTCTGTCATTTAAAATCCATCCTTACTACCTGATTTGATTCGCTTGCATCTTATTTATTTTTGAGTAGATTTTAAAAATTCTTTGTACTTTAGAGTTTGGGTAATGTAAATATTTATCTAAAATAATAAAACATTGTGAATCGACTACCCTATTGCACGCATTACTAAATCTCAGTTTATCGTGGCTTAAACTACAGTTACGTCGGTCCCATCAAACCGTGCGATACCGAGATTTAAATGTAATTAACATAACGAGATATACCGAAGCCTCAGCTGCTATTTATTAGTATAATAATAAGATTTAATATGTCATGATATATGTTAATCTATGAAGTAATGTCAACAGCTGAGTTACTGCTTCCGCATAATACATGAATGTATTAAATTATTATAATATTTGGTAATCTTAACTAATATTATAGTTTGATTGTTTGTTACGCTTCCACGTCGTAACTACTCGACTTATCATCATGCAATTACGCTTACACGTTGTCAGAGATACAGAAAAGTACATAGGGTACACTTCAGCTGGATAGTTATAATAATAATAATATTCTACTCATACACACAACACCATCTAGCCCAAACTAAGCAGAGCTTGTACTATGGGTACTAGACAATGGATAAACATACGTATATACTTTTTTTTGTAAATACATTCATGTTATACATAGAAACACCCAGATCAAGACAAACATCCATGTTCATGCACACAAATGTTTGACTTGTGCGGGAATCGAACCCGCGACATCAGGCGTGTCTACTCTTTGCTAATCCTAACTTATATTATAAAATGTGAATGTGAGTTTGTTTGTTACGCTTTCACGCTTTAACTACTTGACCAATCATGATGAAATTCCGCATAACAGAAAAGAACATAGGGTATCTTTCATGCAGAAAAAGTGCTGTTTCCGAGGTATAACTACTCTTTGCTAATCTTAACTAATATTATAAATGTGAATGTGAGTTTGTTTGTTTGTTTGTTAAGCTTTAACGCCGTGAATTCTCGACCTACCATCTTCAAACTTTTCATACACGTTGTCAGGGGTACAGAAAGGGACATAGGTTACCTTTAGACCTAGAAATCGACGAGATCCAAATACACTGGTTCTAAATTGTATCCCGAAAGCCACGACATTCAATAACAATTGTATCGCGATATGTATCCGAATTTTTAATAAGATTCCTAATTACTTTAAACTGTTAAATACAAGACAATTTGGTATTCAGTTATACAAATGGCTAACTGAAAACAATTTCTACAGTCTTAAAGATTTTTTTGATTTTAAATTGTAATAGTTGCATAATTATCTAACATTTGCATGCTATGTAACCGTGGCAAAACATGTATGTGCTTTATTGAATTGTAAGATCATTGTATACCGTGTTTTTGGCATATAAATATATTATTATTATATTATTATTTCAGTTAGGAAAAGGTCCTGTTCCCGAAGCGTTAGCTATTACAATATAAATTTATTCAGTTACATATTGCTTCCACATTATAATTATTTGTTATATAATAAAATAGAGATGACAAAAAGATATACAAAACTTAAAGGTGGATCTATATGTATATATGTATCCTTGGTCATGTCATATTGCTCCGTTCCCTCACACTCATCGGACTATGAGTGTGAGGGAACAGAGAGTGCACTTGTGTTTGCGTACACACTTGTTTGTGCACTGTAATATCTCCTGCGCAGATAGCCATTCTGCGTTGAGCTTTTAAGGGGACACCGCGAAACGCGACGCCCGTACTCATTGACACTCATTGTGTATCAATCGTTAAAGAGCGGTCATAAGGTCTAAAATTGCGATGCGCCCGCAATGATCGAGAGCGCGTAGAAATTGTTTGTTAAAAACTTAAAATATTATTTAAAAATGATTGGTTTTAGTTATGGAAATAATGAGCTAGCAAATTACTAATATTGATGTTACAAATATATTTGAGTAATTCCTAAATATAATGATAGTGTAACTTCCTTGTAATTTCAAAAATAGTAATTTTTCAGAGGTGTTTTCGAAAATAATTATGATCGATCCAAAGTCACAATATTGTGTTTTTGAGCTAGGAAATTCTAGTTAAAGACATCAAGTTACCTATATCAAAATTCTAGATTAATTATTGGTCTTCTCATAGTCCTATACTATTTCATGAAAGTTAGTGCATTTTTTCAGCGTATCCTCTTAAAACATATGTGTAATATTTTAATGTGTGTTTAATAGCAAACTTTCTAGTACGGTCTGATTTTAATTGGAATTTAATGATATACAGTAATGTAATGATTGATGACTTGCGCATTAATTGGTCATCAAATTATCGTCAACATGTAAGTTGAAAGTTCACATAATTTGAAATTATGTGTATATGTGTGCGTGTGTGTTTGTATGTGGCAAAACATTTCCTTTCATGTTACTTATATCATTATTATTTTGTAGATATTTTACGTAACTCAACTAATTTGTGTTGTCTATACGTAGTTAAAGTACACATTTCTTTAGTGAGAGCGTTTTATGCTTTCATATTTGTTTTATGCTTTGTCGGCCTCGATGGCGTAGTGGTTGGTGTAACCGACTGCCACGCCTGAGGTCGCGGGTTCGATTCCCGCACAAGTCAAACATTTGTGTGCATGGACATGGATGTTTATCTTGGTCTGGGTGTTTCTATGTATAATATGTATGTATTTACAAAAAAAAAGTATATATGTATGTTTATCCATTGTCTAGTACCCATAGTACAAGCTCTGCTTAGTTTGGGCTAGATGGTGTTGTGTGTATGTGGTAGAATATTATTATTATTATTATATAATGAATTCATAATTATAATATTAAGAAATAATAAGGTCTAATCTAAAGATGACGCACGGATGGCGTAGTGGTTCATGTGGCCGCCTGTTCACTGCCGCCGCGCCGGGTGTACCGGGTTCGATTCCTGTACGGACAAACATTTGTGTGATCCACAAATGGTTGTTCATAGTCTGTGTGTTCTTTGTGTCCGTTGTTTGTATGTTTGTAAAGATTGATATAGAAAATTTCAGGTATGCGAATTCTTCCTAATGTTATGTTTAAATGTGTCATCAATAAATCAAAGCAATGTAAGACAAGTAACAAATTCTAATTGAACAAACTCTTATTAGGTACATCCTAACACATGTGCACCTGCATAATGTTACGTCATTGTTCCCGAAGGATAGGGAGGGAAGTATAAATAAATAAATAAACATTCTATCACATACACACAACACCATCTAGCCCAAACTAAACAAAGCTTGTACTATGGATACTAGACAATGGATAAACATTAATATATACTGATTTTTTTGTAAAATACATATTATATACTAGCTGTTACCTGCGACTTCGTCCGCGTAGATTTTAATTAAAAAGTGTTTGTCTCCGCGGAACCCTATTTTTTTTCTAAAATCAAAGTAGTCTAAGTTACTCCTTATAACATCAGCTATCTGCCAGTGCCAGTCCCGTCAAAATCGGTTCAGCCGTTTCGGAGATTAGCCGGAACAAACAGACAGGCAGACAGACAAAAATTTTAAAAATAGATGTTACCTTATATACTTTCATATGCATTAGATAAAAAGCTGTTATTTTGACGTTACAAACAGACACTTCAATTTTATTTATTTGTATAGATGTATATGTAGATAGAAACACCCAGACCAGTTTGTTTGACTTGTGCGGGAATCGAACCCGTGACTTCAGGCGTAGCAGTCGGTTACACTAACCACTACACCATCGAGACCGTTATTACACTCACATTTCGGAAACTACGTATGGTTTTTTTTATGTAATAGTGGACGAACGTATGGCCGTCTATCGGACACGATCCAGATTTTGTATTGAGAATGACTTAACTGAAAAACTTAACAGAACTATTTGCGAATCAGAAAGAATCGGATTCAATCCAACCGACTAATATAATAATAATAATAATAATAATAATCATGAGACTAACGCGAAACCGGAGGGCATAGTATACTAGCTTTTAAACTACTACCTTGTGATATAAACAAAAAATGTATCACCAGGGTAAATAAAAACGCACAAACCGCAGGGCAGCTTGTGGCGAGCTGAATGTGAGTGGCGACACTGCGGTCCTGAATGCCTCAGAGAGTCGGTGAGGGCCTCGTCCTCAGCTTGCCGTTACTGGTTGGCTGGGGTGGAACTTCAAGAGCGCCCGTAGCACTCTCAACTCTGGCTTGCCTTGATCGGCCGGTCAGAGGGGGGCCGCTAGAGCTACATGCTTGGGGGTGGAAGTGTCATTTTCAAGGGCATAACTACGGGGAAACCCGCTCCGGGTCTCCGTTTTCACGAGAACCGTGATGGTGAAACCGGCGCCGCACCGCTCGACACCTCTAGCCGCTCGCGCCGGTGTTGCCCCCTGCTGCTGGCTTGTATGCCTCTCGTGGCTATTCAGGGGGCCCATCTAGTGAGTTGGCGAGTCACCCTCTGTCCATTCGATTGATACTATTAGAGTATTCAGGGCAGACACCGTTTTATCATCCATAGTTACCAATATACCAGTCCATCAAACACCCATACCCATAGCCCGTATATTAGAATCCATACGTAGCAATAGTCCTACGCCTGCTGCGGCTAGTGCCGCTGTAGTTATTCCATCCCACCTTTGATTAAAACTCTCGACGGGCCTCTTCACGTTGGACCTATGTCTCCGTGTAAGCCTCCCAAAGGGCCGGGTATTTTCCTAACGTATTAGGAATATACCCGTGAAAGAGAAACATATAATAATAATAAATTCTTTATTGTAACAAAAAGGTATATACAATTAAAGTGTTAGCCCTGATTCCCAAACTAGCGTGAGCTGTATAATGGCAATCAGTTCCTTCCCAAAAGCAAATGATTTAAAATTGTTACAAAACATTTGGAACAAACATAGTTTAAATTTAGAACATACTTAAGTTAATTTTGTGTGTGCGTTTGAGTGTATGTGTGTGTGAGTGTGTGTGAGGGTGTGTGTGTGTGTGTGTGTGTGTGTGTGTGTGTGTGTGTGTGTGTGTGAGTGTGTGTGTGTGTGTTTACGTGCGTGAAATATTACTTCTTCACAAGCAATAAATTTTCTACATCATCGTAGCCAAAACTCTTAAGCCATGTTTTAATAATGTTTTTTATAATCCTTATTAATATTATAAATTCAAAAGTAGCTCTGTCTGTCTGTCTGTTACCTTTTCACGGCTAAACCATTTAGCCGATTTAGATGAAATTTGGTACAGATATAGTTTGAAACCTGGGGAAGGACATAGGCTACTTTTTATTGATGGAGGTACTTCGCGGGCGGAGCCGCGCCCAAAAGCTAGTATTATAATATTCTACATATACACACAACACCATCTAGCCCAAACTAAGCAGAGCGTGTACTATGGGTACTAGACAACGGATAAACATACATATATACTTCTTTTTTTGTAAATACATACATATTATACATAGAGACACACACATAACTTTGAAAATTCAGAGGAGGAACCTTAGGATGGAATTTGAGACCTCTGCGTAGCAGTTCAACGGTCTCACACACAGGCTACCGCTGCCTGTAATCTACAAAAATTATAATTGAAATGTAAAGTTAAATTATGCACTCATTTTCTACGAACCTTTATAAATAAATAAATATGTAACTTGCTTTTTTGTATACCAATAAATTAGTACTTAGGTATAAGTACTATAAATATGGACATCTATACTAATTTTATAAATATGAAATTAGTTCTGCGTTTTTATGATTAAGCTGTCTAACCGATATGAATATGGCACCTACCAAACCTTTAGCAAATTTATTCAAACACGATTTTACAATTTATTTATAGATAGCTTGAATACTGAGAAGAGAATTTTAGTCCAGCGTAATAGGGTAAACCCTCAGTTGAACCTATAACAGTCTCAAGAACACTGCCAGATAATTCCTAATGGTCAGCCTATCTTATCTTATCTTATGTGGGGGTCAGTCAGTACAGACCGGCGACACTTCGACCTAGTGGGATCTTTTGTGTCGACACTCTCCCTATAACGACTGCAGTAGATGTTCATGGCAGCCGGGACCGACGGCTTAACGTGCTCTCCGAGGCACGGAGCAGGCGATAATTGTCAATCAATACGCACATAATTTCGAAAAGTCATATAACTTCCGAAAGTCAGAGGTGCGCGACGTGGGTTCGAACCCGATACCCTCTGCATTGCAGTCTGTTGGTCTCCCCACTGAGCTATCGCTGCTCAATGGTCACCCTAAAGCACACAAGAAGGCAGCCTATAATTCCTAGAAATTAATTAATTAAAGATTTGTTATCAAATCGAGATAAGGCGTCCGTTCGATCAAGTAACTGTTACATGATAAGTGATAACATAAGAATTATTCACTATTGCCAAGGAGTGCCTCACTTTCACTAAATTCGCAATGTCGGTTAATTTAAATTTATTACACTACATCGAATCGCACTTTTGTTAGGGTACCGTAAAAACCCACTCGTTTATATAACATACTATATATATAGAAATGTATAAGCAGCGATAGCTCAGTGGGGAGAGCAACAGACTGCAATGCAGAGGGTGTCGCGGGTGTCCATGGGTGGCGGTAATCGCTTACCACCAGGCGATCTGTCTGAGCGCTTGCCTACAAACCCATAAAAGAAAATTCACTTTGTTGTCAAGAGGTTAATATACAGAACCTTCGCCTCAATATTACATATAATTCAATTAAGTCGCCTCCCACACATTGATGTGTCAATCACACGTAATAACTGTGCTAGGAGCGCACAGAGACATAATATCAAACAAACTTGTTTGATTTACATTGTTTCGTGCGCGCACAAGATTAATCGATTTCTTTGCAAATTGGGATTGGTTACACACACAATATGTGCACACACATATCATAATAATGATCATCAATATTTCATCTCTGTATATGTGTGTTAGTTAAGTTACTAGCTGTTTTGTAGACTAACTTTTGTCCGCTCGGGGACACTCCTTTTTCTGGATGATAGGTACCCTACGTCCTTTTCTGTAACTCTGACATCGAACATGCGAAATTTCATGATAATCGTCCAATTAGCTACGGCGTGAAAGCATAACAATTAAAAAACTCACGTAAGCAATTATATTTCCTTTAAATGGTCGATAAAAGTTACAACACTTCCCCAACCTAATATTAGCCTCAACCGGGCATTGGACCCGAATACCAAAATTATAATCGAAAACAAACGTCGTTTTGAAGTGTAATATCATTTTAAAGTTTAATATTACATTACATTATGTACATGTAATCAAAGGCAAATTTTTAATTACCAGATAATTCTTAAGGTCCCCCGACGCGACAACATTTAATCAAAAAATGTCATACGTACTTACGTAGGGTCATAATTTCAAGGTATTTTTTTTCTTTGTATAGAGTTTCACGTGTATACCTTCTTTGTTATATTTGTGGCAATTTTTTCATAGTTTTTTTTTAACTTGTTTTAGGCTTTTTACGTTTATACAATTTTTATTATTTCGTGCGGGTGGCCCAAGACCGGTCTGTGTGGAAAACCTTGGGGGAGGCCTATGTCCAGCAGTGGACGTCTTTTGGCTGACATGATGTGTCGGAGGCTTTTTAAATTTTTAATTAAATTTTTATTGTATAGACAATCTGTCAAAATTATGCCATGTCGTTCATTTGTGGTATATATAGTTCACAAATCGTTGATGCGAGTCTATATGTTTCTTATGCCTGTTAGTTATTGTTAACATTTGTGAAGTCCACCACGACAGTTGAGTTAATGAATGCTGTAGGAAAGGTCACTGCTGTTTTATTAACCAAGTAAATAATAATTAGTTGTATAATCAACAAAGATTGTGATAATATATCGATTTAATTATATTTAGGACTAGATTTTTCCCGTGGCTATGCTCGCGTAGGTAAATGTAGGTAAGGTTAGGTTAGATTAGTACCTAATAGTACTTTTCCTGGGTGAAAGGTACCCGATGTCCTTTTCTGCTCCCGTGACAACGTGTGTGCAAAATTTAATGATCATCGGTCGAGTAGTTAAGGCGAGACACAAACTAACAATCAAACTGACATTCGCATTTATAATATTAGCTTTGTTGTTTAGAGTTCGGGAAAACTCTTATACAACAGTTTTGTCCGTCCGTCTGTCTGTTATACAACTTTCAACTCAAGAACCGTAAGAGCTAGAGACTTGCGGTCAGCACCATTCGACTCAGCATAGTCGATGTAGCCCCGAAATGACTATGACCTTTGACCTCTGACCTCAAGGTCACGTGGTATCACGTGACCTTTGCATATTCCTTGAACCATGTTTTCGAAGTCTTCGGCAATTCATTACCGATTCTCAATTGTTTTAAAGACAACTCTCGCAGTAGTTATAATTCCTGTATCGCAGTACAAACAATCAAACAACAGACACAAGGTACCTACTCGATGCCTTAGCTAAACTGCAGCGTCATGCCGTACGTATAATCGACAGCCAGCAGGTTACGAAGGACACCGAACCGGTACAACTTCGTAGAGACATTGCGCCCCTTAGCGTATTCGATTGCCTCTATCATGGCGAATGCTCCGAAGAGTTATTTGATTTCATCCCGCCTTCCCGTTCCTTTTGAGAACCACACGTGCCGGTCCTCGTAACCACGGGTGGACGGTTAGCACAATCCTGTCTCGCATCACAAGGTTCAGCAATTCCTTCTTATGCCGTACCATATAACTTTGGAATGGTCTTCCGGCAAATGTGTTCCCTCCCTTTTATGACATTGGGTCCTTCAAACGTAGTGTGAAGAAGCATCTGGTCAGACCGGCGTGACACTGGCGACGGCTAGAAGACATCTATCTTCTCCTCGTCGTCACTGTCTCTGGACTGTAATTGGGCTTTCCATCAGGTCCGGAAACCAACATCCAGGCTCGGAATAGCTATTTGTAGATCATAAAATTTTTTGTCACGTGTGGGGATCGAACCCAGAACACTCGGAGCGTCGGCAGTGGCGAGGTGACCACTTAAAACACTACGCCATCCGTGCAGTCACTAAATCATTAGATATTGATTCAAATGTATACATATGTAGGTATGTAGGTACCTATATGTTTTCTGTTAAAAACCTGTTTATTAATAATAATTTTTTGCTGTTATCAAACTCTTAACGGGATTGGATTGTATGTTTTTGTTATAGTTGGTGAAAGTAAACCAATATAAATGATTTTATGAGTACCGTAAACAGAAATACAAGTTATTTTATTAACCGACTTCATTAATACGGCGGATGTGTAAATGAGAATTGATGGCAATCAATTTAAACGAGTTTAATCAATGCGTACGAGTATTCAGAATGATTGGATTATTATTTGCTGACTAAGAGCGTTGTACACTGCGACTTTTAAAAGCAATCTTTGTATAACTGTTCTTCAGTCACTACCTATTAAAGGAAAGTTCGTTTGTCGCGCGATTTCATCGCGACACAACCGATTTGTAGATGTCAATAGGCGTAAAGTCGCGTGTCTGTAAAGCTTTATGATTAGTGTGTTGTGACTGAATTGCTCCAATAAGACGATGTATATAACTGCTTTTATGCGTAAAATCGAGAGTTTATGTAAGTTTGCAAGACGCGACTAAACTCTAAAATATGACCCGTCGATGGCAATTACGTGCGAATCGAAAACATCAAAAGATTTAGTAACAAAATACCACTTATGACCGTCAGAAATCGGTTAGTTGGTTTACTAAAAATACTGATTTTCTATTTATGTTAACAGCTAACATAAATGGAAAATCAGTAAAGATACTAGATGATCAGTAAAAAGCTAGATTCAGGCAAAGTGTTGAGCCCGTAAGAAGATAGTATCCGCTTAATAACCTTTGGTCTCCAAGGTGTATATATCTTTTGCTTTTACCGTATTGAAAAAGTTATCTACGTAAACAAAAACACCACAACATTTTTGTTAATATTTCAATATCTATTTTATAACAGTGTTCCAATCAGTCTTTAAAAATGTATAAAAGTGCATCATAATTACAAAAACACCTTATTAGTAAACAAATATGTAAAAAGACAAAACGACAAACACAAGAAACATGGCCGCTAACGGTATTACCATAGCTCCAGAAATAATAACGAATTTCGAAAATGTCGATTTGAAATTGGAAGACGATGATTGTGGTCCCAACGTGACGGAGTTGAACGGACATTATGAGGGCGGTTTGGGCGTCCCTCGGACGGGACACAGGCTGTCCATTATGGAGGTGGAGTGTGCGAAAGAAAGGAACAGATTGGCGCTTCTGAAGCAATGTTCTGCAATCTTCAAGCAAGGAGACGAGCGGTATACAAAGGAGAGCTTGCATCGCACATTTCAGGATCAGGTAAGTCTGTTTTATTATTTGGTAATGGTTTGCTCAATATATTTTTCATTTGACATGATGATTGTTAAATGTCAGAAGTTTGATATGACGTTACACTGTAATCATTATTACCCATTGACCTTTTAACTAATTGTAAGTAAAGAGAATTATCTGTTTTTTACCACTCTATGATACTGCTATCCTAGATGTAATTTTATTTTCATACATAAGTTTGCCTTGCCACCAAGGGTATTGATGGTGAGTGATATCAATGACAGACAGACAGGGCGCTATGGCGCTCTTTGGGGGAGGGCTATGTCCAGCAGTGGACTATTATAGCCTGATGATGATGATGATGATGATATCAATGATAAGCTACGAAAATGTGTACTCATTTCTATTAAAGTTTATTTTATTAGTGTAGGGGATTGTAAACGCAAATAAAATATGTAGTAGCGGAGTGAGTATCATTTGCAAGGAAGATGCAACTAACATGAGGTTCGATGAATATATGTGATACAGGTTAACCAGTACAGGTTGTGGTAGGTTAGCAGGATGTGTAAGTGAAAAAGGATGTCGGCAACCACGTGCCAGTATCTGATGGTCGGGTTTCAGTTTCACAGCCTTTACAGGATATAAAAAACCACCCTAGTCCACATTCCCGCCAGATCTAACTTGTACTAAGCTATGAAAGCTAGTTTTGCTCAAGTTAGCTTTGTGGTTCATAAAGATTTTTTACATCCTCGCTGGGGTGAGGGATGCAAGCAAAGGATTCCCATTAATAGATTCGTTTTATCCTACTAGTAGGCATTACATATATCCTTCACTGCATATCCTCGCACATCCTCACACATCCTTGTTGTAAGGGAACCCCACTATATATTCATCTCGGCGTATACAAAAACAACTAGAAACTGTTTTAGAGAACACACGACTAAATAAACGTTTTACACGTTATACAACACTGGTACATGCATAGGTTCTTGCTTCACATACGCGATTCGCTCTTACCCAACATATTGTGAACAGTATTTAATTTAATGATAGTAACCTTCGGCACTTGGCGTAAGCTCATCACATTTCATACAAGTCTTCTCATTCAGATATATTTTGTTTTGAATATTGTAATCATAACATGCCAATTTCGACATTCGTGGTAAACGCAGATGGTATGTCGAGGGCGGTCTGTGCTATATTGCAAATTAGCACTCAGCAAATTTCATATTCAAAATCCTAATCCTATCCTAATCCTCCTTAATCTTATAAAAGCGAAAATGAGTTTGTTTGTTTGTTTGTTTGTTACTTTTTCACGCCTAAACCACTGAACCGATCATCCTGAAATTTTGCATATACGTTAACAGGTGTACAGAAACGGACATAGGCTACCTTTCATCCCGAAAAATATTACTGTTCCCGAGGAAAACAAACCTGTCAACGTATATGCATCATTTCAGGATGATCGGTTCAGTGGTTTAGGCGTGAAAAGGTAACAAACAAACAAACAAACAAGCAAACTAATTTTCGCTTTTATAATATTAGTTGGGATTTCGTTAAGATTTGATATTCAGCTTATTATATCGCCAACTAAACTACTTGTTCGTAACACGGAGTCCAAAAATGTGCTCAGTGGATGTCACGCCTCTCATTACGTAAAACTTTTAAAACATAGGTAGCATAAATGGGCGTGCTCACCCCCAAGGGGATATGGCGTGAGGTTATGTATGTAGACAGAGCCGTAAATAGTTACGTAGGCAACCTTCACAAGCTGATCTCACTCGGGGCATCGTTACACACTAATTAAATGCTCGTTAAGCTCCGAAATGTACAAATTTTGTACGCACGACGACCTTAGGCGATTTGAAAGCTTCGTGTGAAGAGGATCTATTGTATGGCTAAGAGATTCGCGATTTAGTTTGTATTTTTAGGTGTCAAGGATGTTACATAACATATTTTTAATAATCCCAACGGTGTGATTCACTGCTGGGCAATTTCCAAATCGCTCTGTTCTTTGCTATTTTCAGCTAGTACCTTTCAAAGGCGTCTAACTTTTTATCATTAGCCCATTGGTATGGTCTATTGCTGGGCAAAGGCCCTAGATTTTCGAATCGCTGTTCTTTGCTATTTGCAGCCTAAAAACGTCAAAAGCGACCCTTTCAAAAGCGTCTAAGTCATTCCGCGACCGTGCTTAGGTCTGTCAAGTCAGCGTGGACTGTCTTGCTTGACACACATATCATATACAACATATTATCATACCTGTTTTACCATTAAATTTCGGATAGCATTTTGAGACCGAGCTGGTAATTTAATGTTGGATCTTATCTTTATTATGAAGAACTTGTTTGTTAAAGATAAACTCTGAAATTATTGATTTGATTTTAATCCAATTCTTTCACTATTAGAAAGGTACTTTATTCAAAAGTGACATGGTATATCTAGTATAAAGTCTTTGTACTTTTGACTTTGTTAAAATAAAATGTGCTTCAATGACTATGTTTTTAATAAATCGCTAATAAAAAAATCTTAAATCGTAAAATAAAACAAAGGGCTCTTCATTAAAATTCCAATTTGCTCAATGCTCCCCTCCCTAAATCCCTAGTTTTGGCAGGTATTAAAGCGCTACTTGATCACGCAGCAGACCCTTTCTTCTTCAACTTCTTCTTTTTTAGGGATTTAAGTGTCACCACTTAAATCTCTAAAAGAGAACAAAATTAAAGAAAAAAGGGTCTGCTCTTTGCAGAGATTTCAGTTTCAAGTAATATTTAGGTAAATAATATTTCCGCTTTATCTCGCTTGTTTCCTAGCCCCTCACGAGAGTGACACATAAGCTCTCGCATGTGTGATCTACATACGAGATGCATAAAAAACATTATTAAGTTACGGTACCCTCTTGCTTTTTTTGCAATTAACTTTTTGCGCTTAATAACATTCAATTTGCGCTAATATACACTGGATTGCGTGTAATTAAGGAATTGTATTGGTTCTACATAAACTACACGCATGGCGTAGTGGTTTAAATGGCTACCTTACTACTGCCTCAGCATCAAGTATTGTATATTTTATATGTTTGTTACCCAAACTATACTTAGTACCCTAAGTAGATAGCCTAGTGGGGGTCCGTTAGACTGCCATGTAGAGGTCTCGAGTTCGATCCCCAGCCGCACATCTCAAACTTTTAGAAGTTATGAGTGTATTAAATAATGGCTTATGTTTAACTTATCACCAAATATAGTAAAATATAACAGTCAAAAATAGTAAATGATCACCAAATTACACAGCAAAATATAGGAATTTAAAAAGATCAAAATAAGCTAACCCTTCCGAGACGGAATGCAGTGATTTGAGGCGTATAGGTGCTCGTTATGATATATTTTAGTAAGCATATTTTGCTGCGCAATTAGTATTTTTGGTGGTCATTATATTTAATCCTTTAAATCATTAATTAATTATCGCTCAGTTTAATGGTGAAGGAAACCATCGTGGCTGAACCTGCAAGTCTGAGAGTTCTCCATAATGTTCTTGAAGATATGTAAAAGGTGCCAACCGGCACTGGGCCAGCGTGGTGGACTATGGCGCAACCCTTCTCACAGTGAGAAGAGGTCCGTGCCCAGCAGTGGGCTAATTTAATACAGGGATGATGTTACTATAGGTATATCGAGCGCCATCGAGGTAGTTTACTTTAATTAAGTTTAATACAATTCGCTGTTGACATTTAATAAGTACGCTGTGATTAAAACGATATTTCGCTAAACTTAATATATGCAAATATACAAACGTACAGTCAGTGACTTAACTTGATAATTATTCTCGATATATTGATTTGCTCTATCATCTATATTAATATTACTAGCTGATCCGCGCAACTTCGTCTGCGTCACATATGAGAATGTTCTCCGTTTTTGCAACATTTCTCATTGATGCTCCGCTCCTATTGGTCGTAGCGTGATGTTATATAGCTTCCTCGATAAATGGGCAACACTAAAAGAATTTTTCAATTTGAACCAGTAGTGCCTGATATTAGCGCGTTGAACCAAACACACAAACGAACAAACTCTTCAGCTTTATAATATTAGTAGATAAGGAAGAAATATTGGATTTTTTGTTTATTTGTTGTTCATTGCATTTAACTCAAAAACTACTTATCCGATTTTAAATATTCTTTCACAATTAGAAATATAATATATTATAAGTATCACCGAATAACATAGCCCATGTTTTATTTTATTTTTAAATTCTATTACTAACATAACCTAACCTAACCTACTTTTACGCGAGCGAAGCCGCGGGCAAAAGTTATACACAATAATGGTAATCACTCATGTTTTACTACAGTAACAGCTCAAGGATAATTACATGTGCCGAGTATTGTGGGTTCGAATCCCACACGAGGCAAAAATGTGTGATCCACAAATGATGGTTCCGAGTCTGTGTGTTCTTTGTGTCCGTTGTTTGAATGTTTGTAGAGTCCCCGCGACACAGGAAACATTCCTATTGCAGGAATTGTCTTTTTATAAGAATACTAGCGTCCTACCCCGGATCCGCACGGGTAGTACAAAACTTTAACAAATTATACACCTAAACCTTCCTCATGAATCACTTTGTCTATTGGTGAAAACCGCATGAAAATCCGTTTAGTAGTTTTTGAGTTTATCGCTAACAGACAGACAGACGCGGCGGGGGGCTTTGTTTCATAATATGTGGTGATAAGAATAGACTATAGATGGCCCGACCGGGTAAGGACTACCCTCTCACAGAATATCGACGTGAATTATCAGTATTCCTACTATTGTGTTTCGTTCGGTGAGTGAGAGTGTCGGAGGCCCAATTACCCCCTTTCCCCCATCCCGCTCCGTTTCCTTCCCACGTCCTTTCCTAAAGGGTCGGCAACGCGCAAGTGATGCCTCTGGTGTTGCAGGCGTCCATAGGCTACGGTGACCACTTACCATCAGGTGGGCCGTATGCTTGTTTGCCACCTTAGTAGTATAATAAAAAAAGGGACTAAAGAGAAAATTTTAGTTTTAAAATTTTTGACACAAATTTGTTTAATGTTCAGCTATTTATGTCGTTGACTGTACTCCTGCCGGCAGATTAAAGCCGGTATAGCCGACGGCTATGCCTCCGGCTTATCGTGTAACTGTAATGTCATTAACTAAATCTACAAAGCTATATTAATTAGATTTCTAATTTAATTGAGAAATTTTGATCTGATTTAAAACGACTATTTAACTTCTTACATATGTTGATATTTCTTGCGTAATATAGTTTTGCAATGAGAACTTTACATCCTAATCCTATCTTATCTTATGTAGGGGCCAGTCAGTGCAGACCAGCGACACTTCGACCCAGTGGGATCTTTTGTGTCGACACTCTCCCAATAACGACTGCCATAGATGTTCATGGCAGCCGGGACCGACGGCTTAACGTGCTCTCCGAGACACGGAGCAGGCGATAATTGTCAATCAATACGCACATAATTTCGAAAAGTCATATAACTTCCGAAAGTCAGACGTGCGCGACGTGGGTTCGATTCCGAGACCCTCTGCATTGCAGTCTGTTGGCCTTCCCACTGAGCTATCGTTGCTCATTAGGATGATTAGGATCCTTACTACTCGACCGATCATGATATACGATATATTTTGGTAATAAACTAGTATTAAGGCATTGAGTTATTAAGATTTAATGTAAGGTTGATTTAAGTGCACTGTTGTGCTCCTTTTTTAGCCAAATAATTAATCTATACTTACATCTATACAAATAAATAAAATTGAATAGTCTGTTTGTAATGCCAAAATAACAGCTTTTTACTAAATGCATATCTATACAAATATTATAAAGCTGAAGAGTTTGTTTGTTTGTTTGAACGCGCTAATCTCAGGAACTACTGGTTCGATTTGAAAAATTATTTTAGTGTTGGATAGCCTATTCATCGAAGAAGACTATAGGCTACATAACATCACGCTACAACCCACGGGGGCGGCGCAGTAACGATAAACGCGGGTGAAACCGCGGGGACATCTAGTATAAGTATATACGGTACTTATATCATAAATAAATTTTTGTCTGTCTGTTTGTAACAGATAGTTTATTACAAATATATTTTTTTATTACTAGCTGCCTCCTATAATTTCACCTAAGTTTATAATTGATTTTTTATGAGTAAAGATGCCGTATTTTGAAGCTTTTTTAAAGCAAGCGAGAATATTGTCCGTCTATGCGTTATCCCATAAATATGACCACACCTTTCTGAGACGTGTAGCCGTATACTTAAATCAATACCAAAATGGTATGACAAGTGGTTTGAAGTTAATGCCATAAATGATATAGAATGCTACTATGTTGCCTTATTAAATGAAAGGGGAACCATACTCCTGAAATTTACGAAAGGCGCAGTGGTTATGGTCGCTTCGACACTGCCACTGTTCTGAGTGGAGGTTCGATCCTCGCAAGGAACGAGTTTTGTGCGATTCAATCTACACAAATAAATAAAATTGAAGTGTCTGTTTGTAATGTCAAAATAACAGCTTTTTATCTAATGCATATGAAAGTATATAAGGTACCTACACGAAAACATCTGTTTTAAAATTTTTGTCTGTCTGTCTGCCTGTTTATTCCGGGTAATCTCCGAAACGGTTGAACCGATTTTGACGGGACTTTCACTGGCAGATAGCTGATGTTATAAGGAGTAACATAGGCTACTTTGATTTTAGAAAAAAAAATAGGGTTCCGCGGAGACAAACACTTTTTAGTTAAAATCTACGCGGACGAAGTCGCAGGTAACAGCTAGTCTATACTAATATTATAAAGCTGAAGAGTTTGTTTGTTTGTTTGAACGCGCTAATCTCAGGAACTACTGGTTTGAATTGAAAAAATATTTTAGTGTTGGATAGTCTATTTATCGAGGAAGGCTATAAGGCTATATAAAATCACGCTGCGACCCACGGGAGCGGCGTAGTAACGCGGGTGAAACCCCGGGAACATCTAGTATAATATATAATATAATATTCTATCACATACACATAACACCATCTACCTCAAAATAACTAACAGAATTTGTTCTATCGGTACTAGACAATGGATAAACATACATAAAATACACTTTTTTTTTTGTAAATATACATACCTATACATAGCAACACCCAGACCAATGTAAATATACATACCTATACATAGCAACACCCAGACCAATGTAAATATACATACCTATACATAGCAACACCCAGACCAATGTAAATATACATACCTATACATAGCAACACCCAGACCAATGTCAATATATATACCTATACATAGCAACACCCAGACCAATGTAAATATACATACCTATACATAGCAACACCCAGACCAATGTCAATATACATACCTATACATAGCAACACCCAGACCAATGTAAATATACATACCTATACATAGCAACACCCAGACCAATGTCAATATACATACCTATACATAGCAACACCCAGACCAATGTAAATATACATACCTATACATAGCAACACCCAGACCAATGTAAATATACATACCTATACATAGCAACACCCAGACCAATGTAAATATACATACCTATACATAGCAACACCCAGACCAATGTAAATATACATACCTATACATAGCAACACCCAGACCAATGTAAATATACATACCTATACATAGCAACACCCAGACCAATGTAAATATACATACCTATACATAGCAACACCCAGACCAATGTAAATATACATACCTATACATAGCAACACCCAGACCAATGGTTGTGTCGAGTCTGCGTGTTCTCTGTCTGTTGTTTAAATGTTTGTTGATATCCTCGCACAGGCATACAAACGAACAGCGGAGTATTAGACCCACATTTCAATCCATTTAGCCAGGCATGGCTGGGGTGAGCCTATGGCCGTAACGAGCAGAGCCAGATTTCGTGCTGCTAAAGAGTATTTCATCACAAAAAAAGTTTTTGTTCGTCTCGGGAAACAAACGCGAGACTTTATGGACCATAGTGAAATTAATTCCCGCTGTGCCACGCCACCGAGCCAGCTATATTTTAAATTATTTAGTCCAACGCTAGCATCCCCATAATGCTTTTCCTATTGTGTTTCAATAAGTTTATAGTGACACACTGCTACTTCCGCGACAAAATAGAATCATAATTGATCGACTAGTTTAGTCACAAAAACGTTACAAACAGACAAAATTAGTTTCGCTTAATTATAACAATAGCTTATCATTAATCCTACTTATATAATAAATGTGTTTATGATGGTTATTGGCTGTTGTTACTTGTCATTGAATTTCTCTGCACGGATGGCGTAGGGGTTCAAATGGTCACCTCGCCACTGATACTACGTTGAGTGTTATGAGTTCAAATCCCACACGGGACAAAAGATTGTGTGATTCCTTCCCACGTCCTTTCCTAAAGGGTTGGCAACGCGCAAGTGATGCCTCTGGTGTTGCAGGCGTCCATAGGCTACGGTGACCACTTACCATCAGGTGGGCCGTATGCTTGTTTGCCACCTTGGTTGTATAAAAAAAAAAACAAATTGTAGTAAGTACCAAATTTAAATAATCATCCTAACTAAAAATAAACTTATCCTTTAAGACATGAAAGTATAACTATCTTATCTTATCTTATGTGAGGGCCAGTCAGTGTAGACCGGCGACACTTCGACCCAGTGGGATCTTTTGTGTCGACACTCTCCCAATAACGACTGCCATAGATGTTCATGGCAGCCGGGACCAACGTCTTAACGTGCTCTCCGAGGCACGGAGCAGGCGATAATTGTCAATCAATACGCACATAATTTCGAAAAGTCATATAACTTCCGAAAGTTGGAGGTGCGCGACGTGGGTTCGAACCCGAGACGCTCTGCATTGCAGTCTGTTGGTCTCCCCACTGAGCTATCGCTGCTAAGTATAACTAACATAGCATACAAACAATTTGAGACCCAAATTGCTAGTAATATTAGTAAGATATTTTTGGATGAAAGGTACCCCATATCTTTTCAGCATCCCTTACAACGTGCGTACAAAATGTCATGATGATCGGTCGAGTAGTTAAGGCGTAAAGCGTAACATACAAACAAACTCACATTCGCATTTATAATATCAGTTAGGCTAAAAATTGTTATGCGTTCCCTTGTTATTCGAACAGCTTAACCCATGAATAGAAGCTAGAATCATAGAGTTTACAATAAATCTATACTGGTGGCATATTATAAAGCTATCTAGAACTGTTGACCTAGTTTTCTAGACCTTAAGAATCGTCCATTGGCTGGTGGCTATCGATTGACGACCAATGGCAGACCGCTGCACTTACAAGCACTTTTTATATCGTAGGCATTCGTGATCTGCGCAGTTATTTCTTGATTTGTACGAGTAATTAGCTGTGCATAGCTTAGTGCTGAGTATTTAAAGGTAAGTGGGTGCATAGATGGCGCAGTGGCTGTGTTAGGCACTGCCAGTGTGCCAAGTGTTGTGGGTTCGATCCTCATACGGCATAAAAATTGCGTGAACCACATTTAGTTGATTCGTGTCTGGGTGTTCTGCCCGTAATTTTTTTTTTTGGTGTTTTCAGCGCAGCGGTATATAATGCGACTGCTATGGATGACTTCTTGAGTTTGAGTTGAGTTCCCGAGTCGAGCAAAGTGCTATTGAGGTTTTCTGGCAAGAAATTCTAGGTAGCAGCACGGAGTGTGTTACCGTGCCTGGTAAACAATAATAGGCTCATCCCCTATTACGTGGGTCCACATCATAGCTATCGAAAAGATTGATTCATTTCTTTGCCTACCCCTTTTAAACTCACTAGGCCCTAGACTATGTATATATGTCATATGGATGATGATCAGCCGGTAGGAGAAGATAACCATTCCTTGTCTACATCGAAGAAATGCCGAAGAATGTTTAGGTTAAGAATAACCTAAGTTGACAAGCATGCATGATGAAAGTAATGAGAGCGAATGAAGCGAAAGAGATATGCCAGGATTGTTGCAAGTTGACATCCGTAGTCTCCGCCTACTCCTCCTGGAAACAGACGTGACTCTCTGTATATAATAAGTCTAGGATGATGACACAGAATATAAATAACTGGTACATCCATAAAAATGTCCAGGAATGTCCGTAAACAGTGCGACTGGCGGCTTGATAAAGCATCGACAAGTGAGCGCGAGGGACAGCACAGTAGCGCGCTCGTGACGTTAGTTATATGAACAGACGCGCCGGTAGCTGCGCCCGCGCAGACGTGTCACTACAACATGAGATATGATAGATAGGTGTATGGTTAAAAAATGCCTTCTGTAAATAGTTGTTCCAAATTTGGAGAACTACGCAGCATAGGGAAAAATATGTTTTTTAAGAAAATCCTTGTTGGCATGTTTAATAAGCTTGTAGCAGTAAAATTGATTTAAGTTTTTTTAATATGTGCGTGAGTATACGAGCAAGCTTGTAGATATTACTAGATTTTACCCGCGGTATCGCTTGCATAATGTAGATTTTGTCAATCGAGAACAGTATTTTTCCAGTGAAAGAGTAGTTACATCGATATGTATGTCAGTGTAGGTATGTCCTTTTCAGTACCCTTAACAACATGTATGCAAAATTCCATGGTGATCGATTGAGTAGTTTACGCGTGAAAGTGTAACTCAAACACAAACTCACATTCCAATTTCTAATATTAGTTAGGATTGAAGAAATTGTTCAGGCCCTTAACAATTTCTTCAATCCTAACGGTGCAAAAATTTAAATTATATTAATTTAGTGTGTGCTGACGAGCTTGTTCGTATTAGTCAAGTATCACTTATTCATATAAGTCATAAAGTAACACTTATGAACATCAAAATCTATAGGTTACTGATGAAATTTATTCTTTACGCTCTTTATGATAAGTTAATATTTTTTGTAGTGTCCGAGCTAGCTTTTTAGTAATAGTTGAACAAACCTACATTTTAAAATACGTGACATTATAATAAAATGAAATGTAAAATGTAAATGCCTACTTATTGACATTTGAAATCTGAACAAAGTCACATAATTAATTATTATTATAATTAGTTCATGTGTGTGTTTGAGCAAGTTCATACTAGATTCTATATTAACAATGCGATCAAAATTTTGTTGATGTGAATGTTTTTTTCTCCTCATTGAAGTGGTTTGGGAGAAATTATGTAGGTTTGTGTATGACCTCACACTCAATATATTCTCAATAAATTTCGTACAGATTGTCTGAAACCGAAAACATTTTTTATTTTTTTATTTTTATTTTGCTCGTCAAAATGACCACACTCCACCTGATGGTAAGCAGTCGTATGGTCTAAGAGCAGTGGCCTCCACACCGCCCCCACAGTAGCCGAGGCGATGTTGAGGTCTCTACTTTGACGGCCTGAGAAGATGCTTTTCCACGCCCCGCTTAAAGAACCCAGGATTGAAGGAAGAAGGAAACACGTGCCTTGGCAGAGAATTCCATGCCTTGGTCGCATCTAAAAATGAGTTTAATTTGTTTAAAATGTATTTTAACTTTGTGTGTAACTATTTACTTGATGTAGTTTTCTATAAATAAGAATGCAGGCAGCTTAATAACTGTTATAAATTAATATGAACGTATGCGTCATTTTTCTTGAAAACAGGATAAATAAATAAACGACAAGAAACACTTACAGAATTTATAAAGAAACCTAATGTTGTAACCTTAAAGCGATATCTGCAGAAATCTACTTGATGGCATACGAGCAGCATTTAGTCACGTCTTCAACAAAATGTCGAGAAACGCTTAGGAAAAACTTGAGCTATGTGGCAGACATCACATGTTGAGTACAAATTCAGTATTTAGTGCCAATGCTGAGCGTACGCAGTGTTAATGTAGCACTAATGCGCAGCGACGGATCACATCGTTTAGTGCCATTATTAGATCAGTATACAGAGAAATAGCAGTAAGACAATTTTTAAAAGATAACTCCTGCAGTAGTTATTATTCCTGTGTCGCGGGGACTTTACAAACATTCAAACAACGGACACAAAGGACACCCAGACTTGGAATAACAATTTGTGAATCATACAAAGTGTTGACTCGTGTAGGATTCGAACCAACAACACTTAGCGCAAGGCGACCACTTAAACCGCTACGCCATCTTTGCAGTCAAAAATTAGTAAGATAGGCATAATGTCTTTTTATAATTTTGCGTTACATGTATGCACGACTACTGCAATCTGGCCGAAACAAAATCAAAATCCAATCATAATATATCTATTCATTTAGCTCACAAAGTAACACTTATGAACAAGTCAAGGTTACACTAACTAAACTAGAATATGAATTTATATTTACCTGTTGTCACGTTCAGCAAAGTAAAGGTAAATGCTTCAAGCGTTTCAAACAGGTACATTCATACCTAGTATGATTGCATGAATACGTAATAAAAATAGAAGTGACTTTACTAGTCACTTCTATTTTTATTAGGTACTAGTTTTTGCCCGCGGCTTCGCTCGCGTTAATTTAAAATTTGACAGTCAATTCGGGTTGTACTCAGCTTGTAATGATATAATTCAATCATAATTCGAAAGACACGTGGCGCCACCTATTATCATAAGAACGTTATTGGTGTTTCCCTCGGGCACAGTAACTTTTTTCGGGATGAAAATTAGCCTATATCCGTTTCTGTACACCCGAAAACGTACATGCAAAATTTCAGAATGATCGGTTCAGTGGTTTAGGTGTAAAAAGGTAACAAACAAACAAACTCATTTTGGCTTTTATAATATTAGTTAGGATTAGGATAATGGTGTAATGAATAGCAACATAAACATACAATAAATCTTTTGAAAGTCTTTCAAAAGTGCTGGATATTTGAGTTAAAGACATGTCTGAAAACTCAACAATAACCTTCACTCACAAATAGTGACGTCTACGTTATGCAGGAGTGTTTAACATTCGCATTCATCAGCTGCTCTATGGTTTTTAGGTCTTACGAAAGTAAAGAGTTAAGCTAGAGCTAAGGTAATGGGATAATTGCTATACACCAGAGTAAGAGCCTGACTCCGTGACCGTGACATTCTTGACCGGAAAACTTTGTAATACTTCGCTTTAAAACAGTACGGCTATTTTATGGAGAGGCTATATGATTTGTGTTTTGCATGTTATTCAAAGTGGGCACAGCCTCGAGTTTCAACTACATATTATGATAATAAAAAAACTTGATAAAGACATCATCCACAGTTGCGGTAATAGTTCTTGAAAGGAAAAAATTGTTGAGCATAAATTTCTAAAGGGAAAACTAAGTTGTTCTACGGCAGATTTACATTTATCGCAACTAAACAGTAATTTCGTTACTCTAACGCAAGTTCTGTTTGCAACCTAATTTTTAAGGACATAAGAGCTACAATTCCAATGCTATTATTATACCGATTGTAATCGATCAAGGCCAAGATTTTCTTTTTTTTAAACACCATTTGCGGCACAGAGTAATGGCTGTTCAAGAGACCGCAATATCGCTTTTTGTTTTCCTATGAAAAAATATGTATCACCTTTGAAATGTTTGTTGAGCGGAATCGTTTTTACTTTGCTAAAAGAAAACTTCGAACTTCCATGAAGAGTCATACATTATAAATTTTTTATAGTCTTCTTTAACTTATTACCATAGTCAGGATTCTCAGTTGAGTTGAGGAGAGGTATTGTCAAAGAAAAAATGGTTTTCATTGAGAATATGTTTCTTCGTTTTTATCGCGACTTTGTACTTACTAGGGATCCCTGAACCGCTAAGGATTTTACAAACATACAATTAAAGGACCATAATTACGCCTTATCAGAACAATAATGTATGGATCGCAGAAATTAATTGCATACATACATACATACATAGATTCACGCCTGTTTCCCAGAGGGGTAGGCAGAGACTACAGATTTCCATTTGCTACGATCCTGACACACTTCATACACTTAATTGCATATAGATGACAAACTGTTTTGAGTATAAATAAGTTGTTATATGTATGAATACATAGATTTAATAATAGCTGTCCACCGCGGTTTCGCCCACATTTATAATTCTGTTCTGCTCCTGTAGCTCATAGCGTATATTATAATTATAGCCTGTAAACCTTTTACAAAATTCATCTGTCGAATACAAAATGTATTTTTAAATGCAACTAGTTAATTCCGGAAATTAGCGCGTTAAAACAAAAACTCTTTAGTTTTATTATATTAGTTAGGTACTAAATTTCGCCTGCAGTCTCACTTATTCGTCATCAGTTTTTTTTTCCTAAAATAAAAATAGGATCCTTTTCTGTACCCCTGAAAACGTGTACGCAGAATTTCACGATGATCGGTCGTGTAGTTCAGACATAAAAGCTTAAAATAAACAAGTAAATAAACTCACATTTGCTATATATAATATTAGTTAGGCTAGACTCTTATTAACTTCAGAAGGCACCCGATTACCTACAGCGACTTCTCAATGTCAGGCTATTTATTCAATTATTGCAAAGGTTAACTATATATATTACATGTTGCCTCGAAGATACTATAGCACAATAATTATAGTTAATATCAGTATAATATCAGCGATAGCCGAGTGGGAGACCGTGCGAGTGCCACGCTGAGGGCTTGAGTTCAATCCCAACGCGCGCATCTCTGACTTTTCGAAGTTATGTGCGTATTAAATAGTTAATTATAGCTCGCATTAACAGTGAAGGAAAACCATCGTGAGAAAATTTGCATGTCCGAGAGTTCTCCATAATGTTCTCGAAGATATGTGAAGTCTGCCAACATGCATTGGATCAGCGTGGTAGACTATGGCCTATCCCTTCTCACACTGAGAAGAGGGTCGTGCCCAGCAGTGGGACAGTTTAATAGAGCTTATGTTATTATATACATATCTATATTATACTAGCGGTCGCCTAGTGCTCGACATTCGACCAACTGATATACATATGTATATTATGTCATGTCATTATACTCGTATATTGATATATGTAACCATAGTTACGCGCTTCGACTGCGTGTGTCAAATGCATGGTTGTGTGCGTGTAGTGTTTTTTCATTAATTTAATGTATTTATTATACATATTTTATATAAATATTAGCATTCGTCACTTCTTCTCTGTAAGCGGGGCGTGAAAAAGCACCTTCTCAGGCCGACAAAGTAGAGACCTCAACATCGCCTCGGCTACTATGAGGGCGGTGTGGACGCCACTGCTGTTAGACCACACGACTGCTTACCATCAGGTGGAGTGTGGTCATTTTGACGAGCACAATAAAAAAAAACTATAAGTGTGCGAAATTTCATACTCCTCCGTCCGCCCAATTTTCGTAAAAAAGGATCCAAAGTTTTCGCTTCACATAGATTAGTATAAAGGTTTATTATTTACTTGATATTTGAATTCGTTCATAAGTGTTACTTTGTGACCAAAATGAATAAATTATTTCTGACTTTGACTTTTGACTTTTCGAAGTTAGAAAATTGGCCATTGGGATGCCCTCCCATCCACAATGCAATAGGTTAAAGTCATTAGACTATTTAACTACTGCATCTACAAGGAAATCCCAATCTAGAGTCAAGAACTTGTTAAATGACCTTCACAGTGCAATCAACTACCATCGTTTTACCAATAGCATAAGTGTGAATGGTTGGATTCTATATCCGTGTTCGGCAAATGATGCCTATGTTTTTATTTTAAGGCAGCCTCGATTATTACTCTGATTTGAACTGTGGTCGCATTAAGTCAAAATGTTATTACAAAATACATAAGACATAGCTTCCAACTTCACATCCTGCAGGTTTTCCTAATATAATTTGGACCTTTAGAAGCAAGACTAAATCTATTTTAACTAGACTGCATAGATGGCGTACTAGTTTAAGTATACACCTTGCCACTTCTAGTGCACCGAGTGTTGTATGTTCAATTACCTCACCGGATAAAAATTGGATGATAGCAAATTATTTGTTCCGAGTCTGATGGCCTGTCCTACATCCATGAAGGTAAGGAGACAATATTTATCTATACCTTCATGGCAATCTCGTAGCGTAAGCGGCTGACCAAAGTTTATTAATATGTACTGGTGGCACATTTGAAATGTAGCATTTGTGGTGGAGGGCTGTCACTGTTAATTTATGTTTGTTAAATATGTATCTATGTATTCTCTTAAAAAATTACATATTTACATGATATTGTGAAAGCTTTTGTGTTTTTAGGAATAAAGTATGTTTTCTTTCTTTCTTTCTAACAAGTAAAAGTCATCCAAAAGATAAATCGCATGCTCTCTCACTCATATTAGGTTCTTCTTCTTTTTTTCGTGTGGTTAGTGGCCAATCTGTCGACAAGAGTTGTTCAAGCCGCCCTTAGGCCTCTGACATGGCTTAACGACTGCTGTCAATTTGACAACAACGAGGACTGGATTTTTACGTGCCCTCCGAAGCACGGAGACGCTCAGATGAAAAACCACTGTTAGGTTAAAGAAGAGAGATGGCGACACTTTTATATTATAGACTAGCTTTTACCTGCGACTTCGTCCGCGTAGATTTTAACTAAAAAGTGTTTGTCTCCGCGGAACCCTATTTTTTTTCTAAAATCAAAGTAGCCTATGTTACTCCTTATAACATCAGCTATCTGCCAGTGAAAATCGGTTCAGCCGTTTCGGAGATTAGCCGGAACAAACAGACAGACAGACATACAGACAAAAAATTTTAAAATATATGTTTTCGTATAGGTACCTTATATTATACTGTCATATGCATTAGATAAAAAGCTGTTATTTTGACATTACAAACAAACACTTCAATTTTATTTATTTGTATCATCATCATCATCATCATCAGGCTATAATAGTCCACTGCTGGACATAGCCCTACCCCAAAGAGCGCCATAGCGCCCTGTCTATTTGTATAGATATAGATAAATGCTATCTGGAGGTGGTAGGACAAGCCCTTAGTGTACTTTGTGTCTGTTGTTTAACTGTTTCTACAGTCCCTCTGATACGGTATCTATTCATAGTGCAGGAGTTGTCTCTTTCAAATTCAAATACAACTACAGAAGGTTCGTGAATGACCGTTAACATTTGTCTCTAAGTCCAATCGATACAAATAGATTTCCGCCAAGAAACGCTTAATTAAATTCCCTATAACTGCCATTCCGGCTAAACAAGCTTCTAATATATCCTGTCTAATGAGAGATATCAGTAATTCGGTCGAGAGATGAAGATATTCATTAGTCCATGTTGGTACACTACACTGTGCGTGTTCGGTACGTGACAGTTGTGCCAATACGCGCCGCGATCTTCGCTAGCTCGCAGGGTTGTCACTACTAACATTCTTTATTCACAAACATTTTTTATTCGAATTCGAATAATACATGGGTAACAATTTTCGTGATCCACGAATGGTTATTCTGAGTTGGAGTGCTCTTTGTGTTCATTGTTTGAACGACTGTAAAGTCTGAGGATACAGGTGGGTTCCTAGTGAGGAATTTGTCTTATAAAATTGATTGTACAACTTAAGGGGCAAACAAGCGTACGGCCTGCCTTGTAAGCAATTTCCGTAGCTCATGATCGCTTATAATACTAGGGGTTTTAATGACGTATTGCCGATTCTAAGGAAAAGGAATAATTAAAGATGGGGCAAGGGTAAACATGCCTTTAAGAAAGGTATGCGAGCCTCTAAGACACTTATTTGCTGGGCGAAAGGCAGTAACAGTGTTATTAATCTTAGGTTTACCTTGTAAGCGAGAGGTATTTCTGCAGACGAGCCGGTTTATTCGATTCCTGAAACTTGTATTCCTTATTGTTACTAACAACAGCGTGCTATTCATTTCGAATAATAAAATATTAGTTATGTTGGTAATTGGGTGTCAGTGTGTGTCCCATCTTCGAAAAACATTTAAACCATCTATGTTTAGTCTCATCTATGGTGATAGGCTTTTTGATCTATCAAAAATCCTTTGATATTGCACAGTTAAGTTAAACCCCATGGTACAAGCTGCAATATTCTGTGATTACGTCAATTCAACTTCCAATCTTACTAATTATACTAACTTAACCAGGAAAGTGATAATGTTGACACAATATAATAATTAAATTTCACAATATCGTCATAATCTAAGCTATATTATTTATTTATTTATTTATTCGTTGGTACACCAACAGCATTACATATTACATTTACATAATTATTGTTACAATAATGAGTCAGTTCTGACATGCATGCCTATTACAGGTATACAGGTATATTATTTTTTTGTATTATTCGGTCCACTACCGCGGAATGGCAACTTGCGGCATTCTACGCAATTTCAACTGGCTTTGGTACGTGGTTTTGGGATATCGGCGCATATCTATTAAAAACGACTCATAAAAATAGAAAATTTATTAAAACCTTACAAAATAACGAATAGTCGCCAACCCTACCGTTCAGTAACAGTCGTGCGACGCGTCGCGCGTTCTGCCGAGCACACCTCTACGACTTTTTTGTCGCGAGTTCGACATTCCCTGTGTCTAACCGGAAACCATAATTAGTGCCTTTTTAGACGAGCGACAAGAAATCGTTCGGCTTTTGTATATGGTCGCGTAATTGGCATCCATTTTAAAAAGTTGTCGGTAGCTGTGGTATGTGTTGGGGACACTTCGTGCCGCTGAGTGGGTGGTGGGTTCGATATTCGTGCATGTTAAACGTTAAACAAATGGGCGAGCAGTGAATTAATGAATATAGAAAGTAAGGTTGGTATTGTCTGGGCTCTCGTATAAATGGAGCACTATCGCTCTCAATGAGAACTGGAATTTTAATAATATCAAACTACATGCCTACCGCATGTATATGCCGGCAGGGTTAGGCTAAAGTATATTTACGCACACTTTTAACAGGCGATTATTTACTGCTGTTTTTCGAATCGAACGTGGGACCTCTCGATAAGATGAGCATAGGAACAAACTTAATAATAGATATCGTTATTTTTTAGCATCGCATGATATATGAATTAATAAAAAGTACTTAATCGTGACAAGGGATACCAATAGCAGCAAGCACCGTCAGGTCAACAATATAAGTGTCATAATTATTAAATGAGTTCAAAAAGAAGGAGGCTCTAATAAGAGGTCTATGTTTATTTCCAATGTGTTCACCGATTTCTCGGCAACAGTTTAACTAATTTGGATGGTTTGACACCATCTTCACGTCGTGAATTTGACTGGGCGTTTAATTATTGCTTTGCTTTGATTGCTGCGACTGCGTCGAGTGTTGTGGGTTCGAATCCCACACGGGACAAAACTTTGTGTGATCCACAAATGGTAGTTCCGAGTCCGGGTGTGTTCTTTGTGTCCGTTGTTTGAATGTTTGTAAAGTCCTGCGTTTAAAACAAACAGAAAAATTAAGATTACAATTTAAAGTTATTTTTTTGCTTGTTCAGTGTTTTTTTGGTTTATATTTAATTTGTCTACTGTCAGTGTAAGTATTAACTAGTGCACTCTATGATCTGTAGTGTAACTCACTGATGTTATCTATATATTAATACGTGAAGCGAAAACTTTGGATCCCTTTTTACGAAAATTGGGCGGACGGAGGAGTATGAAATTTCGCACACTTATAGTTTATACAGAGAAGAAGTGACGACTGCTAATATTTATATAAAATATTATAATATATACATTAAATTAATGAAAAAACACTACACGCACACAACCATGCATTTGACACACGCAGTCGAAGCGCGTAACTATGGTTACATATATCAATATACGAGTATAATGACATGACATAATATATATCAGTTGGTCGAATTTCGAGCACTAGGCGACCGCTAGTTTTAATAATTAGACTTTCAAATCAACGAGAAGTCATTACGTACCAAAACAAAATGACTGCTATTTTGACACAACTTTTTTAACTCTATAGACAAAAAGCTACCAAAAAAACAAAATCACAGCCAGTGTTCGGGCCTATCACTTGGAGACATGAAAACGATCAATCATATCGATTTATCGAGTGATATAATTATCTCCGAGCAGTCACGATGTTTGATCGATTGGTCATCGATGCTATAATAGAGCTTCGATTGATCGTTGTTCTATAATTGTGGTTTATTTATGATTAGTTTGTAGTGATAAAATGGGCATATAATGGCACAAGTTAAGGTAGTGCGCTTAGATCAAATCGATTATAAATCGAGTTGTTGAGCAAGAGCCATAAATCTGTATACATATAGGAGAAATACCACTCACTCGTTCATTACGATGTCACCGACACGCCAAGTTTCAAATTAGTGTACAATATATTGGCAGCAAAGATTGGCACCCACTAATAACTGTACCGTAACATTTTTGTTAGAGTAGTAGAGCCTCGCTGATTTCAGCTTGAATGGGCCGGCTCGACCGGGGAAGGACTACCCTCTCACAGAATATCGACGTGAAATAGCAGTATTCCTTCTGTTGTGTTTAGTTCGTCGTGTGTAAGTGCCGGAGGCCCAATCACCCTCTTTCCGCCTTCCCGCTCCTTCTCCTTCCCACTTCCTTTCCTAAAGGGTCGGCAACGCGCAGGTGATGCCCCTGGTGTCGCAGGCGTCCATAGGCTACGGTGACCACTTACCATCAGGTGGGCCGTATGCTTGTTTTCCACCTTAACTGTATAAAAAAAAAATACCTTTAATGTAGCTGACTACAAATGGTAGGCTAATGTTCTCAAACATCGCTTAAGTGTATCATACATGTATGGGCACATTAATATGTGTATTTACAAGGAATAGCAATTACCGACCTTATAGGCACGACATACTCTTGTCCTAATAGTTAAATGTCGGCTACATCTTAGTCAAAGCTTATGATAGAATTTTTATAGCATATAACTATGCTAAGCAAGCATTTCAATTTAGGAAGGCAATATGCAATTATGGCTGTGTGTTCTAAGAATATAGAACTACTAATATTGTCTTCCGTTTACGCGAATGTTATTCATTGAAATTAAACTACTATATACGGATTTTATCGCGTTGTTTATTTGACACTTTATTACAAAACTAGCTTTTGCCCGCGGCTTCGCTCGCGTTAATTTAGAATTTGACAATCAATTCGGATTGTATTCTGTTGTATTAATATAACTGAATCATGATTCGAAAGACACGTGGCGCCATCTATTATCATAAGAACGTTATTAATGTTTTCCTCGGGAACAGTAATTTTTTCGGGATGAAAAGTAGCCTATGTCCGTTTCTGTACACCTATCAACGTACATGCAACATTTTAGGATGATCGGTTCAGTGGTTTAGGCGTGAAAAAGTAACAAACAAACAAACAAACTCATTTTCGCATTTATAATATTAGTTAGGAAGTTAGGATTAGGATTAGGATTTATAAACTATCACACTACTATTACTATTTTAACTTTACTAATTTTAAGCTAATTAAATTATTGAAACTATTACTATTACTATACTATTATACTATTTATATTTATGTTTACACTAGACACTAAAGAACTACTAGATTTTGCCCGCGGCTTCGCACTCGTATAATGTAGGTAATGTAAAACAAAATCTATCCTTCGGGAACATTGATGTTTTATGGATGAAAGGTACTCTATGGCCTTTTCTGTATCTCTGATAATGTGTGCGCGAATTTTCATGAAAGTGTGTAAGTATAACAAACAAACAAACTTACATTCACATTTATAATATTACTAGCGACCCGTCCCGGCTTCGCACGGCTAGTGCAAAACCTTAACAAATTAGGGTTATGCCACATATCCCCATTGAGTATCCCTTTCAATGGGGATCTGTGAACTTTTTGTCCACAAATCCCCATTGACCAATCATCAACTTAGCAATAGGGATATATGGAATAACCCACAAATTATACATCTAAACCTTCACTCTGTCTATGGGTGAAAACTGCATGAAAATCCGTTCAGTAGTTTTTGAGTTTATCGCGAATAGACAGATGCGGCGAGGGAGTTTGTTTTATAATACACTAGATGTGCCCGCGGTTTCACCCGCGTTTATGATTACTGCGCCGCCCCCGTTGGTCGTAGCGTGATGTTATATAGCCTATAGTCTTCCTCGATAAATGAACTATCCAATACTAAAAGATTTTTTTAATACGTACCAGTAGTTCCTGAGATTAGCGCGTTCAAACAAACAAACAAACTCTTCAGCTTTATAATATTACTATAAATATGTAGTAAGTCATAATTAAATAATTAGATAACTGCCTCGGTGGGGCAGCGGTAGTTAATGCGACTGCTGAGGATGAGGTACCCGAGAGGATTTTTTTTTATTTTTTTTTTTTTATTTTGCTCGTCAAAATGACCACACTCCACCTGATGGTAAGCAGTCGTGTGGTCTAAGAGCAGTGGCCTCCACATCGCCCCCACAGTAGCCGAGGCGATGTTGAGGTCTCTACTTTGACGGCCTGAGAAGATGCTTTTTCACGCCCCGCTTAAAGAACCCAGGATTGAAGGAAGAAGGAAACACGTGCCTTGGCAGAGAATTCCATGGTTCCATGGGTTCGATTGTCGAGTCGGGGAAAGTGTTATTTAGTTGTCTGCCAAGAGTGGTATTACACGTTTCAAGCGCATATCTAGTACTGCGCTTACTTAAAATGCTCTAAGGAATTGTAAGCCTTCGTTAGTGTTATTATTACGCAAACATATTTTGACTTGTTCTGTAGGCTAATTCACGTAATTTCTTGACGCGCTGATCAAGTTGCGGTGCAGTTGCAATTTAGTTTACGTCTTAGTGCAAAATGGTATTCTTGTAATTGTTTAGCTGCGCGTGAGCTGCACGTAAGCTGTGCGTAAACTGCGCGTGTGCTGCGCGTCAACTGTACGTCAGTCGTATGTAATACTTTTGACAAATGAATAGGTGAATACCGATCAAGTTGCGATCTGAATCACGCACATAAAACGCGCAGCAGTAGAATACTCTAAAACGCTCGCGTGACGCCTACTTGACGCGAGCGTATCTGTCAGCGGTTGTCAAAATTACGAGAATACGAAAAGGGCTGATTTGATCGAAACTTAACTACAACTGCACTGCAACTGAACTTATTTAATTACATGAATAAGCCAACTGACCAGCTATTACCGCTGCGCTGAGTGTTAAGTTCGATTCCCACACCGCATAAAAAATTGTGTGATTCACAAGTAGTTGTTTCGAACTTAGTTGTTCTATGTGTCAGTTGTATGAATGTGTTTAAAGTCCACCGCGACACAGGAATTATTCTTAATGCCTTATTTATCTTTTCTTTATTTTATGCAACTAAGGTGACAAACAAGCATACGGCCCACCTGATGTTAAGTGGTCACTGTAGCCTGTGGACGCCTGCAACACCAGAGGCATCACTTGCGCGTTGCCGACTCTTATAAATAAAACATCCTCATCATGTCAGCCAAAAGACGTCCACTGCTGGACATAGGCCATGAAACATCCTCTAAAGCGAAAAAAAATGAAAGTAAGACGTTGTTATGTCGCCATCTTGTCAAGCTTTTACAATATCCAATTAATGAAAATTTTCCACCTCGGCGGCTGGTATACGATTTGTCGTATACAAATGGCTACCGCACAATTGGACAGTTGACTAAGCATTCCGAGGTGGCTGACAACTCATTAATTATGCTCTGTTAAACTCGCTACCAGTTGACGAGACGAAACTTAACTAAGTCATTATAGAGACAAGTTAAAAAACAAAATGAATTTTGTAATAAAATTATGGCCGACAAGCATTCGGCCCACTTAATGTTAAGCTTCTACCGTAGCTTGCAATATCAGAAGTCGTACGTTGCCTCCTCCAGGAAAAGATAAAAAATGGGATGAATGGAAAAGAATGGGAGAGGTATGTGTGTCCGGAACTCTTACCGGGCGAATTTTTTTTATTTCTTTTTTGTCGTGCTCGTCAAAATGACCACACTCCACCTGATGGTAAGCAGTCGTGTGGTCTAACACTAAATGCAGTAACAGTGTCCCTACTAAACAAATGGTGATCATTGCTTTCAGTTGTAGGTGACGTAAAATCTAGCAGCAGTTTATACAGCCATCAGCTTATCCAGTCATCAATAATAACGAATGATATACTAGAAAATTAAAAAACAAGTAGAATTTTCTTTCATTTGGTATTGCATTCAGTTCTCAATACGTACCTATGTAAGTAAGTAAATTTAACGATTATTCAGCAGTCTAGCATTAGAGTAACAATTATATTTAAAAACTAGAGGATGCCCGCAGTTTCGCCCGCACATGTTTTTTTATTTATCCATTTGTTCCCAATCCCGTGGGAATTTCGGGAAATCCCTTCTTAGTGCACCCCTACAGTATCCAAGGAACATACATGCCAAACTTGAGCTTCTTGCGCCCAATAGTTTCGGCTGTGCGTTGTCTGTCAGTCACTCAGTAACGGAAGAGTTTTATATATTATATAGATTCGACATTCATCGATACCTGAAGACATATAATTAAATACAGGTCCCTATCAATGAAAGCGTGTTTAGAGATCAAAGGTCAATTTGTCATAAATACTCAATAATTTCAATACTATATAATTATTATCAAATGCTATTGTAACTTGTTTATTTTTATTTGTACACCTTGATAGGCAAAACATATCCGACCTGTAAATCTATTGCATCTTGTATGCTTAACGTTGTATGTAAACATGTTTTTTGACAAATAAATTATCTTTATCTTTATTTGTCGGCCTCGATGGCGTAGTGGTTGGTGTAACCGACTGCCACGCCTGAGGTCGCGGGTTCGATTCCCGCACAAGTCAAACATTTGTGTGCATGAACATGGGTGTTTGTCTTGGTCTGGGTGTTTCTATATATAATATGTATGTATTTACAAAAAAAAAAGTATATAATATATGTATGTTTATCCATTGTCTAGTACCCATAATACAAGCTCTGCTTAGTTTGGGCTAGATAGTGTTGTGTGTATGTGGTAGAATAGAATATTATCTAAGTGTCTAAGAATATTATCTAAGTGATTAAATACGGAATTTGAGTGGTAACTTTCTGATTTCAGCATAAAAGTGCTGGCTCGGCCTTCTGCCTTATATAATGAAGCTATTTTATTTTCTGATGCTTTGCTATTGAGTGACAGTGTATGTACAGTTACGTTTCGATCGATGAGTGAGGTCGCCGGTGGTCGTAAACCCCACAATCTCTTTCCTTTTCTCCTTTTCCTTTTCTCCTTTTCCTTTTCTCCTTTTCCTTTTCTCCTTTTCCTTTTCTCCTTTTCGTTTTTCTCCTTCGTAATCATACGGTCATGACGTGCGAGTGATGCTTATAATGTTGCAAGCGCTCTTATGGTAATTACTTACCATCAAACAATCCATATTCTTGTTTACAATTATTGTCGCTTCACGACAGGCAGTGGCTAGCTTGAATTCCCATGGCATTACTCTGGCATGCCAAAAAACAGCTGTGCCAATATCCGGCAGTTGCTACTTACCAGCAATTGGACCGTAGGCTCACCTTAGCATACGGTCCAACTGCTGGTAAAAACAACTTAAAACAAAAAATAAACAGTACATCTATACTAATATTAAAAAGAGGAAAGATTTGATTTTTTGTTTGTAAGGATTTAACCCATAAACAGCTCTACCGATTTTTAAAATTCTTTCATCATTAGAAAGCTATATTATCACCGAGTAACATAGACTATATTTTATTTTAAAAAGTACATTTAATAACAGAACCTAAACTACTTTTACGCGAGCGAAGCCGCAGGCAAAAGCTACTGCCGAATAAAACAGCTGTGTCCATGACCGGTGATTGGTACTTACCATCAGGTGGACCGCAGATAAACAGTCTATATTGTATACAATTTTCAAACCAGAATCCCGTATAATCCTCTAATCTCTATATCATAATCCGCAGATTAAGATTACCACGTTACATATTCAACACATTAGAGTGGGCATTACGTCGCATAAACACCGCGATTGCATCTGAACGGACGCATTATACCGATAAGTATTACTTATAGATACGGTTTCTAATTAAAACGAGTACTAATAAGTACTTCAACAGCGCCGACCGATTTAATTTTAAGGTGCGGTTTTTATACGGCGACTTGTTGGTTTATTATAATTTTAATATAATTAAGGAAAGTTTACAGACTAATATCGTATATATTCCTACGAGTAATTAAGTAACTAAATTGTTAATAACAAACTGCCACATTTATCAAAAATATATAAATACACTGGTATGATAAATTTAATATCTCTATACTTATAATAAAACTGTAGAGAGGTCAATTCTGTACATTGAATATATATTCAAAATTAATATTGGAGGATGAATGGTGATCGATACTGATGACAAAAATGCAATCAGTAAATTTTTTGTCTGTCTGTCTGTCTGTATGTGCACGCATGGGTCAAAAACTACTGAAGGGATTTTAACCAAACTTGGTACGATTGTAGTCCATACTCCTGGGCAGGTTATAGGCTATATAACATAACGCTAAGATACATAGGAGCTGAGCAGTGACGATAAATTTGAAGCAAGTCGGACGAAAATGCGCTTTCGAGCTCTTATCCTCGCATACGTTGATCATACACCAAAAGTATGTATTACAAAGATGATGGTCTTCAAAAGATCTACAAAAAAGTCCTCAATAGTATATATCTATCTTTTATAAATTAGCCACAATAACGTGTTTAATCGTTAGGCATTTCTTCAAAGTGTATTAAAATACATAAATATATTGTATTTCACATAGATATATCTTTATCAAACTCCCATATTCAAAAAGTACACTTTAATATCGATATTATAAAAAAAAAATAGGAATCGGTTTATAAACACACAAGATATAGATGAAATAAAACTTCCAAATCTCGCCGCGCCAGTATGGGTACGGCTATACGGTTGATTGTTGTTTAACGCGCGAAACGGCCATCCGCTGCATTTATAAAAAGGCGGGGGCGCTCACGCGCCGACTTCACTCACATTTTGTTTGTTTGGTTGAACGCGGTAATCTAAGGAACTACGGGTAAAAATTAGAAAAATATTTCAGTGTTGGATAGCCCATTTATAGAGGAAGGCTATAGGCTATATAACATCACGCTACGACCAATAGGAGCGGAGCATAAATGAAAAATATTGCAAAAACTAGGAAAATTCTCTTATGTGAAGCAGACGAAGTTGCGCGGGTCAGCTAGTCTATACTAATATTATAAAGCTGAAGAGTTTGTTTGTTTGTTTATTTGTTTGTTTGTTTGTTTGCTTGAACGCGCTAATCTCAGGAACTACTGGTCCGATTTGAAAAATTCTTTCAGTATTAGATATCCCATTTGTCGAGGAAGGCTATAGGCTATATATCATCACGCTAAGATCAATAGGAGCTGAGCACCAATGAAGAATGTTTTAAAATCGGCGGGTGTTTTTTCCTTTTGAGAGCTCCCGCTGCGTGCGCTGCGTAAACAGTTAAAGTTTCGAAAAAATCATGTATGACAGAATTATTCCCCTTTAAAAGTTCTAAAAAAAAGTCCGCGATGGCATATGTCTATCTTTTAAGGTTGGCTCACTATAACCATTTTTATGCTAACCAAATTTGTTCTAAAATAATGCATTATTTGCGAAGGTATTATTATAAACATGATATTAATCCTTATCCAAATAAATACGTTATTCATCACAAGTATTTAATTTAAAACGAAATTGCCCTTTACATGATTCGATTTCAATGAATATCTTAGGAGATATCGCAGTTTTAAAATAACATTGCAGCAAAATAATTACCCATTACAGACATAGTACAAACGATGTTTCTCCTGGTTTATTCTGCGTGATTACTACTGGTTCGATTTGAAAAATTCTTTAAGTGTTGGATAACCTATTTATCGAGGAAGGCTATAGGCTACATAACATCACGCTACGACCCACGGGGGCGGCGCAGTAACGATAAACGCGGGTGAAACCGCGGGAACATCTAGTAGTTTTAATAATTTAATTAGCTTAAAAATTAGTAAAGTTTAATGGTGTAATAGTAGAGTAACAGTTTTCAAAATGTTGTAATAAAGTGTCAAATAAATAACGCGATAAAATCCGTTTAGAGTAGTTTAATTTCAATGAATAACATTCGCGTAAACAGAAGACAATAGGATGTCTACTCACTTTTCTTTCCACATAGCTAGCTCAAGTATGTTATGTTATTAAATATTTTTATTGGTAAACTAGCTGTATCATAGGTAGGCGGGGTCTACAGTTACAAAAATTGATCAGTATAGCTAAGCTTTATTAATAAATTTAGAAAAAAGCAATGATCAAGTAGTTGCCAGTAGGTTACAGTATGAAGCACATACAGCCGAATTAAATCGTCAAATTAACAACTTAGAAGAACAACTTACAAGAATGAGCCTTAATCACCATAAAGAAACATCCGAATATATTTTGAAGTATGAGGAAATTGCCAGAGTTGGTAGGGAGAACATGGAACATGTTCTCTCACTAACTAATAACAATCTTTGCGGTAAGTGCTTACAGGCTACACCTTATAATAACCTGTCAGCTGTTTGTGATTTGGATTCAGTAAACAGTGGTACCACCTCCTTTTCTGATCATGAAAATATGGCTGTGTCTTCTACTTCTTTGATGAATAACATTAACAAAAATACATTCATGTTTTCTGACCAAATGGGAGTAGGTTTTAGTGGACTAATTAATTCTCATACAGAGACGCCTTGCATAAATATTTGTTCCCCTGGGGCTAGGTTAGGTTCTATAATTGATAAGTTAAAAACTACAAAATTAAATGCAGAATCAACAGTAATATTTCTTTATGGTGACAGCTTATCTGTCACTAAAAAAGAGGCAATCCATTTGACAGAGGTAATAGAATCATTACATTATAAAGTAGGGTGTAACTTTATTCTTTGTGCATTACCATATTCCTATGTACTAACAAATGAACAAAATAGGAATATTGAAAAACTTAATTTACTTTTTTATAACAGTACATGTTACAACAATTATAGTTTATTTTTTGACACTAATAAGTTTATTAGTAAATTTTTATTGACTAAAGATACAATGTATCTATCTTCTTTTTATAAAAAGCAACTTGCTAAATTATTAGCATTTAATATAATATGTAGCGACTCAGGTACCAGTAGGGTAATTAAGGTTTTAGGACATAGTAGTATTTCTACTACAAATTCAAATATTGACACTTCTAGTAGTTTAAACTGTTAGATGAGACAAAGGATAGGCATACACACAGTATTAGACTAATTCATCAGAATATTCAGGGTCTATCCGGCAAGGAGTTAGAATTAGATTTATTTTTTAAACAACATAATATTCAAATATGTTGCATAACAGAACATTGGTTAAGAACTAATCAATTAATATTTAATAACGAATATTATTCAATTGTAAGTGCGTTTGTAAGAAAGAATTCTATACATGGTGGCTCTCTAATATATGTATGTAACAATCTAAAATGTAAAGAACGTAAAGATATAGTAAATCTTTCTATCGAGCGCACTGTTGAACTATCCTGTGTGGAATTAGAGCAACATGTCATAGTTTGTGTATACCGACCACCGCAAAGTGATTTTAGTGTATTTGAAACCGTAATAGAGGATATTTTAAAACGCTTGAGTTCTAGTAATAGGCATATAGTAGTGTGTGGTGATTTTAATGTTAATTTACTTGAGCAGTCAGCTGTCTCTTTAAGACTTATTAGTTTATTTAGATCATTTAATTTACAGCATTTATTTTCTGAACCCACTAGGATCACTTCACATTCTGCTACCTGCTTAGATAATGTATTTTGCGACTGCCAATTTCTAAATAGGGCCATATTGAGTGAACTTACATCTGACCACTGTGGGCAAAAGGTAGTATTTCCTGTGAGTACAATTCATAAAGAGAATAAGGTAACATGTAGACCGATGACATCTAATCGCTTAAAGGAATTTAATGATAACATAAGTCTCAAAGTTGTCAATATGGACCTTTCTCTGGATAATCCAGACGAACTATATGAGTCTTTACTTAACATAATTACTTTAGAATATAATAATATTTTTAAATGTAAGACCTTTAGTCAGAATAATAGGATTAAGTTTTGTGACTGGGCAACATCTGGGATATATAAAAGTAGAGCAAAGCTATATGAATTATATGGTATGAAACAATACAATTTCGATCCAAATTTTATTCAATATGTTAAAAATTATTCAAAATTATTTAAAAAGACTTGTGCCACTGCCAAGTCCCTTTACCTAAAAACTAAAATTCAAAAATCTAATAATAAAATTAAAACTACATGGAACATTATTAACAATGAAACAGGTCGCAGCAAGGTGCGTGATAATAAATTTGAACTGAATATAAATAATAGCGTAATTTCAAATAATTTGGAAGTAGCCGATACATTCAATAACTACTTCGCAAAAATACCTTTAAACATAACTAGTACCCTTAGGTCTTGCCCAGCTCGAGCAGAATACTTAGTTAGGTGCAACGTGGAAGAGTGCAAGATACTATTTAGTTTTGAGCGTGTACATCCGTATGATATAATTAAAGTATTTAAGTCGCTTAATTCAAAAAAATCAGCTGACTTCTGGGGTATTTCGGTAAAATTAGTTGAAAGTATTATTGTTAATATAGCGCCACACCTAGCCGCAATATTCAACGGATGCATTGATGTGGGCATTTTTCCAAACTTAATGAAATGTAGTAAAATAATACCTTTATTTAAAAATGGTTGCAAAAGTGACCCCAGTAATTTTAGGCCGATTTCAATATTACCTGCTATTAGTAAAATATTTGAGAAGATTATATTACAGCAATTAGAGAGCCACTTCAGTGTAAACAATTTATTTCATGCAGATCAATATGGTTTTAGGAAGGGCCGTTCTACGATAGATGCGGGTGTTACGCTTTTAAAACATATATTCAGTGCCTGGGAGAATTCGCATGATGTCATTGGCGTATTCTGTGATCTCTCTAAAGCCTTTGACTGCGTTGACCATCAAACGCTGTTGCGAAAACTCAGGCATTATGGCATCCGAGATACTGCACTTGACCTAGTTGATTCCTACCTAAGCGATAGACTACAACACGTTGATATCAACGGAAGTAGATCTTCTGGATTACCAGTCACAATGGGCGTGCCACAGGGCTCGATTTTGGGACCCTTTCTGTTTTTAGTGTACGTAAATGATTTGCCGTTCTTTGTTCAGCATTTGTGTGACATTGTTTTATTCGCGGATGACACATCCCTTATTTTTAAGGTAGACCGAAAAGCACCAAATTTACGTGCTGTTAATGATTCACTCGCGGAAGTCCTGGACTGGTTTACGGCGAATAATTTACTACTTAACTCTACAAAAACTAAATGTATCAAGTTTACATTGCCAAACGTAAAGAGTCCTAACGTGAATATAATTTTAAATGATGAAATTATTACTTTAGTTCAATCAACAGTCTTTTTAGGATTAACTTTAGATCATAAAGTTCAGTGGGGCGCTCAAATATCGTGTCTTGTAGGGAAACTTAGCTCAGCCGCATACGCAATTCGGAAAGTAAGACAGCTTACTGATATAGATACTGCAAGACTAGTATATTTCAGTTACTTTCATAGTGTCATGTCCTACGGTATATTATTGTGGGGCAAGGCAGCTGATATTGAGACAATTTTTATTCTTCAAAAGCGTGCAGTACGTAGCATTTATAATTTAGGACCACGAGTTTCCCTGAAAGATCGATTTAAAGAAATTGGCATACTTACTGTTGCGTCGCAATATATATTTGCTAACATTATGTTTATTAAACATAACATTTACTTATATAATAAGAATAGTGATATCCATAACGTAAACACTAGAAATAAGCATAAGTTAGTAGGCCCATATCATCGTTTACATAAAGTTCACAATACATTTGCGGGACTCGGTATACGTTTTTTTAATAAATTACCTATTACTATAATTAATTTACCATTGTTTAAATTTAAAAACGCCGTTAAAAAACAACTTATTCGGAAGGGTTATTATTCAGTCAACGACTACTTAAATGACAAAAACTCATGGAGCTAGTTGCTTGTTGCATACAGGATTCAAAGATCTTTATTACTTATAAGTCAATTTAAGCCTTTGCATAGTCACAAAGTGTAAGTGTATGCGCCATCATGCCATCTTACTGTCTATTTTAGATTTATATTAAATAATATATCTTAGCTCAAATTATTTCCTCTCTATAATATTATTAAGTTATTATTGTTATTATCTTTAGTTTTTTATAGTCAGTAGTATATGGCATAATGGCTGTAACACCTTGTTAATCTGAGTTGTAAAATACTGAAATTATATTTAACTGGCGATTTAAAAGAGTGGCCGTGAGTTTCTTGCAGGTTTCTTCTCATAGGCTCTACCCTTTGCCTGAACCTAGCAACTAACCTAAATGTAGCTTCAGTAACTTAGTAAACTCACTAACCTATATACTTTGACGTTCATAAGTGTTACTTTGTGACCTAAATGAATAAATGATTTTTGACTTTGACTTTGACTTTGACTTTGACTTTGACTAAGATAGTCATAATACAATTATATGCAAGAAAGGTATCCTAATCCTAACTAATATTATAAAAGCAAAAATGAGTTTGTTTGTTTGCTACCTTTTCACGCCTAAACCACTGAACCGATCATTCTCAAATTTTGCATATACGTTGTTAGGTGTACAAAAACGGACATGTACTGTTTCCGAGGAAAACAACAATAACGTTCTTATGAACTTATATAATAGATGGCGTCACGTGTCTTTCTATTCATGATTGAATTATATTATTAGAAGTAGAGTACGACCCGAATTGATCGTCAAATTCTAAATTAACGCGAGCGAAGCCGCGGGCAAAAGCTAGTCATAAATAATGAGATAAGTTGTCTCAAACGGAAAGTCTTCTCCCTAGCCTTTATTATTCCCAAGTCACTTGGGGTCGGCTTTCTAGTCTAACCGGATTTGACTGGATATCAGTTTTTATACGAATCGGCTGCCACCTGATCTCCACAACCCGAAGGCTAACGATACCCTAAGGCTAAACCAGTGTGAGGATATTAGAGGGCACTGACTTCCCAATAACGACTGCCATAGATGTTCATGGCAGCCGAGACCGACGGCTTAACGTGCTCTCCGAGGCACGGAGCAGGCAATAATTGTCAATCAATACGCACATAATTTCGAAAAGTCATACAACTTCCGAAAGTCAGAGGTGCGCGACGTGGATTCGAAACCCAGACCTTCTGCATTGCAGTCTGTTGGTCTCCCCACTGAGCTATCTCAAACGGAAAGATAATATAAAAATAAAGCATTATGAAAACGTAAAATTCATATTAGGCTATTAGAATTAAGAAATTACCGCTGCTCGGCATTATCCACAAAAAACTCTCTTGTTAACTATTTCGCCCGAATTACGACTCCCTTACAAGAAACTGGCGTAAAGTGCTAAACACAGTAATGGAGTTGTTCTCGTTAAAGAATAGTAAAATAATCTCTCGCATCATGATATCAGCCATACACACATTCATTGTTGTACGGTCACCTTTGAGAATTTCATAAGCTCATATATAGTACTTCATCTGAACTTATTATGGACGTAATCTAATGATTATAACAATATTTTGCTGAGTAAACCCACTCTTTCGAAGATAAATAGCTGTAAGTGTATGTCTGTATATTATATACTTTTATTTAAAAGTAATCCAGGTCATGGCTGGCAAAAAATAATTATATCTCCTAATAAACTTACAAATTGAATTTTTTCCTTAATTCTACCTTGCTCGCAATTCTATCTGATATTCTAAGAATAAATTTAATCCAAATTAATATATCAATTACTCATTGCGACCTCATTTGACCAACGTATGACTACAAACAAATAAATCAGACGATCATAAATTACGAAATGAACAGAAATAAATTAATCAAAACATTAGTCGTATCGGTGCGACCACACCTTAACTCGCATTAGCCGAGTAACGAATGATCTTCAATCGATATATCGATATTATTTTTATCGATCCACTTTCGATTGCGTATTCGGGGCCGTGGGGTAATTATTTGGAGCTCGAAGCGAAATAAAAGTTACTTCAATGTCAGCGCGGTCACGTATCCGTAGTTGTCGGGACTGTCAAGTGAAGAGCTTGACATACATTCGTTAGTACCGGCCACAGACCTGCAAACGTGGTAAAGATAGAGTAGATCATACATCGGTTAGAATTAGCTACAGACAGCCGAATAGATAGAGATAACAGACCTCCGAACAGAATGGAAACCGGTCACAGACCGCCAAATCTTATAGAGACAGAGGACATCATACATATTTTAACTCTATGCACAAACCACCTAGGCTTATAGATATAAAGAAGATCATATATTCGTTAGTACGGTGCACTTTCGAACCTAATAGAGTTAGAGAAGATCATGCATTTGTTAGTACCGTCCACAGATCATCGCTTTTTGTACAGATAGAGAAGATCATACATTTAATAGCACCGTGTACAGACTTCTGAACCTGATAGAGATAGAAAAGACCATACATTCATTAGTACCGTCCACAGTCACAGTATTTTTTTTACTAACGAGATTTAAAGAGAACATTGGGTAGCCTTACCACAGTAGCCATTGGGTTGACTTTACACCCTTGGCATTTCTTCCAAGTGCAAGAACAGCAGTTACTATTTACAATGCCACCACTATAACACCAGCGATAATAAAAATATAAGAATTATTATTAAACCAAAATGGATTTTAAGGAGAAGCCCAGTTTACCTAAATTCCCAGAACAGCCTACAGCCTGCCTGTTGAAATTATGCATAGCTAGGTCAATAGCAGCGTATGGGAATTGTTATGGTTCAGCCACTATCGACAACATTTCGTAGTACTTTGAGACATGTAAGTCAAAGTAAAAGTCAAAATCAATGTTTGATTAGGAGACAAAGTAACCCTTATAAACGTCAAATTTTATAAGTGAGTTTATTAAAGTAACTAAATTTATATTTTGACTAGCTTTTGCCCGCAGCTTCGCTCGCGTTAATTTAGAATTTGACAATCAGTTCAGGTTGTACTCTGCTTGTAATAATATAATTCAATCATGTTTCGAAAGACACGTGGCGCCATTTATTATGATAAGAACGTTATTGTTGTTTTCCTCGGGAACAGTAATTTTTTTCGGGATGAAAGGTAGCCTATGTCCGTTTTTGTACACCTGACAACGTATATGCAAAAATTCAGGATGATCGGTTCAGTGGTTTAGGCGTGAAAAGGTAACAAACAAACAAACTCATTTTCGCTTTTATAATATTAGTTAGGATTAGTCCCTAGATTCAGACAACTGGTTGGTTGGTTTTAAATTGCCATTCAATTATAATTTCAGTATTTAAAAACTCATCTGTATAAGTGTTGCAGCCATATAATATTTATTATTGACTATTAAAATCTGAAATAATATAATATGGACTATACATAGTTAAAAATATCTTCGTAGCTAGTGATAAAAAGAAATACAATTTTTAATGGTAAAACAAACTCATTTACGGGTGCAATAAAAATATAAAACAAATTGAAATTACGTTGTCGATCATACCGATGCCTTTTGTGATTTGTCTCGCTTGTTTATCTACCAATTTAGCGTTATACAACCTGCGCCCTTAATACTAATGTCAATAGTTATTCGATAAACTTTGTCGTGACATAGAAATCTTTCTATAGCAACTTAACAAATTAAATAAACTTTATAAACCCTGTAGATTAGTTATGCCGAACTTTTCAAAATTGTATACTGTTGAAGCAGCGATAGCCTAGTGGGCAACCTTTGGCATGCCCCGCAGAGCTCTCGACTTGATCGTATACTGTTGAAGCAGCGATAGCCTAGTGGGCAACCTTTGGCATGCCCCGCAGAGCTCTCGACTTGATCGTATACTGTTGAAGCAGCGATAGCCTAGTGGGCAACCTTTGGCATGCCCCGCAGAGCTCTCGACTTGATCGTATACTGTTGAAGCAGCGGTAGCCTAGTGGGCAACCTTTGGCATGCCCGCAGAGCTCTCGACTTGATCGTATACTGTTGAAGCAGCGATAGCCTAGTGGGCAACCTTTGGCATGCCCCGCAGAGCTCTCGACTTGATCGTATACTGTTGAAGCAGCGATAGCCTAGTGGGCAACCTTTGGCATGCCCCGCAGAGCTCTCGACTTGATCGTATACTGTTGAAGCAGCGGTAGCCTAGTGGGCAACCTTTGGCATGCCCGCAGAGCTCTCGACTTGATCGTATACTGTTGAAGCAGCGATAGCCTAGTGGGCAACCTTTGGCATGCCCCGCAGAGCTCTCGACTTGATCGTATACTGTTGAAGCAGCGGTAGCCTAGTGGGCAACCTTTGGCATGCCCCGCAGAGCTCTCGACTTGATCGTATACTGTTGAAGCAGCGGTAGCCTAGTGGGCAACCTTTGGCATGCCCGCAGAGCTCTCGCCTTGATCGACCACCAAGGCACCTCTGACTTTTCGAAGTTATGTGTGTATTAAATAGTTTATAATCGCTCGCTTTTACAGTGAAGGAAAACATCTTGAGAAAATCTGCATGTCTGTGAGTTTCCAAAAAAAATCTTGATGATACGTGAAGTCTGCCACCCCGCACTAAGCCAGCCTGGTGGAATACGGCCTAACCGTTCTCACACTGAGAAAAGGCCCGAGCCTAGCAGTGATACAATGCAGGGTTGATACTATATATTTCATTATTTTATACTATTAAAATACAATATATACAATTACAAAATTATATATGACTGGCTATGAGGGCGGTGTGGAGGCCACTGCTCTTAGACCACACGACTGCTTACCATCAGGTGGAGTGTGGTAATTTTGACGAGAAAACTAAAAAAAAATAAAAAATATAATTGATTTAGTAGTCTGTGGTACCCCTCGTAAGTGTCATGAGGTGATTAGGCGATTATGAGAGGATGGACGGAGATAATTAATCAATCAAAATTACGTACATATATACTTGCTTGAAACGCTCACTCAACGTCAGTAATTATGTGTGTGCTCAAACTGTTCGTGCACAATTCTGTTAAAAGACATTCGTAATTATATTTAGGTGTTACGTCAGACCACGACTGTGCACAGAGTTAGAAATATTTAAATATACCTTTATGATAATTAATTATTTTTAGTAATATACCTTTATGATAATTAATTATTTTTAGTAATTTTAAAGATTAAAAGAATACTTAAAGCCTAGTGCCTGAATTAAATAAGTAACCAAGGAATAGACCTTTTTATAAGATTTTTTTAACTAATCACTTGGTTTTAATTTTGAAGTATGTTTGAATAGTATTTAAATTTTTATCGATACGTTCACAAAGTAGCGAGATGCATTTTTATAAACAGATTAAATTCTGCAGTGCAACTTATCGTAGCTCACTAAAGATTTCAATTTATTACATGGAATTTGACGTCCGCAATAGCTATTAACATGTCTACATATCTATATATTAATGCGTGAAGCAAAAACTTTGTACCCCTTTTTGCAGAAATTGCGCGGACGGAGGAATATGAAATTTGGCACAGTTAAAGTTTATATGGAGAAGAAGGGGCGAATACTAATATTTTTATAAAATATGCATTAGAAATACATTAAATTAATGAAAAAACACTACACGCACACAACCATGCGTTTGACACACGCAGTCGAAGCGCGTAACTATGGTTACATATATCAATATATAATGAGTAATGACATATATCAGCAATATCTTACAGGCCAACTTTGGTCGAATTTCGAGCGCTAAGCGACCACTAGTATGTATAATTTCACGCCTATACCCCTAAAGGGTAGACAGAGGCTTTATACCCCACGCCGCCATCTATGTTTTTAGGTCTCACGTAATAGCATTCGAGCCTGTTTTCTTCTACCTGTCCTAGTTCCGTATTGTAATTTTTTTGACAGAATTGGCTAACCTGGTAATCGACTACGAGACCTCATGTGCATCAGTCGCATATATTATCAAAAATATTACAAGCTCGCGAAAACTTGCTTAAAAATAATATTATCAACAAAAACATGTATTGAAATAAGGACACCTCTGCCTCGCGTCGAACGAACACAACTCAAGTTTTGGGCGTGGTGAATTAAACTCAAGTACCAGTAACGTTTATACCGTTTATTAAATTCGATAATTTATACTTATGCCACTTATGGTGAAGGCCCTCGTACTCAATTGGGTAATAGAAATTACAACACTGTGACGTAATAACTATGTAAGTTAAATAAGTTCTAACACATGACAGCTCGATATTAACATTTCCTGTTTAAATATAAATTTAATTAATATAAATTACACTCTTGGTTAAGTTGCAGATCATGTAAATCTATACTTATATTATAAAGACGAAATATTTTGTCTGTTTGTTTGTTTGTAAGGATGTAACTCAAAATTACACAACAGATTAAAAAAATTATTTCACTATTAGAAATCTATATTATCACCGAGTAACATAGCCTATATTATATATATTTTTTTAATGTACTACATATTACATAACCTAACTTTTTTACGCGAGCGAAGCCACATGCAAAAGGTCAATTCTCACTATAAAAATGTATAAATATGTTCAAAATAGAGTACGACCTAGTCTAATAACATATTTATTCCGAAATTCATTCTGAATTTCGCTACGTAACTTCTTGAATGTGCTAAACCATTTATTAATGAAGAAGCGCGAACAACGGAGTAATTTCATTTTGAATGAAAAGAATCCGAAGTAACTTCACTAGGTAAACTCGACAAAATATGAAAACCATATCAAAATCCATTCAATTATTTCTACACTATGTCAGTACGAACAGACACAAAAATTAAGAATGAAAAAATATGTTGGTTTTAACCTATTGAGTCGCAGCAACACACTGTTTGCCAGACATACCTAATAAATTTTTAATTAAAAACAACAAAATTTTTGATTTTCTCAGACCTAACACATTAATGGATTCTCTAAGTTGTTGATCCCAATTACATTTGATTTAAAGTCGGCTAATCAACAACGCAGCAGTGGGAAACCGTTGGACTGCCACGCAGAGGTCTCGAGTTCGAACCCAAGGCGCGCATCTCTGACATTTCGAAGTTATATGCGTATTAAATAATAATAATAATACTCTACCACATACACACAACACCATCTAGCCCAAACTAAGCAGAGCTTGTACTACGGGTACTAGACAATGGATAAACATACATATATACTTATTTTTTTTGTAAATACATACATATTATACATAGAAACACCCAGACCAAGAGAAACATCCATGTTCATGCACACAAATGTTTGACTTGTGCGGGAATCGAACCCGCGACCTCAGGTGTGGCAGTCGGTAACACTAACCACTACGCCATCGAGGCTGACAATTAATAATTAATTACCGCTTGCTTTAAGCGTGAAGGAAGACATCGTGAGGAAACCTGCATGTCTGAGAGTTCTCCATAATGTTCTCGAAGATATGTGAAGTCTGCCAACTCGCACTAGACCAGCGTGGTGGACTATGGCCTAACCATTCACACACTGAGAAGAGGCCCATGCCCAGCAGTGGGACAGTTTAATACAGGGCTCATATTATTATCATCAACAGCGTGTCAGAAGTCATCTGATATCAAGTGACTTGATTAGCTGTTGCTATTTCAGTTAGCCTATCACAGTTTGACAGTCTGTTAACAAAATATGTTTGTATTATTGCGCTTTTCAGATAGTTGTTTCACTGGGGGTTGTCATACACATAGATTTGAAACAGATGCTTAAACACTTACGTATTCAGATACAGAGAATTTGCTAGTAGGTAGTTGTAAAATATTTTCTTATTCTTCTAGGCATTTTTATTTATGTATGGCATAGTTTAAATTAGTGATGTGCCGGATAATTAAATTGTAGATCCGCGGATACGGATACGGATCATTGGCGTCAAGATCCGCGGATACGGATACGGATACAAATCTTATCTTTCTTACTCAATCGGTGTTGGTGCGCGAGACCTTAAGATTTAAGTTTTATTATAAAAGTGATCTTATAACTTTCTATAATAAATGTTACAAAGATTTAAACTCAATTGATCTCATTATAAAGATATTTTAATTAATATTTTATAATAATTTCCTATACTATAGTAAGTGTTTAAACATAATATATTAGTAGTTGATTTAGTTCCTTTAAGTTACGTGCAGTATTGTATCGTATGTTAAATCACTACGATAAATGTCGATGCCAAATATTTCATATCCAGAAATAAAAAATAGTTTGATTGAAATGTAATAGTATTTTATTACTACCTAATCACCTACGTATAGAATTGAATCTATGTCTTAAAAATTAATAAAGTAAAAGATCCGTAAAAGATCCGTCAAAAATGTAACGGATACGGACACAGATCTTTTTTCTCCCGCGGATATCCGCGGATACGGATACGGATACAGATATCCGGAACATCACTAGTTTAAATATATTCTAAGCTTCTAAATACAACGAACGCGATTCGACAACTTGTGCCAAATGCATAGTTGTGTGCGTGTAATGGTTTTTCATTAATTTAATGTATTTCTAATGAATATTTTATATAAATATTAGGATTCACCCCTCCTTCTCCATATAAACTTTAACTGTACCAAATTTCATACTCCTCCGTCCGCGCAATTTTCGTAAAAAGGGGTACAAAGTTTTTGAACGAGAGACTTGAAAAAGAACTTACTTTCATAGTAATGCATCCCGAAAATCCGGTGCCCCGACTATTCTTATTAATTGTAAAAAGATTGTTATGAATTTTATTCAATTAGAACTATATTCAGAGATCGACCTTAACCCGCCGTAAAGAGCATAAATCTTCAAGTTTGTACATTGCTTAATGACTAGATATAATTGCTATGATAATTTGATACATAATTTAATGAGGTAATAAAACGTAATTAATATTTTATTTATCGTTCGTTACGTCTCGGTAGACGCATGGCTGATGTTCATATGATTACTGTTGATTGCGGGGTCCCATATTAGGCTTTGGGTTCGACTGCTGTGCAAGACTGTTGGATTCGATTACCGGGTTAGCCAAATAATTTTTATGACGAAATTTATTTTTAAATTACCGTGGAACAATAATAAAGTACGAGGGAATAGGCGTGCTGTCTTACGTGTGGCCTAAAAAATAGTGACTTGCGAAAGTGTAATTCACTCAGCAAATCAATGCAGAGTATACGGGTGGAATACCTACATAATATCAAGTGATACATTGAAATTAAGTCCCCCGTGACCATGGCTGCTGAATAGCAATCCAAACATCGGGGAAAGAGTAAATATTTTTTTGAATTTATATAGCTTAAATAGAAGTAAACATAAACTAGTAAAATTATTCATATTAATATATCTCGCGATTATAAGGATGTTCTTGTAAACGTGAAACAATATTATATGACCATACAATTTTAACACGAGTGGAGATCGAACTCCGGTCACATCGTCGAGGTGACTGACCACGTCGTCATGGCAGTCCACACACCCCTGAATGGACTAACAAGTACAAAGATTTATGTTGAAGTGTAGGTGCGCGGGCGCAGCCGGGGGTGATTTATACGTTCGGTGATTATACTTGTTATGGCAAGTGGTCCTTGTTAGCGAGCGCTTATCACTGCGATCTGTTCGAGCCGGTGCTCTATATAACTGGCAATTAGATGGAACTGAATCGATATTTATTTTTAATGGTGAAGTAAGCAGCTCGAGGCGTTTAAGCGTTGACCTTGTAGAGTAAAAGAAATACAGCTACTAGTGATTATTTAAAACTCCAGTTCCTAAAATACAGGTATCTAACCTAGTTCGGCAATATGTAATTTATTTACTTTTTTTAGATTTCATTTCTAGCTGAAGGTTTTGCGTTTGGTTTTGTTTTTTCTCCGGCCAGATGGACCAATAACCTGAAAAAAGTGGCTGGAGGTGACTGGATGGCGAAAACGGGAGGTCGGGCCTTGTGGCACACCCTGGGGGAGGCTTATGTCCAGCAGTGGACTGCAATAGGCTGAAATGATGATGATGATGAAGCTTTTATTATTTAAGAAAAGAACTGCGGCACTTCTAAAACCGCCTGTGTTGGAACTGTATACAGTTTTAAATAACTGCCAGAACATCATCCTGATTCGGAACAACTATTTGTGGATCACAGAGGTTTTAGTACCACATGGGGCTCGACACCTGACTGAGCACAATGGCATACCACTGAGCCATGCCTGCAGAAGATAGATGCAGTAACAACAGATGTTTAAAAATGTCAGTTGCTGAAGTACAGGTATTTAACCTAATTTAGCAATGGATGTCTACTCATTGAAATTAAACTACTATATACGGATTTTATCGCGTTGTTTATTTGACACTTTATTACAACATTTTGAAAACTGTTACACTACTATTACACTATTAAACTTTACTAATTTTTAAGCTAATTAAATTATTGAAACTATTAAAACTATTTATACTATTACTATACTATTATACTGTTTATATTTATGTTTACACTTTCCCCGACGTTTCGGTTGCTTGCCAGCAGCCATGGTCACGGGGAGACTCTGAAAACAACCTGCTGGCGGCTGAAAAGCAACCGAAACGTCGGGGAAAGTGTAAACACAAATATAAATAGTATAATAGTATAGTAATAGTATAAATAGTTTTAATAGTTTCAATAATTTAATTAGCTTAAAAATTAGTAAAGTTTAATAGTGTAATAGTAGTGTAACAGTTTTCAAAATGTTGTAATAAAGTGTCAAATAAACAACGCGATAAAATCCGTATATAGTAGTTTAATTTCAATGAATAACATTCGCGTAAACAGAAGACAATAGGATGTCTACTCACTTTTCTTTCCACATAACTAGCTCAAGTATGTTATGTTATTAAATATTTTTATTGGTAAGCTAGCTGTATCACAGGTAGGCGGGGTCTACAGTTACAAAAATTGATCAGTATAGCTAAGATAATCATAATACAAATTATATGCAAGAAAGGTATCCTAATCCTAACTAATATTATAAAAGCAAAAATGAGTTTGTTTGTTTGCTACCTTTTCACGCCTAATCCACTGAACCGATCATTCTCAAATTTTGCATATTCGTTGTTAGGTGTACAAAAACGGACATGTGCTACTTTTCATCCCAAAAAAAATTACTGTTCCCGAGGAAAACAACAATAACGTTCTTATGAACTTATATAATAGATGGCGTCACGTGTCTTTCGCATCATGATTGAATTATATTATTAGAAGATACAAGCAGAGTACGACCCGAATTGATTGTCAAATTCTAAATTAACGCGAGCGAAGCCGCGGGCAAAAGCTAGTAATTATTAAATACAATACAATTATGTAAAACTAACTAATTATGTAATGTAAATAAAATATTGATTAGGCATCTTTTCAACTGAAATTTATTTGTATCTCATGTAAGTGTAAATGATCAACTAATTTGGTAAATAAATAAATTTCATTTCAAATAAATTTTATTTCATTTCATTTCACTTTATTATAAAACGTTGTCTTATTGCTAAATTAGGAAAGTTTATTAACTATTAATGCGCAATGCACATCTTATTGCAAATTACACCAACACGTACTCAATGCTAATGTTATTAACATACTAAAAGGATCTTATCTCGATTATATATTATGCTTTAGATGTCGAAGCCACGCTCTAAAAGCTGTAATAACTTATTAACCGACGTTTACAAGCATTAGTGAGGCTAACAGTTCACGATATTGCGAATTATTAAGCGCATTTATCCTCGAAACTCGAGTCTCGATGCACTCTTAGCATATTAAGTTGGTAGGTACTTAGGTATATCGAACATCATTTTAAGGGATTGTCTGGTACATTTTTAGCAGTAGCCGGTTTTTTGAAGAGACAGCGAAGAATTAACATCTCTTCCTTTAACCAAAACGCACAGAAGGGTTAATAGTGGTTAGTAGTACTTGCTGGACGCTCTCGACCGGTTACAGCGGCGGGCTGTCCGTATCATCGGAGATCCAGAGGTCACGAGTTCACTGGAACCTCTGCAACTCCGTAGGGACATTGCCTCATTGGCATGTTTCTACAGAATATACCACGGGGAGTGCTCTGAAGAGTTATTCCACCTTATCCCGCCCTCCCCTTTCCTATCCAGAACAACGCGTGCTGGGCTCAGATGCCATCCTTACTCGGTAGAGTCGATCAGAGCGCGTACCAAAAAGTTTGGGTCCTCATACCTCTGCCGAACGACCAAGGCATGGAATTCTCTGCCAAGGCACGTGTTTCTTTCTTCCTTCAATCCTGGGTTCTTTAAGCGGGGCGTGAAAAAGCATCTTCTCAGGCCGTCAAAGTAGAGACCTCAACATCGCCTCGGCTATTGTGGGGGCGATGTGGAGGCCACTGCTCTTAGACCACACGACTGCTTACCATCAGGTGGAGTGTGGTCATTTTGACGAGCAAAATAAAAAATAAAAAATAAAAAGTGATCGTCGTGCCGCTGCCACTACGCCGTGGGTTGCAGGTTCGATTCTCACAGAGGATAAATAAGTCTGGGTGTTCTTTGTTTCCATTCTTTGAATGTTTGTAAAGACACAGGAATTCTTAGAGAGGATGTAGTGTAAAAAAAAGCTTCAATAATGAGAACTTAAAATGTCGCACTTAATTGATAAATTCAACAATATTTCACACCTCAACTATCAAACCAGAAATCCCGTAGTTTTCAATTAATGGGAAACCGTTGGACTGCCACGCAGAGGTCTCGAGTTCGAACCCAAGGCGCGCATCTCTGACTTTTCAAAGTTATGTGCGTAATCATCGCTTGCTTTAACGGTGAAGGAAAACATCGTGAGGAAACCTGCATGTCTGAGAGTTCTCCATAACGTTCTCTAAGATATGTGAAGTCTGCCCATCCGCACTAAGCCAGCGTGTTGGACTATGGCCTAACCCTTCTCACACTGAGAAGAGGCCCGTGCCCAGCAGTGGGACAGATTAATACGGGGCTGATATTATTATTATATTACGCTACTTAACAAATACAGAAATAACATAATCAATCTACTGACAGCAAACAGGATCTACCTTTCATATAAAGTTGCCATTACAAGAGCGCATAGCAATGAAACAGTTTACCACTGCCCACGCTAGATATAATATAGTCATTAAGAGATAACCGTCTGTTTGTATCGACTAGACCACACAGAGGCAAGAGCTCTGCTCACCCACACAATGTTATGGCATACAAAACTTGTTACAATAAACTTGAAACGGTAGCTCAATGGCAAAAAACAGATGCTTAAACACCAAGTCATAACAATATGCTTTATTAAAATAAATAAACATAGGTACATAAACATAGACATGACAATATTATGATATAATATGGGCCAATAGAATAATCACTTTTAAACTTTCGCGTTGCATGATATACAATGTGTTTGGTGAGTGGTGTCGGAGATTTTAATGGCATAATATATGGTCATTTATATCTACAATCCATGCTTCAGTATTAATTTTTATGTTACTTGGGCGAAATGGCGGTCATTTTGTTTATTTTGTTATCTAATCACGGACATACGTGGTAATTTAGCGATATAGTCGCTTGTGATAGTCCAAAAAAAACAAAAACGGTCTTGTTTTACAGCTCATAGTATAGCTAACATATTTATGATAAAACATTTTTAAAATCTATCACAGTTCAATTTAAAAAAAATATGATAACAGAAAATTAAGAAAATTTTTGCTGTTATTTTTTTGTTATTTCACTTTTTCACAAAAACAAAGTAACATAAAAAATAATACTGAAGCATGGATTGTAGATATAAATGACCATATATTATTCCATTAAAATCTCCGACACCACTCACCAAACACATTGTATATATAATATCGCCACTTTTATCCAAGAGTAGTGCGAGAAGCTATTGAAATCAAAAAACATAAAAATTTCAATAGGGAAGATGGCTTTAAATTATCCGCGACGTGGAATCCCGTGATTAATAATACGCAACTTCGCTGTTTTGTACAGTCAGGTAATTCACAGAATACGGACACGACAGCTAGCATACATAATAGGGATACCGTGAGTGTAGTTTGTGACGGTACATGGACAAACAAAAATATGCCAAAAGTGAGGGTGAATCATAATTCTTCGGCCTTAAAACGGAGACATGACATCGCAGCACCAGTCAGCTTGTGACCACGGCCGGTGTAACCTGGCCGACACGTCAAGCCTATAAAAGGTAAACATTATGCAGGATCGCGTTAATACCCGTTACATATTATATATATACAATAGAATAATCGTTTAAATTACATATAGATTTACATATAGATTTACATGTTCATGTGTCTTTCGCTTGTAATACTTCGTAATTGGCGTACTGTCTTATGTATAGTTTTATTAATATTGATTGTCGGCTGCGAAGGACCTAAATGAAATAAATAAGTAAATAAATATAAAAATTGAAATATACTCACGTCTCAAGAGGTAGACATGATTAGAGAGAAGTGCATTCCACCTACATTTCGCCATGCTTCTAGGTTCGACGATTCTCAATATTGGGCGAGGTTATTGACGCCCATTGAGCACATTTCCAGACACTGTTTGCTCGACCGGAAAACGAACTAGAGATCCAGGCACAGCAATCGTATACTCTACTGCTTCACCATTAAGTTAGTTATTACAATAACATACATAAGCTCAGTTAGCAGCGATAGCCTAGTGGGAAACCGTTGGAGTGCCACGCAGAGGTCTCGCGTTCGATCCCAAGGCACGCATCTATGACTTTTCGAAGTTATATGCGTATTAAATAGTTAATTATCGCTAGCTTTAACGGTGAAGGAAAATATCATGAGGAAACCTGCATGTCTGAGAGTTCTCCATAACGTTCTCGAAAATATGTGAAGTCTGCCAACCCGCACTGGGCCAGCGTGGTGGACTATGGTCTAACCCTTCTCACAGTGAGAAGAGGCCCGTGCCCAGCGGTGGGACTGTTTAATACAGGGCTGATATTATTATATATTAAACTCAGTTAATGAACTGACCTACTGCGCGTGAGAAGAGTTAGGCCATAGTACACCACGAGTGCCTAGCGTGACTTGGCAGACTTTACGTGGTTTGTGAACAGTATAAAAAACTCTGGTCTCGAAATTGAATTCATCACGCCATCTTTTTTTTTTATACTAACGTCGCAAATAAGCATACGGCCCACCTGATGGTAAGTGGTCTCCGTAGCCTATGGACGCCTGCAACAGAGGCATCACTTGCGCGTTGCCTATCCTTTAGGCAAGGAAGTGGGAAGGAGAAGGAGCGGGAAGGGGAAAAGAGGGTGATTGGGCCTCCGGCACTCTCACACACCGTACGAAACACAACAGTAGGAATACTGCTATTTCACGTCGATATTCTGTGAGAGGGTAGTCCTTCCCCAGTCAAGCCAACCCATTCATGCTGAAATCAGCGAGGCTCTACTACTACTACGATCAATATAATATGCTTATTACCGAATAATCGCTTGCTTTAACAGCTAAAACATTTTTATGAAGCCTGCATTTCTGAGAGATGACATTCTCTATACTATTCTCGAAAATGTCTGAAATCTAATGAATCGTATTGGCTCTGCATCTTGGATTACGGTTTAACTCTCTCATGCTCAGAAGAGGCTCGTGCTCAGCAGTGTGATAGCCTGGGCTGATATCCTACCGATTGTGATCAACAGGGCTGTCCAAACTATATAATTTTGTCATCAATCTTATTGTATTTATTGTGAATTCGTTTCTGAACTAATTCATTGCCTCAACTTTCTATATCGGACGCACAAATAACAATCGATAAATTAACGTACAATAAGTAACGTAACTGTGTTCATAACACTATAATTATATTATGTTGTAACAGCAAGTAGCAGGTGATAAATGTATAACAATGTAACAAGTGCACAATAAAGTAGCACAGAGCTATAAATAACGAACGCTTATGTGTGTTATTTATAATCGTTATTTGACGGATCATGTGATGCGATGAAAAATGATTCTATCGCGGAATTAGGTCCGATACACATTGTATATAAACACACCTATTTGTCTTCTGTCTTCTTAAGAAACAACTCCCGCACTAGAACACTTTCTGTGTCGCTGGAGACTTTATAAACATTCAAACAAAGGAGACCGATCACCTTGTATGAGACCCTGGCCTGGGCGTGAACAATTTTATATTGTAATAATAATATTAATTTTGAGTAGCCTAAACTAAGTAGATAACATTATTCTTTGAAGTTTAGTATCAAGTTCGTTAAATAATAAAACACATTGTTTAAAAAATATTTATTTTCATGTGTCACCATCACCTTCATAAGTAATTAAAATATTTTCCAAAAACTGGGCTGGTGAAGTGACATTTTCATATTTTACCCAGCTTAGGTACCATATTACAGACATTATGTGAACACAGCAACCAACAGTCCTTCGGCCGACTATGCAGTTGCAGTAATACTGCCTTATTGCTTCCATGCTGTGTGTATTATTTTGATATAGGTAATATAGAAATAAAATACATCAATTTCATACTACTGGATGGTAACCAATATTTATAACATATTTAAACAAAGCTTTTAATATTTGACTTTGTTTCTAAAACGATTGTCCACGTGCAAGCCGAATATGGACAGTCTCCTTTGCAGATCTATTGCGGATCAGCACATTTTTTTGTTTCGTATGGTAATCGAACCCACACTGGTTGTTGCAAGGCGACTGCTTAACACAGCACTATCCGAGTAGTCATAAAAAATTAAAACCATTCAGATCTTAATTTATATTTATATCAAAAACAATACCAGAACTAGTCTATATTGCGGTGTTACCTGATGGAAATGATAAGCGCCTATAGATGAAGAATATTATGCATGATCACGTTAAGACCCGTCACGATATATTTAGGTATACATGTTGCGAAAGTTTCAATTATATCTATTTTGACGCTATGAACATAAATAAGCATATTTATGTAAACAGCAACAGAATACAAATAGGGTAGGTACCTAGTTTAATTTAAACAAATTTGTAAAAAATCGAACTACCAATTTCATCAATTCAGATATGTCAGTATCAATGCATACACGGAAGATTATCATCTCTTTCACTGAATGCACGTAAGTTGCTAGATCGCAACTTTGCAAAAACAGATTATATCAAAAAATGTTCAGGAGTAGGACGGAGTCTGAATCGTGATAACAAATAGGAATCATCTGACACCCTGGTACACATAGTCCGCTTGTCCGATGTTTGCCTGACTATCTCTTTGGAGATATCCAGGTGTATCGCTACATGTTTCGCATTGACCCCAAAGACTGTAGATTATTTTACACATCAAAGGTGGCAATCATTCAAACGGCCTGCCAGGTGGTAAGTGGTTTTCGTAAACTATGGTAGCAAGCAATAATCAAGAAAAGGAGTTAAAGATAAAATTTAAAAAAGCGATCTGTGATTTAAGTATATGGACCGGACCTTTTACTTGCCGAACAAAACGCATGACAGTCTTACTATTCTTAAGAGGGTTTCCTGTGAAAAGATGGATACTCCGGGCGAGCCAGGACATTCGCGCATCATCGCCAAAAAAAAATTAGGGCAGTCTTTTGGGACTGCCGATAGAAGTGAAAACTTTAATCCTTGATCATAAACATTCCTTTATAAAAAAAATATTTTTTGCGTAGTACACACCATTTCTGAGATATTGTTAATATTCTAAAATAATTCAAAAATGGTAAGCGTGGAAGCGTGACGATGACGAAGCGTGACGATGATGCGAGTTCTATGATTTTTGTTCACCCAAGAAGTACTCAACGCGCCTAAAGAAGGTTTCACTTCAAAATTGCTGCCGCCGAGCTCTTTCACATACATTCAACTATTTAAAAATACACTGGAGCTATAAACTGAGTTAAAAGCTAAATATAGTGTTCAGCACACGTGTGCTTACTCCATAAATTACAATTACACCAATAACAACTTTCCAAACAAATATGATTGCACGCTGCTATGAAATGTAAATGTATGCAACTTATAGGGCGAGCGTACCACTGGCGTACTGAGACAGGAAATTATATTACAAAACATATTTACAGTTTTATTTATTGGAATAGTGTGGAATTGGAAAAGTGGATATAGTGACAAGAATAGAAAAGGGTATGTTAAGCTGGTTTGGACATGTAGAAAGAATGGACGAGGAAAGACTGACTAAGAAAGTTTATAAGGCTAGTGTGAATGGAACAGTCGCAAAAGGAAAACCTAGGGGAACGTTCCTCGATCAGATTGGAGGCGTTCTGGACAAAGGCCAGGTTAAGAACTCCTTGAACCGACGGACGTGTATGAGGAATGTGATCAAAGTGAATAAAGCCAGAGAAGTGTGTCAGGATCGTAGCAAATGGAAATCCGTAATCTCTGCCTACCCCACTGGGAAACAGGCGTGAATTTATGTATGTATGTATGTACATATTTATACAACCATTATAATGTTTTACATAACAAGCGAAGAAGAAAAAAATCGTGAGGAAATCTGCATGCTAAGAGTTCTCCATAATGTTCTCGAAGATGTGCAAAGTCTGCTAACCCGCATTGGGTACACTATGAACAGCCGGGCATGGACCGGCAATGAGACAGTTTAAAAAAAAAATTATTGCTAGTTCTGAGCGGACATCATAAATTATGAAGAAAAGACAATTTATTGAAGTGAAAACTTCTTTAGGCGCGTTGAGCACTTTTTGGGTGAACAAAAATCATAGAACTCGCGTCATCGTCACGTTTCGTCATCGTCACGCTTCCACGCTTTCCATTTTTGAATTATTTTAGAATATTAACAATATCTCAGAAATGGTGCGTACTACGCAAAAAAATAACAAAATTTTGATGCCCTAAATAACCACTAAGACCGACCCACCACTTTTTTATATATTTTTTTGTTTATATAGTAGTTTTTATGATCATAGATTAAAGTTTTCACTTCTATCAGCAGTCCCCAAAGACAGCCCCAATTTTTTATTTTTTATATATTCTCAAAGGAACATTTTTTGTGAAAGAGCTTGTCATCGTCAATGATTTGGTAACGGTACAAAAGAGCCAGCTCGCCCGGTCACCTTTACTATCCCCCACTAACAGAAGTACTGTTTTCCACGATAATATGTGAGAGGATTCTGGACGCTAACACACTGTGGCGAAAACCCACCACAAAATAACAACATAATGTGTTTTTGTAGAGACTAGAGAGTAAGTTAATTATTAAACAGTACACCAAAGATTATCCAAGGTGACTTTGCCAAAAATAACATTCGAATTCTATTTGAGAAAATTGAACTTCTGTGTTCTATTGTCTATTAAACTTCTGTTCTCTATTCTAAGAAATTAACCAAAATCAAATTCTTGTTTATACTCTGCGTCACTAGCCATAGAAAGTAGGGATTAAAAATGTTTCAGTTGTATTCGAATATCATTCGAACGCAATTATTATTATGCGCATACTTCAATCCTTACTAATATTATAAATGTATGTTTGTTTGTTACTACTCAACCGATCATCATGTAATTTTACATACACATTGTCAGGGGTACAGATTTTTATTCCCGACAGAAATTTTCTGACAAAATCTACATTAACGCAAGCGAAGTCGCGGGCAAAAAATATTAAACTATAAAATAGAATACATATATCTCTGCCTATCCCTTTGTAATAATACAGGCGATATATGATACAACAGTATTGTAACAGGTCCAATAAACAGGTCTGCCATTGGTACCCTACATTATCTCATTGCAAAACCTAGTTAGTCGGCTGTCGTCCATATTTCATTGGATTTACATTAAATAATACATACACGGTCGTGTATATACGTCGTTAATACGTACTGGTGTACGTCAGCCAGTAATGGGCCGTAAATTAATTTTGTGCGTACTACAAAATCTCGATTGAAACTCGACCGAGTAAACGCTCAGGTGATAAAGTTAAATGAGTGCGTACGACGACGTTGGCAATTCATAAGGTTCACTTGATAGCAAGAGGTTACTATAACGCTAAAATTGCTTGCAATCCCAGGGTACCTATTAAAATAGTATTCTATCACATACACACAACACCATCTAGCCCAAACTAAGCAGAGCTTGTACTATGGGTACTAGACAATGGATAAACATACATATGTACTTTCTTTTTGTAAATACATACATATTATATATATATATAGAAACACCCAGACCAAGACAAACATCCATGTTCATGCACACAAATGTTTGACTTGTGAGGGCGTGGCAGTCGGTTACACTAACCACTACGCCATCGAGGCCGCCAAATTAAATTGGAATTAAAGATGGGAGGAAAAGAAAGAAATGCGGGAGATATGTGTGCCTCCGGTACTCCTACGCAGCGGACGAAACGCATTAACAGAGAATGTACTTCTGGCAAAAGGCAATTGGCATTGCCGTACCACTTCTAAATAAGAGCTAATTTTGAAATGATTCTGAAAGTGATCAATATGAGTTGGTACTATAAGTAACAGTGAACACAGCTGTTATATTATCACTACAAAATAGCTGAAAACACGTTATATTTGCTAAAAAACATTACTTCGACGTTAACTATAATAATAATATTAGAGCTTACACTACAATTTCAGAAATGAATTCAATAACGAGATAATTTTTTTAGATATTATTTTCAAAAGACAAACTCCACGCTAGGAATAATGCCTGGGTCTAGAGGCACTTTACAAACATTCAAACAACGAATACCAAACACACCTCGACTCTAAACAGCTATTTGAGGATCACACTTTTTCTGTCCTGTGTGGAATTCCAACCCAGAACAATACAATATATAAATTCGCATATCCAATTGTCATTGTCGACAAAATTTCAGGTTAGATTCCATGGCCAGTATTCATTTTTAAAATGTTTGATCGAGAACCAACAGTAGCTACCTCTCGCTCTCAAGTAATCCAGCCTGATCTAGCCTGACAGAGTCAGATTACTCAACAATTTCTCTGTGTAAACACATTACTGCGCTTTATCATAATTTAGCCGACTGTACCATATATCTATCAGTGATTTATAACAACATCCGCAAGATAGCTTTGTAGATACTGGAAATGAAGTGGCGAAACTTTATCTTGGATTTAAATTAAACTATGTTATCCGGCTTTTATGGGGATTTAGTTTAAAAACATTCGTCAATCATCATCTCAGCCGAAAGATGTTCACTGCTGGACATAGGCCGCCCCAAGATCTTCCATACAGGCCGGTCTGGTGCCACCCGCATCCAACCGCTTCCCGCGGCTCCTACCAGGACGTCGGTCCACCTTGTGTGGGGTCTACCCCTGCTGCGTCTTCCGGTGCGTGGCCGGCACTCCAGAACCTGTGCTAAAATACAATTTTAAACTTATATTCTCAAATCCACTAAAATTTATATTTACCCATTCACTGACGTTTCGGTTACTTTTCAGCAGTAATGGTCACGGGGAGACTAAGATCGGGGTTGTCTCATCGTCTTGAAGTGTAGTTACTTCAAAATATCCGAGCAGAATTTAATTATATATGCAGAATAAGCTCAAAGTATCATGAAGACTTGTGTTGTGTGTTTTGCTTCTTCTAGGGTTTGATCAAATGAATTCTTAGCTGGTGGTATGTTCCAACTATATTTTGTGTAAAAATTTGATGATTTTATATCAGTGTTCTCGCGCAGCATCTTTTGGTAACTAACGATGGTCTTTAGCAAGCATCTTGGAGTTTATGATGTAGTTATCATCTTAAGGCATTGATAGTAAAAGGGTTTTAATACATACATATAGTCATGCCTGCAGATTTTCTCGAATTACGTGTAAGTTTATTTATTTAGTTGAAAGTATTACTCCTACATTTCGCGAGCTATGTATTAAATACCCCGAAATACAGTACGAGCTAAACCGTGTATCATGTACATTTCCAGCATTCGCGTCGCAGATGTCGACCCGAATTAGGAAATTCAGGATAAAATATAGTTTATGCTTATATTTCTCTTCTTCTTATATTCCTGAAGCATAGGCAAAGCTGTATTAGGTACTTCTGCATTTTACCAGCTCTAGTTTTAGGTGGCACATAATACGGCGAGCCTGTTGCCATACTGGGCACAGTTGCAGACTCTGTTATTTTTAAGAACTTCTAGCCAATAAATCTCAATAACCCATTAACTACCACGATCACCATTTGCATTTACTACCGCTAAAGCCGTTCTTGCAGAAAACATACAATAGTACATTACAAGAATCGAACCCAGCACTTCATGATCTCCTGCAAAACATAACCACATACTTACGCTATTGAACTTGGTAGGTTTACACTCAAGGGCTTTAAAACCTCTGGTAACAGCACCTGATACCATCGGTACTTTCTAAGCAATTATAACCAGCGGCGCGCATTTGTCAAAATAACCATTCATATAGTAACCAGTTACATGATTGATGACGTGTGACGCAACCGATCTACTTCGTGACCGCCTCTTTGTGATCGATGGTCGGTCGTGCCTTCTGGACAGCTTATAACATGTGTACCTCAGAGTCATTATGTCTGCAGAAATTTCAAAACATATTGTCAGAAGTAAGGCAGATAGATAGCTTACAATGGGTCAAATGAGGAACATCCAAAATTTAAATTAGGCTACGAAATGTATTAAAACTTCTTATTATTATTAAGCCTTTATTGCTGAAGAACTAAACACAAGAATAATCTAATAGTATTAACAAACTTAAATCTAACACATCGGGTTTCCCGGTTTAGCGATCAGCGTGTCCTGTGACACGTAGGCCTCTTCCAGCTGTTTCCACTCATTTCTGTCTCTAGCTTTTCTAAACCAGGTAACGCCTCCAATTTTTCTTATGTCGTCTATCCATCTTTTTGCCTGTCTTCCCCTTTTCCTTTTGCCATCGCGTGGTTGGCACCACGCGATAGCAAAACTTATACCTACATGATTTTAAAGACTATGAGTAAGATTTTGAGGAGATAACAGATGTCTGTTTTCTTGGAACCCTATTTTTTTTTATCCTGTGCGGTCCCATCGTTGGTCAAAGGCCCGAAGCTTTTCCACTGATACTGTATTCTGCATTATTTTACCAGTCCCTCGTAAATGAGTCTAACTTATCGAACCTTCATTTTTTCGGTTTGCTTTTAAAACCTAAATTAGACTCTTTTTTCAACAGAGTAGACAAAGAGTTTATGAAAACAATCAACCAACGACGCCAACACTTCGGAATAGAGTCAGCAAATATCATTAGTCCTTCTGCTAACACGCTCCCTTCCTTGAACATCTATTAAGGAGCATTAGAAAATCTACTCCCGAGTGGGGATCCTAAAGAGTCTTTGAATGATAATCTCCGAATTATGAATACTCTCCATATCGCAAACAACTAAAAAACAACGGAACCAAAGACTATTTGTAGATCACAAAATTTGTGCCCTGACTAGGGATCGAACCCACAACACAAGTCATGCAAACGCATAAATCACAGAGCAAATCAAGGACTCAAAGCAGGTACATACCTTCAAACTACCCCAAGTTTTAATGGGGATTCCAGTTTGTTACCCCAATCTCTGCTTGACAACAACAGTAATTCCAAGCTTTAGTTTCCCGAATTTAATAGGGATTCCGGTTGTCATCTCAATTCCTGTTTGGTTCCTAACCATAACTGATAAAAGAATAACCCCTAAAACGCCTAGCTGCATAAATGAAGTCATTAATTATTCGGTAACAAGCTGCGAAGCAGTCATATATTGTGCGTTAAGTGCAGTGTCGTGTACATTGTATGTAGCCGACAAGCTCGTAAGTTTAACTTAGCAGCTCGTTAACTTAGAGTCGTGCTGCAACTATGTTCCTTCATTTACTTTGATTTAAATTATATGAACTTTACGGATTCCTTAAATTGATTTAGTGGAACAACGGTAACGAATGACACTCCGCTAGCCGTTGTTTGAAGAGCTATATAATAGGTATTGGACTGTCATGCAGAGGCCTCAAGTTCGATTCTAAGGCACGCACCTCTGACGTTTCGGAGTTATGTGCCTATTAAATAATTATTTGAGTGCACGGATGGCGCAGTGGTTTAAATGATCGCCTCGCCACTGCCACTGCGCCGAGTGTCGTGGGTTCGATCTCCACCCAAGACAAAAAATTGTGTGATCCACAAATGGTTGTTTTAAGTCTGGGTGTTATTTGTGTCCGTTGTTTGAATGTTTGTAAAGTCCGCCGGGATACAGGAATTATTTTTAGTGCAGGAGTTGTGTTTTTAAGAATAATTATCGCTTGCTTTAACCCTGAAGAAAAATATCGTGAGAAAACCTGCATGTCTGAGAGGTCTCCATAATTTTCTTAAATACATATACATAATTATGTGAAATCTGTCAACCCGCACTGTGCCAGCGTGGTGGACTGTGGCCTAACCCTTTTCACACTGAGAAGCCCAGCAGGGGACAGTTTATATACAGGATATTGATATTATATATAATATGGGCGTGCTTATTATAAAAAAATTAAAAGAGCGGCGTCTCTGATGCATTGCGTGCGTGGCAGCTCCAACAGTTACCTGCAACTCATTGCAGGAAGAATGGTTATGGATTGTCCATTCTTCGTGACTGCATATGGCGTCATAAGAATTATGATGCTTTATTTAAATTAATAAATTTGTCTGAAATAATTACATTTTATTTTTTATTGTTGTTCTTTCCGTCTTCGGGCCACAGGGCTAGATGTCGTCTTACTACTGAGAATTTTATGACAAAAAAACCCAAGAGCAACTTGCTCAACCTGAGAATTGATCCCGAGACCCTATGGACAACAGTCGCATTTTCTTCACCGAGGCAGTAGCAAAAATATTAATATTTAACATAAAATCAATGATTCAAGTAGTGATATTGTTATACGTACATTCCATATCAATCTATTTGATTGATTGACTGACCTGCAAGCCTTCACAAATAATGGTTATCAGTTCAATTTATTTAAACCAATCAAATGATTTCTGCTTATTTATTGACCAATCAAATCATTTCTTGTAATTTATTGACCAATGGGAAACCGAGATGTGACAGGCTAGGTCGCCGGGTCGCCAGCTGTCACTGCGATATATTCACGACAAGGTTTCTGACGGGGTAGGTTGTGTTATAAAGTTGATATTGATTGTATGTTGTTATTTTCCATCGATCGTTTTAGAGTCAAAGATTCTAAGTCATAAGTCATTATTTGAAAAAATTATTCTACATATCCTGGACACGTCAATTTAAAATATTATCCTAACTACTTAATATTATAAATGCAAATGTTTGTTTGTTACGCTTTCACGCCTTAACTACTCGACCGAACATCATGCGATAATACACGTTGTCAGAGGTACAACAGAGGTCATAGGGTACCTTTCATCCAGGAAAAAGTACATTTCTCAAGCGAAGCCACCGGCAAAAACTAGTAGGTACTTATATAAATAGTCTCAAGCCAAATAGCTTGTGATTAAAGAGTTAGATTAAGTTGTATTATGCCTTCATTTTACCAGCTAAGTTTTCATTCCCACGTAAAAGTAAGAAAATCTATTGTCATACAATTCCAGTACCAGCACAGCTCCAATTATATATTTGCCTGGGAAAGCAGGAAAAAGCGGTTGTCCTGCGCCTTATTTCCTTTTAGTGGGTCGTCGAGGGATAATGTTGTGTTTGCGCATACCCTTGTGCACTGCAAAATCTCTTGCTCATGTGACTCGTCCCTACTATGATTGACCGTCTTGTCATCAATTTGGTCAGGCCGTGATTATTATAAGAAATGTGAGTGCATTCATTACCCGATATAGTGTCATATGCTCTTCATAATATGCATATTACGTACCATTAACTCTGATGATGCAAACTCTATTAACACAGCTTACCCAAGTCACCTTCCCTTCAAAAAAGCCAATAAACCTCCATTAAAAACAGCAAAAACCTTAGCCTACTTGCTTGAGGTTAATAATTTAATCAGCGGCCTGCAATACTTGACATATCACTTACAAACACCTGTCAAGACCTAGGCATAATCTAATTTCTAATCCATGTAATCTACATATATTACCTTGAACGTGGACTATGACGTCACACATATGTCAAACAATTGCTCTCCCTTCACATATCGGCCTTGCGTTCTCTGTTACACATGATTGGTCAAGTCGTAGGTGCATTTGCGAGAGAGGTCGATGGCAACCAATAGGAGAGCTGCATTTTTTAGTTGTAGTTGCATTCTGAAATGCTGGGTGGATTGGACGGGTGATTGATTAGGTACTGTGCTTAGAATGTGATCTATTTTCAATTGAAATCCTAACTAATATTATAAAAGCGAAAATGAGTTTGTTTGTTACCTTTTTACGCCTAAACCACTGAACCGATCATCCTGAAATTTTGCATATACGTTGTCAGGTGTACAGAAACGTACATGGGCTACCTTTCATCCTGCAAAAGTGACTGTTTCCGAGGAAAACAACAATAACGTTCTTATGATAGTAGATGGCGCCACGTGTCTTTTGAATCATGATTGAATTAAGTATATTATTACAAGCAGAGTACAACCCGAATTGATTGTCAAATTCTAAATTAACGCGAGCGGACGCCGCGGGCAAAAGCTAGTATGTAATAATATCAAGTCTATAAACTTACCCGCCTGCCGAAGAGACCTTTGCCCAGTCACAGGTCTCTTCTCACTATGTAAAAGGTTAGCCCATTCTCTACCACGCAACCCAGTGTGGGGTGGCAGACGTTCCACAACTCCGAAAACATTTAGAGGCAGTCTTCAATTATTCTTTCCCCACTAAGCGAGCAAAACTTTCATTATTTAATACGCACATCACTTCGAAATCTTGATTCGTACCTGCCGCCTGATGGAAAAGCTCAACGGCTTTATCAGTAGGCTATTCCCTTTTTCAGACATAAAAATAATATAACGACTGATACATTATTTTACAGTACAAGTTACTGTTACATTCGTTTGGGCCTGGCTGATTAAATATAGGTATATTAATCGTATTGTCATGAAACAGAAAAGTGTATTTAATATTATATAACACAACATTGCTTCTGGCTCGATAGACGGCAATAGGGTTGTTTAAGGGATCTAAACCAACTATTGCAATAGAAAAAGGTCGACAATACCGAAGTCCTCTGGATAGAAACAACCACGACGTTGAAGCCGGACGTATTTCAACTTGCAGTATTCCGCTTCGAACACAAAATATGCGTCGACACGTGTTGCATTTGATTGGTGCCGCTCAAACATCAAAACCTCATTACATCGTGTGCGACCAGCCATTGTCTTGCCGAAAATGTTCAATAGCCCGTCTTTAATCAATATCATCTAGCATTCGGGTGTTATAATCAATATAATCAATGATTGAGTGTTATTGATCGCTTTGTTGATCAAGATTAGATTGACGAATGTAAGCGTTAGCTGTTTAATGGTTGACTGGAATTTTGACACACCCTGTTTTAGTATTGAAAATAATTGAAGTGGTATAATTTGTTGGTTTTGCCTGAGGCATAGATTATGAAGATATTGTTTTGCTTTTTGTTGCATTTATTTTATGCAACAAGTGTGTCGTGTACTGCATGGTTGGTGTAGTGGATATAGGGGTCGTCTCGACATTGCCACTGCGCCGAGTTTTGTGAGTGCAAATCCCACAGGGGTCAAAAACTTGTGTGACCCACAAATAGTTTTTCCGAGTCTGGGTGTACTTTGTGTACATAAGGTCTTTGCAGACATTTAATTGTTTGTATAGACCCCGCGAAAAAGTATGTAGTGCAGGAGTTGTCTTTTAAAAAACTGGCCAAGTGCGAGTCGGACTCGCGCACGAAGGGTTCCGTACCATTATCTATAAAAACGGCAAAAAAATCATGTCTGTTGTATGGGAACCCCTCTTAAATATTTATTTATAACGTCGATATTGATAAAGGCAACAGGTAGACGCTTGAAAGATTCACAGAATATTTAGTTATATATTCATTTTAAAAATAAATAATTCAATTAAAATAAAACAAATATTTAAGCCAAACAAATATTTACAACAAACGTGATTTTTTGCCGTTTTTGTAGATAATGGTACGGAACTCTTCGTGCGCGAGTCCGACTCGCACTTGGCTGGTTTTTTTATTCCATAGTCGAGTGCAAAATAGCAAGATTATTTGCCTTATACAAAAGCCTTCTTATATTGAACATATTATTATTGTACAGTACTAAGGCCTTATTTCTAAAGAGTATACTAATGACAATAATTATATCCAGGCTTCTAAGCTAAGTAACAGCGCGCACTTAAAGATAATCCGGTCGCACAATAGTAACATCCGTTAAAGGTAAATACTAAAATCGCAAGTGGCTGCGCAATCGTTCTGATCTTAACGTTATTGCGCATTTGCGACAATTGGGTAACTGGAAACATTTAATTTGTTTCTCTGTTTTAGTTTGCATAACTATGTTGGACTATTAGAAGCTTACTGGCTTCAGAGATGAGTCGCCTCGACCGAGGAAGTTGTAGAATATTTTTTAAGCAATTTGTGTCGCAATAGACTTCACAAAAGAACACGTAGACTCAGACCAACTATTTGCGAAAAATACAAATTGTGTCGAATGGGGATCGAACCATGGATGGCCCGTGCAGTTATTACACTATAGTATAAACAGGGAAGTGTCTTTTCTAAAAATAAGACTAATTAAAAACGACATCTTATAACTCAAAAATAAAATATATTAATAAAATAATCAATCACTAACAAAACTTATAGTTTTGACGGTTGGGATATTTATTACTGAAAAACGCGTAAAACATTTGGATGTAGAGAAAACTTGGGACACAGACCGTGTTAGGAGTGTTAATTCAAAAGAAGAAGACAATAGGATGTCTACTCACTTTTCTTTCCACATAACAAGCTCAAGTATGTTATGTTATTAAATATTTTTATTGGTAAACTAGCTGTATCACAGGTAGGCGGGGTCTACAGTTACAAAAATTGATCAGTATAGCTAAGATAGTCATAATACAATTATATGCAAGAAAGGTATCCTGATCCTAACTAATATTATAAAAGCGAAAATGAGTTTGTTTGTTTGTTACCTTTTCACGCCTAAACCACTGAACCGATCATCCTGAAATTTTGCTTATACTTTGTCAGGTGTACAGAAATGGACATAGGCTATCTTTCATCCCGAAAAAATTACTGTTGCCGAGAAAAACAATAATAATGTCCTTATGATAATAGATGGCGCCACGTGTCTTTCTAATCATGATTGATTTATATTATTACAAGCAGAGTACAACCCGAATTGATTGTCAAATTCTAAATTAACGCGAGTGAAGCCGCGGGCAAAAGCTAGTATATAATATAATCTTAATTTTTAATGACGCGAATCCTTGATGAAAGGTTAGACCAAAATATTATAAAGAGATGAAATTTGTTTCTTTTTGCAGAGGATTTTTGAAACTGCTAAGATATATATTCCAAATACCATATATTATATTTTAATGACATGCCACAAGTGACCGAAGATGCAAGCGCAAGCTACAATTTTCAACACGTGCAACACTCAACATATTAAAAGGAGCAAGCTGGACAACTTAGGCGATTAACACACAGCACCGCGCACCGCCGCGGTAGGCGGTGAAGCGGATCTCATGTCGCATTGGCCTCTACTAAATCCGTTGATGCCTAACAGACGTACACCGCGCGTTTGAGCGGTGCTCTTTCGCTTTACCGCCACCGCCCACCGCGGCGGTGCGCGGTGCCGTGTGATAATCGCCTTACACCGAGAAACATGAATTTTACGACCACTAACGACAAAAAATGGAATCAAAAATACGATTAGTCGCAAATGCGTCGCAGCCGGTAATCTTAGCGTCACGATTGTCGCATTAAAATATCGCGTGATCGTGTCGCAACTGATCTAGATGTGAGCTCCACATGTATGCATCACGCCCCACTTGTACTTGTGGTATAAGCAGCAATGGAGGCTCTCTATCATAACGTTTATAGTCGCTGATGGGAGATACGACGGAGTGTCTTACGAAGGAGATAATATCAGTTACTGGTATTGTCAAAATACGATCTTATCAGTGTGTCGTGGCTCCCGTGGTATGAGTTTGCGGCTATGTTTTTGATTTGTGAAGGTCCCAGGTTCGATTGTTGTTATGTGTTATAAGTTGGCAACGCAAAGCATTGAGTACTCATAGAATTGCAAACATCAAGTTTATTATATTATGTCCTCAAAGTGTCTCTTAAAATCATAAATCGGGGTTATATTTGTACGAAGTTTATAAGGCTAGTGTGAATAGAACAGTCGCAAGAGCAAAACCTAGGCGAACGTTTCTCGACCAGATCGGAGGCGTTCTGGACAAAGGCCAGGTTAAGAGCTCCTTGAACCGACGGGCGTGTATGAGGAATGTGATGAAAGTGAATGAAGCCAGAGAAGTGTGTCAGGATCGTAGCAAATGGAAATCCGTAGTCTCTGCCTACCCCTCTGGGAAACAGGCGTGAATCTATGTATGTATGTATTTGTACGATGTGGGTCACGGGATGTGATATTATCCATACCTCGTAACTTGAGGGACAGCTTGTGTTTATGTTTGCGAATACTAAAGTCCCAAGTTCAATTGTAGTGATGCACAAATCGGCGTCACCTTTTTTCGATATGTGGGTCACGGGATGTGCCCTTCTTGAAGTAGTTCTACTTTAGAAATACTGCATTATACATATCCTGGGTGTCGTGCCTGCAAATGTTATTGAAGTGAAAATTTCTTTAGGCGTGTTGAGCACTTCTTGGGTAAACAAAAATCATGGAACTCACGTCATCGTCACACTTCCAAAATTTTTTTTTTTTTTTAGAATGTTTACAATATCTCAGGAATGGTGCGTCCTACGCAAAAAAATAACGAAATTTCGACCCCCTTAATAGCCCCTAAAAGAGAGTATCAGGAACTAGCATACGACCCGCCCCTTTTTTTTTGGTTTGTAAAGAAGTGTTTATGATCAAGAATTAAAGTTTTCACTTCTATCGGCAGTCCCCAAAGACTGCTCCAATATTTTATGTAGTATATTATGTAGCGTTGTCACGGGCCGTGTCACGCCATGCTCTAAACTGCGTTTTATGCAGCGGACGCTACTAGCTGCACTGATTGGGCTACATCGATGTTCGAAACATGATGACAGCACGTGTCATCTGTTGCCTAAGTTCTTTTGACAAAAATGCAGTTCCAGCGGATCGGCTTTCCGACGACGAAATCCACAGTTATACCATTAAAAAGAAAAAAAAATTGGGGCAGTCTTTGGGGACTGCCGATAAAAGTGAAAACTTCAATCCATGATCATAAACGCATCTTTATAAACAAAAAAAGAAAAGCGGCGGGTCGTATTTCTGATACTCTCTTAGGGGTTATTAAAGGTGTCAAAATTACGTTATTTTATGCGTTGAACGCACCATTTCTGAAATATTGTGTTAATATTCTAAAATAATTCAAAACTGGAAAGCGTGGAAGCGTGACGATGACGAAGCGTGACGATGACGCGAGTTCTATGATTTTTGTTCACCCAAGAAGTGCTCAACGCGCCTAAAGAAGTTTTCAATTCAAAAATTTTGGCTTACAATAAATATGTTAAATACACGGATGGTGTAGTGGTTTAGTAGTCGCCTCGCCACTGCACCGATTGTGGTGGGTTCGAATCTCACACGGAACAAAATTTTGTGTGATTCACAAATAGCTGTTCCGAGTCTGGGTCTCTGCGACACAGGACTCATTCCTAGTAAGGGAGATGTCATTTAAAAAAAAAAGATAAAGCCATGAATGAACCGCTTCGAAAACGCATAGTTGCGGGACCTGAAGCTCATGACTACTCCCAAGGATGAGGATCCAGCTCCAGAGATATCTTAGTAGCACCACCGAGTGTAGCGAGCATACCTATTGTCAGAGTTATTCTAACATAGGTACTGCTATTATTAAAAACTAGATGTGCCCGCGGTTTCATCCGCGTTTATCGTTACTGCACTGTCCCCGTGGGTCGTAGCGTGATCCAACACTAAAAGAATTTTTCAAATCGAACCAGTAGTTCCTGAGATTAGCGCGTTCAAACAAACAAACTCTTCAGCTTAATAATATTAGTATAAATAATGCAGACAATAGTCTATTGTTCGGGACACCAAGTGACCGCGGCAGAGCTGAAAGTCTTAAGCAATTATAAATCTAGAAGCCTAGACCCTGAACACATAAATGTCATTAGACGACATTAAAAATAGATTTATTTTGATTGCCTAATGAAGCAATTCCCGGCGGATATTACACTTTCTAATAACATGATGTCGGCATCGGAAACTCAAGTCGAGATGCCTCGTCCGATGTGTTACATGTCGGTATTAACTAAATGTGGACTTAAACACCTTCCTGTCGGCTTGTGTGGGCGAGTGTTGGTATTAAGGGCTTAAAACATCACATTGCGTAATATCATCTAGTAGGCCAATTAGGACCAGTTGGGATCCGTTTTTTTAAATAATATGACTGTCACGTCGGGTCCGGCGTGTAGACGAATGTAAATATCAATTAAGTTATATAAATAACTCTTCTCCCTAGCCTTTATTATTCTCAAATCACTTGGGGTTGGCTTTCTAGTCTAACCGGATTTGACTGGATATCAGTTTTTACACGAAGCGACTGCCATCTGACCTCCGCAACCCGAAGGCTAACGATACCCTAAGGCTAGACCAGTGTCAGGATATTAGAGGGCACTGACTTCCCAATAATGACTGACATAGCTGTCCATGGCAGCCGGGACCGATGGCTTAACGTGCTCTCCGAGGCACGGAGCAGGCGATAATTGTCAATCAATACGCACATAATTTCGAAAAGTCATATAACTTCCGAAAGTCAGAGGTGCGCGACGTGGGTTCGAACCCGAGAGCCTCTGCATTGCAGTCTGTTGGTCTCCCCACTGAGCTATCGCTGAATAATAAAACAAAAAGAAAGCTGTTTTTATCATTTTAAGGGACAAATATAATATTACTAGATTTTGCCCGCGGCTTCGCTTGTGTAAATGTAGGTTATGTTAGGTCAGTAACAGTGTTTTTTCTGAATGAATAGACCTTAGGGTACTAAGGTCTTTTTCTTCACCCCTGACAACGTGTATAGGTACAAAATATCATGACAATCGGTTGAGTAGTTAAGGAGTGAAAGCGTAACAAACAAACTCACATTCACTTTTATAATATTAGTTAGGATGCACAAAATATCAAGTAACTAATTAATATTGATGTGAAAACTGTTTTTTTATAATCGACTTCAAAAAAAGAGGCGGTTCTAAATTCCACTGTATGTTTTTTATATGTTTGGTATGCGATTACTGCGCCGATTTTGAATTGGTTTTTAATGATTATTTTTTCTTTGAGTCCCATATTAATTGTATCTAAATTGACTCAGAGCTTTTTAAAAGAGTTAACTAAATCATAAAATTATTGGTATTAATAGTTTTGATTGCTTGTGGTTCCCATCAGCAAAAGTTTTATATTTTCTACTTTTTAGTTTAAATTTGTACATGTCTTAATGTCAATATTGTTGTGTTAAAAATTGACTTTATTTCTAATTATTATTTTAAAATACGCGTAAATAAAACGGTTATTCTAATACTAGATATTCCCGCGGTTTCACCCGCGTTTATAGTTACTGCGCCGCCCCCGTGGGTCATAACGTGATATTATATAGCCTTCCTCGATAAATAGGCTATCCAACACTAAAAAAATTTTTCAAATCGAACCATTAGTTCCTAAGATTAACGCGTTCAAACAAACAAACTCTTCAGCTTTATAATATTAGTATAGATAAATTTTCACTAGAATCAGTAGTAGAAGATGGTTGGTACTTGGTACAGTACACTCGCGGTTCACACGGCGTTGTTTGTGCAATCTCTAATTACAATATATGAGTTTCAATTGGTACACTTTAGCGAACGTACCGACAGATAGAAACGCCAGCTAGTTGTCCGATTTCGAAAAACTATAACACGCGGAGGGATAGTTCGAAATGTATTATAATAATAATATAATATAATATTCTATTACATACACACAACACCATCTAGCCCAAACTAAGCAGAGCTTGTACTATGGGTACTAGACAATGGATAAACATACATATATACTTTTTTATTTTTTTGTAAATACATACATATTATACATAGAAACACCCAGACCAAGACAAACATCCATGTTCATGCACACAAATGTTTGACTTGTGCGGGAATCGAACCCGAAACCTCAGGCGTGGCAGTCGGTTACACTAACCACAACGCCAGAGAGGCCGACAAGACCTACATTCCGTCGGCTATGTTTTTAAAAGGGATTAAATATAATGACCACCAGAAATAGTAATTGCGCAGCAAAATATGCTTACTAAAATATATCATAACGAGCACCTATACACCTCAAATCACTGCATTCCGTCTCGGAAGAGTTAGGTTATGTTAGGTTCTTTCTTAAACCCACCCAAAAATACCCGTCGACTTATTTTGATCTTTTTAAATATATTTTGGTGTGCAATTTGGTGATCATTTATTATTTTTGACTGTTATATTTTACTATATCTGGTGATAAGTTAAACATAAGCCTTTTTAAAACCCATATATTGGGATCAATCGGATTGACTTATATGCTTCCTGCTGCTATTAAGAATCACCCCACATGGCGGCCTCGATGGCGTAGTGGTTAGTGTAACCGACTGCCACGCCTGAGGTCGCGGGTTCGATTGCCGCACAAGTCAAACATTTGTGTGCATGAATATGAATCTTCGTCTTGGTCTGAGTATCTCTATGTATAATAATTTAGAAAAACAAAAAGTATAGCAGCGGAAATTATGTGCGTATTGATTTACAATTATCGCCTGCTCCGTGCGTCGGAGAGCACGTGCCGTCGGTCCCGGCTGCCATGAATATCTATGGCAGTCGTTATTGGGAAATTGCGTTCTCGAAGATCTGTGAAGTCTGCTAATCCGCACTAGCCAGCGTGGTGGACTAAGGGCTACCCTTCTCACACTGAGAAGAGGCCCGAACCCAGCAGTGAGGTAGTTTAAAACAGAGCTGATATTATTATATAATATGTATTATTATGTTTAGTTATATATATAAATCTTCTGTGCGTGTGTTTGTAATTAAACTCCTCCTAAACTGCTGGACCGATTTTGATGACATTTTTTGTGTGTGTTCAAGTGGATTCGGGAATAGTTTAGATTTGGTATTATTTTTTTTTTATTTCATGTGTACAAGTAACTTGACCAGAAGACGAATTGCTCGCCACATAAAGATTTACGGATTTGTTGGGCTCGCCAGTCTTGTCGCCCGTGTTTCACGAGGAAGCCTTCGCAACGACTACAGTTCTCAGGCTCAGAGTAAGCGGTACTTCTTTAGTTCAATACTGCCTGTAATTGGGACATAATAGCTATAGGCCAATCGGCGAATTAGCTCCAATATAATATACAAGCTTTTTCCCGCGGCCTCGCTCGCGTAAATGTACGTCAGGTTAGATTAGTAACAGAACGTTTTTCTGGATGATGATACCCTATATCCTTCTTTGTTCCCCTGATAACGTGTATGAGAAATTTCATGATGCTCGTTAAGGCGTGAAAGTGTAACAAACAAACTAACTCAAATACGCGTTTATATAGAGTAGTAGCGCCTCGCTGATTTCAGCATGAATGGGCCGACTCGACCGGGGAAGGACTACCCTCTCACAGAATATTGACGTGAAATACCAGTAATCCTGCTGTCGTATTTCGTTCGGTGCGTGAGAGTGCCGGAGGCGCGATCACCCTCTTTTCCCTTCCCGCTCCTTCTTCTTCCCACTTTTTTTCCTAAAGTGTCGCCATCGTGCAAGTGATGTCTCTGTTGTTGCAGGCGTCCATAGCCTACGGTGACCACTTACCATCAGGTGGGCCGTATACTTGTTTGCCACTCAAGATGTATAAAAAAAATATATTAGTTAGGATACCGCGTATTAATACATAATTACATACGTAGTCTTACGCGTTACATTTGGCCAGGTATGGTTGAGGTCCCGTGGTTGGCGAACCTATCGTTTGGTTGATGATCGTTTATCGGGCACAATTGAACACTCCATGCTGCTACAGAGAATTTCTTGATAGTAAAACCTCTGACAGAAAAGGAAATAAGCTACCTTTCATCCAGAAAAAGTACTGGTCCCGAGGAAGAGAAAATTGACATAACCTACATTTACGCGAGCGGCGAGCAGCGATAGCTCAGTGGGGAGACCAACAGACTGCAATGCAGAGGGTCTCGGGTTCGAACCCACACCGCGCACCGCTGACTTTCGGAAGTTATATGACTTTTTGAAATTATGTGCGTATTGATTGGCAATTATCGCCTGCTCCGTGCCTCGGAGAGCACGTTAAGCCGTCGGTCCCGGCTGCCATGAACATCTATGGCAGTCATTATTGGGAGAGTGTCGACACAAAAGATCCCATTGGGTCGAAGTGTCGCCGGTCTGCACTGACTGGCCCCCACATAAGATAAGATAAGATGTACGCGAGCGGCGCTGCGCCCAAAATCTAGTGCCCGATAAAGGGTAGTAGACTTGCCAACCACGGGACCTCAACCATACCTGGTGAAATGCGGGTGTAATACATTTCTGCTTACCTCTTAAAGGATATAGTGTGAGACTACGTTTGTATAAATATGCAGCATCCTAATTCTAATCCTAACTTCCTAGCTAATATAATAAATACGAATGAGAGTTTGTTTGTATATTTGTTTCGCGTTCACGCCTTAATTACTTGACTGATCATCATCCAATTTCGGATACACGTTGTAAGGGGTACAGAAAAGGACATAAGATACCTTTTATCCAGAAAAAAGTATTATTACGAAGGGATGCCTACATTTTTGAAGTGAAATCTTCTTTAGGCGCGTTGAGCACTTCTTGGGTGAACAAAAATCATGGAACTCGCGTCATCGTCACGCTTCCATGCTATATTATTTTTTTTAGAATATTAACGATATCTCAGAAATTATGCATCTTACGTAAAAAATAAACGAAATGTTGACCTCCTTAATGACTCCTAAGAGAGTATCAGCAACTAGCATCCGACCCGCCCTTTCTTTTCATTTTTTTTGGATTATAAAGAAGTATTTATGATCAAGGATTAAAGTTTTCACTTCTATCGGTAGTCCCTAAAAACTGCGCCAATTTTTTTTAAATATATCTTCTAGATTAATGCGAGCAAAATGTAATATTATATACCTAATTATAACATTTCAAACGAGTATAATAATAAAATCGCTTTTTCGTCAACAGTGAAACAGATGCTTTAAAGGGTAGATCGTGACAATGTGACCTCGATACAGAAGGGAACTATAAACACATGTTTTAGTTGACCTCAGAGCGTAAAGCGCGGAGACATGACGTCATAGGACCTTGGAGGATCACGAGACGCACCTCGAGGTGTGATATTTTACCCCGATAATACGAACTACACCCGTACACTGAACATTCAGTCTTAGAAAAAAACTGCCTACTAGTATATGCTCGAGCCACGAATCCAAAACTTTTTAAACCTTGATAAATTATCAAAATACCCTTAAACTCTACACGCAGGAAAGGAATTTATGTCAAACTTGTACTAAATAAATCCACATCGGTATTACCTCACATATTGAATCTAAAACCTTACGGTTTGTAATAAGCTTACGTACAAGTTGACAGTGATGAATCACTTTATTTCGTCAAACATCGAAATCATAAAATCATTAAGTTAATAATTTTGGGCCTAAAGTAAGGATTACACACTTCAAAGTTTATTAGTTAGCAATATACTAATATTTATCTATATTAGGTGCTACAGTTAAGCCAGGATTGCAATTTACGAGATGGTCCCTGCAAAAATACTAAGAACGATTTAATAATATAATGATTATTATTATAAAATCAAAAAATCAAAAATAAAAAACCGCAAAATTTGACCCGCATCCAAACCTTTTGAATTCCATAGGGTATCTAGTCTAATTAGCTAGACTAGTTCAAAAACTTACCGCTGGAGTTCTCAACAAAAAGAAAATATCGTGCCAGATGGAATTTGACAACCAGCGGACAAAACAGCACACACTGAAAATATAAATTAGAATATTAAATTCTCAATCAAAATGTTGCAGGCCACTGATTCCAAATGAATGGTCATGACGGCCTCGTTGGCGTAGCGGTTAGTGTAACCGACTGCCACGCCTGAGGTCGCGGGTTCGATTCCCGCACAAGTCAAACATTTGTGTGCACGAACATTGATGTTTGTCTTGGTCTGAGTGTTGCTATGTGTAATATGTATGTATTTACAAAAAAAAAAAGTATATATGTATGTTTATCCATTGTCTAGTACCCATAGTACAAGCTCTGCTTAGTTTGGGTTAGATGGTGTTGTGTGTATGTGGTAGAATATTATATTATTATTATAACAGCCAAGACTGACAGCTTAACTTGCTCTCCAGGATTCACCCAGATCTTTCCCGTTCGACTGTGCTATTAACATTAGTGAATAAGGCTGAGCACAATGAGGTGCCGTGTTCAAATTCCTCGTGGAGCCAAAGAAGTTTTCTTTTAAATAATTTTCAGTGGTAGCCAGGGGTTACAAAGTTGGTGATGTTGCATCACCGCGCTAGGTACGTACAACTCTCTCTCTCCAGCACTGCTGGAGTTTTCGTGACGTCTAGTTCCATAAAACTGAGATGGAAGAAAAATTATTCACATATTTCTACATCCTTTTGTGGACTATAATATCTTCAGCGATAGGCCGCTGCGACCGAAATTCGGTTAACAGGACCTCATTATGTATTGGCATACCTATATATTCTTCCTTGGTCAATCTTTTACCAAACTTTGATCTATACTAATATTATAAAGCTGCAAAGTTTGTTTGTTTGGTTGAACGCGCTAATCTCAGGAACTACTGGTTCGATTTGAAAAATTATTTTTGTATTGGATTGCCTATTTACCGAGGAAGGTTATAGGCTACATAACATTACCAATAGGAGCGGTGCATCAATGAAAAATTTTGCAAAAACGGGGAAATTCTCTTATGTGAAGCAGACGAAGTTGCGCGAGTCAGCTAGTCAATTTATAAATAAAACAAATTTTATATTTTATAAGCCATTTATAACACGTTGATAGTTGGCATCGTGAGAGGGCGTTACAATCGCGATTGTCGAGACGTGGCCTGACACGATAATGTGACGGTTAGGCCGACGCGATCCACAGCTCTGACGAGGCGCAATGAAGGCTGCTCATTAAATGGACGACGTGTCGATCTATAGATAACACGTCACTTTTAAGACTTAGTCATTAAATCGCAGAACATTATGAATTACTAGATTTTGTTTGTTCGATACCTAAACATTATGTTAAAGAAAAAAATGTAATTTATTTCGTTTGACAATAAATTTCCATAGTTTGCGGACTCTCCTTTTAAGCATTTAATGCCTTGATAGGAGGCTCCGCTCTTCCACACCGAGTTGAAAGTAAGAGTTTAATGGATAATTATTAACAAAACACAATAATATGAAACATTGAATTTAAACAATAATTTTAGACATTATTTCACTTAACAAATAAAGTCGTAAATAAATAAGGTTATGTCAATTTTCAATCTCTGGGAAGCATTTATTTTTCTGGATGAATGTACCATAAGATGTCCTTTATACTGTACTCCTGACAACGTGTGTGCGAACTTTCATTATGATCGGTCGAGTAGTTCAGGCGTGAAAGTATAACAATTAAACTCACAGTCGCATTTATATCTAATACTAGATGTTCCCGCAGTTTCACCCGCGTTTATCGTTACTGCGTCGTCCCCGTGGGTCGTAGCGTGATGTTATATTATAGCCTATAGCCTTCCTCGATAAATAGGCTATCCAACACTAAAATAATTTTTCAAATCGAACCAGTAGTTTCTGGGATTAGCGCGTTCAAACAAACAAATAAACTCTTCAAATTGCGCATACGCCTCAAATCACTGCATTCTGTCTCGGAAGGGTTAGGTTATGTTAGGTTCCTTCTTAAACCCACCCAAAAATAGCTTCGTGGGGCTCCGTCGACTTATTTTGATCTCTTTGCTGTGCAATTAATATTTTTGGTATCAAAATGCGGTTTTAATTTTGGTAATAATAATATAATAATAATAATAATAAATTTATTTGCATAAAATGTGGTGGATACAAAGATGACAAAAATAACAAACAGCACAAAACACATTTCGCCATATTACAATAGCATGCAAAAATTTAATGAGTACAATTTGTAGAATTCTAGTAAGGTTTCATTTACACAATTTAATATTTATTACTTAACATAAAGTATTTCTAAAATGATAAGACACTGAGGCAAATTTATTTAGAAATTCGTTAACAGAGTAAAAACTTTCTTCAATCAGCCATTTTTTTAGTGCAGGGCAAAATTTATTGTAGGGTAGTTTTACTATATCTTCAGGTATCGCGTTAAAAATAAGTGGTGCCATATACACACAACTTACTCTAAACATCTCTAATCGAGGTATGGGCATTTTTAAATAGTTATGGTTAATTTTACGCTTATTTTTATTATCTTTAACTTCGAACAATTCTAAATTACATTTAACAAATTTCGCTACTTCATAAATGTATATACTAGGCACAGTTAAAAGACTTTCTGCTTTAAATATTTGCCTACATGAGTCAGACCACTGCATAGTATATATTGCACGGATGCATTTTTTCTGAGCTATAAATACCCGGGTCATTTCTGATGAGTAGCCCCAAACTAATATACCATAACGAATTATGGAGCAAACGTATGCATGGTAAACCAACAATGCTGATTGCCTTGAAGCCACATCCTTAACCTTTCTTAAGGCAAAGACAAATTTATTTATTTTTTTGCAAACGCTATCTATATGTGGTTTCCATGTAAGATGTTCGTCAACCGTGACACCTAAAAATGTTGTGCTCTGTATTTGTTCAACTACTTGGTTATTGCATTTAATATTTAATTGTTCGTGCTTGGTGTTAAAAGATCTAAAGTGAATAGCTTTTGTTTTATCTATGTTCAATTTTAATTTATTTAAGTTCAGCCAATTATTAATATCAAGAAGTGTATTATTTATTTGATTTTCGCAGTTAACGGTTTTGTCACTTCCTATAATTACTGTAGTATCATCAGCAAACAAAACACAATCGTGTTTTTGTATTGCTTGAGGAAGATCGTTAACAGAAATTATGAATAACAAGGGTCCAATCACACTCCCCTGCGGCACACCACAATAGTTATATCTAGGTTCAGAATCAAAGTTTTCCAAATTATTTGTAACATTATTGAATTTAGTTATTCGAGTGATTTGTTTTCTGTTATATAAAAATGACTTGAACTATTCTAGTGCGACACCTCGTATGCCACATTTGTCTAATTTATCAAAAAGAATACTATGGTTTACAAAGTCAAAAGCTTTGGTGATCATTTACTATTTTTGACTGTTATATTTTACTATATCTGGTGATAAGTTAAACATAAGCCAAAAAATATTGATGAAATAGTTAGTATGCAACAACGTTACCGATTCTTATTAATCTCCTATTACTTAAAGACTTGAAATAACATTCGTTAATTAAAGCAATATCCAAACGCAAATTGAGTAGTGTCATTTTAACAGACATTTTAATATCAAAACGAATCCAATTAATTCATAAACTTATAAAGATAAATACTACAAATAATTAATACGGACATATGTTTTATATAAGTGAGCTTAATCGTCCAACTCTTGGTTGTAAAATCACCCGTTTCCGTGCGTTAAGCATGCTCAAACGTACGAACCAATTAAGACCAAGTGTAACGCATTTAATATGACAAGTTATAGTCAAATGTCGAACGCAGTTTGTTAGTTATATTTTACAGACGCGGTATGCATGCTAATTAAAATTGTATTTTTGTATTGCAAATTAATTGGAAAATAATCGTATTGTATTTGCCGAAAAGATAATAATAATAAGTTTATTTATTTTTAACAATAATAATAAGGTTATTTGGTTAATAAAAAAGATAAGAGTACACAAAATTAGATGTGACACTGAATCCCGCACTAGGATACCCTGTGTTGCGGGATCCAGTCTCTTTCGTTCTGGTATTCTTACAGTAATACTTAGATAATTACAGTCTTATGCATCTATTCCCAAAGGGCTAGGCAAAGTGTGTTTCACTTATATTGAACCAGCTATAGTTTCATGGCCCTCGTAATCCAGGCGAGCTTATTCCCGTTTACCGAGCTGAGTACCAGACTATTAAGAATATCTAAAACAAAAAAATCTTTATAAAATTTTTGCAACACAGGAATCGAACCCGAGATATCATGTACAGGAGTTACACTACTACCCTTGCCGTTAAAGTGGATCTCAAAACGCAGTTTACTTTACTGACATCCAAATTTCGTAGATATATTCACCCTCTGAGCTACCTGTAATACAAATGCATTTTTGTTTCGGATGATAATCAAACCAGTTACATGCCCTATGTATGTCGATAGACTCGAGATATCCACTAATATTCGTGACAGATAGTCAGATGAATAACCATTGCCGTATATATGTAAAGGCGGCTGTACACATTGGGCCAAGGTAGTGGGCCAGCGTGTTGGGCCAACGTGTAGAGATCTACTTGGCGGTATCAACAGCCGCCATAACGGGAGGCCGAGTTGACGTTCGTACCGCAAAATTTTAAGTAACCACCTCCGGATGTTCGGTTTCAATTATCATAATCATAATAATCATTTATTCAACTTAAATTGGTACAAACGGATACAGAGCTTATGTTACATCGTAAAGGTAATATATAAGGGGTGTCTGTACTAGGGTAAACCTGTGCCACAGGCATTAAGGGCACACACTGTATAATCCTAATCCTATCCTAACTTCCTAACTAATATTATAAAAGCGAAAAGGAGTTTGTTTGTTTGTTACCTTTACACGCCTAAACCACTAAACCGATCATCCTGAAATTTTGCATATACGTTGTCAGGTGTACAGAAACGGACATAGGCTACCTTTCATCCCGCAAAAAATTACTGATTCCGAGGAAAACAACAATAACGTTCTTATGATATTAGATGGCGCCACGTGCCTTTCGAATGATGATTGAATTATATCATTACAAGCAGAGTACAACCCGAATTGATTGTCAAATTCTAAATTAACGCAAGCGAAGCCGCGGGCAAAAGCTAGTATAGATATAAATTCTAAAACAATACTTATAAAACTTTGTTATTTATATACAAAACTTATAAATTGCATTATAAACTATGTGATTACTATGAGTAATTAAAGAGCTATTTTATTGCGTAACACCTAAAAACAGTAATAAAATTTTCAGAATTAAAATTTCTAAGGTTATGTGAAGGCTGGTTTGTGGCCACATGCGCCTGCAAAATAAGCCCAGACACGCCACTATTAATACGTAAAACTTACAATAATGTAATTATCGTAACAACTAACCTAAGCAGTTGGAATAACATTCATAATGATAGGTGGCCAGAATTAAAAAGGTCAAAAAGCAACAGAAGGTTCAGAAATAATAATAGTTTTTTGTTCTAGAATGTTTAAGTACTAACTACGGCCCACAGTTTCACTCATATCATTAAAACGTAGCCTGTGTTATTCAGAGATAATGTTGCTTTATATTCGTAAAAGAATTCAAGCAAATTTTACAGTTTATATCTGGTCTTAATATGATAATTTTCTGTTGTTTCAGGATCTGTTAGAGCGTATATTTCGATTATTCGACGTCGACGCAAGAGATCACCTCGTACAAGATGACTGGATCGAATACTTGAAAGAAAGATTGACGTAAGTTTGACCGGCGGATATTTTTCACAAGTCCGCTTAACGCCATCTCTTAAAGAGTAGACGCAATAATGTCTTACCTCTCATGCACTAGATGTCGTAAGTACAGACTACGTAAACATAACAAATTGTTAAAATGTAATATATGATTTAGACAGTATCATGATTTTGTAGTAAGTAACAAAAGTCAAAAGTAATAAACATAATTGTTTATACATTATTGAATGATGTATACAAAATCTATGTAAATTGTAGCTAATATCTATTAATTTGACTAGATGGCGCTATAGTTAATTGTAATTTTCAAAATGGTTGTTCTGTTACTTTGACTATTAGACACTAGATGGCAGGTTAATCAATTACGTTAATTATTGGGTACCTTCATGTTAGTAATCTAAATAGTACATTTTTTTTAAACCAATAATATTTTAATATATTTTCCAGGGAAGACAAGCAGCTAGATTTCGTGGAGCAAGTGGAAAGTGTAGCGTATGTGTTGTGTGGCAACGGAGTGATAGTTTTGGACACCTTTCAGCTTATCCTACAAAATAAAGTCGTAAGTATATATTAAATAATAGTCAAATATTAGATGAAAACAATAAAAGGTTATTTCTTGAATGTTTAACTATATTATCATTTGTAGTATGCTATTACGTGTCATTTAAAACGATACAACTACATACAATGATTAGCGTAGCGGAAGATGACCAGATCCTTAATCTGTTAAGTCTTAGAATACCAGACATTATTAAAATCTATTGTCTGGCCACCGGTGTGCAGTTGCGACTCAGTAGGTTAAGAAGATTCTTGCAGTGGGGCAGTTACTGCTTCGTATATCTACAGGGCTAATATTATACTATTTTTGTTTGTAGGTAACAAATAAACTGTTCAGAGTAGTGGACACGGACGGCGATGGTTACGCGACCGCTGACGAGATCATGGAGTTCCTCTCAGTTGTCACCAGTAGCAGGTGAGCCAGATATCCGCCAACTAAAGCTATGATCAGTATCTACAGATTGATGTTTCGAGTCCGGGTCATCTTTGCATCCGGGTTTGCAAAGCCTCCGTGCCATCGGTTATTTAAAATAAAAAAATGTAAATTAGTACTCCGAGGCATAACGATTTCAAGTACAGTAACTTCGTATGACTTTAGCCCTGAGGGGTGACATTGACCCTTAATTGGAAAAAGTTTGAAGTTCCCACCAGACCACTATCATACTTTTTGCCAAAAAAATACAATAGATAGCACTATAAACTGTCAGTAAAACAGCTTCTTCCAATTAAACAGCTTTTTCAATTAAGGGCCAATGTCACCCCTAAGGGCTAAAGTCATATGAAATTACCGGTAACTAAAAAGGGTTTGCCTTGTATTCTTAAATAATTAATATAATGTCCTCCAGACCGAATTTCGGTTACGGCAGCCAATCTTAACGGAGACTGGCCATCTGCGCAGGAGATATTATAGTGCACAAGTATGTGTGCAAACACAAGTGCACTCTCTGTTCCCTAACTCTCATGATCCGATGGGACGGTAAATCCGACACGACCGGAGAGAGATCAGGCGCAGGACCAACGGCTTTACGTGCTTTCCGAGGCACGGAGATGTCTAACACCGCTAACTGCCTAACTCCGGGCTCATATTGAGATTTTTAACAGAAAAATCCAATAACTTTTTGTTGCTCCGACCCGGGATTCGAACCCAAGACCTCATGCACAGCAGTCGCATTCACTACCGCTGCGCCATGGAGGCAGTTAATAATAGCCCAACAACACTCTTTTTGATACTGGTGTCGTACCTGGGCTTCACGGTCGCGCTTGACTTGTCCCTTACATCACTGCGTCTGCCTTAAAGTCGTGCGTTAATACTAATTAACTACTTCTACCAGACTTGTATTGAGTAATATATTATTCCAGACCGCGCGTGGGCTTCGACAAGCATAGCGTGGACCGCCTGGAGAAGCTGTTCAGAGCCACCGTCGGAGATCAGAAGGAGATCACCAGGGAACAGTTCCAGAAGATTGTCGTTTCCAAAAATGTATGTAGTTGTTATCGTAGTTAAAATTTGTGTTGCGTTCCAGTCATCCAATGATAAACAGAGTGAATATTTCAGATTTAGTTTCCTAGCATACAGTTCTTATGTATTATATACCACGTTCCCTAGGCTAGGGTAATGGCCTATCGTATCAATGGGTATGTCCTTCTGGCCTCAATTGCTACCTTACTTTTTCAAAAAACCAGTTGAAGTGTCGATTATGCTTAGAAACCTACCTTTTTAAAAACCTCTAATAGAGCTCTCAAGAACATCGGACAGAAAGGACATTCAGAATAGGCACAAGTATTTACAGGTTGCATAATATTTATTCTGCGTGGAGATCGTACTCTCAACTCTCAATGCACTGGCGAAGCAACGACTTAGGTCCGGTTCTTAAATCAAGAAACGAGTCGTTTTAGCTGCGGGCAGATATTTTTCAGATAATATCAGATAAAAATTTGCTGTCCGTGGGTACAAGGTTTCAAGAAATAGGAACCGGGCGTTAAACTACAGCCTCATTACTTGATTAACATCCTCTTTGACTTTGCACCACCCTTTCTTCATCCTTGCTAATATTATAAATTCAAAAGTAACTCTGTCTGTCTGTCTGTCTGAAATCTTTTCACGGCTAAACTACTCTACCAATTTAGATGAAATTTGGTACAGATATGTATAGTTTAAAACCTGGGAAAGGGCATAGGCTACTTTTTATAGATGTTGGTACCACGCGGGCGGAGCCGCGCGCAAAAGCTAGTAATAAAATATATTCTGTTTGTCCACAGCCGTTCTTCACGGAACGGGTGTTCCAGATCTTCGACGAAGACGACTCGGGTGCCATATCTCTGCTGGAGTTCATCGCAGCGGTGCACCGATTCGCGGGGCAAACGCCTGATGACAAGATACGGTTCCTCTTCAAGGTCTATGACTTAGATGGTACGTGATGTTTTATATTATTCTAAGGTTACTTTGTAACATTACAACAGCAGCGATAGCTCAGTGGGGAGACCAACAGACTGCAATGCACAGGGTCTCGGGTTCGAACCCACGTCGCACACCTCTGACTTTCGGAAATTATATGAATTTTCGAAATTATGTGCGTATTGATTGACAATTATCGCCTGCTCTGTGCCTCGGAGAGTACGTTATGCCGTCGGTTCCCGCTGCCATGAACATCTATGGCAGTCGTTATTGGGAAGTCAGTGCCCTCTAATATCCTGATACTGGTCTAGCCTTAGGGTATCGTTAGCCTTCGGATTGCGGAGGTCAGATGGCAGTCGCTCCGTGTAAAAACTGATATCCAGTCAAATCCGGTTAGACTAGAAAGCCGACCCCAAGTGACTTGGGAATAATAAAGGCTAGGGGGAAGACTTGCATTTAGATACTCGAAGCGCTAACTTAAAATATTAAGTGGTAATAATAATATCAGCCCTGTTCAATGGAGCTTGTATTCTTATTCTGAGAAGGGCTAAGTCACCACGCTGATCCAAGGTAGATCCAATGGAAACACTTTACACATCTTTAAGAACATTATGTAGAACTGTCAGGCATGTATATGTTCCCTTTACTATTAAAGTGAGTGATAATAATTAAGTATTTAATACGCACATAGCTTTGGGAAGTCGGAGATGTGTTCTGTGGGATGGACCTCGACTTATGCGTGGCAGATCAAAGGCACAAATCAAGAAATAGAACCCTAGACGATTAAAACTAAACCTCAAGGAATACTTAGACATGTATCTAGTCCAAATTCCAATAAGTAGAAGTCGAAGTTTTACGTGCCTAGGTTAACATGACGACTCGATGGCGTAGTAGTTAGTGTAACCGACTACCACGCCTGAGGTCGCGGGTTCGATTCCCGCACAAGTCAAACATTTGTGTGCATGAACATGGATGTTTGTCTTGGTCTGGGTGTTTCTATGTTTAATATGAAAAAAAAGAAGTACGAGTATATATGTATGTTTATCCATTGTCTAGTACCCATAGTACAAGCTCTGCTTAGTTTGGACTAGATGTTGTTGGGTACATAAAAAAAAAACTATTTACAAAATAAATCCTAACAGAAAAATCAATAAGCCTTTGTCAGAAGAATTCTACATGTTAATCTATACTAATATTATAAATCTGAAGAGTTTGTTTGTTTGAACGCGCTAATCTCAGGAACTACTGGTTCGATTTGAGAAATTCTTTTAGTGTTGGATATCCTATTTATCGAGGAAGGCTATAGGCTATATAACATCACGCTACGACCCACGGGGGCGGCGCAGTAACGATAAACGCGGATGTTACCGCGGGAACATCTAGTCTATCTAATAACCGTATAACTGGTTTAGGTGACGGCTTAATCCAGCACCGTGAGCTACAGCATGTGATGCGCGCGTGTATGGAGGAGAACGGCATGCAGTTCAGCGACGAACAGCTCCTCGAGCTTACCAGCGCCATGTTCGAGGACGCGGATGCCGAACAACGTGGCGCCATCACCTACGAGGCTCTCAAAAAGCAGCTCAGCAACCACGACGGGTTACTGGAAAACCTCTCTATAAGGTTAGTGGTAATAGTACCAAAGGCTGAAAACATTAATGTTTTTGAATGAATTTTGGTTTTAAATAATTATGATATTAGTATTCAATTAAAGGATCGAATATAATCTACCAGGACTACTCATCCTTTAGGGATCCTACGTTTACTTCGCCTATTGGCGTTCAGACCAGCGCGCAAAAATATCTTATTTTTGTGCATAGTGTCATTATAATATCTCGATACACGAACAGATTAAAGATTACGAACAGATTAAAGATTACTTAGGCTCGGCTCTTACTTTCAGAACGAGTCGCTTCAGCTACGGACAGTTAAACTACTTGTTTCTGATTGTAGGAACCAGGTCTAAGAGATTTTATTTCAAACATCTTGATGTCTCTTCCAACTATGTCAGTGCTAGTATGTATTCACGTCGGTTGTACAACGGGCGGGTTTAAAACTAGGACCCCTCACGAATTTCTTGACAGGACAATCTAATAACACTACCTGAACTGCGAAACAAACCCAAAACCTTTCGCCTAGTAATCGCATCTACAACTGCTGCGCCACCGGATAACCTCCATCTTGACAAATATTAACCAGCATAATTTCTCCAATATAAAAAACATCTTCTTTTCCAGCATAGACCGGTGGCTGGTGCCTCCAAAACAAGAGCCTGAACCAGTCTCCTTTCTCCAGAGGTTGTCCAAGTTGAAGCCCTACCAGCTCTCTGCTCCGTACTTCAGGAATAACTACGTGTTCCTGACTTACTTGGGGCTGTTCTTCGTGGTGAACATCGGGTTGTTCGTAGCAAGGTGCATTGAGTATAGGAAAGCGAACGGATTTGTCATATTCGCCAGAGCATGTGGTATGTTTTAAAATTTCATATATGTATAGGTAATAGAACGGGTCAGTACGTTGATCGACTCCATAGATGTTACCACAGTAACCTTTAAGGATTCACAGCTCATAAAGAATGATTGACGAACAATAGTTTTAAAAGGCCAGCCTCATACTTGCTGCTCTACAAGTCACCCATTAGATCACAATTAGAATATGCCACTGTTGCATGGAATCCATATTATACAAAATATATTGATCAAATAGAAGTAGTACAGCTTAAATACCTCCGTGCCGTTAATTATAGATGTTTTCGCAAAAGAAGCTCATACCATGACACAATGGTTAAATTCTCTCTAATGACACTCAAAAAGAGACGATGGCTAATGGACTTATCTGCGATATATAACATTTGTCGTAATAAGTATGACTGCAATAACCTAATGAATCAAATACAAATAAGAATCCCTAGCAGCTCCCATCGTATACGCGCTGCACATAACTGGGGCCTTTTTGCACCAAGGATGTGCAGAACAAATGCGGCTGAGCGAGCACCACTTTGCCGCATTATGAAACTTTATAATAAATATTTCACAGATATTGATTTGTTTATACTATCTCCTGGGCAATTCAAGAAGTGCGTGGTTGAGAGACTCAACGAAATGGCTAATGATCATAGTTGATGTTGAATATCATTTTATTTGTAATAAAGTAATAAATTAATTATTGCTTTGTCATGCCAGAACTAATATATGTAACACTATCTTTTTTGTACTAATATTAATTTTGCGGACAACGATGTTGGTTGTGCATATATTTAAGTACTTTGGTAATAAGTCGTTTGGTTTAGCATAGTGTACAATTGTTTGTCGTCCTGAATAAATAAAATAAAATAAAAATAAAATATTTTATAAAGAACCAATGGCTGTCATGAACATTTATGACAATTGACAATTTTTTTTTCTCTTTATTTTATATAAGGGGTCTTTATCCACAAGGATACGCCAACCCCATCGTACCTTATCGTACACAACACAACTTTATCTTAATTTAAATATTCTGATTTAAATCTGGAATTACGTTATCCGTTTGGGTGATCCAGCTGACTGACACTACACTGCTTTATGGAGTGCGCGAATGGCGCAGTGGTTTTAATTATCGTCTCACCATTGGCACTGCTCCAAGTGTACTGGATTCGACCCCCACACGAGACAAATTTGTTTCATCCACAAATAGTTGTTCTTTGTGTCCGTTGTTTGGATTGGATTTATTTCTAGTACTGTTGGATCTTCGATCAAATATACCATAGATGCACATTCTCATACAAAAACCGCGTCAATATGTGGCACTGACCAGTACTACTTACTTATAAGTGTCTGCATTTATTATGCCATCCAGGAAATAAACCGGAATAACCATTGAACGCCCACTGAGAAATATTTTGTAATAGTTTAAACGCGTCAATGTAAATCGTCCTAAGTGTGTTACTCGCGATACGCAACTAAGTATATGGTACGGTCTCCACCGTATTAGTGGTGTCGATTCGCTCTCGCTTACGGGCAGCGCACGCAAGAGTGAGTGGTACAGGTGCATAATATAGCGCATACGACTGATTTATGCACAGTTTTGTTGGGGCCGTTTTTCGAGCGACGATCGTGCATCTATGGTATATTTGATCGATGTGTTGGACATTCTAGCTCCTCAAGGTACAAATAATTGGCGCCGTCTGCCCTTCTACTACTCATCACAATTTGGTTACAGGCCAATGTCTAAACTTCAACTGCGCGTGGGTGCTAGTCCTGATGCTGAGGAACTGCCTCACGCAGCTGCGAGTGCGAGGGTTCAGCTCTTACCTGCCGCTCGACCATCACATCTACTTGCATAAGCTCACGGGCGTCATGATCTCTATATACAGCCTGGTACACACTGTCATGCATCTGTGTAACTTCAGTAAGTACTGCTCTCAAACCTATGACTCCGAGAGGGTAGGCAGTTATGTTCACATTTTGCTGGTTGTGGTTTTAAGTCCCACATATGCGGTAAGTCTTGTCTCGTGTCCTGGTCACAGCGCCAGATTCCGTGCGGCTACTGAGTATTTCTTGACAGAAAGCCTCAATAACGCAGTCGTATTCACTATTGCTGTGCCACCGTGGCAATCAGTAAGTAGTCCTCACTTATTCTTATCAGCTGAGAGACCAGTTTGAATGGCTTGTGTGTAAGGCTGCGGATTTTTCACCACTGGCACCGTGGCTAATTAGTTACTCGCCAAAAAAAGGAAAATTTCCTTTTGTGTAGTAGATACTGGTTTCATGTCAAGCAGGTTTGATCTGTGCAGTCATGAATGACGCACTGGTTAAATAGCTTGCTTTACCACAGCCATTGCGTCAGTATTGTTCGATGCCCACGCGTGCTCAAAATTAGACTGATCCAGAAATGATGAATCCTGCTGACCTAGTAATGATGTCCATTGTTTTAATAAAATAACGATTATTCTGAATACGAGAGAAGACTTTATAAATAATCTTCTTTGTCTCCAGGTCTCATAGTAATCAACGACCCGGTACTGAACAAGTCAAACTACACGTTATACGAATGGCTTCTCACTGAGAAGCCAGGCTTGTTCGGGCTGGTGGGAGGCTGCGCGAACCCCACAGGCGTGGCGCTGGCTGTCATCCTTCTGGTTATGTTCGTCTGCAGCCAGCCGTTTATCAGAAGAGGGGGGAGCTTTGAGGTAAGTCTTCAATGTTAGCTGTACTTAAAATTTGCCTTAATACTGGACATGAGCCTTCTAATAGACAATACACCTACATTCTAGCAAATAAATAAATTTGAATTTGAATTTGAATACATATTTTAAAATGAAAAAACGAAGTTTGAAAATCCTGAAATTTAACAATTTCATGACTTAAATAATAGTATCAAAATTTTGTAATAGATTATAGACACTTGGCGACACTGGTTTTGCTGCTGAAAGTACAGCGGCTTAAGGTGAAGGAATACAATATAAGTTTTTTTGACAGTGGGCTAGAAGTAATTCCTCAGGCTATAACCCATCAAAAACGTGTTATTAAGGACTACCAATATAACTTTTATAATAGTTTACGATTTGCTTTGGTTTCAGATATTTTACTGGACGCATCTTCTGTATATACCATTTTGGTTGCTACTACTATTCCACGGACCCAACTTCTGGAAGTGGTTCGTGGTCCCTGGCACTATCTACATATCAGAGAGGATCATGAGATTGGCTTGGATGAGGTAATCATAACAATACTTTATTCGTTTCGTTTTATAGCTTTATTTTGAATTGACTCCGGCCCGGCTGAACAGCGAAGGCGTACATAAATCCCAAGAAACTTGAGTTTAAATCTAATATCCTAGGGCTTGCACCAATGGAATCTTATAGACGCCAATGGCACTGTTGTAAGCCATGGCTGTAAAATATTACTGACTACGTGTGTACGAAAAATTCCAGGTCAGAACGTGGCAAGACCTACATATCATCAGGTATCTTACTTCCTTCACGCGTGACGCACCTGGTGGTCAAGCGACCACCTCTCCTAGACTTCCACGCAGGCGACTATGTGTTTGTCAACATCCCTGCTATCGCGACGTACGAGTGGCATCCTTTCACAATCAGCAGTGCTCCTGAGCAGGAAGGTGTGTAATAACCAACTAGTTCACATTAACTGGGCATTTTCTTTATTTAAAGCTTTGTCACAATATTTAATTATAAATAGTTAACCATCGCTCACTATAGCGACTAAGGGCTACATCGTGAGGAAACCTGCATGACTGAGAATTCTCCACAATGTTCTCAAAGATATGTGAAGTCTTCTCGCACTGGGGCCAGTGTGGTGGACAAGGCTCACCATTTTTCATACTGAGAAGAGGCCCATTGGGACAGTCTATATATCGCGCTGATGAACTGCCTCCGTGGCGCAGCGGTAGTGAATGCGACTGCTATGCATGAGGTCTCGGGTTCGAATCCCGAATCAATTAAGATTGGCCGCCGTAACCGAAATTTGGTCTGGAAGACATTATATGGGGCTGATATTATTATTTTGTCACAATATAACTTTGTAACTGGCCATTAAGTTACATTCTGTTTTGTTTTATAATTTTAAATGTGTGGTATGTAAGCGTTTAAGTTTTTATTATTGAACATAATTTACTTGTGAAAACTTTTAATTGGCCGTATCTTATCTTATAAATATGTATACTGTACCATTTTAGCTGTAAGTTTTCCAAAAACAATAAAATAAAATAAAAATAAAATTGCTCACGATTATGCCGTAATAATTTTAATGGGTTATCCAGCCGATATGAATGATTCAGTGAGGGTACAAATACGACTCGTCTAGGAAAGTCGACTCTAATAGGAGATTGGTGTAGAAGTAATATTACTGGATTTAGCCCGACAAGTAAAACTGACAGGCGCTAGCGTTACAACCTACTTTTCTCATTCCTTTCCTTTTATCAAAAGCACTTTGTACATATGTGTAGGATGACGTGTACAATCAGCGCAAGGTGGCTGCAGAATCTGGATGAGAGTAGTCGTGGATCGTGCTCAGTAGCTTGTAATAGGAGAGATTTATGTCCAGCAACGGACTAATTTAGTCTGATGAATAAATCAAGTCAAATCATTTATTTGATGATCATTGGTGTTAACATTACATTCAATCGTTCTCCTTGGTCTACCTCCATCATCATCATCATCATCATCAGGCTATAATAGTCCACTGCTGGACATAGCCCTCCCCCAAAGAGGTCAGTCAGGTCCCCCAGGTCTACCTTACTGGCATGCAAATGTTACATTATATGTTTTATTTAATATTTGTTAACAAAATTGTGCTAATTAGATTTTAATAGGTACATGCATCGACATAAAATTAGTATAGACATTCAAAACAAATCATCATCATCATCATCATCATCAGGCTATGATAGTCCACTGCTGGACATAGCCCTCCCCCAAAGAGCGCCATAGCGCCCTGTCTTCAGCTTGCCGCATCCAGCATCTGCCTGCAGTCTTTCGCAAATCGTCATCCCACCTGGTCAAAACAAATATATAGTCAAAATTAAAATAAATAGACTCTATGAAAAAAAGAATAATAATTTATTTTAGTACACAAACAAAACAAGCATTTTAGAATATAAGTAAGATAATTAAATTAATTTCATCAACGCCATGTCAATACAGAAATAAAATTATAATATGTCAATCATGTGTAAAACAATAGGATAAATGTCTAGCTTGTTTTTGAACTCCTCATTGTAATGTTCTTTTGTTCAGATTATCTCTGGCTGCACATCCGAGGAGTGGGCGAGTGGACCAACCGCCTGTACAACTACTTCGAGAGGGAACAGGCCAGGCTCCGCGGAGGGGAACAACTACTCGCCCTCGAGAATGGACACCAGTAAGTAATCCCAGATGTCTAGTTGGTATAAAGTTCTAAGTTGAAAGCAGACTTTAATCTTCTGTATTTTGAGTAAGATTTGGATCTTTAAGACTGCTGTTGTCAAAGTAGTTTAAATGATTATATTGTTCCTAGCTTTTGCCCGCGGCTTCGCTCGCGTTAATTTAGAATTTGACAATCAATTCGGGTTGTACTCTGCTTGTAATAATATAATTCAATCATGATTCGAAAGACACGTGGCGCCATCTATTAATCATAAGAACGTTATTATTGTTTTCCTCGGGAACAGTAATTTTTTTCGGGATGCAAGGTGGCCTATATCCGTTTCTGTACATCTGACAACGTATATGCATAATTTCAGGATGATCGGTTCAATGATTTAGGCGTGAAAAGGTAACAAACAAACTCATTTTCGCTTTTATAATATTAGTTAGGATAGAATTAGGATTAGGATAATCAATGTAAGTTAATGCAGATACTTCTTGAAACTTCGATCCAGTCGTGACTAATATTGTTGTTACAGTATAGGCACGTGTCAAAGATTACTTATAAAGTATAGGTACGTGTCAAAGATTACTTATAAAGTATAGGTACGTGTCAAAGATTACTTATAAAGTATAGGTACGTGTCAAAGATTACTTATAAAGTATAGGTACGTGTCAAAGATTACTTATAAAGTATAGGTACGTGTCAAAGATTACTTATAAAGTATAGGTACGTGTCAAAGATTACTTATAAAGTATAGGTACGTGTCAAAGATTACTTATAAAGTATAGGTACGTGTCAAAGATTACTTATAAAGTATAGGTACGTGTCAAAGATTACTTATAAAGTATAGGTACGTGTCAAAGATTACTTATAAAGTATAGGTACGTGTCAAAGATTACTTATAAAGTATAGGTACGTGTCAAAGATTACTTATAAAGTATAGGTACGTGTCAAAGATTACTTATAAAGTATAGGTACGTGTCAAAGATTACTTATAAAGTATAGGTACGTGTCAAAGATTACTTATAAAGTATAGGTACGTGTCAAAGATTACTTATAAAGTATAGGTACGTGTCAAAGATTACTTATAAAGTATAGGTACGTGTCAAAGATTACTTATAAAGTATAGGTACGTGTCAAAGATTACTTATAAAGTATAGGTACGTGTCAAAGATTACTTATAAAGTATAGGTACGTGTCAAAGATTACTTATAAAGTATAGGTACGTGTCAAAGATTACTTATAAAGTATAGGTACGTGTCAAAGATTACTTATAAAAATCGGAAGTTATGTATAACACAAAACGCAGATGTTTTTAAAGATATGGCATATTAAAGAGACGACTCTAGGAATCATTCATTTATGCCGAGGGACTTTACAACAATTTAAACAGCGGACGCAAGGAACACGCAGACTTAAAACAACCATTTTGTGGATCACACAATTCTTGTCCTATAAAAGATTCAAACCCACAACAGTCTGAGAAGTATCGATGGCAAGGCGATCATTTAATCCACAAAGCTTACCTTCTAAGTACGATCAAATATTTTGAAGGATAGCTGGTATAAACTAAAGTTATCATATTTCTCAGGAAACTAGCTCGATCAGTGTCGGAGCAAAGCAAGAAGAGTCGCAACAACTCCACCTGCAGTGGCAAGAAGAGATCGGTGGACTTCTCACCGTCTCCTCCCTGTTACACCAACGAGGGATACACCCCGAATGAACTGGGCAATGGCGACTCCAAGCACAGCGAACGTAAGTACGGAGTACCTACTATATTTGTTTTCTATGATTGAAAAATCAAAGATCCAAGCTATGCGATACAAAAATATGAAACATGATACTAATACCATAAGTGTGATAATCGTAAAATTATCAATCTACTGTAAAGTCGTTTTTAGAAAAATTATATAAGTATTGTTCGAAGGTTTTATTATAGTTGTGGCCTATGAATATGCATTCTAGAAGACTGGATATGCCTAACACAAAAACGCTTACTAGCAGGGACTAGTGCCCTTGTCATTTTATTACATAACTCTTTACCGATATACAAATTACACAATTCTTAGGTACGTGTCACTGATACCTGTGCAGGCGACACAAATGATACAGTGTGTCACTCAGCACAAATATTATTACTTTCGTCTTTATAATACCGAGCTCTATAGTACCACTATTAAGAATCACCTGAAATAAAAAATAAAATGAAGCACCTGTAATATTCAATAACTTTGCTCCGCTCGGGCATCGAATCTGGGACGCAAGCAGGCAAATATAAGTGCAAACTTGGCAGTTACATACTATGAACGAATAAATTGTTTATGAACAAATGTTAATGTTTTAGCTGTATCCCCTACGCGAGTGTCATACCACCCTTCGCTGCTGGCACCAGCAAGGACTCTGGAGAAGTCACGGTCCATGCCCGATGTACAGAAGAACGTCAAAAAAAGACAGCGGCTTATGGCGTAAGTTAACAGCATTATATAAGAAATCGAAACCTAGACGAACAAGATTAAGTTTAAATTAGGAACCTTTGCCGTCGCCTCCAAGAAACAGACGTGGCGTCTATGTTGACAACAACGTAGGCACAACGAAGAGTGCGTAAAGCGATATGGCCGAATGTCAATTACTGGATAATCATACTCAAATTTCTGTAAGCTGTTAAATTGACCTAGCGTTCTGCTTTCTCCGTGCTATGAGCGAAACAATAAGACCATTCATAAAAATACCTAGGTACTAATATTGAACCCCTTTTTTTCAGTTTTCATTATTTTTAAAGACTTCTCCCGTGCTAGGTTTAATTCTTGTGACGCGGTAGACTAACAAACATTCATACAAAGGACAAAAAGAACATCCAAACTCGACACAAACATTTGTGAATAACACAAATGTTTGTCCCGTGTATCCTTTGATCAACAATATCGAGTCGGCGCAAAAAATACATCTCGGTAAATAAGAGCGCACTTGAGACATGAGCTCTTATTTTGTTTAGTTCGCTTGAAACTCAGCCAATTTAAACACGTTTCACAATGCCGCAGTGTGTCTTCAAAAGTTGCAAAAATAATGCCCGAAAAAGCAATTTAACGGCCGGAGTATCTTACTTTCGGTAATTACATGAAGAATAAGTTACATTTTAAGCTTTAAACTAACAAATAATATCCAATTTTGAACAAAATAGCCGATTTTAAACCACCGCGCACCGCTACAAATGTTTGGCCAAGGCTCGCAAACACACGCACAAAGTTTTATAACAAAAATAAACGAAACAAAACGATGTAGCTCTCAAGGCAATAACGGGAAACAGTACTTTATTTGTTGCCTCTTAAGGTTGATTTCACACTAAATGTTGTTTAGCTTATGTCTTTTCATTTGTAAGTGACAGGAGTAATTTATTGCTGTGCTCGTTTTATGTGACGAATGATCGTAAGTATTAGATAATATTTTGAAGATTTGTGAGTTTATTATTAGGTGAAGATTTAAAACTTTTCTCTCCGTTTGTTAGTAAAGAAATGTAGCTGTAGGTATACGTATTGTCACGCAGACAGCATTTAGCTTTGATTTTGTACGTGACCTGATATCTAGTTGCTATTATTGATCGAAGCATGTATCGAACCCTCAACACTTGACGCAGTGGCACTAGTTAGGCGAATGAGAGATTTAACATGTAAGAGAGTAAGGTTACTGACTTGTGTGTACGGCAGGCTTCGAGACTTCATGCGCTCAGAGTCGGAGCGGCAGCTCAGCGAGTCATCCCTGCAGTTAGCGCGGCGAAAAGTAGGTGCGCCGCGCACTCCAGCGCACGGTGCGCTCGCGCACAGCTTCCGGTACATGCGCACTAAGCCTACCATCATCGCCTTCAAGACGCCCAGCTTCGAAGAGCGGCGGCGGAGCAACGATAGTATACTCACTCTTGGTAAGCAGAACGACCTTTTTTTTTCTTTTTTTTTTTGTTACTCAGGAAAAATGCTTGATGCACTATCCGCCGGCTAGGGGACGGTACCGGCGGGGCGTGTGGGACTCCCCATTCTGGTATACCCACTAAAAAACCTGGGGTGTTCCCTCTCTCACCCAATGGAGGGGCCTGTTGGGAGCTCTTAAAAGAATTGAGTCATCCATAGCAGGCCCCCCCGTGTGGGTGCGGGCCGGGTCAAACGGACCCGACCACCTCTCGTCCCCAGGGGAGAGCCTCACCGCTCTCCCCTTTCGACATTGGAAGGCGCGCGGGGACACCGCGCGCGCCCTCTCGGGGTTCTTAATTTGTGGGTGGCATAGGTAGCAGAACGACCTAACCTAACTAGAAATCATTCAACTAAGATCATCAATATCAGAATGATAAAGATATCATTCTGATATTGATGATGTTGTTTCTGTGGCGAATAGGCATTTATGAACTCGTTAAGAAGGCGTTCCGCTGTCAGCAGAGCCTCTAATCTATGTTTTTATTGCCATTGGTGGCAGACGAGCAAGTGGCCCATCTGATGGAAAGTGATAACCGTTGTTCATGGACTTCAGCAATGTCAGGACACAGCAAAGCCGCTGCCTACCGTGAAAGAAGAACTCTCTTTAAACCTCGTTTGAAGAAGGACATATCATAGCGCTCGGGATACACCGAAGCAGGCAGTTCATTCCGGAGCTTGCACGTACGTGGGAGAAATGATCGCTGTTATGTTTCTTAGGCTGGCGTCACAGTACTGAAAAACTCCAATCTTCAATTCCTAAGTTCTATATTGAACAATATAAGTTTATTATGCATTTTTTATCCCTGTAGTACCTATGTCAGGTACAAATTTATTTTCAAATAGGTAATTGAATACGCAACTTTGAAGAGAACGAGTATCAAACTTAAAACTTCGATATTGCAGCCCAACAATTTTCCCACTAGGCTATATATAGCTGTAATATATTATACTTTAAGTGTCATGATTAAGCTACTATTTGTAAACGCAGATATGCGGACAAAAGACTGAGCTTTTTTAAGAAATTTGGTAATACGGATATTTATGCTTGTTGCAGCACGTCGTCGTCTCTCAAAGAGCCTCTCTCCTGACCGGGACGTGGAGTCACAGCCGGAGATTATTGAGAACGACGGCTCCGTGGCCACTGACGACTTTGAGGTCAACTATCCAATAGGGAAACCACTGGAGGTAACTTAACGTTACATATTATAGTATCACGCTTGGGCGTCTACTAAGTCTTCGTAGCTCTCGAGGCATTTGTTTTTTATACAACTTAAGTGACAAACAAGCATACGGCCCACCTGATGGTAGGTGGTCACCGTAGCCTATGGACGCCTGCGACACCGGACGCATCACTTGCGCGTTGCCGACCCTGTAAAAATCTTTACCACCCTCTTTGAAGAACAATACATACATACATACATTTAGACTTATTTGATCATCGCTATGTCTGTTCTTCTTTTTTTTGTTTGTTTGTTTTTAAAAAGACTTAACAAACATTCAAATAACGAACACGATGAACATACCATACAACAGACTCAGGACTACCATTTATGGATCACATACATTTTAGTCTCGTGTGGGATTCGAACCCACAACACTCGGCGCAATGGCCGCGGCGAGATGACCATTTAAACCACTAAGCCATCTATGTTTCTGTTAGTAGTGCTATATAATTAACGATATATGATTATTGATTTTAAATAGGAATCTTTATTTTCAATATAATCTACTGTAATTCGAATCACTCAAGTTATTGGAAAGTCATAAAATTTATTTATTTCACGTACACATAAAACTATTATTAACGGCCTCGATAGCGTAGTGGTTAGTGTAACCGACTGCCACGCCTGAGGTCGCGGGTTCGATTCCCGCACAAGTCAAACATTTGTTTGCATGAACGTATGTTTGTCTTGGTCTGGGTGTTTCTATTTATAATATGTATGTATTTACAAACAAAAAGTATATATGTATGTTTATCCATTGTCTAGTACCCATAGTACAAAGTCTGCTTAGTTTTGGCTAGATGGTTTTATGTGTATGTGATAGATTATTATATTATCTATACTAATATTATAAAGCTGAAGAGTTTGTTTGTTTGTTTGTTTGTTTGTTTGTTTGCTTGAACGCGCTAATCTCAGGAACTACTGGCCCGATTTGAAAAATTCTTTCAGTGTTAGATAGCCCATTTATCGAGGAAGGCTATAGGCTATATATCATCACGCTAAGATCAATAGGAGCTGAGCACCAATGAAGAATGTTTCAAAATCGGAGGGTATTTTTTCCTTTTGAGAGCTTCCGCTGCGTGCGCTGCGTAAACAATTAAAGTTTCGCAAAAATCATGTATGACAGAATTGTTCCCCTTTAAAAGTTCTAAAAAAAAGTTCGCGACAGCATATGTCTATCTTTTAAGGTTGGCTCACTATAACCATTTTTATGCTAACCAAATTTGTTCTAAAATAATGCATTATTTGCGAAGGTATTATTATAAACATGATATTAATCCTTATCCAAATAAATACGTTATCCATCACAAATATTTAATTTAAAACAAAATTGTCCTTTACATCATTCGATTTCAATGAATATCGTAGGAGATATCGCAGTTTTAAAATAACATTGCAGCAAAATAATTACCCATTACAGACATAGTACAAACGATGTTTCTCCTGGTTTATTCTGCGTGATTACTACTGGTCCGATTTGAAAAATTCTTTCAGTGTTAGATAGCCCATTTATCGAGGAAGGCTATAGGCTATATAACATCACGCTACGACCCACGGGGCGGCGCGGTAATGATAAACGCGGGTGAAACCGCGGGAACATCTAGTATATTATATTATTATTACAGATACTTACTATCTAATACATCCTAGCCTATGTAAATAAATATAAAAAGAAACACAAAAATGGTAACTCAATAATAAACTAAACTAAACAAATTGCACAATAACCGGACCGTGTGAATTCGTTCAGTGTACACCATCGGTCAAATATATTATACTTGATCGATGGTGTACACGAAAAGAGATCCATTCTGTGAGCCCACGTGTTGAGCACACGCAGCGCACGCGCGAGCAGTAATGTCCAGTTGATCCACAAATGATCACGCGCGAGTCTGAATGTTCTTTGAACTTCTTTGCCCATCTATACTAATATTATAAAGCTGAAGAGTTTGTTTATTTGAACGCGCTAATCTCAGGAACTACTGGTTCGAATTGAAAAATTATTTTAGTGTTGGATAGCCCATTTATCGAGGAAGCCTATAGGCTATATAACATCACGCTACGACCAATAGGAGCGGAGCAGCAATGAAAAATGTTGCAAAAACGTGGAAAAATTCTGTTATCTTATATAAAGCTGAAGAAGTTGCGCAGGTCAGCTAGTTTAAGGTAAGATAAGATGTATATTTGCAAAGTTTTGAAACTGCCTAGCACGAAAAATACAAGCACATTAAATATCAACCAAGGACTAGAGTCCATGGAGATCCATTGATTGAAGATTTGTGATGTCTCCCTAGATGAAGAAACAGAAATCTGATTACAACAGTTACGTCTTACGGAATACTTGCGCCTATCGTACTGTAGAAAATAATTATACACTAGATTTTGCCCGCAGCTTCGCTCGCGTAAAAGTAGGTTACTAACAGTACATTCTTAATAATAAAATAACTTTCCAACAGAGAAAGATTTTTTTTAAATCGGTTGATTAGTTTTTAATTAAATCCTTACAAACAAAAATATAAAAAATCTAATATTTTGTCTTTATAATAGGTATTAGTATAAATATACACGTGTTAGGCAAAGATTCACAGATTTTCCACTTGCTCGCTTTTACACGCATTTCTTGCCTCACTCACACACGTCTCTAATCTCCTCAGATCTATCTCGACGGTTCTACAGATTTTCACTTGCTCGCTCTAACGCACATCTTTCTTCATTCACACATTTTATAATTTGGCGACCGCGATGGCGCAGTGGTTAGTATAACCGACTGCCGCGCCTGAGGTCGCGGGTTCGATTCCCGCACAAGTCAAACATTTGTGTGCATGAACATTGATGTTTGTCTTGGTCTGGGTGTTTCTATGTATAATATGTATGTATTTACAAAAAAAATATTATATATGTATGTTTATCCATTGTCTAATACCCATAGTACAAGCTCTGCTTAGTTTGGGCTAGATGGTGTTGTGCGTATGTGATAGAATATTATTATTATTAATCTCCTCAGATCTATCTCGACCGTTCTACACATTTTCACTTGCTCGCTCTAACGCACATTTCTTGCCTCTTTTACAAACGTTTATCTCCTCAGATCTACGTCGACGGCCCTTACGGTGCGGCATCCTCCCACATATTCCTGGCGCAGCACGCGGCGCTGGTGGCCGCTGGTATAGGCGTCACGCCCTTCGCGTCCATCCTGCAGGCGGTCATGTACCGCTACTGGAGCGCGAGGCACGAGTGTCCCAAGTGTGGACATGCTTGGGCCTCGGATATGCCGCGGCACAATATGAATTTGAAGAAGGTACTACGTTTTTTTTATACAAACAAACATATGGCCCACCTTGATGATAAGTGGTCACCGTAACCTATGGACGCACGTTGCATGTTGCACTTTAGGAAAGGAAGTGGGAAGGAGAAGGAGCGGGAAGGGGGAAAGAGGGTGGTTGGGCCTCCGGCACTCTCACTCAGGGATTTTTGCCCTTGTGTTTTGTATCTAAAGCCCATCAAATGTTTAATGTATCGTATAGTTATATAATTGCAAGTACTGTACTGCTGTCTCAGTAAGCAGCGGTTTGGCTGTGTACCCTTGACAAAACCCTGGTCGAAATCCATGAGCGACTGTGGACAGTTCATACATATATAAACTGGGACACTAGGTGGTCGGCCACTAAGTGTAAAAAAAAATACAATAACCGAATGTAACAATTTCTATTAAAGACAAACGCAACACAAATCAGTATATATTTAATAGTGTAAAATTATTTAATATAATGTACATACTAGATAAGTATTTATGTATACCTAGGCGAACGTTTCTCGATCACATCGAAGGCGTTCTGGACAAAGACCAGGTTAAGAGCTCCTTGAACCGACGGGCGTGTATGAGGAATGTGATGAAAGTGAATGAAACTAGAGAAGTGTGTCAGGATCGTAGCAAATGGAAATCCGTAGTCTCTGCCTACCCCTCTGGGAAACAGGCGTGAATCTATGTATGCTTGTATTATATAGTAGATATCTATAATATTTTCTTAGGGTTACGCGTCTGTAAAATCAGTGAAAAGTAGTTAAACTATACGGCTTTCGGGCTAAACGATCAACGGGTGATCTTCTAGCGTTCGTCACGCACCTCTGGGGTGAGGCTATGGACAAGCACGGCGAGTCTTTGGCTATCAGCCTTGACATATCCTAAGCTTTTGATAGAGTCTGGCACCTGTCTCTTCTTTCCAAGCTTCCGGCCTATGGCTTGCCCCCTCAACTGTGCACCTGTATTGCAAGTTTTCTGCAGAAGCGTCGTATTCGGGTCCTTTGCGACGGTCGCGCTTCCAAATTTATGCGGGTCAATGCCGGAGTGCCTCAGGGGTCTGTCTTATCCCCTACGCTCTTTCTTCTGCATATCAATGATATGTTGAATCTCGGCAACATACATTATTATGCGGACGACAGTACCGTGCATGGGCGATATCTCGGACGTCCTGGGGCCAAACACGCTGAGGTTGAGGGGAAAAGGCAGAATCTTGTCGTCGAATTTAACCGGACCTTGGACCGCACCTATGAATGGGGTGCCAAGAACTTGGTCGAGTTCAACGCCAAGAAGACCCAGGCATGCGCTTTCTCAACAAAAACAGTCTCCGTTCCTTCCCCTCCCTTCTCTGAAGAACACTCTACTGGTGATACGTGACAGCCTCTCCATCTTAGGTATGGATCTTTGCCACTCCCTTAATCCGAAAACCTACATCGAGAGCGTCATTAAGCAAGCTTTGCGAAAACTCGGAGTTCTGAACAGGGTGAGGCGGTTCTTCGCGCCTGGGCAGCTGTGCCTATTGTATAAGGCACAAGTGCGCCCTTGCGTGGAGTACTGTTCTCATCTTTGGGATGGCTCCGCGCAGTACTTGCTGGATGCTCTCGACCGGTTACAGCGGCGGGCTGTCCGTATCATCGGAGATCCAGAGGTCACGAGTTCACTGGAACCTCTGCAGCTCCGTAGGGACATTGCCGCATTGGCATGTTTCTACAGAATATACCACGAGGAGTGCTCTGAAGAGTTATTTCACCTTATCCCGCCCTCCCCTTTCCTATCCAGAATAACGCGTGCTGGGCTCAGATGCCATCCTTACACAGTAGAGTCGACTAGAGCGCGTACCAACAAGTTTGGGTCCTCATACCTCTGCCGAACGACCAAGGCATGGAATTCTCTGCCAAGGCACGTGTTTCCTTCTTCCTTCGATCATGGGTCCTTCAAGCGGGGCGTGAAAAAGCACCTTATCAGGCCGTCAAAGTAGAGACCTCAACATCGCCTCGGCTGGTATGAGGGCGGTGTGGAGGCCACTGCTCTTAGACCACACGACTGCTTACCATCAGGTGGAGTGTGGTCATTTTGACGAGCAAAATAAAAATTAAAAAAAAAAAAAAAAAACTGCAATATGTTATTGAAAATAAACTACTTTTCACAAATCTAACTGCGAATTTTTTTAACAACTATTAGATGTCGTTTTGAAAACTTTATATTCTATCGTCTCTGTATCGACTGCTTTTAAGCAGCGATGATTAGGAAGACTAAAGGAAGACCTTATTCTTGAAGTGTAAAGTTATCTCGATGTTTCTACTTATCCAAACATCGAGGCAGGTGTAAATATAAATAATTTAAAAATAATATTCAAAAGCTGTAATAATTTAAATAAACCGTTATAAAAGCCGACAAATAGTTCAATTTCAGAAGAGTACAGTATTTGCTACATATCTATGATTCTTCCATTATACCATATTAAACCCTAGTCTCTCTACATCCCAGGTGGATTTCTTCTGGATAAACCGCGAGCAGCGTTCGTTCGAGTGGTTCGTATCGCTGCTGTCTCAGCTGGAGATCGAGCAGGCGGAGCTGGGAGGCGCCATGGAGCGGTTCCTGGAGATGCACATGTACATCACGAGCGCGCTGCAGAGGAGCGACATGAAGGCTGTGGGGCTGCAGCTGGCCATGGACTTGTTGCATGAGAAGGTAAGAAAACACACGTAAAAATTATTCGTACTTCCATAATAATAATGTCCAGATCGAATTTTGGTAACGGCGGCCAATCTTAACGGAGGCTAATCTTAACGGCGGCCAATCTTAACGGAGGCTAATCTTAACGGAGGCTAATCTTAACGGAGGCTAATCTTAACGGAGGCTAATCTTAACGGAGGCTAATCTTAACGGAGGATAATCTTAACGGAGGCTAATCTTAACGGAGGCTAATCTTAACGGAGGCTAATCTTAACGGAGGCTAATCTTAACGGAGGCTAATCTTAACGGAGGCTAATCTTAACGGAGGCTAATCTTAACGGAGGGTAATCTTAACAGAGGCTAATCTTAACGGAGGCTAATCTTAACGGAGGCTAATCTTAACGGAGGCTAATCTTAACGGAGGCTAATCTTAACGGAGGCTAATCTTAACGGAGGCTAATCTTAACGGAGGCTAATCTTAACGGAGGTCAATCTTAACGGAAGCTAATCTTAACGGAGGCTAATCTTAACGGAGGCTAATCTTAACGGAGGCTTATCTTAACGGAGGCTAATCTTAACGGAGGTCAATCTTAACGGAGGTCAATCTTAACAGAGGCTGGAGAGCAGTAGATATTATAGTGCACAATTATGTGTGCAAACACAAATACACTAAAGCTTGGCTGCACGAAACGCGTAGTGGTGGTCAACTCGTCACTGCCGCCGCGCCAAGTGTTGTGGGTTCGAATCCCACGCGGGACAAAACTTTGTGTGATCCACAAATGGTTGTTCCGGGTTCTTTGTGTCCGTTGTTTAAATATTTGTAGTAAAGTCTCCATGACACAGGCATTATACCTAGTGCGGGATTCATATTTTTTAATATAATGTAAACATTATTTTTCTGTTCCGTGATGTGAAGTGTAGAACCTAAATAAAAGCCGTGAATGCTCAATCACCCTCTTGGTTCCTTCTTCCCTTATCACACCTTGCCCTCGTCATCTTCACATACGCTACGGTAACATACCATCAGCCAGACCCTGTGCCTTTTTGCCATATATGTGGTTTACAGTAGGCTGCAGCATGGTTAGGTTTCCTTCATGGTGCATCTTTATTAACCTTCTCTAAAATTAGATATGCTCTATTTCTTTTTAATTACCTAGTTGGATAATCTAGTTAAGGACGAAATTGCAGGGACCAAATATCTATTTTTAATTTACACTTTAAACTGTAAATTTCAGGAGAAACGTGACCTAATAACCGGCCTAAAGACACGCACGAACGCCGGCCGGCCTAACTGGGACAAAGTGTTCAAGCAACTCCAGGAACAGAACAAGGGCAAAGTCACCGTCTTCTACTGCGGTCCCCCGCAGCTCGCCAAGATCCTCAGGGTCAAGTGTGACCAGTTCGGCTTTACCTTTAGAAAGGAAGTCTTCTAAGAAGTCAAAACATATCCAGCTAAAACTAGTTCAGGATGCCTAGTGTGAGTTGTTTTTACGGTAACGCGATCGAAACGTTTACCGCGTTTGGCTCTCTGATTGGTTAAGAGCTTGGAGCGGACCAATCGGAGCGCTGAACGTCATAAACGTATTGATCGCGTTAATGTGAAACAAACTCGCATTAAGCACTCAGATTCAGAATCTGCTGGTTCAAAAAATGAAAAGACCTAGATTAGGTATGAATATTGTGTCTAAAGCATCATTTCCTTTTTATTGTTCTGAAATATTTAGATGTATCGTTATTTTCCGTTCTGTAACGATATATTCAAATTTTATAAATCGGAAATATGTATATTATATGTATACGTTTGTAAAACGAAAGCATAATGTTGAATGACCTTGAGGAATATTGTAAAAAGCATTTTTCTCAACCTTCGTATAGATTGCACGATAAAATACAGGTACAGACACACTAGTTGTTCAACATTCAACATTACATTCAACTAATAGTACCTAGCTATTATTATAATAAAGGCAAAAAGATTGTTTAGAGATGCCTTTCTTAAATGTCTTTTCATTGATTAAACCAGCTGATGTAATTGTATTGCCCATTTTTGTCTGGTGTATCTTCCAAGCAATAAATTAAAATAAATACCAGCCTTACTTATAAACCGCTCTCAAATATTTGAAATGCTGCTTAATATCAGCAAACAGCTAATCAGAAAAATCTCACCTATAAACTTTACTCAGAGTTAAGTGTTAGTTGAATAATAGCTAAGTAACAGCGGCGGGCCGTTGATCAAAAGTTAATTACTGATCAACGACTTGAGAGTTATTCAGCTGAGAGGTGGCTAAATTAGATTAGTTACCTATAGTTCTATAAGTAAGGCTGTCTCTAAGAATTATGCAATTATAAAACATTCTACAAGTATTTTATGTATAAGTGCAGTTACCATTCTCCTTTTTCAAATAGGCTGAATAACGCCGTTTCCCTTGCCTTCCTATGCTACAAAACAACTCATACTTACATTTGACAAACTGCATAGATCAATGTAAAATAGTTTAAATACTTATTACAAAATATAATTTATTTTATTATTTTAAGTGCCATGACATTTTTCTGTGTTATACATGTTTATTTTTAAAGAATTTATTAGAATAGCAATACAAAAATGTGTACTTAATAAGCTAATTGACAATTTTATGACAATACAAAGTGAAACGAAATAACTAAGTCTTTAAACGGATTTTTATTTTGATAACACTGTTTTTTAATATAATAATAATAATAATATTCTATCACAAACACACAACACCATCTATCCCAAACTATGAAGAGCTTGTACTATGGCTACTAGACTATGGATAAACATACACATCTTTTTTGTAAATACTTAAGTACATATTATACATAGACACCCAGACCAAGACAAACATCCATGTCCATGCACACAAATGTTTGACTTGTGCGGGAATCGAACCCTCAGGCGTGGCAGTCGGTTACACTAACCACTACGACATCGAGGCCGCCCAGTAATGAAACAAAATGCCTTTGGAGTGTGGATCTATCGTACACGGCAAAATATTCTGTCAAGTCTTAGAATACTAGACATCATTAAATATCTATTTTGCCTAGCCGCCGCCGGTGTGCCGTTGCGGCTCAATATGATATTAAACACATTATATATGTATACTTATGTAATGTAATGTATTATAATTATGTAAATAAATTCTTGTTTTCGAGATTTCACGTTATTTCAGTCTCACGTTGTATTAAAGAATTAATTAGGTAATAAGATAGAACAATTTATTGTAGTTACCGTTTATAACTTAGTCATGTTTTGTTTAAAATTTTAAGCTTCTTGTTATGAATAAAATTAGTTAAACAAATTAGCTGCTATTTTTTCTACTGCCATTTTGTATTCCACGCCTGCCCCCGCTAGCAGTATTTGTAGGAAACAACAAGATCTCTTGGGGTTGAATCTCTTGATATATCGTCGATGATCCCAATTCACGAATAGATTGGAGTCGTTGGAGCAACGGAGAGACTTTGGGTCTCTCTGCGTGTTCTACCGAATCTTTCACGGGGAGTGCTCTGAAGAACTGTTTGATTTGGTACCAGCGGTTCCTTTCTATCACCGTACCACTCGCCAATGAAGTAGGGTTCATCTATATCACCTGGAAGCGTTCAAATCCAAGACGGTACGCTTTCAGCGATCATTTCTCCCACGTACGTGCAAGCTCTGGAATGAACTGCCAGCTTCGGTGTTTCCCGAGCGCTATGATATGTCCTTCTTCAAACGAGGTTTAAAGAGAGTTCTTCTTTTACGGTAGGCAGTGGCTTTGCTGTGTCCTGACATTGCTGAAGTCCATGAGCAGCGGTTACCAGTTTCCATCAGGTGGGCCACTTGCTCGCCTGCAAACAATGGCAACAAGAAAATAATATTAATCTCTGTGTTGTACAGCGAAGTAAATTTCCAGAATCATTTTTTCAAGAGTCCATAAATCTCTTGCTAGGGATAAGCCTTGTATCGCAGAGGTCTTTATAAACATTGAAACAACGGACAAAAAGAACGCTCAGACCCCGAAGTACCTATTTGTGAACTGCACAAATCTTTATCCTGTGTGGGTATTGAAATCAAACACTCGGCGTGGTGTATAGCGGTGAGCAGACCACATTAACCACTGAGCCATAGTGATGATCAGCAAGGCTCAGTAGTTATTATTTATTTTCTACACCCGCTTGTTACAAAGCAACAATCAGCTACAATAACGTAACTACTTATTATCAGATTTAATGACTAAAGCCTACGCATCAAAAAAAAAATGTTGGTCCCTATATCGAACCCACAACACAGCGCATTCATTCTACTGGTCCATCAACGCAAATATCTCTGCATGATTATAATACAAACAGATATAAAATAATATTGAATAGATCGAATCTGATTTCAAAATTACCGCGTAATTTGCATGTTGCTACAGCAAAAAAGAAACTAAAATGGTTACTTCCTTATACTTATTTGCTTGGGTATCATTTCCTATAATTTCAATTTTAATTACTTGATTTAAAGTAATACTTTTATTGACTAACAGTTTGCATATTATTTTATATTTTCTTATCAAAATATTATATTAGTAATCCGCAAGACGAATTTATCAAGCCAGCAACCTTGCTAAAAATATTTTGCGGAGGCCGACCTTCATACCAAGGTCTTAGCATCAAAGGTCAATGGCAATCCTGCCAAGGTTAACCTTGGAGTAACCTCGGTTGAGGACAACCGACCTCGAGTCAAGGGTACAACCTTCAACAGCGTTGTCCGCGAAAACAGTCTTATAAAATCAGCATTTACATAAAATTAATTTTCAGTTCGCAACTATGTATTGATAAATTAAAAAGCATTAAATTTTATTGACCTTGACTCAAGGTTATTTATAAAATAGGAAGGTTATGTTTATGAAAATTTGATACTAGGCCTACCTATAATCAAAATAACTTACGTAGGTCATGTGTAGAGTATGATTCCTATATTTCCTATTATGTGTAACGCAAATATTGTTGAAGACCATACTACAATTTAATTAAGCGACATCTATAGTACAGTATAAAAACTTCATCACAAATTATGTATATCAGTACGTACATATTGTAATAGATGTCACTGTTCACCATTTTATATGATCTGGTTTAATTTTAGCTAAATAATAATATTTAGACATTATTGCTGGCTTTTACAAATGAATTAATATGAAGAACCCATTCACACCAAACATACTATTATTTTGAGTAATATATGGAACAATATAATATTTTGTTTGATTTATGACATCTATGTCAAAACAAAATAACTACATTACAAATTGTATTAGTACAAAGCTATCTCACTAGGTGGCGCTAAACTTAATTAATATTTTATTTTTCAAAACATAGTCTCACTGATAGGAAACTATACAATTAAATGTTTATGTAACATTAACTATGTATTTGGTGCTATCAGTATCTACGAAGGCCATTAGTTCTAATTTCCATTTTATGCGCTATAAGTAACATGATTTTGATACGTTTTAAGAACTTCATACATGTCTCTTGGGAAAACCATGTCGAAGAAGGCTTTCCACAACCTAAGCGAGTGTGGTAAGCTATTTATCTGAAAATCTATGGTCGCTTGATCGAGACAATCATATTTACCTATTATTATGTTTCAATAGTTACATTTCCTAAAGGAAACGTCAAAGAACTAATCAATTAATTCACTTGGTACACAATCAATTTGATACAAAAATTTAGACATATTGTCACTGGAAAGCCAATTGTAACAAAGCGCCTAACGCATTTTGGCCAAAATGAGTTATATATATATCATTGGATTAGAGATTTTTTGAGCTCGATTAGTCTGTCTGTCGGTGTCGGTCTCATAACGATCTAAGCACTTGTCGTTTTAACACTGCAAAAGTAGGTTAAGTATTTGATAATTTAGAATTTGCCATAAATACATATGTAATGCAACTGATGATACGTTTTTAATCGTTGTCAATTATGTATTTTATTTAAAGACACCAGATGTATTAATCTTGTCCAGCAAGCCAAAATACTCTAGTTTAGTCATTCTTAGATGTTATCTTAGTATTTTTAGACAGCTACAAAATCTTATTGGTACATATGTAAATTAGCTTCACGTACAAATTAGTGTGCGTGGCACGTTAGTAAGTATATTTTGTATTCGCTCGTTTTTGTGAGGTAGGTAATGATTTTAGTAACTTAGCTGGTTTAAATGCAAAACATTTTAGTGACTATTTAAAATGTTTTGCATTCAATAAAATCTAAAATGTTTTTGTTAAGCATGGAGTACTTTGAAATTAAACTTCTATATACGGATTTTATCGCGTTGTTTATTTGACACTTTATTACAACATTTTGAAAACTGTTACACTACTATTACTATTAAACTTTACTAATTTTTAAGCTAATTAAATTATTGAAACTATTAAAACTATTTATACTATTACTATTTATATTTATGTTTACACTTTCCCCGACGTTTCGGTTGCTTTTCAGCAGCCATGGTCACGAGGAGACTAAGATGGTAGTTGTCTCAATGTTCCAGTGTAGTTATTTCAAAGTACCCGAACATAATTTAATCATGGGTGTTTCTATTTACGCAGAATGAGCTCAAAGTATCATGTTACTACTTTTTCTTTAATTTTAATGAAAAAAGTAGTTAAATTGGTCAAGTTTTGGAGAAGGAATCAGGGGACTACGAAACGTTGATTTTGTGTACTTTTAATAGGTATTTTCGGTCCAAGCTGCAGTTGTCTCTATCGCGCTCATGATACTGTACATGGCACTGCGCGACAGCAATAGATTTTACAAATACCTATTTTCAATTGACACGCCCTTAGTGTTTCCTTCGCCGCCGCTGTCATTACGCCGAGTAGCATGGGTTCGATGATCGGCAATGTTTTTCATAATAATATAATGTACTGGGGTTATGCAGGCGTAAGACTATGTATATATGTATTAGGTATTAACATCATTATGATACATAGCCCAGAAACACTTCCGTTATTCGCCAAAATAGATTGTAGTCACATTTTTGTTCGATAACGCATTCTTGTGCGATAAGCACGGTGTCAAGAATGCGGTGATTAATAACTAGCATATGTTCTGGCATGCGCTTGCATGCACCAGCTCACCCACAAGCTCCTAATGCCTGTTCCAATGAAAGGAATTATACGAAAGGTAGCCTAGATTTCTTTGAACCCCTAGCTACTAAACTGTGCAAACCACAATTAAATCTGTTTAATAGTTTATGGGTAAAACTCGAACAAATAGACGGACATGAACAAAATCTACGTAGGTAGAGACGTAATCTCACGTCTATATCTCCAAAAGTGTAGGCAGGAGTGTATGACGCCATCAACAGTTTTAGGTCACGTACTTGTATAATGGAGGACGAGCCTTTTGACGGCTACAGGACCCAATACCAGACTTCGTGCTCCTACTAAAACCCCACCCAGTAACATTTTGCCACATCCGGCATTTGAACCCGTGACTTCATGCATAGTTCACTGCCGCAGTTGTTTTTAATTAAATCATTAGTTCCCAAAGTGGTCCAGGTGGACCCTCAGGGATCCACGGGAGACTTGACGGGGGTCTACGGCGGCGTGACAAAAAATGGGGGTGCACAATTCGTAAGCGGGGGTTCACGAAAATTAATTTGCTTTCGATAGTGAAGAACTAAAATGTTGGCTTGACTTCACCTATAGGCAGATAATATTTTAAAAAGCTCAGCGACTGTTACTTGTAAGACTTGCATATTCCATATTCAATACCAGCGGTGTCGAACCTATTTTTTAGTAGAAAATTACTAAAAAGAAACTCAGTCCGTCTACCATGGTAGGTTCAGTCCCGAGAATATAAAAAAAAGAAAGGTGGTCAGCCCAAGTCAAGGAATATGGTAAAAAGGTATGGTAGTACCGACTGCCACGCCCGAGGTCGCGGGTTCGATTCCCGCACAAGTCAAACATTTGTGTGCATGAACATGGGTGTTTGTCTTGGTCTGGGTGTTTCTATGTATAATATGTATGTATTTACAAAAAAAAAAAAGTATATATGTATGTTTATCCATTGTCTAGTACCCATAGTACAAGCTCTGCTTAGTTTGGGCTAGATCGTGTTGTGTGTATGTGGTAGAATATATTATTACAAAAAAAAAAAAAAAATGTAACTGCAGGGGGTCCATCGGAACCAGCAAAATTTAGAAAGTGGTCTATGCTAAAAAAAGTGGGAACCTCTGGTCTAAACGAAACCTATTTTTCAAGAATAGGAACATACCATTGCATTTTGTAATGGTATTAGGCTGCCATCTTTTGTCCGGCTGAGGTAATTCCCCAAATGATTCGCTTTTCGTTAGCGGGGAATCCCGGGTTACAGCAGAGTTTTGACTACACGTATGACATAGAGGGCAAGCAATCGCCTGCGTTGACACCACGACACTCAATGTCGTCGGTTTGAATCCCACGCAGTATAAATATACATACATACATAGATTCACGCCTGTTTCCCAGAGGGGTAGGCAGAGACTACGGATTTCCATTTGCTACTATCCTGACACACTTCAGTATAATTACCCAGATTCTGAACAATTTTATTTAGCAATGCGCATTCAGGGGTCTTCAGTGTCCGTTAATAATATAGGTATTTGTAAAGACCCCGCGACATCGCCCTTGAAAACCATTGTCTTAAAAGAATATGTAACTATTCATAGTTTACACAGCGAATGTGAGTTTGTTTCTTTGTTTGGCTTTCAGGCCTTAACCACTCAACCGATTATCATGGCGCATTCACTTTGTCAGGGGCATAGGGTTTTTCATCCAGAAAAAGTACTGTTCCCGAGGGATTTTAGAGACAGAGAGAATATTTATAGGATTTTCATTATGTAAATTAAAGTCGATTTTGTAAATATACCCTAAATCACTCAAACAATTTGCAATGTACATATTATTATATAGGAATGCAACATTACAATGAAATATAATACTATTATGCAATGTATTTGCAAGCTCTATGACAGGCACACAGCACAGCCTAGTGGAGAGCTTGGCAGCGCTCACACAACGATTAGTTAATACCTATGCGAATTATGCAATGTAACCATTTATTTTACCTTAATTATAACACTAACAAAAAACAATAATTTAACGTTAAATACAGCCAACGATTTAGAACTACAAAATAATTGAAAAAGAAAATTGCATCCTTTTCACCTATCCGCAAACAAGTCACGGTCAGGGTGCTCACTGTGCCCCGGCAATAGACCGTGTGAAGGAACACCGGTCGGTAGGACTCGGGACTTTCTATCTTCCCCCGGGTGAGCCCGACATAACCCCTCCACCCGCCCCCGCGGAGGGGTTTGCGTCACAGCATTCCCCCACGTAAAAAATAAAAAACGCTCTCACAAATTATCGCATTATCATTGTAATTACATATACTTACTGGTGGCATAACATATTTTTATGAAAAATACTACATAGCAATCTAGTTTTAAACTTTCTAGTATTATTTTTAACTGCGCCAGCTAAAGACTGTATTAGGACTGGGCGTCGCGTCGTCGGCACGGCACATGACCGATTTACCGATTTATTTCGATATAGGTACTTATTCTTGATACAAATATTGCATAGTCAACTGGTTGATTGGTAAAATGTTGCAAATAATGAACTTAAAGTGAATAATTTTATTTGGTTTTATAAGGTTTCAACCAAAAGAGCGGCGTGTAGTTCATCGCTGTTTAAGCTCTTCCTACCCTGAAAAATATCCTTAGTCGTAGACTATCCTCAAAAGCCACGTGACTGCCGAAGAACGAGCCTCTCTTCCTCTGCGACTAACCACATAGCCTCTAATATGCCATACCTCAATGTCAGTAACCGTATCTTTAATCAGGACCGCAACTTTAAGGAGATCTGTTGTATTTCCTAGAACTCTATTTACTCGGTTCTTTTACACACAACTCCCACAGTAGGATATCGTAATCCTATGTGGCGGAGAACTTTAAAAACATTCAGACCACGGACACAAAGAATACTCAGACTTGGAAGAACTATTTGTGGCAGTCAGCTTGTGACCACGGGCACACCGGCGGCCATGGTCCAAGCTGACTCTGTGACCACGGCCGGTGTAACCTGGTCGAAACGTTAAGCATAAAAAAGGTAAACATTATGCATGATCGCGTTAATAACCGTTACGTATTATATACAGGTGTTCCAGAATATTCGAATCAAATTGTAACGGGCAATTGCTTAGGTAAAGATCTTTCAAATGTGGTAAATAAAAAATAAAGTCTAAAAAAAAACAAAATAAAAAAAAAATTACGACACACCAAAATAGTGCTGTGATTCCAAAACTACGTCAGTTTAAAAAAAAATAGTTTGCAGTTTGAATCAATCCTTCACAAATAATAATAGTGAAAAAAATGAAATTAGCCATAAACGAAGCACCTGTCTGTAGTTGAACGTCTGAAAAAGTCGTACTTTTTTAAAATCTTTAATTTTTTTATTTTTACACAAAAGTCATATTTATAAATTATTTATATAGCACATTTGAAAGGTCCTTACCTAAGGAATCTTCCGTTACAATTTAATTCACATAGTCTGGGACATCCTGTATATAACTATTTGGGGATCACACAACTTTTTGTCCCGGGTGCAATCGAGCCAAACTATGCCATCTGTGCAATAAATTAATTGCGTTGCTGATAAAGACAGGTTTGTCTTTAAAAAATCCGACTAGATATACCAGCTGGGACAATCAGATCCTGTAACAACAAATAATTCTCAGTATCTTTTCTCTTTACCTTTGTAGATGTTGAAATAGGTATGTGATATCTCTGTGTCCTGTTGGGAATATCCAGACGCAATAATATAATAGAACAGAACCCTGTGAATATGCTAAGGCTAGCAGCTGATAACCGGCGTCGATAAGATGGCATTTACGTAGAAGTGATGATAACGAGTCGTATCGCTTACAAACATGCAGCGTAAAGGTCGCCACACATCGATGCGTAATGTCTTCCTTGCGTAATTACATTTGTGGTGAAATAGTATATTTAAAGATACCTACTATCTATTGAAATTAAACTACTATATACGGATTTTATCGCGTTGTTTATTTGACACTATTACAAAATTTTGAAAAACTGTTACACTACTATAATCACTATTAAACTTTACAAATTTTTAAGCTAATTAAATTATTGAAACTATTAAAACTATTTATACTATTACTATACTATTATACTATTTAGATTTATTTTTACACTTTCCCCGACGTTTCGGTTGCTTTTCAGCGGCCATGGTCACGGGGAGACTAAGATGGTAGTTGTCTCAATGTTCCAGTGTAGTTATTTCAAAGTACCCGAACATAATTTAATCATGGGTGTTTCTATTTACGCAGAATGAACTCAAAGTATCATGAAGTCTAGCTGTGGTTTTCTTCTTTTTGGGTTTGACTAGTTGAATTACTGGATCCCAAGCTGGTGGTACATTCCAACCATCTTCTCTATTGAAATTAGGATGTTTCTTGATTTCAATAGCTTCGCGAAGCATCCTTGGTAGGAATCGGTGTTCTTTAGCGAGCATCTGTGGTTTGTCAAATCTCAGGTAGTGGTTGGTCCCCTGTTGCACATGTTCACACAGCAGACTTCAACGAGCGTTGGTGTTTTACATCAGCTATGTGTTCTTTTATGCGGGTGCCTATGCTTCTCTTGGTTTGACCAATGTATGAGAGTCCGCAGACACAATCTATTTTATAGACCCCTGCATCTTGTAAAGGTAGTTGGCACTTGACGGATGGTAAAAATTGACTTATCTATCTTCGTTGGCGGCTTGAAGTATGTGTTGATTGAAGCTCGCTTCAAGATGTAGCCAATCTTGTCAGTGACACCCTTTACATAAGGTAGTATAGCAGGCTGGCGCTCGACTGTGGCTGGCTTTTCTCGGGATCTGTGACAGCGGCGCGGCTGTTGGAGCTTGTTGTCTTGCAGTACTTGCTTGACATGTTGAAGCTCGGCGTCCAGGTGTTTCTTGTCACAGATCCCGTGGGCTCTCTGAAACAAAGACATTCCCACGGTAGCTAACTGTTTAGGATGGTGGTGAGATTCACCGTTTAAGTACCTATTTGTATGGGTCTTTTTCCTATACACAGTGTGGCTCAAAGTATGATCAGGATTCCTGATGACAAGTACATCTAAGAAAGCTAATGAATTATTTGCCTCTAATTCTATAGTAAATTGTATGTTGTTATTAATGGAATTAAGATGTTCTAGGAATACACTTACACTATCTGTTGGTAATATTGTAAAAGTATCATCTAAAAACCTCTTATAAATCCTGGGTGTGATGGGGGCAGTCTGCAAAGCTCGAGCCTCAAAGTCCTCCATATATATGTCGGCAACAACAGGCGATACTGGGGAGCCCATTGCCACACCATCGACTTGTATGTAGAATTTATTGTCCCACAACAGATAGCCAGTTGTTAAGCAATGCTTAAGTAGTTCTGCATATTCCTCAGGCATATTGTACTCTATTAGCTTCCTTTTAGTTATTTCAATACAGTCACGTACAGGTATGCATGTAAATAATGACTGTACATCAAAACTAACCATTGTTTCATTGTTTGTGAGTCGTAGATGTTTAATCTCACTCACAAAATGGTATGAATTCTTTACATGTGCTCTCGAGTTCCCCCTGAGTGGTGAGAGTATCTTCGCTACATGCTGAGCCAGTTTGTAAGTTGGTGTGTCGATCTGACTCACAATAGGACGTAGGGGAGCGTTTTCCTTGTGTATTTTTGGTAACCCATACAGCTTTGGAGGTTTTACGCAAGCTGGTATTAATTGTTTAACGTCTAGATCTAGTTTTTCGGAGTATTTATGTATGATGTCTTTGGTTTTGTTCAATATTTTGTTTGTAGGGTCTGTCTTAACCTGTTTGTATGTTGTTTCATCCGAAAGTAAATTTTCAATTTTATCTTTATAATTTGACGTATCCATTATGACCGTAGCGTTTCCTTTATCTGCACGGAGTACTGTAATATCTGGCCTAGCCCGCAAGTTCTTCAGTGCGACGAATTCATCTTTGGGAAGATTCGGTCTGGGCACTTTAGTTCGACGCAAGACCGATGAAATATCCTGACGTATAGCCTCCAATCTATAGTAGTGTAACAGTTTTTCAAGATTTTGTAATAGTGTCAAATAAACAACGCGATAAAATCCGTATATAGTAGTTTAATTTCAATGAATAACATTCGCGTAAACAGAAGACAATATTATACCTACTATCTAGTTTGTTCACAATATAACGTTGCTGCGAGTGACACATCACTACATTATAAGGGGTATAGATGCGCGCGCGGGTCGGATGTCACGGGCCGTACGGCGCGAGCGCTCATCGAACATTCGAGAAAATAACCGACGCCATTGTGAAAGCACGTCCAAATGTTACAGTTTTGAAAATGTATATATGTTATGTCAATGTAACCAATACCCTTGAAGCAAGCAGTAAGGTCTGTTCAAACCTAAGCGGTAGAGAAAATTGAGTGGGTGTGCGTTAATATTACTGTTCACACCAAAGCGGATTTCGCTATCCTTGTGGGTAGAGTTGATACAGCGAAACCCGCGCGGCAGGCATTTCTACCCACAGCGGCAGGGAATACCGCTCAGGTCGCTCTAGCCGCGGAACTTGATACTAAATACCTGAGCGAAACCAGCGCGGTATATACCTCTACCCACAGCGGTAGCGAATACCGCTCAGGTTTGAATAGGCCTGTATTCTTTCAATCACCACAGTAGAAATCCTATCTGCAACATTGACTTAATTTTTAAGTAGATAAAACTGGAATTATAATACGTTGCTCGTGGGCACTTAACTAACGTATAACTAACAGACACAACGTACTCTCAGACTTGGAGTCAATAATTGTGGATCACACAAATAATTGTTGGAACTTTAGCACCACCCAGAGAGGTGGGCACTAATTGTGACCAATTGGATGCCAGAAGACAGTCGGCGGCGACGGGGCAGACCTAAACGGAGATGGCGAGATGACTTGGACGTCTTCGAAAGGGACTGGCAGGGAATATCTTCGAACAGAGTCGTTTGGAAATCCAAGGGCCTCTCCCTTGGATTTCCAAACCACTCTGTTTTGCCCAGCAGTGGGACATAACAAAAGGCTAAGAAAACACATTTTATAATTTATTTATCTATGTTGTTACGAGTAAATACTTTAAGTACAATAAACTTATTAAATTTGTTTTCTCTAGTATCTTGTTATCTTATATATATTATGTATCTATAGTAATTTGTTACTACTGGATTAATTAATCTTTGTTCTATAACCTTCCTGGTATTATATTTAATCTCGCCTACATATATATTACGTTGTGTTGCTTCGAAAACAAGAGGTATAAGGCTGCTATAGAAGATGAAATGTTGCCAATAGACTGACAGCTTTGTCAAAGTTCTATTGAAGGACTGACTTGCATAGTGATGCAGGCGCTCATACACTACAGTAACAATTTAACATCAAGTGACTGTAAGTTTAATAAAAAGTTGATAGTTTAAAAATAACTTAGACTCTGCACAATGGAAATCGACTTTCATAGTCTTATAGAATAAAATTTCTAAGAGTAGGTTTTTTGGCGGATATTGATTCTATTAGCTTTCACTATACACAAAAATGTTATTAGTAGTTAGTTAACTCTGCACTAAAACGAATTAATTATATTTTTTTTTACGAAAAATTTTTATGTAACTAAATCAAAATCAACATATGCTAATTGATGGTCACATATGATAGATGATAGGACACAAGGTAATACGTATGAACGACAAAATTACACTTCATCATCATCATTATCAGGCTATAATAGCAGTGGACTATTGGATATAGCCCTCCCCCAAAGAGCGCCATAGCGCCCTGTCTTCAGCTTGCCGCATCCAGCATCTGCCTGCAGGCATTCGCAGATCGTCATCCTACCTGGTCGGAGGGCGTCCTACACTACGTTTGCCGAGTCGCGGTCTCCACTCAAGAACACGCTTACCCCAGCGGTTGTCTGTTCTTCGCGCGATATGGCCAGCCCACTGCCACTTCGGCTTGCTAATTCTCTACATTACACTTATTAATGTGAATTTACAATTACATTTACCTGTTACCATGTTCAGCAAAGCAAGGGCGTAGAAACAATGAGAAGAACAGACAAGAAGCTCACGGTCACTTTTTTCAATCGCCAATTTTAAGTATTGTATATTTTACAGATTGACATATGAATACTCCTTATAACGGTTACAGCTGCAGTTCTTTTTTAAAAGCTCGAAATATTTTTATATATTTGTAAATAATAAACGTTTCTTTTTAGTGTCTAGTTAGACAATAAATAGCATTTTAATAAAGTTCATTACTCTGAACATAATAATAAAGCATGCCCAGTTTCACGCAATGTGTGTTGCTCTACGGAAACATCGTTACAAGTCAGATTTGCACTTGACCGCTTTTATTGTAGTAATTTTAATTCAAATCAAAGAAAATTCCTCCGGCCCACGTATTTAGAACAGCGTGACTCAATATACCTCGCGTTTGACTCCATATTCCAAAAATAGCACTCGTTCCACCGCAGTGTGTGACTACGCTTAAGAACATCATTATCAAAATATACACAGTAAAGTTCTTGTCAGTTGTCAGTATTCGAACACACATAGTGTTTGTCGGACGTGTTAAATATTTAATAATTTATACATGAACGTTATGTTATTGTGATAAAATGAAGCTAGTGTGTTGTGCTGTGCTTATAGCGTTGGCAGCTGCCGTTCAAGGTATTTATATGCTGTATATTTTGTTGTCAAATGTCAAAATTGACTTAGATTAAAAGATTTGGTTATCTATGTTGGCGACTTATTTATGAATCAATGGGTCGTAATACCAGTGAGGTATGATAGATATATATAGATAGATAATTTATTATGTATATGTGTATATTTATAATGTTGTTTATGAAATGTTACTAAAATGCGCTGGTATCCATAAGTTAGGCTGAATCTTACATTCGGTACCGGAGTTTAATATAAACTTTTATTTTGTTTGTTGCGCCATTAACCCTTATAAATTGTAAGTGCAGCAGGACAACTTTTGGGTACCTACCTCACTAAAGTCTAAATTTAAAAAGTTTATTTATTAGAAAGATTTTGTATGGTACTTTGACAAGGTTGACTGCCACGGGGGGCGCAGCAGTAGACAATGCAAGTGATGTGCTTGAGGTCTTAAGTCTTTGATTTCCGGGTCGGTAAAAGTAATGGGATTTTCTGACAAGAAATTCCCTATATTACCTGGTATAAGCCCACCGCCTATAGCGTGGGACGTCAACCCGTAGCCAACGAAAAGAACTACGTCTATGAGCCAATAATAAAGAACTAATTCGCACTTGCGCATCTACTAATTTTGAGATCTTTGGTTTGATTCCCGGTCAAACAGTTACTACCAGAAGATTTATGATTTCATTTTAAAAAGGCTTCAAAAAGCACCCAGACTCGGCATGACCACACAATTTTTTGTCTTGTGTGGAGTTCGAACTGTCAACATTTGGCGCAGTGGCGAGGCACGGTGGTGAGGCGTCCACTCCAACCACTACACCATCCGTAGTCAGTTGTTAATAACAGCATCGAGTCCGTGTCTATATCATCTGGCGACATGTAGATGCATTGGCGTTCATAAGGTGGAACCAGAGTTGGTGGCCCACCCTAAAATGTTAGATTTCAACTAAAATCTAGGTATGTATATAGGCTGTCACTGTTAAAAGTCAGCTCTAAAAATGCATTACAGTTCTGCCTATACCGATTTAAATATATATGACTGATGGCTACGTTATTACATACTATCTATACTAATATTATACAGCTAAAGAGTTTGTTTGTTTGTTTGAACGCGTTAATCTCAGGAACTACTGGTTCGATTTGATTTTTTTTTCTTTGCCTATTTATCGAGTAAGGCTATAGGCTATATAACATCACGCTACCACCCACGGGGGTGGTGCAGTAACCATAAACGCGGGTGAAACCGCGGGTACAACTAGGCACTACATATGTATAAACAAAGTCCTCCGCCGCGTCTGTCTGATCGCAATAAACTCAAAAATTACTGAACGTATTTTCATACAGATTCACCAATAGACAGAGTGATTCATGAGGAAGGTTTAGGTGTAATTTGTTAAGGTTTTGTACTACCTGTACGAAGCCGGGACGCGTCGCTAGTGTTTTTAAAACCAAATGGAAATATGAAGTGTTTGTCAATGTCGAGTTGTCTACGCGGACACTAAATTGTACATATCGCATTTAAATAACTTTGAGTTATTTTGTCGCAGTAAATAGTTTTACAAAAGATAGGTATTAGTACTACAATGTAGGCATTTGTTAACAATGTAAAGTTTAAATAGGTATTTAAACTTACTGAATGAATGGCGCAGTATGATATATAGGTATATACGGATTTTATCGCGTTGTTTATTTGGAGTATTCCGCTTTCGGCGCCAATTTTTTCGGCACCTATGGTTTCGGCACCTAAGCTATTCCACTTTCAGCACCAATAGGTATTTTTGCTTGATGCCGAATGTGGAATAAAATACCTATTGGTGCTGAAAGTGAAATAGCTTAGGTGCCGAAACCATAGGTGCCGAAAAAATTGGTGCCGAAAGCGGAATACTCCGTTTATTTGATACTTTATTACAAAATTTAAAAACTGTTACACTACTATTACTATTAAACTTTACTAATTTTTAAGCTAATTAAATTATTGAAACTATTTATACTATACTATTTATATTTATGTTTACACTTTCCCCGACGTTTCGGTTGCTTTTCAGCAGCCATGGTCACGAGGAGACTAAGATGGTAGTTGTCTCAATGTTCCAGTGTAGTTATTTCAAAGCACCCGAGCATAATTTAATCATGGGTGTTTCTATTTACGCACAATGAGCTCAAAGTGTCATGGAGTCTAGCTGTGCTCCTTCTTGGGTTTGACTATTTGAATTACTGGATCCCAAGCTGGTGGTACATTCCAACCATCTTCTCTATTGAAATTAGGATGTTTCTTGACTTCAATAGCCTCGCGAAGCATCCTTGGTAGGAATCGGTGTTCTTTAGCGAGCATCTGTGGTTTGTCAAATCTCAGGTAGTGGTTGGTCCCCTGTTGCACATGTTCTCACACAGCAGACTTCCGTATATAGGTAGTAGTTTAATTTCAATGAATAACATTCGCACAAACAGAAGACAATATCACATAGGTATAGATCAAACATTGTATGATTTACAATTATTAGTTTTTCGAGGTCTGGTGTTCTTGGTGTCCGTTGTTTGAATGTCTGTAAAGTACAAAAAGCATTTTATTGCGAGAGCAGTATTTTAAAATTTGATACCGTTGTATAAAACAAATAAAAATTTAAATTTAAAATCTTTTATTACATACATAGATTCACGCCTGTTTCCCAGAGGGATAGGCAGAGACTACGGATTTCCATTTGCTACGATCCTGACACACTTCTCTGGCTTCATTCACTTTTATTAATATATGTCACAAAGTAACATTTAACCACAAAGATACATTTACTGAAGTGAATGTGTTTCTTGCGAGAATCAAACTCATAAACCGCTGCGCATAGGCAATAGCAGGATGATCACATTGATCACTTTAAACTATTGCACTATCGGCGTAATAATTTGCATTTAGTTGTCTTTTGACTCATTAAGAAGTGAGTCAGATGCAATAAATACGCTTTGAATTGCAAAACACTTACAGTTGTAATAATGCGAGAACCTTTATTATTATTGAACTAGCTGTTACATGCGACTTCGTCCGCGTAAATATAACCTAAAAAGTTTTTGTCTCCGCGGAACCCTATTTTTTTCTAAAACCAAAGTAGCCTAAGTTACTCCTTATAACATCAGCTATCTGCCAGTGAAAGTCCCGTCAAAATCGGTTCAGCCGTTTCGGAGATTAGCCGGAACAAACAGACAGATAGACAAAAAATTTAAAAATAGATGTTTTCGTATCGGTACCTTATATACTTTCATATGCATTAGATAAAAAGCTGTTATTTTGACATTACAAACAGACACTTCAATTTTATTTATTTGTATAGATGCACACATGGTGTAGTGGTTGAAATGGTCGCCTCACCACTGCCGCCGCGCTGAGTGTTGTGTTCGATCCCCACACGCGACAAAAAATTGTGTGATCCACAAACAGGCGTTTGGAGTGTGAGTGTTATATTTTGTGTCTGAATGTTTGCACAGTCTCAGCAAGAGTCATTTTACAAAACACTACTTTTAAATTAAGCTGCACATGTCCGCGTAAAAGTAAGACAACTAGATTTTGCCCGCGGTTTCGATCGTGTTAAGGTTTTGTCAATAAATTACGAGCCCTCGGCAATAGTACTTTATTTCGGGTTGAAAGGTGCCTATGTCCTTTTCTATACTCTTGACAATGTGTATGTGAAATTTAATTATGGTCGGCCGAGTAGTTACGGCGTGAAAGCGTAACAAACAAACAAACACATTCACATTAATAATATTAATTACGTTTACGATATTGTAGAAAAAGAGTAATCGTTTTATCAGATACGCACAAAGTTACAGTTAATAAAGATAATTACGTGACTGTCCACCTATTAAGACATTTACATTACGGCTTAGTTTTTCAATGATAAGCGAAATCAAAACGATTTGTGAAACCGTATAGGTGAATGCACAGTTAATTTACTCGGAAAGTGTCAGCGAGCATACACGACACGTTACATTGTTTAAATGGCAATTAAATTAAATTTTGTTTGTAATCGATAATTGCTAATTAAGTAGTAGGTACCTAAGCATCTAAATATTCATACATATTGAAGACCACGAATGTTTTCCGTAGAACTAGGAAGAGGCTGATAGTACAACATTTTTCTGATATATATCTCTCTCTATATATCTTACTCGACTTTTTAAGGGGACACCGCGAAACGCGACGCCCGTACTCATTGACACTCATTGTGTATCAATCGTTAAAGAGCGGTCATAAGGTCTAAAATTGCGATGCGCCCGCAATGATCGAGAGCGCTTAGAAATTGTTTGTTAAAATCCTAAAATATTTAATATTGTCTTCTGTTTACGCGAATGTTATTCATTGAAATTAAACTACTATATACGGATTTTATCGCGTTGTTTATTTGACACATTATTACATTTTGAAAAACTGTGACACTACTATAGTAATAGTAGTGAAACAGTTTTTCAAAATTTTCGTTCGATATTTTTATTCGATAAAATCCGTATATAGTAGTTTAATTTCAATCCTAAAATATTATTTAAAATGATTGGTTTTAGTTATGGAAATAATGAGCTAGCAAATTACTAATATTGATGTTACGAATATATTTGAGTAATTCCTAAGCATAACGATAGTGTAACTTTCTTGTAATTTCAAAAATAGTAATATTTCAGAGGTGTTTTCGAAAATAATTATGATCGAGCCAAAATCACAATATCGTGTTTTTGAGCTAGGAAATTCTAGTTAAAGACATCAATTTACCTATATCAAAATTCTAGATTAATTGGTCTTCTCATAGTCCTATACTATTCGATGAAAGTTAGTGCATTATTTCAGTGTATCCTCTTAAATCGAAACTAATATTATAAATGCGAATGTAAGTTTGTTTGCTTGTTACGCTTTCACGCTTTAACTACTCGACCGGTCATCATGAAATTATGTCAGGTGATTATAAAAGAACAAAAGGTATGTCAGGGGATCAGAAAAGGACATAAGCTACCTTTCATCCTTTCCTCCATACTTTCAGGCATTATACCTAAATTATATTGCTTACATCATACGTCATAGTTTAAAGACTCAATCTTAAAAATATTATTTGGTTTACTATTTGAAGTCTATTTGTAAAAACTATAATAAATCAGCCCTGTATACAATCTGTCTCACCGTTGGGCACGGCCATCTTCTCAGTGTAAGAAGGTCCCGCTGCGCAGGTTGACAGTCTTCATACACATATCTTCGTTAACATCATGGGCAATTCTCAGACAAGCAGATTTCCACACGATATTTTCCGTCACGCTTAAATAACTATTTAATCCTACCCTAATCCTAATCCTAACTTCCTAACTAATATTATAAAAGTGAAAATGAGTTTGTTTGTTACCTTTTCACGCCTAAACCACTGAATCGATCGTCCTGAAATTTTGCATATACGTTTTCAGGTGTACAGAAACGAACATAGGCTACCTTTTATCCCGAAAAAAATTACTGTTCCTGAGGAAAACAAAAAAAAACGTTCTTATGATAACAGATGGCACCACTTTTCTTTCAAATCATGATTGAATTATATTATTACAAGCAGAGTACAACCCGAATTGATTGTCAAATTCTAAATTAACGCGAGCGAAGCCGCGGGCAAAAGCTAGTTCGTATATAACTTTGAAACATCGGAGGTGTGCTTTGTGAGCGAACTCGAAACCTTTGCATCGCAGTCTATTTTCAATATTAGTAGTATCTATGTTCAAAATACAGGTAAAACCATGTGTAAAAATTAGTGTAAGACTGTAGTTTATTTGGAAGGTGATGTAAGAATACATCATGCACCGAGTTACGTGTTTATGTAACGGGAGTCTGGTTTCTACAACATGGCCTCGAATCAAAATTGTGTTACTTACCTAACATCTCGTCACTTCCTCAGGAAGTAGAACAGCGACCGTAATCATGCGGACTAGGTGTTAACCGTGACTTTTATTGCATTTTTAGTAGCCTATATTCTTTCACGGGGTTCTAACTAGCCCTTCACAGGATCTTAACAAAATCGGTTCAGCTATATCAGCGTAAAATCTTATCAAACAAACGGTAACGAATAAACAGTCTAAGTCTTACTTTTGTCTTTGTAATATATTTAGTTGATCGTGGCTTTGCCTGTATGTATCCCACGGAAATACACACTGGGATAAAAGGTAGCCTGTCCTTCCTTAGGATGCAATCTATCTCCTAGTCAAATTTCGTCAAACTGTTTAGTAGTTTAGCTATAATAATAATATCCTCCTCGACCGATTTCGGCCACGACGACCACTTCAACTCCGTTCTAATTGTTGTTGGTGTGCTCGTGTATGGCTAACATAGCCGATCTTATTGATAAGTGATCGCGCACAGTGCGGGCTATAAAAGGGTATCTATACAAGAGTAACGAATAAACAGTCTAAGTCTTACTTTAAGTATTCATAAATTAGGTTCTGTTCGCGTGAATCTCACGAGAAAGCATACTTTGTACCCGGGTTAAATACTATCCTGCGTGTTAATTCAGGACATGGATATGTTCAGTCTATGGTCCGGAGTAAGAGGTCGTGGAACGCTGTCACCTCCTTTTGTGAGGAAGTAATTTCCATCAAGGAGGCGACGGAGTGGGAGAGGGAACGCTTAAACCCTCGCCCCAACCGCAGAGCTGGGCGCCGGAGGGCGCGAGACGACCTCCAGCCACCCTGAGGTTTGACCTGGGGGTGGTGGGCTGCGTGAGCCTGCTCGCCACCCGATCTATATGGTCTATATGTGTGCAAAGTTTCGTCCAAATCTGCTAAACGGTGTGCGCGTGATTGAGTAATAAATATCCAAACTTTTACATTTATTGTGTTTAGTTCGTCCCATGACAAGACGAGATATGTTTTATGATCGATTCCGGATTTTTTAGTAGCAGCAGATATTGTATGTGTCTAATAGACAACAATATGCTTGTCCCTAGGAACTTAAAACATAGATATTAGCTTGAATCTATGCAAGTAATAATATGTGATCATCGTCTGTATTATCTAACGTCCCAACTAAACTTATCAGAGCTCTCAAGATGGCACAAGATTTGTATCTTGCCTTGACGTTTACAGCTGATAACTATCACGATGGGCGATTTAGTATTCTCAATCAAAACTCAAATATGTTAGTTCGTATTGGTCACTAAGAACGACAAAGTAATTGGCAGTCTATATTTACGTGTTCAGCAATGTAACGACGTAGAAACTGTAAGACTAAAAAACAAGAAAGACATGTCCACTGTTTTTAAACGCGAAGTTTAAAAGATTATTAATGTTACGCATCAAAGATTTCTTCTTCTTCTTTAATCAAACACATCCCGCACTAGAGATCGATCCCTATGATGCGAGCAACTTTACAAACATTCAAACAACGGACACAAAGAACTCTTAGACTTGGTACAATCATTTGTGGATCGCACCAACAATTGTCCTGTGTGGTATTCGAACCGATAACACTTAGCACAGAGCCATCCATACAATCGATAAATTCGATGCTTCTGATGTCTGTATACGCTGATGGGTGCTACAATACCTGTCCGACAAATTCTGTCAGCGGCTCATTCGGAAAATAAACTTATGTCGGAGGTAAGTTTCAGAATTGCACTGGTGACGTCACAAAGACGGAAAATAAAGTACCTATTATAATGATTACCGGCTTGTAACATATTATCTAGAGTGCTAGACGCTTTGTTACTGAAGCGCTAAACATAGATAATAGAAATTAACATACTTAAGTGGAATATAATTACTTGTGAATTACAGTTCGAGTTAATAGAATGAGGGTCTTGTAGGGAAGTGTATTGGTACCATTTTACTGTCAGCCGCAGAGTAGTAGAGCCTCGCTGATTTCAGCATAAATGGGCCGGCTCGACCGGGAAAGGACTATTCTCACAGAATATCGACGTGGAATAGCAGTAGTCCTACTGTTGTGTTTCGTTCGGTGAGTGAGAGTACCGGAGGCCCAATCACCCCCTTTCCCCTTCCCGCTCCATCTCCTTCCCACTTCCTTTCCTAAAGGGTCGGCATCGCGCAGGTGACGCCTGTGGTGTTGCAGGCGTCCATATGCTACGGTGACCACTTACAATCAGGTGGGTCGTATGCTTGTTTGCCACCTTAGTTGTATAAAAACGAATTAAAAAAATTTGTATTTCCGCAAGCCCGATATGTTTTTTTATTAATACATTTGCCTGCAGCTTCGCACGCGTAAATGTAGGTTAGATAAAGTTATATTAGTAGTAACAGTAGATACTTTTATACAATAAAATATGGCTTTTGTTACTCGGTGATATGAGCTTTCTAACGGTGAAAGAATTTTTTGAGTTAAATCCTTGCAAACAAACAAAAAATCGAATCTTTTCTTTTTATAACATTAGTATAGATACATCATACATATTATGTACATAATAATAATATATACTCTCACGCCTACATCTTAAAGAGGTGTTTCATCCACATTTCGCCAGCAATTTAAGCTCCTACTTAATAGGGGCAAGCCACGAATGAAATAAGACTACGTATAGTACATACATAGACATCCTCATGCCTATATTCCTGAAGGGACTGGCAGATGTGGATTACACCTACATATTACCAGCCATTTAAGATCCTTCGCAATAAAGGCTGAGACTATTGGCGTCTACCAGGCTCAGTGTTGAAGTGAAAAATATTGTCAGAAAAAACCAATCCTAACTATATAATATTATTAAAGCGAAAATGAGTTTGTTTGTTTGTTTGTTTGTTACCTTTGCACGCCTAAACCACTGAACCGTTCATCCTGAAATTTTGCATATACGTTGTCAGGAGTACAGAAACGGATATAGGCTACCTTTCATCCCAAAAAAAATTACTGTTTCCGAGGAAAACAACAATAACGTTCTTATGATAATAAATGGCGCCACGTGTCTTTCGAATCATGATGGAGTTATGTTATTACAAGCAGAGTACAACCCGAATTGATTGTCATATTCTAAATTAACGCGAGTGAAGCCACGGGCAAAAGCTAGTAATAACATATGTTGTCCTATGCACGCAGAGCACATATTATTACACATTTCATTTCTTTTATTTATAAAAGAATATTGTGACAATTCAGATCAAGTTTTTAGGAAGCTGGGCTTTTACCCTTTATTTAGGTACTGCCCCTGCCACAAGGGTGTTATAGGACCCTTTTCCAAATTTAAAGCACATTTCAGTTAATTTTGGAGTACCACAAGGAACTGTTCCGGGGTCACTTAATTTTTCTTCGATATAATAGTTATATTCTTTTCAATTTTAAGAAGACAAATCTCGCACTAGTTTTAAATTTCGCAATAGACGGCCAACCTATTGGCGTGTACCAAGAATAGTTTTTAAGTTCGTGCTGACACTGAAAATGTTTTGATAGGAAAATCCAACAACACATGACCCACACATGCACAGCAGTCGCATTACCACTGCAACGAGGCTGTAAAGAACTATTAAGTACCAGATTTTTTCCGAAACTTTGCTCGCATTAATGTAGATTCTGTCAATAATCTTCTATCCCCCGGGGAAAAAAATTTTTCTGGATGAGAGGCACCCTATTTTTTTCTATGTACCACTGACAGAGTGTACGTGAAATTTCATTATGAGCATTAAGGCGTGAAAGCGTAAAAAACAAATTCGCATTTATAATATTAGTTAACCCATTCGCTGTCCCGTAACCCGTAATAGACACAGTAGGAATCAATGTCAAAGTCAAAAATCATTTATTCACTCAGGTCACAAAGTAACAATTATGAACGTCAAAGGTGTTAGTGAGTTACATTTACTGAATTAACATTTATGTTAGTTGCAAGGTTCAGGCAAAAGGTTGAGCCTATGACAATTGTTATGTATCATAATATGTGATTCATCGGACAGAGAACCTGTTAAGATGCAAAGCTTATTTATAGCAGGCTGGCCTATATTTCGGTACTGCTCCTACCACTATGATCCTTTAGGATCTTTTTTCAAACGTAACGCACGTTCCGGTTAAATTTGGAGTACCGCAAGGAACCGTTTTGTGGTCTCTATATTGTCATCGATAGAATTGTGCTTAGTTTCCTCTAATAACGGTAATTACTTATTTATCGCGCTTGTAGACGGTACGATAAGTATTATGAACAGTAGTAATCTTAGAGTAATTATAGACTCGAAGATAGCAATAGTAGAACATCCTAGAATGACATTAATTAAATATTACATAAAGATACATATGTATAAGACTAGCTTGTATTGACTGTGAATTCTACGGAAACCTATAATCCTAACTAATATTATACGAATGTGAGTTTGTTTGTTTGTTAGCATTCACGTCTTAACTACTCGACCGATCATCATGAAATTTCGCATACAAGTTGTCACGGGTACAGATAAACAAAATTTTAACAAAAAAGAAAAATTACTTCAAAAAGAATATTCTAAAACAAAAAATGCACTTAAAAGTAAAAAAATGAGGGATTGTGTGAACAATACATGTATATACATATATGTATGTGATTGTAGCAATCACGGCAGATTTGCTGTCATGTATCAAAGAATTCCGTTGTATATCTTTATCAGAACATCACTAAATTAGGATGGGGCTACTACGAAGGGCTTCCAAACCAGTCTACACAGTTGTTTATTTTGTTCAACATACAGTCGAATTGAGAACCTCCTCCTTTTTTTGAAGTCGGTTAAAGAGGACATGGTACGGTGGTAACAGTGTTGTGTGACACCGCCACAGTCCTAACACGGGGCTACTAGTAAAAAAAATTGTCAAAAAATCCTAATAACTCTTTGTTTGCCGGATTCGGGATTCAAACTCGAGACCTCATTCATTACCGCTGCGCCAGCTAGGCAGGTTCACAACTATTGCCCATATAAATTGTGTCACAAACATATAGGGTCATCGCCGTATGTATTGTGGTCGGTAAAAAACAGTTCAATAATATTCATAATACGCTCCCAAAACATTCCCGGATGACACCGCTCAATCAATCACAATCACACTGGTATGACGTAAAAGTACCACGAATTAGGGACTCCACTTTATAAACATACTAGACTTTGCCGGCGGCTTTGCTCGCGTTAATTTAAATTTTGTCAATAAATTTCGATTCCTCAGGCGCAGTAATTTTTATTGGATGAATAGAAGAACTAATAATATAAATGCCAATGTGTGTTTGTTTGTTTGTTCACGCATTGACTACTCGACCGATCATCATGAAATTTCGTATACACGTTATCAGAAGAACATAAACGGACATACGACACCTTCCATAAAAAAACTACTGTTCCTTCGCGAGGCATAAAATATTTATAGGGGAAACGGTACATTTATTGGCCAGTTAAACGACCTCAACATCGAAAATTTCCATTTAATAACCTACATTTACTTCAGCAAAGCCGCAGGCAAAACCTAGTACGTTATAATGGAGAGACGTAATTCAAGTTGATCAAACGATGAGTTCTGTTTTTATATGAGTGATCAGCGGTCATTAAAAAAACCACTTCATGCTTCAGAGAGCACGGTCGGTACGTTGTCAGATTGCCGTGTATGATGATCAACATACTGTAGCATTAGCTGCACGTATATTTCACATGTTTGGTACCTCAACTGGCTCGGTGTCATGGCGAACATCCGTATTTAATCAAATATTTTTATTTCAAAACAGAATCGATAAACAGATTGTTTAACATTTGAGGTAGTTATTTTAACATATTTAGTTAGTATAGTTGCCGCAAATGCAGTACACCATCTTTCTCGATTTTCGGTCAATACCTTGACTTCCTTATAAGACATGACCTTCGCCTTTTCTTTTATTTGGTCAGCAAATTCCCTTCTTGATCTGCCCCTTCCTCTCTTTACTTCCAAGTGGAAATAAAAAGAGAAAGGGGTCTTGAAAAATTCATAGAAGTAAAGTTACTTCTATGAATTTTTTCAAGTTATTGTCTTATAAGGTGGTCAAACATCTTCCATCTTCTGTTCTCAATTGTCCTCAAATGTTTGTGTTCTTCTTGGACAAGGCTCGGTACTTCCATGTGCTTTTCTTTTCTGTCCAGCTGATGAGCAAATGCCTAAGCTAGAATATCCTTTAATATAAGCATCAGCGCATTATAGCATAGCGTAATTACCTACATGTTACATAGCGAAAATCCATTATAATAAAATAATTGAGAAGAAAACGCCACGTACCCTCGGATTGCCCACTTCAACTATTGCAATAGAAAAAGGTTAACAATATTAAACTCTTCTGGTAAGGAACGGCCGAGTCGTAGGAGGCGAACTACAACTTGCAGTATTCCGCTTCGAACACTAAATATGCGTTGACACATGTTTCGCCCTAGCGCGAGGCATCCTCTGGACAGTTTGGCAACCAAAGTTGCATCAATCATTTATTACATCCGTGTTGTACAAAGTATTATTGATGTGAAACATCTATAGCCGCACGTAAAACCAATTGCTGGTGTGGCGACGCATGCCGTGCCACGGCATATGATAGTATATACCTATAAATACAGTCTATATGTAGTAGTATGTGTTATAAACAATCATCATTTTCTGGAAGAAATTCGTAATTAATATTTTATTTTTACATTATGCCGTATTAGTTCCTGTCGTAATCTGTTCTTCTATGCATATTACTTGTACAAAATAATTTCGATGTTTCACATCTGCCAGGCGTCCCGTGACGGCTCATTTGTTTTTTTTTTTCAGTAGCAACACAGAGTACTGTGCATAGCAATAGGCTCGCCCCCTATTACGTGCAATCTAAAATCATACTAGCCTCGCCCCATATTATGTAGGATCTTAAACTATAGGCTGTAAAATTTGGCTGTAATACAACTTCTGACTACCCTTTTGGGAATACCAGCGTGAGTCTATGTGTGTATGTTAGAAAACATCGCATATTCTGAATCAAGTAAATCCTAACTAATAGAAATGCGAATGTCAGATAGTTTGTTACACTTTCACGCCTGAACTACTCGACGAATCATCATGAAATTTCGCATACACGTAATTAGGGGTACAGAACTGTGTGAATGCGACGCGTTAGCTGGACTGAGGATGGGTCTGATGGGATTGGCATATCCAAACCCTGAAGACTTCAGGGTTCTCCCTCTGAGTTGTACACTGCGGCTAGTGCAGTACATTCATAAGGAGATAGCTAAGGGATAAATCTTGGGGCTGACACAAAAGATCTCACTGGGTTGAAGTGTCGCCGGTCTGTATTGACTGGCGCCCACACACAAGATAAGATAACATAGGGGTACAGAAAAGGACATAGGGTACCTTTTATCCAAAAAAAAGTACTTCTACTAGCCTAACCTAACCTAGATTAAAATTTGTGAAGTCGCTGGCTAAATCTAGTTATTTATAACACAGGTAAGTGAACAGATGGCTCCGCGCATTGTCTGACATTGGTTTTAGTAAATTAAAATATTGTTACGTGATCATGATTCATGGTTTATAACGAGTATATTGAATGGTTTACTATCTACAATGTCGTAATATGTTCTGCAAACAAATATTAAATAATATGCATAATACTAATGCTTTGTATTATTGCCGACGTGTTAGGCAGAGATATTATGGTCGCTGATGTAGTTTCACTTCCAGCCACTCACCCACCACGCAAAGCAGCGAGTTGGCATACCGTGGCAGGTTTAGGCCGTAGTACCCGGGACGTTCCATCTTCTCCCGAATGAGCCCGACATAAACCTCTCCGCTCCCCTTTCCGCGGAGAGGTATGCGTCAATGCATTCCCCAACGTAGAAAAAGGCAGGTACAGCTATCGATTCTTTAGCTCCTACTTTATATGGGACAAGCGTGTTACCGTATTCTACCATATATCCAGGCACATGAAAACTTCTCAAAATCGAAACCAAATTAGTCTGCGGAGACTCTCAAACGGCGCAAATACAAAAACCTGGTAGGGGATTATGTTTTTGAGGCGTTTGGGGTCGAAACGCTAGGGTCATGGGGACCCAGTGCTCGTGCACTCTATAGAGACATAGCAAAAAGGTTAATCGACGCTTCCCGTGACCAGAGGGCTGGCCTTTATTTTGCAGAAAGAATAAGCATTGCCTTTTCAACGTGGCAATGCTGCCAGTCTTCTGGGCACACTACCGGTCGACTGTGATGCGGAGGAATTTTATGACAACTATTAGAGGGTTTTAGTTTTCTTTTTCTTTCTGTTTTATAATATTTTAGGTATAAGTCATTTTTAAAGAATTGTGGTTATATGTACATATTTGAATTTCTTATAAATAAACTTATGTAATTAGTCAAATTAGTAATTTTTATTAGTAATCAAATCAGTAAATTTTGTCAATAAATGACTATCCCTCAGAAACAGACCATTTTTCTGGATGAATAGTACCGATTCTATGTCTTTTTCTGTACCCCTAAACATAGGATTGGAACTAGCAACTAAGTATATTTTTAACTATTTTGTAAAGTGTACTTGCAATACGTAAATGTAATAAAATTTAATTTCTCTTCGTTTAACCGCCGCCGTTATCTTCAGTAAGTAATCTATTTTAATAATGTAAATGTGTACTTGTTTGCTTCTTGCAAGTAATCTTTGTTCTTTGCTCACTACGGCTTAAACATATTTATAGTCAGTTTATTGGCGTGTTGCGTCCATATAACATACAAAGAAGCCGTGTATGACCTCGAGGCAGAAGTGTAACTTTCATATTGCCAGGTATGTTCTTAGACCCCAAGGGTAGGGTCTATCAGACAAAGCTGATTCCGTGCTGCTACTGAGCATTTCCGAATAGACAAACCTTAAACTAATTTGCTCGATTCGGGAACTGAATATTGGATCTTACGATCGGCTGTATAAAGAAACGGAAACATGCTACAAGGCCATAGGTCTGTCAGAATCGTACTACTAACTAACTAAGTAAAAACCAGACATGGCTGTAAGTACCTATGTACATAATATCTATGAAGTGTAGTCTTTCATTTACGTGAACGTTGAGCATTGAAATTAAACTATTTCATAAGGCTTTTTTATTACGACTTTGAATCATTTTATATTTAACTGCACAGCAAAAAAATACTAATTGCACAGCAAAATATGCTTATCAAAAATACTAATTGCACACCAAAATATATTTAAAGTGATCAAACTAAGTCGACGGAGCCCCGCTTCGCGGGGCTCCTATTTTTGGGTGGGTTTAAGAAGGAACCTAACATAACCTAACCCTTCCGAGACGGAATGCAGTGATTTGAGGCGTATAGGTGCTCGTTATGATATATTTCAGTAAGCATATTTTGCTGCGCAATTACTATTTTTGGTGGTCATTATATTTAATCCATTTTATATTTATTTACACTTACCCCGCGAAAACAATCGCTGTTTTTGTAGAGTTATTTTCATCCGGGATTATGGCTGCTGAAAAACACCGCAAGTCAGTTTATTTTCCAAATTATTAAACAAATGTTTTCAGCTTTGTAATATTAGTATAGATTAAAATCCCAAATCGCTTCCTGAGGCATGTGTTTGCTATCGCGATCCGGGTACGATTCCCGAATCGGTAATGTTATTGGTACTTCTGTAAGGTAATTCTCGGTAGCAGCACGGAATCAGGAGGACGTAGTCCACTTAGAGCACCCGTCCGAATAGCACCTGCGCGAATAGCACCTAGCCTAGTCCACGAAGGGTACCCATCAATATTTTTGGCAGGTGCTCTTCTTGGATTCAAATTTTTGTCCACGAAGAGCACCTACGACTCAGCAGCGTAGTGATGGGATGTATTTGTTTCACAGGACGTTATTAAATGAAAGATATCGATAAAAATCATTAGAACGTTTATTACACATATTTACGTACATACGAAATATGTCTTGGCAACACTGAAAAATAAAAAAGTTATAGAAATCACTATGACAATAGTTGTGCCCAGTAATAGGTACGCTCCTCATTACTTAGCACCTAAACCTTGGCTGTACCTCTAGCTACCCTCTCGGAAATATACCGGCGTGAAGCAGGATGTAACGTAGAAAAACCCAAATAAATAGTTGTTGTATTGATAGAATGTGTGAGTACCGCTGATATTCTAGCCATAACAAATGAGTCACAGATAAAGATATACATTGTTTGATCTCCAAATCTATACTAACATTATAAAGCTGAAGAGTTTGTTTGTTTGTTTGAACGCTCTAATCTCAGGAATTACTTGTTCGAATTGGAAAATTATTTTTGTTATGGATAGCCTATTTATCGAGGAAGGCTATATAACATCACGTTACGACCCACGGGGGCGGCGCAGTAACGATAAACGCGGGTGAAACCCCGGGAACATCTAGGTGTCACGTAACAATAAAAGATAAACACTGTTTGGTCTCCAACTACCTATAACATTAATTAAACTACTCTTTCCATGTACAGTGTTGGTCGTAATTTATATTAAAAATACACCTACACTAATTTGAGGAGTAATAGCGGATTAACAAATGTTACCTATATTACCGGATTAACAAATGTTAATCCGGTAATATAGGTAAAATGGTATAGGTAAATAAATTTTGACAGTTTACCGATAAAACCGAAACTGGCGTTTTATATATCAATCCAAAATAATTTATTTATTTAGTTAATAAACGGCTACGGGATACTAATTGTAACTTAAAATGAAGATATACCTAATAAGATTTACTTAAAACAATAAAAAAAAACAAGCCGATTGTACATCTGTCTCACAATTTGATGTCCACCGGTGGACATAGCGTTAGACTTTTTGGTTTGGCCTGTCCGGCTTTTGGGGGGCGTTTTAGATTTTACCATCTTTTTTTACATGTTTGCCTCACTTTGTACTGGACTAGCATTGACCTTTCCTAAAAAGTTTGACGTGTTATACTAAGACTAAAACATTAAAGGAGTCCGTCCTTTTTATCCAAATGTCCGGCTTAACCGGCTGGTCTGTCCGGCTTTTCAGTTTGAAGAGCAACCCTAGGTGGACATATGGCGCCGTCTATATCAACACCAGGTTATCTTAACCAGACCCAGTAAACTAGATACACATACACACAAGTATTTCTCGATGAGCCGAAGTGGACGCCAGTACGTCATAGATCAAAATGTCAAGTAAACATGATGAAAGCGAGATAATGTAGTGCGTCAAAATAATTATATTGTACGATGTAACATTTCCAATAAGAATACAGCACACCAGAGACGGTTACAATAAAATTGTATTCGAAATATATTCGAATAAGAATTGATAATATTTCGTTGACACCCTTGCGCTATCACATCTTCCAAGCACCGCCGGATGTGCCGGCGCTGCTGCTGCAACCGCAGCAACCCTCAAACTACACAAATATAGTAATTTTGTCGGAAATTACATTTTTGAGCCGTTTGGGGTGGAAACCCTAGGTTCATGGGGTCCAAGCGCTCGTATTTTGTACAGGGAGATCGCAAAACGCCTGATCGACGTTTCGCGTGATCAGAAGGCTGGTCTTTTTTTGGCCCAAAGAAACAGCATTGCCATTCAACGTGGCAATGCTGCCAGTCTTCTGGGCACGTTACCAGTTGACAGCGATGCTGAAGGATTCTACGATGCATAAACCTTTTTTGTAAATATTTAGTAGTATAATTATATGTTACCTTTTTGAATACGTTTGTAAATATATATTAGATTAATTCGTTTTAAAATTAATAATGTAAACATATTGTAAATAAATACTTAAATTACAACAGGAAAAATAAAATTCGAATCTATACTAATATTATAAAGCTGAAGAGTTTGTTTGTTTGTTTGTATGTTTGTTTGTTTGTTTGCTTGAACGCGCTAATCTCAGGAACTACTGGTCCGATTTGAAAAATTCTTTCAGTGTTAGATAGCCCATTTATCGAGGAAGGCTATAGGCTATATATTATCACGCTAAGATCAATAGGAGCTGAGCACCAATGAAGACCGTTTCAAAATCGGAGGGTATTTTTTCCTTTTGAGAGCTTCCGCTGCGTGCGCTGCGTAAACAGTTAAAGTTTCGCAAAAATCATGTATGACAGAATTGTTCCCCTTTAAAAATTCTAAAAAAAAGTCCGCGACAGTATATGTCTATCTTTTAAGGTTGGCTCACTATAACCATTTTTATGCTAACCAAATTTGTTCTAAAATAATGCATTATTTGCGAAGGTATTATTATAAACATGATATTAATCCTTATCCATATAAATAAGTTATTCATCACAAGTATTTAATTTAAAACAAAATTGCCCTTTACATCATTCGATTTCAATGAATATCTTAGGAGATATCGCAGTTTTAAAATAACATTGCAGCAAAATAATTACCCATTACAGATATAATACAAACGATGTTTCTCCTGGTTTATTCTGCGTGATTACTACTGGTTCGATTTGAAAAATTCTTTTAGTGTCGGATAGCCTATTTATCGAGGAAGGCTATAGGCTACATAACATCACGCTACGACCCACGGGGGCGGCGCAGTAACGATAAAAGCGGGTGAAACCGCGGGAACATCTAGTAAGTATATAAATATGTTAGGTACATATACAATCTTGTTATCTGCTCTGCTTTAACGGCTAAACCACTAAACGGATTTTGATGACTTTTGGGATGGAGATAGATTGTACCTTGCGGAAGGACATAAGCTATCTGATATCCTGATATGTGTTCCCGTGGGATTCACGCTGATGAAACCGCGGGTAGAAACTAGTTTTATACAGTTGACTAGATTTTGCTCGTGGTTTCACTCGCGTCAATGTAGATATTGTCTATTTTCTGTCCTGTTCCTCGGGTACAGTACTTTTTTCCGAATGAAAGGTATCCTATGTACTTTTCTGTACCCCTGACAACGTGTATGCGAAATTTCACCATGATCAGTAGAGTACGCCGAGCGTAAGACAGATAATGACAGAGCTCGTGCGGCGCATATTCAAATAGGCACGCGGCCGCCATAGTAAAATTGTATGGAGGATTTGAAGTGCTTTTTGATAAATATGTATCTTTATTGTCAACCAATAACTTAAATATTTGGAACGGATAAATTGTAATATAACTATTTATGTTTCGTTTAAGCTGTAAAATAGGATAAATTTCTACTGTTATAATCTAAAAATCACGTAACACGAGCTTACGTTTTTGCATTTTTCGTGCAAAACGTAATTTTGTAGGCGAAAAATTTATTATTTTAAGATTTTTACATGGAGTAATTGTAAACACATTCATTGTTATGGTAAATGTATATTTTATATTTGTATTAAACAAAAAGTGTTGATTTTATTCACTTAACTGTGACCGCCTGTTTTGGCACATTTCGCTCGGCACAGTCTTAAGGCTGAGGCTACAGTAGGCAGCGATTCGCGATGCGACTGAAAGCGAAACGATATAAACATGGAATGGCTACATTATAAGCGAACATTTTTAATGAATTCGCTTCAATTTCGCTGACAAGTTGATGTAGCCGATGCCGTGATTACACTAATGTTGTTTCTATCGCATAAACAAATCAAAGATTAATAGCGACATATGGCGTACGGTGTAGCCATAAACGTGAATATGAACTATTTGTTTTTATCGCTTACGTATAGCAGGTCGTGTCGCGGACTAATGTAGCCTTATGCAAGCGTAAAAAATAAACTTACATTCGACGATCATGCAAAAAGTTAAACATGATGCATGGCCGCGTTAATTGCCAATACAAATTATATACGTAGGTATCATGTATCATGCATCGCGAAAGTCTTAAAGCGATAATAAGTATGTAAAAATCGTGTACAGCGCATTCCTATAAACATAATTTATTATAGGTACTTAAGGCGTTATCTATATATTAATACGTGAAGCAAAAACTTTGTACGCCTTTTTACGAAAATTGCGCGGACGGAGGAGTATGAAATTTGGCACAGTTAAAGTTTATATGGAGAAGGAGGGGCGAATCCTAATATTTATATAAAACTAGCTATCCCGACAGATGTTGTCCTGTACACAGGACAAAAAAACATGTCTAAACAATCCTCGAATCCACTTGAACACACACAAAAAAATTCATTCAAATCGGTCCAGCCGTTTAGAAGGAGTTCACTGTCAACACACGTACAGAAGAATTATATATTAAAGATATACATTAGAAATACATTAAATTAATGAAAAAACACTACACGCACATAACCATGCATTTGACACACGCAGTCGAAGCGCGTAACTATGGTTACGTATATCAATATATAATGACAATATCTTACAGGCAAACTTTGGTCGAATTTCGAGCACTAGGCGACCGCTAGTCTACTTTAAATGGTCAAGAACGCAGCGTACATAATAATGCTATCTGTGCCCGCGGTTTCTACTACGTTTATCGTTACTGCGCCGCCCCCATGGGTCGTAGCGTGACGTTATATAGCCTATAGTCTTCCTCGATAAATAGGCTATCCAACACTAAAATAATTTTTCAAATCGAACCAATGACTTGCGATATGTATTCCTTTACCTACCTTCGGTGATGTACTCGTACATGCATGTTATATTATTATATTATAATATTATTATATTATAATAATGGAAAATACTAAAGCTGTTACAAAAGTGATAAATACGAGTGATATTATCAATCGATCGTCGACGAACACAGCGTTATCTCTCGCTATCAGTGATAGAGAAACAGACGTGCTGTTATAGAAATACTTGTGATATCATGTAGTGCAAGGATAACTTAATATACAAAATATGATAATGTCACGACTTCGTTTTGTTCAAGAGGTAGGCCGAATCAAAGTCATGACGGCACGGAGGGCGTAATGGTTTAAGTGGTTGTTTTGCCACTGTGGCAAGTGGGATTCATGTACCGCATGAGACAAAAAAATTGTAAAACGCAAATGGTTGTTCCGAATCTCGTTGTTCTTTGAATGTTTGGTAATGCCTGTGTTGTTAAAGGCATCACAAACAGGTTAATATCAAACACAGATTTGTAACTACTAGTTCTCTCTTGTAAGTTCTGTTTAGTCTATTTGTCCCTTTATGTGCCTGTTTATTTGTAACAATACCACGCAAAACCACTGAACTAATTTTTATATTACATTACTGGACCTATATAATACCTATGACCAGGTCCCATATAATGGGGGCAGGTCTATTGCCATCTACAGGGTATAACATTTTACCAAACCCCGGCATTGAATCTGAGCTCCATACACATTGGACGCAATCACTACCGTGTCATAGTATCTACAATATTTGTATAATGATATGATAGCTGGCGAGCCGTTTTCTACGCAGACGAAACCACGATCCAATGCTAGTATATAAGTAGATAAATACAGTAAATAGTACTCAATTTAGGTAAATATGTCGACCACACAATACAAGGAAAACGGAAACGAATAATAAACTATAAAAATATATTAAGCGGCCATCTACGAGTATACTATACCTAGTACATATTTTCCTTAACCTATCTATTTACAAGGCATGGGGAACAAACAAACAAGCAGTAAGCTTTATGCAGCGGCCACACATTGGTTATATTTACACGAATGTAGCTTATTGCGGCCAATACATAATGTGAACATTGCGCAAAGAGTCGGTTTTTTCAACAAATTCAAAGGCGAGGGGAATGGAAGGGGAGTGCGCGCGGGCATCTTATACAGAATGTCGCGAGCGCGCCACACATTGGTCATTTTAATCATCCACCATCGCCTTTACTTTCTTTGTTTTCTTGTACTATGCAAATAATAAGCATAATAATTATGCACCTAAACCATATGCGTAAGCCGCTAGTGCAAATAAGTTATCGTCCATAGTCCGCTCTGCGTCAACTGAACAACAAGGTCCGCGCTTGTCTATTTTCAGTGTTTGGTGCAAAGTTGGTATTGAAGCCAATGTGTGGTGCAGTAGTTTGATTCAAAATTGGCCATTCCAAATTAGAGCCAAGCTTGGGCGCAGAGTTGAATCCAATGTGTGGCCGCGGCATTATGGTAAGCTGTTACTGTAGCCGATAATACCAGCCCTGTATTAAGCTGTCCCACTGCTGGGCACGGGCCTCTTCTCAATGTGCGAAGGGTTAGGCCATGGCTTACCACGCTGGCCCAGTACGGATTGGTAGACTACACATATGTATATTCGAGAACATTATGGATGATATGCAGGTTTTCTCATGACGTTTTCTTTCGCCGGTAGAAAGAGCGATCAATAACATAACTATTGAATACTTGGCAAAGTCAGAGGAGCATGCTTTCAGATCGAATTGGAGACCTCTGGGTGGCAGTCAGTGGTATTCCACTAGGCTATTTCTCCTTTATTTTTCGATTGGCAACTATAAACATATATATAAATAGTATAATAGTATAGTATAAATAGTTTTAATAGTTTCAATAATTTAATTAGCTTAAAAATTAGTAAAGTTCAATAGTAATAGTAGTGTAACAGTTTCTAAATTTTGTAATAAAGTGTCAAATAAACAACGCAATAAAATCCGTTAAAGTAGTTTAATTTCAATGGATAACATTCGCGTAGACAGAAGACAGCATTATGACAACTATAAATAAAAGAACAAAGGTATAATTATACTAACTAATAACTCACAGTATGTAAGTATGATTGTTATGCATTCAAAGAATTGAAATAACAACTAATTATATTGTTTTGCTATTGACCAAAAATATGATTCACAAACATTAATAACTACCTAAATAAGGTCGCAGCAGTTAAGAACGAGCGTTAATAACATTATTGGTAGCATTGAATTATAATTCTGAGTAAAATAATAAATAATATTGACTAATAAAAACCTTAATAGTCCTCAATAAAGTCTAGATGTTCTATAATAAAGGAAACAGCAATAAATGAACATAAACGCCTATAAAATTAAACAACCATATACGGATTTTATCGCGTTGTTTATTTGACACTTTATTACATAATTTAGAAACTGTTACACTACTATTACTATTAAACTTTACTAATTTTTAAGCTAATTAAATTATTGAAACTATTAAAACTATTTATACTATTACTATACTATTATACTATTTATATTTATGTTTACACTTTCCCCGACGTTTCGGTTGCTTTTCAGCAATAAAAAAAGCGTTTAATTTCAATTAATAACATTCGCATAAACAGAAGACAATATTATATAAACGCCTATAATTAATAGGTATTTATTAGTCATACATGTCATTCTCATGTTAGGCAATCGCCTAGCGCCCTTCAGTTATTAATTATTAACTTATTATCCTTGACACGAATGGATTTTATACAATATTAATGACCATGGAAACAAGAATCTTTTATGAACCCTGGTTAGACCTCTTGATTGAATGAAAGCTTTCTAAATTATTTTGCGAGTCGGCCAAAGTCTGCCACAGTGATAATACCTATCCGAAACATCGAACAATTGGAAAATATAATCACTTATTCGAATTTCAATTTATGCGTTGTTACTAAAATTAAATAATAATTATTTACTTGATGATCGATTATTGCAATTACAATTCGAAAATACTCTCATATTATAGTATTCCGTTAGTGGATAAAATCAGGTGAATATATTTTTAAGCAAAATGTTTTCTTAAAATATTTTAATGTACAATACAAGGAATCAGGTCGATATGTATTAATAAAACCAAGTCAAAGTCTAACACAATTTCTTCAATTAGGTCACATAGTATCGCTTACGAGTTTCTTTGGTGATAATGATAACTGATAAATTTACTGAAGTTATTTAATTAAATAATTATTATTTCATTCTACTAGATATCATAATTATTTATAATCTATGTTTGTTTGAACGCGCTAATCTCAAGAACTACTGGTTCGATTTGAAAAATTCTTTTAGTGTTGGATAGCCTATTTATCGAGGAAGGCTATAGGCTATATAACATCACGCTACGACCCACGGGGGCGCAGTAACGATAAATGCAGGTTTAACCGCGGGAACATCTATAATTAATTGATATGTTTACCGAATAGATAATTAGAAAGAATTAATCAAGACTATTCCCGCACTAGGAATAATTCCTGTGTCCCGCGGGACTTTACAAACATTCAAATAACGGATACAAAGAACACGTAGACTCGGAACAACCATTTGTGGATCACACAAATGGTTGTCTCGTCTGGGATTTGAACCCGCAACACTCGGCGTAGTGGATGTGGTGAGGTGATCACACAAATAGCAAACAGGGCAGTGTGATAAAATTATATTCATTTTGTTAGGCATTGTGAGTGCATGAGGAGTTCATTTTGTGTCCGGTTAACGTCGATGAGTTTACAGCATATCTATACTAATTTTATAAGGCTGAAGAGTTTGTTTGTTTGTTTGGTTGAACTCGCTAATCTCAGGAACTACTGGTTCCAGTTGAAAATTTATTTTGGTGTTGGATAGCCCATTTATCGAAGAGGGCTTTATAGCCTATATAGCTATATAACATCACGCTACGACTAATAGGAGCGGAGCATTTTATAGGTAGAGGAGCCTCGCTGATTTCAGCACGAATGGGCCGGCTCGACCGGGGAAGGACCACCCTCTCACAGAATATCGACGTGAAATAGCAGTATTCCTACTGTTGTGTTTCGTTCGGTGAGTGAGAGTGCCGGAGGCCCAATCACACCCTTTTCACCTTCTTCTTCTTCTCCTTCCCACTTCCTCTCCTAAAGGGTCGGCAACGCGCAAGTGATGCGTCTGGTGTCGCAGGCGTCCATAGACTACGGTGACCACTTACCATCAGGTGGGCCGTATGCTTGTTTGCCACCCCAGAAGTATAATAAAAAAAAATAATAAAAAACAGTTGCGGCAACGGGTAAAAGTATTTTATGTGGCGCAGGTGAAGTTGCGCGGCTCAGCTAGTTAAGACATTTTATTTATTTATATAATCATCACTTACAACTATTATTACAGGCAAACCCAATGCAATAGTGAAGCAATCCGAATAATATAACTACTTATTTTCTAAAACTTATTATATAACATTATAATCTATACATATAATAAAATCGTAGGAAAGTCAAAACTGTACATTGAATATTTTTTTAAAAGAATACTTGGGGCGTGATCTACAATCGATATCGAAGCCAAAAATATTGTTTTTAGAATTTTTGTCTGTTTGTCTGTATGTATGTCCGGGCTAAACTCAAAAAGTACTGCATGGATTTACTTCAAATTTTGCATGAATATTACTAACAGGTCGGGTCAACATATAGGCTACATATTATCACGCTATCACCTACGGGGGAGGAGCTGTGAATCTTTATTTTTCTTACGCATTCTGTGACAGCGTGTAATCTAACGACGCATATTTAAATGTTGTTTTTGAGTAAGCCATGACATTATCTAGCTTTACACTATAAAAACTACGCCATTTAAGTAACTTGGGCAGAGAAATATAGTTGGGTTCCACGGCGACAAACACTTTTTAGTTAAAATCTACGCGGACGAAGTCGCAGGTAACAGCTAGTAAGTTATATATATAAACAAAACTGACAAGTAATAGGTGTGATTCACTTATTTCTATCACCTCAAGGATATATTTATACACGTGATGCTATGCATTACTAAGTAATGACACATGTTTTGCTGAGACAAGGCAAAATTGTAATTAATTCTTATTAACTTAATTAATTTTCTCACATGATAGGCAGAGCAATTAATTTAATTGGCAGTCATAGGTCTCACCTTTCTCTTTATCTTGAATGTAATTATTAGTAACTAGCTTTTGCCCGCTGCTTCGCTCGCGTTAATTTAGAATTTGACAATCAATTTAGGTTGTGCTCTGCTTTTAATAATATAATTCAATCATGATTCTAAAGACACGTGACGCCATGTATTATCATAAGAACGTTATTGTTGTTTTCCTCGGGAACAGTATTTTTTTTTCGGGATGAAAGGTAGCCTATGTCCGCTTCTGTACACCTGACAATGTATATGCAAAATTTCAGGATGATCGGTTCAGTGGTTTAGGCGTGAAAAGGTAACAAACAAACAAACAAGCTCATTTTCGCTTTTATAGTATTAGTTAGGATTCTGGATGTTATACAGCTCATGATTTATCTAGTCTAATCATCAACTTGCTGACAAATGACACCAGGCTTATTACTAAATAGATTGTGCGGCTTTGCTCGCGTTATTGCAGATTTTGTCAATAAAACAATTAATCCCTGAGGTGCAGTACTTGCTACTTTTTTCTGAATAAAAGCTATGTGCTCTTCTGTACCTTCTCCTGAAAACTTGTATGTGCAATGTCATGTCATGATGATCGGTTGATTAGTTAAGGCGTGAAAGCGAAGCAAACAAAAAAACTCACTGTCGCATATTTATAGCTGGATGTGCCCACTGTTTCACCCGCGTTTTTCGTTACTGCGCCGCCCCTGTGGCTCGTAGCGTGATGTTATGTAGCCTATAGCCTTCCTCGATAAATAGGCTATCCAACACTAAAATAATTTTTTAAATCGAACCTATCGTTCTTGAGATTAGCGCGTTCAAACAAACAAACAAAGTCTTCAGCTTTATAATGTTAGTATACATAGATATAAGTTAGAATTAGGACTATCTGTAGCAATATCAAGTCTGGATATATATTAGGTAGTGTTAGGTGCCACGTAATAGCCTTATAAATAGACCCTGTATCACGGAGGCTATTCCAAACATTTAAACAACAAACGGAGAATACCTGGACCTGGAACAACCATTTCTGGCTTGCACAAATTTATATTATTATCTATACTAATATTATAATTCTTCTTTCTTTCTTTTTAATTTCAATATAATTTTAATTTTAATATTATGTTAATGTATTTAGAGTTTTTTACTTAGTTTTTGTGGCGAAATTTTTTATTTTTGTTAGATGTGGTTGCCTGTAAGTAAATGAGCACAAGGCATGTCTGTAAATTATTATTTAGAAGTAAGAAATGTGTATCATTTGTTGGCGATCCAAATAAATAAATAAATAATTTATAAAGCTAAAGATTTTGTTTGTTTGTTTGAACGCACTAATCTCAGAACCTACTGGTCCGAATTGAAAAATTATTTTAGTGTTGGATAGCTCATTTATCGAGGAAGACTATAGGCTATATAACATCACGCTACGAGCCACGGGAGCGGCACAGTAACCACAAACGCGAGTGAAACCGCGGGCACATCTGAGAATATATGTAAATATGACAATCAGAAGGGCATAACCTCTATTATTAACGTTCACTGACCGCAATACTTAATTTTTAAAGAACATAACTAAAGATAGAATTGTTTAGCAAATGTCAAAGTGTTGTTGGCCAAATGATCGCATCTTTGTGTATTTTGAGTGTAACTTTTATCTGTCCTTTACACGACAAAATTTGTCGATGAAAGAAAGTCGACATACACCTAGATTGTTCCACGATAACGATAATAAATTTATAAGATAAGTGTTAAAGGTAGCTGTCATAAGATTGTGACTGTTAGCTTGTATCCAATTTGGAAGGCAATCGTATAAAACGTCAACAACAGACCACTCTGCTTCAATTTGAAAGGCAATCGTATAAAACGTCAACAACATACCACTCTGCTTCAATTTGAAAGGCAATCGTATAAAACGTCAACAACATACCACTCTGCTTCAATTTGAAAGGCAATCGTATAAAACGTCAACAACATACCACTCTGCTTCAATTTGAAAGGCAATCGTATAAAACGTCAACAACAGACCACTCTGCTTCAATTTGAAAGGCAATCGTATAAAACGTCAACAACAGACCACTCTACTTCAATTTGAAAGGCAATCGTATAAAACGTCAACAACAGACCACTCTGCTTCAATTTGAAAGGCAATCGTATAAAACGTCACAACAACAGAGCACTCTGCTTCATCTTCGTTTCTTTATTTTTTTTTAGAAGACAACCGCCGCCCTGTAATTAATTCCTGTGTCGCGGTGGACTTTACAAACATTTAAACAAAGTACACCCAGACTCTGAACAACCATTTATGGATCACACAAAGATTTTCCCATGTGGGAATCGAACCCACAACACCTGGCACAATGGCAGTGCCGAGGCGACTACTTAAACCACTGCGTCTGTAATCACACAAGTTATAGTCAGCTCCTGGTTACTACATCTATGTTCTTTGATCCATGAACCCTTATTATCCACTTATGTATACAACCCTCTTTGTTATAGGGATGGTTGGTTATTATAAGCTGGAGGTAAGGCGTAACTTAGCATTAGCAAAATATGTGTTTGAAGTGTTCCGCCGTAGACTTAAGGGGACACCGCGAAACGCGACGCCCGTACCCATTGACACTCATTGTGTATCAATCGTTAAAGAGCGGTCATAAGGTCTAAAATTGCGATGCGCCCGCAATGATCGAGAGCGCTTAGAAATTGTTTGTTAAAATCTTCAAATATTATTTAAAAATGATTGGTTTTATTTATGGAAATAATGAGCTAGCAAATTACTAATATTGATGTTACGAATATATTTGAGTAATTCCTAAGCATATTGATAGTGTAACTTCCCTGTAATTTCAAAAATTGTAATTTTTCAGAGGTGTTTTCGAAAATAATTATGATCGAACCAAAATCACAATATCGTGTTTTTGAGCTAGGAAATTCTAGTTAAAGACATCAATTTACCTATATCAAAATTCTAGATTAATTGGTCCTCTCATAGTCCTATACTATTCGATGAAAGTTAGTGCATTTTTTCAGTGTGTCCTCTTAATATCCCCGATATATTGGACTCACTGAGGCTGCTCGTTCCAAACACCAGGCTGCGGCAGGTTCTGAGGGCGCGGGTTTTCGATGTCCCGGTGGCTCGCACTAACATTGGCAAGTTTGCCCCGGTTACAAGAGCAATAAGTTTAATAAATAGCGTCTCACAAAGGCTTGACATTTTTAATTGTACGTTGGCGGAATTCGTGAGAGTGACCGTCGAGTTACTAGCAAAGTAATTTTAATTACATTATCGCATTGGGTGTAAACCTGTAATGATGGTGTAAGATTATATATATAAATAAATAAAAAAATAAAAAATGAATGCCTCCTTAGTTCAGTGTCTTGGGTTCTTGGTATCCCGTGTAGTACCAATAAAAGTTTATTGGAATTTTCCGTTTTCCATCCCCGTACCTGGTATCCAGTATTCACTATAAGCTCGTATAACTGCTGGTCTTGCGTCTGATTTTAGTTAATTGTGTCTGACATCGGATTTTGATGCAAAGAATACACTTATATTTTCGCTCACACTTATATACTATAACATCGCCTGCGCACATGGCGAGTCTTCGTTAAGTTTGACTGAAATTCGGCATGGAAAATAATATTATAGTTATTTAAAGAAGTGAGAGATAGTATTTTTTATGTGATTATTCACACGTATAGATAATCTGCATGTCTGCCTAGATAACCGTTACGTGTGATTATACCTCAGCGACATATCAGATTCATGCGTGCTAAAATGTATAATTATTTTCTTTTTGTTTTAGGCCAATTTGACGCCCAAGAAGAGGCCGGCCCATTCCCAGACTACTGGCAAAGTGATTATGATAATTTTTATGACTATCCCGAAGAGATTAATGATGGCGCAGTCGATAATAAAAAAAACATCCAGGTAAAACAAGAAGACACAGATAAACTAGTTGAAGCTGAAATACAAGACTTTAGAGATCAAAATGAAGCACAAAACGATCCAGATGGTGATGATAATGGTTTTGATGCGTTGGCAGATTACCAGTTTGAGGATAACAGGTCCGATACTGATGACAAAGAGGAAGTTAAAAACGATGAGAGTATTCCTGATGAGGAACCAATGCCCGATGATGCACCTGAACTAAATCCTGACGATTTACCAGTACTTGAGCTACTTGAGCCTAATGAACACAAGGTTTTGGAAGAAGACAAGGAAAACGCGGAGATTGCTATGGATGATGACATATGGAGTGATGCATTTGAACCTTTAGAGGAAATTGCACCGCTGCCTGTACCGGGTGAAATCAAAGAATCCTCTGAAGAAGAGGAAGTAGTCGCCGATCAGAATGTTGACAATCTTGATGAGAAGTCTGCTGAAAAGCCAATTGATGAAGAAATGTATGAAGAAGCAAACAAGCTTTTAGAAGAAACTGCTAATGAATTGAATGCTGACGATTATGCCGAAAATTCAGATGAAGATGACAACAGTTTCGAAGAGTTGCTCGCCGATAATAACGAAGACAGTGAGACCCCAGAGAGGGTGTTGGAAGACTTGAATTTAGATATAAACAAACTGTTTGATACTCTCAATAAACTAAGTGACAATGATTCTGACTTGGGCGCAAAAGATGAAAATGCAAATAATGATGGTGTAAATGAAGTACAAGACTACGAAGAGAAATATAACAGACCATACAAAGAAGGCAATATTTTGTCACTAAGAGACGATTACGAGAACTTTGATGATAGCAATCTGCCTGATATTTTTGCTGAAAATGCAGAAAACGATACATCCAAAGTAGATGAGCCAGTCCAAGATGAAGACGTTGCTGAACAAGATAATGTTGCTGTTGACGAAAACAATGACGAAGCTACTACAGCTAAGGTAGTACAAGCTGCCGATTCTGTTAAGGAGAGCGACGAAGAATCTTTTGAGTATTCAGACGATCTAGGAAAACTATTTGATGCTAGTATTGGGAATGATGAAGAGATTGACGATCTTTTAGAAAAAATCCTAAGACATTCTTATGGAAACGATGGTTTGGTTGACGATCAACATGCCCTAAATGAGGATGCCGAACTAGTAGATGTTATATCTACAACTACAACACCAGCTCCGGCTACAGAAACTGAAGAGCCACGATCAACAGTGATGGTCGAAAATCTCAATAGTGAAGAATACAACGATTTAATGGCTCAGTTTGCTATGACTCACAGTGATGATTTAGATGTAAACTCAGACGATTTCGTAAAGAATGTCGCTCCTATACATATCACGCTAAGTGTTGACGAACCGACCGTTATTACTTCACCGAATTATCCAAATGCCTATCCAACGAATAACATTGTTGACTGGATTATCGAAGGCCCAGGCACGGGTATTGAGATGAATGTAACAGATTTCTATGTCAACGGTGCCATGGGCGACTATCTCCTTGTAAAACCAGGTAAATATTGCTTTTTTTATTTTGATCTTCAAAATCACCACACTCTGCCTGATGGTAAGCAGTCATGTGGTGGGGCTTATTATAAGTTCTACATACAATTAAACTAATAAAGAATATAGGCATCATCATTTATAAGTTGTTTGAGGCTCACTATTCTAAATCCAAAAGATTGTAGAACTTGAACTAAACTGCCGCAATTAAAATCATTGTTTTATTTTGCGATAGCTTAAGTACATATCTTGCGTATAGTAATTTACGTTTTCAATCTATAAGCTAATAAAATAATCAATGTAATAAATACCAGCCCAACAAACATCCACACCCATAGCACAGAATTATTTGGTATGTCCATAATTATGTAGCAATAGTCAGCCATAATTATGCAGCAACAGCCGCGGCTAATGCCTCGGTAAGTGTCCCTTACCGAGTACCTTATTCATGTTAGATTAACATTTTGCGCAGAGCCTTTACACACTAGACTGACATCTCCCTGTATGACTCTCAAACGGCCGTGTATATTCCTAACGTGAAATGCTATGAAAAACGAATGAAATAATATAATTGGTTCAAACGAACAGTGCTCCAAAAAAAACGAAGTAACTTGTATTATTTTATGTTCTCTTGGGTTTCTTTTATAATTTTTCGAACGTACTTGATAGATACAGCAAATATTCAATGAAACTAAAATAAAATGCTGGTATTAGTATTACTTACTTAAATATTAGGTATGCTAGTTTCTGGATGGCTGGCTATTTGCTAGTTTCTGGAAACCATCTCACATTATTTGTGGTGTCTAACTCTACAAATTAAATTACTTAAGTAGGTATGTCATTTAAAAAATATTACAATCTACACTGAATATTTAAACTGTGTATACGCTTGTTTCGTCAATATGGCGTCCAGTTGTCAACTAACGTAACACGTTTGTAAATACACATCAGTTAGCAAGAAATAACAGATATTTAGAAACATTAGACGTGTGACGTCAAAATACGGTAAAAATATTTTAAAATTAGAACTATAATTGCAAATTGCTTTTAAAATCCATAATCTACGTGGATGGCAACGAATAAGTCATTTAATTTTTTTTCATTCTATCACATAGCCTACGTAGTGATACATCCGTACAACGAAGTTCCTCTGAAAAAGCGATGTTTAAATATGAATCACACAATGAAAATATATTTCTGAAGGCAGCTATTACTATTCAAACAAATAAGTTAATAGTTTAAGCTAATGAGTAATGCGATGTTATTTCTGAATAAATTTGAATGACTAATTGACATACATGATTACTTGCTGTAGCCTAGTGAAGTTTGTGAACAATGCTGTCACCGAATAATTCTGAATAGTAAACAAGTACGTACACGATTTTATAGATCACGATAACATTTCCGGACCAGGTATTGTTTTCAAGAAATGTTTAGTAGATGTGATGTGACATCTACTAAACATTTCTTGAAAACAAAACCTGGTCCGGAAATGTTATCGTGATCTATAAAATCGTGTTGTCTCCTAGGATTTTGAGCGAGTATAGATACGATGCTCTAGCTCTAATTCAGTCGATTTCTCAACAGCCAAATAGTTTATCTAAAAAGAAAGATTTACTTAGAAAGATTGCCTAAACAAAACATCTCAAATGCCAAACTTAGTCACCAGTTAACAGTTTTACATAGAATATGTCATAAACATTACAAAAGATTTATGTCTGTCATGTGGATTTGATCAATAAATTGACCCAATAATGATTAATAAAAGAAACTACCATATAATGATAACTTTATGTATCTTATTTACGATTGATATTGACAGGTGGTATCGACGCGAGCGGGACAGACGGTCTCATCTTCTCTTTCCGCCTCAATCATGAGCGCAAGTACAGGTTCACAAACGTCAACCGTATGTTTGTCAGGTTCGAAGCCAAGGCTGGCATGCAGTTCGCTACCGGATTCTCCATCAGCGCCAGAATGATTTGTAAGTATCGCTTTTGTTATGAAATTCTCTTTTCGACTGTCTCGTATATGTGCGTAATATGCTTTTAATTTGTACAGTGGTGGTACCTTCATATAAAATTATTTACTTTGGTGACAGGCAATATAATTTCACTGCTTTTATTATCTAGATTGTTTAAGTAATGAAAGCGACGGTGGTGTAGAGGTTAGATTCCTGGATCTGACAGAACATAATGGAGTTTTTCTATCAAGGAATTCTTAATAGCGGCACTGGAAGAAAGTCCAATAGACGGCAACAGACTCGCCGCATTACGTAGGACCGAAAAACCAAAGCTGAGATCAGGATTGCCTTGTTCTAAAACCCTAAGAACTGCCCTGGGCACGTTTTTCTAAACCCCCGTTCTTAATATTCCAGGGCCATTACCAGAAATTGGTAGAGAGGAGATTCCGGAGGCCGAACCAGTACTGCATCCTCCCAGGGAGTCGATGATCCTGAGCCTGGCGGGATTGACCCTGAATGAGTTCAACCAGCTGAAGTCTAGCTTCAAGGAGCTGGTGGCAGACATGGCACAGGAGTACATCACTGACAACGAGATCGATGAAGGAATGAACACCACGTAAGTGGATTACTTTATATTTTATTGAACACTAAGTAAGCCAAATGGCAAGGTGAGGGCACCGGTCTCTCTAGGCGCCAGATGGCAAGAGGTGCCAAAAAGCCAAGTACTAAAAGCAATTTACTACATTATAGAGTAGTAGAGCCTCGCTGATTTCAGCATGAATGGGCCGGCTCGACCGGGGAAGGACTACCCTCTCACAGAATATCGACGTGAAATAGCAGTATTCCTACTATTGTTTTTCGTTCGGTGAATGAGAGTGCCGGAGGCCCAATCACCCTTTTTCCCTCTTCCCGCTCCTTCTCCTTCCTACTTCCTTTCCTAAAGGTTCGGCAACGCGCAAGTGATGCCTCTGGAGCTCTGGTGTTGCAGGCGTCCATAGGTTACGGTGACCACTTACCATCAGGTGGGCCGTATGCTTGTTTGCCAGCTTAGTAGTACAAAAAGAAGAAAAAAAATAAACCTTGTACACTATTGCTATAGGTACGCCGATTTTCTTTGAGAGTGTGATATGTACTTCCCCGGGCTAGTAGGCTGATTTGTACCGTCACCAATATATACCTAATCTATTACCTGTATTATGTGTATTATTATTTATTACAAAGCACGTTAGGTACACATATATTTTGTTCGTAAATGACTAAATGCCGATAAGCTATCATATATCACTATTACTGGATTATCGACAAAAATACTTTGCAGACAAAGCACGATAAAGCAATAAATTTGTACATATCTACCGTATTTCTTTATAATACTTTATTTATTACGTCCAGTGTTCATTGAACTGACGTTTCTTGTAATATGTGGGTTATGAGATGTTAAGTTACGTTGGTTGGTAATAGTAGATGTACAATGTTCGGGCACGCCACGATCGTGGCGGTAAGTCCCGTTTTTGAGGAGTGTCTGGAGAGGCGGCATGGCGCCCTCACCTTCCGGCTGATACAGGTAATGACTGGCCACGGTTGTTTTGGCCAGTTCCTGTGTCGCATAGGCCGGCAGGAGACCGACGAACGTGTTCCCACGTGTGCCTCTGTGTCGTGTCTTTGTCTCCCCCAGGGGGACGGTGGAGGAAGTATTTTTGTGTAGTGGCCTGCCGTTTCACACGGCGGGCCGAAACCACGGCGGGGTCGCGATTGTATGTGAAAGCGATTCGCGCGGCCCCGCCGTCTATGGTTGTCGAGGAACACCGTGGTAGGTTTAGTCGGTATTACCGGGGTATCTTTTCCCCGGTAAGTCAGACATAACCTCTCCGTCGCCCCGCGGAGAGGGATACGCCAAAGCATTCCCCCAAGTAAAAGAAAAAATACGTGCTATGTTGTAGCCTGTCTTGTATCCTGTGTTGTAGCCTGATAGATTACGAAAACGAAGCCGAGGTTTAACATCAGCTTACTGACCACTTAACTAGTAAAAATATATACATACTAGCTTTTACGCGCGGCTCCGCCTAGTAGCATGTCTTTCCCCAGGTTTTAAACTATATCTGTACCAATTTTCATCTAAATCAGTTGAGTGGTTTAGCCGTGAAAAGTTAACAGACTAACAGACGACAGACAACAGACAGTTACTTTCCAATTTATAATATTAGTAAGGATATTGACTGCACGGACGGCGTAGTGGTTTAAGTGATTGCCTCGCCGCTGCCGCTGCGCCGAGTGTTGTGGGTTCGAATCCTACACGAGACAAAACTTTGTGTGAACCACAAATAGTTGTTCCGAGTCCAGGTGTTCTTTGTGTCCGTTTGTTTGAATGTTTGTAAAGTCCGTCGCGACACAGGAATTATTTCTAGTGCGGGAGTTATCTTTTCTAAATAGGAAAAGATAACTCTATGTACTTATGTCAATGGCTTCGGCAACCAATATAAAAAAAAGATCACAAACACGTAATTTAGGTAGGTACCTATTTATTTCGACGCCCATCTACTGTTTACGTAAAGCAGTCTAAAACTATATCTAATCGTATAAATTGTAATCGTAACATATATTTTCAATTATGAACAAAGGAAATAACAGAATTAATAACATGTTAATCTATATACTTAGTAAATAAGCGTCATTGTATTTTTATCGTATCGTTTGCGTATTTTAGGCTTTCGTAGTTTAGTTAGAAATGCTTAAATATTATTCATCATCAATATCTATATTACTTATAACGATGAAAGAAATACTTACATACAAAATTTGGATGTAATTCGCGACTAAATAGCAGACGTTATATTATGGTGCTACTTAATTGCCTTCTGCCGGGTACAAATACAAATTCCATGCTACTACTACTTTTAGTTTTTTTAGTACTTTAAGTTTCATGCCTGGCCCGACACTCGAACCCGAGATACAGCAGTTGCATGCATACACATTACCGCTGCGCGATTGAGGCAGCGTTTTAAAAAGATTCCTACAAATTTACACAGAGAAATGGGGACAGACATCTGGACAAATATTTTCATAGCAACGGAGAAATGTTGTCTTATGTTTACGCGAATGTTATTGAAATTAAACACTTTATACGGATTTTGTCACGTTGTTTATTTTACTTTAAAACACTTTTATTACATAATTTTGAAACTCTAACACTACTATTGTTGAACTTTACTACTATTTAAGCTATTTCATTTAATTAATACTATCTATATTTAAGTTTACACTTTGCCCCGACGTTTTTACGTAGAGGCGAAATATTTTGACAACATGCTTTTCGTTTTAAAGGTTAAGTAGATTTACAATTAGACAAATTAATAATACATTATTTATTTATGGGTAGTATTTAACTGCACAGCAAAAAAATACTAATTGCAGAGCAAAATATGCTTACCAAAAATACTAATTGCACACCAAAATATATTTAAAGAGATCAAACTAAGTCGACGTAGCCGACGTAGCTCCTATTTTTGGGTGGGTTTAAGCAGGAAAATCTAACGCTCCGAGACAGAATGCAGTGATTTGAGGCGTATAGGTGCTCGTTATGATATATTTTAGTAAGCATATTTTGCTGCGCAATTACTATTTTTGGTGGTCATTATATTTAATCCCTTTATTTATTTATTGGACCATCTACAGAGATACACACAATTTAAAGCTAAATACAAAAGTGTTAGGTCAATAGAATAAGTGTGCACCCTCACTTACAGTAGACCACAGCATGCAAAGTAAACACGTACATATACAGTTGGCGAAATTGGACAAAGTTACAAATAGCAGATTATTAATAATTAATTAAAAATGAATTGCAAATGATGAAATACAATTATTGATATACAAATAATTAAATAACAAATTATATTATTATGTATAGTTAATTAATTATATTATTATGTGCAAATACGAATCCTCAAGTTCTTCGGGCATATCAACCGTAACGAGGACTCGATGAAACGATTGGTGGTGCAAGGGAAAGTTGAGGACAAAAGATCCCGTGGGCGCTCTCTAACAAGGTGGACGAACCTCATCAAATCTGTGATACACTTGAACATTATCTGGGAGTTGCCCAGGCTGCCAAACATAGCACTACATGGCGTCGCATCACGAGAGATGCGGTGGCGCAAGATTCAACCGAGACATGACCACGACCACTCTGTCAAGAGTGTACGACTAAGAAGAAGTATTGCCGCCGCATTGAATGGATTAACTACCCATTCAATGCGGCGGACGCCGATCGGCGTCTTATTTTTTCATACTCAGATTCGGAGGACACCGGTCGGCGTCATGTATAGTTGTTTTATATTTTACCCAAATTTAAAGATATTATATTAATAAAACAACAAATGTGTTTGGAATTTACTAATGAAATGCCTGATATGAGTAGTTTTTAGATATTTTGTTTTTTTTATTTCATCAAGTGCGGCTGACGCCGATCGGCGTTTACGTTAAATATGAGCCGATTCTGGCTAGTGAAAGCAGAATTTGTTGACGCATTGAATGGGTTAACTGCGCACATTAGAGTAAATAGGTACTTATATATAAGTACTTAGGTATACTTCATGTGGCGATTCTGCAATTACTTATCATTTTGATATACAATGTAAGCCTTCGTATATCTACTTATTATATTACATCTACCTGTAGCCCATTCTCAATACTTATTTAAACAATCAATTCGTTTATAAACTTAATAACTTCCTAAATAATATTATAAACTAGCTTTTGCCGGCGACTTCGCTCGCGTTAATTTAGAATTTGACAATCAAATCGGATTGTGCTGCTTGTAATAATATAATTCAATCATGATTCGAAAGACACGTGGCGCCATTTATTATCATAAGAACGTTATTATTGTTTTCCTCGGGAACAGTAACTTTTTTCGGGATGAAAGGTAGCCTATGTCGATTTCTGTACAGCTGTCAACGTACCTATATGCAAAATTTCAGGATGATCGGTTCAGTGGTTTAGGCGCGAAAAGGTAACAAACAAACAAACAAACTCATTTTCGCTTTTATAGTATTAGTTAGGAAGTTAGGATTAGGATGCGAATGTGAGTTTGTTCGTAAACTTTTTACGCCTTGACTATTCAACCGGTCATCATGAAATTTTGCATTCACGATGTCAGAGGTACAGAAAAGAACATAGGATACCTTTCATTCAGAAATTACTACTGTTATTAATCTAACCTTAGCTAAACTACATTTACGCGAGTGAAGCCGCGGTAAGATCTAGTTGTAAATAAGTTTTGTACCTAACTACAAAATATACTATTTGCACTACTTAACTTTTGACCGCCACGGACGTCCATTCACGTCAAATTAAACCGTGCTCACGACGCCCCCGACAGCATGGCACGTCGAAAATACGACTATTTTAGTTCAAAATAAACATAAAAAAATATGTTTGTTGTTTTCCTTTTACCTATTATTTAAAACTACATTAATCATTGCCTGGCGTAGGGGGCACGACGCTACTTTTATGCTGTGGAGGTCAAAAGGTTAACTACTGCCCACCCAACAACTGTACCATATTTCAATAATGCTTCGAAGTCAGACCGAATTCTGCAGAGTAACACTCGGGTGTAACGGCTAAAAGTTGAGAACGTGTTGTTTTGTATACCAAACACAAGCGAGTACCCACTCATGTAAAGCATTTCTATTTATATCTGACTCAGTTTACGCCACAATGACCTAGATACTTCTCAAACATTAATTTCCATCGCAAAACGGAACATTAAAACAAGTAGGTAATATTGAAGAATTTGCGTTGCGCACAAATGTTGAACAAACAAAATAAACTTTTGCCGTGAAATAAATTTAATAAGCACATTTGGGCCGAAGCGGCACAGGCACCGCGCATGCGCGTACCGTATGAAGCTCCGCGCATGCGCGGTGCAAACGTCAAATTCTATTTCAGTACAAGCTTACGTGACGAGCTTATAAAACCGCTTATAATAACCAAATGTTATACAAAATAAAATTTTAAATACATAAAAATACGTGTAGTGTGTAAATTTAGTGGGAATACAGCGACCATGTGCAACATAAACGAGACTTTAACGCGTTAAATATAAGAGTGATGTTACAAAATGCAGCAATGCGCCAACGAATCGATTCGAACGTTCCCTGATGCCAAATACAGAATCTAGTGTCAAATATATACACGATGGAGCCTCTGATAGACAGAAACAACTTCGCTATAAGCGCTATGATGACGGTCGCCCTGCAGATCTTGTTCTTCACCATAGCCTCGCTATTCCAAACCGACAAGGTGACTGACTTCACTGGGGGAGCCAACTTCATCATAATAGCTCTGCTTACTTTCTTCCTCGGCCAAGGAGGCTCGACCCTGAAGAGCTATGACAGCCGACAGCTCATGGTGACAGCGTTCGTGTGCCTGTGGGGCGTCCGCCTATCGGGCTACCTGATTTACAGGATCTACCACATTGGAAGAGACAAACAGTTCGAAGACCGCAAGAGTAACACCCTACGATTCGCGGTCTTCTACACGTTCCAAGCAGTCTGGGTGTACATAGTTAGTTTGCCAGTAATCATTATCAATTCGCCACATCATTCGTTCCCTAAATCGCCAAAAACTATGACGACCCTCGACTCAGCCGGGGCGGGCGTGTTCGTGATTGGGTTACTGATTGAAACGTACGCTGATCTCCAGAAATTTGCGTTTAGACAAGAGCCTGCGAACCAGGGTCGGTGGTGCAATGACGGATTGTGGGGTCTTTCCCGACACCCTAACTACTTCGGAGAAGTGGTGCTTTGGTGGGGCATATTCATAATATCGTTGAACGTGATTACCGGAGTAGAATGGGTCGCTATACTATCGCCTCTATTTACGACAGCCATCATATTATTCCTTTCGGGTATACCACTGCTCGAGAGGTCGGCTGACGAGAAATACAGAGACAACCCAGATTATTTGTATTATAAAGCATCGACTTCTCCGCTAATACCGATCCCTCCAGCTATATACGTGGAAGTGCCGAGGTTCCTGAAGTGTGTGATGTGCTGCGAATTCCCGATCTACGACTCGACCGGAGACGAGTTCCCGGCGCCAACAATCGTGACGGAAACCACCAGCATCTCCATGGTCCAATCGCAGACATAGCTAACAAGCGGGGCGCGCGACAACGCCGCGGCCCCCGACCAGCTCGCCAAGAATGCGACTCACAAGCAATTGTGATACACAGCCGAGGACAGAGCACAAAGATTGCCAAATTCATTGCCACTCAAACAAAACAATACTGTAGATATGAACCTATACAATAGTTACATGGAAAATGTTAAGAGAAGCAAGCGGATAGCGTTAGGACTTATAGAAGAGACTAAAGACGCGTGCAGCTCGGCGAACACTCCGAATGATGTCGAAAAAAGTATAGACTTAGCTGTACCTAGCACTAGTAAAGAGAAACGACCTACTGAGATAGTTAAGTACGGTAAAATAACTTTTAACACTACAGCCATACTGCATCACTACCCTCAAGTGTCAAATAGTGAACATTGTACGAAAGTAGCGACAAAGAAATCTGATCTCAATCTGCCTGAGGCTAAAACTGATAATAACAATGACTCGACACCTGAGGAAGTAGTTGATAGTAAAAGAGACAACTACAATAACAATGAGACTAGTAAAATTAATGTAACCGCAGACAACGCCGTAGAAGTACTGAACCAACCAGTCAAGTTTACTGAAGAGAAACTTGTATGAGATTGGGAGTCTGCTTTTTTCTCGTTACATTTTAATTTATGTAGATTTTGGCATAGACATTTGAAGCCTAAAACTTGACATATCTCGATTAGTAATGATACTAAGACTGGCAATGAATGTAAATGAGAATGTTAGATGTTAATTATACTAATTAAGAGTAAAAATCCTGTTATAAAATAGATGGAATCCGTCTCACATAGGATATTTATTAGAATAACATAAGCACATTAAGTATATACTGAAGATTTAGAAGAAAATATAATCGGTGAGTTTTACTTTTCCATTTTAATTTGAGCATGGATTTATTTCGTAGTTATTTCCATCAATTTAGACTTGCGTCCGTTATTTTTTCATTCAGCAGGCTTGTGTTTAGTGTAATACCGGTACTCTAATGCCTATTAATGACAAACGTTCGTAATGAGTAATAAGAAGCGCAGCAAATCGAGTCGCGAGACGAAAGTGTAGGCATTCGGTAGGCACTTTCGTCATGCCTGCTGCGATGCGCATCAACAAACACACGGTCTTCACCATAGATTATTAAAGGAAAGGACTCCGCAATTTCGACGCACCGCAAGATTCGTAAAATATTAAATTTTAAACCAAGTAGTAAAGCGTGGTGCGCCTTAATATTGCCGAGGCACGACTCGTCGCACCATAGAATGTTTTGGTCTCCTGCAGTCTATCGATTTGCCCTTACTGTCTCGTTTACGCTAGGGCAACCCCGCGCGACTTTGTAGCGCATTGCAGCCCTTCGTGCCTTAGGGGCCACAATAAACATGTACCTAGTAATTTTGAAACAGAGTTTGTTTGATAACTGCCTTGTGTTTGAAGGTCTTTCCATAGCCTATTTTTTATTGTTATATGTAATTAGTTCTTGAACGCTTCTATTTTTAAATGCTATGATGTCTTAATGACGCACGAAGATTTTCTTTGTATGATTCCACCGCTACACACCTTCGAGCGATACACTCATAGCATCGTAGGGTTCAATGCTTATTGACCTGGCAATGAATCGCCTTACTTATTAATCTGTAAAAAATATAAATAAGAACGTTATTATAGTGATTTGTTTAATTTCTTATCAATGAAGAAACTAAATATATGTACGTTTCATTGAAATTAAACAAACTTTATACGGATTTTATTGCGTTGTTTATTTTTTATAAAACATTATTATTACATAATTTTGAAACTTTAAACTACTATTGTTAATCACTTTTACTAGTTACTGTTTACTTATATTTAAACTATTTAAATTATACAACTATTTAGATTTAATTTTACACTTTCCCCGACGCGACGTTTCGGTTGCTTTGTGTGAACATGCGCAACAGGGGACCAACCACTACCTGAGATGCTGTCAAATATGTATTTTAAATTTTTTATTTGTTTCTTTTTGTATCTTATATCCATTTGGCAAAGAGAGAGATTATCACAGGCATTCAATATGCTCGCATTACAAAAATTAAAAATTACCGGCTTTAAAAAATCTCGCAACTCTTATTTTAACATGAACTCAGTGCACTTTAAAACATCAATATCATGTTAATATATACTGATAATGGAACAAACAGAGATGTATGTTAATATCCTGCTATGGACTAAAGTTCACTATCCTCAAATAGGTGAGCCCTTCTATCCCCAAAACTGGTTATTTATTCACACACAAACTAGCAATACAATCTATCAATACAGATAGCAAGTAGCAAATATATTACCTATCTAGTTTATAATATTTATATAACTGTAGCGAGGCTGTCTATACTTTGAAAATATCTCTGAAAATGTAATTGTGATTCACTATTGTACCTTATTCCATAGTTTTTAGAATTTCTGTTGACGTTCTCTATTAGGTACCACACGCAGGTAGGTTTTTACCAAAAACTAGTGAAATTTTTGGTTAAAAATCTGTAACATAAATACTCTGTTCTGTGTTTACTATTTAACAATTATCCCCACACTGATTGCCATACATAATTACATTTACCTGATACCACTGGTATCTAGATGTACAATAATGATTAGAGTTATAAAATATGTTTAATTTCCAGGTTGGAAGTGACCCAGATCACCAAAACTGCAGTGTGCAACATTCGCTGGCCAAACTATGAGACCTGCGTGGAGGTGACGTTCGGTGTGCCTCTTCACTATGAGGAGGAGGTCGAGGTGCCAAGGCTGAACGCTGAAGATCTGGAGTCCATGTGGCGGACCTACATTGTTAAAGAACCGTTTGCTGCCAGATTGAGAGAGATGGGTATTACAGTAAGTATTTTATACATATTACAGAGCACATAACCTACATAGTTTTTAAATTTGTGGGCTTAACTATCCCATTTATTTAGAGTTTCGTATCCGTAAGGTGCCAACGGAACCCTATTACTTAGTCTCGGCTGTCTGTCCATCCGTCTGTCTGTCAGCGGGTTGTATCTCATGAGCTATAATAGGCAGAAATTTTTAAAGTTGAAATTTGTAAATGTAATTTTTACAATGTGTATTTATAGTGTCACTATTACACATTGTTATTCCAATGTTATGTGAACAATAGATTATATTGATTAATCTCTTGGTAAACACTTAAGATTCTGGAGTTCAGATAAATGAGAGAAGCATTATAACAGAATGTTTCTTTCATTCTGTATGGTATCAGACTAATTTATGAGTGAAAGGAATTTTGGGACACCATTTTTAAATTTGTATATTGCAGACAATGGTGAATTGAATCGAAATCCAATACATGTCAAATATTGAAAAATTAACGTTTGAGAAACTTAGACAACAGTTAAAGTAAACATCGACTTATGTGTTGTGGGTAACAAACAATTGAACAACGGATAATAATAATAATAATATTCTATCACATACACACAACACCATCTAGCCCAAACTAAGCAGAGCTTGTACTATGGCATGGGTACTAGACAATGGATAAACATACATATATACTTTTTTTTGTAAATACATACATATTATACAAAGCAACACCCAGACGTTATACTGACTACTACGCCATCGAGGCCGATACAGATACGAATCAAATATTTGTGGATCACACTTAAACTTAAACTTTGTTGGATGTTGTAATGGTTGGTCCGTGTCGTCGCTGCCAGTGTGCGGTGGGCCAATTGTTGTGGGTACAATCACCACATCGGACAATAACTTGCGTGTGGACCACGTAGTTGTACCCAGACTAGTAGACGTAATGACCCTACAAAAAAAATATACATAATTAAATATTTGACAATGAATCATTCCAGGAGTACGCCATTCCGGATGACCGCACAGTCCTCATGTTATGGCTGGTGATCGCTCTGGGCGTGATCATCTCTATGGCCATGCTGGCGTTTGCACTGTGGCGGTTCAGCTGCTTCGAAGACTACACCAGGTCAGTGCCAATATGTCTCGCTTATAATGAAGGAAAGTAAAGGAAACCTATCTGGGAGTTCTACAGAATGTTCTCGAAGATGTATGAAGTCTACCAACCCGCATTGGGCTAGCATGGTGGACTGTAGGCCACAGTCCACCATGCATTGAGAAATTGGCATTATGCAAAGTTGACGTTTTGCGAGTGGTTGCCATTTTGTGAAGATAGCATTTTGAAGTGTGAACGATCAATACATCTTTATAAAATACAAACACTGTTAAACATATACCATGTTGCCTATGTCCTTCTGGCATAATGTACCTTTCAAATAGTGAGAGCCTTTTTAAATAGGTGAAGCTTTTCCCCTCCATATACATAAACTCCCAAAAGTGGCACCTTTTCTTTATAATATTAGTATAGAAAATACGTAATACGGATTTATCTGGTGGTGTTGCAGAATGATGGCATACAGCGACACGGACAGCATCCACAAGGAGAAGAAAAACCTGGACCTGTACCCCACCCCGCACCAGACGCTCCCGCCACTCTACACTGACAGTGACTACAAGTGGGCCGACGACAAGTACGATGACTCCACCAGAGGTAACACATTTATTCATTAGATTTTGCTCACCATTCGCTCGTATAAATGTAGGTTAGGTTTAGTTAGGTACCCTATGTCCTTTTGGTGTATTCCCGTTATCCCCACTGACGCTGTCCCCATTCAATGGGGACAACGGAACTCAATAAAAATAACTAAAATTTATTTCTGTTGTCCCCATTAACGTTAAACCTCAATTGTTGTAATGACAAGGGAATATCAGGCGGAAGGATGAGGTGATTTTGTTTGTTTATTTGTGTAATAAATTTGTGTCTAGCGTTGTATGGTCGCAGTTCTAACCTAATCTAACCCACTATTTTCTTTTTCTGGTACCTTTTTTCGTATGGGAAAGCGTCAATCGGGACAACGGGCAGGACATTTTATGACGTCCCGTTGTTTCCATAAGGGGAAAGCGCTAATGGGGACAAAGGGAAGGAAATATTATGACTTTCCGCTTTCCCCATAATGGGGCAGCATCAATGGGGACAACAGGAATACACCGTCCTTTTCTGTTTCCCTTACAAACGTGTATCCGAGCTTTATTAACGATCGGTCGAGTAGTTGAGGCATGGAAGCGTATTCCACGCCTTAAATACTCGACCGATTATCTTTAAATTTTGCAAACAAACAAACTCACATTCGCATTTATAATTAAGTATATAAAAACCAGTGGTAAGTTAGGATAATAAGCCCCGGTTTCTAAATTGAGGAAAGTAGGAAATCTCATCTCTTTATTTTCAAATATTTTTTACAGAATCGAATTTCATCAAACCTCTATCAACTGAGAATTTACTTAAGTATACGATGTTCATCTACTTAGTCAAATATTATAAAAAATGATGTTTAAGTAATACTTACTTAGGTAGAATTTAAGCCATTCACAACATGTAATTTTCAATTTAGAAACCAGCTTATGATGTGTCAAAACTTAAGTATATCAAATAATTTGATTGGCTTTTGCTAACTTAGTCAGCTAATCACAGCAGTTGACATGGTTTTTGGTATTAACTTACTTTTTGCATCAGCTGTTTTGTATGACCCACTGTTGGGCAAAAGCTTCTCCCTTGGTCTTCCAAATTACCCTGTTGGTGGATATCCCCTGCCAGTCCCTTTCAAAAGCATCTAGGTCGTCCCGCCATCTCCGTTTAGGTCTAACCCGTCGCCGTCGACTGTCTTGTGGCACTCAATTTTACTATTGTGACCAGTAAAATAGGTGGAGCCCCTCACTAATTGGGACCTACTACTATTATATGACCATGTTTAGATTATACACATTGTACATTACTTTGAATTGTTATATTTTTAATTTGCAGTGGATATGGGAGGCTTCGCCAACAAGAGTTACGTCCGGGACGATCTGTTCGAGTTCGAGTCGGATGAGGACATCATTACCCCACGCGACAGGTACTTACATGTTCTGACTTAAATACACAGCCTTAGTACTCCCATGGCAAACGTTCGCAGCTGATTGTGAGGGCAAAAGTTCAATAACTGGGTCGGACAAAGAGTTTATTGGGTCGGACAAAGAGTTTACCGGGTCGGACAAAGAGTTTTTGGGTTATCTGATAAGAGAAATTTAGTTGCAGCACGCTAGCTGTAACTGTGTATGGTATACAAGTACCTATATAGTTATAACGCAATAGGAATATTGCGAGCGATCCCATGGCAAGGTCTTTTGACATAGGCAAATTTCGTTCTGCTATGAAGAATTTCCTATTCAAAAAACTTTAGTAAAACTTTGTCCGACCCGGCTATCGTACCCAGGGCCTAGCAACAATGCCTCTTTTTTAACACTCTTACACTACTTACCTATATTCTGTATGGCAGACTATAGTACTACTCTGGGATTAATATGAAAGCACTGCATGTTTTGAACTTGTCAATTTTGTTTATAATCATCCTAAGCACAGAATACGGAACTTCTTCTCTTTTATTATATACTTAGTCTTGCCATAAATTTTGCAATCCTTTTGCGTACCGCTTAAGAAGTTGTTTTGATTTTTCACCTTATTCATTTATAAATTAAATAAATAAATATTCTACCACATCACACAACACCATCTAGCCCAAACTAAGCAGAGCTTGTACTATGGGTACTAGACAATGGATAAACATACATATATACATATATATATATATATATATATATATATATATATATTTTGTAAATACATACATATTATATATAGAAACACCCAGACCAAGACAAACATCCATGTTCATGCACACAAATGTTTTACTTGTGCGGGAATCGAACCCGCGACCTCAGGAGTAGCAGTCGGTTATACTAACCACTACGCCATCGAGGCCATCAGTTAGAGTGCATCTCTTATAGGCTGCAAGTCCTAAGTCATCTTTTAAAATACGCGACATGGTTCTAAGTGCTATATATGCATTTCTCGAGATAAAATCTTTTGCTTTTGGACAGGATTTCTTCTTCCCTTCACTGCTTTGATCGCCTTTTTCGTACGAATACTACGTGTACGGCCAGATCTTGTTCTGTCACAAACAGACGAGGTTTCACTGCACCTATCAATGTGTCTGTACCAGGCTACACAAACATTCCACTAATACCGAGTGGATGGAGAGTTTCAAGAATTGCATGTGGCTCCACGCCTACTTTGTGTAATGCTATCATAGCAATTCGGTTCTCTCTATCACCCCACTCCATTTTAATATCAAAAAAATATTCAACACCGATTGGCGCGGAAATGAGAAACCACAATGAATATTCATAAAATATCAAGAATGACAGATTCGAAATTCAAATATTATATTGTTTTTTAAATTGTAACAGTATTTATGGCCAGACTAAATATATATAGATAACTCTAATTCATATTGAAAATCGATGATTATAGAAATTTTGACAACAAAGTGTTCATGTTGTATTATTATTTTAAGCTTATATTAATATTGCGTTAACTACTAACATTGCAGGTCCACTACAAACGTGTAGCCTAGCGTTTCACCTCACTAACACTACGGTAGGCTTTTTACTAATAATTGTATTTCTCCAAATTGTACTAATTTTATATAAATCTAACCTGAATTGATAAGCGCGCCTTCTGTTGTGTGGAACATACAACTTAGCTGGCGGAAAGTCGACAAGCAGAGATAAGTTATATCCATATACCAGTAATTCTTTCAACTGCACGGATGGCGTACCTAGTGGTTCAAATGGTCGCCTTGCCACTGCGCTGAGTATTGTGCGTTCGATCCCACACGAGACAAAAATTTGTTTGATCCACAAATGGTTATTCCGAGGTCTGGGTGTTCTTTGTGTCCGTTGTATGAATGAATGTTTGTACAGACCCCTGCGACACAGGAATTATTCTTAAAGAGGGAGAAGGCCTCTTAAAAAAAAATCTTGGATTGCAGAATTGCCTTCATTATGGTAAATGTGCCGAAAATGGAGAAACTTTGGAAAGTAGATGAATACATGCTATCTGTAAATATTCCTCCAAAAAGACATGTATAAAAATTAAAAACCAAGTAACCGAGATGATTTTAATTTGTACAGTATGGAGAAATGCCCTTATAATCTATCTGGCGAGAATTGATAATTATGATTTCTATAAAATCTGTATCACTCAGTTTTAACACAAACTCACACTTCAATACTCATACATACAAGTACTATTTAGTAATATCACAATCGTATTCGAACTAGATTCGATATAAATCGCTGAAAATCAGCGCTGTGTAGTTCTTGCAGCAATGCAAGTGCCACAGTATTATGCTGAGCGCATCACCGTTGTTTTTGTGCCGTCAGGTGGGACGTGCATCTGCACATAAACATTTTAATTGTTTTTAAAGTTTCTTTATACTTAGGTACATATTTCTATTTACATAATTACTTTTTGTTATACCCACATTTTAATAATAAATGATGATGAATCATGATGGTACAAAAATAAAATCTTTTTATTTCATTTTTTATATAACATGATATTGCTTTAACGTACGCTGTGTCAATTCAATTCAATTCGTTTATTGCATTCCATAATGTATATACAGGTCTTATAAATGTAGAGAGAACAATTATAAGACCACAGTAAAGTATAAAAAGTACCTAAATATCGCGTTTATCATTCGAATTATCGAATAAGTACCTACTAGTTTTTGCTGTTTTGCTCGATGAAAGGTACTCTGTCTTTTTCTGTATTCCCAGACAACGCGTATGCAAAATTTCATGATGATCGGTCTAGTAGTTATTTACGGCGTGGAAGCGTAACAAACAAACTCATATTAGTTAAGATATCGAACGCAATCACGTGAATCACTGGTACTCATAGGCTAACTTGTGTCGCCATTGTTTTCTCGATTTGTATCATATTTTGGAAACGTGTGTGGTACCTATTGTTATTTTATCAGCCTTTCTTATTCATCATCTCTCGCTGGATAGACTTATATTCGCTTTATATTTTATTATTTCTAAAAGGGATTAAATATAATAACCACTAAAACTAGTAATTGCGCAGCAAAATATGCTTACTAAAATATAATATCATAACGAGCACCTATACGCCTCAAATCACTGCATTCCGTCTCGGAAGGGATCGGTTATGTTACGTTCCTTCTGAAACCCACCCAAAAATAGATCCATCGACTTATTTTGATCTCTTTAAATATAGTAGTAAAGGTAAATAAAGGTAGTAGAGCCAAGCTGGTTACAGCAGGAATGGGCCGGCTCGACCGGGGAAGTACTACCCTCTCACAGAAAATCGACGTGAAACAACAGTGTTTCACTGCTGTGTTTCGTTCGATGAATTAGAGCGCCGGAGGCCTAAGCATGAGGTGACGATTCTCGCAGCTTATGAGGGACCTGCAGAGTATCCGTAGAGTTATTGTGTGGGTGGCGCGAGTCGACCCGGCGGCCAGCGAGAGCCGTAGAAACGGTGCTCTGCTGGCCGCCCGCGGTATAGTCCAGAGGCCCAACCGAGTCTAACCAACTAGGTTGGCTGCCTTATCATGCCGCGCATAATCTCGAGGTGGCTCGTCGTGCCGGATGGTGACCGGAGGGTGGGTCCCGGCGACCACTTTCGGGAGGGTACGGGGGTCCTTCCGTCCGTCGGATCGGCTATCGCCATACCATACACTTATATGACAAAACTTGCTCTGCGCCTTGCCCCACTTTGCTGCGAGAATAGCCGCCTCTTTTTTTTCACGTCTCCCCTTCCTTTCACTCTATGGCAGTACGAACAAAGCATTGTCGTTCAACAGCAGCCAATCGCCGTAACCCCACTGCTGCTTCCTGTGTCGTGGAGTTTATTAACATCAGAGGACTCCACGCTAACCTTAATGCCGTCCATCACCACCTGGAGACGGCTCGGCCGGCAATGCTTTTTCTAACGGAGACACAAATACGCCATCCTGCAGACACAAACTACCTGCAATATCCCGGCTACGTGCTAGAGGAGTGTTTCCTCGCGAAAGCCGGGGTATGCTTGTTTGTTAGTGCGGATATTTGCTGTCGCCGTCTACAATGCCTAGAGGACCCTTCCTTCTCTGTCCTTTGGGTACACGTAGATCATGGCTCTTTCAGCCAAATCTACATGTGCCTCTACCGATCCCATTCAGGAGACGCTGAGACAACTCGACTCTTCAATTACCTGAGTCAGGCGGCAGACGACGCGCAGGAGCGGTTTCCGAACGCTGAGTTGGTGTTCTTGGGAGATTTCAATGCCCACCATGAGACCTGGTTGGGTTCTCCCAAAACAGACCACGCGGGACGAACTGCCCATGCGTTCGCTCTCACGCATGACCTGTCTCAACTGGTACTCCAGCCCACCCGGATACCAGACATTGCAGGTCAGGCGCCCTCTCTGCTCGATCTGCTGCTGACGAGTAACCCGAACCGGTACATTGTGTCGATTCGTGCTCCTCTGGGCACCTCAGACCACTGTCTGGTTTGTGCCACAGCTGTTGTTGTTACGCCCCCACGACCCGAGGAGGCAAGACGACGACTGTGGCACTACTCGTCGGCAGACTGGGATGGAATGCGGGAGTACTTCGCATCCATCCCTTGGGCTCAACGCTGCTTTGAGAACAGGGATCCATCAGAGAGCGCTACTGCTGTCGCTGGTGAAATCATCCTGGGTATGGAATATTATATTCCATACAGTGATGTCACGAGCGGCGGCAGGAAAAGGCCCTGGTTCGGTCGTGAATGCGCTGATGCTGTTGAACGCAAACAGACAGCGTACCGCGCTTGGACCAGGGCTCACACTCGCCACGACCCTAACGTGGATCACCTGAAGGCAGCGTTCAACCAAGCCACAAAGGTCTGCAAGAGGGCATACTTAAGAGCGGATGCCCAGCGCGTCGCACGGTTCGGCCAGGAACTCATGGCGCATCCTACGGGCAGTCGTAGCTATTGGCGCCTGGCCAAAGCCGTGCAGTCCAACTTCTGCCAGACCTTGCTGCCCCCTCTGAGGTATCCGAATGAATCACTGGCTCATCGGCCGCAGGAGAAAGCAGATCTGCTTGCAAATATCTTTGCGGCCAACTCCCGAATCGATGACTGCGGTTCGCAGCCGCCTAACATTGCCAACTGCGGCTACACCATGCCTGATATATGTATCAGGCAACGAACCGTTCGTGCGCTACTGCAGTCTCTCGATGTTCGGAAAGCCAGTGGACCTGACGGCATCCCAGCTGTGGTCCTTAAAAAATGTGCAGCGGAGTTGTCTCCCACGCTTACGCGCCTATACCGGACGTCTTACGCCGCAGGCATTGTGCCTGAGGCTTGGAAGGAGGCGAACGTTCAACCGATTCCCAAAAAGGGGGACCGTTCCGAGCCAAGCAACTATCGTCCCATAGCTATCACCTCGGTGCTCTCCAAGGTGTTCGAGCGGATTATAAACACCCAAATTGTCCGCTACCTGGAGGATCAATCGTTGATCAATGATCGCCAATACGGCTTTTGGGGTAAACGATCAACGGGTGATTTTCTAGCGTTCGTCACGCACCTCTGGGGTGAAGCTATGGACAAGCACGGCGAGTCTTTGGCTATCAGCCTTGACATAGCCAAAGCTTTCGACAGAGTCTGGCACCGGTCTCTTCTTTCCAAGCTTCCGGCCTATGGCTTGCCCCCTCAACTGTGCACCTGGATTGCAAGTTTCCTGCAGAAGCATCGTATTCGGGTCCTTTGCGACGGTCGCGCTTCCAAATTTATGCAGGTCAATGCAGGAGTGCCTCAGGGTTCTGTCTTATCCCCTACGCTCTTTCTTCTGCATATCAATGATATGTTGAATCTCGGCAACATACATTGTTATGCGGACGACAGTACCGTGCATGGGCGATATCTTGGACATCCTGGGGCCAAACAGGCTGAGGTTGAGGGGAAAAGGCAGAATCTTGTCGTTGAACTTGACCAGACCTTGGACCGCATCTATGAATGGGGTGCCAAGAACTTGGTCGAGTTCAACGCCAAGAAGACCCAGGCATGCGCGTTCTCAACAAAAAAGTCTCCGTTCCTTCCCCTCCCTTCTCTGAAGAACACTCCACTGGTGATACGTGACAGTCTCTCCATCTTAGGTATGGATCTTTGCCGCTCCCTTAATCAGAAAACCTATATCGAGAGCGTCATTAAGCAAGCTTCGCGAAAACTCGGAGTTCTGAACAGGGTGAGGCGGTTCTTCACGCCTGGGCAACTGTGCCTATTGTATAAGGCACAAGTGCGCCCTTGCGTGGAGTACTATTCTCATCTTTGGTATGGCTCCGCGCAGTACTTGCTGGACGCTCTCGACCGGTTACAGCGGCGGGCTGTCCGTATCATCGGAGATCCAGAGGTCACGAGTTCACTGGAACCTCTGCAACTCCGTAGGGACATTGCCTCATTGGCATGTTTCTACAGAATATACCACGGGGAGTGCTCTGAAGAGTTATTCCACCTTATCCCGCCCTCCCCTTTCCTATCCAGAACAACGCGTGCTGGGCTCAGATGCCATCCTTACATGGTAGAGTCGATTAGAGCGCGTACCAAAAAGTTTGGGTCCTCATATCTCTGCCGAACGACCAAGGCATGGAATTCTCTGCCAAGGCACGTGTTTCCTTCTTCCTTCAATCCTGGGTTCTTTAAGCGGGGCGTGAAAAAGCATCTTCTCAGGCCGTCAAAGTAGAGACCTCAACATCGCCTCGGCTACTGTGGGGGCGATGTGGAGGCCACTGCTCTTAGACCACACGACTGCTTACTATCAGGTGGAGTGTGGTCATTTTGACGAGCAAAATAAAAAAATAAAAAAAAATGTTTTGCTGTGCAATTTGGTGATCATTTACTATTTGTGACTGTTATATTTTAATATATCTGGTGATAAGTTAAACATAAGCCTTTCTAAAATATTGTGTTGTTTTATGTGTTTGTAATATAGCTTCATTAAGCACCACTTACTCTTTACACACAATTTCACTACTTTCATAAAGAAAAATCTTCATACGGAGAAACCATCATTTTGACTTTGGTATTAAGAATGTGTGGGCTTTTTCTTCTTAATCTTGCATTACAATATCGATAACGTACCCCTAATACTACTTCTATTTTTTTTTTGTAATGGAAATCCTTTTTTCATTACTGATAAAAAGAATTGAGTAGACTCTATTTTAGTATACCAAACTAAAATAGAGTATTTTAATTGAATTTGAAATATAAGAAATCAATTTAATAAGTAACTTATGTTAAGTAAGAATATCTTCTTCTCCCTAGCCTTTATTATTCCCAAGTCACTCGGGGTCGGCTTTATAGTCTTACCGGATTTGACTGGATATCAGTTTTTACACGGAGCGACTGCCACCTGACCTCCGCAACCGGAAGGCTAACGATACCCTAAGGCTAGACCAATGTCAGAATAGGGCACTGACTTCCCAATAACGACTGCCATAGGTGTTCATGGCAGCCGGGACCGACGGCTTAACGTGCTCTCCGACGCACGTAAGAATATCTAATGCAAATAAATTTGGTATATTTACAGATTTATTTTCTATTTTCAGGAAAGACGTCATCAGTCCGAGAGACGTCTACGAGGTGTGATAAGTATGTAAAATTCCAGATTTTATCGACATAGACATATCGATGGTTTTATTGATATATTTAATTACATATTTTATCGATAAACTTTATAATAGTGACAATAATTGTAATCACGTGAAGGTCAAAATTATATTCAAACTTCGTTCATAACAATAAAAAGCCATGCTACCGTATTATTTTGACTATACTTTTTAAAACTGTAAGTCCTAAGTCTTATTAGCTGTCAGATAGCCTTAATACAGGCTTTTTCTAGTGTGGCTATCAATGTTAATGTAAATTGGACTGCATAAGTATAGGAAATACTAGCTTTTGCGCGCGGCTCCGCCCGCGTGGTACCTACATCAATAAAAAGTAGCCTATGTCCTTCCCCAGATTATAAACTATATCTGTACCAAATTTCATCTAAATCAGTTGAGTGGTTTAGCCGTGAAAAGGTAACAGACAGATAGACAGACAGACAGACAGACAAATAGACAGAGTTACTTTCGAATTTATATATATATAAATTCAGCTAGAATTACAACTTCTGCACGTATTTCTTTAATAAAACATATTGAAATAATCTTATTTAGATTGTTTGTTTTTTGTTGCTCTTAATTAGGTACTCTTATGCAAGTAACATGTGACGGTTGAGCTACTTGCGTCACCTGCGCAAGTAACGTATATGATCAACTCGCGCATGTAAGTAGTTTGCGCATGTAACCCGCGCCAGCTTGCATCGTGTACATGCATTTTCAATTATTACTAACCTCGGTCTGTCTATGTCGATAGAGAAGTTAGTATGGTTTTAATAAAAGTAGTACAATAAGTATAAATTGTTGATTTTATGTGATTTTAATTATACGTTATTGAATACTGTTAATAATATCTGATTATTATTACTATTATTTATATTTAAGAACGAAATTGCATTATTATTTATATTAAAACCTTCTGTTCGGTAATAATATTACTGTTTATTAAATAGAGTTATTATTGAAAGTATTTATTAATAAGAATAATAAATAGATATTATTATACCATTGTATACTTAATAGACTTACAGAATATATATAAATATTAATAATATTGTAAAGTACTCGTCAAGCTGTTGTGATTTTATTTTATGTAATGCGTTTAACTTCTGTTGTAAATTATTTCTAAATATTTTATATTTTTGTTTTAAATTTTATTCATGAATAAATGGTTATTTTTTATTGTGTTATTTTATTTTGTAGTTTATATTATTATATTTTAAACATTTATAATTTAAATTTCCTTCAGAACCTGAATTCGGCTTTGTTAGATAAATAATTTAAATAATTATAATATATTGATGTCTGTATCAACAATGATTGTGTAGATACAATTTTATTATTAATTAATATAAAAAATGATTATAATATAGTTATACATGTTTTTAGTTCCCTAGGGTTGTGTTTTCAAGAGTTTAAAATAGGGTTGTGACACAAAACATTTCTATGATATAAATATCCCATATTATTCACTGTTCTATTAAATAAGTGATTTTATCTTTCAGTGTTAAATCGTACACTGTCGTACAGATATCTTTATTGCATTTTATGTGACATTTTTATGAAAATTGTCGGACATCCCATTTTAAATCATGTTCAATCAACCTTGTATATAAAGTGTTTATTAAATGCTGTCCTTAAATAGTTAGAAATAAAATTTTACATTTTAAAATAAGTATGGCACGTACGGCTTCTGATCGCGTTATTGCCGTAACCATCTCTAAAATCTTTACTCTGAATTAGGTGATTAAATGCTCCGGATTAGGGGACGTAAAGTTTCTGGATAAGGCGACAAAAATACAAGGATAGGATACTAAAGGTGATGACTTAAAACATTAAGTAAGGAAACTAACCGTTTTGGGCTAGGTGACTCAAACTCTGGGTAAGGAGACTGAAGGTTTTGGATTAGGAGATTTAAAATTCCCAGATAGGAGTTGAAGGCAGTCCTTACAGTCAAAAGGCTCTGGATTGGGACAATAAAAGTTCTGGGTTAGGAGACATAAAATTCCGAGATAGGAGATGGAGGCTCTGACCTAACAGTCTAAAGGTTCTGGATTAGGAGACTAAAGGTTTTGGGCTAGGTGACTTAAAACTCTGGGTAAGGAGACTACAGGTTTTGGGTATGTAGACTTAAAATACCGAGAAAGGAGATCGAGTCTCTGGCCTAACCGTCTAAAGGCTCTGGATTAGGAGTTTAAGTCTCCTAACCCAGAACGGGTTTAGGAGACTTATGCCCGTTTTCACCAACAGGCCCCTAGGATCCACCTACGTAGGTGTCTTTTAAGCTAGGGGCATCCCATAATCGGATACTTACCTAAATTCAATTTCACCATACTAGGTATCACCTACGAAGGAATTCCCTAAGTAAGTGACAGATAACTTTTTCTAAAGTCACGCTTCTGACATCGATGTTTTATCGATAAGATGATAATTTCTATATTTCTTTTCAAATTAATGGTATTAACAGTAGTATTGTTAATATATTGAAAAACAATATCTTTTTACATATTTTGAACTTTATGCAGTTTAATTTAAAAATAAAAATATTTTCGGTGCATGCGTATAGGCTGTAAGACCCGTGTTCCTTTGCTTTTTTTGGAAAATGAACGAGAAACATTATGTCATTTCTTAACATACGTCGTCGTGTGATTATTTGGAACTCTGATTCGTGATAATTAAAAAGCTTAAACATCTTTTAATAAAATGGCCGAAAAAAGAAAACGCAGCCAAAATTACTCTTTCACGGTGAATGCGTGGTCTTTTTACTATTTGCTGAATGTTCTCTAGAGTCTCAATAGCTTCTAGACTCTCTATAAAGTGCCCTAAATCATTTTCCATGATAGAATATCACTCGTGTGTCGCGTATGAATAAACAATATTCTGTTACCTAAGCATAAGATTAGTTTAAGGAGCCAACAATCGGGCCCTTAAATATAAGAGCTGCTTTAGAGACTTAAGTGACACCTAAACGTTGGTGAAAATGAATTTTTTGTTAGGGGTTCCCTAAAAGCTGCTAAGGGATACTTATCTGTTGGTGAAAACGGGCATTAAACTCCCATTAGAAGACTAATATTTATAACATTACTTTCAATACTATATTAAAAGAAAGTAAATTTTAAATATTAATATAATATAATAATATAACGCCAATTACAGTCAGTAAAACATGATCACCAAGAATAATGTTAAAATTTTTTAATATTCATAATATTTAACGAGAAATATATTAAAAAGCTGTGACATTATTAGTTCAGATCAGGAGATGGCGTAGCTTAAAAATGAAGCCTGTGGTCGTGCGAAGTATAATATAATATCATTGTTGTTACTTATTGACATACAATGCAACATCATACAAGATGGCTCTCCAACAATTTAGACATTGTAATATGAGAAGAAGCAGCGATAGCCTAGTGGAAGATCATTGCACTGCCACGCAGAGGTCTCGAGTTCGATCCCAAGGCGCGCATCTTTGGCTTTTCGAAGTTATGTGCGAATTCAATAGTTAATTATTGCTAGCTTTAACGGTGAAGGAAAATATCGTGAGGAAACCTGCATGTTTGAGAGTTCTCCATATTGTTCTTGAAGATATGTGAATGCTGCCAACCCGCACTGGGCCAGCGTGCTGGACTATGGCTTAACCCTTCTCACAAAGAGAAGAGGTCCGTGCCCAGCAGTGGGACAGTTTAATAGAGGGCTGATATATATAAGACTGTCACGTTGGTCTCGGGATGTACGTTTGCATTTGTTTACCAGAAGGTGACAGGCAATTTCTCATAACCAACACGGGAATCTGGGCAATAATATGCCTGGTTAATTAGAAAATAGCTTGCTACCTTTTTATAGATAAATAAACAGAAGTCTATCACCTATTATATGTAATGATCAGGCCAATAGGCTGGCATACCATTAGTCACGGCCGAGTACTCGAGTGACCTAAGTCAAAATACTCTTGAACATTCTTTATGTTACGACCCAGTTATTAAAATTCAGCCCAAGCAAACCTAGTGTCATGCCTTTATTATAGTCTAATCAGCATGCACGTTGAAATGAAATTGGTGAAGTAAAAGCCAAAATGGTGGGAGAATATTCACCCAGTAAAAATACTGCCAAAAATCCCAAAACTACAAATATTATTTCCCTCTCTGTCTTTTATTAGAGCATAATGTATGATATTATTTGTAAAGTCTCACCAGATTCCAAGATGTTTACTAAAAAGGGAAAATGTCTTATCGTACTACAAGTAGGTACTACCTTGTCGAAGGGCGAGAATAAATGTCGAAGGGTGTGTATGAGGCGGATATTTAGGTGAAGACCTAACATACACAGTCAAAGCAATTGCAACACCACAGCTCTGCAATAATTTTTGATTAAAGCGGAATGTCTTGTTATCAGAAATAATGCAGGGCACCTACAATGGGGGCTATCGTTTTTGTGCTCACCAGGCGGCGCCACTAGCGAGTAAGATCCTGTCAACACTGTCACAGCTGCTCTCAAAAGCCGTATTTCGCCGTAATAATTGACGATTTCTATGGTTACTGTTGAAGACACTATAAAGTTTGACGTCTAGACCTTACTATCCACTAGCACCTCCAGCGGTGAATCCAAGCGCGATAGCCCTCATTGCTAATAATGATATAGACTAGAGTGATATCATTCGGATATTCCGCTAAGGGATTTGAATGTATTCCTAATAAAATGTACGATCGGATTGAATATGTGAAAACAAATGTACTGTCCAAAATCTACAAAAAATAGAATAATATATCGCGCTCTATAGACGTATTATATTCGAAAATTCGATTGGGATTCGAATAACAATTACTTGCATCGAGTAAAAGATTCGATTGCGAAATCATACTTTTCTTCTTAACAAACAGAAAGAGTTAATGTCGCATTTATTATATTAATTAACATGGAAAACAGACTAAGCCACACGTTAATAAATGCACTATATTTGTTTTACTTCGTCATAGTATGCAAAATTTAAATGCATACTGGTATAATATACCCAAAATAGTATAGGTATAGGTATATATTAAACTAGAATATAATATCTACTTTAATAAAACTATAATAATATAAATATAAATAATAGTAAGTGGTCACCTTGTTACCTGAAATAATAATAATAGTTCCTTAGATTAACCTTAGATAGATTAATAAATGCAATCTATGTATATAAGATGTCCATACAATATATAAATTATAATGATAAATATAATAATTACATACCTATAATAAATATATATTTTGATGATTAAACGACCAAATTGTATAAAAATCAGAATATAATTAGAATTTCCCAATGGAAACTGTCATTATGATATGCGTTTCCCAATGTAACTGGAAAATATTTGGCGTTATCACCAATAGGTCGGTGATTTAGAGTATTAAAATATATTAAATGTAGCTCTTAGGTCTAATTACCAGAAAGTATTCCAAGAAAATATATAAAATCTACCAACCTGCATTTTGGTCCCAGGTTGTGGCATTTGCCCCATTTATGAGTGAGAAGCCCTGTACCAATGTGTTATATTGGGACTTGTATAGGGCTGTATATATATTATTCCCATTAAATAAATTTGGCTGCCTTGTTGGCCTAGTGGTGTTAGAATAAGCGATTAAGCAACTGCTGATCATGTTTGCCCGGATCTGGAAATGTTATTGGGTTTTCTTGTCAAGGAACTCTCAATAGCAACCCACTGTCTGGTATTTCGCCCGATAGACAGCTATATAAACGGACATATTACGCGGAATTTAGGCATTTGAGTGTGTTATACCCTTGCTTAATTATTCGGGGAAAGAAAGACGTGGCGTTCGGCGAACAAAAAAGTAAAGCAATCGAATATTCCCAATTTATTGTACTCGATGGGAATATTTTCCCATTCGATACGACTGACTGTTTTTTGCCAAAAGAAATTATAATTTCTTTTCACGTCAATTTTACATGCCAAATTCATCTTTAAAATATGTGTACCTAAGTCCAAACGATTTTATTATATTTAATGAAGTAGTTCAAGGGATTATAAAAACTATTCGCTAATAATATAATAATTATAAATATGATTTATTTTCATTTATTGCGCTTTAAAATTGAAATAATAAATAAATTATAACACTATTTTTGGTATTTGTAACAAAATCCCAATTGGCCACAAACAAGCAAAACCTGCAAACAAGATTTATATTACACTTAATTATAATTAAATAAATCTTTAATTTAGAAAATGTACTAAATATTAGGTATAGAATTTGTCTATTTAATTAAATATAAATAATTGTTTTTAAATTTTAGACAATATTGTTTGTTGTTCTTCCTTCATAGCGAATTAATTAGAATAGTCCATTAATATATTATTATTTGTGTTCATTATATTATTATTAAGTAAATAAAAAAACGTTTTTAGAATTAGGTATCACTGTTTTGTTTAGAGATTATATATAAAGTAAGATTAAAATCTAAAATTTGCAATTATTTATTTATTTTTATTTTCACGTTATTCTGAAATATACAGATTTTACGCATGTGTGTAATTTAAATAAATATTATAAATTAAATGCATATTTTTTAAATTTAAATAGTAATCGGAAATAAATAAATGCCTAATTCAATATTCCTAAAAATATATTTACATAGGTAAGCTCAGATTGTTGCATGATATCATTTTACCATTACCGAATGTCATTACTTTTATTTATGCAAATTACTTCAAGTGATTATGGAAATTGCATATACCACATGATAATTTAAAAATCCCTTAAGTAATATTATACATATGTTTTCTTATTAGGAATAATGATTACCTCAATATATTATAATAATTATGTTAATTATAAATATAATTTGTTAATTACCTATATCTTCCAAAACTCCGCAATGTGTATTTATTTGACAAGTATTACGCAAGTGCGTAAAAGTTGAACCATTATGTAATGAGATGTATTATAAAGGCAATAAAATGTTATGCCTACTGGACTACCTTTTATTTCTGCCTGTGACTTTGTCTGCATGAGTGCATGAAAATATACCTACCATATGTGTTAATCCTGTGTGACAAGTTTATTTCAAATCCATTCAACGAGTAACCAACATGCAAACTCTTCAGAAGCTTTTTCCTTTTTTCAGGATAATATTCTACTTGGTTTTACATTTATGTATCCTTCTTTTTTTAACATGGGGTTGTAGAGACTCTGTAAGGGTGTTACCAGACTAATCGATCAATCGTCGATCGTCGATCGACGGCATCGATCGATGGTACAATGGATTAGTCGACGTCGATCGATAGTTTAACCAGACCAATCGACGTCGACTATTTCGATCGACGTCGACCGAAGCCGTCGATCGACGATCGATCGATTGGTTTGGTAACACCCTTACTACGCAAGAAATGATGAAACAGTCCTGTCCTCCGCGGCAGAAGGGGAGCGGAGAGGTTATATCGGGCTCACCCGGGCAAAGATGGAACGTCCCGGGTACTACCGACTAAATCTATCACGATGTGCCAATTCGTTGCCTTGTACATTTATGTATCCTGCTGCAACGAAGAGAAGTTGTTATCAGTCTAAATGCATAAGCGGGTGCTGCATACATTGTAGCAAGAGAAAAATATCTACAAGGTGGATAACGTGCATTAGGCCCGCTTGGTTGCCGTACCCTACGATTTACAGGTAACAGTATCAGAGGCTGGTGCATTTCCAACCGTAGGGAAAAGGAATTAAAGAGAGGATGAAAAGAAAAGAATGTGAGCCGCTGGATCTTTTACTCATTGGGCAAAACGCAACAACAGTGTTTCTTCTCTCATGCCACTATCCTGCATGATAGTATATCAAAATAATTAGCAATAAAGAGCTAGCACTTATTGACAGATTGCAAAGACGACCGATATCAAAACGCAAGAAAATGGAGCATAAGACATGTGCGAGGATCGTAGCAAGTCAGAATCCCTCATCTACCTTTATGTCAGAGCGTGAGTCCTGCGCATGGTCTTCTCTTCCCTGACCTTTATTATTCTCAAGTCGCTTAGGGTCGGCTTGCTAGTCTAACCGGATTTGACTGGATATCAGTTTTTACACGGAGCGAATGCCATCTGACCTCCGCAACCCGAAGGCTAACGATACCCTAAAGCTAGACCAGTGTCAGGATATTAGAGGGCACTGACTTCCATAATAACGACTGCCATAGATGTTCATGCTATGCTCCGTAAGGAAAAGACCTGATCCGTACATCCCATACCCTTTCGAAATCCCGTTTGTGCATCCTATATTTTCTTGTCGGTTACTTTCACAATCCTTTCAATTAACACTTTTGCATACAATTTACTGACGACGCTGAGCAAGCTAATGCCTCTATAGCTTTTGCACTCTAGCTGTGAGCCTTTTCCCTTGTATAAAGGTACTATGACGGCCTTGCACCAATCACTTGGTACACGGCCGGTATTCCAGCACAAGTTAAAAAGGCGGCACAACTGAGTTGCTATAAGACCCTGTCCAGCTGTCAGCATTTCGACTGTAATCCTATCATACCCACCAGCCTTTCCTGATTTCATGCTTTTCAATGCTTTTATTATTTCATCCATACTAATAGGGCTTTCATCACTACTATCATTATCATTCATTTCGAAACTTTGCCCTTGCCATTCCTCTTTTTCAAATAAACTTTCAAAATATTCCTTCCATCTCTTCAGTACGCTCTTTTCTTCATTCAGTAAACTTCCATTCTTATCTCTGATTGATTTCAGCTCTGTGGTTACGGTTTTACCTCGAACCGAGCGAATGGATTTCCAGATGAACTTCGCGTTGGTCCGGAAATCTTCAGATAATCTTCTATCAAACTCGTCTTTCAATTCCTCTTTTTTCCTTTTAATTACATCTTTCACTACCTTATTCATTCTTATAAACTTATTCCTAGCTTCATTCACATCCTCATTCGTTGCTTCTTGCATTCTTTCATTGGCTCCGGCAGATAGCCACCACGCATTCTTCGATTTTATAACTTTCCTCTTCTTGCTCACACCGCATACTTCTGACGCTACAACAACCACTTCATGCTTAAACGACTGCCATAATTCTTCTATATCATCAGTGTCACAAAATCTTTCAAATCTTTTCCTCAATTGATTTTTATACTCGTCTTTCAATACTTCATCTTGCAAATTTTCTACTTTTATTCGTTCTTGGACACTTGTTCGGGTAGGTATACGGTGTCGCCATCCTTTGAAGAGGCCACGTATCCGGCTCATAATCAAAAAATGGTCGGTATGGACACCAATACCTCTATATACCCGAGTGTCTAGGACATTCTTTCTCAATCTTTCATCCACTACAACAAAGTCAATCATACTACTTCTTACATTCTTTGATTCTCTTGTATACTGGTGGATTCTTTTGTGGGCAAACATAGTGTTTGTCACACAGAGATTCCACTCCAAACATAGCTCAAGCAACCTTTTTCCATTCTCATTCACGCTTTCGTCCCCATACTTGCCTAAAACCCTTTCGTATCCTTCACGCTTTACTCCCACCCAACCATTAAAATCCCCTAACATTATCAACCTCTCGTGTTCCTTGCATTTCCTCAAGACATCTCTTAAACACTCCCAAAAATCTTCTCTTTCTTCCCGTGCACTCTGAGACATACCCGTTGCTATGTTTACGGGTGCATAGACCCCTACCATAAACACACGACTAATCCCTACTTTCATTCTCATCCATAGTAACCTAGCATTCACATATTCGAATTCTTTTACACACTCATTCAGTCTAGCAGACAGAATAACACCAACTCCCTGACAGGCTCTGGTATTGCTAGGCACGCCGGACCAATACGCCGTGTAGGGTCCATGCCTAGTGGTGTTACAGCCTTTCCTTTTCGTCTCATTCACGCACAGAACATCAATCTTTCTCTCATTCATCATCTGACATACTTCATTCAATTTTCCATCCATCCCTCCTCCAACATTCAATGTAGCAAAACGGCTTTCCGTAGGCCACTTATCGCCCTCGCGAGAAACGAGACGTGACGGGTGGCGGACCGCGTCGCCGCCATGCGGATTATTAATAAAATCAAAGTCCATATGCGTTCCCACGATTGTTAGGGAAAATACTGTCCACCTCCGCAGAGCCCTTTACAGAGGTAAGGTGGATCCATCTTGTGCCCTGTGACCACCAACACAGGCACCCTCCGTTCACGACCAGCTTTCCCTCTGGCCACGAATCCATCAGCACGGGTCGGTTAACACCTTGGATCGGGGTTTATTCTCGGGTCTGCTCCCTGAAAATTGGTTTGACTTCGGAGTTTTCCTTCTCCTAGACAGGTTGCAAACCAATGCTAACGAGGCCCATCTCCCCGGGTGTGATTTCGGAGTTTTCCTTCTCCTAGACAGGTTGCAAACCAATGCTAACGAGGCCCATCTCCCCGAATAATAATAGGCCCCCTAAAACCCAACCACACGTCCTGATCGACCATCTGATCACGTGGGGGGCGGACACACGACATAAAACTTACTGGCGTGGCTAACGTGGCTCTGGCAGGTGAGTAGTTAGGAGTAGGACCCAAGCTAAGGTGGAACAGCGTACGCCGGGAGCTGCGTGGCTAAGGGGGAGCTTAGTCGCTAGTATGCGAACTCTGGAGACCAGGGAACCTCTAGTTTTATTTGCCCTTGCCGTGGTGAATGCAGGGCTCTGCCGCGGTCGACTTACGTGTCTCTAGCTACTCGTGGGAACACAATGGATAACCATACTATAAGAAAGTACAATCTTAGATCGCTACCCGGGGTCGCCGGGCTCAATCTGTTGCTTCACAACGACAGAATTCGTCTACCAACAAGGTTACGACTGCTGTCTCATTATCATCAAATTCTCCGACTGCAGGCTCACTTTTTCTTTCACCAGTATCTTCTCCTAAGTCATTTGAAATTCATTCTGAAATCAGCAATTCTTCATCTCCATCATCATCATCACTACCACTAACCGTAGATGTTGTCCAAAAAGCAAACGCTAATGTGACTGGACCCACTACTGTTAGATCGCGCGCGAGACGTAAATGGACCATTGAAATGAATATGTTCATATGGCGCACATATCTCATCACTAGCAAGTTAGAATCTCAAACACGAGGCTATCTAGACTCATTACATAAAGCATTTATAGAAAAATATCCAGAAATGAACTCATCCAAACAAAGTATAGATGATCAACGTAGGGCCATAGTTAATAATAAATTACTTCCATTAACTACGCTTAATGAAATAAAAAATGAAGTAAGCAGTTATCTTGAACAAGATGAGCAACCACTGTCTACATTTACACAAACAAAACAGAGAATGAGGTGGTCTAACGACATAAATGAGACAATACTTCGCATCTACTACGAAGTAACAGAACTCGAAACAAACACAACAGCACACCGGAAACAACTGCATGAAAGATTCATACAGAGTTATCCACATTTGTCACACTTATCTGAGCAACGAATATCTGACCAAAGAAGGGCTATAGTTAACAATAATATGATACCTAAGACTAGAATAATTGAAATCAGAAAAGATGTAGAAAACCACATTCAAATGTCTCAAACACCAATACACTCAAGTAGCTTTCACTCACATAACAATCTTCAGCAAACTATTACAGACAACACAAATACATCATGAAGAAGAACTATTATTACCTCAAACCACAAATACAATGAATACCGAGCTACAACAACATCCTAACACTATAATTTCTGATCACATCATTGACCACGACAATATCGACCAACAGTTTAACTCAGCACTGAACACATTCGTTAATACAGACCCAACATCAAGACCATACTTACCTAGACAAAAGCCATCAAGAAAATTTGCTTTACTTGTGGAATATATTAACAAATCTATCTTACCCCGTATTTTAACTATTGACCACGATTTTACAACCTTTCAAACAGCTTTATACTCAGCAGCATATACAGCAGTAGTGTGTAATGGCATCAAAATAAATTCAAGCCAAACAATTACAAGAGATTTTAAACCACCTTGGCAGCGGAGGTTGGAAAATAGGATAGCTAAATACCGTTCTGAAATAGCTCGTTTAATACAATACATACATGGTAATAGAAGTAATAGAATTGTTACAGCAATAGAGACAATAAAAAGTAAATACCAAATACATGCACAATACGAAAACGCAAATTCGGAATTAGAACATTACTTAGACACTTTAAAGCAGAAACTAAACACAGCATCCAGCAGATTAAAACGATACTTAACTTGCACAGCTATAAAAAAGCAAAATACACAATTTATAAACGCTGAAAGAGTCTTCTACAGAAAGCTAACCACGTCCAATAACCGAATTTCAAATAATGAAGAGCAAAGATTACTACAACTATGGAACACTTGCGTACATTTTGGGCTAATATTTGAGAGAATCCATTAGAACATAATGGAAACGCCGAATGGATAGATTCTGTTAAAGAAACAACCAAACTCATTCAGGATATGGAATTCGACCATATTACAATAGATACATTCATACGCATAATCAAACACAGTCACAACTGGAAATCACCTGGGACCGATAACATACACAATTACTATTACAAAAAGTTCACTAGCATTTACCCATATTTACACAAACACATAAACTCGTTCATTAAAACACCTGAAATAATGCCAACATATATAACACATGGAGTAACTTATATGTTACCAAAAGGTACCGATACTGAAATTCCTGCAAAATACCGGCCTATAACTTGCCTTCAAACGATATACAAAATAATAACAGCCTGCATCAGCGAAACTATATACAACCATCTATCAAAACATAATATACTTGCAGAACAACAAAAAGGCTGTAGAAAATACAGTCAAGGGTGTAAAGAACAACTTACAATAGATGCAATAACAATTAACGAAGCTTATAATAAAAAGTTAAATATACATAGTATGTTCATAGATTATCGAAAAGCCTTCGACTCTGTACCACACAGCTGGTTATTACACACACTTCAGCTCTACAAAATTAACCCAACTATTATCACATTCTTAGAATCTTCTATGCAAAACTGGTCAACAACTTTAAAATTAAGACATCACTCACACACTACGACTTCTGAACCAATTCGTATCCTACGCGGCATATACCAGGGCGATGCGCTTAGCCCGCTTTGGTTTTGTTTAGCTCTAAATCCACTTTCTAGTCTTCTTAATAATAGTAATTTTGGATATAATTTAATAACTACTGATAGTCAATTTTTACTAACACACCTACTGTATATGGATGATATAAAACTTTTTGCTAGCAACAAAGATGATCTTTTCCGTTTAGTAGACATTACTCAGCAGTTTTCCAAAGATATCTGTATGGAATTTGGTGTTGACAAGTGTAACATCCTGTCAATAAGCAATAGACAAATAGATAGCAATAGGTATATTTTAGAGAATGGTAGCACTATTGAACCGATGGATGAATCTACCACATATAAATATTTAGGTTTTAAGCAGTCAAGAAAAATATTACATTATATTGCATCAATCAATTGATATGATACCATACCAAACAAAAGCAGAGCTAACAAACAAATTTAAACACCGGCTTAATCTCATATTAAAATCTCATCTCAATTCAAAAAATATTATTAAAGCTATCAACACATTTGCTATCCCTATTCTTACTTACTCATTTGGAATTATAAACTGGTCACAAACTGATCTTAAGAACCTTCAACGAGCAATAAATACATTTATGACAAAACACCGTAAACACCATCCAAAATCATCGATAGAACGGCTTATACTACCACGGAAAGAAGGAGGAAGAGGGTTGATAGATATGCAAAACTTACATAATAAACAAATTTCTACACTTAGGAAGTACCTTCATACCAAGTCACAACACTCATCACTTCATAAACACATCACAGAAATAGACCACAAACTCACACCACTTAATAGTTGCCAAATGGGCAGGGAAAAGTCTCCATGGAAGACACCGAACCGAACTGAGTCAAAACTACGTCGATAAGGGAAAGTCGAACGAATGGCTCTTAAAAGGGGAACTGTTTCCAGAAACTGAAGCCTTCATGCTAGCTATACAAGATCAGGTCATAAACATCAGAAATTTTAAAAAAATCATAATTATACATAGCTTTCAAAATACCAAGACTTAGCGATCGAATTAAAAATACAATGGAGAGCACGTACAGTGCATATTGTACCAATAGTCTTGTCATCAACTGGTATAATACCCAAAACACTCACTCAAAGCCTTGACATCTTACACATGCCTATACACACACTACAACTACTGCAAAAAGCCACGATTCTCAACATGTGCCGCATCACACGCAAATTTCTAACATCATCATCCATATCATCAACTTACTTCATTTAACGTGCCATGCTTGGTCTTGGCCCGCATGACACGCCTTTACCCCTTCAAAAAAGGCAGTTAAAAAAAAATTCAAATATAATAATAGCAAGCAGCTTCACGGTAGGTTCTACCAGGCCCTATGTGGGCCTGATGTAGACCTTCTCGCATCCGTGAACTGGCTACGCTTCGGTGACCTCTTTGGGGAAACCGGAGGGGTTGTCTGTGCAATTATGGACGAAGTTATCAAGACGAATAACTACCGGAGATATATCCTGAGGGATGGTACGATTGACATATGTCGGGCGTGCCACCAACCCGGTGAATCCCCAGGCATATAGTTTCCGGTTGTTCTCGTCTTGCTAACGGCGAGTACTTGCACAGACATAACCAAGTAGCCAGAATTATCCATCAGCAACTTGCTCTGAAATACAAACTTGTAGAGGTCGAGGTGCCTTACTATAGGTATGTAGCAGAACCAGTTCGCGAAAAGGGCCATATCACACTGTACTGGGATCGATCTATTATCACGGACAGGACTGTTGTTGCCAACAAGCCTGATATTGTGGTAATAGATCGATCAGAGCGCCGTGCAATGATTATCGATATTACCATCCCTCATGATGGCAACCTCGTGAAAGCTGAGAAGGAAAAACAGTTAAAATATCTGTACTTAGCACACGAGGTTGTCGATATGAGGATTGTGGACTCGGCAATCGTTGTACCGATAGTCGTTACAGTGGACGGTCTAATAGCCAAGAGCCTCTACCAACATCTTAAGAGGCTCGCGTTAGATGCTTGGGTCAAGGGTCAGGTGCAGAAGGCAGTCCTCCTCGATACGGTACGCATAGTGAGAAGGTTCCTCTCTCTAGACTCCTAACCGCCGGCAGCTTGGACCCTGTTCCCGATGCCGGTGGGGTACCATACATTTTGTATTTTTAAATGTATTTTTATATATATATATATTTAGAAATGAAAAATATATTGTAAAGATTTAAATTAACATAATAATAATAATAATATTCTATCACATACACACAACACCATCTACCCCAAACTAAGCAGAGCTTGTACTATGGGTACTAGACAATGGATAAAATAGAAAAATTTTTATGTAAATAAATACATATTATACGTAGAAACACCCAGACCAAGACAAACATCCATGTTCAACACAAATGTTGGACTTTGCCGGGAATTGAACCCGCGACCTCAGGCGTGGCAGTCGGTTACACTAACCACTACGCCATCGAGGCTGACTATCTATACAAAGGAACAAAGATTTAAATACTATCCTCAAGTCTAAAATAGAGTTAATTATAGTGTACTTAGTAGAAAAATGTCGTAATGACGCATAACAGCTTCTTGAAAAACGCTTGTACAAACAAACACACCGCAGATAAAATATGTGTATATGTGAACGTAGTCAGAATGGTTTAAATCATTTTTGTATTGTTGCCGAAATGGGTTATTCTGTTACAAAGATACATGCTAAGAGTGGTAGGGCCACGCTGGTTACAGCATGAATGGGCTCGACCGGGGAAGTACCACCCTCTCACAGAACATCGACGTAAAATAACAGTATCTGTTATGTTTCGTTCGGTGAGTGAGAGCGCCGGAGGCCCAGTCACCCTTCCCTTCCCAAACCCGTCCTGCTCCATTTCCTTTTTCCTTCCGATAGGCAGCGACTTGGTTGTGTTTTTTGACATTGCTAAGAAAACACAGCCCTGTATATGAGCCACGGTTCTCGCTTACTATCAGGAGGGCCGCTGGCCCGTCTGTCACCGAAGAACGCAATAAAAAAATAAATAAAAAAATTATAAGAATAATATCAACTTTCCCACTGTTCAGTGCGAGAAGGGTTAGGAAATATTTGCTGGGACTTTTTCCCAGTAAAATGTTTTCCTGTTTCTTATAGAGTGGGCAAGCACTGATTTTTAAGAAGTATTTGTAAAATTCGCATACACAATAGACACATAGTTTTTTCACTAATTTGGTATTGGGTGTTTGCTGTACTTGGGCGAATATTTAACAAATAGGCAAACATACAGATATTGGCAACTATGACCGTCTACACATGGAGCCAAATAAGACGTCAAATAACAAATACACTAACATTTTGAATGAGCAGAGGCAATTATTTACCAACAGTATGGACGTCTTCAAACTTGCAGCAGGATTTTATTAATCACTACGTGAAAAAATCATTTTCAAGACAACGGCCCAGGATGTCAAGTTGACAGCCAGCGCATTTGAAATTGACATGACTTGCCGCCAACGCTAGCCATTGTGTGGATGGTTTAGTTGCGTATTTGGCTGTTTGCCGTCTTTGATAATCTATTTGATGTGCGTCGAAAAACCGACAAGCACGCGGTAACGCGTGTTTGGTATTTGCTGTACTTGTCAAATAGGCAAGAAAGGCAAATACTTTGCCACACAAACCATCTACACATGGTTATATATTTGTCAAATTTATCAAATACGCAAATACAAACAGCTATGTGAAGTGCCGCCATTATAGTGCAGAGATATGTGACCAAACACAAGTGTACTCTTTATTCTCTCACTCTAATATTCCGTCCATCTGACACGACTGGAGTGACATCAAGCGTACAGTTGCCGGCACGTATCTTGGCAAGGTTTTGGCGTAGTGGGGATAACTTTGCGCAAGTCGACTGAGCAACCAATCACGCGCCCGGAACGATGCTGTCTCGTTCCCCGCATCCCGCATGATAACTAAAGAGACCCAAAATACGAGTTCTGCGCATCTAACGACTCTTGTCAAGTTACGTGCCGAAAACTGTACGACAAACGGCTTTAGATACGTGCTTTTAATTTTTGAATAATGGATAACATGGGCATTACAGCCCGGACACGACGGCGAGCGGGGCGGCGGAGCGTTGTGCGCGCCACGTGCCCTCAGTAGCGGCTAGCGGCAGCGGCCCTCCTACACCGCTGTCCGCGCCGCTCTGTGGCGTGGCGTCGTGAGCGGCGCCGGCGGCGGAGCGTTGTGCGCGCCACGTGCCCTCAGTAGCGGCTAGCGGCAGCGGCCCTCCTACACCGCTGTCCGCGCCGCTCTGTGGCGTGGCGTCGTGAGCGGCGCCGGCGGCGGAGCGTTGTGCGCGCCACGTGCCCTCAGTAGCGGCTAGCGGCAGCGGCCCTCCTACACCGCAGTCCGCGCCGCTCTGTGTCGTGGCGTCGTGAGCGGCGCCGGCGGCGGAGCGTTGTGCGCGCCACGTGCCCTCAGTAGCGGCTAGCGGCAGCGGCCCTCCTACACCGCTGTCCGCGCCGCTCTGTGTCGTGGCGTCGTGAGCGGCGCCGGCGGCGGAGCGTTGTGCGCGCCACGTGCCCTCAGTAGCGGCTAGCGGCAGCGGCCCTCCTACACCGCTGTCCGCGCCGCTCTGTGGCGTGGCGTCGTGAGCGGCGCCGGCGGCGGAGCGTTGTGCGCGCCACGTGCCCTCAGTAGCGGCTAGCGGCAGCGGCCCTCCTACACCGCTGTCCGCGCCGCTCTGTGGCGTGGCGTCGTGAGCGGCGCCGGCGGCGGAGCGTTGTGCGCGCCACGTGCCCTCAGTAGCGGCTAGCGGCAGCGGCCCTCCTACACCGCTGTCCGCGCCGCTCTGTGTCGTGGCGTCGTGAGCGGCGCCGGCGGCGGAGCGTTGTGCGCGCCACGTGCCCTCAGTAGCGGCTAGCGGCAGCGGCCCTCCTACACCGCTGTCCGCGCCGCTCTGTGTCGTGGCGTCGTGAGCGGCGCCGGCGGCGGAGCGTTGTGCGCGCCACGTGCCCTCAGTAGCGGCCCTCCTACACCGCTGTCCGCGCCGCTCTGTGTCGTGGCGTCGTGAGCGGCGCCGGCGGCGGAGCGTTGTGCGCGCCACGTGCCCTCAGTAGCGGCTAGCGGCAGCGGCCCTCCTACACCGCTGTCCGCGCCGCTCTGTGTCGTGGCGTCGTGAGCGGCGCCGGCGGCGGAGCGTTGTGCGCGCCACGTGCCCTCAGTAGCGGCTAGCGGCAGCGGCCCTCCTACACCGCTGTCCGCGCCGCTCTGTGTCGTGGCGTCGTGAGCGGCGCCGGCGGCGGAGCGTTGTGCGCGCCACGTGCTCTCAGTAGCGGCTAGCGGCGCGGCGGAGCGTTGTGCGCGCCACGTGTCCTCAGTAGCGGCTAGCGGCGCGGCGGAGCGTTGTGCGCGCCACGTGCCCTCAGTAGCGGCTAGCGGCAGCGGCCCTCCTACACCGCTGTCCGCGCCGCTCTGTGGCGTGGCGTCGTGAGCGGCGCCGGCGGCGGAGCGTTGTGCGCGCCACGTGCCCTCAGTAGCGGCTAGCGGCAGCGGCCCTCCTACACCGCTGTCCGCGCCGCTCTGTGACGTGGCGTCGTGAGCGGCGCCGGCGGCGGCGGAGCGTTGTGCGCGCCACGTGCCCTCAGTAGCGGCTAGCGGCAGCGGCCCTCCTACACCGCTGTCCGCGCCGCTCTGTGTCGTGGCGTCGTGAGCGGCGCCGGCGGCGGCGGAGCGTTGTGCGCGCCACGTGCCCTCAGTAGCGGCTAGCGGCAGCGGCCCTCCTACACCGCTGTCCGCGCCGCTCTGTGGCGTGGCGTCGTGAGCGGCGCCGGCGGCGGAGCGTTGTGCGCGCCACGTGCTCTCAGTAGCGGCTAGCGGCGCGGCGGAGCGTTGTGCGCGCCACGTGCCCTCAGTAGCGGCTAGCGGCGCGGCGGAGCGTTGTGCGCGCCACGTGCCCTCAGTAGCGGCTAGCGGCAGCGGCCCTCCTACACCGCAGTCCGCGCCGCTCTGTGTCGTGGCGTCGTGAGCGGCGCCGGCGGCGGAGCGTTGTGCGCGCCACGTGCCCTCAGTAGCGGCTAGCGGCAGCGGCCCTCCTACACCGCAGTCCGCGCCGCTCTGTGTCGTGGCGTCGTGAGCGGCGCCGGCGGCGGAGCGTTGTGCGCGCCACGTGCCCTCAGTAGCGGCTAGCGGCAGCGGCCCTCCTACACCGCTGTCCGCGCCGCTCTGTGTCGCGGCGTCGTGAGCGGCGCCGGCGGCGGAGCGTTGTGCGCGCCACGTGCCCTCAGTAGCGGCCCTCCTACACCGCTGTCCGCGCCGCTCTGTGTCGCGGCGTCGTGAGCGGCGCCGGCGGCGGAGCGTTGTGCGCGCCACGTGCCCTCAGTAGCGGCTAGCGGCAGCGGCCCTCCTACACCGCAGTCCGCGCCGCTCTGTGTCGTGGCGTCGTGAGCGGCGCCGGCGGCGGCGGAGCGTTGTGCGCGCCACGTGCCCTCAGTAGCGGCTAGCGGCGCGGCGGAGCGTTGTGCGCGCCACGTGCCCTCAGTAGCGGCTAGCGGCAGCGGCCCTCCTACACCGCTGTCCGCGCCGCTCTGTGGCGTGGCGTCGTGAGCGGCGCCGGCGGCGGAGCGTTGTGCGCGCCACGTGCCCTCAGTAGCGGCTAGCGGCAGCGGCCCTCCTACACCGCTGTCCGCGCCGCTCTGTGGCGTGGCGTCGCACTTGGATTGTGTCGATCATGAACGAACGGGTCATATGAATGGAATCGCGAACCGCGCGTAAATGATTCGGTCAGTAACGTCGCAAAGACCCGATCTCGCACAGCCAATCAATCATGAATGAAATGAATTGTGCACCGAATTTGAAAGATTTGAAACGAATGATCGGTGCCGGTGACGTGAGGCGATCACTGCGTCTCGCTCTCGCGACGCGAGTCCTTGATCGGTCTGTCTCTGTCGCCTCTGTGCTGTGCAGCAGGTGCGAGCCGTGTGGATGGAGGTGAGACAGTCAAATGTAGATAATATAATTTAACTTGAGATAATACAAGTATCTCAAGTAATCTCAACTAAGGTCCTCCTATATACAAATGTACTCTGTGCTCAGGTCACGACCTATCAATCTATGATTTATAACGAGAGCCTCAAAATCTTTCGCGAGAATCCAATCATTCGAATGATCGGGTCATATGACCCGGTTAATTTTCATAACAGTTCATGATTGAAATCGATCTTTCTGAATGAACGAACGACACAATCCTACGTCGCACTCATTCGCTTGTACTTTTGTTCCCGCGGCTCCCCACACCGCGCGCCGCTGTAGCGATTCGCTCGGAGAAAACCGCGCGCGTTTTCGCTATGAGCGGCGCGCGGCGTCTCGTGGCGTGCTTCAAACATTTTAAAACATTTGTTCTTACCGCTCCCCGCCCTGCGCTAAGCTGCAGCTCATAGCGGCGAGAGGTCGTGAACGGGCCAAATGCCGTAAGAGTTGCCACTTGCTACGGTCGGTCCATCGGTCGATCGTGGATTTAGTCCCCATCTATTGTCTCCATTCTATGGTCTCCATCTATGCATTTAGCAGTAGAATGAAAATGTAATAAATTTATATATCATAGTTTAGTTAGTGTAACCTTGACGTTCATAGGTCTATAAGTGTTACTTTGTGAGCTGAATGAATAAAGATAATTTGAGTTTAGCTTATCTAGAGAGGTTAACTAGAATACTAATATAATAATAATATTATAAAGCTGAAGATTTTGTTTGTTTGTTTGATTGTTTGTTTGTTTGTTTTTTGTTTGAACGCGCTAATCTCAGGAACTGCTGATTCGATTTGAAAAATTATTAATGTTGGATAGCCTATTTATCGAGGAAGGCTATAGGCTATATAACATCACGCTACGACCCACGGGGTCGGCGCAGTAACGATAAACGCGGGTGAAACCGCGGGAACATCTAGTATAATAATAATATGCACCTCAAACTGCTAGAAATCTTGAAATAAATTGGTTAATAATTCATGTTTAGTTGTTACAGAATAGCCCGCTTGTGCTCTCAACAAGGTCACCGCAGATCTTAGGCTTACTGCGCTCCGCGCTCACAATTAGCCCCAGAGATAACCAGATAACAGTGCTGATAACGCACAGGACATTCGCGCTATCAAACTATATCTCACAATATGGAGAAAAATTACGTGAAAGTGGCTTTAATTACGTGATTTTAATTAATAACTTGTAAAAACAACCTCTAAAATTCGATATCGTTTGGAAAGTTTGATAATAGAATTTGATTCAAAATCGGTGTTGTGATACGTATTTTAATATAACGATAACTAACGTTGTTTTTTATACTATGTCCATTCGTTTATTTTCTTTTTGACAGCTCACGCCTATGAATTATCGTTTCTTTTTTTAAATAATTTACTACAGTAATGTCGTACTTTATTGACGGGTAACGCCCACTTAGTGAAGTGCGCTGTGCATAACAAATCTAGAAATAAGATAAATGGATAATATGAAAAAGAATATTGACTTTACGTAAGTAATGTTTCTGTAAATTTAATAAAAAAAAAATTGTAACAATGACTCCATGATTAATATTTGGAAGGATTTAAGACTAAATCTTTGAATTTAAGTTCCAACCATGACACTTCTTATGTATGTAATATTAACAATAGGTACGACATTCTTATCTGGATCCATTTAATCTAAATGATATGTTTTATAATTATATAATTAGTACTATTTATTGGTATCAAATAAATGACATTTTCAAGGTATATGGGCATAAGCATGAAGCATTACTTGACATTTCCATGTATTGTTAATTTAATGGACCAGCTATTTTCTTTATTTTTGTTTTTTAATATAATATTAGACATGTAATAATATAACAAACATTTATTGTATATTATTATGTATTTTGCACGCCACATGTGGCAGAATATGCTGTACATTTTTATAAAACGACCATCCTGTATACTTGACCATATTCTTGCAAATAAAGTTATTATGATTATGATTATGAAAAAAAAAAGTAAAGAACAATAAATCTGTATATTCATTTATTTTCTTTTTGACAGCTGCCTTAGAATGTAACTTATTTATTTTATTTTATTTATTTATTCATTTATTTCTCTATTTACTACATTACACATTTTTATAATTGGCAGCGGCTTCCGCACTAAGCTCGAGGCTTGTATCGCGGTAACCACACGTTATACATTAGTCGCTTAACATCTAGAATATGCAGACATCGGTTTGAAAACAAATAAAATATAAAAAGCTAACAAAAATTAAACTTCTAACAAAATAACGTTCGAACGAAGTGAACATATAACTATGCACGCGATTGTGAAATTTAACTTTAAAACGCGTGATTGATAAATAAAGTCTACATCAAGTTTAAATCAAGAGCAAATATACTTGGAAAATGACATTCCTACCTACTTATTTATTTAACAAATTAGCTAGGTAATTGGGTATACAAATGACACAAGTAAAATAAAAAAAAAAAAAAAATATTTATGACATTGATTCATCAGACTTTTCTTCATAATTTACACTAAACTCGTCAGTTGAGTCCTGTTTATAATGCGCGTATACGTTATATTATTTATAAGTAAATATTTTAATTTTAATGATTTATTATTTATATATTTATTTATTTCATATATGACGGAAGACCAAGCTCCATTGTGTTTTTAAAAAGTGTGACGTCAGCACAGCTGACGTCACGAATATCATCGTTATTGTGATCACTCATCTTCAATTATCAAAGTAAAACTTCAAAGGTTTGTTGAAAGCTTCGTTTATTCAACTGACAGCGTAACAGCTAATTTACAGAGCTCCGTACTGTTCGGCGACTCAAGCAAGACTGCCCGAGCGCAATGTGTGCGGCCGTATTCATAGAGTAGCGAGCACGTGTATAATTTTTAGGTTAAGTATTAAATTATGTGAATCACAAGTTACATTGTAATAATCATACAGTAATTAATTACTTATGAACTAGTTTTAACACAATCAAATTATTACACAGAATTATTAATGATTCATTAATGAATTATTGTTGTTGCGCCGATATATATAATTAAAAAAAACTAATAAAATATAAATCGATTGAAATTTCTTAAATAAAATCGATTATTATTTAAAATCGAATCGAAAGGTCAAAAAGAAAATCGACGGATGGACAGAGTATAAAAGTGATGTCATAGAGCAAAATGGAATAGGGCATTTTCCTGGTGAATTACATGAAGAGTTATATAGTTTTAAATACCTTATACGACCTATAAATTGCTTTTAAAAATGGAACATGAGACAAGTGAAATTAATTACGAACAAATAAACCAAATTTACGATGATTGTCTTAATTATTTGGCAAAGCACAAAGTTCATGAAGATACTATTATTAAAGAACATACGGAATATCATGAGGACCCAGGCTATAAAAGTATCAAAGAGAAAATGGAGATTGTCGTTGAAGAACTAAAGCCAAAATTCAAATTAGAAAATGAAAAACCTCATGGAAGCATAGACTCTGTAATTTCGGAACCTAGATCGGAGAGGCTAAGGAAAATATCTCAACAATTACCAAAAATTATAATTACGCAAAGCACAACAAGTTTAGACCCAAAGAAGGCAGAAGAATACAAATTTGTACCGCCCTTGCCGAAAAATGATCTTGGTTTGCATAATAGTGATCATGGCTTGCCACAAAGCGATCATGGTGAACCAGAATTGGAGAAACTGTTTAATCATTTGGGTGAAAAGAAGCGTCATTTACCGAAAAAGTGAGTATAGTTTTAATATGATTATTCGTTTTAAATGCTCTGTTGCAATGTTCATAGCCAGTTGCACTCACTGATCGATAAACGATTAGCGAGGTTCAGCAACGTTGGGTGCGGTCAGTCTATGTATGGGTGACCGCTTAGTGGTATTTCATCTGAGCGTCTCCGTGCTTCGGAGGGCACGTAGAAGGTCGGTCTCGGTTGTTGTCAAATTGACAGCAGTCGTTAAGCCATGTCAGAGGCCTACGGGCGGCTTGAACAACTCTGGACAACAGGTTGGCCACTAACCACACGAAAAGAAGAAGAATGCTCTGATAACTTATTACGTCATGTTGATCCCGTGGCAAAGTTTAGTAGTGATGTACATAATTGCATTTGAATAATATTCGAATAACTTGCATACATACATACATAGATTCACGCCTGTTTCCCAGAGGGGTAGGCAGAGACTACGGATTTCCATTTGCTACGATCCTGTCACACTTATCTGGCTTAATTCACTTTCATCACATTCCTCATGCACGCCCGTCGGTTCAAGAAGCTCTTAACCTGGCCTTTGTCCAGAACGCCTCCGATCTGATCGAGAAACGATCGCATAGGTTTTCCTCTTGCGACTGTTCTATTCACACTAGTCTTGTAAACTTTCTTAGTCAGTCTTTCCCCATTCATTCTTTCTACATGTCCAAACCAGCTTAGCATACCCTTTTCTATTCTTGTCACTATATCCACTTTCATGCCGCATCTCTCTCTAATCACACTATTCTTTATTCTATCTTTCAGAGTCACACCACATATGCTTCTCAGCGCTCTCATTTCTACAGCATTTATTCTGCTCTCATGCTTCTTTTGCCATACCCAACTTTCACTTCCATACATAAGTGTGGGCACTAATAGTCCTAATATTGTCTTCTGTTTACGCGAATGTTATTCATTGAAATTAAACTACTATATACGGATTTTATCGCGTTGTTTATTTGACACTTTATTACAAAATTTAGAAACTGTTACACTACTATAACTATTAAACTTTACTAATTTTAAAGCTAATTAAATTATTGAAACTATTAAAACTATTTATACTGCGTCACATAAGAATTTTCCTAGTTTTAGCAACATTTTTCATTGACCTATTGGTTGTAGCGTGATGGTATATAGCTTATAGCTTTCCTCGATAAATGGGCTATCCAACACTTTTTACAGAATTTTTCAATTCGAATCGGTAGTTCTTGAGATTAGTGCGTTAAAGCAAACAAACAATCTCTTCAGCCTTATAATATTAGTATACATAATTTATTTGAATTATACTTAATCAAATACCTTGCATGGTTAAAGCCGTTCAAAAAGTACATTCGAATGCATTTTGACACATTGTTAAAGTTTGCGCTTATAATTGCGTCGTATAATCTCAAGTTGAATTGCTGATTGTGTATTATTGGGATTTTTTGCTAGTAAACATACATACAGTAATAATAATAATAAAGTTTATTGACATTAAAAGATACAGTCATTTGAACACATAAAAGTATACAAATAATTTTACAGTCCACTTGTTAAACACTGGTACGCAAGCTAAGATTGAACTTGTGGTATGGGTACCAAGGCTCTCGTACTTAATACATTTTATTTATCAATATAGTCTATCTTATATTGGCAACATGGATAGATGACAGCTGTGGGTCATTGTGTGAATGCGACTGTGAGGGAGTAGAAATGTGTACGATAAACGATAAACGACGTAGGCTTCTATAACATGGGACCTATTAACACAGGTACACTAATGAGTTTGTCATGTTGTATTATGTCCTAAAATTGTATACAGAATACAATTTTAGGACATAATACAACATGACAAACTTTTGTTCATCCTAATTATATTTACGCATACCAGCTTAGTCATAATATTTTTTATTGTTTCTTGTCGCTACTTAACTGGCGTCTATAGGATTTGCTGTATGCCATAAACTATTATGGCAAAGTATTATTATACCAAAAGAAATATGGCAAAATAGATATGCCAAAGTTTATTATGAAAATTAAAAAATTGGACAGTCTTTGGGGACTGCCGATAGAAGTGAAAACTTTAATCCTTGATCATACACACTTCTTTATAAACAAAGGGATCTTATATCAAAGGTAGGTATCCGCTTTTGTTCATATTATATATTAACGACCTACCGAAAGCCATCCAACAGCCCTTGACACTATTCGCTGATGATAGTACCTTAACGATACCTTGTAAAAATATTGAGACATATGAAAATGACATAAATGACTCTATAAATCTAATAGTAAAATGGCTAGATAACAAAAACTTACAAATTAACTTAACTAAAACTAAAATAATGCACTTTAGCCAACGGATTAACAGTAAAAGTAACCTAAATATATTCTATGATGGTCAAACTATAGACGAGGTAGAAACAACAACATTTTTAGGGCTCCGCATAGACAAAAAACTAAATTGGAAATCTCATATTGATCTTTTGTGCAAGAAAATAAGTAAATCTGCTTATGCCTTACACACATTGTCATCTATAATAGGTGTGGAAGCATTATTAACTGCCTATTATGGTTTAGTGGAATCCCATCTACGCTATGGCGTCATATTTTGGGGCAACTCAACAGAAAAAGACACGGCGTTCAAGGCTCAAAAGAGATGCGTAAGATCAATGTTTAAAATGAAACCTACTGACAGTTGCGTGCCGGTATTTAAAAAATACAAATTACTAACCTTGCCATGTTTATACATTCTGGAGATAGCGGTATTTGTGAAAACTAATCCGGATCGTTTCAAACGGTTAGATGACGTAGTCCCGCGTAATAGACGAGATAACAGCAGGATATGTCTTCATAGTGCGGGAACAACATTTATGCGCAAAAGTGTCTTTTGTATGGCACCATTCATATTTAATAAATGCCCTAAGAGTTGGAGAGAACTGCCCCCATTGCTTTTTAAGAAGACGCTGCGTAAATTCTTACTTAATAAAGCCTACTACAGTGTTTTAGATTTTTTAAATGAGAGAGATATTCCTCTTTATTATTAAAGTAGATAAGATTAAGTAGACCTAATTTTGTTTTTTCAGTATTTTAATTTCGTTTTTAAATTGAATGTGTATGACACTAATGTTTTTGCATGCCGATTAGTAAAATATGGCTGAACACCATAACATGTTTATCACCTTTTTTTTTGTACCCATATTTGCAAAATAAATTATCTTTTATCTTTATCTTTATCTCCCCTTTCAGGAATATGATGTGTGAGTCTATGTATGCATAATATTAAAAAGAGGTTTACGCACTCGTGGTCAGCTGAATGGCGTATTTAAAATCAAAATCAAAAATAAATTTATATCAAGTTAGCTTACAAGGTAACACTTATGAATGTCAAAGTTACACTAATTTTTTCTGTGAATTTACATTTACTGCCACGTTCAGCAAAGCAAGGGTGTAGGGCTCATGAGAAGAACGGGCAACAAACTCATGGCCAATCTTTTTAATCGCCAAGAATTGTTTGCTCAGTTTATCGTTGACACGTTTATGGATCTAGGTAGATATACTTCGAGGCCGAAGTTTTTACAATTTGTTGGTACTAGTGCTTGTAATAAGACTGCAAGGAGAGTGCCGTGGTCATGTTCCCTCGGTGAATGCACCGTTTGCTGTGTGTTCGCTCTCAATACGGGAACAATATTGTGTTATTCACAAAATGTCGGAACGAATCTGGGTATAGTTTGTGTTATGTGTATGTTTGTAACAACGAACACAGGGAACACAGGGCTTGTACCTAGTCTAAAAGTAATCTTTAAGATAACAAAAATATTTGTACCGACACATATGGAAATAGATTCAAATATCGACAGACTATACAGTAAAACAAAGTAAAAAAAAAAAAAAAATTGGTTGTCTGTAAAGTCGGTTTACGGACGATAGTTTAACGTGACAACGTCATAACAAAATTTCTTTCCCGTAACGTTACAATGAGCGTAACGGGACAATGAGTCATCCTTTTTCGTGCGTGCAGCCGGCGTTCATTGATTTATTAGACGTTGTCACGTCGAAAAAAAAAATCTATAAGTAGGTATACCTACAGTGTGTCCGCTCATGGACTAGCGATATTCTAAAGTTCTATACTTATAATAAAACTGTAGAGAGGTCAATTCTGTACATTGAATATATATTCAAAATTAATATTGGAGGATGAATGGTAATCGATACTGATGACAAAAATGCAATCAGTAAATTTTTTGTCTGTCTGTCTGTCTGTCTGTATATGCACGCATGGGTCAAAATCTACTTAAGGGATTTTAACCAAACTTGGTACGATTATAGTCAATACGCTTGGGCAGGTTATAGGCTATATAACATAACGCTAAGACACATAGGAGCTGTGCAGTAATGATAAATTTGAAGCCAGCCGGACGAAAATGGGCTTTTGAGCTCTTATCCTCACATACGTTGATCATACACCAAAAGTATGTATTACAAAGATGATGGTCTTCAAAAGATCTACAAAAACGTCCTGAATAGTATATATCTATCTTTTATAAATTAGCCACAATAACGTGTTTAATCGTTAGGCATTTCTTCAAAGTGTATTAAATACATAAATATATTGTATTTCACATAGATATATCTTTATCAAACTCCCATATTCAAAAAGTACATCTTAATATTTATTTTATAAAAAAAAAATTATAGAAATCGGTTTATAAACGCACAAGATATAGATGAAATAAAACTTCCAAATCTCGCCGCGCCAGTATGGGTACGGCTATACGGTTGATTTTTGTTTAACGCGCGAAACGGCCATCCGCTGCATTTATAAAAAGGCGGGGGCGCTCACGCGCCGACTTCACTCACATATGTGAGTGAAGTCGGCGCGTTTGTTTGTTTGGTTGAACGCGCTAATCTAAGGAACTACGGGTAAAAATTAGAAAAGTATTTCAGTGTTGGATAGCCCATTTATAGAGGAAGGCTATAGGCTATATAACATCACGCTACGACCAATAGGAGCGGAGCATAAATGAAAAATATTGCAAAAACTAGGAAAATTCTCTTATGTGAAGCGGACGAAGTTGCGCGGGTCAGCTAGTATACTTATATAACAACTAGGTATTTTAATACACAAATACACTCTACATTTGGGCTCAATACACATGCACTTGCAGTGTCTACAAGCTTGAGCTTGCGACTTTGAGCAACTGCTGCAGCTAGCTATTCAATATTGTAAACCCATTAAATAAAATCTATTATGAATGTTAAGTGTTTTTATGTTTTTCTCTTTAAGGTTCCGACAAAGACCTTTTTTGTTTGCGCATACGCTATGTTCAAACGGCAATAACTTTTAAAGTAATAGACGCATAGTTGTAAATTTAATGTTGTAATGTAGCTTAGCTCAACAACTGGCGATTTAGTACAAAAATGAAAAGGCAGTGTGTTTTGCAGTAATTAACAATAGTTTGTTAATTTACATAATTTTCTGAAGGTATTTATTGAGTCTCATATGTTTTCAAAAATTATGGACATGTGAACACATTGTTTTGTATTGTAGACGGTAGACAGTATTGTTGCCCTCTGAATTAGCCAATTTTATCTCAATATGTTCAAAACTTTGGGAGATATGATTTTTTTGTACACACATAGAGAATTTTTCAACAAAAATATAAAATGGCTGTCACATAGCGAGGAAGTAGATTGGACCTCAAAGGAAGAGAATTTGTGTATTAAAATAGTTGTTATATATCTAAATATTTAGAATATCGCTAGTCCATGACCGGAAGTCGAGACTTAAAGGAAGCAAGTACTTGTGCCAACTCTGCATCCTCCTTTCATTCTATAAAAATGGTGTCTTCCATACCTATTCTTTTGAAATGGTTTCAGTCACCTAGAGAGGAAGGGGAAGGGCTACGCGTCGGACTACCCGAAACGCCTGGTGTCCAAGACCGGCATGGAGAACGTAGCGCTCATCTCTAACGTGCCCTTCGAGAAGATTCGACTACTCAATGATATCTTCCATACTTTGGTGAGTTACACGACCTGTTGCACTGAAGTAAATACCTATTTGTGTAAGACTAGATGTTGACCGCGGCTTCGCCCCATTTACAGACTCCACACCGGTATGAAAAGTATCCGGTGTATTCATCCAGGAAATGTCTCGGCTTGGCTGTGGAAGGAAGTACCACCTTCTTACGGTAAACTTACTGACGGTCAGCAATGTACGAACGATGGTGTGCAAGCAGTCAGAGACGTAACCGCTTGTCAACAGACGGGTTCACTTAACACAGAAATTGGCAAACGTTACTTGCAATTAATCATGCTTGTCATATAGCCAGCTTAGACGCCGCCGTCCGATTGTTTGTTGATAAGATAAACGTGAGCGTATTGTAAGCACGTTTTATCTAACGTGGCGAGTGGCTTCTGTTTAAATTTACTCATTTAGATAACGTCACTTCATTTAATATCAGTAGCGTTTCAAGCTTTACAAATATTATAACTGCAACGAATGCTGATCCTAAACTGACGTTGCCGACTCTTATAAAAACGCGTCAATGAGCTAACAATCCAAGGAACTTTGCCTACTGCTTCACTGCAGGCAGTAACGCCTCCGTCAGTAGCCTGGCCCTGTTCATCGCAGGAGCACAACACAAGGCTGCGATTACTTTAGGCTCAAGGCTCAACTTATTAGGCCAAGCTGCTCTAGATTAAACCTTCGAAATCCTAGGTGAAACCTAGGATTTCGTTCAATCTCTCTTATCTTCATTATTATATTCTCAACGCACGAGCAATACCTTGGATACTACTCGCGTTCATGGCGTAATTGCTTATAATGATGCAGAACATATGATTATGTGCTACGCCGTCCTTCGATTCTGGGCCCTTCAATCGGGACGAGAAACAGCATCTGCTTAAGCCGTCAAAGTAGGGATCTTGGCACCACTTTAGTTGTAATGAGAATCTGGAGAGCAGCTCTGGAGTGTAGTCATATAGACTGGGAGAAAATGGGCTCTCACTCTTCTCAAAACAAACCTATGTTCCACAAATAAATGACTACGCTGATATTGTCATCTGTTTACGCAAATGTTATTGATTGAAATTAAACTACTATATACGGATAGTTTCTAAATTATGTAATAAAGTGTCAAATAAACAACGCGATAAAATCCGTATATAGTAGTTTAATTTCGATGACTACGATGATGATTAAAAAAATGTCCTGTATCCAGATCAATTTACGCTGGCGCTGGATAGTAATCGGGACGGTATTGATGCACTTCACGATCTGGTTAGTCTTCGCGGTCTTCTGGTACATCACTGCGTTGGCCCACTATGACTTCGAGCCGGACCCGCCGAACAGAACCTGCGTCACAGGTGGAAAAGATTTTGTCACCATATTCTTGGCATCTATCGAGGCTCATGTAAGTAAACTAGATAATTATGAGTAAGCATCAACGGACGGCAGGTGGTGGTGATGGTGTAGAGCTTAAAAAAGTTTTTTTAATTTCTTGAACGTCTAGGGGAAATACGGAAAAATAATTAAAAATTAATTGTGCAAACAATACACAAATGGACAAATGTATGTCCGCTCTACTGTCGAGCGGATAGACGCCTGTACGCAAAAATGAGTCATCAAAAAAAAAATTACAAACGTATGTCCGCTGCACACTTGACTCGTTAATGAGTCAAGTGTGCAGCGGACATACGTTTGTAATTTTTTTTTGATGACTCATTTTTGCGTACAGGCGTATATCCGCTCGGCAGTTGACGGGTTAGACTAGTCCTACCCGCATTTCTACTACTGTAACACCTGTGTCCCCAGGCTCAACAGTGATGAACATAGAAAACACAGAGTTTTAACACTACTGAAGTCCTGGGGCTAAACTGTCTTGGATTCCGCAACGAATTTAATCAAAAATCAAAAAGTTTACTATCAAAAAGGTTCTGTTAGGTTTGTGACCAGTGATATTTTGACAGCGTAGCAATGCCAACTGTAACCTTGTTTGCCATCTTAGTCTTGTAAATAGAAGATAACAAAATACAAAAGAAAAGGAATTTCGTGGCTGCAATCTATTGTGAATTTAAAGAATACTACCCCAAGTTTGCAGTAACTATGCCTCGGGTTTTAAGGTTTTACTGCAAATCGGCAACTCCATTGCCGCTTTAATCCATCAATAAAAGAATTATGTGTTTCGGTGCCTTAAGTAGTTTTAACCATCTTCTATCTAAGGGTTTGGTTTCAACAAAATAAACGTGTTTTGCGAGGCACTCTTTAAACAATTTGTCAAGTAATAATTTTAATATTAAAATAGTTTGGCGACAAGTAACGCCTTATTCGGTTCAATGTATATATAGTTATTTCCTAAATATTTAAGAACATGTCTCGGTTTATAACGACGGACAAACGAATATACAATCAGATCGTCAACTATTACATTAGTCGGTGCGCGGGACTCGCCCATTAACAATTTGTTTAAATCGCATCAGTACGAACATTGACATTAATATCTTTCTGTCACTTCCCGAGGAATGTTTTACTAGTAGAGGAAGAAAGTATCATTAATGTGACTTTTATATGTTGCTCGTCAAAATGACCCCACTCCGCCTGACGGTAAGCAGTCATGTGGTCTAAGAGCAGTGGCCTCCACACCGCCCTCATAGCAGCCGAGGAGATGTTGAGGTCTCTACTTTGACGGCCTGAGAAGGTGCTTTTTCACGCCCCGCTTAAAGGACCCAGGTTCTGTTCACTTTCCAGGTTTCAATTACTTTTACTTTTTATTACATACTAGCTTTTGCCCACGGCTTCGCTCGCGTTAATTTAGAATTTGACAATTAATGCGGGTTGTACTTTGCTTGTGATAATATAATTCAATCATGATTCGAAAGACACGTGGCGCCATCTAATATCATAAGAAGGTTATTATTGTTTTCCTCGGGAACAGTAATTTTTTTCGGGATGAAAGGTAGCCTATGTCCGGTTCTGTACACCTGACAACGTATATGCAAAATTTGAAGATCATCGGTTCAGTGGTTTAGGCGTGAAAAGGTAACAAACAAACAAACTCATTTTCGCTTTTATAATATTAGTTAGGAAGGATGTACATATTCATACGCCTATACTCTCAAAGAGCGAGGCAGAGATATATTCCACCTTTCCAAATTTCGGAGCAATAGTTTTTAAGTACTGCGTATTAAACAAGTGAGAAACGGCAATGAATTACCGTAAATCTAAGAGTTCGAAAAATGGTATCACGTGACCTTGAGGCCAAAAGTCAAAGGTCATAGTCATTTCGGGGGTATATCGACTATGCTGAGTCGAATGGCGTTGACCGCGAGTCTCTAGCTCTTACGGTTCTTGAGTTGAAAGTTGTATAACAGACAGACGGGCAAAGCTGTTGTATAAGAGTTTTTACGAACTCTATAAACAAACTTTAAAAAATAATAATAAAACCGACTTCAAAAAAAACGTCATCACTAAATAGCGAAAAATAAATTTAATGAAACACTTAATTCAAAGGATAGAAATGTGTAACAATTCTCTTTTACAGATTTCCAATTTCGTTTAAAATAACTTACCTACGTAAATACTACATTATTACAAAATCTTAATAAATGAAAAACTTTACTTCTGTGAACTGCCCTCCTATCTATTTAATATAGGTATTATTCGAGAAATACCTATAACAATATTATTGTACTTCTCAGTTATGTAGTATTTACAAATTATGATGATTTATTCACACAATTACATTGTCAATTTTTGTCTGAAAATCGATTTTAAAATCGGTTGAATCGATCCAGAGATTACCCCCTACAACTCCACAAACATACCTACAAAATACGCGTCGAATTGACAACCTCCTCCTCCTTTTCTTAAAGTCGGTTAAAATTATTAATACTTCTAGTTTCTAGCACTCACTCTGTTGTCTCCAGAGAAATCAATTATCGATATCGACAAGTCTCTATACATTATTCTAGAACAAGAAATCACCTAACTCCTAACCGTTAAAGAGTTGTACCTTCCTTCATCAGCTCAGCGCCATGAGACTATAATGACCATACGCAAATGTCTCATTAGCTTTAGAAAATATATGAAAAACATTGTTAATACCTATAACATTTGAGGGTTGCCCTCGATTTCCCTGAGATTCCGTCATCAGATCCTGATTTGGTGCCAATGTGACCACCCTGGGGATATCTCCTTTCTAACAAAAAAATAACCATCAAAATCGGTTCATAAAAGACGAAGTTATACGCGAACACACATAAAAAAATATACGGTCGAATTGAGAAACCTCCTCCTTTTTTGAAGTCGGTTAAAAAGCGAGCTTATACCGTCTACCTAGCCCATTCCCAGACTCTGTGTTGCTGAGAATTTGTTAACAAAAAACCCAATAACAATTTTGCTAAGCCAGTAAGTATTTCAATCCGAGCTCATGTTCACTATTCGCAATGACTGTTGCTACGCCAGCGCCACCGAGACAAAAAAATTGACAATTATAGCTAGTTTTTGCTCCTCCTACTTTTGCAATACTGAGCTTATGAGAGGAGGAAGGCAGTAGGAAATGAACGAAAAGAACCAGAGCGGTAATTACTCCCCCGACGCTCTCACTCACTTATCGAAACGCAAGAGTATGTATACTGTTACTATGCGTTGATATTTGAACATTTATGGTGGTTTTTAAAAATAGTAAATAAATTTTCTAAAAGCCATTATTTTAGTGATTGCATTTCGATTTTGTCAGGGTAATCAATAGGTAGTACTCCTTCACAAATCATTCCTTTTTATGGATAAACAGGCATATATGACTGTAGTGTCAAAGCATCCACCATTATCTCTGCCCTTCACTCGTCCTAATTCAGCCAGACGGGATTCATTAAGAGCAATTTTATGTCAAATTGCATCAATCAAGGACTATTGAACTTCCGTTTTTACGGTATTCGCTCGCTACAAGCGCTGATCGTAAAATTGCTTCTTTTGTGAATGCGGACACCGCCTGATCTATTACTGGAATCATCTCGGACAAAGAGATGTGCTAACTGATGTTATATAGCTCCGTAACTGTGCCTAGGTCTATATTTCATCCTAGTCTTCGTATACAAGTGCATTGGGTCTGGTTTTTAAGTCTAATTTTATTTGTGCATCGCGAAGGTGTAGTCAGGGCTATTCCACAGCTGTGTTTTAAGTAAAGCTAGAATGGCTAAACATATGTATTTGTTTTAAGAAAATAAAATAAGTGTGGTTGTTACAAAGATTGTCTTATAGAAAGTTTTCTATAACTATCGTCGCTTAGAAATGTGCCCAAAAGACGGCAATAGACTTGCCTTATTTTACATATAATATAATAATATTCTACCACATACACACAACACCATCTAGCCCAAACTAAGCAGAGCTTGTACTATGGATATTAGACAATGGATAAACATACATATATACTTTTTTTTTGTAAATACATACATATTATACATAGAAACACCCAGACCAAGACAAACATCCATGTTCATGCACACAAATGTTTGACTTATGAAATTAAGGTAGTAAGTAAGGCAGAAACCTACACCTAATGTCTATCTACCCTTATACAGGCGTTCTAAACGTAATAATCATATACATATTTGCGAAATTAGAATGCATTATTCGTAAGCATAATAATCATATTATGCATACACTAGATGTGCCCGCGGTTTCACCCGCGTTTATAGTTACTGCGCCCCTCCCGTGGGTCGTAGCGTGATATTATATAGCCTATAGCCATCCTCGATAAATAGGCTATCCAACGCTAAAAGAATTTTTCAATTCGAACCAGTAAGTAGTTACTGAGATTAGCGTGTTCAAACAAACAAACTCTTCAGCTTTACAATATCTATATATAAATACGTGAAGCGAAAACTTTGATCCCTTTTTACGAAAATTGGGCGGACAGAGGAGTATGAAATTTCGCACATTTATAGTTTATACAGAGAAGAAGTGACGAATGCTAATATTTTTTTTTAATTATGCGTAAAAATATATTAAATTAATGAAAAAACACTACACGCACACAACCATGCATTTGACACACGTAGTCGAAGCGCGTAACTATGGTTACAGATATTAATATGTAATGACATATATCAGCAATATCTTACAGGCAAACTTTGGTCGAATTTCGAGCGCTAGGCGACCGCTAGTTAGTATAGATAGGTATAACATAATATGATTATGCGATGTGTGGGTTTCTATTGTTTATAATATTTTCCATTTGTTTACAGACAACCATCGGCTTCGGCGACCGCTCAATAGACGAGGAATGTCCAGAATCCATATTCTTGTTTATTATGCAGGTAAGATGAATAATTATATAACATGATGATTTTTTTAAATTCAAATTTAAATCACCCTCTTATCCCTCTTCCCGCTCCTTCTCCTTCCCACTGCCTTTCCTAAAGGGTCGGCAACGCGCAAGTGATGCCTCTGGTGTCGCAGGCGTCCATAGGCTACGGTGACCACTTACCATCAGGTGGGCCGTATGCTTGTTTGTCACTTAAGTTGTATAAAAAAAGAAAAACAGAGGACCTATTAAATTCCTATACTTAAACTATATATTAGTAACATATTCACTCCTTACACATCACGCACTCACACGTTCTATTCACACACATACATACACTCACACACATCACACTAACTCACAGGGACAATTTTTTTTTACCCTTTTACTATTATTGATGATCTTGGTCACTCGAGTGGTAACAGTTATTAACTATATATTTTTAAATATTATACTAGGTACCTATGTTAATGCACTAGTGAAGTCGAGACCAAAATGTTTTAGATTTTAATTTTATTTCTCTCTTTTCTTGATGTATCTAAACAATGAAATGTTTTGTAACAATCTCAGGGTGGAAGGCGCTGGCGACTGTAGCACAGTATATACTAGTACTGTCGTCATCGAATTCTCTTTTCATATTATTTAATAACTTAAAAAAAAAATGTAGGTATTAGATTACGAGATTTTTTTTTAAATCAAACAATTAAAAAAATTTCGGCTATCTTTGTGCCCGTCATACGCTCATTTAATATTTACATTGCTGGCTGTCATATATCTACAGGATGTAATGTTAATGTGAGGCTATATTTTACAAGCGCGCGCCGACGCCATAGGGCCTGTGGTAGCCGAGCCCCCTAATAGCGTTATTGGTAGGATTCAGTCGTGGATTCAGCCGCATTAATGTTATTTCCTGTTGCCTCTGGGTTTTATTAAGACTAACTGTAAGAACAGCGCCAGCAGGAAATATTCGTTACCAGAATTATTGAAGTGAAAATTTCTTTAGGCGCGTTGAGCACTTCTTGGGTGAACAAAAATCACAGAACTCGCGTCGTCGTCCCGCTTCGTCATCGTCACGCTTCCACGCTTTCCATTTTTGAATTATTTTAGAATATTAACAATATCTCAGAAATTGTGCGTACTACGCAAAAAATAACGAACGCAAAAAATAAATAATCCGACACGCCCCTTTTTTTTGTTCATAAAGAAGTGTTTATGATCAAGGATTAAAGTTTTCACTTCTATCGGCAGTCCTCAAAGACTGCCGCAATTTTTTTTTTTATTTTATAGCTCCCCAATATTTTATTAAGGTTCACGCCCCTGGGCCGTATTTTTGTTAGCTACCTTGATAGTAAAAGTAAAAAGATAGCGTAATAGTACATTTCCTGAAGTTTTAACCTCATGATTTATCCTAGCATACAACATTGTGAGAGTAACTTTGGCACACAAACATACATTACATACAATACTGAAGGTCTCGTCTTTGTTAACAACGAAAGAGTGGTTTCGTTACGTATGCCACTTGTTATACAAATTGTTATTGTAGTGTAGAAAATTTGCGCATAGCGCCATCTAGTTGGAATTGTTGATAACTGTGGTGCTTCAGTTGCAGAATACTGTGTTAGAGGGCATTATTATATTTTTGTCAAAGTGTGCAGAATTCACGGCTATGCCAAAAAACGGTTCAAAATTAGTGATGAATGACATAATATACTCAAAATTATATTTTAATTTCAATATGTGTTTATTAGGTATAAACCATATACTTACTACTGAGTTATATTCTAATGAATCAGAGTTATCTACTTCGTAAAACATGTGACGTAAATTAGATCTAATGTTTGCAGTTGAACGTTAGGTCCCAGGTTGTTTGCCGTATGACCAAATGTCCGAAAAATATTCACAATATAGACCACAATACACTACAATACAGCCCAACAACATAGATAGCAAGAAGTGAATGTCATACACCTGTACCTATCCCTTTGGATAAACACCAGACTTTTGGTTTTTCGTCGAAAGTTAGTATTACCCTCGTTTCCAGAAAATTTAGTCAACGACGCATCAAGTCATTTTATTGGCTATAGCTAATTAATTTAGCCAGTCACAGCTATTCTCAGACGTTTGATCATGTTAACCAAATATTATTAATCTTTCTGAAACCAAGAGTAAGGGCCACTTGCACGACAGTCAAAGTCAGTCAAAAATTATTTATTCATTTAGGTCACAAAGTAACGCTTATGAACGTCAAAGTATATAGGTTAGTGAGTTTACTAAGTTACTGAAGCTACATTTAGGTTAGTTGCTAGGTTCAGGCAAAGGGTTGAGCCTATGAGAAGAAACCTGCAAGAAACTCACGGCCACTCTTTTAAATCGCCAGTTAAATATAATTTCAGTATTTTACAACTCGGATTAACAAGGTGTTACAGCCATTTTGCCATATACTACGGCTATAAAAAAAATAAAGATAATAACAATAATAACTTAATAATACATATTATAGGGAGGAAATAATTTGAGCTAAGATATATTATTTAATATAAATCTAAAATAGTCATTCATCCGCGTGAGGGTGACTGAGATGCCACGATGTTTTAAATCTACGAGTATTTAGTGCCAAACGTATTTTGTGAGTTGTCGTGCAAGTGGCCATTAGTGTATTTCTCCGTGAACATGAGATATCTATAGACTTATATTAAATCGAATTAGGTCTTACTTGGCGCAAATCCATAGTAGGTAATAAAATTATTGAGAAGAGCCCGCCACGCACCCTTGGATTGCCCACCCGAACTATTGCTATAGAAAAGGTTGACAGTACCGAACTCCTCAGGATGGCGACAGCCACGTCGTGAGGAGCATCTCGCGAGGTCCTACGTTTGGCAACTGAATGAGTTCATTCGTTCCATTGGTTGCAATTTTTTCATTGTAATAAATCTGGGTTGGCAATCCGAGGATGCATGGCGGATTTCTCTCTTTCCAATAATTTTATTATTTATAGATTTGTTCACAAATTTCCAGTTAATCCTCGGCACTGGTCTATCAGGAGTTTTGACGTGCGTGGTGTATGCTAAGCTGACTCGACCAGAGAAACTGTCCAGAGATGGAGTTGGCTTCAGCAAGAAAGCAGTGGTTAGTACCAATTAATAGGCTTGACCTAATTTAAAACTATAGTTTATAATGCGTAATTAAAATATTTTAATTAGGTGTTCTATGTCCATGTCTCATTATCAAAGTCAAAGTCAAAAACTTTATTTCCATATAAATTTGTAATCACTTCTTGGACACGTCAATTATTTGGTGTATTAATAAAAATATAATAATAAAATAAAATATATAAATTTTGCATTGAAAAAACCTGTTCGAGGAGTAGAGCAGCGGTACGTTTATACTTATATTTCTTTCTTAAAGTATTATATTTGGAACCATCGATCAAATATCAAAGTGTATGGACTAATGCTTCTCAGACCTATACTCAATCTCACACAGCTTCTGGCACATAATGTTCCATAACCTACATAACATTAAAACAAGCGATAATTCATTATTTGAAATGCGTATAATTTTAATATGTATAGTCAGAGTTGCGTGCCGTGGAATCAAACTAAAAACTATTGCATCCCAATTATGTTTTACAAGACGTAAGTCCCCTTGTAAAATGTATCCCATTGTGGAGGAATATTGTGTGAAGCCCCTCCAACACAAAGGGAGGATGCTCCGACCCGGCTGGTACTACGGCCTCCTGGTGTGCCGCGTTTTGACACGGTTGAAGTTGGGAATTTGTATTTACAGTGTTTAATGAAAAATACTAATAACCTGTGTCTTATTTATCCCTTTAATATATATATTTTTTTTAATATTCTACCACATACACACAACACCATCTAGCTCAAACTAAGCAGAGCTTGTACTATGGGTACTAGACAATGGATAAACATACATATATTATATACTTTTTTTTTTGTAAATACATACATATTATACATAGAAACACCCAGACCAAGACAAACACCCATGTTCATGCACACAAATGTTTGACTTGTGCGAGAATCGAATCCGCGACCTCATGCGTGGCAGTCGGTTACACCAACCACTACGCCATCGAGGCCGACGTTTGTGAGTAAATGCGCTTTATGCATACCCTCTCGTCACAAGGGGCGGCGGAATGGTTATGTCGGGCTCTCGCAAGACTTTAGGCCTATCGACTAAAACCCCACGGTGTGCCAGCTCGTTGCCTTGAATGGCGGGTGTGTCGCCGGAACTGTTTCTTATTTATACCTTACTTAACAACTTTTGTCCTATCACTTATTACAAAAAAACTATACTTATTCAAACAACAATCTTATCGAGTCATGTAAATACTCGGCTTAAAGGTTATTAGTATTTTCAGTAACTTGCAGTGTAAGCTTCGTTTGCGAGATTAAGGAATGTATGAAATAGTCTTCTTGTGTACAGCGCCATCTTTAGTCTTATGTCATAACTTATTCGCGCGTGTGAAGCCACTACACGATTAATGAGTCACCGGTGCTTACAGATAAGTATGCGTGATGGCAGACTGTGTCTGATGATGCGGGCGTGGGACTTCAACTACGATCACATCATCAGCTCCGAGTTCACGGCGCACTTTGTCAACACCTACAGGTACCTATTCCTTTCATCACCATTGTCACTTTTTTAGTATATCGCTGCTGGTCATAACGAAACTGATAATTAATGTATTGAATTGTTGATTACAATTATATATATGTGCCGCGTATTACAAAGACACGGAAAACTAAAAATATTAAGTCAAGTGCGTGTCACTCACATTTCGACAGGATTTTGTTGATGTAATCGTATTTCTGCGCTTGAAGGGCAGATGTGTTTTTAAGTATGTGGTTGGACGGCAAAAAGTTATTCCCGCCTACCAACTTTGGCTTACTCCGTGCTGCCACCGAGGAATTCCTAAAAGCATAACACAATTACATCGCTCCATACTTCGATCAACGATTGATCGAAGGCTCCATCAATTCAAACCATAACTTCACAATTAATCGCAAACAAAATAAAAAAACTTAATCAAATTTATGTCTCAGCCATATTACTTTAGGCTATTAGTGAAAATCAGCGCTGTGACGTTGGTCTTTGCCACACCATTATGCTGAGCAATAGCGTGGATGTGACGCACGCATGACGTTTTCTGGCTGTTTTTGTGACTATTCTGTGCGTCATATTTACGAAAACTAAATTACTTTTCTATGTTTCTTCTTTCTCATGTGCAAGCCGAACCCACAAATGATTTGTTGGTCATTAACCAATACTGCATCCACGCAGATAAATGTAGAAATAAGTGTGTCTTGACCTCCCTGCCTACCCCAGGAGCGCAGAGGGTGAGGTGGTGCGCTACTACGCGCGTGCGCTGCGGCTGCAGCAGCGCCAGTTCCTGCTGTGGCCCGTCACGCTCGTGCACGACATCGACGCCGCCAGCCCGCTCTACGGGTACACTCCGCAACACATCTCTGGGAACAAGTAAGCCTAAAACTCCATAAAGAGCTGCCTGACTGCTTGTGCCCAGGAGCCTTGAGCTCTACGGGTACACTCCACAACACATCTCTGGGAACAAGTAAGCCTAAAACTCCATAAAGAGCTGCCTGACTGCTTGTGCCCAGGAGCCTTGAGCTCTACGGGTACACTCCACAACACATCTCTGGGAACAAGTAAGCCTAAAACTCCATAAAGAGCTGCCTGACTGCTTGTGCCCAGGAGCCTTGAGCTCTACGGGTACACTCCACAACACATCTCTGGGAACAAGTAAGCCTAAAACTCCATAAAGAGCTGCCTGACTGCTTGTGCCCAGGAGCCTTGAGCTCTACGGGTACACTCCACAACACATCTCTGGGAACAAGTAAGCCTAAAACTCCATAAAGAGCTGCCTGACTGCTTGTGCCCAGGAGCCTTGAGCTCTACGGGTATACTCCACAACACATCTCTGGGAACAAGTAAGCCTAAAACTCCATACTGAGCTGCCTGACTGCTTGTGCCCAGGAGCCTTGAGCTCTACGGGTACACTCCGCAACACATCTCTGGGAACAAGTAAGCCTAAAACTCCATACTGAGCTGCCTGACTGCTTGTGCCCAGGAGCCTTGAGCTCTACGGGTACACTCCGCAACACATCTCTGGGAACAAGTAAGCCTACAACTCCATACTGAGCTGCCTGGCAGCTTGTGCCCAGGAGCGCGGAGGCCGATGCAAGGAGGAAGACTTCCCAACAAATCTACAACTGCATATTTCTTCTTCAGTCTTTGACTATTCATAGCTGGACGCTGTTGGACAGTTGCCGATGTACCATTTCATTTAAATCAAGGCTGCTTTTCATTTCCTTTAATTCATGATGTGCCGAGTTCGATTCCTACGTCGATCAAAATGTTATTGGGTTTTCCTGTCAAGAATTTCTCAGCACAGAGTCAAGGTCAAAAATCGTTTAATTCATTTAGGTCACAAGGTAACACTTATAAGCATCAAAATACGTAGGTAAGCCTAATTACAAATTTTAAACTCTCCTGATAATATACTATAAATATAAAACTCTTCCGTTACTGAGTGACTGACAGACAACGCACAGTCGAAACTATTGGGCGCAAGAAGCTGAAATTTGACATGTATGTTCCTTGGGTACTGTAGGGGTGCACTAAGAAGGGATTTCCCGAAATTCCCACGGGATTGGGAACAAATGGATAAATAAAAAAACATGTACGGGCGAAGCTGCGGGCATCCTCTAGTATACTATATATACTAACAAAACTAAAACCAAAAATGTATTTTCCTCCACCCTGTAGAAATTCCAATATACTTCTTTATTCCTTGTACTTATATCTACTACCTCATAAGGAACCTCTGCCATCTTTGAGCTTTCTAACAGAAACTTTCCTTTTATATATATACTAGCTGTCCCGACAGACGTTGTCCTGTAAACAAGAGAGAGAAAAAAAACATATCTAAACCATTCTCGAATCCACTTGAACACACACAAAAAGTTTCATCAAAATCGGTCCAGCCGTTTAGTAGAAGTTCAGTGACATACACTCGTACAGTAGAATTATATATATTATTATAAAGATTGATGAAATAAAACAGTACATGTAAATTCCAGCTACGAGATCACAGTGAGCCTGAAGGGTGCGTCAGCGTCGATGGGGACGTTCACTCAGAGCCAGACCTCGTACCTCCCCAAAGAGGTCGTCTGGGGGCACCGATTCCCTCCCGTGGTCAAGTAAGTTAACACCAGTTGTTTATTATGTAAGAGTGTATACGCCATGTCATTTGTTCCTAGAGGTCCACCACTCTAAATATCATATTCAGTTACCCCAGTAACTGAATATGATATTTTAAGACTTCTAAATGTAATTAATAAATTTGGCTAATCCTAACTAATATTATAAAAGCGAAAATAAGTTTTTTTGTTTATTATCTTTTGACGCCTAAACCACTGAACCGATCATCCTGAAATTTTGCATATTATACGTTGACAGGTGTACAGAAACGGACATATGCTACCTTTCATCCCCAAAAAAATTACTGTTCCCGAGGAAAACAATAATAACGTTGTTATGATAATAGATGGCGCCACGTGTCATTCGAATCATGATTGAATTATATTATTACAAGCAGAGTACAACCCGAATTGATTGTCAAATTCTAAATTAACGCTAGCGAAGCCGCAGGCAAAAGCTAGTTAATTATAAAGGACGCATATTATGCCATTATTACTGGCGCCACAGTGTTTCCTTTATCTATTGAATGGCAGCCACACACCGTCGACGTCGCCCAGATTTTCAATTAAATCTGGCATTCAAAGCATTCTTCTTCTTTTCGTGTGGTTAGTGGCCAACCTGTTGTCAAGAGTTGTTCAAGCCGCCCTTAGGCCTCTGACATGGCTTAACGACTGCTGTCAATTTGACAACAACCGGGACCGACTTATTACGTGCCCTCCGAAGCACGGAGACGCTCAGATGAAATACCACTAAGCGGTCACCCATCTATAGACTAAATGGCTATGAGCGCCTCATTCCAAGCATTGACAAATGCTAAGAGCTAAGAAATTAGGCAGGAGGTACTGCTACGTACTACTTCAAATGTAGTATGTCGGCATTATCTGCCTACTGTTCCAAAGTCAAAGTCAAAGTCAAAAATCATTTATTCATTTAGGTCACAAAGTCACACTTATGAACGTCAAAGTATATAGGTTAGTGAGTTTACTAAGTTACTGAAGCTACATTTAGGTTAGTTGCTAGGTTCAGGCAAAGGGTTAGAGCCTATGAGAAGAAACCTGCAAGAAACTCACGGCCACTCTTTTAAATCGCCAGTTAAATATAATTTCAGTATTTTACAACTCAGATTAACAAGGTGTTACAGCCATTATGCCATATACTACTGACTATAAAAAACTAAAGATAATAACAATAATAACTTAATAATATTATAGAGAAGAAATAATTTGAGCTAAGATATATTATTTAATATAAATCTAAAATAGGATGTAGGATAGTAGGATGGCATGATGGCGCATACACTTTGTGACTATGCAAAGGCTTAAATTGACTTATAAGTAATACAGATCTTCGAATCCTGTATGCAACAAGCAACTAGCTCCATGAGTTTTTGTCATTTAAGTAGTCGTTGACTGAATAATAACCCTTCCGAATAAGTTGTTTTTAAACGGCGTTTTTAAATTTAAACAATGGTAAATTAATTATCTTAATAGGTAATTTATTAAAAAACGTATACCGAGTCCCGCAAATGTATTGTGAACTTTATGTAAACGATGATATGGGCCTACTAACTTATGCTTATTTCTAGTGTTTACGTTATGGATATCACTATTCTTATTATATAAGTAAATGTATGTTAGCAAATATATATTGCGACGCGTTCCGGTAGACAAGCGCCTGGTGTATCTACGTATGTTATATTATAAAGACTAATGTTTCCACTTCCAGGTATGACCCTCATAAGCAGAAGTACGTGATCGATCACAAGAAGTTGGACCTCATCGAACCTATTGACACGCCATACCGCTCCGCTAGAGATCTGTATTATGCGTAAGTATATACCCAATTACCCATACCAATTGTCTGTACTAAGTTGGCCAGAAGCATAAGACGCGTTTGATGGTAAGCGGTTACCGTGGCCTAATGACGCTTGCAACACCAGAGATATCACAATTTACCACCTCTGAAAAAAAGGAGTTGTCAACCTAAACAGAAACGTTGAGAATTGGTTGGTTCGAATCCCACACGGGACTATTCGTAATCCACAAATTATTGTTCTGGATGTTCTTTAAGTATATTCATTATATGCTTGAAGTCCCTTGCGATTCAATAGTTGAGCCCTAAACGGGGTTTAAATCGAATATAATAAGGTATATATGCTCGTAGTATACGAGAGAAAGATTACTGAACGCTTGCAACACTTTATGCCTTAACCAGCCTTAAGGCCCTACTCACAATGGGCTGGCCTTCACACAATACTAGGTCCTTAGCTGCGATCTTCCATAGGTAAAAATAATAGAAATAAGCTGTTCTTGATAATGACCGCTGCTGTGGCTTACGTATCGTTTTTTTTTTTAGTTTTTGAAAGTTGTCTAACCGGTCTAGCAATCTCTGTGACGCAGGGAAGTTTAGAAGCATACAATTAACATACACAAAGTATGACCCAGACTCCGGACTGAGTCTTGTAGATGACACGAATCATTGTCGCTTATATAGTGTGACTGGTTAAACATTGTACACACTTAAGGACATGATAATTTATGGTCAGACGTAACGTATAAAAATAAAATCTGTGTAACCTGCAAAGAAAGCCTTTATGAAAATTTGTATGAAATATCCAAAATGTGGACACTGCGCACACAGTTGTCGAATAAGTAAAGGACGGGCGAGGGTGCGGGGTGCGGTAGCTGAGGGCGGGGGCGGAGGTTTTGTTTAGCTTTGGTTTATGCGCAAGAGTATCCGCACATTAAGTTTTTATTGGATAAATAGGTGAAATTATTGAATTAAAGTAAAATATTGGTAATTGAAGTACCTATTTTTATATATATTCGTGTCAGAATCGAATACTGAATACCCTCCTTCAATATGTCCAGTCTTTTACCAGTCAGCCTGTATAATTATTCGAATGCACAATACTCGCCGTAGTGTCAGCGGCGCGCGGTGAGTCTACCATCTGTTATGCAGTCACGCTGTTTCTGTTGTTCCTTAAACCCTAGTATAGTAAAACTAAATAACTGTTATACACACATACTATCACGCTTTTATTCTCGAAGAGATAGACAGAGATGTATTACGTCCACATTTCGATGGTTATGATTATAAGTAATAGATCGCGCGCTTATAACTACTGTCTAACTTGTACCGTCCCAGATGTTATGTTGCTACTGGGGATTTCTTGACAGTAAAACCAATTATACACTGCCCGACTAGGGGATAGAATCCAAGACCTCCGCCCGAGTGAATGCAATTGCATTACGTCTCGACTGGTACACCTCTGCTTACTCTTTCAGTACCTAGGCGTGAGGCTATGTATCGATGAAAGCTAACAAGAAAAGCTACAGTCCAAGCAAAAAAGGGTTCACGGTACAACTGTGACGTAACCTATTTATAATAATAATAATAACCCTTCTGGGACAGTCGTTATCTCCTCATGAGTCTAACGCGAAACCGGAGGGCATAGTATACTAGCTTTTAAACTACTACCTTGTTATATAAACAAAAAATGTATCACCAGGGTAAATAAAAGCGCACAAACCGCAGGGCGGCTTGTGGCGAGCTGAATGTGAGTGGCGACACTGCGGTCCTGAATGCCTCAGAGAGTCGGTGAAGGCCTCGTCCTCAGCTTGCCATTACTGGTTGGCTGGGGTGGAACTTCAAGAGCGCCCGTAGCACTCTAAACTCTGGCTTGCCTTGATCGGCCGGTCAGAGGGGGGTCGCTAGAGCTACATGCTTGGGGGTGGAAGTGTCATTTTCAAGGGCATAACTACGGGGAAACCCGCTCCGGGTCTCCGTTTTCACGAGAACTGTGAAGGTAAAACCGGCGCCGCACCGCTCGACACTCCTAGCCGCTCGCACCGGTGTTGCCCCCTGCTGCTGGCTTGTATGCCTATCGTGGCTATTCAGGGGGCCCATCTAGTGAGTTGGCGAGTCACCGTCTATCCATTCGATTTATGCTATTAGAGTATTCAGGGCAGACGCCGTTTTATCATCCATAGTTACCAATATACCAGTCCATCAAACACCCATATCCATAGCCCATATATTAAAATCCATACGTAGCAATAGTCCTATGCTTGCTGCGGCTAGTGCCGCTGTAGGTGTTCCATCCCACCTTTGATTAAAACTCTCGAAGGGCCTCTTCACGTTGGACCTATGTCTCCGTGTAAGCCTCCCAAAGGGCCGGGTATTTTCCTAACGTATTAGGAATATACCCGTGAAAGAGAAATATATAATAATAATAAATTTATAATTATACATTTTTATTCAATAAATAAAAGTCTTTACAAAAAACATTACAGGCTACTTATTGTATTAAATTCACATTAAAACTATATTTAATCTAAAGGAAAACATATTACAATTTAAATATTGGACACAAAAAGTCTTGTTTATAAAGTCTGTTTTTCATTTTATTACCTGCTCGAAGGAGATAGCGAGATATTTAAATTTGGATATAATATATTTTAAATTTAGATCTAATAAATATAGTGTTCCCATTATACACATTTTATTATATCCAAAGTAAAGAAAAAGAAAAAGAAAGAAAGAAAAATATTTATTCCGGCACAATATTTATTTATTTATTTTAATTTATTTTAAATATAAAAAGTAAAATATTTAAAATAAATTGGATGCAAAATAAGAGAGAAACCCTTATTTTGCATCCAATTCTGGTACTCTTTACACAAATAGTGTTTTTTTTTGTTTGCTATTTGTTCTTCTGTGTAAAATAATGTAAAAAATCAAACATAGCCAATTACCCTATTGTATCACTTACACATTCTTGTGATTTCCAGTTCGACTCCAATAAACGATCCGTCGCCATATCCTGGGTCCCCGAGCAACTTCAGTGAGAAGGTGGCCTCGTTCCAACTAGAGCGGATCTCGTCCTTCAGGAAGAAATCTCATAAGGCATAAATAAACTAATACTTAATATAATTATGTAATATATAAAGAAGCTATAGTATAATTTATAATACAATTTTTGTATACTAAGGCAGCAAATGTACTCATACAGAGAATCGTTTATGGTTAGTGATGGTAATACCCTACCATCGGACATCCGTGTCAGGATTGAGTGATTGTACGGAGACCGCAAAATGAAAAAATATATGTTGGGTAATTAAAGTAGTGAGAAAGGGGTGACGAAAAAGGAAATGTGAAGAATCAAAGAGAGAAATGGGAAAATTTGAGAGAGCAATTGGAGAGTCAAAAAGATACCTAAAGAAAGAAAGAAGAAAGAGAAAGAAATAGAAGAGTCAGAGAGGGAGTGAGAACTAGAGGGAGAGATAGATTGAGAGAAGGTGAGGGGTAGAAAGAGTGTCAAATTAATAGTGGTCTGCAGACGAAAATAAAAAAAATATATAAAAATACAAAAAATACAAAAAAATATTAAAAATTCATCGTAATTTAAATAAAATCATACTATGTAAAACGACTCTCAAACAGCTTAGTAATGGGAAGGCTCCCGGCGAAGATGGAGTAGCCTCTGAGCTCCTCAAGGCTGGGGGTAAACCTGTTCTTGGGGAGTTGAAGAGACTCTTCAACTCTGTAATAACCAATGGGACTACCCCGAAGGCGTGGAGCAGAGGTGTAGTGGCATTGTTTTTTAAGAAAGGAGACAAAATGCTCCTTAAAAACTATAGACCGATCACGCTTCTGAGCCACGTCTATAAGCTGTTCTCGAGAGTCGTCACGAATCGTCTGGCATCAAGATTTGACGCCTTTCAGCCACCAGAACAGGCTGGGTTTCGTAAAGGCTATAGCACCGTAGACCACATCCATACTGTTCGGCAGGTTATACAGAAGTCCGAAGAGTATAACCAACCGCTGTGTCTGGCGTTTGTGGACTACGAGAAGGCCTTCGACTCCATCGAAACCTGGGCTGTTCTGGAGTCTTTGCAGCGATGCCAAGTCGACTGGCGGTACGTAGAGTTGCTGAGAAGTCTCTACCAAATGGCGACGATGTCCGTCCAAGTGCAGAACCACCAAACAAGACCCACCCAGTTGCTCAGAGGTGTAAGACAGGGTGACGTTATTTCCCCGAAATTCTTCACCAATGCTCTGGAGGATGTCTTCAAGACCCTGCGGTGGAATGGACTGGGCATCAATGTCGATGGTGAATATCTCACACATCTCCGCTTTGCTGACGACATAGTTATAATGGCAGAATCGCTGCAAGACTTGCAGAACATGCTGTCCGGTCTTAATGCTGCCTCGAGACGCGTTGGGCTCGGGATGAACTTGGACAAGCCTAAGGTCATGTTCAACGAGCACATCGTCCCTGAGCCCGTTCCTGTCGAAGGTGTAGCCCTTGAAGTTGTCCAGGAGTACGTCTACCTAGGACAAAAGTTACAGCTGGGTAGAGACAAGTTTGAGGGTGAAATCACCAGAAGAGTGCAGCTTGGCTGGGCAGCGTTTGGAAAGTTGCGTCACATCTTCGAGTCACCCTTGCCACAATGCCTGAAGACCAAGGTATTCAATCAATGCGTCCTGCCGGTCAGTACATACGGAGCCGAGACGTGGAACCTGACAGTGAAACTAGCCCACCGATTGCATGTCACTCAGCGAGCTATGGAAAGGTGTATGCTCGGAATCTCGTTAAGGGACAAAGTCCGGAACGAGACTATCCGACAAAAAACCAAAGCCACTGACGTAGTTCAGAAGTGTAGCAGGCTGGAGTGGCAGTGGGCTGGTCACAATTGTCGCAGAACCGATGATCGTTGGAGCAGACGGGTTCTCGAGTGGAGACCACGACTCGCCAAGCGTAGTGTAGGACGCCCTCCGGCCAGATGGACCGATGACCTGAAAAAGGTGGCTGGAGGTGACTGGATGGCAAAAACGGAAGATCGGGCCTTGTGGCGCACCCTGGGGGAGGCTTATGTCCAGCAGTGGACTGCAATAGGCTGAAATGATGAATGATGATGTAAAACGTGTAATACCATTTGTGCCTACCCCTTTGGAGAAACAGGCGTGATAGAAAGAATAAACTAAGTGTATACATCAGTAGGTATTAATGTCAGTACCTATTATTATTTTAGTAGGTACTAAATAAATGTATTATTATATGTAAGGTAATTGTTGTTTTATTACGCAGGCGATATTGTATTGTGGTCTAAAATACTACTAGATATATGGTAAGTGGTTATTATTTACCCTTGATTAAGTGGTTCGATACCCAAATGGGACAAAAATTGTGTGATCCACAAATAGTTCTGTAGCCTCGCACGTATGCAGCCTTGAACCGCACACGCACGACAGCACAAGTGTTTGTGGAAATAAGATTAGTTTTGAAATGACTTCATGTTCAACATAGAAATGTAACAGCAATTCGACCAGACGATTTCTTGGTTGTCAAAGCGAGAGACAATCTTTGCACCGCATCGGCCGCCTGTTAAAAAAAAACCGTGCCATTGTCATTTTTTTTAAGTGAAAACACTTCTTGGGTATACAAAAATCATGGAACTCACGTCATCGTCACGCTTCCACGCTTTATTATTTTTTTTATCTCAGAAATGGCGCGTCCTACGCAAAAATAACAAAATTTTAACCCCCTTAAACTCCCAGGAGAGTATCAGGAACTAGCACCCGAACCGCCCCTTTTTGTTTTGTTTTATAAAGTACTTTTTATGATCAAGGATTAAAGTTTTCACTTCTATCGGCAGTCCCCATAAACTGCCACAATATTTTTTTTTGTTTATATGTGTTTTAGTTGTTGGCCTCAGATGGCCTTCTCAACTTTACGCGGAGTGTGGGTGAGCGCAGAAGGCTCCCAACCCGTGAAACCGTGCCACAGGCGCAATCCCTATTTCTAGCTCATGATTGCGCGGGAACGGCTCGCTTCGACGTTAGCGCCGCGCTCGAAAGTTAGCGTAAACTAAACTCATTTCTGATTTGTCGAATGTAAGACTTGCTATTGGTTACATTTCTGTGTACCTAAATATTTTAGTTTTTATTGGTTAACGCAATATTTTGGCTACTTTACTTAAGGCTTCGATCAACAATACAACTAGATATCGGGTCACGTACAAGATCAAAGCTAAATGCTGTCCGCGTGACAATACGTATACAGCTACATTTGTTTACTAACAAACGGAGAGAAGTTTTAAAACAGTTTTAAGCTCTACCTAATTACAACCATGGCACCTAGTATTAAAGTCACAAATCTTCAAAATATTATCTAATACTTACGATCATTCATCACATACAACAACATTTAGTGTGAAATCAACCTTAAACGGCAACAAATAAAGTACTTTTTTCCGTTATTGCCTTGAGAACTACAACGTTTTGTTTCGTTTATTTTTGTTATAAAAGTTTGTGCGTGTGTTGGCGAGCCTTGACCAAACATTTGTCGCGGTGGTTGAAAATCAGTAATTTTGTTCAAAATTTAATATTATTTGTTAGTTTATAGCTTAAAATATAATTTATTCTTCATGTACTTACCGAAAGTAAGATACTCCGGCCGTTAAATTGCTTTTTCGGGCATTATTTTTGCAACTTTTGTATACACACTGCGGCATTGTGAGACGTGTTTACATTGGCTGTGTTTCAAGCGAACTAAACAAAATAAGAGCTCACATCTCAAGTGCGCTGTTATTTACCGAGACGTATTTTTTGCGCCGACCCGATATCTAGTTATATTGTTGACCGAAGACTTAAGGTGTCAAATTCATTCTGAAATCTGGAGTCTACTTGTTATTATACGCTATCCACAACCTCCAAAGTTCTAAGTCTGGGTTTTCGTTTTGAATTGCTCAGGAAAAAGGATTTATTCCTAGTGCAGTAGTCTTTGCATTAAATAAATATGAATATAAAAGGATAATCTGGAGGCCCAGTCAAAACAAATCGTTATACCTAGCTATTTCATTAGTCAAACTTCTACTCCTAAAGTTCACATCGCAGGAACACAACGTAAGGTCGTTTGACTGCATTCTTCATTAGATCTACTTCTCCAGCTGACTGTTCCAGTATCACCGAAATTCCAGCTTTAAGTGAAGATCACACAGGAAACTTATAGTTCGCTTTGAAGCTGCTTTGGTTTTCGCAGTTCAGTTGTTTTTGTCATTGCAAAGCAACTTCAGACGAAACTAAAAGTTTGGCGGAAGGCCTTAATTATGTTTCAACGTGGTGGGATGAGTCTTACGCAACCCTCTCCGCGACAAAAGGCGGGCTCACCCGGAGAAAGATGGAAAATCCCGGGTCCTACCGATTAAACCTACTACGTAGTGACTACCTCGCTGCCTTGTATGGTGGGTGGGTCGCTGAAATTGAAACCATATCAGCGACGCACCCCAGGGTGCAATGCAAACTTTACGTCTGCGGGCGACGCGACGGCACGACAAAAGGGGGCAAGGTATGCTACAACATCTTTAATTCTAAATAACTTATTGACAAGTTAATAAATCTCAGAAGAGTTAAGAGCAAATGCGAGCATTAAATAATTTAAAGAAATGTTATGCTAAAGATCTATTGCTGTCGCGCTCTACCCGAACGAAATATCAATGTGCAGAAATGATAGCAACAGTTTTGACTATTTCCTCCTTGGAAACTAAACCGATTTTAATATTTTCTCATAACCTATATGAGAAGCATTAGCTATGTCTATAAATAATGTACCTGTGTGTTTGTTTATTAGTTTTGTTACATTCGTTAACTAGACAGTTTTGTATCTGAAAATAACAATAAATCAAAGCGATTTTTGTTTATTGTTAACAAAATGATGGAAAAAGAAAACTATATTGACATGGCAGTGATAAATATAGAACATTAGGTTCCCAAAGTGGTCCAGGTGGACCCGCAGGGATCTACGGGAGAACCGACAGGAGTCTACGTTGGCGTGACAAATAAATTGGGGTTCACAATTCGTAAGCGGGGGTACACGACTGTTCGACAAGCTCAGCGACTGTTACTTGTAAAAACTTGCATATTCCATATCCAGTACCAGTGGTTTTTCGATTTTTCGGTAGAGACTTATTAAAAAAAAGGGCCAGCCCGCCTACCGTAGGTTCAGTCACGAAAATTTCTAAAAAGAAAAGGTCAGATTGTAGAGATTTCATCAAATGTTTTAATTGTATGAACTTGTTTAGCTGCAGGGGGTCCACCGGAACCAACAAAATTTTGAAAGTGGTCTATGAGAAAAAAAGTCTGGGAACCTCTGGGAATATGTCCAAAAATGTAATATAGTAAAAATGTAAAATTTAATGTCATTATTTAAAGAGAAAACAGAGCAATACTTTTGTATAGACTAAACGCAGCCCGCATTCCCTCTTAACGAAATTGACTATGCTTAAGATCTAGTTACGGTATGATATTGTTAATCTTGACATGAGATTGATGATCTTAGATTAGTTAGCACATTTAGGCATTAACAACATCATTATAAGATACTACCGGCCATGGGATTGTTGAAGTAAGTACGTACTACATAAGAGTTTATTTTATACTGTTTCTTTACTTGTGTAGTGTGTTGGTAAACGTAAATTCATATATTATTATAGTAAGTTTTAATTAGTACACTAACTAAAACTTTGACGTTTATAAATACTTATGAACGACAAAGTTTTAGTTAGTGTACGTCAAAATTAAAACTTAATATATCTATTCATTTAGGTCACAAAGTCGTGTGACTTTGTGACCTAAATGAATAGATATATTAAGTTTTAATTTTCACGTGAGGTGTTAAATCATCTTGTGTGATATTGTTGTAATCTTAGGAGAGAGCAGAGCTTCATACGCTATTTAGCAATTTTCTTGTTTAATTAACAATATTAGAATAATAATGCCAGTTATACATATGTATATAATTCAAAAACATTGTTACACTATATTATAAATAAATAAAAATATTGTTAATATTTAAGTAAGTAATTTTCAAAACATAAGTAAGTAGGTACACATTATTACACGAATATTTTACAGTACACAGAAAAACATATAATGAAAATGAGGTTACCACTTTTTTTTTTTAACTTTGTGTTATGCTTTGACGCATAACCCTTCGCGGGGGCGGGCGGAGGGGTTATGTCGGACTCGCCGGGGTAAAAGAAAGATGGAATGAGAATAAAGTACCTCCCGGAATACCGACTAAACTTACCACGGTGTTCCTTGACAAACCACTATCGGCGGGGCCGCGCGAATCACTTTCACATGCAGTCGCGACCCCGCCGAGGTTGGCCCGCCGTATGAAACGGCAGGCCACTACTCGAAAAGACCTACCCACTGGTCACCTCTAAATATTCCCTACTGTCCCCCCTAGAGGGGAGACGGACACGATACAGAGGCGCGCGTGGGAACACGCACGCCGCCTCTCGGACCTGGTGCTGAACGGATGGGGGACAGGCCCACAAAGCCCGCCACCCCCAGGTCAATGCCTCAAACCAACCTTGATATTATTTGGTAACCCTAAGTGACGCTCGGACATACATCAGCTACACATATACATACACAGAAATATACCTAAGATATATCTACACATAAATTATAAATGATGAGTATATATACATATATAAATAAATATATAAATTAAAATAAATATAACATTTATAATAAATTGATTGGTGCAATAGCATAATATAATATAATATTCAATAACACCCACTAATAGTTGCCATTCACCGGTATCAAATGATACCGATATGCTTATTATAAGAGATAGCTAGCAGCGATAGCTCAGTGGGGAGGCCAACAGACTGCAATGCAGAGGGTCTCGGGTTCGAACCCACGTCGCGCACCTCTGAGTTTTGGAAGTTGTATGACTTTTCGAAATTATGTGCGTATTGATTGACAACAATTATCGCCTGCTCCGTGCTTCGGAGAGCACGTTAAGCCGTCGCTGTCGGTCCCTGCTGCCATGAACATCTACGGCAGTCGTTATTGGGAAGTCAGAGCCCTCTAATATCCTGACACTGGTCTAGCCTTAGGGTATCGTTAGCCTTCGAGTTACGGAGGTCAGGTGGCAGTCGCTCCGTGTAAAAACTGATATCCAGTCAAATCCGGTTATACTAGAAAGCCGACCCCAAGTGACTTGGAAATAATAAAGGCCAGTGAGAAGAGACTTTTTTTTGATGGATGGATGGTACCCTATGTCCTTTTCTGTTCCACGGACAACGTATATGCGATATTTCATGATGATCGGTTGAATAGTTAGGCGTGAAAGCGTAATAAACAAACAAACTCACATTCGCATTTATTAACCCGCGCGTTGACGGCTGAGGGAATACACACACACCTTTGCGTCATCTTACGGGTCTTGAAGGGTCATAGAGGAAGACCACACAAGATTGTTTGGCTGTCAGATGATAACCACAGAAGAGTCTGTGGGGTATATAGAACAGTTATTAGTAATGTAATGAGGATACCTCAATTCGAGTTGGCCAGGTTCAGTGTAACCCCAGTGCTGCACGGGTGGTGAGGTGATGGTATAAGTCGTCGCATTGCCGCTGCAGCCCCATCGAGTGTAAAGTGTGTGGATCAAACTTGTGAGTTTGACCCACACACGGGACTCCACAAGTGTGGTCAACGGTTGTTTCGAGTCTAGGTGTTCTTTGTGTCCGTTGTTTAAATGCTTGTTACGTCACAGGATGTAGACCTAAAGCGGGAATAGTCTTTATAAAAAAAAAATTGGGGCTGTCTTTGAGGACTGCCGATAGAAGTGAAAACTTTAATCCTTGATCATAAATACTTCTTTATAAACAAAACAAAAATAAACAAAATTTTAACAAAAAAGAAAACCGACTTCAAATAAGAATATTCTAAAACTTAAAATGCACAAAAAAATTAATAAATAATTGCATATTCTTGTGAATAATTAAATTATTGTTATTTTTGAAGTCGGTAAAAAAGGGGGCAGGGCGTTACTTTTTGCGTAGGACGCACCATTTCTGAGATATTGTTATTATTCTAAAATAATTAAAAATGGAAAGCGTGGAAGCGTGACGATGACGCGAGTTCTATGATTTGTTCACCCAAGAAGTGCTCAACGCGCCTAAAGAAGTTTTCACGTCAAAACCTTTCTTAGGCCGAGGGCGCACCAGTGGGGCGACCATCTCCGTACTAATGCGACCTCGGCTTTAAAGGTGCCTGAAGTGACAGCAGTCACAAGATAGTCTTGAACCTGCCCAGATGGCGTAGTGGTCTTAGTAGGCGTCTCGCCGCTGGTACTTCGCCGAGTGTTGTGGGTTCGATCCCAACCAAGTGTTGCACAAATACTTGTTTGAATATACTTTTGTGTCCTTTGTTTGAATGTTTTCCCCGCAACCCAGAAATTGACCCTAGTGCGCGAGTACCTAGTCTTTTTCAAAAACAAATAATGGCTTTATAGATTTTTTAATGAAGTGTACAATATTGATGTCTGGAAACAAGGACAGCTGTTAAGAGATCCGTTCATTCATTATCTTATCACCTATTCACGATACAGACGAAAAAGTGATAAATTGATTTTATATTTTACTTGAGATAAAAATAGCCCACGTGCTGCTTTTTTGTTTTATAAATAGTTTATGGATAAGGACTACGTGTATTCTATCCGGATTGTCTGCACGGACGGCGTAGTGGTTTAAGTGGTCGCCTCAGCGCTGTCACTGCGCCGAGTGTTGTGGGTTCGAATCCCAAACATAACAAAAATTTGTGTGATCCACAAATAGATGTACCGAGTCTAAATTTTCTTTGTGTCTGTTGTTTGAATGTTTGAAAGACGCACGTGATACATGAATTATTTCTAGAGCGGGCATTGTCTTGCCTTTTAAAAAACATATTATGTACCTAATGTATCCTTTGTAGGTTCTCCAAAATTTACAAAGTTGCTCGAGTTTAGAGTAGAATAATAAATAGTCTTTTAGAACTAGTTAATGTGGAATAATTCCTGTGTCGCGGGGACTTTACAAACATTCAAACAACGGACACAAAGAACATCCAGACTCCGAACAACCATTTGTGGATCACACAAAGTTTTGTTACGTGTGGGTATCGAACCCACAACACTCGGCGCAGAGGCAGTGGCGAGGCGACCATTTGAACCACTACGCCATCCGTGCAGTCCACTAATGCCATTGGGAGGGCTCAGACCCCCCAGGCCTAAGGCGTCCGCGCAAGTAACTGTAGTACATAATAATAATAATAATAATGTCCTCCAGACCGAACTTCGGCCACGGCGGCCAGTCTTATCGGAGACTGTCCATCTGCGCAGGAGATATTATAGTGCACAATTGTGCGCAAACACAAGTGCACTCTCTGTTCCCTAACTCTCATGATCCGATGGGACGGTAATCCGACACGACCGGAGAGAGATCAGGCGCAGGACCAATGGCTTTACGTGCTTTCCGAGGCACGGGGGTGTCTAACACCGCCAACTTCCTAACTCCGGGCTGCTGTTGAGATTTCTTAACAGAAAAACCCAATAACTTCTTGTTGGCCCGACTCGGGACTGTAGTACATAGTAAGTCAAAGAACTTCATTTCTAGGTCGTAATTAGATCAAAACATCAAGTACACATATATTTGTTTCTTATCATGGATAACGCGCTCTTATCGTATAGATAAATTTGTAGACGCAGTCCTGTGTATTGTGCTTCGCGAATTACTTGTGTGAGACGATATAATATTTAAGAAACATTTAGCAAAAATCCTTTAAAAAGCAATGTGGTGTTTTAAATTGCTGTAATCTTGTAGTTATGGGTGAGCGAAATAGTATTGTGTTCGATTGATTAAACAGTAAATAGTATTGTGTTCGATTGATTAAACAGTAAATTTACTTTCCATTGTTGTTATATTTGAGAAAACTAAAGACTATAATCAAATAATTATTACAGTGCTGTTTCTTTAGGCAAAGCAGATACCTTCTGGAGAAAGGTTAGGGTAAGAATATCGTAAATCAACAACCGTGCAAAAAAATTTAATTATAGTGAACTAGCTTTTGCGCGCGGCTCCGCCCGCGTGGCACCTACATCAATAAAAAGTAGCCTATGTCCTTCCCCAGGTTGTAAACTATATCTGTACCAAATTTCATTTAAATCCGTTGAATGGTTTAACCGTGAAAAGGTAACAGACAGACAGACAGACAGAGTTACTTTCGAATTTATAATATTAGTAAGGAAGTAAGGATAGTAAGGATGAAGCAAAAGTCATGCTTGGATAATAGCACATGGATGTCGGTAGTCTCTGTCTACCAGTAAGGGAAACAAGGGTGGGTATATGTACCAAGGAAACACAAATGTTAAAGTTGCGACAGTTGCCATGGTTACCATAAAATAATGTCCAAACGCTGATAGCTAGACAGAAGAAAATATTGACCTTAGTCTCGTATCTCGCGTCTATATCGCCAAAGGGATATCGTCAAGTGTATTAAGCTCATATATTTTCTCTATCGATGGTTTTACGGACCATAATACGCGTATTTAAATGAAATCAGAGTTGCCAACCATACGGAGTTCCTCGTACAAATACGAGATTAGCGGTATCCCGTACGAGGTACGAGGACACTGTCAGCCTCGTACAGTTATCTACGAGATTTTGATATAGTGAAAATAATAACATGATTTCACATTGCAGGTAACATTTTGTAACTTTTTTTGTTATTTCCTACCGAAAAATGGAATATACGAGGTTTGAGATCCAAATGACGAGGTTTTTGCCTGCTTCTGTACGAGAAATACAGTTCTATGGTTGGCAACCCTGAATGAAAAGCATATTTATACTTTTGAAATAAACCACGTGTTTCTGCTGCTAATTATTTTAGATACATTATCATATTTGTTAAATATACATACAAACGAAAATAAACTCATATCTTTCAAAGAAGGGTAGGCAGATACGACGTTTATCCTTTTACTTCCTTTATTAATTGTCATTACGTTCCTCAAGCACGTTCATCGCTTTATTTGGTATTCACTACCTGACCTTTCTCCAGAACGTCAAGCATTTTGTCAAAGAACATTGAACCTTTAAGCGTTTTCTAATATTAGCTGTAAAACAGTGTGAATCCGTATCTTCAGGAAAATTCTTAATGAATGTGTTAAGCACTTAGTATAATCAAATGAACAATCAAACAAAAGGTTAATGTGCGTAATAAAACCTATGCCATACCCAAAATAACTCTAAAGAATCACCTGGAGACAGGCACCAGACATCAAAGACTCACTAACTAAAGAAGTCTTATCAATTCCATCATCATGAATTACGATTACTCAGAAGACTCACGTCGAGGCTCTCGAAGCAGAGCCTTAGAGAGATCCCTCAGCTACTCTGAAGCCATCGGCAACGGTTCAGGCCGATCTTCGATAGAAATCCCCAGTATTGTACACACAGACGTCTACGCAAACGAAGAACTAAAGAAGCACTTTAGAATTTCTCAAACATACGTTGAAGGCAAAGAAATTGCATTCCCATCTGGCGTCACCAACTTCGATACGAAGAATTACTTGACAGTACCAGTTACTGAAGACAGTTCACAGGAATCCTCGCATTACTCCAGTGAAGATGAGCAGATTGATGAAGGACTAACCATGACTATAGATGTTGGAGACAGTTCCAAGAACTCGGATACAGCGAAACAGTTTTCTGATGCAACGACGCAGCCTATAGCCAGTTCCAGTAACACAAATGAACATATATATGATAGAATTGAGACTCTAAATACTGATGATAGTATCTTCGAAGAGAGAGATACATTTTCAGCGCCTACTCCGGCGTATGGTACTCCGTATAGTCGGCGGAAGAGGAAAAGTACTCATAGGTATGAAACACTATGTATAATTTCATGTGCCTCATAGGGAGCCTTTTGCCACCTGCCGAGCACAGAATTAGCATCAGTGCTGCTATAAACTTCTTGGCAGAGTCAACCAATAACACTTTTGCTTTTAGTGGTAGGTGAGATGGTAGCTTTATTGTAGTAGAAAGTAACTACTACTTATAGCTTTGGTTGTGATTTAGCCCCTGGCATAAAAGCCGAGCCACTGCTCACTGCTTTTCGGTACGTTTCGACCAGGCTACACCAGCTGTGGTCACCAGTTGAGTCATGCTGTGTAACGTCTGTTCATATTAACATAGTACCAAGTGCCTTAGCTTATCAGGGCTTACTACAAAAATCCCTAGTATAATTACCAGGGTTTTAAGCAGCGATAGCCTAGTGGGAAACCGTTGAACTGCCACGCAGAGGTCTCGAGTTCGAACCCAAGGCGCGCATCTCTGACTTTTCGAAGTTGTATGCGTATTAAATAGTTCATTATCGATTGCTTTAACGGTGAAGGAAAACATCGTGAGGAAACCTGCATGTCTGAGAGTTCTCCATAATGTTCTAGAAGATATGTGAAGTCTGCCAACCCGCACTGAGCCAGCGTGGTGGACTATGGCCTAACTCTTCTCACAGTGAGAAGAGGCCTTTGCCCAGCAGTGGGACAGTTTAATTCAGAGCTGATATTATATTATATAGTTGCCGATGCTCGAAGTTTTTAAGACGAAAAACGTCAAAGGTTATTATTGCCACTAGCGCTGACTCCATAGGGTCTGGGGACGCCCAGTAATGGCATTATCGAATGGGCTATCTAATTGACAATAACAGTATCAATAAAAAGAAAATAGAACATATTGGTCAGTTTTCGTGTACTATTTCATAGAAAATTTATGGATACCTAAATTATATTTTACTAGCTTTTGCCCACGGCTTCGCTCCCGTTAATATAGATTTTGACAATAAGTGTCTATCGATCGGAAATAGAGCCCTTTTTCTGGATAAAAGTGTGTCTTCTTCTGTATCTCTGACAAAGTGTATGCAAAATTTCGTAACAATCGGTAGAGTAGTTAAGTTGGTAAAGCGTAACAATCAAACAAACGAACTCATATTTGCGTTTATAATTTAGGAAGGATATCAAAGCTCCCCGAATATTTTTGTGAAGTCGACATATATATCTTGACCGGTTAGGCCTAGTAAACGTAAATGGCCAATGCAATATTCTATTAAAACAAATTCAATTATCATTGCAACTAATAAACCTGACATAAAATTCCTCATAAAGGGACACTCTTTTCCTTTCCCTTTTTCTTTTTGTCTTTTTTTTTTCTTTTCCTCATCACCACTAGCTTGGCTACTGGGTAGAAAGAAAAGAAAAAAGAAAAAAGAAAATACATTTATTTGCAGCAGATTATGCACTACATAGTTACATATTTCAGACACAGTTAATTACAAAAACAAAAATAAAAGAACAAATCTTACTGCAAATTGGTCGCAACTCAGCAAAATGCTAGTTTTGAAAAAACTAGCGCTGGTCTTCCGCTGCGACCATGTTTGTAAATAATATGCTTAACACAACACAAAGATGACAAACGACATAAAATAATAATAATAATAATAGCGTCCACGGTACCAATATGACAACAATACAATATTTTTTTTTGCACCCCAGTTAAATTTAACAACTTAATTATCTCAAAAATACACATTAATGTTAGCGACTGTAACTTCACTACATAGTTATATAGCACTTGTGTCATGCAGCTGTGTTTCCTGACCTTTTTGGTGATCAAATAAAAAATTCTTTAATGTTGTATTGACACATTTTATAATTCAACTAGATGTTCCCGCGCTTTCACCCGCGTTAATCGTTACTGCGCCGCCCCCGTGGGTCGTAGCGTGATGTTATATAGCCTATAGCCTTCCTCGATAAATAGGCTATCAAACACTAAAAGAATTTTTCAAATAGCACCAGTAGTTCCTGAGATTAGCGCGTTCAAACAAACAAACAAACTCTTCAGCTTGATAATACTAGTATAGGTATTGGTTATTTTGTATGAAAACCTATACAGTAATGATTTCGTTAGAATAGATAACATTTCTTAAAAAACAAAAAATATCTCATTTCCTTACATACTATTGAAATTTGTCATACAGTCCTGATTCATATCGACATAGATAAACTAAACCTCGAATTTGGATAAGATAATCTATGTACACATTAGTTTTCAAGAAAATACTTTATCTGTATATTTTGTAGACAGAGTTTTAACATATATATACTTTTTTACACACTCACACTAGTATATACTTTTTTATTGATAACTATCTTTTGCGCACGGCTCCGCCCGCGTGGTACCTACATCAATAAAAAGTAACCTACGTCCTTCCACAGGTTTTAAACTATATCTGTATACAAAGCTAAGAAAATGCAAAAAGAAATCATCGGTCAAGCTATGTCTGAAACCAAAACAGTTTCCGTGGTAATATATAACTCTGGCTATATATAGTACGGCATGTATACAAAACATATGTTTTCGGCTATCAAACATAATAAGGCCTAGCGCGCACTGCCTTGCTTTTTCTTAACGCATAATCTGTGACGTATATAGTGTCATCGAAGTGCGCGCATTGCGGTGAAATAAACGCAATGCGTAAAGTCGTCGTTGGCCTCCCGCTGCAAATTTGCGGTGAATCTACCGCACATATTTGTGTATCGCATAGAAATCTCAACAAGTGCCGCGCACTGCGGTGAGAAAAACGTACTGAGACACTCAGTCAGGTGCTGTTGGGACGCGACACAGATATGTCGTTACCTGGCGTTTCTCTGGTGATGGCGAAAAACTTTTTTGGATACGAACGTAGATCGTTATATCTTACGAAAAAAAGCCCTTCATTCGCCTTAAGGCCCTCAACTTAATGAAACCAATACCGTTTGGGTACCCTTTTTTTACGCAATAATAAATATATACAGATAGCAACTCTTGTATCGTAGTCCATAACGATGACGTGTATGCACCACAGTTGGAGTTCGAATGACAAAACGTGCGTTTTGTTCGCTGCAGTGCGCGGCCCCGTGAATGCGTTTTTCTACCGCACAGTAGAATAAACACACCGTGTTCCACCGCAAGGCAGTGCGCGCTAGGCCTAAAGAGCAAATGCTGTGTTGCCTACCCAGATGTCAAACCCAGGATTCACTCGCGATAATATCTAAGCGTAAGTTTAAAAATCTAGCCGCCTTTTTAAAGATTTCTGTGTTTTGGCAACGTCACAAACATACACAAATCGGATGCAAAGGATATCCGGACTCCGAGCTACCTACTACTTGCAAAGTGTAAACTTCGAACACACAATTATACTTAGCGCACCGGTAGTAGCTAAGCAAACTACTGTTTAATCCGTGAAACCAATCGCGCTTTGAATAGTAACTTGGATTCATATCTTTCAGACGCAAGTGCGGCCGGCCGATTCGCTCCCGACGCGTAGTGCTGAAGAATGGAGAGGAGAATGTTCCTGTCAGAAGCAACATCCCTGCCAAGTCCATCAAGTATATGAGAGATATCGTCAACACAGTTGTAAGATTATAATATTATTTTTTTCATACAATGTTTCATAAAACATTTTCACTCTTTAAATCTACTCACCCTGTGGTGGGTATTATAGGTGCATTCTCATCACATGTCTTAAAAAAACATTGGGGTATTCTTTTGGGGACTGCCGAGAGAAGTAAAAACTTTAATCCGTGATCATAAACACTTCTTTAGAAATAAACAAAAATAATAAAAAAGAGGGGCGGATCGGATTCCTGATATTCTCTTAGGGGTTATTAAGGGATCAAAATTTCGTTATTTTTTGTGTAGGATGCACCATTTCTGAGATATTGTTAATAGTCTAAAATAATTCAAAAATGGAAACCGTGGAAGCGTGACGATGACGAAACGTGACGATGACGCGAGTTCTATGATTTTTATTCACCCAAGAAGTGCTCAACGCGCCTAAAGAAGTTTTCACTTCAAAAAGCATTTAATTGATAACCTCTGCCATAGGAATGTTGCACTGCTTCGCGATATGTTACAAACATATTTTAACTGACACAAAGTACACCCAGACGCAAAACAATTATTTGTGGATAGATGGAGATGGATCACAACACATCTGCACGTCAGCGGTGCCGATAGATTTTGAACTGGCTCTGATCTTAGGGATCCTCTCCTTCCAGAAATGTTGTTCTGTTAAACACGTGTTCGTGCTAGATGTCATCCTTAAAAGGTAGAGCCGATTAAATCGCGTATCAATAAGTGTGGCTCCTCACATCTTTGAGTGTTAAAATGTAGAATTCTCTGCCAAGGCAAGTGTTTTCTTCTTCCTGCAATCCTGGGTCCTTCAAGCCGGGCGTGAAAAAGCACCTCAGGCTATCACAGTAGAGACTTCGGCACCACTTCACGAAAAGACGTAGTGTGGTGGCCTCTGCTTGTGGACTATCATGTGCTTACCATCAGGGGGGGTGTAATAATTTTGACAGGCTATAATAAACAAACCAAGACTGCAGATCTCCACTGTTATTAAATTTTTAAGTAAACTGTCATATTTAAATGATTTATAAGAGATAGAGGATAGTTTAACTCTTTAACCCTAGACGAAACCCATGCAGCACACCTATAATGCAATCAAGAGTTCATAGCCAGCGATTAATTTAGCTCATAGACTAAATTAATCGCTGGAAAACAGCCAAGTTCTATGTTCGTTACACAATAAAAATTGGCGACTAAGAGAACCTATTCGATAAATTTTTATTGTTCTTCCAGATTAACAGCAAATGGCGTTTCATCCTCGTAATGATGGTGGCCACACATTTCGTGTTCTGGTTCGCGTTCGCTGGCATCTGGATGGCAGTAGCTTCGTCCTACCAGGAGGACATCGGCGATGGGAAGGAACATTGCGTCACTGGGACACAGAGCTTCGCTGGTTACCTCATGATGGCGGTAGAAACCCAGGTTAGTATTAACCCAGGTTATATTTGTTCTTGATGACATGATCTTTTCCAATTTTTCTTCGAGACTACTCCTTTACTACGGATCTCCTTCCTTGCGGCACCCAGCGGGGTGAAAGCGACACCACTATCCCGTAAATTTTCTGAAAAGTAGGGAATTTCAGGGTAGCTAATTCACTGTTAGCTTAAGCAGTCTTATTCGGTTATACCTATTAAAATACTGCCTTAGTGACGCAGCGGTAGTGAATACGACTGCTGTGCATGAGGTCTCGATTTCGAATCCCGGGTCGGGCCAATAACAAAACATTGGGTTTTTCGGTTAAGAAATCTCAATTCCACCAATCCCGGAGTTAGGAAGTTGGCGTTATTAGACACCCCCGTGCCTCGGAAAGCACGTAAAACTTGTTGGTCCCGCGCCTGATCACTCTCCAGTCGTGTCGGATTGCTGTCCCATTGGATCATGAGAGTTAAGAAGCAGAGAGTGCACATACTCGCGCGCTATAATATCCCCTGCGCAGATAGCCAGTTATGCCATGACCGAAATTAGGGTCGGAGTACATTATTATAAAAATGATACGTATGTATATTGCACCGATTCTAATAGTATATTTATTTACAGATGACCATTGGTTACGGAGTGAGATATCCGAACGAGGAATGCCCTGAAGCTATCATCGTCATGATCTTTGAGGTGGGTCACTAACACATATACTATACAAGATTTAGCCTGCGGCTTTTCTCGCGTAAATGTTAGGTTATGGACGGCTAAAGTGTAAGTGGTAACTTTCACTTTACCCGTCAAGGCGAAGTGTAAAGCAAGGGATTTAAACATTTAACTGCACCTGCGCACCATCTATATAATTGCGCGCTGTCAAATATGTGAATATGTTACTAAAAGTGTGAGAAATGATACGTATTATGCGCACATGGATTTCTCATATAAAGGTTTTTTTTTATGTTTCAAATTGTTTGGTTCCACATAAGAAAGTATACGAATTGTGAAAATAACTATACCGAGTTTAGTACTAAAGCAACTTGACACATTGTAATATGTATCTAAGATCATGATACTTTTAAATAGCTTGAAGTACAAAACATAAATAATACCAACCATTTGGAACACAGACATAACTCCAAAATATGTGGTACAAGATATGTATATTAATATGAAAGCATTTCAATCTATACTAATATTTATAAAGCTGAAGAATTTGTTTGTTCGAACACGCTAATCTCAGAAACTACTGGTTCAATTTGAAAAATTATTTTTGTGTTGGATAGCCTATTTACCGAGGAAGGCTATAGGCTATATAACATCACACTACGGCCCACGGGGGCGGCGCAGTAACGATAAACGCGGGTGAAACCGCGGAAACATCTAGTACAATATATATTTCCAGGAAAAGTGCATAAAATACCTCGCTTTCCCATAATCTTCCTCACCTTAGCCTTTGCTTGAAGAGAAAGTTGTAAGTTTCCTCAAAGTAAAACTTCGTATCGCACTCGCAACTCGATAGCCCGCATAGTGTTCGACAGTTCGTAATAGACAAAGTTTTCTTCAAGGGTTGTTCACAGATTATGTTTCGTGCAAGGTTTTGTACTTTAGGGAATAATCCGTAATATTTACATTTATATTTAAAGGTCATTATATGCACATCCTAACTTCATATTATAAATGCAAATGTGAGTTTGTTTGTTACGCTTTCACGCCTTAACTACTCGACCGATCATCATGAAATTTTGCATACACGTTGTTGGGGGTACAAGGTACCTTTTATCCAGAAAAAGTACTGTTACTAACCTAACCTAAGCTACGTATGCGCGAGCGAAGCCATGAGCAAAATTTAGTGATAAATAATTTGCATAATAACATCAGCCCTGCTTGTAAACTGTCCAACTGGACGCGATTCTCAGTATGAGAAGGGTTCACTCTAGTCCACCACGATGGTTTAATTCTGGCTAACAGACTTCAGCGTTAGCTCAGTGGGGAGACCAACAGACTGCAATGCAGAAGATCTCGAGTTCAAACCCACGTCGCGCACCTCTGACTTTCGGAAGTTATATGACTTTTCGAAATTATGTGCGTATTGATTGACGATTATCGCCTACTCCATGCCTCGGAGAGCACGTTATGCCGTTGGTCCCGGCTGCCATGAACATCTATGGCAGTCGTTATTGAGAAGTCAGTGCCCTATAATATCCTGACACTGGTCTAGCCTTAGGGTATCGTTAGCCTTCGGGTTGCGGAGGTCAGGTGGCAGCCGCTCCGTATAAAAACTGATATCCAGGCAAATCCCACCCCAAGTGACAAGGGAATAATAAAATCTAGGGAGAAGAACAGACTTCACACACCTTCGAGAACATAATATAAGTACGATTAGCAGACATGCAGGTTTTCTCGTGATGTTTTCCTTCACAGTTAAAGCGACAAATGACTAACAATTTAATCTCAAACTTAACATCTTTATTTTCATATATATGTAATGTAATCTACAGTCACTTTGGAAACCTCAATAAGTGAATATTGTTTCGCAGGTGATAGCAGGCACTGCGCTCTCTGGTGGGCTGTCAAGTTTGCTGTTCACGAAGCTCATCAGACCGAACAGACATGTTTCTTCTGTTGGGTTCAGCAGGCGAGCAACTGTGAGTATTCTTGTCATATTACTATTATGATTTCTTGTATCTACTTCATTTAAAGTGATTAATCGAAGGATACGATAGAATATTATATATGAGTAGTAGAGCCTCGCTGATTTCAGCATGAATGGGCCGGCTCGACAGGGAAGGACTACCCTCTCACAGAATATCGACGTGAAATACCAGTATTCCTACTGTTGTGGTTCATTCGGTGAGTGAGAGCGCCGGAGGTGCAATCACCCTCTTTCCCCCTTCCCGCTCCTTCTTCTTCCCACTTCCTTTTCCTTTCCTAAAGGGTCGGCAACGCGCAAGTGATGCCGCTGGTGTTGCAGGCGTCCATAGGCTACGGTGACCACTTACCATCAGGTGGGCCGTATGCTTGTTTGCATAGATGTAAATAAAAAGTATTGTAGTGTACCTTAAAGTATAAATAGAATATGAACTTAAAATATTATAAATTCTTAAAAGCGGTTGCGCCTTAAGGCCTGTTCTGGGTGGTAACGTCACACATAAGTGTTATATTTTAAAGCTTTTAAATGTAATTTACTTGTCAATTGTTGAAAACCCGGACAAAAAAAACCTTTTGAGTCTGGCGGCTGGTGTGCAAAATTAATTTAGCCGCGCCTTATTTATTTTTACTTTTTTTTGTTTATAAAGAAGTGTTTATTATCATATCAAGGATTAAAGTTTTTACTTCTATCGGCAGTCCCCAAAGACTGCCCAATTTTTGTTTTTTTGTTTTAATACGCCCATAATTTCGACACGCTAGAGATGCGCGCCTTGGAATCCATCTCGATACGCCTGCGTGGCAATCCAACGATGTCCCACTAGCCTGTCTTTAGAGCACAATTGAAAAAGCTGTTTTGTGCGCGCTCTATGTTTATGGATACTTTCCTTTAACCTATTGTTGCAGCAACACACCGGTGGCCAACCACAATAGATTTTTAATTATGTCTGGTATTCTAAGACTTAACAGGTTAAAGTAGGCTTTGAGGCTATTTACATCAATATGTGTGCTAATAATTTGTATTTGTGAACCAGATATGCCTCCGTGATGGTGAGCTGTGTCTTCAGTTCAGGGTATGGGATCTTATGAACGTGCACCTAATCGGGAGCTCCATCACCGCATATATGCTGAAGCCTATCAGGTACTTATAATTGTGTCCTTTGTATCTCGCGAATGGCAATTACGAGTGTAGTGTAATATAGAAGAAATATATACGAAGAAGTTACAACTAGTGAGAATAGGTGGCGCTGTACTCTATTGCACAATTGCATGCAGTTGTACTAGATCCTGAATCTCGCTAGCGAAGTTTGCATTACAAATTACTATAATCCTAACTAATATTATAAATGCGAAAGTGAGTTTGTTTATTTGTTTGTTACTCTTTCACGTCTTAACTACTTGATCGATCATCATGAATTTCCGTAGACACGATGTCAGTACTACAGAATATGACATAGGGTACCTTTCTTTAGAAAAAAAAACTTACAAACCTAACCTAACCTAATCTACATTAACGCGAGTGAAGCCGCGGGGAAATTCTAGTTATGCATAAGTTCTCAAAATTAATCACCAGGGTGGCGGTCAGCCTGGTTTTAGCATCGATCCTTTGTGTTGGAGCAACATCATACCTTATTACCCCACAAGGCACATTGCCTTAAACTGTTTAAGAAAAACTACTACTACTTTATTGGCACCTAATTCGTTCTTTGATCGTTTCCCGCCAGTCGTTGGCTTAAAGCTATCGCAGATCCGCTCTCACAGTATCACTCCAGCGATATCTGTGACGGCCGACGGGACGTCGCCCTGTCAGTCGTCCCAGGGAGGCTCTCTTAGCTCCTCGATCCTCCCCCATTCTTTCAACGTGACCAAGGCAGCGAAGTCGGTGCGCTTTAATTTCCCCGATTATGTTTGGGTCCGTTACTAGATCTTGTATTTCGGAATTTTTACGGATCCGCCATCTTCCTTCCTTCCATCGGGTCTTTGTACGGGGCCTAAAATCTTCAGTAAGTTCTTTCTCTCGGTTATCAAGAGTCTCCTCTTTTTGTGTCAGTGTCGGAATGTCACATACTCACCTCTTCTTTCTTACCAATTTTCTTATCTTTAATTCCTATTCCCTATGGAAGGCATTGTGACAGGTGTCACCTGGTATATTGCGACCTACGATCTACGATGACCCCATCATCATCGGTATGCTTTTTAGCCACCATTGTTGCATAAAAAATAAATGTTCTTTCCAGGACCTTGGAAGGCGAGCAGGTGCAAAACTACATCCACCAGTTGGAGCTGAAGGAAGCTCGCGCGTTCCTCCTGTGGCCCATCACAGTGGTGCATGTGATCGACGCGAACAGTCCTCTGTATGAACTGTCTGCGCAAGATATGATGGATTATAGGTAAGTTCAATAGCTTTAATATTATAATATCAGCCCGGTATATAAGCTGTCCCACTGCTGGACACGGGCCTCTTCTCAATATGGGAAGGGTGTGGGCAATATCTTTACTCATTTATAAATTACTACTCGTAATAGCGCCGATACAACGATGGCGCAAAGTGAAGTGGTATATTACATATGTACATGGTCCATTAGCTAGTATGTCACTAAAGCCAAAAAAGTACAAACCTTACTAATATTATCAATTCAAAAGTAACTCTGTCTGTCTATCTGTCTGTCTGTTACCTTTTCACGGCTAAACTACTTTTACTACTTTTAACAGAAGCCAATATTTGCACTTTAGACAGCTTCATAAAGTCAGTGTCGAATTGTATAAACATTCAATCTTGATTTGCTCCTATCTTTTCCAGATTCGAAATAGTGGTTTGCCTGACAGGAGCTTCGAAGAACATGGGTACCACTACACTGAGTAGAGCCTCATACTTGTCCAAAGAGATCATCTGGGGATACAGGTTCAAAAATGTTGTTCAGTAAGTATCTAATTCTCACCTAATTAGCAAATAAATAAGCACAGATGTACTACAGGTTTCCGCTTGTCACGATCCGATAATACAACCACATCTTTGAATTGTGTCAGTATTATTGGTTGTATATCTGAAATGTTTTAAAACATTTAGAATACTTTTAACCTGTGCTAATTCCAACCCACGCCACGTCTTTAATTTGGGTGAAAACCTTTGCCGCGGTCTGGGCTTTCGAACCGTTTACACTTCCTCTAAGTATTTTCCTCTTTCAATCTTTTCTTGTAATTCTTTCGATATATTTACATATTGGCAAACATTTATAATTCGCTTTACTATCATCTGTAAACGCATAATCTTTCTTTCTATGCCTTAAAAAAACAATACAGGTCTCTTGCTTTCCTTACAAAATTTTGAGTATGTATATTGTTTAGTTTCTTTGTAGATTATATAACAACTTTTATTAAATGGCGCTGTACTAAATGTTATATGATTATCCTACCTATACATACATACATCTACGAATATATTTACATGAGGAGAGCTATTACAGCCTATTGTGCTGATTGGCCAGTCTAGGTTAGCTATATAGCAAGAATATTTGAGCTAATACCAGCGTATAGTAGTTTTTAATAGACACAATATTGAGTGTGTGAGTCCATAATTTCATTTTATCACATGTTCCCCTAACAACAAAATGGCTGTCTTCCGTTCTAAGAAATGATTGCTCTCCATTACCTCTTCAACAAAATAATTAAATAATAATTCGATCCTATATGAAGATTAAAAATAATACTAACGAATTTGTTGCAGCAATCGTAAGATCTTGAGTTCGACTCCTAGGTCATTCAGGCCGCAAAACCCAGTATTGAACAATTTTACCTGCGTTGGTGCGTTTTCCAATTACAAAATTATTCTTTGCACAGAGCAAAGAAATAATTCATATTCTCTTTCTTCTTTCACAGCTACAGCAAACGTGATGAAGCATACAAAATCGATATTGAAAATCTAAACACAGTCGAACAAGTAGACACTCCACTCTGCAGCGCCAGCTACCTGAAAGAGTTTGAAGAAGAGATCAAGATCTCCTCCAACGTCCTCTCTACTCCCAATATGTCTGTTTCTCCTACCGACATGAGTCTACAAGAAGAGTCTTCTATTCTGTCCAAATTAGATTCTCTGCCTGCCTCTCCTATTTTAAATAGAAATGCAACGCAAAGGAGCTTTGGATGGAATTTTAAGAGGTTTTATCCGGAAAGATATATGACGAAAGAGTTGAAGGAATAATTTAGAAGGAGAAGAATATGTTTATTGTAGAAGTTTATGAAACAAAGACCGAAAAGTATAAAATATGCATTTATAAAATAAACTAGATAGCACTGATGTTAGGATTCATTATGAATTTGGTTAATTCATTTAAATAAGCTTTTTCGTACGTGTAACTCTAATAATTATAAGGCAGAAAATTTGAAAGCGCAGGTCCCTAGTTAAATATGAGCTTTTCCCTGATTTGTGGCAGCCCGATTGGGGAATCCTGGAGGAGATCGCTGCTAAACAACTTTCTGTTTTATTCCAGCGGTCAGTTGGGTATCAGCAGGACACTTAATGTTTTTGTCCCTTCCACTGGCTGGAGGCTCCTTTATTGAAAGGTTGTGCATGTACAAGAATATACGTGTAAGTGCATGCACATATGTGCGTTATATGTAATTCTTCTTTACGTGTGGTTAGTGGCCAATCTGTTGTCAAGAATTGTTCAAGCCGCCCGTAGGCCTCTGACATGGCTTAACGACTGCTGTCAATTTGACAACAACCGGGACTGACTTTTTACGTGCCCTCCTAAGCACGGACATGCTCAAATGAAATACGACTAAGCGGTCACCCATCTATAGACTGACCGCACCCAACGTTGCTTAACCTTGCTAATCGTTTACCGATCAGTGAGTGCAACTGGCTATGAGCTATGGCTATTATATGTAATATGTAAAACTACTTATGCCCGATTCCTATATGAAAAAACCAGTCGTTTTTACCTTTGATCAGTTAATTTTCGACACATTCTATGAAAAATATGTCACTATTTAACTGACTATAGCTAAAACGAAAAGAAGAAACGAGGTGTTAATTGTACTTAGTAGTAATATACAATATTGCTCAATTCTATTTTATTTTATTTTGGTGTAGAATTTTGAAAGCCCTTTTTTTTGGTTTACTTTAGTACCTGTTAAAATATTTGAAGTAATAAATATTATCTTATTTATTGTGTAGTATTTCTTATTACAATTGATTATTATACCATTTATTTAAATATCCAATAACTGAATGCTATGAGTAATTGATTGTTAACGACATCCCCACAAGCCATTCAAAAATTCAAAATTTTAAAATATTTTATATTTAATAGTAATAGTAGTGTAACAGTTTTCAAATTTTTGTAATAATGTGTCAAATAAACAACGCGATAAAATCCGTATATAGTAGTTTAATTTCAATGAATAACATTCGCGTAAACAGAAGACAATATTATAATTATGTAAAGTCTGTCGAACGGCACTGGGTCAACGTGATGGACCATGGCCTAACTGTTCTTAAACTGAGCAGAGGTCCATGCCCCGTTATAAGACAGTTTTAACATACAGGGCTGATATTATTATTATATCTGATAAGTGTATATCATTCAACAGTATCATCTGTAAATTTATTAAACAGTAAGTAGCGTCCTGCGGTTTCACTTGACTTAAATAACGTATATGGCTACTTCTTCACATATTTAAGTAGTAGCGTATCATAATATACGAGGGCAGGTCCAAAAGTTCGCGGAATGGCGGCGTTGGCGAGGGTTACTTATCCATGTAGGCGCTAATTGAGTGACTCATTGTTAGTTGTATACCGAGTTTCAGCCTAATCGGGTCATTAGCTTTTGAGTTTTCAACGAGTAAACAACTCAATCAGGAAGAAACTAGCCACTATGGAGAAAAGTGTCCGTGCACACAAGCCATGTTGCGACGGCTGCCATTCACCGGTGCCGTTTTGAAAAACTGCGCCACCCACCCTACAGCCTAGACCGGGCCCCAAGCGATCATTTTGAAAAGAAAAAGCTAGAAAGAACTGCGTGGAAAAAATTTTGCGACGATAATGAAGTGAAGTCGGTAATTTCGGCGTATTTAGACGCCCAAGACAAATCTTTTTTTTTCGACGTTATTATTATTAATAAGTTATTTGACGGATCTAATACATGTATTAGGTTAAGGGAGAATACATTGAAAAAGAAAAATAGTTTGATGTTTCATTTCATTATCCTTCCCTGTCATTCCGTGAACTTTTGGACCTCCCCTCGTAATACTAGATTTTGCCCGCAGCTACGCTCGCGTTAATCTAGATTATATGAATAAATTTCTATTTCTCGGCAACAGTACTTTTTCTGGATGAAAGGTACGCTTAGTCCTGTTCTATACCCCTGACAACATGAATGTCAATTTCATAATGATTTGACGAGTAATTAATGGGTGAAAGCGTAACAAACATACAAACTCATATTCGAATTTACAATATCAGTTGGGATTCCCCGACAAATAAACTATATATATACCGCATAAACATTCTAATCGGACGACTACTTCCTGAGATTAGAACGTTTAACAAACAAACACTTTACACTTGTCATATTAGTACAATTTTCCTCAACTTTATAAATAGCTTGTATATTAATTAATTAGCTAGTAAACTGTCGTTAGACACATGTTATTATCAGGTTAATTTATTTATTTATTTTTATTAAGAAAACCAACAGCGATACAGTTTGTTTAACAAATCGAGTATAGTACAATGTTATATGGTCAATAACAGCTTTCCATAAATAACTTAATTTATACAAATTCAGCGTATAAATAGGTCACTACTTACAACCTCATGTAAACATGGAATATAATACAAACTTACATTAATAATAAATATTTATACAAAAACAACACCATATGGCAGGTCAGTGACCGGAGTATTAAGGCGCTGATATAAGCAAAATACGTTTTTTTATAGCTTTAGCAAAAAATAATACATCTCAAAACAACAATTAATGTTGAACAACATTCATTTTTATTATCTTACTAGCTGTTACCTGCGACTTCGTCCGCGTAGATTTTAACTAAAAAGTGTTTGTCTCCGCGGAACCCTATTTTTTTCCTAAAATCAAAGTAGCCTAAGTTACTTCTTATAATCTGCCAGTGAAACTCCCGTCAAAATCGGTTCATCCGTTTCGGAGATTTGCCGGAACAAACAGACAGACAGACAGACAAAAATTTTAAAAATAGATGTTTTCGTATAGGTACCTTATATACTTTCACATGCATTAGATAAAAAGCTGTTATTTTGACATTACAAACAGACACTTCAATTTTATTTATTTGTATAGATGTATAGATGTTATTTATTTACAAAACCCTTATTTAATAGTGCAAAATATCTATATATAAACTTAAAATTTATTAATAGATATCGTAGTTTTCTTGACAGATTTAAATTGTAAAACTGAGTAGGTAATTTTACTAAAGAAATATAAAAATATTACTAAAGAAATATTGTAAATAATTAAAGGAATAATGTTTATATTACATATAGCTTTCTAAACGGTGAAATATTTTTTTAAATCGGTTGAGTAGTTTTTATGTTTAATCATTACAAAATAAAAAAAATAAAAAAAAAAGGTTTATTGCAGAAACTTTTACAACTTTTACATAATCTTACATAGGGACCTCCTTTTAAGTAAAATATATACTTGTGCTAGGAGGCCCCGCTCTCCAATAACAAATTATAAAATGGTAAAAGTAGTGTACAAAAAATATAATTAAAACAGTAAATTAAAAGTTAAATCTAAAAATTAAATGTTAAAAGTTAAACAACAAAAAATCAAATATTTCTTTTATAATATTATTAGTATAGATTAGGCAGCATTCCATGCCTTAATAAATTTAATAATATAATGAATGCGTAGGTCAAGTTGTTTACTTACTCCATATGTTTGTGAGAAGGAAAGTTTGTGGGCGACCTAGATATTTTAATAGTTCCCATAATAGATTGGGCACTACAATATTAGTAAAAAAAAACGATGTTAAACAACACTTAGGAGGTAAACAAACAAAACGCTTGATGGTAAAATGTTACTATAATATCTTTAATCAGAAATATTTGTAAACATAGGATGTTACAATGAAAGGAGATTTCGCGCGGCCTCGCCGTCTATGGTTGTCGAGGAACACCGTGGTAGGTTTAGTCGGTATTACCGGGTAACTTTCCCCCGGTGAGCCCGACATAACCTCTCCGTCGCGGCGTCGCCCCGCGGAGAGGTATGCGTCAAAGCATTCCCACACGTAAAAAAAAGAAAAAAAATGAATGGAGATGTGCGTCTATGTCTTGCATTGAAGCGTACAAATTTGTTACCGCAATTATATGCTTAAGCTTTACACGATAATATTTTAACAAATGTTATTAACTTCAATTAACAATAAATTAATATTTACTTATCAACAATAATTAATCAAAAACATAAAACATTTAAACTTTCGCGTTACATGATATTTATATAATACTAACTGACCCGACAGTCGCTGTCCTGTCAATCTTTACAAAAATACATATCACGTAATTCAATTAAATATTAAAACGTCAATCAATTTTCTTCATATTAAATACCATTTAAATTTTCGACGTTTCCCGCGGATTTTTCGTTCATGTAAACCTGGTCCTGACAATTACAAACACAACAATAAAAATCAGCCCAGTGGTTCAAGCCGTTTTTAAGCGATGTTCCGTCATACATGTAGCAATTGATTTTTATTAATATAGATGATAAATATAATGTTTGCTAAACATGCATGATCGCGTTAATCATCATCATCATCATCATTTCAGCCTATTGCAATCCACTGCTGGACATAAGCCTCCCCCAGGGTGCGCCACAAGGCCCGATCTCCCGTTTTCGCCATCCAGTCACCTCCAGCCACCTTTTTCAGGTCATCGGTCCATCTGGCCGGAGGGCGTCCTACACTACGCTTGGCGAGTCGTGGTCTCCACTCGAGAACCCGTCTGCTCCAACAATCATCGGTTCTGCGACAGATGTGACCAGCCCACTGCCACTTCAGCCTGCTACACTTCTGAACTACGTCAGTGGCTTTGGTTTTTTGTCGGATAGTCTCATTTCGGACTTTGTCCCTTAACGAGATTCCGAGCATACACCTTTCCATAGCTCGCTGAGTGACATGCAATCGGTGGGCTAGTTTCACTGTCAGGTTCCACGTCTCGGCTCCGTATGTCATGACCGGCAGGACGCATTGATTGAATACCTTGGTCTTCAGGCATTGTGGCAAGGTGACTCGAAGATGTAACGCAACTTTCCAAACGCTGCCCAGCCAAGCTGCACTCTTCTGGTGATTTCACCCTCAAAGTTGTCTCTACCCAGCTGTAACTTTTATCCAAGGTAGACGTACTCCTGGACAACTTCAAGGGCTACACCTTCGACGGTAACGGGCTCAGGGACGATGTGCTCGTTGAACATGACCTTAGTCTTGTCCAAGTTCATCCCGAGCCCAACGCGTCTCGAGGCAGCATTAAGACCGGACAGCATTTTCTGCAGGTCTTGCAGCGATTCTGCCATTATAACTATGTCGTCAGCAAAGCGGAGGTGTGTGAGATATTCACCATTGACATTGATGCCCAGTCAATTCCACCGCAGGGTCTTGAAGACATCCTCCAGAGCATTGGTGAAGAGTTTCGTGGAAATAACGTCACCCTGTCTTACACATCTGAGCAACTGGGTGGGTCTTGTTTGGTGCTTCTGCACTTGGCCGGACATCGTCGCCATTTGGTAGAGACTTCTCAGCACCTCTACGTACCGCCAGTCGACTTGGCATCGCTACAAAGACTCCAGAACAGCCCAGGTTTTGATGGAGTCGAAGGCCTTCTCGTAGTCCACAAACGCCAGACACAGCGGTTCGTTATACTCTTCGGACTTCTGTATAACCTGCCGAACAGTATGGATGTGGTCTACGGTGCTATAGCCTTTACGAAACCCAGCCTGTTTCGGTGGCTGAAAGGCGTCAAATCTTGATGCCAGACGATTCGTGACGACTCTCGAGAACAGCTTATAGACGTGGCTCAGAAGCGTGATCGGTCTATAGTTTTTAAGGAGCGTTTTGTCTCCTTTCTTAAAAAACAATGCCACTACACCTCTGCTCCACGCCTTCGGGGTAGTCCCATTGGTTATTACAGAGTTGAAGAGTCTTCAACTCCCCAAGAACAGGTTTACCCCCAGCCTTGAGGAGCTCAGAGGCTACTCCATCTTCGCCGGGAGCCTTCCCATTACTACACCACCTCGATTTCGTCGACATCTACGTCTGGGAGATCATCAGTGAAGTGGCGGGTAAGTGGGGCTCTAGGGTCTCTCGCGTCAGGTGGAGGCTTCGGTGCGTGCGAGGCATATAGATGTCCGTCGAAGTCTTCAATTTCAGCAAGTATCCCCGGGACTGAAGTGACGGTTTCACCATTCCAGGTAACTAACTTTGTCAGATGACTCCTCCCCAGTGTCTTGGTGAAGACCTTCGACCCCCGATTTCGCTCGATCGCCTCATGTACTAGGCGAGTGTTCCAGCTGCGAATGTCGCGTCTTACCAAGTTCCTGATTTTCTTGTGGAGTGACTGGGGATCTGACAAAGATTCCTCTGGTGTCTCACGTCTAACTCGCATTAGATCCAGGGTCTCGTTAGAAAGTTTGGACTTGTTATCTGATCGCCTTTTCCGAAAGTGCCTCGTTCCCACTTCGCGTATCACCCTAATTATGCCGTCCAGGTCCTCGTCAACATTTGCCGGGGTCTCCAGTGTGGCGAATCTATTTCGCAATTCCAATTGGAACGCATCATGGCCAGCTTGGGGCACATTTGGACGAAGAACAGACCTCACCATGCGACTACGTTCGAGCTTAAAATTGATATTTAGGGTGCCTCGTACAAGCCGGTGATCGCTACCGGTATTAAACCTGCTGATCACTGAGACATCCCTAAATACGTTCTTCTTGTCGGCTATGATGAAGTCAATCTCGTTCTTCGTCACACCGTCGGGTTAATACCAGTTACATATTATATATAAATATATATACATATTGTTACAGCCAGCGCCATCTCTCGGCACTGTGGGGAAGACTCGGCAGTTCCTTCTAATAATTTATTACAGCGCCATCTATTCACGTCTTACTGAACTACGTAGCTTGTTGGTACGCGAAGAGTAGAGAGAGCGCTGGAACTTTCTTGAATCTTCGTACTGTTACATACCGGGTATAGCGTTTCTAGAAATCTCCAAAAACGCTTTAACCGCGTATAAAAGGCAAGACTAATGCTTGCCGAGTCAGTAATAGTCTTTTACGGGTTGAGAGCCTTCTGCGCTCATTCACAATCCGCGTAAAGTTGTAAAGGTCAACAACTAAAACACACACAAAATAAATCGCTGAGTCAGTTTACCATCGTAAGCGGTCAAGTATTCATCAGAGCGAACGGAAGCGAAAATAACACAGTTTCCAGCAGTTAGAGTGGGAAAGTGTATAAGTAGTGTGTGTGGTGTTTTAATTTAAATGTGTGCCAGATTAAAACTTGTTTTTTTTCCTTAGCCTTGTCCCACTGTCCCACTGCTGGGCAAAAGCCTCTTCCTTGGACTTCCAAACAACTCTATCCGAAGACATTCCTTGCCTACATATTAAATTATCCCACTGCTGGACACGGGCCTCTTCTCAGTGTGAGAAGGGCTAGGCCATAGTCCAACACGCTGGCCCAGTGCGGGTTGGCAGACTTCATGTATCTTCGAGAATATTATGGAGAACTCAGAGATGCTGGTTTCCTCGCGATGTTTTCCTTCGCCTCCTTACCTACATTACTTCAAAAAGTCAGAGATACGCGTCTTGGGATCGAACTCGAGACGCGTTCATGGCAGTCCAACGGTGTCTCATTAGTCATTAGGCTATCGCTGCTATTGTCTTGTCAAAAACAGTCTAATGCGAAGGCGCAAATCGCCAAAGAGTTGTTTTAATACAATTTAATCTGTTTACGACCTAACATAGCAATATAATATGTACGAGTATATCACGTTTTTTATTGCCCTATTGAACTCGTGTGTTCAGCTTTGATTGTTATTAGTATAAATATTGATTGTTATGATATTTTGTAATAGTGTCAAGTGGAATTAATTATTACACGGTATAATAACACTCTGTTCGGCGTAACAGATAAAACGTTGTTAATTGTTTACGACATTTAGTGGTAATTGTTGACACAGCGTAATGGAGGCAGTGCACCAAATACGGGTGCTTTTATTTATTTTTATGTATAATCAGTAGTTGTGGCGGGTATCACTTGCATCAAAAAATATATCAAGTATGAAATTATGATGATTGTTGAAGGTTTTGGCAAAAATTAAGCTGACTTTCAGATACAACAAAACTAGTTTGCGACTATACACATTCTATCTTAATAAATGATCACTTATATACCATACAATTTAAATTAATATCTTGGGAGTTATCGCAAAATAAACCGCGCAAGAAAATCAGTCCAAGTGGTCTCACACCGACGAGAAACGCTTGTTGCAACATACTCAACGCAACAAGCTGATGCCACACTGATGCTCGTTCGAAGCCGGGCCGGGTCACTAGTAAAAAAAAATTTAATATTTGAAATTGTTATAATTAAGATTAAATAATTTAGGTTATATTTCAAATATATTACTTATGGACATTACGGCCCTAAAATATGACCACACCTTTCTGTTATACGATGTATAGCCAACGTCTGTGTCTAGGGTTGCCACCTTTATTTTGGACGAATAGAGTATATTTACTATCTTAGGTAAATGAAATAAAGGACAAATCTGAAAATATATATTATTTTATTAACCTGCCTTTTTGTTACCATATTTTTGTTATCAAAAATTATCCTTAATAATAAATATTTTTTACATTTAAAAAATATTTATTATTAAGGAACCTCGTAACTGGCTTTTATTCAATTTAGGGAATCTCTAAAGCGTTGCTTTAAGTAAGAAAAAAAAACCGGCTGAGTGCGAGTCGGACTCGCGCACGAAGGGTTCCGTACCATTATAAAAAAAAACACATTTGTTGTATGGGAGCCCCCCTTAAATATTTGTTTTATTTTAATTTAATTATTTATTTTAAAGTGAATAACTAAATATTCTGTCAATATTTCAAGCGTCTACCTGTTGCCGTTATCAATATCGAGCAAAAACGAGCAAAAAAATCACGTTTGCTGTATGGGAGCCCCCTTAAATGTTTATTTTAGTCTGTTTTTAAGTATTTGTTGTTATAGCAGCAACAGAAATACATCATCTGTGAAAATTTCAACTGTCTAACTATCACGGTTCATGAGATACAGCCTGGTGACAGACAGACAGACGGACAGCGGAGTCTTAGTAATAGGGTCCCGTTTTACCCTTTGGGTACGGAAGTATTTTCACGTAGGTACTTTATTTTCCTAATAAAGTACGTTTACCCGAAATAACGTACACACGGCGATATATCAAGTTAGACACCGTGTATACGCATAACTACGCTACGTACTAAATAGAGAATTGTCGGCAAGGGACAGTGCATAGTGGTGTCGTTGTAATGGTAAGAATAAGAGCAGCGATAGCTCAGTGGGGAGACCAACAGACTGCAATGCAGAGGGTCTCGGGTTCGAACCCACGTCGCGCACTTCTGACTTTCGGAAGTTATATGACTTTTCGAAATTATGTGCGTATTGATTGACAATTATCGCCTGCTCCGTGCCTCGGAGAGCACGTTAAGCCGTCGGTCCCGGCTGCCATGAACATCTATGGCAGTCGTTTTTGGGAGAGTGTCGACATAAAAGATCCCACTGGGTCGAAGTGTCGCCTGTCTGCACTGACTGGCCTCCACATAAGATAAGATACAATAATGGTAAGAATAGAGCGTAACAAAAATATAAATCACTCTCTCGCACGATTCGCAGCGTTCAACTTCTTATAGTTCAAAGTCCAAACAGTTTAGGTTGATGTGTCGCTGTGTGTACAATACTTCACTATAAATTACGGTTGGCAACCCTACCTGTATCCCCTAAGGGTATATTACATGCTTACTTCGTGAGATGACTGTAGATCAAGGGCGGATCCACCGTTGTGGGCACGATGGGCATGCCCACAACCCTAATAGACTTGTGACGTCACACTTTCACGGTCTATTGAGATTGATAGGCTGATGATAATAAACGCTATACGCCTCCTGAGACAGCGTCAAGATACCTATTTAACCAGTCTAGTGTCCCTATATTGGCTTACTGGCTACTAGAAAAGAAGAAAAATAATAATTTATTGATTGTAATTGGTTTGCAATTTAATCGAAGCTGTTTGACTATTTAATTGGACGAAATCGGGTCTGACTTCCTCCAATGATTATTTTCATTCCTAAGGCCAAAGTCTTGATGCGCGGAAAAAAGGAAATAATCAAATTCAAAAGTCGTTCATGAGTCATGATTGTTCATGACCAAGTTTGTATTCCGACTCACACTTGGCCGATTTTCGGGTGGCTGTGACCACAACCTTTTTTGAGGGCTGGATCCGCGCCTGCTGTAGATGCTACTCAGTAGGGGCTGAGCTAACTGCTCGCTTGTACTGCTACTAAGAATCTTGCTAGAAAATCCAATCAGTCTATGCCTGACTCGGTTATCAAACCTGACACTTCATATACAACATTTATCCTTTCTACCACTACACCACCAAGGCAGCTTAGTTAAATAATTTCCAATAAACTCAAGGCGTAGTGGTTAGTGTAACCGACTGCCACGCTGAAGTGTCGCGGGTTCGATTCCCGCACAAGGCAAACATTTGTGTGCATGAACATGGATATTTGTCTTGGTCTGGGTGTTTCTATGTATAATATGTATGTATTAACAAATTAAAAGTATATATGTACATGAGGAGTATAGTTTCAAAACCCGCCAAAACGATATCAGAACAAAAGTAATGTTCCGATTGAATACGAAGCTCCTTCGTTGCTTCTACCGCATAGCACTGATAGTTTTCAACAAAACCCACTACAATTCTATTAAATCAGCTCACAAAAGTTGCAGTTTGTTGCAAACACCGCTAAAATAGTCCATTTATATTATTTCTTAAATGGTTTTTTGAGATTTACCATTATTTAATGAAAAGTATTTTAGAGGATTTTGAAACTAAACTACTCATATATGTTTATCCATTTATATGTTTGGGCTAGATGGTGTTGTGTGTGCTAGAATATAGAATAGAATAGATTGTGTCTAAGTGAATCTGTGTCTTGTGAACCGTTACATTAGGACGAACGAACCAACCCAGATATCAGTAAGCAATGTCTGTAGGTCAAATATTTGCCTCGCGCAGGTATCGAGCCCGTGACCTTGACTTGGCTACGCATGTCATTTAGCTCGGCACATAACACTCATGTAGGGTCACCATGTTCTCCAAAAAATCCATCGGAATACTGTTTAACCTTCAAAGCTTCAAGAGGTGGGCGTTTGGGTGGTATAAAATAATTGGGCAATTTATGAAATACTAGCGGCTCGCCCTGACTTCGCCTGTGTTGAACATAATGTATAGCGATTGTCCATCTGGGATAATGTAACTTATCTTATCTTATGTGGGGGCCAGTCAGTGCAGACCGGCGACACTACGACCCAGTGGGATCTTTTGTGTCGACACTCTCCCAATAACGACTGCCACAGATGTTCATGGCAGCCAGGACCAACGGCTTAACGTGCTCTCCGAGGCACGGAGCAGACGATAATTTATTGTCAATCAATACGCACATAATTTCGAAAAGTCATATAACTTCCGAAAGTCAGAGGTGCGCATCGTGGGTTCGAACCCGAGACCCTCTGCATTGCAGTCTGTTGGTCTCCCCACTGAGCTATCGCTGCTCTATAATGTAACTTACAAATAGTAAAAGAATATATCGAATGCCATCCATCGCAAGGCAATCCCGGAACCAAAGCTAGGTGCATTACTTAGCATTGGTGACGGAGGCTGCCTTCCAGATACCCACGAACTCACTGATTGTAAGTTCAACTAATCGAGCTATATAAATTAATAACCCTTTTTTATCATTTTCAAGCCTGTATATAATGAATTAAAACAATCGAGCCTCTACGTAATTAAAGTAACCTACCGTCTGAATTTTGTTATTCTAGTTTTGCCAGTTTTGGCTTGACGATGGTACACTACACAGTTTAGTTTCAACCCGCGGCATCGACCGCGTAAATCCTGCGGTAATAGATATAGGGATAAAAGCCTATGTGTTTCCCCAGAATAAAATTTATCTCCTTGATTTTATCAGAATCGGTTTATAATACTACTAGCTTTTGTCCGCGGCTTCGCTCGCGTTAATTTATAATTTGACAATCAATTCGGGTTGTACAATGCTTGTAATAAAATAATTCAATCATGATTCGAAAAACACGTGGCGCCATCTATTATTATAAGAACATTATTGTTGTTTTTCTCGAGAACAGTAATTTTTTCGGGATAAAAGGTAGCCTATGTCCGTTTCTGTACACCTGACAACGTATATGCATAATTTCAGGATGATCGGTTCAGTGGTTTAGGCGTGAAAAGGTAACAAACAAACAAACAAACTCATTTTCACTTTTATAATATTAGTTAGGATTAGGATAGTTAGGATTAGCATGTATCCTTCGCGGTTTCACCCACGTTTGTAATTAATGATTCGTAGCGTAATGTTTCATAGCCTATGTAACTTTCTGACTGTGATAGGAATAGGACAAGCCACGCTGCAGGAGCGTGGTGTCTTGAGGTTATGTTAAGCAGAGATTATTTAAAGATAGTACAACAATTAACACAATAAAGATATATATAATAATACACTATATAAAATTCTATGCGAACAATAATCAGGGCGTGGTTTGTGAAGGCTCACAACGTGGTTCTTAAAGAAAGAACCACTTAACTTGATTAGTGCAGCGCAGCGGAAGCAGGCAGGAACCAGGGCGCCATCCGCTTCTATAGGCTAGTACGGCCGCTCAGTAGCGACTGGTCCGCGTCACACCTATAACCTTCCGTATACATATGCATGTATGTTCAAACATAAAACAGACAAACTCCTCAACTTTTTAATATGAGTATATTTTATATCTCGTCGTGACGTCAGTATACCTTTAATAACGTTGACAGTCATGTCCGCAGCTTTAGGGCTTGATGGCTACCCTACACTAATGACATTGTTACACTGTTGACTTAGTCCTGAGGAATCTCGGTCAAGTGGGATATTTCCACGACGATATGTAGCGTGAGGAGAAATTAAAGTACCTATAGACTGACTGATAGTCCCGTAGCATGAGATTGCGAGAGAGAGGTCTCAAGTTCGGATTTTTGTTGGAATATCTTAGCTCGTCTGAAAGTGTAAGCAATATATTTTAATTCAAGTTTATGAAACGTACAACATTTTTCCCGCGGCTTCGCTCGCGTGCATGTAGCTTAAGTTAATAGTACATTTTTCGGGCTGAACGGTACCCTATTTCCTTTTCAGCTCCCCTGACAAAGTGTTTGCGGAATTTCATTGTAGATCCTGTGATATAAGTATGCGTTCATCGCAAAAATAAGCGCAAATCTAGCCTAGCCCAGGAATTAGTGCTTTACACCTACATTTCGCCAGGTAAGGTTTTAGGTCCTACGTAATAGGGAGCGAGGCTATTACCATCTACCAGACATAGTTCCAGACTCATAGCTGCTACTAAGAATTTCTTGACACAGAAATCCAATCAGTTTACCCGAATCGGGCATCAAACCCAAGACATCATGCAAATCTATACTAATATTATAAAGCTGAAGAGTTTGTTTGTTTGTTTGAACGCGCTAATCTCAGGAACTACTGATCCGTTTTGAAAAATTCTTTTAGTGTTGGATAGCTCATTTATCGAGGAAGGCTATAGGCTACATAACATCACGCTACGACCCACGGGGGCGGCGCAGTTATTATAAACGCGGGTGAAACCGCGGGCACATCTAATTGTATAATATTCTGTATAAGTACTTGTTACACCGTACTAACTTATTCTGTGGCATATGACTCAATTACTTGCAATAAAAACAGCGAATTGGAACCACCGCGTTACATTTACAATCAAAACAATACTTATTCCATTCACATAAGACTCATAATCGTTTAACCGAGCGTTCCAATAACTTTGTTCTCATTATCACGCCTTCTCAGTCTGCAGTTAAAAACCAGTTACAGTTGACCCCTCTAAGTAAGTTAATATTCGGAAATCGCGATAAAAACATCGTAAATGTACGCGATTGTAGGTGTCGAATTATGTAGGACGTTGTGTAACTGTGTTATCAACGGACTATTAGGAAAATTTTATGCTTCCCGAATGTCGGTTATACATGTTGATGTTTTTAGGTTTATTTTGTTGTTGACATAGTTTTATAAATAATCATTATATTAGTTAGCAAATATGGCTTGTGTCGCAAAATAACGTGTTATGATTTACCATATTCCATACTTCAATATGCTAGTGGACGCACATTTTTTTATTATCTTGCTTTTGATTGCGGTTTGGCTCGCGTAAAAATCTGTAGGTTTTGTTAGTATCAGTACCTTTTTTTAATAATATATAGCTTATGTTACACGGTGATAATATAGCTTTCTAATGGTGTGAGACATTTTTAAATCGGTTGCTTAGTTGTTAAGTTTAATTCTTACAAACAAACAAAGACACGAATAAAAATAAAATATTTCCTGTTTTTAATATTGGTATAGATTAAGTCAAGCAGTTACATCACGAGTCCGACAATAAAAAGATTTAAAATAATTTTTTACCGTTTTGTTTAGCTAACCATATTTATGCACAAAATGTAGGACGAAAAAGGAACGATTTAAAAAGAGACGTGGGCTGTAACCTGGGACAAATGCGGAACAAACCGATGTTTTTTCTAAAATTAACTTTATAACAAAATAAAGTTCAACTTCAATCACTTCGGTTTTGATGGCTTTACTTTTTATAAATTTTATTGTGGTTTGTTTACAGACATTCCACATAGAATTGGCCTTAAATTTAGTCGTATAAATACCTCAGTAATTGATACAATTCGTCACAATAAAAACACGGTCCTTAGTACTGAAACTATGACTAATAAAACAATCTTGTATTGCGGGATCAAATCTGACTGATGTATGTTTTTGTCCAATATTTTTTGTGGTTCATATGTGTATTGTCGACTTCCGCGTCCCAGCCAGCCGGCTAAATCTTTTGGTCTTTTGTTCCCCGTGACGAATTTTATGTACATTCTGTCGACAGATGGCGTTTTAATTGTTATTTGAGACACGACTCCAGTAGGTCAACAGTCATTAACAGGTACTTAATTGGAGCCGGCGATAGACGATGTCAATAAATAAAACGATTTACCTACTGTCATTTTATTAGCAGCATGAGCCTAGTGGGGCACCGTTGGACAACCATGCAGAAGTCTCGAGGCCAATCCCAAGGCACGGACCTCTGAATTTGCGAATCTACCTATGTCTGTAGGTACTAGCTTTCGCTCGAGAACAGTACCTTATTCTGGATGAAAGATACCCTATTTTATATTATGTACCGCTGACAACGTATATTTGAAATTGTATGATGATCAGTCGAGTAATTAAGGCGTCAAAGCGAAACAAACAAGCTAATGTTCGTATTTGTAATATTAGTAAGGATTAAGTATACATAGTTGACTACAGCTCGCTTTAAAAACGATAGAAAATATTGTAAGTAAACCTTATTACTAATACTCCATAATATTCTCGAAGATTGTAAGTTTGCCAATCAGCACTTGGCCAGTGTAGTGGACTAGGGTACATTTTCACACTGAGAAGAGGCCCATGTCCTGCAGTGAGACTGTTCATATTCAGGGCTGAAATTCCTTAGGCACTATTCCTGGATATTTCTTTTTAAAAAGAAAGTTCAGCTTCGCTCGCTTCAATCTAGATTTTGTCAATTAATCGCTATCCCTCGGAAACAGACCTGTACCAAACAGCAAGGACGTGATTTCGGACGACATATTGTTGTTTGTCATAAGATCACGTAACGCATGCGCAAACTCGCGTTATATCACATATTTTCAATGTATATATTTAGTGCGTATCTAATATTTTTTAATTCTTATTTTGTTTGGAAGCTTTTAGCCACACACGGCCATGTCAGCTCCATCATACGCTAAACTTAATAATTATTTATACACCTTAAAGGCGCGATTCCATTAGGCAACTCTTGAATGCAAGTATGACGTCACATTTGCGTACAAGTTGCTTGCATTGGAAACATGTTTTGGAGAGTGTGCCAATTGCATGCAGGTTTCACTTGCATACAAGTGGAGATGTTCAAGAACTGAGTAGGCCATCATGGGTGGAAGACATGCTCCTCAATAAAAATGATTATTTTCTCATGCGTAGCGTGATGTTATATAGGTCGATAAATAGGCTATCCAACACTAAAAGAATTTTTCAAATCGAACCAGTAGTTCCTGAGATTAACAAACGTTCACACAAACAAACAAACAAAGAAACAAACTCTTAAGCTTTATAATACTAGTATGTTAGATGTATTGTATGTAATTGTTGGCTTGTTTTGTCTTTGTTGGCTGCGAGTCGTAAACAAACGAAACCCTTCGAAATTCGTCGTAAACTTATGCTACCCGTAGTATGCCACGGATAGCTTACGACTGATTTCGAAGTCTCGGATTCGACTCCGGGGTGAGCTGTTAATACATAGATATTTGCCTGTCTATCCTGATAGTCGTTATTAGACTAAATCCAAGTCTTAATCTAAGCCGGCGAAGTGTGAGTGTACCTACTAATAGCACTGCCTACCCTCTCAGAGCTGTACAGGCGTGAGGGTATGTATGTATACTTACATTTATGTTTATACGCTATACTGCTGTCCTAAGGAAAAAAGACGTATCTGCCAAAAATAATCATTTTTTATAAATACACTGGCAGATTCGTTTTGTTTTATTGATTCCAAATATTAAGATCTTAATTTCGAAAAAATGTGTTCGATACGCCTTTTTTTCCTTATGACGGCAGTATACGTAACATGTGCTGCCATTGAAGTGAAACTTCTTTGGACACAGTAAGTTTGGCTACGGTTACGCGTATAAAGGCCTGTTCAAACCTAAGCGGTATTCGCTACCGTCTGCGGTAGAGAAAACCGAGTGGGTATGCGGTAGTATTACTGTTCACACCAAAGCGGATTTCGCTATCCTTGTGGGTAGAGTTGATACTAAATACCTGAGCGAAACCCGCGCGGCAGGCACTTCTACCCACAGCGGCAGCGAATACCGCTCAGGTCGCTCTAGCCGCGGAACTTGATACTAAATACCTGAGCGAAACCCGCGCGGTATGTACCTCTACCCACAGCGTCAGCGAATACCGCTCAGGTTTGAATAGGCCTTAGATGTGTAGGTGTGAAATATTAGTTTCAAATATATGAAGTACTTATATTATTCACAAAAATATATTTGTATAGGCCACCGTGCAATTTCGATTTTTATCTACACGTGTATACAAATGTTTTGGCCCAATGACTAATTTATTGAAATTAAGCTACTATATACGGATTTTATCGCGTTATTTATTTGACACTTTATTACAAAATTTTAAAGACTGTTACACTACTATTACTATTAAACTTTACTAATGTTTCAGCTAATTAAATTATTAAAACTATTTATACTATTATACTATTTATATTTATGTTTACACTTTCCCCGACGTTTCGGTTGCCTTTCAGCAGCCATGGTCACGGGGAGACTAAGATGGTAGTTGTCTCAATGTTCCAGTGTAGTTATTTCAAAGTACTCGAACATAATTTAATCATGGGTGTTTCTATTTACGCAGAATGAGCTCAAAGTATCATGAAGTCTAGCTGTGGTTTGCTAATTTATATTTACTTGACGATTAAATGCTAGGTCAGCAAATAAATCCCTTGTAGGGATTTGTCACGTGCAGGTTTGTAATCGATCACATCAATCTGATGAATCATCGATTGAGTCATCAATGAGCTTCCGCAGCGATCGCTGACTGAGACAATTACTTTAACCTTGTGTGGTCACTTCATTTATTGCAATAGTACCACATTTATATGGTTTCACACATATACCTGAGTAATAAGATATTCGGTTATTCATACTATCACAGGTCTGTCCATAAAGACAATTAAGTGACACGAAGCACGGGGGTGTGTAAAACCTCCGTGCCTCGGAAGCACGTAATGCCATTAGTCTGCGCCTGATCTTTTGTGTAAGCAGATCTCGTCTCCGCTAAGATTGGTCACCGTGACCAAAATTTCAATGTGGAGGACCTTACCGTAGGTGACCGATAATGTTCAGTGTAGTTTGCTCATGCTTCTGCATGTTCGTAACATTCGAACCGGATCTCCCTGGTTCCATGTAACCTTTGCATAAAGGGTTTTCGGTGAAGAGATGTTTAGTAAATGAGCGAGATCTGATCATATGCCTACCATAATAATAATTATGATAGATTATAGGCAAAATAGGATTTGGGTCTTTCTATAAAGAAATTTTGGCTGTACGGGTGGCGTATCTAGTGGTCTACGTGCCTCCCCACTGCCGCCAAGTCGAGTGTTTTTGGGTTTGTTCCCTACTTGGAACAAACATTTATGTGATCCACAAATAGTCGCTATGTGTCTGGACGTTCCTTGTTTCCGTCGTTTGAGTGTTTGTAAAGTCGGCCGCGACTCAGAAATGATTTCTAGTACGTGAGATGTCATTTAAATATAAACAGAGTACAAGCTGTATCCCTGGAAATTTGACGGACGACTATAAGTTCACAATCCATTCAGCGAAACTTAAAACATCGCTGGTAAATTTGGTTGTAATATATATCCAGTGATGCTATCCAGACATAGTCTGTGTATATAGATTTGTCTACCACTTTCTTATTACATAAATATTATAGGTTACGTATGCGTTTGTAGTACTTTGACGTCGCCTTATAAACATGGTCACGCAGTAGTTTTATTAAGATGAAGTAAATAACGTATTCGGAGCGATTCCTTTTATTTATATGTTGTCGTTGGCAAACTCACAATCAGACCATCTGTTTGTTCCACAGAACACGCGACCATAGACATGTCCATTAGTCTCTCATATATAAAATACTCTAACACCCATATCTTCAAAAGTAGGTATATAAACAAAATTTTAACAAAAAAGAAAACCGACTTCAAAAAATAATATTCTAAAACTTAAAATGCACTAAAAAGTTAATAAATAATTGCATATTCTTGAAAATAATTAAATTATTGTTATTAATGGAGTCGGTGTCAGCCAAGGTAGGTTTGTAACTAATTAAACATGAGATTAACATAACATTGGCATGCACAATTGCACACAGACGCAGCACGCGGCGCGGGCGGCTGACACCGACTCCAAAAATAACAATAATTTAATTATTCACAAGAATATGCAATTTGTTATTAACTTTTTAGTGCATTTTAAATTTTAGAATATTCGATTTTGAAGTCGGTTTTCATTTTTGTTAAAATTTTGTTTATTTCTCGGTTTTTAGTGAATCTTGCCAAAAATGAGAACATCATTAATGTAACCAAATACGCATTATTAAGGATAACTCGAAAACGAAAGGTCAAATCTTGATCAAAATTAAATGGGACCACACGGGAAGTACCAGCTTTCAAATAAAAAAAGAATCACCAAAATCGGTTCACCCAGTCGAAAGTTATGAGGTAACAAACATAAAAAATACAGTCGAATTGAGAACCTCCTCCTTTTTTTGAAGTCGTTTAAAAAGAGTTACACCCGCATTCCGATAAGTACGGTTATAGGCCCTACGAAGTAGCGGAGCAAGTCTATTGCCATCTACCAGGCTTAGTTCCTGACTCCGTACTGGTGCTGATCACTCTCTGGTACGTAAAAATGGTACCCATCATCCACCAGGTACATCTAACGCCACAAGGTACCTCTCTGCCTAACATGTCGGAGATCAAGGCGTAGGGCTATGTACGTCTGATAAGAATCTTAGGTAAGAGTCTTATAAATACGAAATACCTAAGAATCATACGTACTTCAAGGTCATCTCATACACAATTACATATTGGCTAAATGTCATTATATAATTTGTAGTCCATCACGTGCTTCTTCTAATTATTTTATATAATATGTACATCCTAATCCTAACTAATAATAAAAAAGCGACAATGAGTTTGTTTGTTTGTTTGTTTGTTACGCTTTCACGCCTTAACTACTCAAACGATCAACATGAAATTTTGCATAGACGTTGTCAGGGGTATAGAATAGGACACAGGGTACCTTTCATCCAGAAAAAATAACTGTTGCAAACCTAACCTAACCTAACCTACATTTACGCGAGCGAAGCCGCGGGTGAAAACGGTAAATATTATATTATACTAATAATATAATATAATATATATATATTTTATCACATAAGTACACACAACACCATCTAGCCTAAACTAAGTAGAGCTTGTACTATGGGTACTAGACAATGGATAAACATACATGTATATATACTTTTTTTTTGTACATACATACATCTTATACATAGAAACACCCAGACCAAGATAAACATCCATGTTCATGCACACAAATGTTTGACTTGTGCGGGAATCGAACCCGCGACCTCAGGCGTGGCAGTCGGTTACACTAACCACTACGCCACGCTGCCAAAGTATAACAAAGAGATGTTGCATACTTTGTGAATTATGAAACAAAAATTAAACTATGTGTTCTGTAGGCGTTGCTGTTTATTGCCTCAGAGATTATTTTTATATCAGCAATAACAGTAAAAATATGTGGATGTTTGTTTATGGATTGTCTGTGGAATTATTTCTTGTTACATATCTCGTTGTTACATAAAAATATTTTTATTGCTTTAGCTGCCGTGGTATAGGATTGCGATAATGTTGCGCAGGATAACGGGGTTCTAGGTTTAATACCATAGTTGGGCAAAGTTTTATTAACTTTTTATATTGAGACATTCACTAACAGCATGGAGTAAGCAAAATACTTTTCATTTTTTTATGCTACTACGGTGGCAAACTATGTGGTCACCATAGCCTATAGACGCCTGCAATACCAGAGGCATCACTTGCGCGTTGCCGACCCTTTAGGAAAAGGAAGTGGGAAGGAGAAAGAGCGGGAAGGAGGCAAGAGGGTGACTGGGCCTCCGGTAGGCTCGTTATCAACTAATCGTTAACCTGCTGAACCTGTATAAAAAACGATAAGTAGATGCAAAATGCTCTGCTTACAACCTGAGTTGCCGCCATTGACATAATGTAATACTCACAATTAATGCCTGATTATGTTAATTACAAAAACAAACACAAACTAATTAGTGTTGCGTAGCCATGAGCTCATCAAACATTAACGTTTGAATAATTAATTTGTGGATGCGTGTGCGCTTTCAATCTTTCAATCGTGTAAAACGTGTGTAAAACGGTAAAAGATTTGCATATCACTTTTGAATAAAACATAAGTTTTAGATCTTAGATATTGTTTATGGGATTAAATATAATGACCACCAAAAATTGTAATTGCGCAGCAAAATATGCTTACTAAAATATATCATATCGAGCACCTATACGCCTCAAATCACTGCGTTCCGTCTCGGAAGGGTTAGGTCATGTTAGGTTCCTTCTTAAACCCACCCAAAAATAGACTCGTCGACTTAGTTTGATCTGTTTAAATATATTTTGTTGTGCAATTTGGTGATCATTTACTATTTTTGACTGTTATATTTTACTATATCTAGTGATAAGTTAAACATAAGCCATTGTTTATTAATGGTGAAAGTAAAGTGTAATATATACCTATATATACCATATATATAGGTATATATTACACTTTACTTTCACCATTCAAGGATACACAGATGAGAATTTATTTATTGATTTATTACGTTAATCTAGATTTCGCGAGCGAAGCCGCGGGCAAAATCTTGTCTAAATTAAACCGATGAAAAAAATTCCATGGCGCCGGCGCCACATTGGCCGTGACATAATAGAAAAACCGAAATAATATAAGGATTTTATTACCATAATAAATTTAATACTACTCTACATTAAATTTTCCATTGTAATTAATTCCCAGACGTGTAATGTGTGACACACGTGGGATACAAACCCGAAACTATTTGCTATTAGAAACTATAACTGTGGCACATGTTTTTTTAATAGCCTTGGTTCTGTGGCATAAGTAAGTCGCTTGTTTCAATCGAGCGGTACCAGGTTATTTTTTTTTAATTTGGATGTCAAAGTGTTGTAAAGTTTTTGTGTAAAGAAATTCTTATAAGCAGTGTCAATGTCAGTGACAACGTATATGCAAAATTTCAGGATGATCGGTTCAGTGGTTTAGGCGTGAAAAGGTAACAAACGGCGTGAAAAGGTTTGTTTGTTTGTTACCTTTTCATGCCTAAACCACTGAACCGATCATCCTGAAATTTTGCATATACGTTGACAGATGTACAGAAACGGACATAGGCTACCTTTCATCCCGAAAAAAATTACTGTTCCCGAGGAAAACAATAATAATGTTCTTATGATAATAGATGGCGCCACGTGTCTTTCGAATCATGATTGAATTATATTATTACAAGCAGAGTACAACCCGAAATGATTGTCAAATTAACGTGAGCGAAGCCGCGGGCAAAAGCTAGTAAAATATAAATGCTTCTACTGAGAATTGCTTGACAGAAAACCACTCTGGCCGATCTCAGCTGAGAGCAGGCGAGGCAATAGTCTCACTCCCGACGACGAGGAACCTAAAACCATGGTCAAAGTTAAAGTCAAAGAAATCATTTGTTCATTTAGGTCACAAAGTAACACTTATGAACGTCAAAGTATATAGGTTAGTGAGTTTACTAAGTTACTGAAGCTACATTTAGGTTAGTTGCTAGGTTCAGGCAAAGGGTTGAGCCTATGAGAAGAAACGTGCAAGAAAGTCTATCGCTGGCGAAAGGTTGATGAAATATACTTCTTTACTTTTATTTTCTTTTTTTTTTAAGACAGGTATAATTCCTGTGTCGCGGGGGACTTTACAAACATTCAAACAATGGACTCAGACTCGAAACAACTATTTGTAGATCACACAAATATTCGTCCCGTGTGGGATTCAAACCCACGACACTCGGCGCGGTGGCAGCAGCGAGGCGACCAATTAAACCACTACTCCATCTTTGCTTGCCCTTTTGGCAATGAGCATAAACGATCTAGTTATGTATAACTCATGGTGTAGTTGTTCCAAGGGTATAAAAGGGTGCGGATGGCGCCACATTTTGCACAACGACCGAAAATCTAATGTTTTAAGTAGTTATTGGATACGCACGAGTTGTGAGCGCGCTCCCATTCACGAATCGCGCTTCCCTACACGTCAAAAATTGGCGAGGCTTTTATTTCTTATCTTTTATAATTAAAATGTTTGCTAAATTGTTTAAATGAAAAGAATTGAAGTAAATTTTTAAAATATTTGTTATACTAATGGAAAATAGTTCAAAATATTAGTGTGATCATTTAAATGAGTGTGAAAATGAAAACATTTTTGTTCATATTTTTGGCGGGCTATGCTGTCAAGTGTGATGACAAGTAAGTACCTTTTTAAAATCCTAATGTCCTAACTAATATTATAAATGCGAATGTGAGTTTATTTGTTTGTTTGTTACGCTTTCACGCCTTAAGTGCTCAACCGATCATCATGCAATTTCGCATACATATTGTAAGGAGTACAAAACATAATATGGTACCTTTCATCAAGATAAATCACTTTACTCGAGGGACATAAAATTGACGTGAGCGAAGAAGCGAGCAAAATCTAGCTATATTAAATTAGGTATATTAGGTATTTTTTAGGTATATTTTAAATTTAATTTGTGGATGCACTTATTATTTTTTGTTTATTATTTACTTGCTGTAGACTACAACTTCGTTCGAATTTATTAAGAGCAGGTTTTTCACAGAATTGAAAACCACTTAAATGCAGCTTTATATAAAGATCCGTCTTGAAATATTCATTGTGTATAATATAGTATATTTATGATATTATCATTTATAGCTAACTAGATTTAAGCCGCGTTAATGTAGATTTTTATTAAGATAGATTTTTAGAATAACATAATATATGCTACTCTATATGTTTTTATAATATAGGCTACTTTATATGTTATTATAATGTATAAACAATAATGCTGTAAAGTTTCATCAACCTTCATTTAATAGTTTTGCGTAAAGAGTAACAAACATACATCCATCCATCCATCCATACATCCATCCATACATCTATCCATCCATCCATACATCCGTCCATCCATCCATACATCCATCCATCCATGCATACATCCATCTATCCATCCATCCATAGATCCATCCATCCATCCATAGATCCATCCATCCATCCATCCATACATCCAACCTTCCATCCATCTATCCATCCATCCATCCATCCATACATCCATCCATCCATACATCCATCCATCCATCCATACATCCATCCATCCATACATCCATCCATCCATACATCCATCCATCCTTATAAACTTTCACATTTATAATATTAGTAAGATCTCTGCAATCGTTCTATGCGTGAAACTATGACTTACATATTATGTACTAGCTTTTGCCCGCGGCTTCGCTCACGTTAATTTAGAATTTGACAATCAATTCGGGTTGTAGTCATGATTCGAAAGACACGTGGCGCCATCTATTATCATAAGAACGTTATTGTTGTTTTCTTCGGGAACAGTATTTTTTTCGGGATGAAAGGTAGCTAATGTCCGTTTCTGTTCCCCTGACAACGTGTGTGCTAAATTTCCTGATGATCGGTCGAGCAGTTAAGGCGTGAAAGCGTAACATACAAACAAATTCACATTCGCATTTATAATATTAGTTACGATTACGATGCGAATGTGGATTTGTTTATTTGTTTGTTTGTTAGCCTAGGACATAGGATAACTTTCATTCCAAAAAGTACTGTTCACGAAGAATAAAAACTTATTGATAAAATCTAAATTACCGCGAGCAAAGCCTGAGGCAAAATCAAGTCTCGTATAAATAAAAAATCTCAGTCAATTGAAAAAGTTTGTTTGCAATTGCGAATGTGTTTGGCAAGTATTCAAATTACTAATGGATATGCTAATTCTTAAAATAGATAAGTATTGTATGATCTGTCGATAACTCATCAATATAGAGTGGGTTCGGTTGCCGGGTCGAATAAACCAAACAAATAAATCAATAAAACTGAGAGTGTATAAACTTTAATGTCTGATATGATTAGGGCTGTCTTTGTAATTATAATCTTTAGTTAATATTATAAATGCGAATGTGAGTTTGTTTGTTACGCTTTCACGCCTTAACTGCTCGACCGATCATCATGCAATTCTGCATAACGTTATCAGTAGTACAGAAAAGGACATAAGGAAAAAACCTACATCCAGAAAAAAGAGAGGGTTCCTAAAGAGCCAAGCCACGGGCAAAAACTAGTAATCAATAAATAAGTATATTATAAATATATAATTACTAGAAACTGTAATTTAGGCAGGTAAGAACGTATTTGTAACTAGCTTTTGCCTGCGGCTTCGTTCGCGATTTTATAAAATGGCAATAAGAACGAACGCTTGCCGCTCGACACGTCCGTCCGCATAAACAGTCAAAAAATGTATAAAAGGAGCGGCTTTTTCTTTGTGCTAATTTTTGGCCAACTTTACGCGGACTGTGGGTGAGCGCAGAAGGCTCCCAACCCGGCCGGAGGGAGACGCCGTCCTTATATAGGCTTGCGATCCGTGGCGTCGCGCGCCACGCTAGTGCCGCGAACGGGTCAAGCCAAAATCGACCTTCGGCCCTACATTTACAGCGCAACGATAGTGAACTGCGGGTGACAAACTTAATATTTGTGGTTGGTACAGTAGTGTCTAGGGATTGAACCGCAAAATTAAGTTTGTTTTTTATTGTATATACTTGCCAGGATAAAAAGTACCTAGTGTGGTGCCCAGGATATAAAAGTATAATAATACGAAGTTTCATCGTAATCGAACTGGTAGTTTTTACGTGATGCTTGAACAAACTGACAGACAGACAGACAAAAATATTTTTAATCACATTTTTGGGTTCGGTTTCGATCTAGTAACACGCCCTGCTATTTATTTTTTTAATATTTTCAATGTACAGAATTTACACTTCTACAGATTTATTATAGGTATGTATAGATAACTATTTTCAGGAAGTTTTTGCGTATAAGCGCTTGTGCTTTATTATGCAATAACTAAAATACATATAAACAGAGTCGCGGGTAAAAGCTAGTGCCATATATTATTAGACTAGAAGATCCCGCGGATTTACCCGCGTTTATCGTTACTGCGCCTCCCCCGTGGGTCGTAGCGTGATGTTATGTAGCCTATAGCCTTCCTCGATAAATAGGCTATCCAACACTAAAATATTTTTTCAAATCGAACCAGTAGTTCCTGAGATTAGCGCGTTCAAACAAACAAACACTTCAGCCTTATACTATTAGTATAGATTTAAACCTTACTTCTTAACCTTGAATTTAAAAGCTTGAACACGCGAGCGCAAATGTTATTATTGAATTTTTTATAGCTATACGTGTAAATGAAATCTATATCGAAATGTATTCATGCCATAAAATTGCTTTTATGTAAAACTTATTTATAGACACACACATATAGAAACACATAGTCTTAAGCTTTTCTCCTGAAGAGTTGGCACAACAGACAGTCATATTTTTTTAAGTGAAAACTTCTTTAGCGGCGTTGTGCACTGTTTTTGTGAGGGGAAAAAAATGTTAACCAGTTATGTTGACCTGATCGAAAATTCGTAAGACGGAGGGTGAATTGTCATGTATGTGTACGATAGCGCAATAAATGAATATTGTATTTTACCACATAAATGATAGTACTTTTATACTGATAAATAATTAAAGCAAGTCGTGCAAAATTATTCCCTAACCATTCCAAAATATCAAAAATGCACAACGTTAATATTCAAGTTTTCACTTCTGCCCGCACTCCCGGAGTGCAACCCGCTTTTTATTTTTATGCAACTAAGGTAGCAAACGAGCATACCTGATGCCTGGCCCACGTCATGGTAAGTGGTCACCATAGCCTATGGACGCCTGCGACCCCAGAGGCATCACTTGCGCGTTGCCGACCTTTTAGGAAAGGAAGTGGGAAGGAGAAGGAGTGGGATGGGGGCAAAGGGGTGATTGGGCCTCCGGCACTCTCACTCACCAAACGAAACACAACGGAATACTGGTATTTCACGTCGATATTCTGTGAGAGGGTACTCCTTCCCCGGTCGAGCCGGCCTATTTATGCTGAAATCAGCGAGGCATGTTCACGAGTCACTCGTAGTAGGGAACAAGCCTAATACCGAATATAGAAAACAATTTCAGATTTGGTGCTGCTAATAAGAATTCCTTAACAGGAAGGCATGAGGGCTTGGCTTCAATTCATGGATTGAACATACATTTTTAGTCGAGAAACTCTCCGCATAGGCATCAAAACTGGCAATGTGCCTGGTAAATGGCAGAACTCATCTGATATTACGTGGAACCTTAAACGTAGACGACGAAATGTAAGCGCAGTACACTTCTATCCACACCTTCAAACCTTCAAGAAAAGACCGTACTCCTTTTTAAAAGGCCGGCAACGCACTTGGCCTCAGGCGATCCGTCTGCTCATATGCCTCGTTCCTGCCTTAAAAAATAACCTGGGGTCGTGCTTTTATGTAACGTAGATAGATAGAGGAAGATTAATAATAAATGATTGTTGTTCCAGCTACTATGTGATCCAAATGCCGGACAGGGTCCAGTCGAGAGACTTCAAGGTGTACTGGAACGTGCCCACGATGCAGTGCAAGTCTAAGAAGATACCCTTCAACAATCTCTTCGAGCAGTACGGCATCATACAGAACACCAATGACACGCACCGAGGGGACAAGATCTCCATACTGTACGACCCCGGGTTCTTTCCCGCGTTGGTCAAGAATGAGTCCACGGGAGAGATCGTATACAGGAATGGAGTAGTCCCTCAGAAAGGAGATCTAATGGAACATCTTCAGATACTAAAACGTAAAATGGAGGACAGTATTCCTGATAAAAACTTCAATGGTAATATATACTAAACTATTTCAGGTAGCTATGTTTTACAGGTAAATTATGTTCAGTAGCATTACACGTGAGAGTGTGCCGGTAGAAATCAGAAGGTCCTTATTACTTGGGCCCTGAGACCATAGATGGTACAATATGGACGTAGTACACAACTATATTTTTAAGATCGCGTTACAATCGCCGCCTATGTCGCGGGATACTTCACAAGCATATACTATTCTACGGCACAAAGTAATTGGGCCATTATGGTTCTGTCTGTTGTCTGGCACAGAGCAATATTTTTTTCTTTTTATACGACTAATGTGGCAAACTAGCATGCCGCTCACCTGATGGTAAGTGGTCACCGTAGCCTATGGACGCTTGCAACACCAGAGGCATCACTTGCGCGTTGCCGACCCTTTGGAAGAAAAAGGAAGTGGGAAGGAGAAGGAGCGGGAAGGGGGAAAGAGGGTAATTGGGCCTCCAGTACTCTAACTCACCGAACGAAACACAACAGTAGGAATACTGCTATTGCTCAAAAAGTATCACACAAATTATTGCATCGATGTTATTGGAACCACAACTCTAAGAGCGTCGACAACGTTTGGCAACTGCACCATCTGAGTAGTCGATTCTTAAAACTGTAACAGATAAGATAAGTCTTTAGATAAGAGATATTTTTGAAAAATATATATATGGGATTGACTTTGACAGCCTTTGAATCCAAAAAAGGGTATTTTGATATTTATTTTTATTCCGACATCACGTCTTATGAATGCCCCCGGCTTTCGATACAATTTAAAGAGTTAATTACATTGGGTTTAATTTACAATCTAAGCCTGTAATTCTTCTAATTCTGTTCAGTATTACCAAAGACATCGTACATGATGTGATGAACGTTAAACGACGTCGCCGGCGAACTTTAATTCACGCGCCTATAGCCCGTAAAGGCTAGTTATAACAAAATACGGGAATTCTCAGAACCATCCCGAAAGAGAAGTATGCCCACTATACACTACACCGATAAGCACGTCTCGGATACCATAGGACTTAAATATATCTGGTATAATCTGGGTGTAATACAACTCTGCTTATCTCATCGTGCCAGGCCAGGCGTGAATATATGTTTGTATGTTAAGTATTTGTATTTAATCTACCTAGTATAATATATGTATATTCTATATATTGATGTTTATCCACGAGAATACTGCCGACAAACTGTAATGCAGTTTGGCAGGAGATTGTGTCTAGATATGTATTTGTTTGAATAAATAAATAAATAAAAAAAAATAAAAAAATGTTTTCCAGGAGTGGGCATCCTAGACTTTGAGGCGTGGAGGCCGGTACTGCGACAGAACTTTGGCACCCTGACTATTTACAAGAATATCTCTTACAATATAGAAAGAGAGAGACATAAGCGATGGAAGGAACAACGGATACAGAAAGAGGTACTACCGATAAGCGTATAGTTCGTTAATAGCTTCATGTTTTTAAACGAGTTCAATATTAACCCAAAGGTATACAATAAAAAAATCTTCATCACTTCTGATCTCATGGTGGTTTTTATTTTTTTTTAAATGGTTAGCAATTATTGTTACAAATTATTAATATTCCTCTTAACTCAGCTAAAATGTTAAAGTTATAAGTGAAATGAGTGGATATTGAATGTATATTCAATACCCAACCATTTCGCTTATGTCACTATTGAGATAGAGCTACCACTTCTCTATCACAAATCTAACGGCTTATCCGTTGGGTAAATCTCAGTCGTTTGATATACTGGCAGCAGCCAGCATAATTCACTAGACCAGATGTCGGATTTTTTTTTGACACGCATTTTATTTAATATTTTTGCATGAGATATCATTCAAACTGGGATATCCTGAATGGCAAACTTCCTCAATCCCACAATAAGAAACCCATAACTCTTTCACAATCCGTCTTCTAGGCTACACGTCGATTCGAATCAGCAAGTCGTGATTTCATGCAGACATCACTGGCTCTTGCTAAGAAGATGCGTCCTAAAGCGATCTGGGGCTACTATGGTTTCCCACACTGCTACAACCGGCTTTCTAATAGCAACCCAGAGAATTGTGCCAAGGGAGTTCCAGAAGAGAACGACGGGTGAGTCTGGGTAAACCCTTAATTTTTTTTAATATCAAGAGACGGTATATAAGAATACAGCCCACCTAATAGTAAGGGGTTATTTTAGTTGATGATCGCTTGTACTATCAATCGCGCATATCTAATCCAGGGGTATCTTATCTTATCTTATGTGGGGGCCAGTCAGTGCAGACCGGCGACACTTCGACCCACTGGGATCTTTTGTGTCGACACTCTCCCAATAACGAGTGTCATGGATATTCATGGCAGCCGGGACCAACGGCTTAACGTGCTCTCCGAGGCACGGAGCAGGCGATATACGTCAATCAATACGCACATAATTTCGAAAAGTCATATAACTTCCGAAAATCAGAGGTGCGCGACGTGGGTTCGAACCCGAGACCCTCTGCATTGCAGTCTGTTGGTCTCCCCACTGAGCTATCGCTGCTCTAATCAAGGGGTAAAAAAAAAGCGGAAGCTTGGAATCAAAGAAATGGATTCTGGCTTATTAATTTCACGAAATGTGTCTAAAGATTAATGATTTGTTTGACTGTCTACTAAACCCGTAGCAGTTATCACAAAATCGAAATTGTGGGGCGATTGTTTTATGATTATTATGCCCCATGTAATTTTTAACCCATTGAGCGTTGGGGATAAAATCCACGACAATTAAGTGCGCTTTTCTTAATGAAAAGAAAGCTTTTCCTCTGTATAAGAATTTTATGAAAATCTGTTCACACATCACGTTCTATTTTCCAGTACGTCCTGGCTGTGGTCTGAAAGCACAGCGCTCTACCCTTCCGTGTATAGTGATAAAATCGTATTGCCAGACAAACTGGCTGCCTTTATCAGAGGCAGGATCGAGGAAGCTGAACGAGTGAGGATCGAAGGTACTCCCACACTGCCGTATTGGTGGTACCGATATAGGAATGGTGGACTTTTTACAGAGGTAAGACCTCCAAATGAATTTTTTTTTAAGACAACGGCCGTTCTAGTAATAAATCCTATATTGCGACGGACTTTACAAATATTCAAACAACAGGCACAAAGAACACCCAGACTCAGAACACCAGTTGTGGGTCACAAAAATGTTAGTCCCGTGTGGGATTCAAACCCACAACACTCGGCGCAGTGGCAGAGACGAGGCGACCAATTAAACCACTACGCCATCTGTGCAGTATTGAATACTTAACTTTGATTTTAAATGTACAACTGCCGGTACAGAAATTATTTCTGCATCACGGAGGACTAGTGTGATATCACAAATGTTCAAATAAAAAATATTACATATAAATATAAATGCATGGTTGTGTGCGTGTAGTGTTTTTCATTAATTTAATGTATTTCTAATGCATATTTTATAAAAATATTAGGATTCACCCCTCCTTCTCCATATAAACTTTAACTGTGCCAAATTTCATACTCCTCCGTCCGCGCAATTTTCGTAAAAAGGGGTACAAAGTTTTTGCTTCACGTATTAATATATCGATAGATGTCACAAATTTCAAACCTGTATGGCGTTCGAACCCACAACACACAGCGCAGAGGTAGTAGCGAGGCGACCCTACGACAACTGAGTAAAAACACACGTATGTGTGTGTACACACATACATATATATATACACACATACACACATACATGCTTGTATTGAATAATATTATATTTGGGCAAACTGTCTTGGACCGCAGAGTATAATTTTCTTGACGCTATTTGAAATGCGGGTAGCTGTAAGTTATAAGTTGATATTATAACTTATTTTTCAGACTGACTTAGACGTGGCTTTGAGCACGTTTTACAACTCAACCGCTACAGGCTTCATCATTTGGGGCAGTTCTAATGACGTCAAAACCATAGATCAATGCAAAAAGCTAAGGGCATACGTTACCGATGTTCTAGGACCAACTATAGCCAAGTATACCAAACCTGAAATCAGGCAAGAAGACATACCAGTAGAAATAAGTAATACAACATCTGTACCAGAAACTGTATCTAAACTAGACTCTGATGACCACTTCGAGGATGAAGAGTTAACGAAAGATGATTCTACTTTTGATAAGAAAGATATAAAAAATATGAATGAGAGTACAATTGTAGATTTGGTTTTGCACAAAATTGTCGATTACTGTGCGGAAAATTGTCGTGATAAGGTAAAACCGAGTCTAGAAGTGAGTACAAAAGCACCAGCTGTCGTGACAACCAAGAATTCAGTTAAAGAGGATACTACTAGTAAGTGTTTTAAATATTAGGTGAAATACTTATTTCTGCAGATTGTGAATGTGAATCCCGCAAGAACGTACATATTTTGGGCTAAAAAGTATATTATGTGTATCCAAGACATGGTTTGACTGTGCACTTTTGTATACTTTTCACGATGTAAACTGTATATAAAACTCCATCCACAGCTTGTGGCAGCTACTAGAGGCTTTACTCTGGTTGCCATCGGTGGCCCAGTCTGTGCAGCAAGGTGTTGTTAAGATTTCAAGTTCAATACATTAAGACAGTTGAGCACTTCAAAATGCTTTTGTTTGACAAATAAATAATTTTGTTCTAATCCTAATCCTATCCTAACTTCCTAACTTCCTAATCCTAATCCTATCCTATCCTATCCTAATCCTAACTAATATTATAAAAGTGAAAATGAGTTTGTTTGTTTGTTACCTTTTCACGCCTAAACCACTGAACCGACCATCCTGAAATTTTGCATATACGTTGTCAAGTGTACAGAAACGGAAATATGCTACCTTTCATCCCGAAAAAAATTACTGTTCCCGAGTAAAACAACAATAACGTTCTACGTTATTGTTGTTTTACTCGGTTTTAGACGGCGCCACGTGTCTTTCGAATCATGATTGAATTATAATAATATTATTAAAAGCAGAGTACAACCCGAATTGAGTGTCAAATTTTAAATAAACGCGGGCGAAGCCGCGGTCGAAAGCTAGTAAGTGTATAAAAGAAAATATATTGCGACTGAAAATTTGAAGGTTATTTTTCTATTTTCTATTTCAGAATCAACAAGCACTTTAAACACTACAACTCATGCACCTAATGTCAAAAATGATGTATATAGTGACCAAAACTTAACTATTGTGGTACATTTAAGTTCCAATAATACTAAGGCCAACAAAGAGCGAGTTGATGATACAGAAAAACTAAAAGATCGTGCAATGAATGCAACACCAGCCTCCGTAGCCACAGATCAGGTTATAATTACATTTATTTCATATTTGTTGTTATGTGTAATATGAGTTGAATGTAGAGTTATTGACAATAATCATTAATATATTGATCACAATATAATTAAAATTTAACATCTTTATTTAAGTAATATATAACTACTACTCAAAATAATAGCTCTCAAGTCCCTGATTATTAACTTTACCGCTGTTTTTTTTTGTTATTTATTTATTCATTTTTTACGAGGGGGAATGCCGCGGGGGTGGGCGGAGGGGTTATGTCGGACTCGCCGGGGTAAAAGAGAAAGATGGTAATGAAGATAATGATGGACCTCCCGGAATACCGACTAAACCTACCACGGTGTTCCTTGACAAAACTGCAATCGGCGGGGCCACGCGAATCACTGTCACTTGCAGTCGCGACCCGGTCGCGACCCGCCGTATGAAACGGCAGGCCACTACACAACAAGACTAGCCTTTAGTCATCACTAGATTCAAGCAGTACTGTCCCCCCTTGTGGGGGAGATGGACACACGGCACAGAGGCTCGCGTGGGAACACGCACGCCACCTCTCGGATCGGGTGCTGATCGGTTGGCGGGCAAGCCCACGAAGCCTACCACCCCCAGGTCAAACCTCAGGGTGGCTGGAGGTCATCTCGCGCCCACCGGCGCCCGGTTCTGCGGTTGGGAAGAGGGTTTAAGCGCTCCCTCTCCTGCTCCGCCGCCTCCTTGATGGACATGACTTCCTCACAGGAGGCGACGGCGTTCCACGACCTCTCGCTCTGGACCATAGATTGAACCACGGTCGGGAGCGAGAGGGTAACTATATCGACTGCCGCGATCAACTCACGGCGCTGCGATGCCCAGGCGGGGCAAACCGCCAAAGTGTGCAGCGCCGTGTCCTCAACAACGTCGCGGCAGTCGCCGCAGTGGTGAAAACCGGGCTATAGTATATAATTCCTGTTTCTGTAGGTGTCCAGTGCGCCGGCGCCGGTCGCGAGTGTCTTAGTGCACCTTGTAATATACATATGTACATATGTGCGAAGTATTGTGGACGTTAGTTGTTAAATAGCTGTAATATGTAAAATATTTTATATATTTTAAGAAATAGGTACATAAACAGATTACTGATAAAATGCCTTAAATTTTTGATTTTCAATAATCAAATAAATATTGCACCTGTCCGCTGGTTCCACTGCATAAGTTTGCGCTTACTTTTGCAAGCAATCGTGAGGTGTTGGATTCGATTCCCAGTCCGAGCAAAGCGCTTTTAGGGTTTCCTGTTCCGAAATTCTCAGTAGCTCAAAGTGTGTCAACGTGACCGTAAGTTGGCAACAGGTTCGAATCCTATTCGGAGGACGTGAAACATGTCTGCAGAACTGTGCTCCTACTGTGAATTTAATACTGCCCTAGCCGAGAATTGAAATCAAAACTTCATACACGCTGTAGGAACCTACTTGCATTTTCTGCAAAATAGTTCTCTCATTCGGGTCTAATACAGTCCTATACCTAGGTATTTAAGGCAGGCATTAAGCTGCTAACTGTATATTTGTGACCATCACTACATATTATAAAAATCCCCCACTGCGTCTGTCTATCTGATCGCGATATACTCAAAAACTACTAAACGGATTTTTACCAATAGACAGTGATTCATGAGGACAGTTTAGGTGTATAATTCGTTTAAGTTACCCATGCGTAGACGGGTCGGGTCGCTAGTATTATTATATTTTTATCTGTGATGTGATGTGTACCTATTATTTGTTAGGTTTGTGAATTTATTGTCAATATTGTTATTAAATATATTTTGATTATCATTGTTTTATTTTTTGGGTTCATTATTATTTAAAAAATAATACTATGCATAAGTACCTAGAGTTCAAAACTATATTGCTACTAAAAATAATACTATGCGTAAGTACCTACAGTTCAAAACTATATTGCTACTAAAAATAATACTATGCATAAGTACCTAGAGTTCAAAACTATATTGCTACTAAAAATAATACTATGCATAAGTACCTAGAGTTCAAAACTATATTGCTACTAAAAATAATACTATGCATAAGTACCTAGAGTTCAAAACTATATTGCTACTAAAAATAATACTATGCATAAGTACCTAGAGTTCAAAACTATATTGCTACTAAAAATAATACTATGCATAAGTACCTAGAGTTCAAAACTATATTGCTACTAAAAATAATACTATGCATAAGTACCTAGAGTTCAAAACTATATTGCTACTAAAAATAATACTATGCATAAGTACCTAGAGTTCAAAACTATATTGCTACTAAACATAATACTATGCATAAGTACCTAGAGTTCAAAACTATATTGCTACTAAACATAATACTATGCATAAGAACCTAGAGTTCAAAACTATATTGCTACTAAACATAATACTATGCATAATTACCTAGAGTTCAAAACTATATTGCTACTAAAAATAATACTATGCATAAGTACCTAGAGTTCAAAACTATATTGCTACTAAACATAATACTATGCATAAGTACCTAGAGTTCAAAACTATATTGCTACTAAAAATAATACTATGCATAAGTACCTAGAGTTCAAAACTATATTGCTACTAAACATAATACTATGCATAAGTACCTAGAGTTCAAAACTATATTGCTACTAAACATAATACTATGCATAAGTACCTAGAGTTCAAAACTATATTGCTACTAAAAATAATACTATGCATAAGTACCTAGAGTTCAAAACTATATTGCTACTAAACATAATACTATGCATAAGTACCTAGAGTTCAAAACTATATTGCTACTAAAAATAATACTATGCATAAGTACCTACAGTTCAAAACTATATTGCTACTAAACATAATACTATGCATAAGTACCTAGAGTTCAAAACTATATTGCTACTAAACATAATACTATGCATAAGTACCTAGAGTTCAAAACTATATTGCTACTATACATAATACTATGCATAAGTACCTAGAGTTCAAAACTATATTGCTACTAAAAATAATACTATGCATAAGTACCTAGAGTTCAAAACTATATTGCTACTAAACATAATACTATGCATAAGTACCTAGAGTTCAAAACTATATTGCTACTAAACATAATACATTGCATAAGTACCTAGAGTTCAAAACTATATTGCTACTAAAAATAATACTATGCATAAGTACCTAGAGTTCAAAACTATATTGCTACTAAACATAATACTATGCATAAGTACCTAGAGTTCAAAACTATATTGCTACTAAAAATAATACTATGCATAAGTACCTAGAGTTCAAAACTATATTGCTACTAAACATAATACTATGCATAAGTACCTAGAGTTCAAAACTATATTGCTACTAAAAATAATACTATGCATAAGTACCTAGAGTTCAAAACTATATTGCTACTAAAAATAATACTATGCATAAGTACCTAGAGTTCAAAACTATATTGCTACTAAAAATAATACTATGCATAAGTACCTAGAGTTCAAAACTATATTGCTACTAAAAATAATACTATGCATAAGTACCTAGAGTTCAAAACTATATTGCTACTAAACATAATACTATGCATAAGTACCTAGAGTTCAAAACTATATTGCTACTAAAAATAATACTATGCATAAGTACCTAGAGTTCAAAACTATATTGCTACTAAAAATAATACTATGCATAAGTACCTAGAGTTCAAAACTATATTGCTACTAAAAATAATACTATGCATAAGTACCTAGAGTTCAAAACTATATTGCTACTAAACATAATACTATGCATAAGTACCTAGAGTTCAAAACTATATTGCTACTAAAAATAATACTATGCATAAGTACCTAGAGTTCAAAACTATATTGCTACTAAAAATAATACTATGCATTAGTACCTAGAGTTCAAAACTATATTGCTACTAAAAATAATACTATGCATAAGTACCTAGAGTTCAAAACTATATTGCTACTAAACATAATACTATGCGTAAGTACCTAGAGTTCAAAACTATATTGCTACTAAAAATAATACTATGCATAAGTACCTAGAGTTCAAAACTATATTGCTACTATACATAATACTATGCATAAGTACCTAGAGTTCAAAACTATATTGCTACTAAACATAATACTATGCATAAGTACCTAGAGTTCAAAACTATATTGCTACTAAACATAATACTATGCATAAGTACCTAGAGTTCAAAACTATATTGCTACTAAAAGGTATCTGACTGCAAGGGTGGCGAAGTGGTTTAAGCGGTCGCCTTGCCACTGTCACTACGCCGGGAGTTGTGGGTTCGAAACCCACACGTAATAAAAAATTGTGTAATCCACAAATAGTCGTTTCGGAACCATAGACTCGGGTCTGGGTGTTCTTTGTGTCCGTTGTTTGTGGATTTGTAAAGTCTCCCGCGATAAAGGATTTAATCCTGTTTCAGGAGTAGTCTTTCTATAAAAAAATACATTTAAAAATATGATACTCATAGTAGGACAGCGTAATCAACTTTTTATATGACTTGGGAATCGTACTCGTGTCCCTAACTAAACTAAACCTAATATGAAATTATGAATTTGCCTGCTAACAAGATATCTTCAGTTCTCTGAGAGCATCAAAATCTCGATGGCGTAGTGGTTGGTGTAAGCGACTGCCACGCCTGAGGTCGCGGGTTCGATTCCCGCACAAGTCAAATATTTGTGGGCATGAACATGGATGTTTGTCTTGGTCTGGGTGTTTCTATGTATAATATGTATGTATATACAAAAACAAAAAAAAAAGTATATATGTATGTTTATCCATTGTCTAGTACCCATAGTACAAGCTCTGCTTACTTTGGGCTAGATGGTGTTGTGTGTATGTGGTAGAATATTATATTATATTATACTTTCAAAAATAGTCAGTGGTAATTTGACCGGCATTGAAACATATGATAACGAATCTTTTGCATCAACGCACACGATAGACAAAAAAACACACAAACAAAACTTCCGTTGGTATCCGGCTGAGTCCGGCGAACGTTGCCTGCAGACCGCAGCTGCCTGCTATGGCGACCGTACCCGCAGCCTGTCCGTTGGAAAAAGACAGTCAGTCGCCTGTAAACAGCCTTATAGTAAAAACTTTTTATGAGTATTAGAGTCTTAGTTCATTTAGGATAGTATTTAACTGCACAGCAAAAAAATACTAATTGCACAGCAAAATATATTTATTAAAGAGATCAAACTAAGTCGACGGAGCCCCGCTCAGCGGGGCTTCTATTTTTGGGTGGGTTTAAGAAGGAACCTAACATAACCTAACCCTTTCGAGACAGAATGCAGTGATTTCAGGCGTATAGGTGCTCGTTATGATATATTTTAGTAAGCATATTTCGCTGCGCAATTAGTATTTTTGGTGGTCATTATATTTAATCCCGTTCATTTATGGTGGATTCGTAATTATATTTAGCACATTACAAAGTTTTATCCAATGACTAATTTATATTTACTCAATGATTAAACACTAGGTCAGCAAATAAATCCTTTAGGAACGTGCAGGTTTGTAATCGATCACATGTAATCGATGAATCATACATCGAGTCATCGATGAGCTTCCGCACCGATTGCTGACTGAGACAATTACTATAACCTTGTGTATCCACTTCATTTATTGTAGTAGTATGTACCACATTTATATTCGCACATGTACCTGCGTAAAAATATTTACAACTATATAGTTTGTTCCGTTACATACACAACCAACGGCTAGCTTGTCAGTTATCAGTTTCCGTAGCCTATAGGTGCTTGTAGGACCATAAGAATAATTTGGCGGTGCCGACTCTTTAAAAAGGAGATGCCTTGATTCCAGCGCAAGGAGTCCAAGATCAAACTCCTCAAGGATTCTGGACACTGTACTCACTGCAGGCAACTTCCGTAAGAAGCCTGTTCACACCGCAGTCACACCGCCCTAAATTGTTTGACTACGACATAAAAATTGATTATAAGATTGTACTACTACTTGTATTCTAATATTGACTGTCATACACCTTCATCATCGTTAGCCTTCGAGTTGTGGAGGTCAGGTGGCAGCCGCTCCGTGTAAAAACTGATATCCAGTCAGATCCGCTTAGACTAGAAAGCCGACCCCAAGTGACTTGGGAATAATAAAGGCTAGGGAGAAGAATACACCTTCATAAAGTCCATAAGATTATCGTGCTTAAGACATGACTTTATCTACCGGCACCTGCCTTGGTATAATTTCTATCTCAGTAGCAGAGTAGCGACTTAAGAAATATATGTCTATGCTCAAGAATAAAAATTTAAATGGCTGATCAGTAACATTTACGCCGCTAGACCAACCAAACATAAAACTATTAAGACCATTGCTTGCAATTTAAATTGTTTTTATTTCAATCTCTTGGAAATAAACATTTGTTTTGAGTAGTTCACGTAAGGCCAATCATAACTCTTAAATATATATTTTAGGGAGCTACCTTTACTTGATATTTGCACAAACAAGTGTTTGCTGGTGCACCTTATAAATGTGATCACCCAGTACTTGTCTTCGTTGAAGTAAATAACGAATTCTGAGTAATTCCTATTTATATACAATAATTAATAGCGGCATGTGACGCTCGGCTACAGATTACATACAGAATGGCATCTATTCAGGATGACGGCCTTGATTGCACACCGAGTCGCGTAAAGGTGTGGTCATAGGCGTCATAGCCGTCTAGTTTTAAACGTGAATAAAATGCTATACTAATGTTGGGCACTTTAGCTGCAAGGAAGGCACTGCCAGTAAGCCGAGTACCAGTAGGCGAGAGTACAAAGCTATTGTAACCTTAAGGGCTTTGATAGGAATAGGACAAGCCACGCTGCAGGGGCGTGGTGTCTTGAGGTTATGTTAAGCAGAGATGATTTAAAGATAGTACAACAATTAACACTTTTAATTCTCAATAATAATAATAATAATAATATTCTATCACATACACACAACACCATCTAGCCCAAACTAAGCAGAGCTTGTACTATGGATACTAGACAATGGATAAACATACATATATACTTCTTTTTTTTTTTGTAAATACATACATATTATACATAGAAATACCCAGACCAAGACAAACATCCATGTTCATGCACACAAATGTTTGACTTGTGCGGGAATCGAACCCGCGACCTCAGGCGTAGCAGGCGGTTACACTAACCACTACGCCATCGAGGCCGACAACAATAAAGACATATGTGAATTAAACTATACAGAAAATTCTACGCGAACAATAAACAGGACGTGGTTCGTTAAGGCTTACTACGTGGTTCACCACTTAACATAGTTAGCGCAGCGCAGCGGAAGGAGTGTTGTGGATTTAATTGGGAGAATAATTAGTCTGATTCGCAAATGGTTGTTCCGAGTCTGGGTGTTCTTTGTGTCCGTTGTTTGAATGTTTGTAAAGTCCCCGCGACACAGGAATTATTCATAGCGCGGATAAGATATGAACATAATAAACCCGAATTGCAACCAAATTCGAAATCTCACAATGATATAGTCGGCCTCGATGGCGTAGTGGTTAGTGTAACCGACTGCTACGCCTGAGGTCGCGGGTTCGATTCCCGCACAAGTCAAACATTTGTGTGCATGAACATGGATGTTTGTCTTGGTCTGGGTGTTTCTATGTATAATATGTATGTATTTACAAAAAAAAAAAAGTATATAATATGTATGTTTATCCATTGTCTAGTCCCCATAGTACAAGCTCTGCTTAGTTTGGGCTAGATGGTGTTGTGTGTATGTGATAGAATATTATTATTATTATTATTATACTAAAGCCACGAAACACCGACGCAAAAACAAATATATCGATGAAACGCAATCTATTGCTATTATTATTATTTTTAGCGCTGAAACAGATTAAATGGCTTTGTCTTACCGATAAAAACAAGCTGTCAATATCAAAATGGATGAGTTTATTCTGCGCCGAGATGAAAATCAAATAACAAATAAGTTTATATTACGATTTTCTTTGTTGTTGACGTGAACAATAATAATGATGTCCTCCAGACAGACAGGTCACGGCGGCCAGTAACTAACACTAGCCATCTGATCTAATTTCATTTCATTAACTTCATTTCATTAACTTGAAACTACTCACATTTCCTTTGATTTACATATATGAAGTTGCCATGTTTGTAAGGACTAACACTAATCTTTTCATGAAAACAACAAGAAATCGCAATAAAACACGTTTATGCACAGTACCCTCTCGGACTGCTCTCTTACATAACAGTGTCTTTTGTGTGGCTGTGAAGACATACAGTAAGTTACCCACGGCAGTGAAAGAATCAGAAAATATTGCCACATTTAAAATCATACTACGCGATTTTTTGATTAGTAAAGCCTATTATACCATAAATGATTTTCTAAATGATAATAATATTGCTATTAAATAATAATATACGATTTTGTGATACAGACCAATTTCATTGACAATTAAACATTCTTTATTTATTATTGACAAATACACTAAATGGATTAAAAAGTAATGTAAAGGGTTTTTTTAGACATATTTTGATTAGTTATTTATTTATTGTTATTTTAAATAATTAAGTGTAACATTTGCATGCCAATTACGGTAAAATACAGTGGACTATTTTGCTTTATGTACCATCATCTCTAACCTGTATTTAGCAAATAAAGACTTTTGATTTGATTTGATTTGATTTGATCGGGAGATAGCGGAGAAGGATATGCGCAAACACAGGTGCACTCTCTATTCCCTCACTGTCATAGTCCTGTCGCAGGCAATTTGTATGATGCCGCGTTTTACAAACGGCGTCGTCCGTTTAAAACATTAAAATCCTTACGAATATTCGATTTTTCTTTCGTAGCAATAGCACATTGCTAATGTGGACGAGCCGTAAGGCATGTGTTCTGTGGGCGTTATTGTTTATTTCCGCAGTGATTGTTTTCTTACAACTTCAATAAATAAATACGCTTTAAAATTATTGTTGATGTTTGTTTATATCAACTCAATACATATTCACACCTGTTTTTTTTACGGTAGAGTCGATTAGAGCGCGTACCAAAAAGTTTGGGTCCTCATATCTCTGCCGAATGACCAAGGCATGGAATTCTCTGCCAAGGCACGTGTTTCCTTCTTCCTTCAATCCTGGGTTCTTTAAGCGGGGCGTGAAAAAGCATCTTCTCAGGCCGTCAAAGTAGAGACCTCAACATCGCCTCGGCTACTGTGGGGGCGATGTGGAGGCCACTGCTCTTAGACCACACGACTGCTTACCATCAGGTGGAGTGTGGTCATTTTGACGAGCAAAATAAAAAAAATAAAAAACTACAGACTTTCACTTGCTACAATTCTAGTATATCTCTCATCATCATCAGGGGTTCTTCTCGTAGCCCCATGCAGGGTCTCAGAATAGCCTTTCTTGGTGGTAGTCGTCGCCGCCTGTTCATACAGTCGGAACACTAGGGTGAGCCCGTGCGAGCCCCTTGGGCAGTCCGGGTCGTCAGAGCCGGTGGTTAGCGCAGCTTGCGAGCTCCAGCCCGCACGGGTTTATAATTCTTGTAAATAATTTGCGTATATATTATGTTGTTAATTATTTAATTATGTCATTAATACATCGCACTATGTTACTTTCCTCAATAAAAGTTACAATTTTATGTTAAAATATAAACCTATATCTGGAGAAATATAGGTGCATCTAGGATATACGAGCGAGCGTTTTTTTTAAATTTTCATTTATTTATTACATACACACAACACAATCTAGCCCAAACTAAGCAGAGCTTGTAGTATGGGTACTTGACAATGGATAAACATACATTATATACTTTTTTTTTGTATATACTTACATATCATACATAGAAACACCCAGACCAAGACAAACATTCAGGTTCATGCACACAAATGTTTGACTTGTGCGGGAATCGAACCCGCGACCTCAGGCGTGGCAGTCAGTTACACTAACCACTTCGCCATCGAGGCCGACAATACAATACTAGATCTTTCCTGCGGCTTTGCCTCCGTAGGTTATGTTAATAAAAGTACCTTTTTCTGGATGACAGCTGGCCTATCTCCTATTCTGTACCTTAGACAATGTGTATGCGAAATTACATGATGATCGGTCGAGTACTTGAGGCGTGAAAGTGTAACAAACAAACAAACAAAATCACATTTGCATCTATAACATTAGTTAGCATTATATGTAGTATGTGTAATTGTATATTCTATTAGTATATAAATGTTTATCTTATCTTATCTTATCTTAAACTCAAAGATTATTTTCTATATTTAGAACCGTGTTTTCTTTAGTTTATCTGTTGTAATCTTATTACTCAGCATGGCTTAGTCATCCGCATCTGTAGTATTGCCAGACAGAAATAAGACTTGCATTTGTGACCTAGTTTTAAAACATACATAGGTACATACTTTCACGCCTATATACTTAAAGGGGTAGTCAGAGAGGTTTTACGTCCACATTGCCTCCGTGGTGCAGCGGTAGTGAAGGCGACTGCTGTGCATGAGGTCTCGGATCCGAATCCCGGGTCGGGCCAACAAAATGTTATTGGAGTTTTCTGTTAAGAAATCTCAATAGCAGCCCGGAGTTAGGAAGTTGGTGGTGTTAGACACCCCGTGCCTCGGAAAGCACGTAAAGCCGTTGGTCCTGCGCCTGATCTCTCTCCGGTCGTGTCGGATTACCGTCCCATCGGATCATGAGAGTTAGGGAACAGAGAGCGCACTTGTGTTTGCGCTCACACTTATGCACTATAATATCTCATACGTAGATGGCCAGTCTCCGTTAAGACTTGCCGCCGTGACCGAAATTCGATCTGGAGGACCAAAGAAAAAATATTTCTCCCATATTTCACCAAGTTTCTAAGTCAAGAATATTACGCCCACATTTCACCAAGTTTCTAAGTCAAGAATATTACGCCCACATTTCACCAAGTTTCTAAGTCAAGAATATTACGCCCACATTTCACCAAGTTTCTAAGTCAAGAATATTACGCCCACATTTCACCAAATTTCTAAGTCAAGAATATTACGCCCACATTTCACCAAGTTTCTAAGTCAAGAATATTACGCCCACATTTCACCAAGCTTCTAAGTCAATAATATTACGCCAACATTTCACCAAGTTTCTAAGTCAAGAATATTACGCCCACATTTCACCAAGTTTCTAAGTCAAGAATATTACGCCCACATTTCACCAAGTTTCTAAGTCAAGTCGTAGGAGAGTAATTACACTACACATTTCTAAACTTTATGTTGTTAAAACATCTTCAAACTAATAAACAGATTTCCACAAATTATTGTCCTGTCTTGGACCGAACGGGACAAAAAATTTGTGTGATCCACAAATGGTTGTTCCGAGTCTGGGTGTCCTTTGTGTCCGTTGTTTGAATGTTTGTAAAGTCCCCGCGACACAGGAATTATACCTAGTTCGCGAGTGGTCATTTTAAAGAAAAGATCACATATTTAAATACCAGCTATCATTACGAAAGCACCAGTCATAGTAGAGCTGAGTATATCGAGTGCGACAAGGATAACGCTATACGAAAGCAACGTATAGGTAGGTTACTTCGCGTCAGTATGCGAGCGGTGACGCCGGCACTCCAATACTGCCAGTTATACTGCTACGTCAGAAAGTGCTTGAGAATTTGCTAACAATAACATTGCCTGATTCGGGAATTGAAGTCGAGACCTCAAAATCGCAAGTCACTTTCTTTCTTCTTGCAATAGAAAAAGGTTGACAATACCGAACTCCTCTATATAGGGACAGATGCGTCGTGACTCGTGGCACCCAGGCGTACCTATACCTACTCCTTGCAGTATTCCGCTTCGAACACTTTTCAGCAGATTTCCGCTAAGTAACGCCTAATTCTATTAAGTATATAGTTTTTCGAGGTTTAGATATAACTAGCGGTCGCCTAGTGGTCAAAATTCGACCAAAATTCCTAAGCTTGCTAGTTTGTTTTCTATTTTTCTTTATTACATACCAGCTGTGCCCGCGGTCTCACCCGCGTCAGTCGTATTTGTGGTTACTGCGCCGTTCCCGTGAGCCGTAGCGTGATGTTATATAGCCTATGTCCTTCCCAGGGTCTCAGGCTATCTCCATTCTAAATTTCATCAAAATCGGTTCAGCGGATTGAGCGTGAAAAGGTAACAGACAGACAGACCGACAGACAGACAGACAGACCGACAGACAGACAGACAGACAGTTGCTTTCGCATTTATAATATTAGTAAGGATACATAAGGTACTATTTATTGTAATAAAGAATTGTACGACGTCAGACGAACAATGCCGAAATACTACGAACGCGCTTCGACTGCGTGTGTCAAATGCATGGTTGTTTGCGTGTAGTGTCTTTTCATTAATTTAATGTATATCTAATGCATATTTTATATAAATATTAGGATTCGCCCCTCCTTCTCCATATAAACTTTAACTGTGCCAAATTTCATACTCCTCCGTCCGCGCAATTATCGTAAAAAGGGATACAAAGTTTTTGCTTCACGTAAGAATATATAGGTTATGTAGATATACCTGATTTGTGTTTATAATGCTTCTGACATAATTCATCAGTCACAATTAGTGCCCTATTAAATAGGTGATCACTTTTGTAGATGAGAATTAATGAGTGTTTCGCTATCATGATCTCATCAAATCATTCACTAAATGAACATTTATTAGCACTTGCATAGGCAATTAAGAAACATATCGTGAAAAATTTACCATATATATATATATATATATGGTACATTTTTCACGATATGTTTCTTAATTACGACCGTTGTATACAACGCGTAACAAAAAAGTGTGGTCGTATTTAAGTGTCACATAATATTATAGCCTCTGTACAATGGAAAACCGCGACAAACAAATCCGTATACATTATTTTCACTAATTTTCATTTTCGGGAAGCGGTTGGATGCGGGTGGCCCAAGACCGGTCTGTGTGGAAACCTGGGGGGAGGTCTATGTCCAGTAGTGTTTTGTGAATTGAAAAGACAATAAAAATAAATTATGCTGATAGATCATCATCTCAGCCGAAAGATGACACTGACTGTGATCACGAAGTGATGATGATAGCATCATATCGACACAAATCAATATCATACATTATATGTAGTTGATACTTAAATAACACACACACACAGCTGACTAGGGTGATTTCTGTGAACTCGAAAATGGCTAGGCGCAGTTTGGATAGTAATGTAATGGGTTCGTTTTAATGTTTTAATTCTAGCTTTAATATTATATGTAAATGCGAATATGGGTTTGTTTATTACGCCTTCACGCCTTAACTACTCGACGAATCATCATGAAATTTCGAATACAAGTTGTCACGGGTACAGAAAAGGGCAAGCGTACTTTAGCTACTGTACTTTCATCCAGAAAAAGTACTGTTTGCGAGGGATAGACAATTGACATAACCTACAAATAACTTACATTTATGCGAGCGAAGCCGCGGGCAAAATCTAGTGATAAATAAATAAAATGTTTGAAATTGTCGTAAAATTTTAATTAAAAATTATTTGTGGGAATAGGACACAGATTTATCATATATACATTATGACCCTAAAATATGGCCACACCTTTCCGTTACACCGCCCAGTAGAAACCGAAATATTACTCACTAACTCATAACAAAGCTTTACAAGCTACGAAGAATAAAATTTTCAAACTTGAACTGTCTTTTAAGATACGAGCAGTAGAACCAAACAAGAAAGCAGTAAATGTTAGGTATCAAGCCCTATCAAAGTGTGTATTTTAAGAATAATCCTACATAGTGCAAAGGTTTCCTCGAGATATTTTCCTTTACCGTTAAAGCGTTCCTTCACCGCTAAAGCGTTAAATAATTAACTATTTAATACGCACATAATTTCGAAAAGAACTCGCCGGTCTCGAAATCGAGACCTCGGCGTGACTGTCTAACGGTCTCCCAATAGGCTATAGCTTGTTTACGATAAGATAGGTACCTATATATCAGACTATTTATTGCCGGATATATCATGGAGGACATTATTCTACAGATATGTAAATGATTGTATTTTCGTAGACTTCCAGACTGCTCTAGTTCTAAAAGAAATCGTAGACAACAAATAACACTAACCTATTTTCCTTACAAATTGACAAACAACATTGAATGTCATTATTAGTACCTACCAGCCGGTGATTAGTAATGTCCTCCAGACCGAATTTAGGTCATGGCGCCTAATCTTAACGGAGACGAGCCATCTGCCTTGGGCATATAGTGCAGAAGTGTAAGCACAAGGGTATTTCCTATTCTCTCACATTCATAATCGGATAAGACGACCGACATGACAGAAGCGTGATCAGGCGGAACACCAATGGTTTCACGCAACAACGCCAAACTCCTAACTCCATGCTGCTTTTGAGAATTGTTGACAGAAAAACCCAATAACGGTTTGTAGCCCCGACCCGGGGCTCGAACCTGAGATGTTATGGGCAGCAGTTGCATCTACTACCGCCGCGCCTCTAAAGCCCGTGAGTATTATAGATACAAACATATTGTACAGATTTTAATTTCTTTTTTATAGCCTCTAATAGCATATGATGATATGAGTCATCGACCCCAATCAGCTGTCGACACAACTAAACCGCTACCTATCGGGATTGTAAATTTCTCTTTAAACCTCGCTTAAAGAAATACGAGTTATAGCGATCCAGAATATCGCTTAAAGAGAATCTTTGCTAAAACATAAGAAGGTTTTAAACGATTGAAGTGAAAACTTCTTTAGGCACGTTGAGCTCTCTCCCTCCTCTTTTATGTAGAAAATAAAGCTATCGCTAGCGAAACATGGGTTCAGTAATAGATTGCTAAACATTTAGGGATAGATGAGAATTACCTAACGTAAACTCGTATAACCTTAGCCGACCAGGGACATCACGATCGCGCCAACATTTATACTACGCGACCTACAAGGTAGTCTCTATTTTAATCTGTATGTTTTATATTTTTTACACAAAATCTTATTGAAGTGAACACTTCTTTAGGCGCGTTAAGCACTTCTTGGTTGAACAAAAATCATGGAACTTGCGTCATCGTCACGCTTCCACGCTTTATTATTTCTTTTTAGAATATTAACAATATCTCAGAAATGGTACTATTACGCGCTCTGACTGAATTTGGGTTTTATAAAAAAAGATTTTAATTGTCCTTCGAAATTATATTAATTAGAGAAATAGAATATAAACAAGTGAACAGCTCGGAGATCGGACAGAGACTAAAGCTGGTAGGTTCCTTGGGTGGTTTCTAGGTATGGGAATATGGTTGCTATGGCTCAAAAGTGCTGAGTAAGGCGAAAGTCGAGTCTGGTAAGCGTTAGGCATAGAGAGTACCGGGTATAACAGTACGCAAAAAATAACGCAATGTTGAACCCTTTAATAACTCCTAAGAGAGTATCAGAAACTAGCATCCGACTGACCGCATTTTTTTTTTGTTTATAAAGAAGTGTTTAATATGATCAAGGATTAAAGTTTTCACTTCTAAAAAAATTGCGTCGGTCTTTGGGGTCTGCCCCAATTTCCTTTTTTTTTCAGGTCACTACCGCACTAGGAATAAATTCTGTGTCGCGGGGGACATACATTCAAACAACGGACACAAAGAACACCTAAACTCAGAACAACCATTTGTGGATCACACAAATTTTCGCCCCGTGTGGGACAAACTCACGAACGTTTGAGAGCTTTTCATTCTAGGTGTGATACATTTCTACCTTCTCTTTGAAGGATATGCAGGGGTACGTATTATTGTATTAAATTTATAAACAGACTAGCATTATAGTTAGCTGATTCGTGTGTGTCTTCAGATTCGAAGAATTTGTCGAGACTGTTCTTATGGTTGGACAATTACAATGTCTTCATCACACTGCCTGTCCATATTTATCTGATAATATTGTTTCTAACCGACTTCTGAAAAGAAGAAGGCTCTATACTAGACGCATATGTTTATTTTTAAGGTAATATATTCAAATGCATATTTAACTTGAAATTGTTCTTTTTTGACTGCCAGGACAAAGTTCTTTCAATCCTTTTTTCATTCACCCACAATGGCATCTTATCAATGTTTCCCACTATTCGGCGTTTTTAGAATAATATATTATTTACACAAACACCTATTCACGTCACGTATGATTGCACAAAACAATAAGAAGCGTGTTTATTAGTCGCGAGGGCCCTTTTTTTTTTGATCAAACAGTAGCTATTGTTCATAAGAATCTGAGTTTTCGGAGTGAGAGAGGCCAAGGCTCTCGAATAATGATCGGTGACGTACCTAATGTGCAAGATCTTCAAAATGTTGTACAACTTTATAATCATTATAGATTTTGCCCGCGGCTTCGCAAGCATTAATGTGATTTTGTCATTTTTATTCTAAGGGAACACTACTACTTTTTCTGGATGGAAGGTACGCTATGACCCTTTCTGTATTACTTAAAACGTGTATATAAAATTTCATGATGATCGGGCATGTAGTTAAGACGTAACAAACAAACAAATTCATATTCGCATTTATAACATTAGGAAGAATTGCGTACATGGAGAAGTGTGACATTTAACACAGTTAGAGTTTACATGGAGTAAGGTCGCAGAAAGCAAATGTTAATCGTTTTTTATTTAATGATTTACTGTTGAATTTAGTCGAAGCGAATATATTTGAGACATTTGTAAGTACACATACATGGGACAAACAAGGTATTCAGAAAGTCATTCAGATTCAACGCAAGACAGAATTTTTAACATCAGTTATTATTTAAAAATAACACGAATTGTTGCGTGAACTTGGCTGGCGTTTTAACAATGTGTTTTCGGCAGAATATAATATAATTCTATGGTTTCGTGTATGGACATTCTTTGGCCATGACGTGGTGTAATAAAAACGAAATAATATCGGGATTTTATTACTTTAATATGATTTGTAATATACTTAATTTCGTACATTTGGAATGTAATATCGTAATGTGTTACACATATGCGATATATAAATAGAGTCCATACTTTTTGCTGTTAGGAAAAAAGGAACTGTCAAAATTCAAAATTCGAATTAAGAAGATTGTTTGAATTTTACCTATATTTACTTTTTTTGAGTCTATGTGGCTATTGATATTACAAAATGCCATTACGAGAGACCTTCATTATTTATTTTAATTTCAAATATTAATTTAAAGACACTTTTTATTCAGAGCCGATTTTTCAATCGTCAGATAACTTTTATCTCGGGAATATGTTTGTCGTTTTGACAGCTATTATAAAAATATAGAAAATATGTCAAAGCGAAATTTTTATTCTTTGGATAAAAGTTAACAGACTATTAAAACATCGGCCTTTATAAACCTTTTATACTTATGTTATTGATTTAATGGCAAATTACGATTCCTGAATTTAGATTAAGTGGTAGATATTCGTTAGTGCTGGTAAGTATACTTCCAAATAAGTCAAAACACCATAGAATAAAGAATATCACGCACCGAGATTCTTTAGTTATACAATAGTTTCACTAAGATATAGAATTTTCTTTTTAATCGACTTATCTATGTATATCAGCACCTTCTAGTCGATACTTAAACAACACTTACAACTGATATGGTGATCTCTGTCCACCCAAAAATGACTGATAGTGATGTAATGCGTTTCGATAAATAAAATGTTTAAAATTGTCATAAAATTTAACTCACATAATTATATGGCACTTCGGTTATTTTTCAGGTATTATTATATATTATGACCACACCTTTCTGTTACACGCTGTATGTATAATTGTGGGTGAACACGTGTAACAGAGGTGAGATTTGATTTAACCCTTCTTACTCAAGGACTTTGACTCCAATTAAAGTCGATTCGTAATCCTAATTAATATTATAAATGCGAATGTGAGTTTGTTTGTCACGACTTAACTACTCGAGCGAGCATCATGAAATTTCGTATACACGTTGTCACATGAGAAAAGAAAGAACAACAGAGAAGGACATAGGGTACCTACATTTCATCCAGAAAATAGGACTGTTACTAAGCTAACGTACATTTATGCAACCGAAGCTGCGCGCAAAATCTAGTATGCAAAAAACCGAAAGGTCGTTGATTAAATCTATACTAATATTATAAAGCTGAAGAGTTTGTTTGTTTCAATGCGCTAATCTCAGAAACTACGGGTTCGATTTGAAAAAATATTTTTGTATTGGATAGCCTATTTACCGAGGAAGGTTATAGGCTACATAACATCACGCTACGACCCACGGGGGCGGTGCAGTAATCATAAACGCGGGTGAAACCGCGGGCACATCTAGTGTATTGAAATTCGTAAACTCCAAAATGGCGATGTCTTATTAATAGAACAATTCGGGATTGTCAACATTTTTCTATTGTTTTCGCTCACGTTTATAATCCAAAGAATTATATTATTTTTAAGCCTAAATGAATTCACAAACGATTATGCAAATATATAACTTTAACTTTTATACATTTTATTGCGGTTATTTATATTTATTATTATTTTTAGCTTTTTCTGTGTCTCGTGACTAGGGTTGCCAACCGTACTTTATAATAAAGTATTGTACGTTATTTCGGGCAAACGTACTTTATTAGGAAAATAAAGTAAGTACGTGAAAATACTTTATTTTACCCATGTCGACTATTACAGGTTTTATTTTATTGTTTACTTAAAGCATCGCTATAGAGTTTCCCTAAATTGGATAAAAGCCTTCGTTTACCTTAGGTATGTACATATATTGTAACCATCCGTTTGCGACGTTCTTCGCTAGTAATTATTTGTTAGATGGCACTAACATCAATAAAAATATAGTAACAAAAAGGCAGATTAAATAAATAATACTTTATTTTCAGATCTTTTTTACCTCAGTTAGTAAATATATACTCTATTCGTTAAAAATAAAGGTGGCAACCTTACTCGTAACGACGAGCCAACAGCCGAACTGGTATTAAGCAGTAGTATTCAAATTAAATATATTGATATTAGGCAGGCTAAGTAGGTACTAAATTTCTCCTTGTCCTTTTCTGTTCCCCTGACAACGTGTATGCTAAATTCAATGTTAATCGGCAGAGCAGTTAAGGCGTGAAAGCGTAACAAACAAACTCACATTCGCATTTATAATATTAGTTAGGATTAGGATTTAGATTCACGCCGGTGTCCTGAAAGGATAAGCAGGGATTACGAATTTCCACTTGCTACGATCCTGGCATATTTCCCTTGCTTCATTCACTCTTATCATACTCTTTATGCACGCTCGTTGGTTAAAGGTAATCTTGTGACTGACACTGCGCCGAGTATTATGGGTTCAATCCTTACATGGGACAAAAATTTGTATATATATATATATTTTTTTTTTATACGACTAAGGCGGCAAACAAACATAAGGCCCTCCTGATGGTAAGTGGTCACCGTAGCCTATGGACGCCTGCAACACCAGAGGCATCACTTGCGCGTTGCCGACCCTTTAGGAAAGGAAGTGGGAAGGAGAAGGAGCGGGAAGGGGGAAAGAGGGTGTGGCCCATAAATAGTTGTTACGTGTTTAGGTGTACTGTGCTAAGTTGTTTAATTGTTTGTAAAGACTTTTTGAAATAATTATTTCTATCATTTCAGAATAATATTGATGTACAGGCTACCAACGTGCACTAGGCTAGTGTGAGCTATTGACTGCTCGCATGGCGTCGTGGTTGACGGACAACCCACGGACACAAACAACACTTAGACTCGAAACAACTATTTGTGGATCTCATAAATGTTTGTCCCGTGTGGCGATCGAACCTACAACACTGGGCGCGGTGACGGCGGCGAGGCGACGACTTAAACCCCTACGTCACGCGTGCAGTTTAATATTTAATATTTATTTATTTATTTCAAAAACTATTATCTATCATTACAGGTAAATATATCTATATATTAATACGTGAAGCGAAAACTTTGGATCCCTTTTATCGAAAATTGGGCGGACGGAGGAGTATGAAATATCGCACACTTATAGTTTATACATAGAAGAAGTGACGAATGCTAATATTTTTATAAAATATGCATTAGAAATTCATTAAATTAATGAAAAAACACTACACGCACACAACCATGCATTTGACACACGCAGTCGAAGCGCGTAACTATGGTTACATATATCAATATATAATGACATAATATGTCAGCAATATCTTACAGGCAAACTTTGGTCGAATTTCGAGCACTAGGCGACCGCTAGTATAGTTTTAATTACGTAAGTAATAGGTATAAATAACAACTGACACCCTCTAAAAATAAATATTTTGGATTTAAAATACTTAATGATTTATATCTATTATTCGTAGGATTGCTTATGTGAGTCATATAAAGATTTTATAGTTTATATTAGATTCATTAAAAGGTATATAGTTTTAATTACGTCTTAATAACTAATATGATCTAACAGTCATAAGCGGCTAAGTGAAAGTGTCAGCGGCTATTTCCTACCTACCACTACAAACATGACCTTTCTGACAGATAGCCAAAAACAATAAGTAAGAGATATAATAACAACCGACACCATCTAAAAATAAATATTTTGGATTTAAAGTCCTTAATGATTTATACCTATTATTCGTACGATTGCTTAAATATGTGAGTCATATAAAGATTTTATAGTTTATGTTAGATACATTAAAAGATGTCAGAAATTGTATAAATAAATACGTATTACTAAAACTAGTTATAGGTTTATATTTATACAACTTAGACTAAACCAACCTGTTAAAGGCCCTACTATCTAACCGTAAATTTTATCAAAATTTGTTGAGTGATTTCACTGTTAAAACATAACAAATATGCAGAGCGACTTTCGCATATATAAATACTAGCTGTGCCCGCGGTCTCGCCCGCGTCATTGGTATTTGTGGTTACTGCGCCACTCCCGTGAGCCATAGCGTGATGTTATATAGCCTATGTCCTTCCCAGGGTCTCAGGCTATCGCCATTCCAAATTCATCAAAATCGGTTCAGCGGATTGAGCGTGAAAAGGTAACAGACAGACAGACAAAGTTACTTTCGCATTTATAATATTAGTAAGGAGGTAAGGATAAATCGACGGCGACGAGAAAACGAGTATAGCAATAAAGTACCTATTTCATACCTTTACTAAAAGAAGCTTCGAAACCTAAAATTAATATGATTTACATAATATTGTCTTCCCTTTGCGCGAATGTTATTCATTGAAATTAAACTACTATATACGGATTTTATCGCGTTGTTTATTTGACACTTTATTACAAAATTTTGAAAAACTGTTATATAATTAATAAACTGTTAATAAAGTGTCAAATAAACAACGCGATAAAATCCGTATATAGTAGTTTAATTTCAATTAATATGATTTCTTCTTTTAATTCTCATGCTATTTTGCTCATTTTTATATGTGGACTTACCTAGTTTCTTATAAAAAAAAATCTTTAAAAATATTGTTCGACCAAGATCCATCTACATATGAATTATGATCCATCTACTACAAGTACAAGGTACAATACGTGCGATCAACATGAATGCCCATTATTGTTGAGTAAGAATTATCCAAATCGTAAATGAATTCATTAAACAAACAAATTCCACTTTACACTGGATTCTTCAAATAGGTATAATAAATAGTAGGTACGCGAAACACCTCGGCACTCAAACAACGGTCGTCAATCTAGTGTAGGTATCGAGATCGAGTATTTATTGTCATAATCGAGGCTCACGTGCAGTCGAGAGCGCGCCTCCATAAGCGCGACTCGCGTCACTACACACGTCAAAAATTGGCGCGAAACGATCTTTCAATTCTCGTAATTTATTTTTAAAGTTCTTGTGATTTATTAAAATAAAATACATTTAGTGTAAAACGAATCATATTTTATATTGATGGAATAATAGTTCAAAGTATTAGTGTGATTTAGTTTAAGTGAGTGTGAAAATGAAAACATTTTTGTTTATTTTTTTGGCGGGCTACGCTGTTAAATGTGATGACAAGTAAGTGACATTTAATGATTTTTTTTGAGATTTATCTTTTATTTATTAATATATGTAGTTTATAACTTTTAAAGAAACCATGTTTGTCGTATACCTATTTGCGAGATTTTTACATACGAGAGGCGGAGAAAGTATATTTAAATTTTAAACTTTTATAACGAAGTAGCTGTATAATAAATACATTTAATACAAATAGTGTAATTAACACCAATAATGCAGATTATTAAAAATCTCCTAATATATTCAGTCTTTAATACATTCAATTCAAAAATAAATATGTTATAGAAATACTTTTTATTTATTTATATTTTTTATTAATGATTTCTAATTACATTATAAAATTGATTTATTTTTAAATTTTGCTTAATAATTTTTGTATTTTAATTTATTTAATATTTCTACTTATTTTAGAAATAATTACTCCTTAATTACACACAAAAAACAATAGTATGTCTAATCAAACGTACGGTGAACTTTTTTCTTTGTGTATCTTTTTTGGCAAGCGTCGTTGAATTCAGGCAATGTCAAGGCAAGCTATCAGTCAGCCAAACGCGGATGCTTACCTATTGTTATAATAATAATGTAAACACAAATAGAAAGAAAGAAATTTCTTTGTCATAATGTAAACAATAGGTACACTTATATAAGATCTCTCAACTTTCGAAGCTGGTTCGATCTCCGCGCGTTACTAAAATTAGTATTACTGATATAATATAAATATATTTTTAAATGCAAACATTTAAATTTCGAGCGCTGTTTATTGTTCTAGATTTTTAAAATAAAATGTGCTCCGGTTTCTGAAATAGTATGACCTAGGTATGCAAAATACAATACATATAAATACTAGACTTTTGAAACTGTTAGCGCTGATCTAGATCTGTATAACGTTTTAGTCTAGACTGGAAAATAAATATTATATTGAATTATAAATATACGCGGTGAAAAAAAGTGATTCTTTCTTTCTTGATGAAATGATGAGGATTGTAAATAAACTTTGACAGTTTAAGACTTGAATAAGTTTCAAAATGATAGTAAGTGAAATTATACGTAAAAATTATATACTTAATGATATAAATTATTGTTAACTTCCGTTGAAAAACATGACTAAAGAATAACTTGCGGGCACCGTACGGGGTTCGAATCCAGGCAGAATAATTTTGTGTAATTTACAACTAGTTTGGAATATTCCTTACACGCAATAGATTAAGTACCTAATATTTCTATAATATTTTCTAAATACCAATAATAAGATTAGGATATCAAAGAATCAGTGTAATATTATTTTTGTTATTGAAATAGGTATAAAATGTTTGAATACTTAGAATTTAAAATGTATCTCGTAAAAATATTATGTTCTTATTATTGTACAAGAAAGGCATAATATAATAATAATATCAGCCATATTTATAAACTGTCCCACTGCTGGGCAGGAGCCTCATCTCAGTGTGAGAAGGTTTAGGCATTTTATTTTTAATTTTATCATATTATTTTTTATGTCTCGTAAATTTATAGCATCGAAATTAGAACCTCATGGTCCCAAGTATCAGTAGGTAATCGGTATTACAAACAGTCATAAATTGAGAATTAAGCACACACTTTTAATAACTAAATCCAGTCTCGCACTTGACCGCATTTTGAGCGTACATTTACAGGTCATTGACATATGAGTAAATAAAAATAAATTTTGCCACAGTGCCAAAGTGAACAAAGATTTACTCTATGACATAAATTGTCTATGGAGGGTGACCATTATGGAAGTATTACATATAAATAAGTTTAAAATCAGATAAATATACTATATCATTACTTTGCCTCTATTAAAAAAAAACTTCTTCATGTTATCCTAACTAATATTATAAATGCGGGTTGTTGTACATTCGTCACAAAGTAAATTCGTCACGAAAAAAGTATGTGTAAATTGGTCACAATTCTAATTTATGCAATAAATTTCCAATATATTAATTTTGTTTATTGTAAATTCGTCACATGGTTTTTACCCGCACCGATAGCAAAAAAATTAAACATCTAAGTAGTAGAATAAAAATGTTGTATATTTTTCATAATCACAGTAGGTTTAATAATTTACCTTACATCTACATAAAAATCACAGTTCTCAAGTGGACGACTTGCCCACAACATTACAATTATAAGATAAACAATAGAAAGACAAATAAATCGGGTAGTATTTAACTGTTCCTCAATTTTTCAGCAAAATATGCTTACTAAAATATTTTAAAGACATCAAACTAAGTCGACGGAGCCCCGCTTCGCGGGGCTCCTATTTTTCAATGGGTTTAAGGAGGAACCTAACATAACCTAACCCTTTCGAGACGGAATGCGGTGATTTGAGGCGTATAGGTGCTCGTTATGATATATTTTAGTAAGCATATTTTACTGTGCAATTAGTATTTTGATGGTCATTATATTTAATCCCAATTAAATCACAGTAATAATCATAATTATATATTTTTAATATAACATAACACGTATAAAAAATCACAGATGACGAGTTGCTGACTTGCTTACAACTATATAAATAAATATAATAACCTAGTACGGAACACCTACGTAAAAATTATAGCTCTGCGATTAGAGCGATGATGGAGCGCTAAAATCAATAACTTTGCTTGCTATCGCTACTTTAAGCAAAAATGATGTAAAATGAGGATTTGTGACAAATTTACCATAACCCTCATGTACCTGTAAGGAATTTACACATATTTTTTAACACATGTGACAAAATTACTTTCAATGTATGGATTTTTCAAAATGTAAATTTTTCGTTTCGTCACAAAGTAAATATCAAAATTGAAATTTACTTTGTGACGAATGTACAACAACCCATAAATGCGAATGCGAGTTTGTTTGTTACGATTTCACGTCTTAACTACTAAACTGATCAATGAATAAAATTTCGCATACACGTTGCCAGGGGAACAGAAAAGGTACCCCTTTCATCAATATCTCGAGCGAAACCGCGGGCAAAAGCTAGCCTAATATTGTCTTATGTTTACGCGAATGTTATACATTGAAATTATACACTATACGGATTTTGTCGCGTTGTTTATTTTACTTTAAACACTTTTATTACATAATGTTGAAACACACTACCTACTATTATTGAACTTTACTACTATTTAAGCTATTTAATTTAATTAAACCTTTTTATTTAAGTTTACACTTTACCCCGACGTTTCGGTTGCTTTACAGCAAGCATGTTCACGAGGAGACTAAGATGGTAGTTGTCTCTATGTTCTGAAATGTACCTTTTCTATTCTAGTTTTTGTAAATTCTCCAGAACGAATATCGGTCATGAGGACAACTCTTAACGTAGACTGGCCATCTGTGTGTGAAATATTATAGTGCATCAGTATATATGTGTGCAAACACAAGAGCACTCTCCATTTCTCCACTTTCATCGTTTGATGGGAGGGCAGTCCGACACGACCGGAGAGAGATCAGGCGCAGGACTAACAGCTTTAGGAGCTTTCAAAAGCTCGAGGGTGTGCAACACCGAAAACTTTTTAAGTCCGAGCTACTATTGAGAATTTCAATACGTTTTTATTCAAATGTTTGCATTCTCAATAGCAGCTGGACTCGATTCGAAACAAGGACCATAAGCACAGTCTACTTACCGCTGCCGCACTACCAAGGCAGGTTTGGAAGACGGTGATAACTTCGAATTTCCTGACAAAAATATCCAGATCACTTTGTAACTATGATTCAGAATCATCATAACTCATAACGAATAGTTACTTTCCACAAAATTGTATTGAAATATTAAGGTTTAGAGTCTAAAGTTATCAGCAAAAAGTTAAATAAAAGGTAGATTTTAAGGATTTTCTGGCACTCAAAACACAAGTTTAATCATAGCTTAGGTCAAGCTACTTGTGATTTGCAATGTATATGAAAATATTGTGCACTACTGTAGTTCCTAAAGTGAATTGTAAATAAGTAAATATTAAATACTAGCTTTTGCCCGCGGCTTCGCTCGCGTTAATTTAGAATTTAACAATCAATTCGGGTTGTACTCTGCTTGTAATAATATAATTCAATCATGATTCGAAAGACACGTGGCGCCATCTATTATCATAAGAACGTTATTATTGTTTTCCTCAGGAACAGTAATTTTTTTCGGGATGAAAGGTAGCCTATGTCCGTTTCAGTACACCTGTCAACGTATAAGCAAAATTTCAGGATGATCGGTTCAGTGGTTTAGGCGTGAAAAGGTAACAAACAAACAAACTCATTTTCGCTTTTAATATTACTAGCTGTGCCCGCGGTCTCACCCGCGTCAGTGGTATTTGTGGTTACTGGGCCGCTCCCGTGAGCCGTAGCATGATGTTATATAGTCTATGTCCTTCCCAGGGCCTCAGGCTATCTCCATTCCAAATTTCATCTAAATCGGTTCAGTGGTTTGAGCGTGAAAAGGTAACAGACAGACAGACAGACAGACCGACAGAGTTACTTTCGCATTTATAATATTAGTAAGGATTAGTTAGGATAATTTCTCTTTCACGGATATTTTCCTAATGTGTTAGAGAAAACCCGGCTGTTTAGGAGGCTTTCACGGGGACATGGGTCCAACATGCAGAGGCCCTTCGAGACTAAGGTAGGATGAAACGCCTACCGCGGTACGAACCACAGCAGGTGTAGGACTATTGCTGCCTATGGATTCCTATTTATATGGGTTATTAGGATGGGTGTTTGATGGGCTGGTATAATGAAAACTACGCATGAAAAAACGGCGGCTGCCAGATATACTGTCCCAGTACATAATCGGAATGGCAAACATTATCTATATATTAATACGTGAAGCAAAAACTTTGTACCCCTTTTTACGAAAATTGCGCGGACGGAGGAGTATGAAATTTGGCGCAGTTAAAGTTTATATGGAGAAGGAGGGGCGAATCCTAATATTTTTATAAAATATGCATTAGAAATACATTAAATTAATGAAAAAACACTACACGCATACAACCATGCATTTGACACACGCAGTCGAAGCGCGTAACTATGGTTACATAATATATAAATATATAATAACATAATAATATCAGCAATATCTTAGAGGCAAACTTTGGTCGAATTTCGAGCACTAGGCGACCGCTAGTTATTATTAAGGTTTACAGTCAAAAGGTCACCATTAAAACAGCTATGGCCATCGTCGGTCACCTATTACCATCAGATAGTCCGACTTATCCACCACAAAAGAAACATATTATATCTATAAGACCACCATCGCTACACGCGATGTGACCGTTTCGCGTCAATTTAGATAATAAACAGTCCAGCTTGACATTAGCCTTGTTTGTTAAAGAACCATATTGATTGTGAACTAATCACATTAACGATAGAAGCCGGCTAACGTCATTGATAACACTCACGGAGCATCACGGTGACTTATACAAAAGGGAGTAGAGTAGGTAGACGTGCATGACGTATCATATCTGATGGTCAAACCATTGAGTTAACAGTCCTTCCTTGAACATGACTGCTGAGAAGCAATCAAAATTGGGGGATAATAATGATATTTAAATTGTTAATATTATAAAAATTACTATAATTATATAATCACATCAATACCCACAAAATGGTTTGGGCAGTGTTTCCTTTACAGAAACGGATGTGCTTAGGGTACTTAAGAGATTGGATAGTTGTAAGGGAGCTGGTCCAGATGGTCTACCGCCACTGTTTATAAAAAGATGCGCAGTCAATTTATGCCTCCCACTTAAAATTATCTTCAATTATTCCATGAAATCATCCCAATATCCCTCCGAATGGAAATTAGCACATGTGGTACCAATATATAAGAAAGGTGAGGCAAACAATATTAAAAACTATCGTCCTATATCCATATTGTCAGTCTTCTCGAAAGTGTTTGAGTCTCTTCTGTGTCCTATTTTAACGTCTCACTCGAAAGTACAGTTAGCTCCACAACAACATGGATTCTGCGCAAATAAATCAACTGTAACGAATTTGGTTCTGTATGTCAACGATCTCAGCCAATCCGTAGACTCACATAAACAGGTAGACTCTATCTACACAGATTTTAGCAGCGCATTCGATAAAGTGGATCATAGACTGTTATTGCAGAAGCTCGCAAATCTTGGTATATTTGGCCAACTTTTGCAGTGGTTCAAGTCCTATCTCTCCAAAAGGAAACAAAGAGTTGTTGTTAGTGGTCATCAGTCCACGCTCTACTTTTCCACATCTGGAGTCCCACAAGGATCCCACTTAGGGCCAATTTTGTTTATTATATTTGTCAACGATATAGTAAATTGCATTAAACACAGCTCTTGTTCCATCTATGCAGATGATGTAAAATTATACAAGGTGATTGAATCAGATACAGACATATCTCTGCTCCAAAACGACCTTGATTCGGTATATTCCTGGTGTATTATTAACAGAATGATTCTTAATCCTGAAAAATGTTACCATATAACATTTACTAAAAAACATAAAGCGCTTGAGTCGTCATATATCCTCAATGGAAAACTTCTGCAAAAAGTCAACACAATACGAGATCTGGGAGTGCTCTTAGACTGTAAGCTCACGTTTATACCACATATTGACAATATCGTCGTTAAATCTGGAAAAACACTGGGATTTGTAAAAAGAATTTGTCATGATTTTAACTCCACCCAAGCTCTCAATGTGCTGTACAATACGTATGTACGCAGTGTTTTAGACTACGCGTCGCCGGTCTGGAATCCTGCTTATAGAACACATGTGAATCGTATAGAGCGCATTCAAAAAAATTTCACGCGTTATCTACGGTATAAATCCAACACCCTTTCATATGATACGGATTACAGGGAGAGACTTAGACACTTCAATATGATATCCCTAGAACATCGTAGGCTAGTTCACGATTTAACTTTACTGTACAAAATTATAAACGGCTTCATACAGGTCCCGAGACTGACCAAAGAAGTCTATATATCGGTGTCACGTGAGAGCATCCCCAGAGCCGATCGAAAATTGAATTTGTTCTATCCTCGCCCAGCTCGAACTAACCTCGGTCATTTTGCGCCAATGAATCGACTAATGAGAGCATTTAACGAAAATCACACTCGTTCAAATGACATTGACATCTTCTCCAACACTCTATCACAGTTTCGCAAACTACTGTCAACCTGTCAGCTTAAACAGTAAATGACAATATATTATATGTCAAAGGAGCAACCCTACCATTTTATTTTTTATTTTTTAAGTTGTTAAATGTGTTTTTTTTTCTTTTGTGTTTAGATTGAATATTAACCGTGCTTTAGTTTTAATAATTTTATTAGATTTAGTTTTAATTTCATTTACAATAAATCCAATGTATTTAGTTTTGTAAAAGTTAATTTAAGTTAAGCTTTATTATTTTAATATTGTATGCATATTGTAGTTTTTAGTGAGTAAGTTCAATGAAAGTGCTGTGCACTCCTGTAAGTGACTGGTTCACTCCAGTATAAAAAGTATATGTAAAGTAATCTAATGAAAAGTGTATTAGTGAATAAGTCGTTGGGGTGCCATAAATAAATAAATAAATAAATAATAAAATGTCCGCCAGACCGAATTTCGGTCACGGCGGCCAATTTTAACGGAGACTGGCTATCTGCGCAGGATATTATAGTGCACAAGTCTGTGCGCAAACACAAGTGCACTCTCTGTTCCCTAACTCTCATGATCCGATGGGACGGTAATCCGACACGACCGGAGAGAGATCAGGCGCAGGACCCACGGCTTTACGTGCTTTCCGAGGCACGGGGTGTCTAACACTGCCAACTTCCTAACTCCGGGCTCGAGATTTCTTAAAAGAAAAACCCAATAACTTTTTGTTGGCCCGACCCGAGATTCGAACCCGAGACCTCATGCACAGCAATCGCATTCGCTACTGCTGTAGTTAAAATAAAGTAACTTTATTTAACTACAGTTTGTAACACGCGATAGAGTGCACGCTCCCTAACTTTCTTTCTTTGAGGCGCTTAGTAGAAGTAGCATCGGTAATGAATGCGTCTGCTGTGCGTGAGGTCTTGGGTTTGATTACCCTATAGGACAGTATTATCGGGGTTTTCTGGCAAGCAATTCTCACTGCCTATCTGAAAGCATATCTGGTATAATATATAATAACTAGATGTGCCCGCGGTTTCACCCGCCTTTATGATTACTCCGCCGCCCCCATGGGTTGCAGCGTGATGTTATATAGCCTACAACCTTCCTCGATAAATAAGGAATCCAACAAAAAAATATTTTTTCAATTCGGGCCAGTAGTTCTTGAGATTAGCGCGTTCAAACAAACAAACAAACTCTTCAGCTTTATAATATTAGTATAGATATCAGCTCTGAATAAAACGGCACGGGCACAAGCCTCTGCTCAGTACAAGAAGGGTTAGGCCATAGTCTACCACGATGGCCCAGTGCGGGTTGGCAGACTTCACATATCTTCGAAAACATTATGGAGAACTCTCAGACATGCAGGTTTCCTTACGATGTTTTCCTTCACCGTTAAAGCGAGCGATAATTAACTATTTAATACGCATATAACTTCAAAAAGTCAGAGATGCGCGCCTTGGGTTCGAACTCGAGATCTCTGCGTGGCAGTCCAACCGTCTCGCGCTAGGCTATCGCCGCTTTATTTAATCTATACTAATAATAGCTGAAGAGTTTGTTTGTTTGTTTGTTTGGTTGAACGCACTAATCTCAGGAACTACTGGTTCTAATTGAAAAATATTTTTGTGTTGGATAGCCTATTTATTGAGGAAGGCTATATAAAATCACACTACGACCCAAGCGGACGGCACAGTACCCATAAACGCGGGTGAAACCGCGGGCACAGCTAATTTAAAATATTAATCAGGTCATTAGAGCTTCGCTGATTTGCAGCATGAATGGACCGGACCGGCTCGACCGGGAAAAGACTACCTTCTCACAGAATATCGACGTGAAATAGCAGTATTCCTACTGTTGTGTTTTGTTCGGTGAGTGAGAGTGCCGGAGGCCCAATCACCCCCTTTACCCCTTCCCGCTCCTTCTCCTTCCCACTTCCTTTCCTAAAGGGTCGGCAACGCGCAGGTGATGCCTCTGGTGTTGCAGGCGTCCATAGGCTACGGTGACCACTTACCATCAGGTGGGTCGTACCTATGCTTGTTTGCCACCTAAGCAGGATAAAAAAAAATAAAAATATTCTAATGTAACTTCCATCGAATCAATCTTATTATTAATTTTAAATGACATATACTACATTGATATAACAACAACCTCAATGCAATATTGGTTGCTAGGCAACCGCGGTGAATCATATCAACAGCGAATCTGGAGCAAATTCCTCCCATGCCATATTAAACTTTATATGTTCGTGTTAAAGTCGATATTCCTTCAACACAATTGTGATGTTTTTGCATCGATAACTGGGTGAATATTTACAAATATATTTTGTTATGTTTGTTTACATTTGTGTTCGCTCGTATGTTTTGATTCGCCTTACTCGATGTCGAAATTGTGGATTGGGGTCGGATGTGAGGTATAAGGTGTAAGGAACTTTGATACTACTTCAATTTATCTTCACGACTAGCTTTTGCTCGCAGCTTCGCTCGCGTAAAAGTAGATTAGATAAGTTTATGTTAGTGACAATACTTTTTTTGTAGCCTATGTTACTCGGTGATAATAAAGCTTTCTAATGGTGAAAGAATTTTTCAAAATCGGTTGTGTAGTTTTTAAGTTAAGTAAATACTTACAAACAAACAAAAAATTAATTATTTCCTCTTTATAATATTAGTGATAAATGTATATACATATTAATATATAAGTGTATTTGTATACAGAAAGCCTTACTCAAAGACTTACGTTGCTTCGGTATTGAGCACTTTATATGACCAGACTGAATTTCGGTCGCGGCGCCCGCCGGCGGCCAGTCATAACGAAGACTAACCATCTGTGCAGGAGATATTATAGTGCACAAGTGAGTGCGTAAACATAAATACACTCTTCATTCCTTAATAATCATAGTCTGACTGGACAGTGGACGGCGATTCGACACAACCGGAGAAAGCTGAGGCGCAGGACCAACGGCTTTATATGCTTTCCGAGACACGGGAATGTCTAACACCGCCATATTCCATAACTCCGGGCTGCTACCGAGATTTTCTTGTCAAAAAAACTTTTTGCACTGCATTGCCTCACTCTAATAATTCGTTGGGACGGTAATCCGAGGCGGTTAGAGAGATCAGACGCAGGACCAACGACTTTTCGTGCATTTCAGAGTTTAGGTTTGCAGCACTTTAAACTTCCTAACACCGGGCTGCTATTCCTTGACAGAACAATAAAACTCTACTCCACTTAAAAAATCAAACCCGGGAACTTACGCACAGCAGCCGCATTCACTTCGGCTGCGCCCCCAGCAGTTGCAATTATGACATTTTACTTACCATAAGCCATTGTCTATAGTGTAGTAATTTTATTATATTGGACAATCCATTATAAATTCCTTCAGACAGAACTGTTTAAAAACAAAAAATTACAAAACAACGGATGGCGTAGTGATTTAAATGGTCGCCTCGCCAGTGCCTCCGCACCGATTGTTGTGGGTTCGATCCCCACGCGGGACAAAAAACTGTGATCCACAAAAGGTTGTTCCGAGTCTGTGTGTCCTTTGTGTCCGTTGTTTAAATGTTTGTAAAGTCCCCGCGACACAGGAATTATCTTGCAGGAGTTGCCTTTTTTAAAAGAAAAGAAAAAGACAACACAGAAAAACGGACCTCTACATATTGTCTCTAGGCACCAGTACGCCATATGTGTTTACTATAAAAGATAAATTAGAAGAAACTGTACTACAAATCCGGTACGGAACTCGCTCGTATGCGTTATCACGTCTAATGAACATGTTACACAAACAAACATATAAGGCACGCGGTGCAAATAAGGCCATACAAATATTTACAAGCACTGTGGTATTGAACTCGCCCGCTTAAGTGCCGATCTGGACTTAAAGAGTGCTTAAGGCCTAGCGCGCTCTGCCTTGCGGTGGAACGTTTCAGGGGAACCATTCACGGGACTGCGTATTGCAGCAAAAAAAACGCGTTTTATCATTCGAACTCCAACTGTGGTGCATACACGTCATCGTTATGGACTACGATACAAGAGTTGCTATCTGTATATATTTATTTTTGCGTAAAAAAAGGTTACCCAAACGGTATTGGTTTCGTCCCTTGACGGCCTTTAGGCCTATGAAGGGCTTTTTTTCGTAAGGTATAACTATCCAAAAAAGTTTTTCGCCATCACCGGAGAAACGCCAGGTAACATATCTGTGTTGCGTCCCAAGAGCACCTGACTGAGTGCCTCAGTGCGTTTTTTTCACCGCAGTGCGCGGCACTTGTTGAGATCTCTATGCGATACACAAATATGTGCGGTAGATTCACCGCAAATTTGCAGCGAGAGGCCAACGACGACTTTATTGCGTTTATTTCTTCTTTCGTTTGTCTGCATGGATGGCATAGTCATTAGTATATGGAGAACAGCCTGTATTGATAATCGGTCGAGTTAAGGAGTGAAAGCGTAACAAACAAACTCACATATGGATTTACAATATTAATTAGGATTCAGTTAAAGTTTAAGTATTGAGAAATCAAATATCTATTGACTTTGTTGTTTTCGATTCCTCACGATGTTTTTCTTGACCGTTAAAACGAGCGATAATTAACTAGTTAATACGCACATAACTTTGAAAATCCAGAGATGCGCGCCTTGGGTTCAAACTCGAGACCTCTGCGTGGCAGTCCAACGGTTTCCCACTAGGCTATCGCTGCTTCGATTTTAGATACAATTTATCTACGGTCCACGTTCGATTGCTTTATCCTCCCAAAATAATTAATTAAATAATTAAATCTTCATTTCGCCAGCTCTGGAAATATATTGGCGTGATTCCAAAGTTGCTTTATGTGTCTATATTTTTTTATTTACGTGTTTCCTACGTCAAAGGAAGAGGAAGATGGTAGGGCGAAACTCACACAAACAGGGTAATGGGGAAGTTAGTGACGAGTTACAAATTAAACACACGTCATATATATGTATATGACGTGCATTCAAACAAGCAAAAAACTCTTCAGCTTTATAATCTACTAGATGTTCCCGCGGTTTCACCCGCGTTTATCGTTACTGCGCCGACCCCGTGGATCTTAGCGTGATGTTATATAGCCTATAGCCTTCCTCGATAAATAGGCTATCAAACACTAAAAGAATTTTTCAAATTGAACCAGTAGTAATCACGCAGAATAAACCAGGAGAAACATCGTTGGTACTATGTCTGTAATGGGTAATTATTTTGCTGCAATGTTATTTTAAAACTGCGATATCTCCTAAGATATTCATTGAAATCGAATGATGTAAAGGGCAATTGTGTTTTAAATTAAATACTTGTGATGAATAACGTATTTATTTGGATAAGGATTAATATCATGTTTATAATAATACCTTCGCAAATAATGCATTAATTTAGAACAAATTTGGTTAGCATAAATATGGTTATAGTGAGCCAACCTTAAAAGTTCGACATATTCTGACGCAGACTTTTTTTTAGAACTTTTAAAGGGGAACAATTCTGTCATACATGATTTTTGCGAAACTTTAACTGTTTACGCAGCGCACGCAGCGGAAGCTCTCAAAAGGAAAAAATACCCTCCGATTTTGAAACATTCTTCATTGGTGCTCCGCTCCTATTGATCTTAGCGTGATGATATATAGCCTATAGCCTTCCTCGATAAATGGGCTATCTAACACTGAAAGAATTTTTTAAATCATTCATACTAATATTATAAAGCTGAAGAGTTTGTTTGTTTGTTTATTTGTATGTTTGAACGCGCTACTCTCAGGAAGTACTGGTTCGATTTGAAAAATTATTTTAGTGTTGTATAGCCTATTTATCGAGGAAGGCTATAAGCTATATAATATCACGCTACGATCCACGGGGGCGGCGCAGTAACGATAAACGCGGGTGAAACCGCGGGAACATCTAGTATTAGTATAGATGTGAGTTTGTTTGTATTTTGTCAATAAATGTACCTACTTACATTCTTCTCTGGATGAAAGGTCTTATTATGTTCCCCTGACAACGTGTATGCAAAATGCCATGATGAGCGGTCGAAGAGTTAAATTACTTGAACAAACAAAAAAGCAAATTAGTTACGACTAGCGGTCGCCTAGTGGTCAAAATTCGACCAAAATTCCTAAGCTTGCTACTTTGTTTTCTGTTTTTCTTTATTACATATAAATAAGGTATAGGTAACCATAGTTACAACGAATTGTACGACGTCAGACGAACAATATCGAAATACTACGAACGCGATTCGACTGCGTGTGTCAAATGCATGGATGTGTGCGTGTAGTGATTTTTTATTAATTTAATGTATTTCTAATGCAAATTTATAAAAACAGGATTCACCCCTCCTTCTCCATATAAACTTTAACTGTGCCAAATTTCATACTCCTCCGTCCGCGCAATTTTCGTAAAAAGGGGTACAAAGTTTTTGCTTCACGTATTACTTATAGATTTCACTTGCGTTTTTGAGGATGAATAGACGAAAGTACATTGAAGGCAACACTAGCTTAAAGTTAAGCGTATAGTCGATCGAGAGGTCCCAGTGTGAAATACCGATTTGAGCAAAAGGTTTTGAGCTTTTCTGTTGTACCAAGCAGTGCCGGATTAACCACGTAGCAAGAGTAGCAATTGCTACGAACCCCGCGCGAAAGGGGGCCCCGCATATTTAGACCCACTCGCCTGAGCGTAATTTTTTGAGTGAAACTTATTACTTAAGATGTGGTATATTGAATTTACTTGATGTCACAAAAAAGTAAAATGTTACAACTTTTCCTACTAAGACAATCCACTTCAGACAATCGGTAACCGACTATTTCTTTGGCGTAAATAAAACACCGAATTTCATACGGTAAACGCACAAGTTCTACAAAAAGTCGCTCGTATAAATATATAGAATTTCAGTCGGCCCTATTATAATCGGCTCTACAAAAAGTCTGACGTATGCAAGCACTCTTACCCGAAAGAGTTTGCTACGGGCCCCGCGCTTGCTTAATCCGGCACTGGTACGATGTTTTGAAATATATGTACAGGAGACACCAATATTGTCGCCATCCATTTGTAGAACCTATATTATCTTATGTGGGGGCCAGTCAGTGAAGACTGGCGACACTTCGACCCAGTGGGATCTTTTGTGTCGACACTCTCCCAATAACGACTGCCATAGATTTTCATGGCAGCCGGGACCGACGGCTTAATGTGCTCTCCGAGGCACGGAGCAGGCGACTATTGTCAATCAATACGCACATAATTTCGAAAAGTCATATTATTTGCGAAAGTCAGAAGTGCGCAACGTGGGTTCGAACCCGAGACCCTCTGCATTGCAGTCTGTTGGTCTCCTAAACTCTCTCAACTTTGTAGAACCTAAAACACAAGTGGCGATTTGTAGGCGTTTTACATCTCTGGCTATACCTTAGGAAAACACAGGCGTGAAAACAACATAATATATGTATTTTATGGATTACGTATTTCTTTGTATTATTTATTAATTTTATACTAGCCTTTGCGCGCGGCTTCTCTCGCGTAATAGTACCTAGGTTAGGTTAAGATTCGTATGTATTTGTGTTATTTTATATAATAAGTTACGATGGAATTGGCATATCCGTTTAGATAAAAATTCCTAAAATCAATAAAGAAAAAAAAAATAATGGTTAAGTTATGTTAGTACTTCTTTTTAAATAAAATGTAGCCTATGTTAGTCAGTGACAATAATTATAGCTTTCAAATGGTGAAAGTATTTTAAAATCGGTTAAGCAGTTTTTGAGTTAAATCCTTATAAAAAACAAACATATAAAAAATCAAATCTTTCCCCTTTATAATATTAGTATTGATAGAGGAAATATTTTATTTTTTTGTTTGTTATAATATGTATTATTTTATCATCAAAATATATTGAACCTTGAATAAGAGGTCAGTGTGTTGGTAAATAATATACACAGTTAAAATGTCTTGTTTTTCTTACATTACTAACTGATAACCTTTCTTCTTTAAATTAAAAATATTGTAAATAAACGTGAAGTTAAAGTTTGCGATCGATCGTGAAATCCTAGGTTCAATACCTAAGTATAACTTTTTATTTGCTTTTGTTTTGAAATTAAGGGTTCAAGCTCTGTGTCGCGGGGAACTTTACATAAAAGCAGCCTCAATGGCGGAAAAAAAAATCACTAAGTGAGGCGCAATAATAATTTTATTTTATAAAAAAAATGGACACATACTACACCTAAACTCAGAGCTATCATTTGTGGATCGCACAAATAATGTTACCGTGTGGAATTCGAACCCGCAACACTTAGCGAGGCCGGACAAGGCGACCACTTGCCCGCTGTGCCATCCGAGCAGTCCATCAATAATCGAGCTCCGTTCAGTTTTGTCAAGAAATTTTACTTAAAATTTTACTAAAAAATAGTAGCTTAAGTCTGTAACTGTACCAAGGCTTGCCCACTATTGGGATCTAAACCCATTGCTGGTGAAATATCAGTGAAAAGAAGCCCACACCTTTAAATATACAGGGTTAAATTAAATTCTACTAATAAGCATTCACCTGTGTTTTCTCTTCACCATATATAATAACAACTTTTGTTGAGCAGAAAAGGAAATTAGGTACCATTCATCGTGATCAACTGCTGTTCCCTTCAACTTGAAGGGAACAGCAGTTGATCACGATGAATGGTACCTAATTTCCTTTTTTGTTCTCCTGACAACGTGTATACGAAATTTTATGGTGATCAGTCGAGTAGTTGAGGCGTGAAAACGTGACAAACAAACTCACATTCGCATTTATAATACTCGGGGGATATTGTATACATATATGACTGTATATGCGTATTTTATCGTACATAATTACAATGCTCTATGTTCTATGGTCTGCCATACCATTAGGTCGGTGACACTATCTCATGTTAATATGACTTATGACCATTTCAACATTAACCTAAATTTACCATTTGGCATAAATTTTAACTGCTGGTGGACTCGAATAATCATAAAATAGGTAACTCTGTCCATAACTCATCAATACAACGCGGGGTTCGCGTGCCGGGCTGAGTAAAAAAGCAAATAAATCAGTACAACTGCGAGTATGTAGTTTTTATGTGTCTGTTACAATTAGGGCTGTCGATATCGGGAACTTATCGAACGATTTATTGCTATTCTATTTTTAATTAATATATTTTTATAGTTAATTAACGTGTCCAAGACTTGTTTGCACATTTTTATGGAAATAAAGATTTTTGACTTTGTGTTTGATACGCAATGTGTCTCGTATGATATAGAAATGTATGCAGTATGTATTAATGGAGCAGCTGTAGTGAATTCGACTGCTATGCGTTAGATCTCGGGTTCGATTCTCAAGTCAAGCAAAGGCATTAGCTTTTTTCTGTCAAGAAATTATCAGTAGAAGCATGATCTCAGCAATTAGTTGCCTCCTATAACGTAGGCCATAAAAACTTTTTTTCTATAGCGAACTCTCACAAGTTGTGTCCTGTGTCAGGGAGTCTTTACAAAAATCCAAATAACAGACACAAACACACCCAGACACAGAACAACTATTGTATAATCACATTGATCACACACATTGTGTCCCGCGAGTGAATCGAACCCGTGACCCTTGGCACAGTGGCAATGACGATGCGACACTTAGAGGTCTTAATAAATAAAAATAACGAAACAAACTTCCAACAACCATCTGTTGACCCTACTCCTTGATCTGACTAATTTCAATATTTTTGTCGTGTCCAAATAATATTCCAAATTATTTTATGGCAATCATCATCATCATCATCAGGCTATAATAGTCCACTGCTGGACATAGCCCTCCCCCAAAGAGCGCCATAGCGCCCTGTCTTCAGCTTGCCGCATCCAGCATCTACCTGCAGTCTTTCGCAGATCGTCATCCCACCTGGTCGGAGGGCGTCCTAAACTACTATTACGATTGTCCTTTATGGCAATAAATAAATGAATCTAAAATCATTTCTTTAAGTTTAAACCTCATATATAAATCTCGATAGTTTATCACTTCCGAGTTATACAAACCACCACAAATCTTATTGACGTCTCGCACCATATAATAGCATGCTCCTATCATGCGTAGTCACCGGTGACCACACCTTTACACAACACGAAACATAGCAAAATTACCAAGTAAAATATCACATACCGAACAAAAATGTAATAGGCATAAACATGTAAGTACCGGACTACAACATTGAAACAATATTTCACAAAGGTTCTTTTATAAAGACAACTTACGCATTAGTTTTACTTGACTTAACGGGGGACTTTTCAAACATTCAAACAACGGGACTGTTTGTGGTTCACACAATATTTTGTGGTTTAGGAAGACTCACCACATATCCCATGAAGAATTCGTGTAATTTTTTTTTAAGCATGTACTCTGCTAATTGAATACCAATTAATTGATGTAGATTCATCTGTAGATCAAAATCTGTTTTAATTTCAGAACTAGACTGTTATTTAACAGTCTAGTTCTGAAATTAAAACAGATTTTGTAAATAACTTTGTAATAGGAGTCGCAGATATAAAATTATACAGGAAAACCCGGACATTTATAATTTGTAGGTAAAGACGAAGAATATTTTTAATACCCACATAACAGCGAAGCTATTGCCGTCTGCAATTCAGCTATACAGCTTATTAACACACGATAGGAGTATCGAACGCAGGACCTCACGATCGCAGTCATAGTCACATACAAAAGAAGACAATACTTTCTTTTACTAAATATAATATGTATTATACTTTGTGCGGCAGCCCTAAACACACCGTTACAATTTATAAATTGCCAGAATATTTGCTAAAAACGACCATTTCAACTTAAATTAACGTTTTTATGTCTTAACTTTTTTAATATATTCGGTATCTACATGAAACTTTAGGGTCGGACAGAGATTGGTGCATTGAAAAGGTGCATTCCACACACATTTCCCCATCTATGTCTTTATTTCTACGTAACAGCGAGACTTTTATCATCTCTCGAGAACTTATCCAGAATCCGTGTACCCCAGTAGCACTGCTCAACCCGGGAACTGACGAACGCAAACAGTAGCACACTAAATACATGCGAATCCAACAAAACAATTTCAATAATTAAAATAATACTCAATAATATTGTCTTCTGTTTACGCGAATGGTATTTATTGAAATGAAACTACTATAAACGGATTTTATCGCGTTGTTTATTTGACACTTTATTACACAATTTAGAAACTGTTACACTACTATTATTATTAAACTTTACTAATTTTTAAGCTAATTAAATTATTAAGAAGAAAGAAAGAAAGAAAACAGTTTATATGTCCTCTGCACTGGCATAAAACAAATAATAAAAACAACAAAATTAACAAAAAAAAAAACAAAAACTTTAGATATTCATAAATAAAAATATAAAACATTAAAACTATTAAAACTATTTATATGTATTATAACGTCGGGGAAAGTGTAAACATAAATGTAAACAGTTTTAATAGTTTCAATAATTTAATTAGCTTAAAAATTAATAAAGTTTAATAGTAATAGTGGTGTAACAGTTTCCAAATATTGTAATAAAGTGTCAAATAAACAACGCAGTATAATCCGTATATATTAGTTTAATTTCAATGAATAACATTCGCGTAAACAGAAGACAATATTATGTATCATGTTAGTTGTGTCAGCCCTAATGTTCGCAATACCAGTGTCAAGGACGCGTGCCCACACCTACACACTACACACTACACACTACGAGCCGCGATCAGTCACAGACCCATGCGGCATGCCTCGCTCTACACAATAGAGCGCGTGTCTTTGTGTTCAGACGTACTCACGAATATGTCATGTACGATGACCACCTATGTTAAGTCATCATTTATAAAAAAATGCCTTTTGACTATCAATACAATTTATTGTTATGCATATCCAACAACATGTGGTTTATGACGTGCCCGCGGTTTCACCCGCGTTTATGATTACTGCACCGCCCCCATGCAATACTACGACCTAGCGTGATGTTATACAACGCGTGCTGGGCTCAGATGCCATCCTTACACGGTAGAGTCGATTAGAGCGCGTACCAAAAAGTTTGGGTCCTCATACCTCTGCCGAACGACCAAGGCATGGAATTCTCTACCAAGGCACGTGTTTCCTTCTTCCTTCAATCCTGTGTCCTTTAAGCGGGGCGTGAAAAAGCACCTTCTCAGGCCGTCAAAGTAGAGCAACATCGCCTCGGCTACTGTGGGGGCGATGTGGAGGCCACTGCTCTTAGACCACACGACTGCTTACCATCAGGTGGAGTGTGGTCATTTTGACGAGCAAAATAAAAATAAAAAATATATATAGCCTATAGCTTCCCTCGATAAATATGCTATCTAACAAAAAAATATTTTTCAATTCGAACCGGTAGTTCCTGAGATTAGCACGTTCAAACAAACAAACAAACTATTCAGCTTTATAATATTAGTATGACGCAAGTACATGCGCCGAGTGTGGTGGGTTCACTCTTAACATCAGTCGGATTTATACAAACAGAAATTCATTTTCGAATTTATTTTATAGGTATCGATGGACTGTGTCATAACTTCATAAGTTATAAGAAACATAACTGTTTTAAGTGTCATAAGCACTCCCTCTAATAAAATCGAAATATTTTATCATAAGTCAATATTAGCTTAGCACATAAGTATCGCCTTCATTTGTTCAGGAATTTTATCAACAATACCGTGTAATAAAACTTAAAAATAAAACGAAATATGTTTACCTTTCATTAAGTTTTATGTCTATTTCATAATAAAAGCAGCGATAGCTCAGTGGGGAGACCAACAGACTGCAATGCAGAGGCTCTCGGGTTCGAACCCACGTCGCGCACCTCTGACTTTCGGAAGTTATATGACTTTTCGAAATTATGTGCGTATTGGTTGACAATTATCGCCTGCTCCGTGCCTCGGAGAGCACGTTAAGCCGTCGGTCCTGGCTGCCATGAACATCTATGGTAGTCGTTATTGGGAAGTCAGTGCCCTCTAATATCCTGACACTGGTCTAGCCTTAGGGTATCATTAGCCTTCGGGTTGCGGAGGTCAGATGGCAGCCGTTCCGTGTAAAAACTGATATCCAGTCAAATCCGGTTAGACTAGAAAGCCGACTACAAGTGACTTGGGAATAATAAAGACTATGGAGAAGTCAAGTCATAATAATAACATCACATGCACTACACGTACACGGATGGCTTAACGGTTTAGGTGATCGCCTCGACACTGCCACTGCGCCGAGTGTTATGGGTTCGATGACCATATGGCACAAACATTTGTGTGATCCACAAATAGTTGTTCCGAGTCTGGGTGTCCTTTGTGTCCGTTGTTTGAATGTTTGTAAAGTCCCCGCGACACAGGAATTATTCCTTGCGCGGCAGTTGCTTTTTTATAAATTAACGCCGATATATTAAAAAGGTTTAGACGTAGGTGTGTTTGGCTCATATTTCAAAAGCTATGTCTGTGTTTGTAATAAGAAGCGAGTTTAATATCAGGCACAATTACTCAAGAGTGCATTTTTGCTCCTAGAATTTTTATAACACTAATTAGTCGGGTGACAAGTCGGGATTTTGAGTGAAAAAGCGGGATTCTTTCGTCGAAAGCAGGACATAGTAAAAAAGCGTATATAATCAGAAATTTTTAAATATTTATCTTTTTATTTAAGTTCAAATTACGTTTACGTGACAATAGATAGCAAAAATAGCCATAGAAAATGTATTTTAATAAAAATATGATATATTAAATCAGATTTACCCTATCGTTAAATAGTTGAGTCTTATTCGTCTCCTGAATAAAAAAATAAAAAAACAGATCCCCGAAAAGCGGGACTGAGCCTGTCCCGCGCGGGACATTTAATTATGATTTAAAATCGGGACGTCCCGCCAAAATCGGGACGTCTGGCAACGCTGATTCGGATATTGAATCAAGTCTTACAATATACAGGCGACCGCTCACGATTACTTTAAATGAACAAGGTTGTATTTTTGAAGTAGATTCAGTTTGGCAGCTTGGTTGGAAAATACGGCTAAATTTTTGAAGTTACCAGTCAAAAGTCAATAAGGTCAGATTGCAAAAAAATTGATCTAAAATAGAAGTCGCCTTAAAATTATAGAAATAAAGCGAGTAGTGACACTGCTCTCGTTTTAGTAGTCACTTCGTCACTTGTCAGTCTACGCTGTCTGTTGGTTTTAAATCCCATACGGAGCTAAAAGGACATTGTTTAGCTGCCATACATTATTAGCCTAAGAACCAACACCCACAAAAAAATGATAAATACGTGCTTAAGGATGACCACATTCAATTAAAAGTAAATATACGTCACGGACACTTCTGAATATTGCTTCTGAATATTCCGGGAGGTTATCGCCCCCACGGAGGGGTATGCGTCAATGCATTCCACCACGTAAAAAGAAAAAAAGTATTGCCATGCTTGCACTATAGAAAAACGTATAATACCGAGAGAAAGTGGTATTTATTATGGTCTTTTACATTAAAGCTTATGACTTTTTAAGAAATTGGTCATCTCTATGATGAAGTTCAACAATGGTATTTATAGAATAGCATTTGTATTAACTACGTAAGAAAAATTACAGACAAGCCAAATAGGAAATAATTTCTCTGATAAAACCGTACACATATTGTAAGAACTGTAGGCATGGCAACACTGCGTGTCTCAGATGTAAACAATGGATGCCGATATATTTGAAATCGCGAATATACTTTTTAAAACAAAATAAGAATCGAAAGAGTCCGTGAGGTTGTATTGATTATTAACTTCTCGTGTGTTTTATGAACACCCGTGTATGCATATTTGCATAAGCGCCAAGGAACTCCTTTCACTTTACTTTGCCGGACATTAAATAGTCAGCCATAATCCTCGATGGCGTAGTGGTTAGTGTAACCGACTGCCACGCCTGAGGTCGCGGGTTCGATTCCCGCACAAGTCAAATATTTGTGTGCATGAACATGGATGTTTGCCTTGGTCTGGGTGTTTCTATGTATAATATGTATGTATTTACAAAAAAATAGTATATAATTATGTATGTTTATCCATTGTCTAGTACCCATAGTACAAGCTCTGCTTAGTTTGGGCTAGACGGTGTTGTGTGTATGTGATAGGATATTATTGTTATTATAAAATAAAATACAAATTATTGTTTAGATGGAATGCGTGTTGACTCATAGGCCAAATTGTTCATTGTCCTTTGGGTGATTCATAAATTATCCGAGTATGGGTGTTCGTTGTGTCCCTTTTTTAAATGTATATAAAGTCCCTTGCGATATAGGCATTATTCCTAGAAGTGCAGTTGCCTTTTTAACATAAAATTAAACAAAGCTCACTAGGATATCTTTTAAGAACAATACATGTGACTCGAGTGACTTTACAAACATTGAAAAAATGACAACAACAAACATTCAGGCTCTAAAGAAATCTTTTTTTTATACAACAAAGGTAGCAAACAAGCATACGGCCCGCCTGATGGTAAGTGGTCACCGTAGTCTATGGACGCCTGCAACACCAGAGGCATCACCTGCGCGTTGCCGACCCTTTAGGAAAGGAAGTGGGAAGGAGAAGGAGCAGGAAGGGGGAAAAGGGTGATTGGGCCTCCAGCACTCTCACTCACCGCACGAAACACAACAGTAGGAATACTGATATTTCACGTTAATATTCTGTGAGAGGGAGTCCTTCCCCTGTCGAGCCGGCCCATTCATGCTGAAATCAGCGAGGCTCTACTACTCTCAATTATTTGTAGATCACACAATTTTTGTTTTGATTGGGGTTCGAACTTACACTCGACGCAGTAGGTAGCAGTGGCGACGCGGTCATTGAACCACTAGCCCATCCGTGCACATCATAGGTAGAAAGTCATTGTACAGCCCCAAAATATTGTATAGCTGCAATCTAAACAATAGTGAAACGTAAATTAGTTCATGAAGTCTTTGATTATAATTTACGGGTATTTATCTACGAACCTTTTGTTTTTAATAATTTATTATTTATTGCACATCGAATATACAAATAATTAACATAATATATACACAAATTATTTACAAGCCATTTTAACTAAAGAGAAAAATAAAACAACAAAATTAAAAAGGGTCATAAATTCATAATATTCCTTCGCATCGTCGTCAGTCGTCAAAACGTAAATTATGTTCAAAATGGTATGACTCGGTCACAGACAATATAGAGGATGATCTATATATACGGTGGAGTGGCCGTAAGATTCTTTTCATGTGATCTTCTTGAACAGGCTGTTTACAATGTAAAAGTTGTATTCCATATAATTTATTTTGATATTGTAAAATGGCAGGTTTAGACAGCGTCGCAAAATTCCTCAGCATCTCTGTCGAGTAACAAATATTACTCAGAAGACTTCCAGCATTGCCACGTCGAATGGCAATGCTGCTTCAAAAGTCCAGCCTTCTTTATATTATACTAGATGTGCCCGCGGTTTCCCCCGCGTTTATGATTACTGCGCCGCCCCCGTGGGTCGTAGCGTGATGTTATATACCTTATAACATCTGTCATCTGTCACTTAACTTGTAAACATTATCTCCGTAGTTAAAATATTTTTTAAAATTAAATAGTGCGTATAAAACAACAAAAATAACGTCAAATCATTCCTAATAAATAAAATTTTCATGGACATTGTTATCCAGCAGTTTAGTGAACTTGCCTTAAATATAAACTATAAACAAAGTGTGAAGTGCTCAATATTATGTTATTTGCATAATAACACTACTTACCAGTGGCAATCATACGTGAGTAATATAAAGTGACATAACTTAGACATTTAACATGTGTTATACAATTACCCAGTGAACATATAAACTATAGCAAGTAACATTTATCATTAATGGTTTCCGTTTTTTATTTAAAAAAGATCATAGTTATTTCGCGCAACAGTGCTACCAACATACATGCACTCCAAGCCCGCCGCGTTCCAGGTTGAAAAATTAAGCTGACTTTAAGCATCAATGTCAAGATTAAGGAGGGACACTCACGAAAGTTGATTGTAAAGCAAGCCACTCACGAGTGTCAATCATAAAGCTGGACATTCACTAATATAATTTTAATTTTCTACATTATTTAAAAATTTTACCATGGCCGATTCTATACAATGGGGATGCTGCAATATGGAACTTGATACAGATGAAATGGAAAAATATGTAAGGTGTCAAACTTGTGGGAAATCCTACCATTATGCTTGCCTATCTCTCAAGGAATCTCCTATGAAATCAAGAACCTGGAAATGTCCAACATGCACCAACTCTGGTCCCAAAACTACCAAAAAAGACTCGACTCCTGTTCGCAACGTATCCATGAATAGAGGAAACAAAAGACCGGCCCTTACCTCGCCATCGCCTCCTGCCCCATTATGTGATAAAACTGAAATCCGTTTTATTATTAAAGAAATTATAAAAGAAGAATTCAATGAGATGTTGGCACAATTTAATAAAAACATGGAGACTACAATTAACAATGTAATAGAGCCGCTTAAAAAACAAGTGACTGAAATTGTGGAATCGATGTCATTCATCAACGATAAGTTTGAGGAGTTTGAGAAGCAACAACGGTCCGCCAGTGAAATTGTGCAAAAGCTACAAACGGAAAACATAGAACTTAAAAGCACTATTGGAAATCTTCTTATTCGAGTCAACAACATGGAACAACAATCTCGATCAAATAACTTGGAATTACAATGCATGCCCGAAAACAAAAATGAAAATCTGTATACCATTGTCACGAGACTTGGGCGGGTTGTAGGCTGTGAAATAAAGGAATCTGAAATATTTCACTGTACACGTATCGCTAAGGCTAATCCATCCAGTGTGCGCCCTCGGGCTATAATTGTCCAATTATCATCACCAAGGCTGCGCGACCAACTCCTAGCATCAGTTATAAAATATAACAAAGAAAATACTCGGGACAAACTTAACTGTAGCCACTTGGGTTGTTCTGGACGGGATTCTCCTGTCTATGTTGTGGAACATCTTTCGCCGACGAACAAAGCTCTACATGCTGCTACTAGGATTAAGGCTAAAGAAAATAACTACAAATATGTATGGGTAAGAAACGGGAGAATTTTTGCAAGAAAAAATGATGGCGCTGACTACATTTTAATTAAGAATTCTGATTGTATAAATAGACTTGTGTAATGCTTAGGTATCAGATATTTTTTGGTTTATGTTGTCTTATTGCATGCTTTGGCGACCATACTAATTAATTTTCAATAATTTAAATATTTATTACCAAAATTGTAGAGGTTTACGAACTAAAACTAATCATTTTTACCGCAACTTGTGCTGTGCGAATTACGACATTATTGTGCTGTCTGAAACCTGGTTGAATAGTAATGTACTTAGCAGTGAGCTATTTGACGATAGATTCATTGTTTATAGAAGGGACAGAGAAATGTCGGATGTTCAGAGCCGTAAAGAGGGTGGCGGGGTACTTATAGCCGTATCAAAAAAAATAAATTCATCGCGTATTGTAAAGTGGCAAAGTAAATGTGAAGATCTTTGGGTCACAATTGACATTCCTCTTGCGAATTCATCACGTCAAATGGCTCTTTGTGCAATATATCTTCCGCCACCTGTATGTCTCTCCACACTTGAACATTTTATTGAGCACTGTAATTGTGTTTTCGAAACAAGTAATATGCCTATAAATATTATGGGTGACTTTAATCTAGGTAAAATAAACTGGCATTTAGATGCGGACAATGGTTCATTACCTGGTACTTGTCAAAGCTTAATAGAATTCATGAACGTTAGTAATCTCGCACAGTATAATAATGTAAAAAACAACTCTGGTCGTATTTTGGATCTAGTTTTGTCTACGGCGCCCTCGTGCCGTGTATCTGAATCTCAAAGCACTTTAACCCTTGTGGATAAATTACACCCTCCCCTAGATATCTCACTCTCTTTTATAAATGACCATAGCCTCCCATACAACACGTCAAACGCGATGCCCAACTTTCGTAAAGCTAATTACGAGAAGATTAACAAGTTTATATGTGAGCAAGACTGGAATCAACTATTTGAGGGATGGGATAACGTTGATGATATGTTGAAAGTTTTCTATGATGTGCTTAAAAGCGCTATTAATAACTTTGTGCCAATCCGTAAAACAGTAAAATCTCGATACCCTCCCTGGTTTAACAAATCCATAATTGGATCCTTAAGGGAGAGATATAGATTGCGTCTGCGTTTTAAAAAATATAAAAATCCAATGGATGAACTAGAGTTAAAATTACTTTCTAAAAGATGCCAAAATTTAGCAAAACAACTATACAATGACTATATGGGAGTCGTAGAATCGGAAATTAGAAATAATAATCCCAAATTGTTCTGGACTCATGTAAAAACAAAACGCGGTGGTACTAGCGCTTACCCATTGACCATGACAAATGGACAGACCACCACATCTAACGGGTCTACCATTTGTGAACTCTTTGCGCGCTATTTCTCATCTGTTTACTGTCGTGATATGGGAATTAACAATTATGATTCTGCAGGTCTACGTTCATTAAGAAACAACAGTCTGAGCTTAACTTACCCAATATTAGAACAGGAATCACTGCTCAAAGCACTAAAATCCCTAGACATTAATAAGGGATCCGGTCCAGATGGTATTCCACCGTTCTTTGTCTCGGCTTGTGCGACAGCCTTAGTCTCTCCCCTATTATATATTTACAACGCATCATTGACGTCAGGTATCTTTCCTTTAGAGTGGAAAAAAGCTAAAGTCGTCCCTGTCCATAAATCTGGCGAGAAGGATATCGTATGCAACTATAGGCCCATATCAATTTTGTCAACTTTCGCTAAAATCTTTGAGTCGATGGTGTGTCCATATATCCAACGTCACTTTAAGCTATACATCAGTGAGCACCAACACGGATTTGTAGCATCAAGGTCCACAGCGACAAATTTGGTAACATTCGCAGAGTCTGTGATACAAACGATGGATGCAAATAAACAGTATGATGTAATTTATACAGATCTGAGCAAAGCTTTCGACAAAATTTCGCACTCTATATTAATCTGTAAACTTTCGGCTTATGGGATCACCGGTCCCTTATTACGATGGATTGAATCATATTTGACGGATCGTGAATTCTATGTCGTTGTAAACGGTTATAGATCTGCGGACTATAGCATAACCTCTGGCGCCCCTCAAGGCTCTCATCTAGCTCCGACACTGTTTAATATATATATCAATGATCTACCCGATTGCCTTAATTTTACACAGTACTTCTTATACGCTGACGATTTGAAATTCTCTAGGACAATTGATTCCATACATGATTGTGAGCTTTTGCAGTCAGACATAGACCGTGTTGTGGAGTGGTGTAAAAACAATAAAATGGAGCTTAATGTTAAAAAATGTAATAGCATAAAATTTTCTAGAAAGCACCATAATATACACTGGGATTATTATATAAAAGAACACAAAATCCAGGAGCATGACTCTATTAGGGATTTGGGTATTATTTTCGATAACAAAGTAACTTTTGTTCCACATATCGACAATGTCGTTAAGAGGGCATCAAGAATACTAGGATTTGTACTACGAAATACTAAAGAATTTCGCCAAAATAGCACAAAAATCATGTTATATAACAGCATAGTCAGGAGTATCCTGGAATATTGCAGTGTTGTATGGAGACCCCACTTTGCAGTGCATATGTTACGCTTAGAACGGGTTCAGAAGCGTTTCCTGTGGCACCTCGCATTTGCGAGCAATAAGGTCAAACAGCTACCCTCCTACCATGCACGTCTGCAGTATTTCGGAATGCAATCACTATCTTTACGCATGAACGTGGCGGACGGTATATTTGCATACAAACTCATCCGAAATAAAATTGACTGTCCAGAGTTGCTGGGTCACTTTAGATTTCGTGCACCAGCTAGGCATCCCAGAAATCGTATAACACCACTGTACCCACCCCTGAGAAGGACTGTTCTAGGGGCAAACTCACCCATAGTCAGGATGTGTAGGATTGTAAACGGATGTAGCGACCTAATTGACATCCATTCTGATGGTATAGGCAAAATAGTAACAGGCATTATCAACCATAATAAAACATAATTATGACACATTGCTAATGATAAAATTGTCAATAATAATTTATTATAACTATGAACCATACTGTTGCTATTTTTTTTTATTTTTTTTATTTTTTACTTGATATTATCTCTGTTCAAATACTTAATCATATACAGAGTTTCACGTTAATATTAGTAATGCTTTTATAACTATTATGGATATTATTTGTTATGTTATTTGTAAATGTTAGTTATTTTTTATTGCAATTTATTCTTTTTCTGTAATTATATTGTAATTAAAGCATATAAATATAAGATATAAATAATTAGAAATGATAAATAATTCAAAGCTTATTTAAATTAATTTAATTGTAATGCATGTGGTGTTAACCTATAAATAATTGTTACACTTGTTTATGTACTTTGTAGTTATTTAAGTTTTCAATGAATGTATGCGTGTAAGCAATTGTTGGTTAACCTTATAAATAAATAAATAAATAAATAAATAAATAAATAACCTTCGTCGATAAATAAGCTAAACAACAAAAATATATTTTTTTTATTCGAACCAGTAGTTCCTGAGATTAGCGTGTTCAAACAAACAAACTCGCTTTATAATATTAGCATAGATTTTTCATTAATATATAATTTAATTGATGTGTCCAAGAAGTGTTTACACATTTTATAGGAAATGCAATCCTATAGGCAAAGTCGAAAATCTTCATGATTTTCGACTTTGCCTATAGGATTGCATTTCCCTGTTAGTGAACAAAATCTCCGCTGTGTCGCTCCGCTAAAACTTAACAGTAGAGTTTACCTCATAATAACTGTCCTCCAGGCACACATTAGTTCCAAATGATTGATTCTCATCTATGCACATAAAAACGAGCCGCCTGCTTCAGTTCAAAGAGTGTGACCTACTTACGGAGATCGATAACCAGTGCATACAAGGTAACATGTTTACATCTAACGTTTTAAATATCGGAAATGTGGGATATGGTTTATTTAATCTACAGTTATAAGTTATAGCTTACAGATATATAAGTATCTGGTTAAGTTATATTTACGTGAGCGAAGTCGCGGGAAAACCTAGTCATATATCTATACTTCTAGACTATCTATATTAATATTATAAAGATGAAGAGTTTGTTTGTTTGTTGGTTTGGTTGAACGCGCTAATCTCAGGAACTACTGGTTCGATTTGAAAATTCTTTTAGTGTTGGATAGCCTATTTACCGAGGAAGGTTATAGGCTACATGACATCACGCTACGACCCACGAGGGCGGCGCAGTAATCATAAACGCGGGTGAAACCGCGGGCACATCTAGTAATAATATAAAGCTGATGAGTTTGTTTGTTTATTTGTTTGGTTGAACGCGCTAATCTCAGGAGCTACTGCTTTAAATTATAAAATTATTTTAGTGTTGGATAGTCTATATAGACTATATAATATCAAGCTGCGACCAATGACAACAGAGCACAAATGTAAAATGTTGCAAAAACGGGAAATATTCTCTTATGTGAAGCAGACGAAGTTGCGCGGGTCAGCTATTTTATCTATATTTACATACGTAGATTCACGCCTGTTTCCCAGAGGGGTAGCCAGAGTCTACGGATTTCCATTTGCTACGATCCTGACACACTTCTCGGGCTTCATTCACTTTCATCACATACCTCATGCATATCTATATTTAATGCAATAAGATTCACAAGTCACAGTACCTTTGTATAAAGATACTAGATGTCCCCGCGGTTTCACCCGCGTTTATCGTTACTGCGCCGCCCCCGTGGGTCGTAGCGTGATGTTATATAGGTAGCCTATAGCCTTCCTCGATAAATAGGCTATTATGAGATTAGCGCGTTTAAACCAACAAACAAACTCTTCAGCTTTATAATATTAGTATAGATACAGTGGACCCCGGTAAGCCGACAAAGGGCGGTGTCGGACTATAGAATTTTTCGGATTATAGAGTACTGCCACAGACGGCATAGACCGGCTTGTTGTAAAAGATTACCTACGGCTAGCTTGTAATTCAACAGACTACAAATCAAAGTGATCGTAATATTCTATTTAAACTACAACACGTCGACCACAATTAGGGTCGCCACCTTTATTTTTTTTTTATATTCTACCACATACACACAACACCATCTAGCCCAAACTAAGCAGAGCTTGTACTATGGGTACTAGGCAATGGATAAACATACATATTATATACTTTTTTTTTGTAAATACATACACATTATACATAGAAACACTCAGACCAAGACAAACATTTATGTTCATGCACATAAATGTTTGACTTGTGCGGGAATCCAACCCGCGACCTCAGGCGTGGCAGTCGGCTACACTAACCACTACGCCATCGAGGCCGACTAATTTTGAACGAATAGAGTACATTTACTATCGCAGGTAAAAAAAATAAAGTACAAGATCTGAAAATAAAGTATTATTAATTTAACCAGCTTATTAGTTGCCATATTTTTGTTGATGCTACTAACATCTAAGAAATATTTATTATCAAGGAACGTCTTAACCGGAGCTTTACAATATATGTCTATATTAAGATAGATAAACAGTTGTTTTAATTCAATTTAGGGAACCTATAGCGTAGCTTTTAGTAAACAATTAAATAAAACCTGTAAATGTCGACATAGGTAAAATAAACTGTTTTCACGTAGGTACTTTATTTTCCTACTAAAGTATAAATAAAGTACGTTGGCCCGAAATAACGTACAATACTTTATTATAAAGTGCGGCTGGCAACCCTGCAAGTGGTGGCGCGTACGAGTTGCAACTTGTTCAATCATCCTAATCCTAACTAATATTATAAACGCGAAGGTGAGTTTGATTGTTTGTTTGTCTGTTACGCTTTCGTGTCTTAACTTCTTGACCGATCATCGTGAAATTTTGCATACACGTTGTCAGGGGAACATAAAAGGACATAGGGTATCTTTCATTCAGAAAAATGTACTGTATCTAACCCAACCTAACCTACATTTACGCGAGCGAAGCTGCGGGCAACATTTAGTACATTATACTTAAATTAGTAGACTTTCCGGAAAAAAAATTATGGACTGTGATCGTCGGACTACAGAGGTCGCCTGATTACCGGCGGTACACTGTACATCTTTATACAAAGTTACTGTGACCAGGGGAATCCTAAGGCATTAAATATAGATAAATATACATATATCGGAGACCTAGAGGAAGACCCCAAACAAGGTGGAAAGATGTAGTGCCAAAGGACAAGAGGGAATGTAATGTTACTGACGATGATGTCGAAGACAGAGCGAAGTGGAGGAGACAAATAAGGAAAGCTGACTCCACCACCATGTGGGATACATAGCTAGGAAGAGAGAGATATATAATATATAACTAGGTTTTCCCTGCGGCTTCGCTCGCGTAAATGTAACCTAACCAGGATATATTAAATTAATAACAGTTCTTGTTTTTTAATGAAAGGTGCCCTGTGTCCGCTTCTGTGATCCTGACAACATTATTGTTTATTAATATATAATATAACATTCTATCACATACACGCAACACTATCTAGCCCAAACTAAGCAGAGCTTGTACTATGGGTACTAGACAATGTATAAACATACATATAACTTTTTGTTTGTAAATACATATGTACATATTATACATAGAAACACCCAGACCAAGACAAACATCCATGTTCATGCACACAAATGTTTGACTTATAAAACAACAATATAAATATAGAGGCCTCAATATTCCGTCTACAGCTTGCTGTAAATATGAACTTTGTTCGTATTACATAATATTGTTTAAATGCTAATTATGCTAATTATACTTGTATTGATAAATGTGACATAGTGTGCATTTGTCATTGCTTTGTAAGTTCCAAAGGTCGCTAGAAAATTTTACTATTTGTTTAGTAAAATAATGTCCTCTTAACCGAATTTCGGCACGGGATGACGAGGACGAGAGTGCACTTATGCAACCTTTTTTTTTTTGTACCATAAAAAAGTGTTACACAAGTGCACTCTCTATTACTTCACTCTCATAGTCTGATGGGATGGCAATCCAAAAAGACCGGAGAGATATCTGCCGCAGGACCAACGGCTTTACGTGGTTTCCAAAGCACGAGCGTAGGCTACACCGACAACTTTTTAACTCCGAGCGTTTATTCCCATCGAGTGACACTGTAACCTGTCACAATGTGACTTGTTAAGAATAATTGTAAAAAGATTCCCAACCTGTCACATTGTTACTCGATAGGACACCTTTTATCGATTGTTCCTAACGAGTAACACTGTAACATGTCACAGAGGAAAAAAGATAAATAACAATCCCAAACAGTAACACTGTTATTCGATAGGATAACTTTTTATGTTTATTTCCAATGAGTCACACATCAAGTGAAAAGTGTGACTCGTTGGGAACAAAATATTATCATCGTTGGGAACAAACGACTTCGACCCGTCTTTTTCAGGGTTCCGTACCCAAAGGGTAAAACGGGAACCTATTGTATATGTCGGCCTCGATGGCGTAGTGGTTAGTGTAACCGACTGCCACGCATGAGGTCGCGGGTTCGATTTCCGCACAAATCAAACATTTGTATGCATGAACATTGATGTTTGTCTTGGTCTGGGTGTTTCTATGTATAATATGTAGGTAAGTATTTACAAAAAAAATATATATAATATGTATATTTATCTATTGTCTAGTACCCATAGTACAAGCTCTACTTAGTTAATTAGTTTGGGCTAGGTGGTGTTGTGTGTATGTGGTAGAATATTCTTATTATTACTAAGACTCCGCTGTCCGTCTGTGTGTCCGTCTGTCACCAGGCTGTATCTCATGAACCGTGATAATTAGACAGTTGACATTTTCACAGATGATGTATTTCAGTTGCCGCTATAACAACAAATAACTAAAAAACAGAATAAAATAAATATTTAAGGGAGCTCCAATACAACAGACATGATTTTTTTGCCGTTTTTATAAATAATGGTACGGAACCCTTTGTTCGCGAGTCCGACTCGCACTTGGCCGGTTTTCTTAAGTTTCTCACTACACGAATTGCTATAGTGGTTCAAGTTCGCTGCCTCTGCACCGAGTGCTGTGGGTTCGATCCAAACGGGACAAAAACTAGTGTGAGCCACAAATAGTCATTTAAAGTCTGCGTATTCCTTGTGTCCGATGTTAATGTTTGTTGTGTCCCCCGCGACGCAGTGATTGTGACTGGCGCGGACAAAGACTGTCTTAAAGAAAATGGTTGTTACAACAAATAAACAAACATAGATTCACGCCTTTTGCCCAGAGGGGTAGGCAGAGACTACGGATTTCCATTTCCTACGATCCTGACACACTTCTCTGGCTTCATTCACTTTCATCACATTCCTCATACACGCCCGTCGGTTCAAGGAGCTCTTAACCTGGCCTTTGTCCAGAACGCCTCCGATCTGGTCGAGAAACGTTCGCCTAGGTTTTCCTCTTGCGACTGTTCCATTCACACTAGCCTTATAAACTTTCTTAGTCAGTCTTTCCTCGTCCATTCTTTTTACATGTCCAAACCAGCTTAACATACCCTTTTCTATTCTTATAACTATATCCACTTTCATACCGCATCTCTCTCTAATCACACTATTTCTTATTCTATCTTTCAGAGTCACACTACATATGCTTCTCAACGCTCTCATTTCTACAGCATTTATTCTGCTCTCATGCTTCTTTTGACATACCCAACTTTCACTTCCATACATAAGTGTGGGCACTAATAGTCCTCTATGAACAGCCAAACGTGCCTTTTCGGATACATTTCGACTGTTCATAAAAGCGCGTAGGGCTCCATTCACTTTGTTGCCAGCAATCGTTCTCCTTTCAATATCTCCGTCATGTTTACCATCCCTTGTAAACAAAGTACCCAAATATACAAACTCTTTCACTTGCTCCACTGGTTGTTAATGTTATTAAAAGGATTTATGTGTAGTAAAGCCTCGCTGATTTCAGCATGAATGGGCCGGCTCGACCGGGGAAGGACTACCCTCTCACAGAATATCGACGTGAAATACCAGTATTACTGTTGTGTTTCGTTCGGTGAGTGAGAGTGCCGGAGGCCCAAACACCCTTTTTCCCTCTTCCCGTTCCTTCTCCTTCCCACTTCCATTCCTAAAGGGTCGGCAACGCGCAAGTGATGCCTCTAGTGTTGCAGGCCTCCATAGTCTACGGTGACCACTTACCATCAGGTGGGCCGGGCCGTATGCTTGTTTGTCGTATAAAAAAAAACTATGTACCTATAGTAATATTATAAAGAGGAAAGATTCGATTTTTGTTTGTTTGTTTGTAAGGATTTACTTCAAAAATGACTTAAACGATTTAAAAAATTATTTTACCATTAGAAATCTATTTTATCACCGAGTAACATAGGCTATATTCAACTTGCACCCTTTGACATTTCGTGACTGTAAAAAGTGCTTAACCGAATGGTTAAAAGTTACGACCTATGATGAGGTAGAAGCCTTACTGCATACCATTGCCTAATTATACTAAAACAGACATCCTTACCTACACCCATATACATACACACCCTCACACACCCACCCACACACACGCATACACATGCACACCCTCGCACACACGCACACACACACACATATACACACACATGACTTACTCCAACACCATACTGCCACAGCTGTTTTTCTTACTTTATTTTAAACAGAAAAATAAATAAATACACTTTTGTTATGTATTACACATTTCTACATTTGAATGATTTGTGAAGAGCGGGGCCTCCTAGCACAAGTATTTAATATACTTAAAAGGAGACCCCTATGTAAGATAAATTGTAGTAGTATAAGATACCGAAAAAAATAAAAAAGAACAATTTATTTACTACAAAGTACAAGTAAGTAAGACAGTTGTATTTATTACAAAGTTTCACAAAATACAAAGGAAATTGAACAATGTTATATAATGATAAAAACGTAACAATTATTCTGTGCCTCAATGAGAGCTGGAGTCTGTACTGGGCTCGTGGCCTATATGTTACAATGTGCACTGTTCCTAACATAGCCTTACCTACACTTACGAGCGAAGCCGTGAGCAAAGGTCAGTATATAATATGTTAGGTATGTAGATGGTATAATGACATGTCCACGCGTATAAAATTGCATCAACTATTCTAAAAACAAGTTGCACATTCAGCTACTCAGCGAATTGTTTATTTACTATAAACATTAGTTATAATATATATATATGTATATAGTTACGTGTTGTCAACACTTCCGCGTACTGCTTACTGCACTGCACGTGCTAGTGTTCCTTATAAACATCACATAACATCACGCATCACTATCTGGAAAGGAAGGCAGAGATGTATTGGTCACACACACATACTTTAAAGTCACGTCACTTAATGTACTATGGTCACGTTGATATTTTCTAGGAGGCTAATAGGAGCTGACTTTATAAAAGTATTGAGGAACTATTATTAACTAGATTGTTTTATCAGGTTTTGTCAATAAAGTATCTCTCGGGAACCGTATTTTTTTTTGAATGAATGGTACTTTTTGTTCGCCTGACAACTTGTATGCGAAATTTCATGATGATCGGTCGAGTAGTTAAGGCGTGAAAGCGTAATATACAAGCAAACTCACATTCGCATTTATAATATTAGTTAGGATTGCCTTATCTGGCCTTATCTATAGGTACTAATATTATAAAGCTGAATACCTAGTTGGTTTGTTTGTTTGAACGCGCTAATCTCAGGAACTACTGGTTCGATTTAAAAAAATCTTTTAATGTAAGATAGCTCATTTATCGAGGAAGGTTATAGGCTATGTAACATCACGCTACGACTCACGGGGGCTGCGCAGTAACGATAAAGGCAAGTGAAACCGTGGGAACATCTAGTAATAAAATATGGTGCGGCAAGGCATCTTACAAAATTTAATAAGGTAACTATAATTAACCCTTCAACCTTATGGGAAGTTCTGCACTGAATTGCGTATTTGGTTGATAAGTGAATGTTTTTATACTGTTGAGGAGTACCTAAAAAAATACTCATGTAAATTTTATAATCTGGAACGTTCATCGAGGTTTATATAATATTGTGTCCTCGCTTATATTTTTTTTTGAGTTGTTTATAATTCTATAAGTTCTTTATAATTTTAATTGTGATTGACTTTAATTTACTGTTGCATGCTGTGTAACGGCCAAATATGTGAAACAATTATTGATATGTAACACCTTTGTATTGACCATATTTGACGCAATAAATTATATTATTATTATTATTCCAATTTGGAATACATTCAATTAAAAATAATTAATATAGTAGTAGCTGTTTAGAGTGTATAACACTGAGGGGTAACTAATAGTTGATATAACAACAAAATCTCTAATATTAACAACATATAACAACGGAACCTATAATTTTATTTAATATAGCGATTAGTTAAATAATAAACGATTGATATAATTTTAAAATAACTAATTTTTATAAGCATAACATACATTAAATATAAAATCGTTTGACATACCACTCAAACGATATAAAACTTATTTGGTCTAATATGATGAAAACGCCTACTTTTTTTTTTTTTTTTTTTTAATATTTTTACTATCTGCGATCGGCCCGAAAGCCATAATCAGATTTGTTGTAATTTATGTTATTGATTTTGAGATATGCACATCCAGTGACATGTCTTCTCATATTTAGGTTACTAGAGTAGATTGAGGCTAATCGTGGTCTTTTCAGCCGGAAATACAGTCGCTGGTGTTCAGAAGTGATGAGGCAAGATCGTTCTGTGTATTCCAAGTCTTTGTTTATACGCCTTGGAGTACCTTTCTATTTCTTCTTTTATTGTGCACATTTGAAGATATTCATGCACTTCCGTGTTCCGTATAAACCATGGGGCATTGCTCACAGTCTTCAATGCTTTGTTCTGGAAGCGCTGGAGGATTTCTACATTTGAGTGGCTTGCTGATCCCCATAGCTGTATGCCGTATGTCCATACCGCATTTATGATGCATTTGTATATAAGGAGTTTGTTTTCCAGACTTAGTGATGATTGTCTGCCCAGTAGCCAGTAAAAGTCCATGAACTTTTTATTTGACTGTTCCCTTTTCATCTTTATGTGATCTCGCCATGTTAGCCGTCTGTCCAGATGCATACCCAGATATTTAACTGTCGTGTGTTCTGGCAAGACAGCTCCCTCAAGTGTCACAGGTGGGCAGTCTCCTCTTTTTAGTGTAAACGTTATATGCACCGATTTTGCAGGACTAGCTCTTATTCTCCACGCCTTCAGCCATGATCCAATTTTGTTCAGGTGGTTTTGCAGTTTAATTGATGCTATATTAGGATTTTTATTACAGGAGAGGACTGCAGTGTCATCTGCATAAGTTGCAGTTACCAGTTTTCTGAGACGGGTAGATCAGCGGTATAAATTGTATATAGCACAGGTCCCAGTACAGAACCCTGAGGTACTCCTGCTTCTATTTGACATATGGACGAAAGACAGTCTCCGCACTTGACCTAAAACATTCTGTATTGTAAGTAGGACTTCAGGAGCATATACGCAGTGTTTGGCAGGTGAAGTTTTAGCTTATACAGCAGACCCTTATGCCACACACGGTCAAACGCCTGCTGTATATCAAGGAAAACAGCAGAGCAGTACTCTTTCCTCTCTAGTGTCTGCCGTATTGTGTGACCTACTCGATGTATTTGCTCCATCGTTCCATGATGTGCACGAAACCCAAATTGGTGATCTGGTACTACTTTTTGTTCTTGGAGGACTGGGGTTAGGCGCCTAAGTATCAGTTTCTCGAGAACTTTTGACATTAATGGCAGGAGACTTATGGGTCTATATGGTGTGACTTCTGTGAGAGGCTTTCCTTGTTTGGCAACCATGTTTATAGTGGACACTTTCCACAGTTGTGGGAAATAATTTAGTCTGAGTATAGCATTAAACAGGATTGTCAAAAGTACTATTCCTTTTTTTGGTAGTTGTTTAAGGACTTCTGATGTTATAAGGTCAAAGCCAGGTGCCTATTTTTGCTTCAAGTGTACTATGGTTCTTCTGACCTCTGATGGTGTAACTAATCTTAATGGTAAAGACATTTGCTGGTCCATGTGTAGAACTTCATTGATCTCTTTTTCTGTGTCCATTGGATCTGCTTCATTGGGTTTGAAAACATCTTTTAGGAATCCAGCAAACAATTCTGCCTTTTCTGCAGGTTTCCGTGACCAGTTACCATCGGGTCGTCTTAGTGGAGGAATATGTTCTTTCGGCCTTTTTAGTGTTTTGGTCATATTCCAAAGCGAATAATCCGAAAAAAAAAAAAAAAACTCCTACTTAAAAACAATATTATATTATTACTATTTCTGGGTGGTTTAAAAAAAAATAACCACGAAGGCTAAGGCGGGAGCGAAGCGGAGCGGAGCTCCCGCCTTAGCCTTCTAACCTAACCTATGCGAGTCGGGGTACTCTGAGTCGGGGTGTTAACCATAATGACGTTTTTTATATATATTAAACGTTAGACCTAATGATTTTCGATTAAATAAACGTTATACTAATTAAGTTTTAGAATAAATAAATGTTATATGTAAAGAAATTATATCAACAGTTGGTATATCTCACGTTGATTATATCTTATAAATGATAATAAAATGAAATTAGACCAAATGAGTTTATACGTTATGAGACGCACCCAACACTGAGGGCCACTTGCACGACAACTGCTGTCGCAGTCATCCGTGTAAAGGTGACTGAGATGCCACGATGTTTTAAATCTATTTAGTGCTAAACATATTTTGTGAGTTGTCGTGCAAGTTGCCCTCAGTGTATATAAACCAGAGGAACAGGGTAATGTATTGCGGGCCTCAGTCCTACGGAGAGCGCGATAGGGATAGGCGTCAGTCAGTGGAGGCAAAGGTTTATCAAACTCATATTTGGACAGGTTTGTTTTTTAAACCACGTGAGCTGAGCCTGTTGCGATGTAGTTACTATTCTAGTAGCTCGTGGTCACCAATTATTTAGTGCCACTAAGAATGAGCTGGCTCCTCCGGAGAATATCTTATAGGAGACTGTCGTATTACGGCATTTGATCGGTGAGCAAAAGTGCCGGAAGCCCACATTATCCCATCTTCAAAGTCTTTTCTTAAGGTCAATATTGCGCGAGTGATATTATGACTCTGGTATTGCGAATGTTGATGTTTACCATTTCATCTTTATCTTAAAATATCTATTGGTATGGACACTGAAATTAATCCATTTTATAAGGATTCTATAGCTGTTCATTTTGAAAAATACGACTTTTAACTATTTTTAATTTTATTATCGAAATATGGCTTTTATCGCAGTTTATTGAAGTGATTATTTTAACTATTTTTAAATCTATTACACTGAAAATAAACCGCATAGCCGCATACAAGTTGCTTAATTTCAATATTTTTAATCTATAAATATCATTAATATTCACACTTTCGCCAACGTTTTGATTGCTTTGCCACAGCAAAGGTCATGCGAAGACAAAATAAAGCGCGATAATATCCGTATAAAGTAGTTTTCAATCCATAGTAGGTACAGATTTTCCGTCTCCATACGAACATAACAATAATACTTTTCAAGAACCGGATATCAAACCTGCCGTACAATCGCCTGAATCCATAAACACGCATTGTTCCACCGAACCAACAGGGCAGTCAAAATATTTACGTAAGCCTCTTTGATATTATTTTCGTAAACGTTCTATAAATGTAGTATTATTATACGTGTACGGTGGTAGGCAAAGTTCTTTAATCTATGCCTCCCATAAACAAACATTATACTTGTTTATGGCCAACTTTAGTAAACATGTTTTTGAATGTGTAGTCCCACGTGTTAAATACTTTTTATTACTATTAAAACGATGAGCTTGAAATAGGAGACGCCCCGAGATTCGATTTCATAGTCAAATTATCACATTAATAATATATTCTACCACATACATACAACATCATCTAGCTCAAACTAAGCAGAGCTTGTACTATGGGTTCTAGACAATGGATAAACATACATATATATATCCTTTTTTTTTGTAAATACTTACATATTATACATAGAAACACCCAGACCAAGACAAACATCCATGTTCATGCATACAAATGTTTGACTTGTGCGGGAATCGAACCCGCGACCTAAGGCGTGGCAGTCGGTTACACTACCCACTACGCCATCGAGGCCGACAAATATTACTCGATGTGTCCGCGGTTTCACCCGCGTTTATCATTACTGCGCCGCCCCCGTGGGTCGTAGCGTGATGTTATTAAGCCTATAGCCTTCCTCGATAAATAGGCTATCTAACACTAAAATATTTTTCAATTCGAACCAGTAGTTCCTGAGATTAGCGCGTTCAACCAAACAAACTCTTTAGCTTTATAATATTAGTATAGATTAGTGTAAAAAAGAAACTTGTGCACTAGGAATAAATCCTGTGTCGCGGGAGACTTTACAAAGATTCAAACAAAGGACCCTAAACTAGACAAGAAACATCTAATAATTTGTGGATCACACAAATTCTTGTCTCGTATGAGGAACGATCTCCAATCCTCGGCGCAGTGGCGACCTGTGCCAGTATGTCGTCCACCACATTGGCGCGGCGAGACCACTACCACAGTACATAAATATATATGTACTGTGCCACTACGTCTTCTGTGCACTCAAATCTATACTAATATTATAAAGCTGAAGAGTTTGTTTGTTTGTTTGAACGCGCTAATTTAAGGAACTACTGGTTCAATTTAAAAAATTCTTTTAGTGTTGGATAGCCTATTTATCGAGGAAGGTTATAGGCTATATAACATCACGCTACGCCTCACAGGGGCGGCACAGTAACGATAAACGCGGGTGAAACCGCGGGAACATCTAGTATTAATATAAATAAGATTTCGTATAAATATATGTAAAACATACAGATTAAAATAGAGACTACCTTGTAGGTCGCGTAGAATAAATGTTGGCGCGATCGTGATGTCCCTGGTCGGCTAAGGTTATACGAGTTTACGTTAGGTAATTCTCATCTATCCCGAAATGTTTAGCAATCTATTATTGAACCCATGTTTCGCTAGCGATAGTTTTATCTCCTACATAAAATGGAGCGAGTCCATTGCATTCTACTAGACAATAATCCATACACCATACTAACAATTTCTGATACTAAAACCCAATAACACTTTGCTCTGGGAATCAAACATAAGACCTTATGCAAAGCAATCGAATTCAATGCCGCTGCGTCACGATAGAAAATTTTTAAAGACATCTCTCGCACTAGGAATGCTGTATCGCGGGAGGCTTCACAAACATTTAAACAACGGACACAAAAGGCACAGCCTCGGTACTATTATTTGTGAGTCACTAAAATGTTTGTCTCTTGTGGGGATCGAACCCACGACACTCGGCGCGGTGGCAATGGCCAGGCGACTATTTAAACCACTACGCCATGCCGTGCAATCAGTTACATGAATGGTTCAATTTAATCTATCGTGGTATATACTAGTAAAAAATGGTTCAATCAGGTGCTCACCGCTCGAGGTGAGTGACCGATCGCTCACATTACACCGCAGTGGGCGGGGGCCTTAATACACCGCGTTAACTGCTAATGAATATTTAATCAAATCAGAGCAGGATATTTGGCAGACAAGAAGTTCTTTCTTGCCGGGGAATTAATCATATTTTTGTGTAGGCTTGGTAATTCAACATTCTTTATTACTTACTAGCTTTTGTCCGCGACTTTGCTCGCGTGCAAGTAGGTTAGGTTAAGTAAGATTATGAAACAGTACTTTTCTTTTTTAAATAAAGCATAGCCTATGCTACTTGGTGATAATATAGCTTTCTCACGGTAAAATAATTTTTGAAATATGTTGTGTAGTTTTTGATTTAAATCCTTACAAACAAACAAAAAATGACATCAATCCTCTTTATAGGTAATATTAGTAAGTATAGATATAGATTTATATTTGTTTTTCATTACAAAAGACAACTCCCGCTCTATAAATAATTCCTGTATCGCGGGGGAGTTTACAAACATTCAAACAACGGACACAAAGAACACCCACAATCAGAACACCCATTTGTGGATCACACAATTTTTTGTCGAATGGGATCGAACCCACAACACTCGGCGCGCCGGCAGTGGCGAGGTGACCACTTAAACCACTACGCCATACGTGCAGTTAATTACTAATAAAAATTACCTACTATTAAAAAATTGCTCGTGGCGGAGTTACGTACTCTTTAGAGATCTGAATGGTCTATTAAGGTCAGACCACACATGACACAACACTATCGTTCGTTGACACGTTACGTATATGATTGCATAAAACTAATTTAGGTCCCTGATACCAGTAGGGTGACCATAATATCCAGCAGCACATGATCAAGTTCGGAACTTTGTCAAATTGTAAAATTATGTTTTAACTGCTCGACGATTTTATTGTTTTGATATAGATTGATATTTATCTTATGTTTACGTAAATGTTGTTCATTGAAAATAAACTACTTAATTAAAACTTTTATTACATAATTTTGAAACTGTTACACTATTAAAGAAAGAAAGAAAAGAAAGAAATATTTTATTTTAATGTAACATTGCAAACACACAATCAAAACTATTTCATAACAAAAATGTGTAACAGTAATAATATAGTTAAAGAGAAAATTATAAATAATTTAAAATAAATAATAAAACTTATATACCAACATTATTATAAATAATATAGAATACACATAATATATATATGGAGTCCTTGCTGTTCAATGTGCGTCGCAGTGTTAATTAAAAAGAGATGTTGCTCAGCATAATGCCGCACCGCATGCGAGTTGCGATACAGCGCTGATTTTCAGCAACACCTCAATAGTGGTTATGAGCGTTTATTGTGTATTAGTACTAAACTTTACAACTTTTTAAGCTATTTTGAATATTAAAACTATATTTACACTTGCTACGACGTGACGTTTCGATTGCTTTTCAGCAGCCATGTTTACGGGGTCTCTTCGTGAACATCCGTATAAAGTAGTTTAATTTCAATCACGCCTCACCTCACGATAGACAAATGTGTGTTAAGTGATAGATTAAATAAAATTCAGCTCACACGTTATAAGAAATAAGCTTATTACCGTTAATTGGGCTCATTTCTATACAATGAGTTACTGCTGAAGTTTCTAAATAAAAAATACCAATACCATTGTGCACGACGCAGCAATCAAATCTCACAAACTTACGACCTTAAACTCATACCACGGAACAAACAATTGATGAACCAATTGCAAATATTTTATAGAATTCTAAATAACTGTAATTTAATTCTATTGTACTAATATTCATACAGGCAACCATGACAATATAACATCTACGTAGCTTAAAGTTTTTTTATAATTTCCAAAACAATTTAAATGAAACCAAGAATTTTAAACGATTTCAATAAATCACTAAAACTACATCTGAATTGAATCAGCCATTACGAAGATTAAGATGCACAAATACCAAGACGAACGACCAAAAAGTCTTCTGACGATTTTATTATATCTATAGATATTAATGGTTCTATAGACCCCAGTTTTTTTAACAGTGCTAGGACTATAGACTTAGAATTTTTTCGCTACAGGACACTATGTGTGCTAAAACACTAAGCTTTCTACGAAGCTATCGGTCAAGACGATAAATCCTTATTGAGGTGTTGCAGTGAAGTATGTATGTTGTATACCTATTCTTATAAGGTTATACCGTGTAAGTAATTATAAGGTTTTAATGACAGTATTCAACGGGATTTACTACAAAGTAGTCGTGTTATCATTTAGACTAGTACATTACATTATTACTTATTATTATAAATTCGAAAGTAACTCTGTCTGTTACCTCTTCATGGCTAAACCACTCTACCGGTTTATATGAAACTAGCTTTTGCGCGCGGCTCCACCCGCGTGGTACCTACATCAATAAAAAGTAGCCTATGTCCTTCCCCAGGTTTTAAACTATATCTGCGCCAATTGCATCTAAATCGGTTGAGTGGTTTAGCCGTGAAAAGGTAACAGACAGACAGACAGACAGAGTTACTTTCGAATTTATAATATTAAGTAAGGAAGTAAGGATTTAGTACAGATTTAGTTTAAACGCTGGGAAAGGGCATAGACTACGTTTATTGATGTAGGTAATAGGTACCACGCGGGCGGAGCCGCGCGAAAAGACTAGTTTAATATAATTAACTTTCTGTCCGATCTTTCTTGATGGTAACCCTGCACGCGGTGATTTCATAATACCTATACAACAATTATTTGCAATGTTGTCATTTTTTGGGTCATTTCGTTGCGTATTGTTTATTTGCTAATGAATTGTAACACCGATCGCGCACACACTTGATACATATTATAGGGTGTGCAGCACCGCCAACATCAAATTCCGGGCTACAATTGCTGTTATAAATCTATACTAATATTATAAAGCTGAAGAGTTTGTTTGTTTGTTTGTTTGTTTGAACGCGCTAATTTCAGGAACTACTGGTTCAATTTGAAAAAATCTTTTAGTATTGGATAGCCTATTTATCGAGGAAGGTTGTAGGCTATATAACATCACGCTATGACCCACGGGGGCGGCGCAGTAACGATAAACGCGGGTGAAACCGCGGGACATCTAGTGTGCTATAATCTTCTACGCAGTACCTATCCGTCAAGATTGGCCGCCCTGACTGAAATTTGGTCAGTAGGTATCGTAAAAATGGCACAGCAGTTCTCATTTTGTCGGCCGTGCGAAGCATTTTTTCACATCCCACAAAGTGAGGAAAAGAAAGGAAGCACGTGCACTGATAATAATTTCCTTTTTTATGATACGACAAAAATAACAGCTGTCGTATCTTTTACACATGACTACATTTTGCCCGCGGCTTCGACCACGTAAATGTAGGTTAGGTTAGATTAGTAACAGTAGATTTGCGTTATCTCCGTCAATGTGTATCCGAAATTTCATGATGATCGATCAAGTAGTTAAGGCGTGAAAGCGTAACAAACAAACTCACATTCGCATTAATAAGTTAGGATTCAGCTGCTACATCTTGTTAATGTTTTATTCTCCTTGTTCCAGCTACTACGTGGTCCAAATGCCGGACAGGGTCCAGTCGAGAGACTTTAAGGTGTACTGGAACGTGCCCACGATGCAGTGCAAGTCTAAGAAGATACCCTTCAACAATCTCTTCGAGCAGTACGGCATCATACAGAACACCAATGACACGCACCGAGGGGACAAGATCTCCATACTGTACGACCCCGGGTTCTTTCCCGCGTTGGTCAAGAATGAGTCCACGGGAGAGATTAGGTATAGGAATGGGGGAGTTCCTCAGCAAGGAGATTTGTTGGAGCATCTAAGGATATTTAAAGATGAGATGGAAAAGAGCATACCGGATGAAAATTTTAATGGTAATGTATTATTTTCATTCATACCATTTAAATTTTTTAACTTTAGTTAGTGTTATTTACACCGAATTCAATGTATGTAACACTTATGAACTTCAAAGTTAGCAGTCACTGCATTAACCTACTTTTTTTTTATACTTCTAATGTGGCAAACAAGCATACGGCTAACCTTATGGCAAGTGGTCACCGTAGCCTACGGACGCCTGCGACACCAGAGGCATCACTTGCTCATTGTCGACCATTTAGGAAAGGAAGTAAAGGGGTGATTGAGCCTCCGGTACTCTCACTCACCGAACGAAACACGACAGTAGGAATACTGCTATTTCACGTCGATATCCTGTGAGAGGGTAGTCCTTCCCCGGTCGAGCCGACCCATTCATGTTGAAATCAGCGAGGCTCTACTACTCTAAACAAAAAAAATACTCTACATAGTTTAGTTGCTAGTTTTGCTTAAATGAAGATTCCTCAATGCAACTTTGTAAACCTAACAAGTTAATAAAATAAACATTGTTATTTATTATTTATTATAGTTTCGGACAGTTAGTTAAGCTTATATGAATATTGACTGCACGGATGGCGTAGTGGTCTAAGTGTTCGCCTCGCCACTGTCGCCGCGCCGAGTGTTGTGGGTTCGATTCCCACGCGGGACATAAATTTGTGTGATCCACAAATGGTTGTTCCGAGTCTGGGTGTTCTTTGTGTCCGTTGTTTGAATGTTTGTAAGTCTCCCGCTACTCAGGCAATCTACCTAGTTCAGAAGTAGTCTTTTTAAAAAAGAATATGACATCCACACTTTTTTAATTGCCATTGGTTAGCTTACAATACATCTACGAATAATATTCGTAGATGATGTGGTGAACTCAAGAGATCTCTATCAATTTAAAATATTATGAAAACATTTGAGTAGACATCTAAGAGTCATAAGGAACTTTGCAAAAATGTACACATAACAATTTGATGAAGATAATGCAATTTTATGTAGTTCATACAATTCTGCGTATGCGAACTCAACTCATATCGCTGGATACATTTATCATTGGCGAGTCGAGTAATTATACTATGTCATCGACATACGTTCTTGAACTTTTTTATCTGTGATCATAAATAATAATAGTACTTTGAGTAGTAATGTAAATTATGTTAAATAGTGCGGGTGACCGTGTCACAGATATACTAATTAATTTCTAGTACTGTACTACATTCATTGTATGCGGGTGTCATTAGCCCAGGGTAATTGCTTAGGAAGGTCAGCCTTATCAATTGAATTTTAGGACGTAGGGCACAATAGCATTTTCCCTTGAACCTGGAGTTGATTGATGGAAAAATACTTTTACTGACTGCAATGACTGCACGGACGGCGTAGAAGGTAAGGCTGGAAGTGGTAATCACGAGTGTTGTGGGTTCGATCTAGCGCATTAGATATCGGTAGGACTTACGTGAAAGAGATGATGTGATGAGAAAGCTGTCATTTGAACAAATGCGCTTTAAATATTTCGCACGGGTTTTTGACGTGACAACGTCTAATAAATCGATGAACGCCGGCTGCACGCACAAAAAAGGATGACTCATTGTCCCGTTACGCTCATTGTAACGTTACGATCGGAGCTAGAGCGCTACACGAGCGAGCGAAAGGCACGCCGCACGATCGTGACGTTGTCATGTTAAACTATCGTCCGTAAACCGACTTTACACACAACCAATTTTTTTTTTAATTTGCTTTTTAAAATTTTTTTTTTTTATTATTTTGTGTAGAGACGGTTGGTAATGGTTTTAGTAGTCGCCGTGCCATGGCCACTGCGTCGGGTATTGTGAGTTCGAATTCCACACGTGGCAATGGCATGTACATAAATAATTGTTTCAACTTTGTGTTCTTTGAATCCGTTGTCTATATGTTTGTATAGTCCCCCGCGGTACAGGAGATATGTTTAGCGCCGTAGAGGTCTTTGCTTGCCCAGAAAAGTACGAGCCTCTTACAAAAACCGTTGTATAAGTAGCAACACTGCTACTGTAGTTCGCCCGGTTTAGGTCAGATTCTTAGCACTGTATGCTGGCGGACTAATGGAGCTCACCAGTACAAAGACTATAGATCCTCATGGTGATAGAAAAGAAACTAAGGCCGGTAATCCTGGAGGATGTGGATAGCTGCAGCTATCCACATGATTTACTTATATGTATACTAGTGACCCGCCCCGGCTTCGCACGGGTGCAATGTAGATACTAATATGGGGGCAGTGTGGAGTGATTAATAATACTAGCGGTCGCCTAGTGCTCGAAATTCGACCAAAGTTTGCCTGTAAGATATTGCTGATATATGTCATTACATATTGATATGTGTAACCATAGTTACGCGCTTCGACTACGTGTGTCAAATGCATGGTTGTGTGCGTGTAGTGTTTTTTCATTAATTTAATGTATATTTACGCATAATTTAAAAAAAATATTAGCATTCGTCACTTCTTCTCTGTATAAACTATAATTGTGTTCAGTGGTCCCACACTAGGCAAAGCCTGTCTTGTGGGTACCTGAATGAAACTGCTTCCTGTATATGTGTAAGAGAGGGAGAGAGAGGGAGCTGAGCTTACCAGATAGTGCAGGTATATTTACTCGTGCTAACTACGAGTAAAACGGTATGTCATTTCCAGGAGTTGGGATCATAGACTTCGAGTCGTGGAGACCGGTGCTGCGGCAGAACTTCGGTATCCTGACTCCTTACAAGGACGTCTCCTACGACATAGAGAAGAAGAAACACTGGTGGTGGAAGAAACAGTGGATTCAGGAAGAGGTAAGAGGACCTTTCGCATTCGTCCGTAGAGTTTTAGTTACACATTAGAGATGGATTTTTGAAAACGTTTGAAATATATTAGAGTAGAAACATTGACTTAGGAATTTACGGACACCATCTTCGTCATCGTCATCATCAGATAGCTGATAACTTAGGCTACTTTGATTTTAGAAAAAAAATAGGGTTCCGCGGAGACAAACACTTTTTACTTAAAATCTACGCGGACGAAGTCGCAGGTAACAGCTAGTTATGTAATAAAAGTGTTAAAATCTTGTGTACTTAAAGTATTTTAACTTCAGTGAGTTAAAGAATTCCTTTTTTTGGCTACTGACGAAAAGATATGATCTGGAATACAATTAATGTCCACATTTGACGTTTATATGATTTAAGAGAAATAGCATTTTATATGGGATTAAATATAATGACCACCAAAAATATTAATTGCGCAGCAAAATATGCTAACTAAAATATATCATAATGAGCACTTATACCTACGCCTCAAATCACTGCATTCCGTCTCGGAAGGGTTAGGTTATGTTAAGTGCCTTCTTAAACCCACCCAAAAATAGTCGGCTTATTTTGATCTCTTTAAATATGTTTTGCTGTGCAATTTGGTGATCATTTATTATTTTTGGTGATCATTTACCATTTTTGCCTGTTATATTTTACTATATCTGGTGATAAGTTAAACATAAGCCTTATAATATTACTAGTTATGATTGCTCGGAGTCGGTATACATTTAAGTACCTAAACAGGCCCTTTGACAGAACGTCCTAGTTACGAGCTGTATGTGATTAGGCAATGATGCGATGAACCCAATTATATTTAAATGCTCAAGTCGCTCCACTGAGGCATCGCTGACGACTGTTAAATTACTCACAACACATTGCTAATGGATTTCGAAGAATTTGGACCGTGTTTTGTTGTTTACAGTCATTATTATATAGTAGTTCATGAACGTCATGACGCTATTAATCCAGTCTTCTCCATAGCCTTTATTATTCCCAAGTCACTTGGGGTCGGCTTTCTAGTCTAACCGGATTTGAATAGATATCAGTTTTTACACGGAGCGACTGCCATCTAACCTCCGCAACCTGAAGGCTTACGATCTTCCATCAAATATACCTACCATAGATCGTCGCTCGAAAAAGGGCCCCAACAAAACTGTGCGTAAATCAGTCGTGTACATGCACAATTTCGCTTCACGATGCCAAAGTGTGTAGTGAAACAATGCAAAAACTGTACTCTAAAAGTGCAAAAAAAGGATGGAATGTCGTACTTTCGGTAAGTATCGTTTTGTTATAAAATATTTATTATATTTTGTTGAATATGGCGCTTTAAATAATATATTTGAAGCTATTTTCGTTTAAATTTAAATGCATGGTGCCCGTAAGCGAGAGCGAATCGACACCACTACTTTGGAACAAAGTCCATATGGAATGTCATGGAGTCGTTATAATTTATTTTGAATTATTATTATAATATTTAATTTTGTATTAATTTATTTTAACTTTCCACAAAATGAAATTCGAAGAGGGAGAAATGGAGACGTATTATAGCTCAAGATGACGAATTTTACCAACCAAATATTTGTAGCGTAATTTGTTCAGAGCATTTTAATGAAGAAGATAATAATAATAATATTCTACCACATACACACAACACCATCTAGCCCAAACTAAGCAGAGCTTGTACTATGGGTACTAGACTTTAGATCTTTATATATATATATATATATAAAGATCGGTCTAAGCGGCAATTGTTAAATAAGTTGATATTGTTTAAAGGTACATAAAAACATTATTTTAGTAAAGTTGTTCATTTTTTTAACCTAGTTCCTTCCTTAACGATAGAACAGTTATCTATATATATAAAAATCAATTGCTGTTCGTTAGTCTCGCTAAAACTCAAAAACGGCCGGGCCGATTTAGCTGATTTTGGATTTGAAATGTTTGTAAAAGTCCAGGGAAGGTTTAAAAGGTGAATAAATATGAAAATAATGCTTGGTATATAGTAAAAAAACAATTTCGCTTTCCCTTAGAAACTATTCCTACCTGTCAAAAATTTGATGTTCGTCCTGTCGTTTAGAAATCAATTAAATTTAAAAGTCGTTCAGAAATCAAATTAAATTTAAAAGTGAAATTCTCTTTTTTAATTTTTTTGGTTTTGAATGTCGAACGTTTGATGTTCGTCCCGTCGTTCAGAATTTCTGATCGCAACTATAATATTTTACGGACTTAGGCGGGAATCTGGGCGTAAAGGTCGCGTTGTCTCGGTTGAATTTTATTTTTATGTGCATAATGCGGTTTAATGTATGATGTGATAGTGTATCATGCAGTAAATTAGTTGTTCGTGTGCAGCAATTGAAGAATTCAAGCGGGAACACCACTGTCCTAAGTTCAGATTGCTCCAAAATTGGCATTGTATTTGGCAGTTCATCTAGAAAATGGACAACGATTGTATTTCAATCAAGGGAATGCGGCGGATAGAGCGGCACGTCCACTGTCGACCACATTAACAAGTTTCGTCTCAGTTTGTCAAACAGATGTTTTCGCTCGCACTTTGCTGTATGCTGATATGCCACGCTATTACACATGGAACGCATCATCGAAAACGTTTCAGCGTCGAAAACAAGGAACACCAGTTGAAGGACATCCAAATATACTTACTTCAGACGCCCTAGGTCGCATCGACACAGTACATCCAAATAACAACGAATGTTATTATCTTCGATTTTTGTTGGTGAATGTTTGTGGTCCGACATCATTTCAACAACTGAGAACAATTAATGGACATCTGTGTGCGACTTACCGTGAGGCGTGTCAACTATTACAGTTACTCGAGAACGATTCGCATTGCGATAATACGCTCAAGTATTCCGTCATATCTTCATCACCGCATCAAATTCGTACATTGTTTGCGATTATTATATCGACATGTTCCCCCTTGAACCCAAAAGATTTGTGGGTGAAATATAGGACCGTACACTACAAACTTTATTTTGTAAGCTCCTAACCTTTGTGACACAACAATTTTTGAAGCAACATCAGGTGTAATTAAAAATAAACCTAATTTATATCGAGCATTTTTTTTTATTACGAATTCTTTTTGTTCCGGTTAAGTTTTGAACCACATTTTTTACTACAGTTGAAACATTCTGCATTTATCATTCAGCTTTTTTATTTATTTATTCTGAGGCGGTACGAAGTTTGCCGGGTCAGCTAGTAATTTATATTTTTAGCATCGACATCTACGAAAGTATCCTGGTAAAATATGTCTAGTTTTGTTAGCTAATTCGACATCTACGAGTATATAGTTTTATTATTATTTATTGAAACTACATAGAAAACATATTATATTAGTATAATAATACTTATGTTGAATATACATTCGATCTAAATTGTTCATTAATGTAGTAGTCGACTCCATGAGTTTCCTGTAGTGTTAGCGAGTGGAGACCGAATAATATACTTAGTACGCTTGCGTATCGTGAGCAACACACCTAGGATGCTTTACATTGACGCGTTTTAACTAAACTATTACAAAATGTTTCTCTGTGGGCGTTCAATGGTTATTCCGGCTTATTTCCTGGATTGCATAATAAATGCAGACACTTATAAGTAAGAAGTACTGGTCAGTGCCACATATTGACGCGGTTTTTGTACGAGAATGTGCATCTATGGTACATTTGATCGATGCTAACGATACCCTAAGGCTAGACCAGTGTCAGGATATTAGAGGGCACTGACTTCCCAATAACGACCAATAACGACTGCCATAGATGTTCATGGCAGCTGGGACTGACGGCTTAACGTGCTCTCCGAGGCACGGAGCAGGCGATAATTGTCAATCAATACGCACATATTTTCTAAAAGTCATATAACTTCCGAAAGTCAGAGGTGCGCGACGTGGGTTCGAACCCGAGACCCTCTGCATTGCAGTCTGTTGGTCTCCTCACTGAGCAATAGCTACGCTATTAATCCAGTATGATTGGTGTATTCGAGTAGGATTCCGTTGCCATTAAAGAGTAACAGAGTATTGGTCGCAGTAGAGGTATTTGAAAATCTAAGAGTCTACCTAGTGAGAGATATACCAATAGAAGAACGGAGAAACTTTTCATGCCAGTGCCGGTTTTTAGTAATACTATCCTTGGGCCTTGGTTTTCTTTCTTGCCATTGGTGGCAGACGAGCAAGTGGCCCACCTGATGGGAAGTGGTAACCGCTGCTCATGGACTTCAGCAATGTCAGGACACAGCAAAGCCGCAGCCTACCCTGCCCTTTATTAAACTGTGTTACTGCTGGTCACGGGCCTCTTCCATTGTGAGAAGGTTTAGGCCATAGTCCACCACGCTGATCCAGTGCAGGTGTGCAGACTTCAAATATCTTCGAGAACATTATGAACAACTCTCAGACATGCAGGTTTACTCACGATATTTTCTTTCATCGTTAAAACGAGCGATAACTATTTAACATAAACTTCGAAACGTCAGAAATGTGCGCCTTCGGATCGAACTTGAGATTTCTGCGCGAAACTCCAACAGTCTTGCATTAGGCTCTTGCTGCTTACGTATAAATGAATGTTATTCCCTTATATTTTTTACGCAATACGAATTACGACTCATAAACATGACCATACTTTTCAGTTACACGCTGAGTAATGTTTTAGTTTTTTGTAGCTTTTATTAATAGGTGAAGTTTTATGAAGGCCATTCCAGATATTGTTCTAAGGTTCAAATAAATTGGCCGGGACGAAATAATCAAAAGGTGACATTACTGCTATACCATAACAATTATTAATAATATTCTACCACATACACACAACACCGTCTAGCCCAAACTACGCAGAGCTTGTACTATGGGTACTAGACTATGGATAAACATACATATATACTTTTGTTTTTTGTAAATACATACATATTATACATAGAAACACCCAGACCAAGACAAACACCCATGTTCATGCACACAAATGTTTGACTTGTGCGGGAATCGAACCCGCGACCTCGGGCGTGGCAGTCGGTTACACCAACCACTACGCCATCGAGGCCGATGACATGATTTATTGTTGAAAACAACATACATAGATTCACGACTGTAGGTATATTGATGGATTATGCTCAAACATATTACACAAATGAATCTATGTATGTATGTATATTACACAAATATTTTGCCAACTATGGCGAAACGTGGCAGATACTAAAACAAAAGTAATAAATCTACTAAATTTATTAAGCTTTCACAAAGAAACTGAATATACGGAAATGTGTGTCTACCTCATTAGGTGAACTTTCAGCAAGGAAAATTCTGACTAATATTACGAATGTGTTTGTTTGTTTGTTACGCTTTCACGCCTTAACTACTCGACCGATCATCGTAAAATTTCGCATACACGTCGTCAGGGGAACAGAAAAGGATATAGGGTACCTTTCATTAGGATAAATATTGTTACTAAGCTAACCTGAAACTACGCGAGCGAACCCGATTTTGACATATTGGATTAGACATATTAATCAAAATTTTTTCTGTTTACATACATACATAGATTCACGCCTGTTTCCCAGAGGGGTAGGCAGAGTCTACGGATTTCCATTTGCTATGATCCTGACACACTTCTCTGGCTTCATTCGCTTTTATCACATTCCTCATACACGCCCTTCGGTTCAAGGAGCTCTTAACCTGGCATTTGTCCAGAACGCCTCCGATCTGATCGAGATACGTTCGCCTAGGTTTTCCTCTTGCGACTGTTCCATTCACACTAGCCTTATAAACTTTCTTAGTCAGTCTTTCCTCGTCCATTCTTTCTACATGTCCAAACCAGCTTAACATACCCTTTTCTATTCTTGTCACTATATCCACTTTCATGCCGGATCTCTGTTCTGTTTACATCCTTTTGAGAGTGACTACTACCTGCTCACGTGACATTATAAATAATTAACTATTTTTGCTGAATGCATACGTTTCCGAGCGCTATCCCAAATTAGAAGTCTTGTATCTTGTATCTTTGATAGCTACTTTTAATCAGTTTAACCTTTTGGACGCCATTGTCACATATACGTGACAAACGAAATCTTGCCCTCAACGCCAACGTCACATATGTATGACAAAAATATATATAAATACGTTGCACCATAACATAAAAATAAACAATAAAACCATTACTTTTGTGGTTAAATAAATATCAGTGTCATGAGTAGGGTTTATTAGAAAATTTAAGACGAAAATAAAAACACAGTTGATATTCGATAAAGTTTTGGAATCCCTATACTTCTGAAGGTCATTTTACAGGAAAAGTGGCTTGGCGTCGGGGGTACGGCGATGCGTTTATACTCTGGCGTTCAAAAGGTTAATGCATCAAATAGATAAATACTGCTATTTATTTGATACAGAAGCAGATACGAATATCTTTCGTAGTAATACTAGATCGCGCTATCAATCAGAAGTCGACATGCACACTTAAATGCAGAGTTATTTAGGACGCTCGTGCCCACACACACGATCTCTCACAATATTTAACGACTAGGTTATGCTTGCGGCTTCGCTCGCGCTAAATATAGCCTATGTTACTCAGTGATATGATAATATAGCTTACAAATGGCGAAAGGATTTTTAAAATCGGTTTAGTAGTTTTTGAGTTAAACCCGTCCAAACAAACAAAAAATCCAATCTTTCCTCTTTATAATATTAGTATAGATTAGGGTTGCCAACCCCAAATTTAAAAACCAGGATTTGAAGTTGGAAAAACCAGGACAATTCAGTTGAAGAACAGGACGCAGTAATGGAGTTGTAAATTAAATTAATATGTAGTGAAAATAGGTGAAATGAATTTCAATTCCACTGTGAATTTATGCGGGAATAGAGGCGCGCGAAAACCCAGGACGCTGCTTAAAAACTATTCAGGACATCCCAGGACACCACAAAAACTAGGACATGTCCTGGGAAAACAGGACGGTTGGCAACTCTAGTATTTATTTATTTATTTATTTATTTATTTATTTATTCATTATATATAAACAGTACAAGCTTACAGCAGAACCAACACGCTTATATGTTACATTAATCTCATTTAAATAAACTTATTTACATTGACAATAATTCTAACATAATTAAATAACAAACACAATGTCATATGAATGTCAACTTAATACTGTATATTATTTAATAATCAAAGATATATATCAAAAATATAATACATTACAATTACATACAATTAATTACTATTTAAATATAAAAATACACATTTAATCATTTGGCTTAACTTATCATAGAAAATGTCTGCATCAAGATTCAATTGCAATAGATCATTGATTAGTTCAACCGCTCTGCCAGTAGGAGTACTAGCGGACTGCGGTAGGCGCCATGATGGTGGGACAGTGAGAAGTTTATGTTGCCGTCGCCCTATGGCGCGCATATACTGATCTGGTACATAAAAGCAAATACTTTCCTTTACCAACGGATTATCCACTTTATTTGTTAGTAATAAGTAGTAATGTATGATATGTATAAAATTACGTCTCAGCTCTAAGGTATCTAGGCCGACCATGCCTGATATAAACAAAGAAGGATATAGGAATGGATAATATCCATATATACGTTTATATAGATGTCTGGAAAATTTACGTTGTATCCTCTCAATTAATAAGATGTACAGTTTTTCAGTTGGATTCCAGACAATTGAATTGTATTCTAGTTTGCTGCGAACATACGCATTATAGAGCAACTTCACTATAAGAACATTATTAAACTGAGAAGATGTTCGAATTACAAATCCCAGTGATCTATTTGCGGCTTTACATACAGTTTTAATATGGTCATGGAAATTGAGTTTGGAGTCTAGTGTTAGCCCTAGATCGCATATAGTTGTGACTCTATCAAGCGGCTTGCTATCCATCTCGTATATAGTTAAGATTGGGGAACGAGATCGAGTGAATGTAATCGTCTTACATTTGGAAACATTAAAACATAATTTATTTGCCTTGCTCCATTTAACAACAGCGTCGATGTCTCGCTGTAGTTCATTGCAGTCAGTGTCATTCTTAACAGAGGTAAACAATTTTAGGTCGTCAGCGAACAAGAGGCATTCCGCATTAGAGACAACAGTAGGTAAATTATTTATCATTAGAAGAAAAAGGGTCGGACTTAGGGTACTTCCCTGACTCACACCAGACCGCGTAAAATAATCTTGAGACTTAAAATTCCCTATTCTGACATATTGCCTACGATCACTGAGGTAACTAGCAATAAATCTTAGGAGATGTGTATCAAACCCCATAGCTGAAAGTTTGCTGAGAAGCACATCGTTATCCACTAGGTCAAAAGCTTTTTTAAAATCAAAGTATGCTGTGTCAACTTGACAGCCTGCTCTCATATTATTTTTTACGTAGTCTGTAAACCTAATATGGTTCGTTAAGGTGGAGCGTGCTGGTCTAAAGCCGTGTTGGGAGTCATGTAAAAGAGTATTTGTTTGATTAGAAATAAGATTATTTAAAACTGTTTCAAACAATTTTGCAAAAATTGAGAGCACTGCAATAGGTCTAAAGTTTGTAATCTCAGTAGACGATCCCTCTTTGGGCACTGGTGTTACCCTGGAGACCTTCCACCTGGTGGGGTAAGAACAGCACTGGCGGGATAGATTGTATATATATAAGACGGGTTCTTCGAGAGCTGATAAACAATCCTTCACTAAGAAACCTGGCAAGTTATCTGGTCCACAGGCAGGGGATGTTTTAAGATGTTTTACTGCTCGTCTCAATTGTATAGAGTTTATTTGTGTGAGACTTATTTGGGAGGTACAGGGATGCCCAGAAGCAACCCGCTCTGCTGTTTCAGGATCTAGTTTAGGAATATTACTGTGAAAGACTGAACTAAAATAACAGGCAAAACTATCAGCGGCATCCTGTCCTTTAATAGGTCTGCTGTTATATATGAATTCATTGCACTGTTGCCTGCTCTTTCGTTTATCTCTCACAAATTGCCAGAACGTTTGGGGATTAACAGTTATATTATTGCCTACTACCTTTAAATAATTCTGATAAGCATCATTTATAAGCACCTTTACTTTTGACCTGTAATATTTGTATAATTCTTTATTAAATTGGAGTCCATAAGTTTTAAACTTTTTCAAATTAAAATATTTCAGCTTTATATAATATATTATTTCACTAGTGAACCAAGGTGGATATGTATATTTTTGTGATTGTGATACTCTTTTTCGAGGGACATGGTTATTAATAACATCATTTAGCTTGTCATACAGAATATCAACCGCGGTATTGACGTCTTGTTGTTGCAAAAGCACGGACCAGTCTATATTTGCAATGTCAGAATATAAAGTGTGGAAATTAGCTTTGCGAAAGTTCCACTCATTGTTGAGATTATTTGTTGGTATATTTTCTTTGCTTGGAGATCGCTTTTTAATTAATGGAGCTTTAGGTAAGGTAAGAAATATTTCTAAAGGGGGATGATAAGCATCTGCCGGCACAAGAGCTTCGGCATCGGACGTAACATTTATGTCATTACAGTCAAAAGTGGATAAAACTAAATCTAGGATGCATCCATAATCATTACATATATTGTTGAACTGGAACAGATTACAAAAATCCAAAAACATATCGAATTGAGTTCTAGTTGCCTGAGTGCATGATTTTAGATTGAAATCTCCAACAATTACAGTTTGGTATTCCGAGTATGTACAGATTGCATTTTCAATACATGTTAGTGCATCTTGATATTGGTTATCACTGTAGTTTGGTGGTAGGTATACAACACTTACAAGTAACTTGATGTTTCTACATGTTATGATAGCAAACAATATTTCCTTATCATGTGTTAAACCTTCTATATCTGTAATTACTTTAACAGTGTAACAATCCTTCACTGCTAATAATACACCACCCCAACCGACATCACCGCTTCTATCTCTGCGGACTACTTTATAGTTCGGTGGAAATAATTCTGCGTCACATATAGAGCTATTGAGAAATGTTTCAGTGAGAGCAATGAAGTCGCACGGGGTTGACATTATGTTTTTATAAAATAAAGTTGTTTTAGACCGGAGACCTCTTACATTTTGATAAAATATTATAAGTTTTTTCCTATTATTATTTATACAATTATGGTTTTTTTTGTGAGATATATTTGTTGGTTTACTATTGTTTTTCTTATTAAAATTATAAATATTATTATTTAAGAAAAAACTTTGGACATTTGTTGGGGTTTATTTCATCCACCCTTAATAAGTTTTGACAGGGAGGATAATGACTTATGTCTATTTTTATATTATCCATAATTTTATTATACATGGTTTTTATACCTTTATTATTTATTGCACCTTTACTATAGGAGAACATATCAAAGGAGAGATAACCATTTGTGTCAAAGAAATATGCGTAGTTGGAGTTCTGAAGATCTAGATACAACATGTTATTAAAAAGTTCTATTTTGTAGTTATATATCGGTGCTCCGCATATATAAGTAGGAGCACATAATATTACGTTTGTGTGGCTTATGTGCTGTAGAGACTCCTTAATGGACTTTATCAGACCCACATAGTCTTGTGTTCTTGTGAACTCACTACCCCCTAGTACAATAACGCAATAATCATTCATATTGAACCCTAGTAATTTATTCTTAATATTATTTAGAAGTTGTCTTATAGTACAATTCGGATATCGATAACCACAATAATCAAAATAGTGACCGAAAGTGTCCTCGATTATGTTTTGTGTACCATATGAGCTAGTATTTGTCAGGATACATAATTTATTCTTTTTGATCTCGACTGAAGCAGCAACTTTGAGGTTTGTAATAGTTAAATAGGATGGATGGTTATCTTTTGCTTCTATGGACTGTTGAAGAATGTAGATTTGTTGGTTTAAGTTATTTATTTCTTCTGTGGCTTCCTTTAGTTGCTGTTTCAGATCAGCAATTTTATCTTGCATTAATATAACAGTCTCTTTCGTATTCTGACTAGATGGTGTGTACGGGCTGCTTGTTTGAAATTGGCTTAAAGAATTCCTATATAGATATAGTATATAGTATAGATACACTATTAGATATTCCTATATAGTATAGATACACTATTAGATTTCGATTTCAATGCTCATAATCGAAATGTCGAATCTTGGGTCAGGCCGAGGCCGGCAAAAAGTTAATGCATTCTTCTTTTAAAGATATTCGGATTAACACAAAATTCGGCGTCAAAAAGTGACCGGTGTATCATCCCTATGTCTCGGAAAGCACGTAAAGCTGTTGGTCTTGCGTCTGATCTCTTTTCGGTCATGTCGGTTTTCTGTCAGACTTATTAGACTACAAAGGAATAGAACAGAGTTCACTTGTCAACTTGTCTCCGTTAATATTGGTCACTGAAGTTCATATCTTTCAACGTAGGACAACGCAGTTAAGTTATGTTTAAGAACATTTGCGCCGGTGGCGTAACGATAGTAAATGCAACTGTTGTGCATGTATCGGTCTCGGGTTCGATTCCGATCGAGCAGTTTATTACGTTTTTCTGTCAAGAAATTCTCAGCAGCAGCACGAAGTCTGGAACAGTGCCTAATAAACGGCTATAGGCTCCTCCTATTATGTGAGATCTAAAACTTAGGCTAGCGAAATGTGGATATGTATATTAGATACATACATAGAGTAAAATAAATTAATGTATATATTAATACGTAAAACAAAAACTTTGTACCTCTTTTTAGGAAAATTGCGCGGACGGAGGAGTATTTAAAGGACGCACAGTTAAAGTTTATATGGAGAAGGAGGGGCGAATCCTAATATTTTTATAAAATATGCATTAAAAATACATTAAATTAATGAAAAAACACTACACGCACACAATCATGCATTTGACACACGCAGTCGAATCGCGTCCGTAGTATTTCGGCATTGTTCGTCGGACGTCGTACAATTCTTTGTAGCTATGGTTACCTATACCTTATTTATATGTAATAGAGAAAAACAGAAAACAAAGTAGCAAGCTTAGGAATTTTGGTCGAATTTTGATCACTAGGCGACCGCTAGTAGTTATTAATAATTAAGTCATTTAAGAAGTAAAGATGTCCAAGCCATGCGTACATATAACAACGCCATCTATTAGAACTACTCATAACTACGTTGTCACTGATGTAGGTTGTTTAATGTATTTGATGACCGTTCAAGTTAACAAGGTGACTAGTTTACTTATATGAACGATAGTTTTAGTTTTAGAAGCAAGTTAGAGATGTCATTGTAACATGTATTCATTCGGAGAACCAATATAAAATGGTGTTTCTCTTAAATCATATAAACGTCAAATGTGGACATTAATTGTATTCCAGATCATATCTTTTCGTCAGTAGCCAAAAAAAAAAGGAATTATTTAACTCACTGAAGTTAAAATACTTTAAGTACACAAGATTTTATCGCGTTGTTTATTTAACACTTTTATTGCATAAAGAACTAGATGTTCCCGCGGTTTCACCCGCGTTTATCGTTACTGCGCCGCCCCCGTGGTTCGTAGCGTGATGTTATATTATAGCCTATAGCCTTCCTCGATAAATAGGCTATCCAACACAAAAATAATTTTTCAATTCGAACCAGTAGTTCCTGAGATTAGCGCGTTCAAACAAACTCTTCAAGCTTTATAATATTAGTATAGATTTAAACGTTGCGTCTGCGCAGGCCTTATCACAGGTACCCGTTGCACAATCCTAACGATCATTACAATTTATTATTAGGTCTTGCAACACCATCTTGTGTTCCACAGACTGAGATAACTCACATATTATTATGGCACAGCTAATCTATTTATTTTGATTTGCATTCCCTATACTTGTCAGAGATAGCGCAATAATAAATATAAAATAAATACGACTGCTGTGCGTGAGGTCTTGGGTTCGAATCCCTGTTCAGACAAAATGTTGTTGGATTTCTGTAAGTATATTTTTTTTATTAGGAATTTGTGTCTGCTGCTGTGTCTGGTAGACCCAATAGGTGTCTATATATAGCCTACTATTAGTAAGATCTAAATCTATGATTAGGCAATAGGCAAAATTTTAACATTTGAATCCTCGTTTGGTCCAATCAAAAGCCGGGTATTTTTAAATGATGGCTATGTAAAGTCATCCTAAGTAATATTATTAATTCGAATGTGAGTTTGATTGTTTTACGACTTAAGACTGCGCCGAGCGTAAGACAGATAATGACAGAGCTTGTGCGGCGCATATTCAAATCGGCGCGCGGCCGCCATAGTAACATTGTATGGAGGATTTGAAGTGCTTTTTTGATAAAAATGTATCTTTATTGTCAACCAATAACTTAAATATTTGGGACGGACAAATTGTAATATAACTATTTATGTTTCGTTTAAGTTGTAAAATAGGATAGATTTCTACTGGTATAATCTAGAAATCACTTACACGAGCTTACGTTTATGCAAATTTACGTAATTTTGTACACGGAGTAATTGTAAACACATTCATTGTTATGGTAAACGTATATTATATATTTGTATTAAACAAAAAGTGTTGATTTTATTCACTTAACTGTGACCGCCTGTTTTGGTACATTTCGCTCGGCGCAGTCTTAATTACTCGATCGATCATCAGGAACTTTCAAATTGTCAGGAGGTACAGTAATGGACATGGGTTACCTTTCATCCAAAAGTGTTGTTCCCGAGCGAGCGACGTGACAAAAGCTAATACTAATATAATATTAAAATAACTTTGTTAGGTTTTAGTATTCGTTGACGACAGACAGCGATGAATAGTTTAATCTCCGATGTATGTCTCTGCTGACTAATGGATTTTTAAAACATGCACGCAAGAGCCAAATATCTGAAGTGATAATTGGCTCCATTGACAAGAGCTACTATTAGTATCTACTACGTAGAAACAGATATATATGTATCTATAGGCGAATTTATGCGAATGTCAACCAAAAGGCTTATTCACGTGCGCTCCAAATCTATTGTTCTCTAAGATTCATTTTTCCATACATTAATTATCAGGAGCTCCAAAGATTTTTATATGAAAATAATAAATAAAGCCACATTTACCAATTTCAGTCCCTACAGCTCCAAAACATTCTCAAGGTACTTTGAGATTTTATTTCTTATCAAAAACTAATATTATATTATTACATGTTTGAATTCTGCTAACCACACAGTTTGTTCTGGAGCTGTCGGGAACACACTAGTAAGTAGTTCTTCATTTAATTATTTGTAATGTAATTTGGAGCTCCTAGGAATAAATATTTGGAGATCAGAGGATTTAAAGAAATAATTTTTCATAAGCTTTTGGAGCCGACGACGATTTTACAAAATAATAATATTTTATTTTAGTCTTGGAGCGCTTGGGAGCAAAATAGCGGAGCGGGCGGGAATAAGCCAACCAAAATGACTCATACATCATACTGTTACGTAGACAGCGACAAAGTAGCTGAAGAGTATTTTGTAAATGACTAGCTTTTGCCCGCGGCTTTGCTCGCATAAAAGTATTAGGTTATTCTAGTAACAGTACTTATTTTTTATATAAAAAAAGCCTATGTTACTCGGTAATAATACTAATAATACAGCTTTCTAATGACGAAAGAATTTTTGTTTAAAATCGGTTTAATAGTTTTTGAGTTAAATTGTTACAAACAAACAAACAAAAAATCAAATTTTTCCTCTTTATAAAATTAGTATAGACAACTTAGGTACTTATTATTGTTCTATAGTAATGAATTACATTACATTTTGAAAATACAACTCGCGTACTAAGAATGATTCCTGTCGTGGGAGACTACAAACATTCAAACAAACGACACAAAGAATACCTAGACGTCTGGGACTGGGGATCGAACTCATAACATTTTGTTAAGATGCTGCTAATACTGCTTATGCTGCAGTGAAAAAGTTGGTACTGCTATTCTGCCGTCATAAGGAAAATAGACGTATCTAACAGATTTTTTCAAAATTAAGACCTTTACATATTTGGAATCAGTAAAACAAGACGAATCTGCCAATAGATATATTTATTAAGAATGTCTTTTTTTTGGCAGATACGACTTTTTCCCTTATGACAGCAGTATTATTGAGTAGAGCACTGCAAAATCTCGGGAATGTTTGTCAACTTATGTCATGGCTCTAGATATTTTATAATATAGTACAGCCATTGAATATTATGTGAAAACCGAATGCAATATGCTTGATTTTTCATCAAATTATCCATTAATTTTCTAATACGCAGTCAATCCCGATAATGCGGGCGACGCAGGCGGTCTGCGCCGATCATAAGCCGTGTGATCTCGAGACAATTAGGTAATTCCTATCTGCGTCTGTTTGTGATGAACACTTATAACATTATCTCGTCCTTTTTAGGGTTCCGTACCCAAAGGGTAAAACGGGACCCTATTACTAAGACTCCGCTGTCCGTCTGTCTCTCCGACTGTCACCAGGCTGTATCTCATGAACCGTGATAGTTAAACAGTTGAAATTTTCACAAATGATGTATTTCTGTTGCCGCTATAACAAAAAATACTAAAAAACAGTATAAAATAAATATTTAAGGGGTCTCCCATTCAACAAACGTGATTTTTGCTCGTTTTTGCTGGATATTGACAACGGCAAAAGGTAGACGCTTGAAATATTCACAGAATATTTAGTTATATATTCACTTTAAAAATAAATAATTAAATTAAAATAAAACAAATATTTAATGGGGGCTCCCATACAACAAATGTGATTTTTTTTGATAATGGTACGGAATCCTTCGTACGCGAGTCCGACTCGCACTTGGCCGGTTTTTTGAGATACACTTATGAAAATAATATTATAAGAAACCGTAAGTCTTTGAAAGAAAATATAACTCAGCTGATCTGTGGAAGGGCTGATTTACAAGAAACCAATGTTAAAGTACTACCTAACACTTTTAATATATGGTTTTAGGTACCAAATACTTTCACGTGACCCTGGAGTCCCGTGAACCTGGAATGTAGTGCTAGTAAAGGAGTACGAGTGTTGTTTATATGAGTCTTGCGTAAGGGGTATGGGACTTATATTGACATCGTATTATAATACGCTCTGTGTACGGCGAAGGGCATCATAAGACGTTGTCACACCCTAAAAGAGAGGAACCAAGTATTTGGAACAAATCTATTACCTACGTCTACTGGATACGGTCCAGACACCGTAATGCTACTGAGAACACTTTGACAGAAAATCCCAAAAATACTTTGCCCGGCACGACTACAAGAACCGAGTCTTTTTGATGTCAAAACTTCTTTAGGCGCGTTGAGCACTTCTTGGGTGAACAAAAATCATGGAACTCGCGTCATCGTCACGCTTCCACGCTTTCCATTTCTGAATTATTTTAGAATATTAACATATATCTCAGAAATGGTGCGTCCTACGCAAAAAACAACGAAATTTTGACCCCCTTAATAACTCCTAAGAGAGTATCAGGAACTAGCATCCGACCCGCTCTTTTTTTTAAGTTAAAACTTCTTTAGGCGCGTTGAGCACTTCTTGGGTGAACATAAACCATGGAACTCGCGTTATCGTCACGGAACGCTTTCCATTTTTGAATTATTTTTGGTTTATAAAGAAGTGTTTATGATCAAGGATTAAAGTTTTCACTTCTATCGGCAGTCCCCAAAGACTGCACCAATTTTTTTTACAGCAGTCGCATTCGAAAGTGAATGCTACCACCAAAGCAGTTACCTACTATTTAAGAAGTATCAATTTTACTATTTACTTTTCAGGCCAGACGTCGGTTCGAAGCAGCTGGCCGTGACTTCATGCAAACGACGCTGGCTTTAGCGACGAAGATGCGTCCCAAAGCAATGTGGGGGTATTACGGCTACCCGCAATGCTTCAACCGACCTTTCAACAGCCACCCTGAGAATTGTGCCAAGGATATGCCAGAAGAGAATGATGAGTAAGTCTTTGTAGTTCCTTCTTTCTATACCAGCATATAGTCTACTGTCTTTATTGCCGAAGGGATAAGCAGACCTTTTGCTATTCGGGGATAGATCCGAGAAATTCGAATAAAGCATAGTTGTCTAAATCTGGGTATACCTAATAAAGGTGTTTTGCGCCCGCGCCCGCCAGCGATTGAGTCGGAGCAACGCCCCATGTCGTACCAGGGCGTTGCCCGCAGATTTTTCTTATCTGCATTGAGCTTTGTTGGACTGAAACTATATCAGCGACCCGCTGATATAGCTTCAGTTCCACCGACCTACCCATCATAAAAAGCAGCAGGTTGGCACACCGGGGTAGGTTTAGTCGGTAGTACTCGGGACGTTCCATCTTTGCCCAGGGGACCCCGACATAACCTCTCCACTCCGCCGTTTTCCGCAGAGAGGAATGCGCCAATGCATTACCGCATGTCAAAAAATAAAAAGGATTTGGCGGAGGTGTATTACACACACATTTCACCAAACTTGGAAATGTAGAGAACTGGAACTTCTGGACGGCAAAACCAATACCTGACTTGGGAATCGTTACCAAGAATTCACGTAAAGCAGGTGCATTCAATAAAGCTGCGATACTAAAGCAGCGTATCAAAACCGGGGATGGAATCCGAGCTCTTATGCACAGTATATAAAACCTTCAAGAAAAGAGCATACTGCTTTTTAAAAGGCCGGCAACGCACTTTTAACTCCTCTGGTGTCCATGGGCGGCGGTAATTGCTTACCTTCAGGCGATCCGACTGCTCGTTTGCCTCCTAACCCATAAAAAAAAACAGTAATCGCATTCAATACCGCTGTGTTGCCGAGACTCTCCACCACAGATAAAGCACACCCATTGTGTAATGCGTTACCGCTGGCGTTGGCCACTCGCCCCATTTCGTCAACTATGTTTTTTAGGTGCCACGAAATAGCGGCTGAGCCTATTGCCGTTTCTAGGCTCCTTGGTACTACTGACAGTTTCAGTCAGTATGAGTACAATGATAAGGCGATTGAACCACAACGCTATACCCTCGCGGTCTTACAAAACATATCTTACTAAAGGCTTAATCCGATGGGTAGTTAAAATAGGTGTTTAATAAATATATTGTGAAAACTTTATTGATTGATTTTCTGTAAATCTTTATTATATACAACATCGTTATTACACAATCTAGCATTCTTAGAAACAATACTTTTTAGAATTTTTACTTACAACGACGTTATAACCTTCTTGTAAGTTTTATTAAAACTAGCGGTCGCCTAGTGGTCAAAATTCGACCAAAATTCCTAAGCTTGCTACGTTGTTTTCTGGTTTTCTTTATTACATACTAGTTTTCACCCGCGGCTTCGCTCGCGTAAATGTAGGCTAGGTTAGGTTAGATTTATAACAGTTATTTTTTCTGGATAAAAGGTACACTATGTCCTATTCTGTACCCCTGACAACGTGTATGCAAAATTTCATGTTGATCGGTTGAGTAGTAAAGGCGTGAAAGCATAACAAACAAACAAACAAACTCATTTTCGCATTTATAATATTAGTAAGGATAAATAAGGTATAGGTAACCATAGTTACAAAGAATTGTACGACGTCGGACGAACAATGCCGAAATAATACGAACGCGATTTGACTGCGTGTGTCAAACGCATGGTTGTGTGCGTGTAGTGCATTTTCATTAATTTAATGTATTTCTAATGCATATTTTATAAAAATATTAGGATTGGGATCCTTCGCCATATAAACTTTAACTGTGCCAAATTTCATTCTCCTCCGTCCGCACAATTTTCGTAAAAAGGGGTACAAAGTTTTTGCTTCACGTATTAATATATAGATGGTCGTCAGTCTCTAAACACATCAATTTCTATGTTTCCAGGACGGACTGGCTGTGGTCTGAAAGCACAGCACTCTATCCTTCAGTATACAGTACACAGGACATGTCATCGTCACAGCTTGCTGCCTTCATCAGGGGTAGGGTCAAGGAATCCGCAAGAGTAAGGGTCAAAGATTCTCCCATTCTACCGTACTGGTGGTTCCGATACAGAGATGGTGGATATTTTAGCCAGGTAATCTTCAAATGGTCATATGTAATGTCAATGGTAACGGAGACTTCTCTGCCCAGCAGATATTATTATAGTGCACAAATGTGTGCCCCAACAAGTGCACTCTCTGTTCCCTCGCTCTAATGATCCGATGGGACGACAATCTGACACGGAGAAATTAGGCGCAGGACAATAGCTTAACATGCTTACCGAGGCACGGGGGCGTCTAACACCGCTAAGTTCCTAACTCCGGCCTAGTACCTATTAAGATTTCTTAACAGACTTTTTTGTTTGCCCGACCCGGGATTCGAAAACGAGACCTCATGCACACCATTCGCATTTACCGCTGCGCCTTGAAAGATTGTTGGTTTGTTAATAAGTTTACGACCTATCAGCTGCAAAAACTCGTAAAGAAATGGAGTACTGACACTGTTTACGACCTTGTCTTTATTTTCAGACGGACTTGGACGTGGCTTTCAGCACGTTTTACAAGTCAAACACTTCAGGCTTCATCATTTGGGGCAGTTCCAAAGATGTCAACACAGTAGATAAATGTAACAAACTAAGGTCATACCTCACCAATGTTTTAGGACCAGCTATAGCCAAGTACACCAAGCCTGTAGTCAAGATAGAGGACATTCCAGTAGAAATCAGTCATACGACGTTTAGACCACAAACTGTCACTAAACTGGACCCAGAGTACCACTGGGTACCACCTGAAAACTACACTCAAAATATTGAGCACATAGTTGAGCAAGAATTATTAAAACAAAACTACACAAATTATGATCGACTTACTAAAAATATTAATGAAAGTGCACTTATACATATAATTCTGCACAATCTTGCTAATTACCGCTCTGAAAATTGTCATGGGAAGAATAAAACAGGGATATCATCTGTTTTAGTAACGACCAAAAATCCATTTAGCGATACCACTGGTAAGTGTTTGTAGATATCTTTATTAGGACTGTAATATTACTGAGTGCCTTATTCCAAATATGAAAATTTAAAGGATTGCATTATACGATTGGTATCGAATAAAAAATCGGTCTTTAACAGAAACCGATTATGAAATTAAAAATCGCGCATAGCTCTTAAGTACATGGGGTACTTTTGTGATATTTTACACTTACGTCCTGTTTCACCACTATCAAGTAAAAGTTATCCAAAAGATAAATCGCCTACTGTCTCACTCGTTAAAGAAGAGAGATGGAGAGACTTGTATTTTATAGATAAATGCTATTTGCAGGTGGTGGAACAGGCCCTTAAGGTCGTTGACGATAACAATAATAGATTATTGGCTCTACCTAGGATTGTCCATGACAACAATCCTAAATCATAAAGCACAGAAAGCTACGCACCGCTATGTTACTAGTGGTATACTGAGCAATAGACGGCGCGGAGCGCAGATTTACTTGCTTAGTTACATTGATATTGTATAGAATATCACACACCGGGTACCTCAGGCCCTCTAGTAGAAAACTAACGTGTTTCGAGCTCTCTATAAAATTAAATAAATTATATGTTTGTTTCAGTGACCGCAGATGATGACATATTTTACGATTACACAGACACGAGTACAGTAACGATCAGAGATGACTCTGACGATGAAGACGTCCCTAATCATACTAAAACAACTTCAACGACAGATTCTAATATAATCAATGACGAAACCACTAGTATTGTCGTCTTCAATGGTACTAGTACAAATACTAATGACTTCATAGACTACAATGATCTAGACTATACTACAAGTAGTACAAGCAATCAAAATGATGAAAATAGTAAAGAAAGCTTTGGTATTTATATCAAAGGTACACATATGAGTTTAGAAAATTCTAATTATAGTTCAAATAATATCGATTCAAGCAATGATCAAACGAGTACTACAGAAAGTACAGAGGAAACTGTAACAGAATATTGGCCAGCTATTGATTATGTATCAAATAAAAGTGATATTAACGACATTACGAGTGATGGCATTGATAATACAAATTACGTGGTGGACGAGACGCCAGCTACCGCGTCTACGGAACAGGTTGTTGTTTCAGTTCATTAGGGTTTGTTGTTGTGTGTTGACGTGACTTGAGTGGGCGCTTGTGTAGAACAGCTGCTGATATGAACTGTTTTAAATCATAATTTTGATAGTTGTACTATTTTTTAAAGAAATTATTTTTAATATTGTCATGCTGCGCATTTTAATGTACTTATTTTAACTAATTGTCACAAGAAATAGTTTTTAAAAATATTATTAATGATTAATTATTTTTACAAAGCATTAGGATAATTAATAATGATTTGCATTGTATTTAGTTTGCACACAGTGTTCTGCATGAATTATGTTATTTATTTTTTATATTTTGTATTTGCAGCCTGTGCTTGAACAATATTATAACCTGCAATAAGTTAATTAATTTTAAAGTTACCATTTTGTATACGTGATATCTTAGTAACTTTCAAATAACGAACACGTAATTTATATATTACGCGTTGCTGCAGCTGCTTTCTGGGAGACAAATAGATAATTTAAAAGTGTTTGCCATCGGTACGCAAAGAGGAATTTATATTTTTGCTGAAACAGATTTACTTGTTGTATAATATTATTGTTGAAAACTACGCAATAAAGAAGTGAAAGTTACTTAGATTTCAAAAACATTTTTGTTGCATTTATCTAACAGCATTCAGTTTAATATTTGAGCATTCCTACAGCTTTCAGAATTCTGGAAATAATGATGTGTTCAAATTGTGTTCAACATTGAAACTATGCCTTATTTTTTATTTAGCTGAAACTGGCGTGTACTAGCATAAATTATTTTCACTAAAATATTTAAGTTTAGTGCCACTAGACAACTTTTAGATGTCCTGTAGTAAGTTTCCATGAAATTTTCTTAGCATTTAGTTTTTGTAATATTTTTAAGTCTATTTAGATTATTAAACAAAAGATACTATCGCGACTGTACAACTTCCAAAGCATAAGCAGAAGTATATCACTTCTACATGTCATTAGCTAAAAGCCCGCGCATTTTTATGGTCGCTCTTTTATAAGTAGGTAAGTCGCAACACATCACTTTAGTCAAATTCATTGCATGCACTAATCGTTCCATGATGTTGTATTTCACTAATTTTATCATATTGAGAGATAACATTCGTTTACCTAAATCTTTAATTCTTCTTTTCTTAATTACCACTATTTTATGTCGACTGTTTCGATATTCAAGATCAGATTAATAAAATAACAACAGCCTACCTGGTGGTAATCGGTTACCTACCTACCTTTGGAGAGCTGCTACTTCGTTGCTAAGCAAGGATTAAATATTACTGGTGTTCTATCAACAGCACAACGCCTCCTTAGCCTGGAAATCTCATTTACTGCTGAAAGACAATACAAGGCCGATAGGCTGCGATATCCTGTGTCTTTATCTTTCAAAGACAGCTATTTTTATTAATTAATTGGACGTATGTAGTTCCTCAAAAACGTTCCAACCCACAAAGTTAACATTTTGAGATAATTATAAATGACAGGCTCAAGTTTTAATTTGACCCTATTTTAGACTTTCAACGTAAATACTTTTTTCGATATTCGTAAAAATGTTGCTGTGGAACGTTTTTGATTTATTGCAATATTCATGTAACACTTAAAAAATATTTTATACAAAACGTTCCAAACAACATGTATGATAGAGAAAATAACAATAAACCAAGATCAAATAGTAAAATATATATTCACGACTAAAAAGATATCTAGGACGTCAGCCTGCATGAGATTAGCATGGCCCTCAAACAGTTCAAAAATAAAAAGGTGCCGGGTGATGACGACATTACATCTGAACTTCTGAAAGCCGGCGGAGAAACAGCAATGGCAGTTTTACGGAAGTTTTTCAATTCTGTTATACTCGAGGGGAAACGCCACACGGCATGGCAAAGAGGCGATAAAACCCTCTTAAAGAACTACAGACTCACTTTTTCTAATACTTCTGTCCCTTTTAAAAAAGCGCGGCGCGCGTACAAAGTTGCCAACGAAAAAAGAATTAAACAATTACATTTTAAAAATTGTCTAATTATTGATATTTCAATTTTGTTAATATCCAGTTTCCTAGAAAAAAAATAACGTAATGAATTATGGTTTTAAAGATATCTAACTGATGTATTACGTGTATAATACAGTGATTAAAAAATATTCCATTAAACGTTTAAACGTTTTGAAGAATCAAATTTCTATTTAATCTTAGTAAATAATTCTAAATCAGGAATATTACAGATAGCTTAGAACATCTTAATGAATTAATTATTTGGCTGAGATGGCTAACATGTACAATGAAATCTCTATTATACGGAAACTGCACACATTATATTTAAACAAAAACGTTTCAAGTGACTTGGAACGTTTTAGTAAAGCATCTATGTTACTGAGGTAAATCGGATTTTTTTAAATCAAAAACGTTTTTTAGTTTAATAATTATTTGTCTTCTTCATACGTGTGGGTTGGGTGGGCTACTGCGTCATAATTTCATATTTAGAGTGATAGTAGAGCTACCAAATTTTGACAGCTAGTAAATAGCAAGCACGTGACTAACTGGGTAATAATAACTCTATGTTGAGCTAAATGTGGGTTGGAACGTTTTTGAGGAACTGCGTCCGATTACATTTTGTATGACAGCCAAACCGCTGCAGCCGTACTCTCTTTAAATCTAGTGTAAAGAAGGACAATTTTCTGTTTAATTAAGGCTCAAAATCTATCTAATTAAGGCACAACATTTTAACTAATTAACCTTTAAAATTCTAACTAATTTAGGAGGTCTGTGAAAATGTCTAGATCGCTGCGTAGAGTTAAATATGATGTACATAATATGACATGTGAATACATGAAGTTCGATATAGTCGACCTTTTGACAATAATTGCAAGTAAGTTACTTTGGTAGGCCTCTTCTCAATTTTAGCTTCAATAACTTCTTAGCTAGAAGTTTCATTGCATAAATCCTTCAAGATTTGTTTTTCTATGCTGTGTCTTATGTGTTATAGTGATAATTCCTGTTTCTGTAGGTGTCGGCGACATTCTCGCGGGCTGCCAGTGCGCCGGCGCCGGTCGCGCGTGTCTTAGTGTATCTTGTAATATACATATGTACAGTGCGGAGTATTGTGGACGTTAGTTGTTAAATGGCTGTTTTATATCTTTATGTTGATGTGTATAGCGTTGATGGAGGTAAAAACAGTGCAAAAGTCTCTTCTAGGATAAAAGTAAATAAAAACTTGTTTCGTTTTATTATAGGTATACATACGGTCATCATGGTGCCTCGGAGAGCACGTTAAGCCGTCGGTCCCGGCTGCCATGAACATCTATGGCAGGCGTTATTGGGAAGTCAGTGCCCTCTAATATCCTGACACTGGTCTAGCCTTAGGGTATCGTTAGCCTTCGGGTTGCGGAGGTTAGATGGCAGTCGCTCCGTGTAAAAACTGATATCCAGTCAAATCCGGTTAGACTAAAAAGCCGACCCCAAATGACTTGGGAATAATAAAGGCTAGGGAGAAGAAGATACGGTCAAATGACGAAGCCTGTTTCGCATTAATGTAACCAAGCTAATTCTTGGGATTGGCTTAGGCGCTAGGCTAGCTCATAAGAAAATAGTCTTTTTCAATGGCACGTGGGGCCCAACTAATTGTTAATGGCTGCTCAGGGACTGCCTATATTTTATCTTTCAGAAGACTGTTACTGCCAAGGGATCATAGCCAACCCGCTATTTACTATAAAGCAAGGCATAACGGAGAGGGCAATACTAAATTATTGGAACAATAATTACGTGGATAATCCCAATTGGTATAGGACTGCCACTAATGGCAGGAGTAAAATACATACACAAAACCATTGATCCCTCTTGTCTGACTGAAGTAAATGATCAATATGAATTTTATGGTTTTGAGGATCGTTTTCTGTGGTCTTCTTTATTAGGCGAATCTACCTGCTCCTAGCTAGGTCATAATTAGCCTGAATAGTTTCACCATACCGGGATACGTGTACTTTCTCTATTATACTTTTTACTGAACCCAGCCTCTCTTCTCCATAGCCTTTATTATTCCCAAATCACTTGGGGTCAGTTTCCTAGTCTAACCGGATTTGACTGAATATCAGTTTTTACACGGAGCGACTGCCATCTAACCTCCGCAACCCGAAGGCTAACGATACCCTAAGGCTAGACCAGTGTCAGGACATTAGAGGGCACTGACTTCCCAATAACGCCTGCCATAGATGTTCATGGCAGCCGGGACCGACGGCTTAACGTGCTCTCCGAGGCACGGAGCAGGTGATAATAATCGCCCAGCCATCGGAGCTTATATACTTAAGATTAATGTAATACAACCATTTAGCGGCTAAATGTATATTCGTGACTACATTATTATATTTTTATCTGTGATATGTTTTAGTACCTATGATTTGTTAGGTTTTGTGAATTTATTGCCAATATGATTGTCAGTATCGCTACTAAAATATTTTGAAAGTATACTTGTGTTTTATTTTTGTGTTGACAATTGTGAAATTTACCGTAAGAACATTATCCGCACGTGAGTCTACCAATCACAGACGTAAGGAACTATTCTGCTACTGAAAAATTAATATAATATTATATTTAATGATTACCTACTATATTATCAGTAGCAAAGGTAAATATAATAATATATAACAAAGCTAAACCAATATTTATATGGTTGTTCTTTAAAATGGCAGTAAAAAATGTTATCATACATACACTTTATTAAAAACAAATTAACCAAACATTAAAACACAATCACTAAATGTTACAAATATTGCGCATTTTTTTTTTTGTTTTATTATATAATTAGTTAATTACTCACTAGAGCTCACATTATTTGACATACTTATCTAATTATCTGATTATTTGACAGTCTGATAAATTATTCAGAACAATCTTCGTGAACTACATTTATGACCGCACAAAACAAGAAAAAAATGTCTTTTTTGAATTTACACATTAAATATAAATGAAATTGCATATTATATGAAAGTGTATATGAAATTTAAGTACCACATAATAGGATCTACTACAGTCTACGGAGCACAATTCAAGCGACTCAAAACTTTTGCCACATAACCGCTGGGAGTGCCATATAACATCTGATTAGCTCCACAAAGTAACACTCATTCACTTACACAAATCATTTTTTTTTAAAGTTACCAGAACTGCCAAAGTCACCCAATTACAATATTTTAAATTTCATAATAAATAAAACATCATTTTTTAAATACCAGCCATGACAAAATTAAAAATAAACAAGAAATTAAAAAGCAAATATAAACAATCAGCCACAAATAATAGCGAAACAATGATTCTTGAACAACAAAGGCATTTCATCATCAGAAATAAAATTCCTATCAGGTCTGACGCTAGCGAAGTTATTATACTTCGGTTCTGAAACAAAATTGAACCCAGTCTCAGAGCATTCCTTGATTCGGATGCAGTCTTTGTGGAGTTCTGTGATGGTGTATGCTGTGATGATGAAGGGTATCTTCTGCTTCAGGATGATGTTGATGGCTGAAGGCCAGGGATCCTTGCCGTTGTAGACTGAGGATCTTTGGATGCTGGGGTTGAAGGCACACACTGCAAATATACATATACATACATACACTCATGTCTGTATTCCTTAAGAGCTTAGCTACAATAGGACAAATCTTGTAGTAATGTGTAATTGCTACGAATTAAAATATGAGAAACAATTTCGCATTCGAATGTTAACTGCAATTCGTTGTCACTGATTACGATTCGAATCATAATCGAATATTTGATGTGACAGGTGGCCAATTCGATTGATTGGTCGTGTTCGCATTACGATGTTTCATATTTAGCATAATAGAGTAATAACTTTTTGTACTTCCAAAAATAATAGCCTAAAGAACTAAAAAACAAGCTTTAAAAAGTAGAAAATAATTTAATAATTTTAATATTAAAAAAGCGCGGGGTGCTTTCTAAAATATTTTGATAACCTCCACGCTTTTTTGAATTAAAATTATTAAATTATTTTCTACTTTTTAAAGCGTTTTTTTTTAACTTTTCTTTTCCAAAATATTGTATTGCCATCGGTCCTCGATAAGTGTGTAAAATTTCAACGTCGCGTCGGTTTGAAAGGGGTGAAAATCACGTTCAAAGATTCCGTTACATAAATACATAAAAACCAAGCTAATAAAAGCGTGTTAAAAAGAGACTTGTATTGTAACGGACAATCTTTTTATTGCAATATGTGGCTGCTATGTATAATATACTTGCGCGCGATAACAACCATATTATAGAAATTACGTCAATATATTTATGGCAATTAAAGAATTATGTTTGGAATAGCCGATGACCGCCGCCGATGCATTTAAAAAGGATTTGGGGCGTCGCATGTGTTCTGCAGTTGTAGCCACACATTGCAGTAAAAATATTGACCGTTTAGAAGGCTTTATAAGGATAATAGGTATTAATCAAAGTTTATATAATAATACCAGCCCTGTATTAAACTGTCCCACTGCTGGGCACGGGCCTCTTCTCAGTGTGATAAGGGTTAGGCCATAGTCCACTACGCTGGCCTAGTGCGGGTTGGCAATTTTTTTTTTTTTTTTATTTTATTTTGCTCGTCAAAATGACCACACTCCACCTGATGGTAAGCAGTCGTGTGGTCTAAGAGCAGTGGCCTCCATACCGCCCCCACAGCAGCCGAGGCGATGTTGAGGTCTCTACTTTGACGGCCTGAGAAGATGCTTTTTCACGCCCCGCTTAAAGGACCCAGGATTGAAGGAAGAAGGAAAGATTTCACATATTTCGAGAACATTATGGGGAACTCTCAGACATGCAGGTTTCCTCACGATGTTTTCCTTCACAGTTAAAGCAAGCTCTAATTAACTATTTAATACGCATATAACTTCGAAAAGTCAGAGATGCGCGCCTTGAGACTCGAACTCGAGACCTCTGCGTGGCAGTCCAACGGTTTCCCACTAGGCTATCAAAGATTAGTATTAGCCTTATAAAGTTATTCGAATTGTTATCAAAGTTTCGATTATTCTAATTTCTTGGAACATTCAATATTCAATAATTTCGCTACTATTTAGTAGCTCCTCTATCAATTAAATGTGTGCTTACCAATATCGGGTACAACGAAGTCTTCACTAGATTTGTAGTCTGCGTACGTCCTTTTGTCTTGAAAGTTGAGAACTAGCCTGCGCTTGTTCTGCCGGCAGTTTTCACATAACCTGGTGAAAAGACATAGATTCGAGACTGGGCAGTTCCTTCACTCTATAGAAGAATATGCAGCTAAAGGATGATATGGTTGCGAAATCCTTTCGTTAGATCTCTAAAGACACAGGGAGTTTAGGTCACAACACAAGGTATTGTGTTCTGTTCCTGTGCTAAGTACTTTTGTGAGATCTCCTAAATAAAATGTCAAATTCATTTAGATCACAAAGTAACACTGATGTCAAGGATGCCTAACACTAACTAAATTATATTACTAAGATGTGCCCGCGGTTTTACCCCCGTTTACGATTACTGCGCCGCCCCCGTGGGTCGTAGCGTGATATTATATAGCCTATAGCCTTCCTCGATAAATGAGCTATCCAACACTAAAAGATTTTTTCAAATCGAACCCGTAGTACCTGAGATTAACGCGTTCAAACAAACAAACAAACAGCTTTATAATATTAACTAGATGTTCCCGCGGTTTCACCCGCGTTTATCGTTACTGCGCCGCCCCCGTGGGTCGTAGCGTGATGTTATATAGCCTATAGCCTTCCTCGATAAATAGGCTATCCAACACTAAACTAATTTTTCAAATCGAACCAGTAGTAATCACGCAGAATAAACCAGGAGAAACATCGTTTGTACTATGTCTGTAATGGGTAATTATTTTGCTGCAATGTTATTTTAAAACTGCGATATCTCCTAAGATATTCATTGAAATCGAATGATGTAAAGGGCAATTTTGTTTTAAATTAAGTACTTGTGATGAATAACGTATTTATTTGGATAAGGATTAATATCATGTTTATAATAATACCTTTGCAAATAATGCATTATTTTAGAACAAATTTGGTTAGCATAAAAATGGTTATAGTGAGCCAACCTTAAAAGATAGACATATGCTGTCGCGGACTTTTTTTAGAACTTTTAAAGGGGAACAATTCTCTCACACATGATTTTTGCGAAACTTTAACTGTTTACGCAGCGCACGCAGCGGAAGCTCTCAAAAGGAAAAAATACCCTCCGATTTTGAAACATTCTTAATTGGTGCTCAGCTCCTTTTGATCTTAGCGTGATGATATATAGCCTATAGCCTTCCTCGATAAATGGGCTATCTAACGCTGAAACAATTTTTCAAATCGGACCAGTAGTTCCTGAGATTAGCGCGTTCAAGCAAACAAACAAACTCTTCAGCTTTATAATATTAGTATAGATATAGATTTTTTTTAAATGTCATCTTCCGCTCTAGGTATAATTCCTGTATTGCGGGGGACTTTACAAACATTTAAATAACGGACCAACCATTTGTGGATCACACAATTTTTTGTCCCGTGTGGGATTCGAACCCACAACATCATCAGCTTAAAATACCTACTGTATAGTAAAAACATTACTTGACCTATTTACTTCATAAAAGGCTCTTGCTTTTGTCCCATACGTTGGCTACACAACGATTTAATAAATAAAGTGTTTGCTTTTTAAAGGCTGACAAGTGACAAGTTAATTGTATAAAACATATTTCAATCTGATACATCAAAGAAAAATGTTAAGACGTGTTAGAACAACACGGGTGGGACAGTGGTTTACGGCGCCCGCCACGCCGGCGCTGATAGTCGTCACTTGAATCCTACTCGGAACTACTTGAGCAAAAGCACAGCCAGTTGAATGTTCTTGTATCCATTGTGAGCAATAGAGAAACAACACATTCCTAATGCGTCAGTTGTATTGTTAAGAGGAAACACAAGGACCGTTTTTCCATACAAACGTAGTCTTCTGTTTGTTCCTTGGATAATGCCAGTAGAGTAATAAGTTTTTCCAAAAAATGTATGGCGTCTATTGTGTCCCTATGCTTTCCATTTTTTCATAAATTAATTATTAAATGAGACATGAACCTTCAAAACCTCAAAAATTGACCAGATTTTACGCTGTGTTCAAAAATCCAGAAAATAAATTTGACTGGTTTATATAAAAAAAAAGGAAAACATAGGAACACAGCTAAGGTGTTTCTTTAATTTTTAATGGAAAATGTAGTTGTTTAATGGAAAAAGCTTTGGAGAAGGAATCAGGGGACTACGAAACGTTGATTTTGTGTACTTTTAAAAGGTATTTTCGGTCCAAGCTGCAGTTGTCTCTATCGCGCTCATGATACTATATATGCTACTGCGCGACAGCAATAGATTTTACAAACACTCAAGAGGAAACACTAAGAGCTAGAGAATTGAAAAATAGGTATTTATACCTATTTTTCAATTCTCTCGACCTTAGTGTTTCCTCTTAAGTGTAGCGCCTCCAGTCTAAGAAGTTGCGACTCTTAACAAGAGATGGCGTTTAACACAATTACACGCCATTAAATTGTGAATTTTGCAAGCGAAGAGAAAACTGCTAGCTACACATAATTATATGCAACTAGAAATACTTATAACTTTTTTACCGTGACTTATTTATACCTCACTGCACAACTTTTATTTTCTACCACTTTCATAATTCATACGTCATTTCTGCTGTTTTACATACAATAATACAAGCGTTGAGCGGCGTGCGTGTCCAAATACTATACTATGCAGTAGGCGTATCACGTATGCAATTTTAAATTTATTAAAATACTAGCTTTTGCGCGCGTGGTACCTACACTAATAAAAAGTAGCCTATGTCCTTCCCCAGGTTTTAAACTATATCTGTACCAAATTTCATCTAAATCGCTTGAGAGGTCTAGCCGTGAAAAGGTAACAGACAGACAGAGTTAATTTCGAATTTATAATATTAGTAAGGATGACTTTTGGAGAAAGTATTGAGTTATGGAAAAAGTGGTAGAACAAAAGTAGTAAATTATGGTGTATTAGTATTATTTTTTTAAATCGGAATCTTGTGTACACCCGACATTAACCGTAGGCGTCGGGCCGTTTAAATTTTTCTTGAAATAAACTACACTACTCATATAAGAAAAACAAGTAGATAATAAATTATTTTGTACTGTTATTAAACATTTGGCAATGGAAAAGGGTGGCCATGAGTTTCTTGCCTGCTTCTGGTCATGAAAGCTCTTCTCATCGAACATGCTTTTTGATTGCAAATTTTATTTTTATTAAATATATTAGTTAATTGACGTGTTCAAGAATTTGAGGGACATCAATCACGTTCTTTCTCCTCATTTGGATGTGGTTTGATTGATCAGCTCTGGTAGAATAAAAACACTTACTTAATCTTGCCAAGCAGGTCCAAGGGCAGGTTCGAAGGGTTCAGGTTATAGTTGATGAGCACGACCTTGAGCTCCTGTAGTTCTGGACGTAGGTGGAGGAAGAACACCTCCCACTTGTTCAGAGCGTCCGCTTCGAACTGGAGCTCTGCGCCTACCACGTGGATTGTGAAGGTGGACTTCTGGGGAAGAGACAGTAGAAATTATGATTTCTTTTTTACCAACTTCAAAAAAAGGAGGAGATATTCAATTCGTCTGTATTTTTTTTATGTTTGTTACCTCGTTACTTTCGACTGGGTGAACCGATTTTGATGATTCTTTTTTTATTTTAAAGCTGGTGCTTCCCGTGCGGTCCCATTTAATTTTGATCAAGATTTGACCATTCGTTTTCGAGTTATACTTAATAATGCATATTTGGCTACATTGATGATGTTCTCATATTTGGCAAGGTTCACTAAAAACCGAGAAATAAACAACATTTTAACAAAAAAGAAAACCGACTTCAAATAAGAATATTCTAAAACTTAAAATGCACTAAAAAGTTAATAAATAATTGCATATTCTTGTGTATAATTAAATTATTGTTATTATTGGAGTCGATGTCAGCCAAGGTACGAGGGTGCGTTTTTAAGTTCGCGGAATGGAGGGTATGGAAGGTGGTGGGGGTGCTTGTTTAGTCACTAACGTGTTTAGCAACTAATAATTAGTATATATACCGAGTATTATCATAATGAGGTCATTAGTCTTTGAACTATCGTCCCTCAAGCAACTCAATCTGGAAGAAATTGTGAAGTATGGAGAAAATCGAGTTCCGCGCCGTTATAAAGTTCCTTACCAAGCAAGGAAAAAATGTTCAAACCATTTTGGAAGAGATGTCATCTGTATACGGGGACTCTTGTCCAGGAAAAACCATGGTATACAAGTGGCACAACCTCTTTAAGCAAGGCAGGGAATCAATTGAAGACGATTCCCGGCCTGGGCGGTCTGTTGAGGTCACCACTCCAGATCTTATCGAAAAAATCGAAAAATTAATATTGGAGGATGCACGTTTGAAGAAAAAACAAATCGCAGAGATGGTTGGAGTATCTGAAACATCCATTTTCAAGGTTCTCCATGATCATCTCGGCATGACAAAAGTCAGTGCAAGATGGGTGCCTAGAATGCTCACACCGCCTCAAAAACAGAAGCGCGTCAAGTGTTCGCGTGCGTTTTTGAGCCAGTGTAATGAAGACAAGGATGGTTTTTTGGAGCGAATTGTTACTGGGGATGAAACTTGGGTTCATCACTATGAACCTGAGTCTAAACAAGATTCCATGCAGTGGCATAAAAAGGGTACACCACCGCCTAAGAAATTCAAGGTGTCGCAATCGGCGGGAAAGCTCATGGCGACAGTTTTTTGGGACACAGAAGGAATTTTGTTGGTTGATTACAAAGAAAAAGGTGTTTCCATAACCGGAGAACACTACGCTTCAATTTTAGAGCAGTTAAAAGAGGCAATCAGAGAAAAAAGAAGAGGAAAATTGACCAAAGGTGTCCTGCTCTTGCACGACAATGCTCCTGTTCACAAGAGTCGAGTTGCGTTGGCTGCTTTGCACAAGGTGGGCTTCGATATCATTGATCACCCACCTTATAGCCCAGACTTGGCTCCCAGCGACTATTATCTCTTTCCAAATCTGAAAAAAGAGCTTCGAGGAAAGAAATTTTCAACCGATGAAGAAGTGAAGGATGCAGTTTCGGCGTATTTTTCAGAGAAAGACAAAACATTTTTTTATGAAGGTATTCATAAGTTAATTCATAGATCTGAGAAATGTATTAGGGTTTCAGGTGAATATATTGAAAAGGAAAAATAATTTTGTAATATTATTTCATCCCCTTCTATTCCATTCCGCGAACTTAAAAACGCACCCTCGTAGGTTTGTAACTAATTAAACATGAGATGTCTTACTATAATCATAACATAACATTGGCATGCACAATTACACACATAGACGCAGCACGCGGCGCGGGCGGATGACACCGACTCCAAAAATAACAATAATTTAATTATTCTCAAGAGTATGCAATTATTTATTAACTTTTTAGTGCATTTTAAGTTTTAGAATATTCTTATTTGAAGTCGGTTTTCTTTTTTGTTAAAATTTTGTTTATTATACAACACTAGGTGCCCCTGCGGATTCATCCAAGTTTACGATTACTGATCCGCTCCCGTGGCTCATAGCGCGATAGCATATAGCTTATGTTGGTTCTGGATAAAGTAGCTTTCTACTAATGTTTTTTTTTAAATCAGTCTTTTTACTTTTATTCAAAAGCAAAAAGACTGTTTTAACGTAACCTAACCTACTTCTGAATAAACTCTTATTCAGAAGTAGGTTAGGTTACGTTAAAAACAGTAAATTTTTAAAATAAAATATAGCCTACTAGCTTTTGCCCGCGACTTCGTCCGCTTCGAATAGTTACTTAGGGCAGCATTTAAAATTTTTTAAAGACTATTTTGCAAATAATACACTTATAAATGCTTTGGTTTACCGCAAATAGCTTATTTTAAGGGATTAAATATAGTGAGCACCAAAAATACTAATTGCACACCAAAATATGTCTACCAAAACATATCATATCGAGCACCTATAATACGCCTCAAATCACTGCATTCCGTCTCGGAAGTGTTAGGTTATGTTAGGTTCCTTCTTAAACCCACCCAAAAATAGGAGCCCCGCAAAGCGGGGCTCTCTCAAACTAGTTTGATCTCTTTAAATATATTTTGGTGTGCAATTAGTATTTTTGGTAAGCATATTTTGCTGTGCAAAAATAATTAAATAATAAAATTAAAAATAAATAAAATATATTTATTTCGGACATTAATGTCGGTATGTACCTACATAAAAAAGTCCATAGATTGGTTAGTAATGGGTTAGTAACAGAATGTACTTATAGTCTATATTAGTAGTTTAGCTAGCTAACTAGCCTTATTTTAATACATTTTTATAAACTAAGTTTTTTGTTTTCCACCCTTTGCCTTTGAGTTTGAGCATGAGCTCGTGAGCACGCCACATAGTTTCCCAGGGAAAACAGTTTTGTTTATTATTATCGTAAATGCTGCTTTTAGGGGAATCTGCACTCGTATAAACTGAAATGGCAAATTGCTCGGAATTATCGGAATACGGGGAATTAAAATATTTTCTCCTTTTAATAATAATATAATCTATCACATACACACAACACCATCTAGCCCAAACTAAGCAGAGCTTGTACTATGGCTACTAGACAATGGATAGACATACATATATACCTTTTTGTTCTAAATACATACAATATTATACATAGAAACACCCAGACCAAGACAAACATCAATGTTCATGCACACAAATGTTTGACTTGTGCGGGAATCGCACCCGCGACCTCAGGCGTGGCAGTCGGTTACACTAAGGCCACTATGCCATCGAGGCCGTTTTGCCATTATATAGCCTTTGTGCGGCAAGATTTCTCATTGACAGGACTGGATACCAAATTGGGAAGGCACTCCCGATAATTCTAAAGAGTTGCGATACTCTATAGGGTACGATGTTACTTGTTCAATGTTCATAACATTGTCTACTGAGAGTACACGACAACATCTCCCTCAAGCTCTGACATAATTTGTTCGTTTATCTGGCCTGCTGTCTCATTTGTCGGCGCCAAAATTCACCTGTCTGACAACCATTCTGGATAGCCCATACTTATTTGTAGATCTGGATAGACATTATTATTTAAATCATCTGTGTTATCGACAATTTGACAGAATTCACGTGTTACTGTAATAATGCCGTTACTGTATGTTAGCATACAATCTTCTCCGACTTCTAGAAGAGCAGCCGCATGTTGCCCTACGTGTGAATCGTTGTGTAGTTGTACTCGCATATTTGTAGTCAGACAAAACATTTTTACGTGTACCCATAATACAGACGCCTTCAAACAGGCATTTATTTAATCTGCGGTGTACCCCTAGTAATAACCGGCAGGGTCTGTCTAAAGTCACCAGTTAAAAGTACCGTTGGTCTCCTATTTCATCCCCATGAAGGTTGAAATCTCAAACTCCCTGGAGCCAATGTTTACTTATTTACTTCTTATCAAGTGCCTAAATATAGTCTCATGGTTTTATCTTCGATACTGACGAATTCCCATACAAACTTACATCCCTTATTTCAACCCTTTCATGCCCTTTTTTACAACAAAAGGTAACCTTTGTCCTTTCCCAAGGTTTAGTCTCCCTCTGTACCAAATTTCATCCAAATCGATTGTGGTTTAGGCGCGACATTGACTATGTCGCGCGAAGCCACGGACAAAAGCTAGTGTGGCGTCTTTATAAGACAATGCCCGCACTAGGTATAATTTCTGTAACGCGGAATAATTCTTATTTATACTACTAGTATAGTATTATATTATCTGTGTCTATACTAATATTATAAAGCTGAAGAGTTTGTTTGTTTGTTTGAACGCGCTAATCTCAGGAACTACTGGTTCGAATTGAAATATTATTTCAGTTGTGGGTAGCCGTTTTATCGAGGAAGGCTATAGGCTATATAACGTCACGCCACTACCAATAGGAGCGGAGCAGCAATGAAAAATGTTGCGAAAACGGGGCAAATTCTCCTTAAAAAGCAGACAAAATTGCGCGGAACAGCTAGTGTATGTATATTTGAATAAGTTTTTATCACCGGAGAGGTAGGCAGATACACCTCGGCCTAGCTTTACTACCTTTTGCTTGCGGCTTCGCTTGCGTTAATGAAGATTATGTCAATAAATGTCTATCTTACGTTATTAGTCCTTTTTGTGGATTAAAGGGTCCTTTTTGTATCCCAGACATCGTGTATGCGATATTTCATGATAATTAGTCGAGCAGAAAGGGTGACAAACTCACAGAGCCATTTATAATATTAGCTTTGGATGTCTACACTCCAAATTGTTTTTGTAAGCTTGCAAGAATCCAGCATGAGATGTTACGATAAAGGGTCAATTTTCTGTATTTAAAGTATTTTTAATAAAAGCGCGATAACATCCGTACACACTAGTTTAATTATAATAATAATAATAATGTCCTCCAGACCGAATTTCGTTCACGGGCGGCCAGTCTTAACGCAGACTGGCCATCTGCGCAGGAGATATTATAGTGCACAAGTGTGTGCGCAAACACAAGTGCACTCTCTGTTCCCTAACTCTCATGATCCGATGGGACGGTAATCCGACACGACCGGAGAGAGATCAGGCGCAGGAGCAACGTGCTTTCCGAAGCACGAGGGTGTCTAACACTGCCAACTTCCTAACTCCGGGCTGCTATTGAGAATTCGTAACAGAAAACCCGATAACTTTTTGATGGCCCGCCCCGGGATTCGAACCCGAGACCTCATGCACAGCAGTCGCATTCACTACCGCTGAGCCACGGAGGCAGATAGTTTAATTAAGTATAACGAATATGCGAATCTAAGTTTGTTACATCTTAGACGCGTCACTGACGCGGGTGTGCCGTGTGACAGATGAATCTATCTACCAGCCCGCGCACGCGCACAGCCTCGCGGTTATATCAATGTTTATGAGTAGCAATATTGAACACGCGTAATCCCAACAGGTACGCGTGCTCAATAGAGCTATACGGGAGTTACGCCCCTTCTTTTGGGTCCCCAGGGATCAAGCAAGAGGTCCGTGTGATATAGTATACGTATAAACAATTCCTAACAGCGTCACACTGCTAGAAATTAACAAAAAATAGTTTTTTTTACTGAAAATTTCCTTTTAACAGAAAAACCGAAGATAGCTTCTCCGCAGCCCCTATTTATACTCGCGATGTGAACGAAACCATAGCGCGATTCAGCCGGACTGCACAACGCCATCTATCGAGCGCATGTGTAAACTTTTTTGCATAGAAAACTTGGTGGAATTATAATTTTTAAGTATTTTACGTGTATAAATTATGTAAAATTTATGTTAAGTATCACAAAAATATTTATTGATATTTCGAACACTAAGAAAAGTCTTTGGGAGATTTATAGGCAATAAAAAGAAAGTGATTTTGAAGGTTATATCTTTAAATACATGTTTGTAAGAATTAAAAATAAGATGCTGATGGAATACATAAATATGTACATACATCAAGTCTGTTTCCCAGCGGGGTAGGCAGAGACTACGGATTTCCATTTGCTACGATCCTGAGACACTTCTTTGGCTTCATTCACTTTCATCACATTCCTCATACACGCCCGTCGGTTCAAGGAGCTCTTAACCTGGCCTTTGTCCAGAACGCCTCCGATCTGATCGAGAAACGTTCGCCTAGGTTTTCCTCTTGCGACTGTTCCATTCACACTAGCATTATAAACTTTCCTAGTCATGCTGATGGAATATGCATAACAAATACCGAAATCGTAAGTTTATGATTACTTTTTAATCTTTTCCATTGATTTTTGCTGTTTTAGGACAAGTTCAATGAGTAAACTCATCAGCAACAATCAGGAATATCTAAGTACGAGGGGCGGCTGATATATTCGCGGCCTAGGGCATTTAGCGATGACTCATCATCTCGTCACTGATAACACTAATTGCCTGAGTAATTGGTAGTATAAATAATACCCCTTTTTTATTTGGTGCATTACTACTTCATCCGTGGAACAAGCAACAACACTATATCAACGGAAACTGAAAATTCTCGCTATTTTGAACATCGCTCAATGATTAAATTCCTTGTAACAAAAGGGAATACGCCAAAATAAATTTTTGAAGAAATGTCATCAGTTCTTCAGGATTCTGGGCCTTCATACACGATGGTAAAAAAATGGGCTCAGCTATTTCAAAAAGAAGAGAGAGCTGTGAAGACGACCCTCGCCCGGGTCACCCAGTGACGGCAGTGACCGAAGAAAATGTGCAAAATGTTGAAAAATTAGTACGGGCCGATCGTAGAATTAAATTGTGGCAGATAGCAGAAGAGCTATTAATTAGTAAAGAACGAATTCGAGAAATATTACATGAACATTTGCATATGAAAAAGATTTGTGCGCGTTGGGTACCGCGAATGCTCACACCGCTCGAAGAGCAGCGACGGTTGGCGAGTTGTAAAGATTTTATGGAGTTGTGTCAGAGTGATTTGGACGAAATTTGTAACCGCATAGTGACCGTAGACGAAACCTGGATACGACAGTATGATCCCGAGTCCAAAAAAGAATCGATGCAGTGGATAAAAAGGGGGAAAGGCCGCCAAAGAATATTAGAATATTAGTTATTTCAAAGTACCCGAACATAATTTAATCATGGGTGTTTCTATTTACGCAGAATAAGCTCAAAGTATCATGAATTCTAGCTGTGGTTTGCTTCTTCTTGGGTTTGACTATTTGAGTTACTGGATCACAAGCTGGTGGTACATTCCAACCATCTTCTCTATTGAAATTAGGATGTTTTTTGATTTCAATAGCTTCGCGAAGCATCCTTGGTAGGAATCGGTGTTCATTAGCGAGCATCTGTGGTTTGTCAAATCTCAGGTAGTGGTTGGTCCCCTGTTGCACATGTTCACACACAGCAGACTTCAACGAGCGTTGGTGTTTTACATCAGCTATGTGTTCTTTTTTGCGGGTGCCTATGCTTCCCTTGGTTTGACCAATGTATGAGAGTCCGCAGTCACAATCTATTTTATAGACCCCTGCATCTTGTAACATGTGCAACAGGGAACCAACCACTACCTGAGATTTGACAAACCACAGATGCTCGCTAAAGAACACCGATTCCTACCAAGGATGCTTCGCGAGGCTATTGAAATCAAAAAACATCCTAATTTCAATAGAGAAGATGGCTAGAATGTACCACCAGCTTGGGATCCAGTAATTCAAATAGTCAAACCCAAGAAGAAGCAAACCACAGCTAGACTTCATGATACTTTGAGCTCATTCTGCGTAAATAGAAATACCCATGATTAAATTATGTTCGAGTACTTTGAAATAACTACACTGGAACATTGAGACAACTGCCATCTTAGTCTCCCCGTGACCATGGCTGCTGAAAAGCAACCGAAATGTCGGGAAAAGTGTAAACACAAATATAAATAGTATAATAGTATAGTAATAGTATAAATAGTTTTAATAGTTTCAATAATTTAATTAGCTTAAAAATTAGTAAAGTTTAATAGTAATAGTAATGTAAGAGTTTTCAAAATTTTGTAATAAAGTGTCAAATAAACAACGCGATAAAATCCGTATAAAGTAGTTTAATTTCAATGAATAACATTCGCGTAAACAGAAGACAATATTATATTTAAAAGTAACTCATTTCGCAGATTTTCCCTGGGCTTCAGCTAGGCTTCAAGATACATTAAGCTCATTCTGCGTAAATAGAAATACCCATGATTAAATTATGTTCGGGTACTTTGAAATAACTACACTGGAACATTGAGACAACTGCCATCTTAGTCTCCCCGTGACCATGGCTGCTGAAAAGCAACCGAAATGTCGGGAAAAGTGTAAACACAAATATAAATAGTATAATAGTATAGTAATAGTATAAATAGTTTTAATAGTTTCAATAATTTAATTAGCTTAAAAATTAGTAAAGTTTAATAGTAATAGTAATGTAAGAGTTTTCAAAATTTTGTAATAAAGTGTCAAATAAACAACGCGATAAAATCCGTATAAAGTAGTTTAATTTCAATGAATAACATTCGCGTAAACAGAAGACAATATTATATTTAAAAGTAACTCATTTCGCAGATTTTCCCTGGGCTTCAGCTAGGCTTCAAGATACATTAAGCTCAATCTGCGTAAATAGAAACACCAATAAATTAATTATGGTCAGGTACTTTGAAATAACTACATACACTTCAAGCCATTGAGACAACCAACATCTTAGCGTCCCCTTGAACATGGCTGCTGAAAGCAACGGAAACGTCTGATAAATTTATTAAATCTAAATAGTTTTAATAAAAAGTAAAGTTTCACAGTAGTAGCGATAAAATCCGTATAAAATAGTTTCATTTCTATAATTATTACATTACTTTAAACTAAGAATTTATTATACACTATCCAGTTAAGTTACCACTGATAAACGATACATTTAAAAAGGAATCAAAAGAAATAACAGCACCGACACGCTCACTCGCAGAATGTCCACTTCTCAAAATGTTTACAGATCGCAACATATCCCTTTCTCAGAATGTTAAAAGGAAGGACAAGGATTTGTCATGTCAGACCGATATAGCCATTAGATAACAAAATAAGAAGTGATGAACAATGCATTAGAATTCAACAATTCAATTAGAACTTTACTTAAGGAATATACAAAATGAACCAATGCCGGAAAATTTATGTTTGTGTAACTTACACGAACGACTAATAAAAGTATTACATCCAAAAATTAGTGCAATTAGTTAAAACATACTTATTAGAATTTAGAGTCAGACAATTACCGTCTTACTTATAAACCCATTTTAAATATTTGACTGATAGTTATCTGTTCATGAGAAATCTTACTTATAATTGTTAGTTAGTGCTAGGAGTAAGTTTATCAATAGCTAAACAGTACAGAATTCTAAACAGCGGTGGTCCCTTGTTTAAACCTAGCTAAGAGATAATATGGCTGATTTTCCGATCAGCTGGGACAGATTCGTTTACGAAAATATTAATTACGTAAAAATGAAATAGGTGGTATATCGAAGATTAAAACTTTTTGAAGGAAAAATAGTTCAGCGCAGTTTTCTTCGTACTGTGTGATTTTCCCAATAATATCAAATAATTTAAAATTTTGCAGCTTTGAGAAGACGAAAAAAGATCTATAAAGTGTGGTTGACTCCGCTTTACAATTTTTGCGATGCAGAATATCGTATCAGATACCATATTATCATAAAAGAAAATAATTGTGTTCTATAATCTACATGATTTAAATTTTAATAGTGATTTGCTAATATACTTCCATCATGAGTCATCCACTCGTGATCTGTAAACACGCAAACAATTACAATGATTCGTGTTAACTAGGTTATAATATCAAAACATGTCACGAAGTATGTATAAGAAAAACATTGCAAAAATATAATCGACTTATTTTGTTTATTGCTGTTTTTATTTATTAGAATACGCAGCAGTTCGTTATGATTATGTGTATTTAAAAATACACTGTACTTGTTTATTCCAAATTGTGAAAATTGATATTTTTATTTCTGTCTCTACCATACAAACCAGACGACAAATTTATTTTTTTATAGTTGGTTGGTCAACAATAGCAAACAAAACAATTGAATAGTTTTGTTGGCCATTGTTGACTCGAAATACAGAATCATCTATGTGGACATAAGAGCATATAGAAAGAAAAGCGATTCCACCATTTTCCACAACACGAAACTGTACGACTTACTTATATGATAATAGGTGATTTGCCTACACCAATATCGAGGCCGTTACCGGGCTTTCAAGAACCGGTTCCATTTGTTTTTGTCGGAGATGCAGGTTTTTTTGTTTCGAATAATGTCATACGCCCTTATTCGGGCAAATATTTGTCTATTGAAATTAAACTACTTTATACGGATTTTATCGCGTTGTTTATTTGACACTTTATTACAACATTTAGAAACTGTTACACTACTATTAAACTTTACTAATTTTTAAGCTAATTAAATTATTGAAACTATTAAAACTATTTATACTATTACTATACTATTACACTTCCAAGCTTCTTGTTTGATGAATTTATTTTTATAATCCTCGTTACTAGTGTCCCAAAGCATTTAGGTTCAAAATGTCCAAAGGGTGCAAAACGTCCATATCCCAGAATGTCCATATCCCAAAATGCCCATATCCCACAATGTCCATATCCCAAAATGTCCAAATCCCAGAATTTCCATGTCCAAGAATGACCATATCCCAGAATGTCCATTTCCCAAAATGACCATATCCCAGAATGTCCATACCAGAGTGTCTATTTTACTTTATTCAAACAAAATTATATGGTGGATTAAAAAAACAACTGTTGTCAATAATATATTATATTATTTATAATCAAAAGAACTAGAAAGCAATTAAAGAAATATAATTATTTATGTTAAATAAACAAATGGTAGTTAAATCTAAATGACAAATTTTTAGCAACTTAACTATTAATTAATATGTACTTATATAAATTTTCTAACGTCATTCACTTTACAGAATACCACTGATAGGTACTCTACTTGTCGAATCTATCTTATCTTATCTTATGTCAGTGCGGACCGGCGACACTTCGACTCAGTGGGATCTTTTATGTCGACACTCTCCCAATAACGACTGCCATAGATGTTCATGGCAGCCGGGACCAAGGGCTTAACGTGCTTTCCGAGGCACGGAGCAGGCGATAATTGTCAATCAATACGCACATAATTTCGAAATTTCATATAATTTCCGAAAGTCAGAGGTGCGCGACGTGGGTTCGAACTTGAGACCCTATGCATTGCAGTTGGTCTCCCCACTGAGCTATCGCTGCTCGCTGTCGAATCTAACAATATAATGTAATAAAAAATCATCATCAAATAATCACAGTTAAGAGTACCTACAACTTATAAACAAAGTTAGGTTTCTGTGGCCTCTGCCAATAGCAATCACATGTTTAAAATGTTAAAATAAAATAACAATTTAAACAAGGAAAGATGCAAGTAAATCATTTATGAAAAAAAAAGTTTTATGTTCATATTATTTTGTTGAATTATATACATTTATATGTGCAAAAATTAATTAATTATTATATTTAATTATTTAGAATAATTGCACCTCAGTAATTGTATAATTTAACATCATAGAATATAAATAGTAGTCAAATACTTGACAGTTTGATAAGCTATAAAAGGCGTAGCAACATTGCTATCTGTTACTTCTTGTTGTGAGCTGTAAGTGAACGGACATATGAAACTTCCTTGTGTCAAAGTTTAAAACTATAAAATAAATAGTTAAAGTGTTTGTACAGTATGTTATTTAATCCATAACCTGTTCCGTTACATATTTGCAATATTGTCTGTCAAATTCAATATCCCGTATCTTGCGTGTATTTCTCGAATTCTTGAACAGTAAATTTGCCATCTAATCATCCCAATGTTTGCTCTCCTTTCTTAACTTATATAAAAATAGATATAGATTCGAGTTTCTTGGAATGCGGCGATTGACACGATGATGCCACCCTTCTAGAACATTCGTCGTTCTATGACGCTGCCCTGCAGTGCTCAATAGCTCAGGTGATTTTTTCGGGTACCATTGATTTTCGAAGTACCGACGAAAACGCCTCATTTCTTCAGATTCCGGAGCCTCATCTAAAATAAACCTCCACGCAGCAGGTATGTAATTAGCTGGTAATAATGGAATCATCGCACACTTCCTAGTCGTATTTCGTCCTTCCCTAGTTTGGTCTAAACCAATTTTTTGGACTGTTTCCAAACAGCATCATTATAATGATGATAACAACCAGTCACTGTCAGAAACACCGACGGAACGGCATCAATAATAGCGGCTTCATAGTCGCATTTAAAATTGTAGCTTTTCTTTGATAAGTTAAAACAGGCGTATACATATTATGTTTGCTCAGATTTGTCGGAATATATAAATGATAATATAAATGTCGGAAAATAACTGGAATCACATTAATTTGTACTTCTATCATCCGAATCAAAATCCATGTGTATAATAAACATCTGGTAGAATGGTCTAGGCGCCGATTTGAAGGTCCCATCCGCAAAGTAACTTATTTCTAGGCTTTTTCAGAAATTTTTGGGCTAACTTAGAAGCAAACACAAATATTTTATTGCTACCATCAAACACCGTCTTCTCAAAACAAAAATTTTTTTCGCAAATTTTTCTGGTACTTGAATGGTCTCCGTTCTATTATTAATATATATATATCTATCTGTGTTTAAGTATCTTTTTCGAGCGCGGTATAAACTATAAACTCTATTAGATTTATATGAAAGTCTTGGTCTCTTGGAAAATCCTTTTTATGTTTCTATAAAATAGACAGGTTTATAATACGAAGGACCATTCTATTATAATTATTTATTACATACTTCCTTACATAGTACATAAATTATTATGAAGGTTCCAAATACTAATGGACCGATCCTATCCCTATGTAGATATTAAAAGATAGAATTCCATCAATTCCACACGTTTTAAACGTACGTATACATAATTACAAGTATAAAAATGTAAAAAACGGACCACTCAGACAGCGACAACACCCCACACTCCCCCGTGAAGAGGAGCGAACGATCATCGAGAGCTGATGGTAGATCTACCAACGCCCGCCTCACGCTCAGGGTGCCGCGCCACGTCTCCTCATCGTGGCTTGCGAGGACTCACATAGTGTGAAAGTCTCAGGAAGAGCTTACTATAGAAATGATCCTATGAAGTAAGGTCTTGTCGATACTCGCCGCGCCGTGCCGGGTCATTCAATCGCGGAGAATCTTAACACCGACTTTTAAAAAGTGACGTCATATGCACAGTGACATCTAGTGACATGAGATCGCAAAAGCGTGATGGTTTTGACACGATGAGATACTTGTTATTTTCAATAGATGTCGCTATTATCAATTGAATAACAGACTGTTATAAAATTGACAAGCTAGAGAAGTGTAGAAGTTAATGTGTCCATAAATAATTTTCAAAGACTTCCACTTAAAAGGTGATCAAAATGACCTTGCTAGTGCGTAAACAAAACTGATGACACAATCTTAATTAGCAAATAAACAATAGTTTTGTAAATAATTTTGTTTAGTTATGTAGCTGATTTTCCAAATTAGGCGCCTTCTCGATACTGAATAGCAATCTTCCGAAACAACAATTAAGAGTTATGAACTTACGACTGCTTGAAACCTAATCCCCGGACTTGTGAACTGTTGTAGTGCTAGTAGCAGATTTTGTTTATTTCAGCTATATTGAATTAAGAAATAACAAGTTAAAATTATGACTTAAAAGTATTATTCCTGTAATAAAATACATAGGTCACTTACTTAAACATGACAAATTTATTACCAATATTAAGATTTAACAATATAATAATAATAGGAAGATTAAAGAGAAAGAGAAACCAAGAAGATAATATACAGATCAACTGAAAGAAAAAGCAAACATATCGATTTGGCCTCGGATCGAGAAAGATGGAAATTGCTACAACGACAAGTGCATAGGCGCTTGAATTTTGCATAGATGATAATATAATATAATATTCTATCACATACACACACCATCTAGCCCAAACTAAGCAGAGCTTGTACTATGGGTACTAGACAATGGATATACATACATATATACTTTTTTTTTGTAAATATGTACATACATATTATACATACAATAAAATATCTTTATACAAATTTGACAGTTAGGTTTTCATCTGCACTGAACCCCACATTTTATATACTTTCATTCAGTAAGGTCGCCATTAACACCGATGAAAATTCTAGAACAAACTAAGAATATTGCCACTTGAGCTTAATTCCTAGATAAGAAATTCCAAAGCGTTTCTTCAGAAACGAATGTAAAATGATTATCATTCAATTTGCCATGTAGCTACTTATCAAATCAGCAAAATAGCAGGGACTCCATTTAAGGTCGCCTCGTATTGCAAATAATGACTTACATCCAATGATACTATATAGGTATATAGAAAAAAGCCGAAGATATGTTACTTGTGCATGCAAGTAAACACTCAGAAACTACCCAATTGGATTATTTTACTATTGTTCTCTAAACAAAATCGATTCAATGAAATCCCTTGTATTTAAAGCATAATAACTGTTCGAATGATATCTATTTTTTTCACGTAACCCACACAATACAAGTAAATAAAAACAAAATTGTATACTTACTTAGATCAGATTGTCACCGATCATTACAAGAAAAATAAAAAGACTGTTAATAATTCTCCACAATGTACTACGTCTTACAGCTTTTCTTGAATGACGTATTAACAGGTCTAATAATAATAATTATGACTTACCAATAAAGCAAGTAGACTCTCAAGTATCCAAAACCGATATAAATTGAAGGAGGAAATGGGTTTTAAATCAAACTCAACTGCTTGTTGGGTTGATTAATGATGCCAAGTGTTTTCTTTTCAATTAGGTAAACAATGCTAAATCTATACTAATATTATAAAGCTGAAGAGTTTGTTTGTTTGTTTGTTTACTTGAACGCGCTAATCTCAGGAACTACTGGCCCGATTTGAAAAATTCTTTCAGTGTTAGATAGCCCATTTATCGAGGAAGGCTATAGGCTATATATCATCACGCTAAGATCAATAGGAGCGGAGCACCTATGAAGAATGTTTCAAAATCGGAGAGTATTTTTCCTTTTGAGAGCTTCCGCTGCGTGCGCTGCGTAAACAGTTAAAGTTTCGCAAAAATCATGTATGACAGAATTGTTCCCCTTTAAAAGATCTAAAAAAAAGTCCGCGATAGCATATGTCTATCTTTTAAGGTTGGCTCACTATAACCATTTTTATGCATTTTTATGCTAACCAAATTTGTTCTAAAATAATGCATTATTTGCGAAGGTATTATTATAAACATGATATTAATCCTTATCCAAATAAATACGTTATTCATCACAAGTATTTAATTTAAAACAAAATTGCCCTTTACATCATTCGATTTCAATGAATATCTTAGGAGATATCGCAGTTTTAAAATAACATTACAGCAAAATAATTACCCATTACAGACATAGTACAAACGATGTTTCTCCTGGTTTATTCTGCATGATTACTACTGGTTCGATTTGAAAAATTCTTTTAGTGTTGGATAGCCTATTTGTCGAGGAAGGCTATAGGCTATATAACACCACGCTACGACCCACGGGGGCGGCGCAGTAACGATAAACGCGGGTGAAACCGCGGGAACATCTAGTAGTAAATAACTGGCTTCACAATAATTTACTAACCTTAAATACTGATAAAACTAAATACATTTTATTTACAATGCGGAACATAAACATGCCAACCACTAATCCAAACATATACGCACATAACTGTACAATAAACGCCGACATTGCATGCTCTTGTCCCACATTAGCGAAAGCAAATGATATCAAATATCTAGGTATCACTATTAACACAAATCTGAATTTCCGTAAACACATCGATTTATTATGTACAAGAGTACGTAAATTAATATATATATTTAATAATCTCCGTAATATAGCCGACTACACATTAATAAAACAGGTATATTTAGCTTTGTGTCAATCCATACTAACGTATTGCATTACTTCCTGGGGTGGGGCCGCAAAGTAAATTTTACTCCCTTTAGAACGTGCTCAAAGAGCAATTTTACCTTTCGCCCGTTTTTATTTCCAACACATCAGCTTTATACGACATGTGAGGTACTAACTGTCCGACAATTATTTATTCTACACACGGTACTGAAACAGCACACTGAACTCCCTTTTATCCCTACACCTTCAGATAAGAGAAAGAAATACCTGGTTTGTAACAAATCTCAAACTAGGCATGCATTTGTGAACAGATTTTATATATTCTTGGGTCCATTTTTGTATAATAATTTTAATAAGTTGCTAAGTATATACAGCGTCAGTAATAAAAATTGTAATGTTATGATAACGGAATATTTAGGTAAACTCAATTATGCAGACACAGAGAATTTGTTACAAATATTAAAATGATGTAATTATGCTTTAGGTACCTAAGCATTTTATTGTATGACACAGTTGCTTGTACGTGTACAGGCAGTTTTAGCTTAAGTTTATATTTAGTTATATTAGTGTTCAAATAGATATTTAAATAAAAGTCCACTTTAAAATAGATAGACAAGTGATCGCCTGAAACACAGGTCTAACCTAGTTCAGGCAAGTAGCTTATAATAATTTAAAGATGTTTAATTATCCTTTCTTGACATAATAGATTATTATTTTGGTTATAAACTAGTTTATTAAGGCATTGAATTATTGTTAGATATTAAGATTTAATTTGAAGTTGATTTAAGTCCACCATTGTACTCTTTTATTTAGCTGAATAAATTTTATTATTATTTATTTATTATTGAACAAAATTTTATAAATATACCTACAGTGCTAATTTAAAATCACATAGAATAAACCAGGAGAAACATCGTTTGTATGTCTGTAATGGGTAATTATTTTGCTGCGATGTTATTTTAAAACTGCGATATCTCCTAAGATATTCATTGAAATCGAATGATGTACAGGGCAATTTTGTTTTAAATTAAATACTTGTGATGAATAACGTATTTATTTGGATAAGGATTAATATCATGTTTATAAAAATACCTTCGCAAATAATGCATTATTTTAGAACAAATTTGGTTAGCATAAAAAAGGTTATAGTGAGCCAACCTTAAAAGATAGACATATGCTGTCACGGACTTTTTTTTAGAACTTTTTAAGGTAAACAATTCTCTCACACATGATTTTTGCGAAACTTTAACTGTTTACGCAGCGCACGCAGCGGAAGCTCTCAAAAGGAAAAAACACCCTCTGATTTTGAAACATTCTTCATTGGTGCTCCGCTTCTATTGATCTTAGCGTGATGATATAAAGCCTATAGCCTTCCCCGATAAATGGGCTATCTAACACTGAAAGAATTTTTCAAACCGAACCAGTAGTTCCTGAGATTAGCGCGTTCAAGCAAACAAACAAACAAACAAACTCTTCAGCTTTATAATATTAGTATAGATTGAAGTGTCTGTTTGTAATGTCAAAGTAACAGCTTTTTATTTAATGCATATGAAAGTATACAAGGTACCTCTACGAAAACATCTATTTTTAAAATTTTTGTCTGACTGTCTTTTTGTTCCGGCTAATCTCCGAAACGGCTGAACCGATTTTGACGGGACTTTCACTGGCAGATAGCTGATGTTATAAGCAGTAACTCAGGCTACTCTGATTTTAGAAAAAAAATAGGGTTCCGCGGAGATAAACACTTTTTAGTTAAAATCTACGCGGACGAAGTCGCAGGTAACAGCTAGTCCTAACTAATATTATAAAAGCGAAAATGAGTTTGTTTGTTTGTTACCTTTTCACGCCTAAGCCACTGAACCGATCATCCTGAAATTTTGCATATACGTTGTCAGGTGTACAGAAACGGACATAGGCTACCTTTCATCCCGAAAAAAAATACTGTTCCCGAGGAAAACAACAATAACGTTCTTATGATAATAGATGGCGCCACGTGTCTTTCGAATCACGATTGAATTATATTATCACAAGCAGAGTTCAACCCGAATTGATTGTCAAATTCTAAATTAACGCGAGCGAAGCCGCGGGCAAAAGCTAGTATAATAATAAAAAGATTTATTTCGGACATAATCCATATGCGTTACTTAGTAACAATTTTCTTACAAACTATGTTAAAGTCAAAGTCAAAAATCATTTATTCATTTAGGTCACAAAGTAACACTTATGAACGTCAAAGGTTAGTGAGTTTACTAAGTTACTGAAGCTACATTTAGGTTAGTTGCTAGGTTCAGGCAAAGGGTTGAGCCTATGAGAAGAAACCTGCAAAAACTCACGGCCTCTCTTAGTAAAAAGAAATAAAGTACCTATACATTACTGATTACAGTTTTCCCGTAACGATGCCCACCCAGTGGGCCTGTGTGGGACAATCATTACAGGAGGAAATCACTTGCAGAATGCTGTTGGTGCTAAATACGTAATCTATCTATGAAAAAGTGACGCCGCTTTTGTCCGCATTAAATAGCGTGAGAGCCGCCAACGCCCGCTGCAAACTTCTGCGACGCACTGCTTGTAACAGTACCCAAGTTGCTCTACAGTTATCACGTGGAAGTGGAAATTGTTTAATTTTATGTAATTTATGTGTTCATCATCGTCACTCGTTATAATATTATTTGTGAAGACCACTCAGACAGCGACAACACCCCACACTCCCCCGTGAAGGGGAGCGAACGATCATCGAGAGCTGATGGTAGATCTACCAACGCCCGCCTCACGCTCAGGGTGCCGCGCCACGTCTCCTCATCGTGGCTTGCAAGGACTCACATAGTGTGAAAGTCTCAGGAAGAGCTTACTATAGAAATGATCCTATGAAGTAAGGTCTTATCGAAACTTGCCGCGCCGCGCCGCGTCATTCAGCCGCGGAGAATCTCAACACCGACTTTTAAAAAGTGACGTCATATGCACAGTGACATCTAGTGACATGTGATGGTAACTGCGTGGTGGTCTTGACACGATTCAATGTCTACTTTTCTCAATAGATATCGCTATTATCAATTGATAACAGTGTGAAAACTGATATAAATTATTGACAAGATAAAGAAGTACATTAAAATTGAGCAGCAGAAATTAATGTGTCCATAAATAACTTTCAAAGAATTCCACTTAGAAGGTGATTGAAATGATCTTGCTAGTGCGTAAACAAAAACGAAGACACAAACCTAATTAGCAAATAAACAATAGTTTTGTAAATAATTTTGTTCAGTTATCTAGCTGATTTTTCCCATTTGGCGTCTTTTGGATACTGAATGGCAATATTCAAAATCAACAATTGAAAGCTATGATTGCTCGGTCTTAGTTCGTCCAGTTCTCCATGCTTCACATCTCGACTCGGTAAACATTTATATATGGCGTTACGTTTAACGTCAAACAGAAGAACGATCTAATGGCATAAAAATATCGTGCTCTCTTTCTTTCCTTACTTGAATTACACTAGCGGGAACGAAATGCATATAATATGTTTCCCAGAGCAAACTTTCAAGATCACTGTAAAAAGTTCGATTGGAGTAAACAAAATCTGGAATTTTATTATTAGAGTCATAAGGGTCATTTTATTTTAATAAATTTGTTAGTGAAATTTTCTTAGCGATGTTACTAAGGAATAAAGGAACTAATAGACCCTAGGCCACCGAGCACACATTATGCATCATCGCTTATTATAGTACTTACAAAATATCTATCAAAGAGCAGTGGAACTAAAGAACTAATATGTAGTACTAGATGTACGAACTAGTTCATTTGGAAATAATAATGAACTAGTTCGGAGCGCTCTGTTTAGTGACCGAGCAAGAACAAGTCTACTGTGTGGGTCAAAAGCTAGGTGAGCGCGTAGAGGGCTCCCAGTAGGGATGATCGATATTAGAAAAACATCGATATTGACATCGATGTTAACATCGATTTAAAAGCATCGATGTACGATAAACATCAATTGAAAAACATCGATGTATCCAAAGACATCGCTGTTTTTGGTAGGAAATAAAACTATATCAATTTTATACATAAATGTTTTTTGTTTAAAAAAAAATACAATAAAATATTAACATTCCTAATATTTTTTGGGTACACATTGTAAAAAATTAACTTCATTCATTCATTGCAGATGTTATGGCTAATACATTTATAGGTTCTCCACATTCCACCATAGGCATGCAAGATCGAGTACTTATTATTTAGATTAATTAATTATTACATTTCATTCAACATTTTTCATCAAATTCTCCCGCACCTATCGTAATTCCTACCACAACAGGCTTTACTGACATTAAAATCACAAGAATTTATTAAATCTTTGCATAAAATTGTTACAAACATTTTCGTATTATGTAGTCTACTGTAGTGAAAGGTAATATATATATTTTTTAAATTAATTATTTATATTAACTTTGTCAGGATTTTCCCTTTAGTCTGTTACGTTGCTGGTACAGGTGTTGGCCAGCTTTAGAAAAAAGCCTCTTTGAAGCTGTGGAAGTCGCTGTGCAACACAAATATTTCACAGCAATTTTCTTTAAGATGGAGTAGGTAGATTCTAGTCCTTTCCATAAAAGTAATGGGTCTTGATTCTTTTAAATCAGCTACAGGACTTATTAAGGCGCTGTTCTAACGTAGATACCATGAAACGCACAATTGAATACAATTTTAATTCCGTAGGCATATTCGTGTCACGTTGCCCAGCTAATGTACCTATTATTCTTTTCGTTAACAAGTTTATAATGATCTTTCCATATATCTATAGTTTGTTGAGCTTGGTCTTCTTGCACTTGTGTTGTAGTTCTCCGGCAATTGATAATTTTCAGTTCGTTCATTCAACTCATAATTTTTAATCTCTTAGGAAATGTAAGCAAAGAAATAACTATTAGTACAGCTTACTCCGGTTATCATCGGTTACGACGTCGGTAACATCTAGTGTAAAATAATTAAATTTGATATACGAGGTCATCTAGCTAGTACATCCAAAGCATGCCAGATGGCCCTAAAGAGTATATTCACGTTCCGATATTTTAATCTCAAAATATTGATGTTTCGATGTTATCGAAGTCAAAACATCGATGTTTATTCACCATCGATGAATATCGATCATCCCTAGCTCCCAGAGCCGTGACTTTAAACCAAAGATATTGTAGCTTTAAGCGCTATCCACACATTTTCGGGCACTTGGCCCTGCAGTATTCCGTCAAGGACGGGGGAAAAATCGGTTACGTACAACTTGAACGTACTTGTTCACATAGCTCCATGTCAGGCGCATCAGGATCGTCAGAATCCCGGAGCACGCTCGGACGCACGGATATTCTGACAGTGCTATCCGATTTTTATCTAGGTACGATGACGACAACATGAATACAGAAAGGTTGATAGAACTTGTACGACAGAACAATATACTTTACGATCTTTCTGATCCACATTCGAATTCTAAGAAGAAAAATATAATATGGGATAATATAAGCTAAAGAAACAGATTACACTGATACCGATTTCCCTGATATGTGTGAAAGCAGGTGACGGAGGGCACGTCCTGTCGGAAACACGGAAACGAACAACTCGGAACACGGATAGCCCTGACCCGGAAATGTGTGGATGGCGCTTTAATCACAATAGCCTACGCAGCTTCGGGGTCTCCGGGTAAAGAAACCAGACTGTGGGCGCCGCGCCGCCAATGTTTATCGTAGCGGATACAGTGAGTATAATATAAATGGGTCCGGTTGTCAATACCTACAATGCAAAAAACCTTAGTAGTAAATAATCCACATCTCATGTTCTCTACTTTGCATTATGACTAAATCGCATGAAAACATAGTAGCAAAATGCCTACTTTTTCAAAGGTACAGCTGAGAAAAAAACCAGTTGGTCAGATGAAATTTCTTTATTTATTAAACTTAAAATCAACATATACTATGTACCAAATAAAACAAATAAGAACCTCCTAAAACGTGCTAGAACTGCATGTATTCATGCAAAACACACTGATAGTAATTAATTCACGATTGGTGAAGAATTTGCTTCCGTATCCTTATGATATTCTTTAAAAACTGTAAAACTGTAATATTTTGTTGGTTCAGAGAAGCAACTTCATTGTTATATAATTTATCGAACTGTATATGACGTCGCAGTCTACGTGATTGGTTGAAATAAGAATTTTTAATGGCAATATCTTTAAGCCGTGCTTCTTTTCGTAATAAATATAAAAATAAAATTAATGTAGCCTTATGAGGAATTCGACAGTTAAGGCGTCTATGCCAGCTCTCCATACCGTTGTTGGTCCGGTGCCTTTCAGAGGCACAACAGATAAGTGAAAAAGACTTCACCCACTGTCGTTCAAAATAATCAATGAACTTTTTGGTGGCCCCATCTTTTACAGTTTGTTCTATTATGGATGTCCAACCAGTTTCTATGAAATTAATAGGCAATAAAGGCAAATTTGAAGTTAATCTGATAATTTCATTTTTTACATTCAGATCACGGCCCTTCTTCCATACAGCCCTGTTATAATGGTAATAACATCCAGTTACGACTGCTTGTGGGAATACTATTTTAAATGCATTCATAAGAGCTTGTTCAAAGTCACATTTGAATTTACAAATAGTGATATTGAGTTTGTCTCTAATCAAAGAAAAGAGTCTTCGGTATGTGGCTTCCGTTTTATTTGGCAGCAAGGCGTATATGGCGGGCACAATATTTGTGTACTTTGGAGAACTATTTAAATCCACGTGAATTGAAAAAAATTGATAAAATGGTTTTGGACATCTTTTAAAGGTTCCATCACCAAAAAAACACTTATTCCTCCAAGACTGTGCTGATTTTCTTGCAATTTTGGAACTAAATAACAATATTTTTTCATCTTCGCCATCATCTGCAACTAAGAAATCAGATGCTAACATTTTTGGTATAAGCACATCTTCTAATTTATTAAATTCAGTATTTTTCAGACCCAATTTTTTACGTCGAGCTCTATACAAGCTATCCTTTTTTTCGTAATATGTTGGCACTAACAAATTGTTTGTTTGATGCTTTAAAACATACTTTTCAAATATTTTTTTGACCGGTTCCATATTGCTGCATACTTCTTGCCGACAAGAATCCATCATCAGAGCTATATCGTTATCCTCCTGATGTGCTGCACAAATGTGAGAACTTTGTCTGATAATCTTCTCTTTATTTTTATCTATAGTCACAGTCGCCGAACATTCATGCTTGTTGATACACCTCCATAGGCTCCCGTTTTTATTATTTTTTGCAAAATTATAACGATGGCCATCATAAAGAAGAGCCGGGTTTCCCTTTTGGTTTGTAATAAACTTAAGATTATTATCCATTTTCACTGTATTGTGCTAATAGAACATTATAAAATATATACATCAACATGACAGTATGTCGTATGTATTTGATAACCAGCCAGACAGATTTTCCTTATGTACTTTGTGTAAATAGTTGCGTATACAACTGTACCTATTTTGAAAAAGTAGGCATTTTGCTACTATGTTTTCATGCGATTTAGTCATAATGCAAAGTAGAGAACATGAGATGTGGATTATTTACTACTAAGGTTTTTTGCATTGTAGGTATTGACAACCGGACCCATATAAATATACTAACCCTCATAATCTATCCCCCCCCTCATTATGTTCCACTTGATTATAAGTAAATTATAAACGGAAACCACTCAGACAGCGACAACACCCCACGCTCCCCCGTGAAGGGGAGTGAACGATCATCGAGAGCTGATGGTAGATCTACCAACGCCCGCCTCACGCTCAGGGTGCCGCGCCACGTCTCCTCATCGTGGCTTGCGAGGACTCACATAGTGTGAAAGTCTCAGGAAGAGCTTACTATAGAAATGATCCTATGAAGTAAGGTCTTGTCGATAATCGCCGCGCTGCGCCGGGTCATTCAGCCGCGGAGAATCTCAACACCGACTTTTAAAAAGTGACGTCATATGCACAGTGACATCTAGTGACATGTGAAGGTAAATGCGTGGTGGTCGTGACACGATTAGATACTTGTTCTTTTCAATAGATAGCGCTATTTTCAGTTGATTAACAGTGTGAAACTGTCACGAATTAACAAAAACAATTTAAATGCAAAAAATAATACGTTGATAAAATAATTTTAAAGAAACGAGTAGGTCGGATCGAAGCGAACTACATAATTATAATATCCATTCGATGAAGATGAAAATAGAATAATATAATTATGTCAAATGATGACTACAAGCCGTTCAAATACTTTACAATGAAATATTCAGTACGTTGGCTTGCTTGAAGTCATAAGTTTAATAACTGATTATACTCATGCTTAAACCTCAGACCAGTGTAAGGAAATAGTAGTACCTACGGTAAAATAATCTTGTAATAAAAAAAATGTTATAACAAATTCAGGCAAGCAAAACAAAACTGGAAATAGATAAAACACAAGAAGCTAAAAATAAAGCACTAAAAATAGTTTTCCCTGTGAATATTGCACAGTTGCGTTAGTTTAGTGGCCGAGCCGTACATATTATAATATGTATATTATGAGTTCCCAAGAACAAGTTTAAGCAAAATGTGAGCCTATGAGAATCCTAACTAATATTATTAATGCGAATGTGAGTATAAACGAATATAATTTTATACGAATCTAATGAATAATCAGTTCATTGAAAAACCATTTGACGTTTTAACAGTTTTTTAACCAGTTGACCATTAACGAAAAGCAGTTAGGTACCTACATTAAATTAAAAAACCGTCAATGACACATCTCTAGTAATACTTAACAAATTCCTAACAACTTAACGCTGCCTGTCAGAAATTATAAAAAAATAGGAATAAGAATAAGAATTTCTTTTTTTAGAGAGACACAAATTTTTGAAGTGAAAACTTCTTTAGCGGCGTTGTGCACTTTTTTTGTGATGGGTAAAAAATGTTAAACCTGCGTCAGGACACGTGACCTGATCGAAAATTCGTAAGTAAAAACAAAAAATAGTGAAATTATGTTTACTAAATATTGCACACGTCTACTGGTTCTCATTGTAATCCATTAATGTAATTTACTTAATATGTGGTAAATGTCGCTGGTGTCACAGTTATGCTATATTTGTTTGGTACAACTTATTTAAAACCATATATTGTGTCATTGTTTTTTTACCTCAATAAATGAAAGAAAAAACAAAAAAGACGGAGGGAGAATTGTCATGTTTGTGTACGATAGCACAATAATGAATATTGTATTTTACCACATAAATGATAGTACTTTTATACTGATAATTAAAGCAATTCGTGCAAAATTATTCCCTAACCATTCCAAAATATCAAAAATGCACAACGTTAATATTCAAGTATTCACTTCTGCCGGCACTCCCGGAGTGCAACCCGTTGTTTTTTTTTGTGTTTGTTAGTTGTTGGCCTCCATCCCTATGGGCCTCGGGGCAACGAAACTAGGCCGTAGGCCCGTGTTAGTGGTAGTCGTCGCCGCCAGATAGTACAGGCGGGCCCGTTGGTCAGTCCTATAAACACCATCTTTTTTTTTGTGTGTTAGTTTGTTGGCCTCATATGGCCTTTACAACTTTACGCGGACTGTGAGTGAGCGCAGAAGGCTCCCAACTAGAGATGAGTCGAATAATATTAGAACAGATCTGAGGATTAGATATTTTACGAGAACAGGCGGCACCTAATCCAATTTTGACAATACGTATAATCCACATAATACCATGCCTAATGCCTAATACTCATATTCTTTCAACTCAGTGTCTAATGTTTCGCATACGCTCATATCCAATGCTCATTATATCTAACTCACTGCCACAAGCTACAACGTCTTTCGCCATCCCGCTTGTACATCTAACGTCTACGGCCAGATAAAAACAGCGCTATACAAGACAAGGTATCGGTCGTTCTCGCTCACTCGTTACACGCGCCATGGTTATCAGGTGGAAACCGGTTTGCGCGGGAGAGCGAGAACAAAACAAAACAGATACTAGAAAGAAGGTTAACTCCGTACAATAGCTGAATACAGGCATCTGGCTATACATTCGTAAATTTGTAACGAGACTTTAACGTTACTATCTCAAAATGATTCTAGATGTTATCTATATATTAATACGTGAAGCGAAAACTTTGGACCCCTTTTTACGAAAATTGGGCGGACGGAGGAGTATGAAATTTCGCACACTTATAGTTTATACAGAGAAGAAGTGACGAATGCTAATATTTTTTTAAAATATGCATTAGAAATACATTAAATTAATAAAAAAACACTACACGCACACTACCATGCATTTGACACACGCAGTCGAAGCGCGTAACTATGGTTACATATATCAATATAGAATGACATATATCAGCAATATCTTACAGACTAACTTTGGTCGAATTTCGAGCACTAGGCGACCGCTAGTTACTTTTTAGTAGTTATTCTTTATTTTTATAATTCTTATTTATTTCGTGTTTAGGTGCCTTTCATTTATTACGTAAGACTAAATAGGAATGGCGTTTTTCGTTTATTTCAGGGAACTGATTTTCTGTTTGTATCTGTTTTGTGGCACTTTTTTTAAGGTAAAATTTGAAAGTTTACGAAAATTTTAAAACAATGTAAATAGTACCTAATGTATAAAACAAATATGAAAATTTTATGATCTTTTAATTAAATATACCATTTTACGAACGCTGAATATAAGTAATTTTGCGAAATATTTAATTTCGCAAGACTCCATACAACTTTAGGTATACATTCGTAAGGTGAACAGTCCTAAGCCTGTAATAAGTATGAAGAGAAGATACTAATTCATAACATAAATTAAGTATATCATTTATTAAATACCATAAGTACTTAACACAAAAATATTATTGTATTTAAACAATATCATCAATACATTTCGCCACTATAATTAAAACACTTTTTCTGTTTAGGTTTTAAGTATCTTTCATTGTCTAAAAAGTTTACCCGACTGAAACTCCTCCTAACCAAATCAAATATTTAAAAATAAACAAAATTTTAACAAAAAAGGAAACCGACTTCAAAAAAGAATATTCTAAAACTTAAAATGCACTAAAAAGTTAATAAATAATTACATATTCTTGTGAATAAATAAATTATTGTTATTAATGGAGTCGGTCCTCCTTTTTTTAAAGTCGGTTAATAATCCAACGATCCCATTTTTTTAATCTTCATTTCGATATCAGGTTTTGAGATTGAGATTTGAGAATACTTAGGCGGATTGAATAACGGTATGTGTATGAAATTAGGTGGATTAGATGGATTAGGCATTTATACAGATTAGGAACAGGCGTAGGTACTTACTTAGTATCCGATTTGCCTAGTACGACCCTTGTCTACTCCCAACCCGTAATAAACACCATCGATTATACCATAGATTATACGCTCGTTGTGAACGAACATAGCACGGTTCAGCCGCACGACACAACACCATCTATCGAGGGGGAGTGTAAACTTTATTCTGTTGAACTATTCTAAAACCTAGTTAAAATTAAAGAAATAGTGTTTTGTGGATTATTTTTAGAACAAGTATCCTCCTAGAGACCTAGAGCAAAGATAGCGCATCTATGGCACGCTTTGTTAGTACGGGCAACCGAAAAAATAATTCGGGCACGCAAGTAATTAAGACGTCTGAGACACGAAACCGTTTCGCAGACTCATGACTCGAGTTTAACTTGCATTTGCTAAAAGCAGCAAAATACGACCCTAATAATAATATTCAACAGTGGAAGTCACACTAAACTTCTATTATTCTAAACAAAATAAATAAAATTGGTTGTCTGTAAAGTCGGTTTACGGACGATAGTTTAACGTGACAACGTCATAACGTGCCTTTCGCTCGCTCGTGTAGCGTTCTCGTTACGATCGTAACGTTACAATGAGCGGAGCGTAACGGGACAATGAGTCATCCTTTTTAGTGCGTGCAGCCGGCGTTCATCGATTTATTAGACGTTGTCACGTCAATAAATATTATTATTAAGACTAGATGTGCCCGCGGTTTCACCCGCGTTTATCATTACTGCGCTGCCCCCGTGGATCGTAGCGTGATGTTATATAGCCTATAAGCCTTCCTCGATATTTATATAAAATTTAAGTGTCTGTTTGTAATGTCAAAGTAACAGCTTTTTATTTAATGCATATGAAAGTATATAAGGTACCTATACGAAAACATCTATTTTTAAAATTTTTGTCTGACTGTCTGTCTTTTTGTTCCGGCTAATCTCCGAAACGGCTGAACCGATTTTGACGGGACTTTCACTGGCAGATAGCTGATGTTATAAGCAGTAACTCAGGCTACTCTGATTTTAGAAAAAAAATAGGGTTCCGCGGAGATAAACACTTTTTAGTTAAAATCTACGCGGACGAAGTCGCAGGTAACAGCTAGTCCTAACTAATATTATAAAAGCGAAAATGAGTTTGTTTGTTTGTTACCTTTTCACGCCTAAGCCACTGAACCGATCATCCTGAAATTTTGCATATACGTTGTCAGGTGTACAGAAACGGACATAGGCTACCTTTCTTCCCGAAAAAAATACTGTTCCCGAGGAAAACAACAATAACGTTCTTATGATAATAGATGGCGCCACGTGTCTTTCGAATCACGATTGAATTATATTATCACAAGCAGAGTTCAACCCGAATTGATTGTCAAATTCTAAATTAACGCGAGCGAAGCCGCGGGCAAAAGCTAGTAATACTATAAATGTGAATGTAAGTTTGTTTGTTTGTTACGCTTTCGCGCCTTAACTGCTCGTCAGAAATCGCAAACACGTTGGCACAGTTGGGTACAGAAAAAGACAGAGTACCTTTCATACAAAACAGTACTGTCGTCGGGGGATAGAAAATTGACTTAGCCTACATTTACGCGAGCAAAGTGGGCAAAGTCTGGTGCATTATATATGATCCTCTGACACTGATCCCTGCCGCTTCTTTTCGCCGTCGTCCTACGTGACAGAATTTCCATCCCCATCAATTAGATGGTTGGCAGTCTACAACTGTGCGTTTTCCCAGAAAATTTTC